>OX402069.1:4615962-5992629 GCA_947859365.1 Archips crataeganus | reverse complement strand
TACACGTACACATACTGTACACGTACACGTACACTGTACGCGTACATGACGTACGGACACGGCGTTCCAGTACCTCTACCATGAGTTTACACTAGCTTATGTGACTGTACTCGCTAGTGACGGCGTAAATTATTTGTACAGCGCCTCTAGCTAGCGGTCACTTACGGAAGTGCAATTCTCCATACAAATCATTTACGCCGTCGCTAGCGAGTACGGTCACTGTAAACTAGTGTAATCTCATGGTAGAGGTACTTACTGGACACGCAAGCCCGGGTACGCGTACCCGAGTGCGCGCAGTCCGTACGCAGCTTTGCCAAGTCGCAGCTCGGGCTTGTTTGAGGCCTACCTACACTTCTTCTTCCGGACTGTGGAAGAAGAAGTGTAGGTAGCTAGGAACAAACGACACGGACTGCGACGCACCCCCGTCCCACGTTTCTTTTGTGTGGCTTGTGCCTAGGACTGATAGCCGATGGGTACAAAAGTACGTTCCACGAGTAACTAGTCAGTTCCCCAAACTTGTTTGTTCCGCGTAGCAAAATTTCCATTCGGATTTTTTCCCAAATGCTTAACCAACACCTATAAGAGCGCGCGCAGACAGTGAGCGGTCTGGAGTTCCGCGTTCTGCGTTCAGAGTTCTGTGTTTTGACCGCTCGAGAGTTCCGACCGCCTGCTGTGTGCGTTATCGTAAGGGACTCAGTACATTCGAAAGAACGCAGAACTCGGAACTCGGAACGCGGAACTCCAGACCGCTCTCTGTCTGCGCGCGCTCTAAGTATATAATATATACTCACATCATACCAACTAACATTATGTGTGTTGGCATGACCCTAGTGCAGCCCTGCCTTCTGAAGGCTGTGGCGTACCGGAGAGGCCTACATCGGAGGCGCCGAACGCTGCCTCCGCCAGTCCGCTAACCACCACCACAGACAGACCACGTGTAGTATATTATACTCATTAATCAACTGCAGCGTGCAAAGTGCAAGAAAAGCTGCCGCCAAGGTGAGATACTGAAACCACAGAACTCATTATAAAAGGATATTCTGTAAACCTTCCAGAAATGATATCACCAGTTATTCGTCTTACTTGCTATTCCGCCCTGCAGATCCTAAAACGCAGTAAGTGCAAAAAAAGCGATTAGACCATTATTTTCCTTACGCTTTGCTTGTTATAGTTCAATATTCAACAAACGTAAAAGCCCACTTACTGCGTTTTAGAGTCTGCAGGGCAGAATTAGTGCCCACGTTTCTTTTATAGCGTTTAGTAAATTACAGCACTGAAATAAGTATAAACCTTTTTGAAGCTCACGGATTTAAATTAGTGAGCCACTTGCGTCTGTTCGTATTTTAGCCGTGTAATGCAAACCCACCAACAGGATGGATTGACGACACGACGATTTGGTTTGGTAAAGGCCGCAGTTTCACGGTGGTTGCAAGCTGCTTCCAACCGTAATGATTGGGTATCAATGAGGGGACCTATGTCCAGCAGTGGACGTCCTGCGACTGAAATGATGATACTGTTTTAAACTTTCGACATTTTCACTCATAATTATTATACTAAACGACACGACGACCACGGCTGCTGCAGTGTGGCCGAAACGTCGAGGTAAATCATATTTGCGTGATAAGTCCCGTTTCTAATCGCTAATCGGAATTGGGGTTTAACCGCTTATACTCGTATATCCTGATCCTGAAAATACGAACAGTGGCAAGTGGATGTCCGTACAATATCTGCAATATCCCAGACATCAAGCAATTAACTTTATTAGACTGAGGGTAAAAAAATATGTGGCTTTTTAGCCAATACAGGATGTCCCATACCTCAACGACAACCTGGTACCGGGCGAGAGGCCAAGTAAAACCAGTTTTGTAAAAAATAATAAAAAAACGGTTTACTAATGTTTCGCAAATTATTTTTCCCAAACTGATTCATTTGGCAAATGTTTAATTTCCCAACTGTTTATTTTTTCTGAAACTGTAAACTTTTCAAGATTGTTATAAAACAAACCTAACCTAACCTAACCTACAGAATAGTCCTGAAATATATCCTGAATAGTTTAAAGTTTTAGAAAAAATAAATATTTGGGAAATTAAACATTTGCCAAATGAATCAGTTTGGGAATATAAATTAGAAATATACATTAGGAAGTAATAACAGATAAAAATGGAAACTAATAAATTAGTAAACTATGAAAAAAAATATGTCAAGTCAGTCTGTCAGTCGGAGTGTGGTAGGGCAGCACCATCATCAAAGCCAAACAGCTTGGCTGCTGGCTTCCATTTATGTCGGGTGCCTCGAATGCACATGCTAGTCGCTCTAAATATAGAAGTTATTATCCGAGCTCTTAGCCAGCCCAAGACGCAAGACAAAGAGCGGTCCCAGCGAGATGCAAGTGCTTCCCCGAGGAGTTTCACAAAGGTGGCCATTTGTGGTGCAAAGACTCCATCTACGGAGGTGACAAGGGGTGTAAATGTGGCATGACGCAGCTCGCAGGCATTGGCATATTTGTTTTGCTTTTCCGATTCGGCAGATTTTAAGACAGAAGCAACAGGGCGTGAGATGTAAGAAGGAGCGTCGGTGTCTACGACACGGATATCGAATAACGCCTCCCTCTGGGCAACCCACACGCCGCGGCAAGCTAAATCGCCTCGTAGGCCACTATCACCTTCAGTGATAATTGGTTCTTTGACTACATTTCCCCACGCTTGTTGACATAATTCACAAAAGAGATCTCTTATTTCGTTGTGACGTCTCGTGATTAGACCGCCAGTTTTGCAACAGAGGGCATGATCAATATTGAAAGCGTTATTGCCGCATCCATCACAAGATTTTGGCATAGAGATTGGTGTTCGATGGTAGCGTATTGAAAGGGCATCACGGAATTCATATGGAGAAAGGTCAAAATGATCTTTTCTTGTGGGTATAACGGATAACCAATTGGAGGATTTTGTTTTCATTATGGTCGCAATTGATCTTTCAATGGGTCTTCTTTTGATGGGAGGGAGCTTGGTTAAGATAGAATCCATAAGATTGTCATCACGAGTTTCTTTCTGTTTATGGTATTCTTTACGTGCATCCTTGAGGGAATTATGATGTTCTGCAAGTTCCATATGTTTCATTTCAATTAACGAGGAAGAAAGAACTGTGCAGCCTTTTTTGGATGTATCATAGTATAAATTTGAAGTGGTGGCACCATCAGATATTGCTAATCCTCCTTTATGTATTGGTAAAGAAAATAAGTCAGCTTCTAATGATGACACATTACCCCCTAGTAGGGTCGGCAAAAAAGTTGTGCGTAAGGTATTTGTTAAAGGACCAAAGTATTCTGCGGCATCTTTTAGGACTCGTAACAAAAATGACCATTGAAATTGTGCAGCTTTGGTTAAGGCAGTATAGGCAGCTTGTGGTGAATCTTTACATATGATAGATAATTTTTCTAAAGTGGAAACCCATTTATGTACGTTCTTTTTTGCAAAATTCTCTTTGCCTTCTCCGATGTAGCTTCTCAAATAGCGAGATCCAGTTACAATTGTAACATTAGTATTCTTGAATATATGAGTTGCTTTCTGTTTGTCAGTCTCAGATACTATTAAGAATGTTTTTTTGCCTTGGGGGAAATATCCGTAGGCAGGCCCTATGCTACTTATCTTTTCCCACCATTGATACAGGTTATTAAGATTTCCTTGGGCAGAAGAGTCATCCGCATACCAACATTGAGTGGTATTATGGTCATCTTTGAGTTTATTTATTAAAGGTAAAGTAGCAAGGGCATATAAAGGCATAGCTAGTGGATCTCCTTGAGTAACACCTTCTTTGCTATAAATTCTCATGTCAGAAACGCGAATGACGAGCTCTGCGTGACCATTATAGGTATTATAAAGAAAGCGAGCGCAGTGTGGCCAGTATAATCTTGCTTGCCAAAGGGCAAGTTGTCTATTAACAGAATTAAAAGCATTATTTGCGTAATATATTATATTTTTTTTTTATCAGTTTGGGAAAAATAAGATTTTAATCTCAAAATGTAGAGCTGGCAAATTACTATAACTTACCATTGGACTAAATATGGATATCTGAAAATATATATTTTTTCACTTTAATTGTTCATGATGACTAACTGTCAAACCGCTCTAACTCAAAAAGTTGCTTAATTGACTAGACATGGTCTTTCCACGTACGCTTTATATTATCCTTAGTATTAAAAAAAATGTCTATTATCGCTTAATCCATTTACTTATTGCGTGATCTGACACGCACTTCGTCGCGATGCCACCGCTTCCTTAAGCATGACGCCGATCGGCGTCAGCGGCATCCGACTAAAGTTAAATTTGACGCCGACCAGCGTCGGCGGCATCCAACTAAAGTTAAATTTTATGCCGATGGGAGTTAGTGGCATCCGAGAGGGAATTTCAACAAAACCAACTATTTATTTTTGAAAACTGACTACACCTGGATGTTTTAAAGACCAATAATGACGCCGATCGGCGTCAGCGGCATCCGAGAGGGAATTTCAACAAAACCAAATGTATATTTTTTTTAAAGTTGACTAAGTACACCTTTTTAAAGCTTACTTTCTAAATAGGAAGTTTAAGTTCTTAATAATAAGCCCTAGAATGGTCAGTAGAATTTTGACGCCGATCGGCGTCAGCGGCACTGTGTTTAGGTCAATAATGACGCCGATCGGCGTCAGCGCAGAGGCTATGAATGAGTTAACTAAGTGACATGGATTTTTTTCCTTATCTTTTTCCAGAACTGTTATAACTTGGCCTCTCGCCCTGTACCAGGTTATCATTGAGTTTTGGGACACCTGTATATGCCCCGCGAATACGCACCGGTTGTAGTTAGTGGAGCTGTGGGTGGGATAGCACACTAGACGGTGTGGCATATTTTTTACAGTTTCATTCATTACAACTGGAGCGTGACACGCACACCCATCTACTCTGCCCCGGCTCTAACTCGCGTGACATTTCTACCTCTTATTATTTAGTTCTGTACTGCCTCTTGGCTAACTGACGAGCAAAAACTTAGGATCACTTTAAATGTGAAATTAATTTAAGCTACCTCCCTTAGTTTCAGTTTGATTGGAGATAAAATGCCAAGAGTAAACGTAAAATTTAAAGTAATACCTGTGACTATGATGCAATGTAGGTTGTAGAAGTAATCGAAATGAGTCAAGCTAGTGAGATATGTTTCCAGTGTTTGATCAGTTGGTGTTATTCAGAATAACCTCGTCTGATATTACGTGCCACTAGGTACCCGTCATCCGGTAAAGTAATAAATTTAAGTGATTTTAATTACTCGGCTTTAAATGTACTTACTTTAATACTGTATTAAATTCTGTTCATGACAGCAAAAATCGTATCGGTCGTTTCCCCCTCGATTTAAAGTAATTGAGTCACTTAGAGTTACTAAGCTAATGAAGCATGGCGTTTTGATAATTGTTTTAAGTAATGTAACATAATTACTTATTTATTTGTGTACTTTTTCTTTTATATTGTAATTGTATTAAAAAAACTATAATAATTTACTAAAACTATGAAAATACATTTTTTAAAATATTTTGTAGCAGAAGAAACTCTGTGAATATTTTCGTAATAGGAGCTAACGTATCCTTCTTTAAATTTGGCCAACTTTTGAATTTAATGATACTTAGGGCTTTACCCAGTAGTCAGGCAGGCACCGGTAGTCGGCCGTATATGAGTGCGAGGAGTACGAAAGATATTTCTCGAGCTCTTTCCACTCGTGCGAAAGATAAGCTGGGGCCGACTACCGCAATACCGGTGTTCGCGCGCTAAAACCTCATTTTGGTTCTATACAGTGCAGGGGTGCTCTCTGGCTCCTAGAAGAAAAAACTGTCTGTCATATAAACTACTGTCACACTAATTTTGACTGTCATCTATAACCTATCGTCGTAATCACCGCAAGCAGTAATAATTGTGCATGAAGCCTGAAATATACTACCACCGCATCCTTCCGCCTCCTACAACATCGGCCGGAGCTTCAACCAGGTGAGTGCTTCTGCACTTGTTCCAAATTACATTTTTGGCACCAGCGGGCTCCTGGCCTTCCGCTACCCCTTAAAAATTGGCTATTTACACGCCATAACATATTTCTTGGTCCTATCGAACAACCGGATTGATTCCCGGAACGAAATTATTCACCCGCTTCGCCTGTGACATAGCGTAATTTTTGGCTCTCACAATAGGCATAATTTTCAACCGCCATTTCTGTCATATTTTCTTCTGACATCTCATATATTTTTAGAAACTAAATTCTAAATTTTCGCGTTACATAATTATGGCGAAATCAGCTTTAGAATCGAAATTATCCATATTAAAAACCAAAGAGGAACGAATTTTACGTCGATTCTCGCATCTCTTTGATTTGTCGAAAAAAATATCTACACTCGATTCTCGCAGCAACGAAAATTTTATGGCGGAATCAGAGACGATCGATGATTTTCGCGTGAATTTTGAAAAAATACTGGACGAAATGAATGCAATTTCAATGTCCCTTGATCCTCAACATGAACCCGATTATGAGACTCTGGATACATTTGAGGACTTATACGCCCGCATAAAGCGCACTCGTGCTAATATTTTGAAAATAACTTCTCCGCAAACGAGTTCGACTTCTACACCCGCGTCGCAAGCTAAAGGTCCAACCATTAAGCTCCCGCCTATCGACCTTACTTTCTTTGATGGTAGGACTGAAAATTGGCCTATATTTTATGAGTCGTTTAAAGCTAATATACATAATAACGACCATCTTACTGATTCGCAACGCGTGCAGTACCTCATGGGCAAGCTAACCCATAGCGCCCTAAATATTACCGCAGGTTTGGTACCCACAGGAGAGACTTATACCATTATTTGGGAAAGTTTAGTGAAAAAATATCAAGACAAACGCGCCTTGGGTACTTACTACCTCAATAACATCTTGGACATTAAGCCAAGCTCAAACTCGCCTAGCAGTCTCAATAGCTTCATCGAAAGATATTCTGCGACTGTGGCCGCTTTAAAACAACTAGACATTCCTGATCTGTCAGATTTCTTTTTCCTGCAGTGTGCTCTGCGAAAAACTGACCAGCAGACTTTGCAAAATTTCGAAATGTCTGTTCGTGACGAAACTATTCCATCGTACGAAAAATATGTCACATTTATACAGAGCCAAGTCAAAATTTTAGAACGGTCAGGCAATAGTTCTTCTATAAATACTCCGCGAACCGCTTACAAAGCTACCGCCAATACACCGGCTCAACCCGCGCGTACTACTTATAAAGCTTTTGTAGCTAGTAACGATGTTCCTTCTTCGAGCTCCGCAAATGACGAACCCTGTGTATTGTGCAAAAGCAATGAGCACGTGCAATTGTATAGTTGTTCTAAATTCAAAAATATGAGTTCGCCGCTGGCAAGATTCGACTTTATTAAAAATATTCGTGGTTGCGTTAACTGCTTAAGCACATCACATACTCTGCTCCATTGCAGCTCACGTACGACTTGCAAGTTATGTCAAAAACGTCATCATACGTTGTTGCACTTTGACAATACTAATACTAATTCTCAACCGCATAAGCGTTTCCCCGCAAAGCCGTACGTTAAATCGACGCAGTTGTTCACGAACGGCTCAACTTCGCATGCCTGCGCCGACCGCCTCGTCAGCCGCATCGTGCCCGCGCGCGGAGCCTGCTGCGCCCCGCTCGCGGTAGCCAGCAGCTGCTGCTGCCCACGCTGCTCGCGCCCCGCTGCCGCCCACAGCCGCGTGCTCGGGTGCTCATCCGCCGCATGACAGTAATCGAATCGCGTCGCCGCCGTCACATAATATAACGACTACACTGCCGGTCAATAACGCTAACCCCGCGAACGCTTCAGTTTCTCTGAAGGCAGAGTCGAAACCAAATTCGACAATACTATTATCGACCGCTCAAGTTTATGCTAAACAAAATAATAGCGATAAAAAAATGATTATTAGATGCCTTATTGATAGCGGATCTCAAAATAATTTAATAACGCTCGATTGCTGCAAATCACTGAATTTACCTATAATACCGCTAACTAACTCTTATATAAAGGGTGTTGGTTTAACTTCGAGACCAATTCACGGATATGTTTACTTAAATATTGAATCCCGCGTATATCCGAATAATAAATACTACATACACGCTTTAGTGGTAGATTGTATAACCGATCAATTGCCCTCGCATTTTATTGAATATAATGAACGTGACATGGCTTACCTTAATAATATACCGCTCGCAGACCTCACGTGGAACATTCCTGGGTGCATTGATGTAGTGCTCGGTGTCCAGCTGTTCCCGTATATTTATTTGGGGAATAAAGTAGAGTCTGGTTCTTGTGCTCCTCCCGCCTTTCTAACCGCTTTCGGTTTTGTTCTAATGGGTGACTATCCTTGTAAGTCTGACCCTAGTAACGCCACTTCTTTTACCGCTCTGGTGCTCAATGACCTCGAGTCGAGCCTAAATAAATTTTGGGAATTAGAAGAAATCCCATTCAAACGCCATTTAAGTCCAGAAGAGACTAAATGTGAAAATTTATACACAACTTCTGTGTCCCGCAACGAGGAAGGTAGATACACTGCGGCCTTACCTTTCTCTAAAGATCCCTCAGAACTGGGGAATTCTCGTTCTGTTGCTCACCGCCGTCTAATGTATTTGGAAAAAAAGTTCAAGCAAACCCCTACTCTTCGCGATGCCTATAATAAAGTTTTATCTGAATATATGCAGAATGGTTATCTAACTGAAGTACCAGAGTCTAAAGTTACTGATGATGGTTACTATATCCCTCATCATGCTGTCATCCGCCCGGAAAAAGTTACGTCTCCTGTTAGAGTAGTTCTCGATGCCAGTGCTAAGACTCATTCAGGTATGTCACTCAATGACATCTTGCATACTGGTCCCAATCTACAGGCTGATTTGTTTTTGCTCTTGCTGAACTTTCGTTTATTCCCAGTAGCTATGACGTCTGATATTAAACAAATGTATATGCAAATTTGCTTGCCTCCGCATGACTATAAATATGTCAAAATATTGTTTCGCTTTTCTGAAAGCGAGCCAATCCGCACCTTTCAATTTACTCGCGTCCCTTTTGGACTCAAGTCAAGCCCCTTTATGGCTATGCGTACTGTCAAACAGTTATGCTCAGACGAGAGTCATCGCTTTCCTGACGCTGCAAATGTAGCTATCTCCCAGCTTTACATGGATGATCTGGTCCATTCGTGTATTGACAATGAAAGTGCCATGCGTTTGTCGCAAGAACTAATCGCACTGTTCAAGTCTGGTGCATTTGACTTAGTCAAATGGTCAAGTAATTCCTCTGTATTATTAAATAGTCTTCCTGACTCACACCGTGCTTCTGTCAACTTTAACGACAAGCAAAGTGTTGCAAAGGTGTTAGGGTTGTCATGGGAACCCACAAATGACACTTTCTTCATAACCACGTCTCCGCCTGCTGGTGGGAAGTGCACCAAGCGAATAATACTGTCGACCGTAGCTCGCTTGTTTGATGTCCTTGGTTTAGTAGCTCCCGTTGTATTATACGCCAAGTTGTTAATAAAAGAACTTTGGCTTTGCAAAATCGACTGGGATGACACACCCCCCGACCATATAATCAAAAGCTACTCAATGTTAGTACAAGAGTTTCCAATGCTCTCAACTTTAAAAATTCCGCGTCACGTTGGCGTTTCTGCTGACTGTATGGTAAACATAGTCGGATTTTCGGATGCCAGTCTCAATGGCTATGGATGTGTCATTTACTTGCATGTTACGGACCCAGCCGGTAATATCACTGTGAGGCTACTATGCTCAAAGTCGAAAGTGTCTCCCACAAAAATAACTACTCTTGCTCGTCTAGAGCTATGTGCCGCTCTTTTAATGTCCAAATTGATCAAAACTGTTCAGGACACATATTTAGCTCGCATTCCAATTGCAGGAATATATGCATTCACAGACTCGACAATTGCTCTTTCGTGGATTAAATCATCTCCTCATAGATGGTCCATTTTCGTGAGTAACCGCGTTGCGCAATGTCAAGAGAATGTTGCACCACAGAACTTTTATCACGTTGCTGGAGCTGACAACCCTAGTGATTGTTTGTCTCGCGGTATGCTACCGTCACAATTAATGTCGCATGATTTATGGTGGAACGGTCCTTCGTGGTTACAAAACTCGCCTACGGAATGGCCTGTCCAATCTTTCTGTCCCACGGAATTTGAAAAGTTGCCGGAATGCAAGACTAATACTTTAACCGTTATAGTTCAAGCTGAACAGCCCTTACTGTATACGCTAGCTCAACGCATGTCGTCCTGGAATAAACTGCTCCGCTCGGTTGTCTACGTGTTACGCATTGCAAGAAAATTAAACCCAACTGAAATACTTAAAAATTTAGCTATTGCTGAAACCGCTTTGTTAGTCGCTATACAGAGTGTTTTACCTTCGCGCAAGCTTTTGAAACTATCGGTATTCTGTGACGAGAATAACGTATTAAGAGTTGGATGTCGCCTTTCAAATGCAGATTTACCATTCGAGGTTAAATATCCCGCGCTTCTTCCTAAACATGATCATATGGTTAATTTAATTATAGACCATTACCATACTATGAATTGCCATGTAGGTGCAGGACTTCTGATGTCCATCATTCGCCAGCGTTTCTGGATATTAGATGGCCGGACTGTCATTAGAGCTAGAGTACATAATTGTAATCAATGCTTCCGCGTCAAACCTATGCATCCAACGCCGAAAATGGCTGACCTGCCTTCTTATCGTTTGCAAGAAGCGAAAGCTTTTATGCATACCGGCGTGGATTATGCTGGTCCTCTCCGCATTACTCTTTGTCGTCGTCGCGGCCAGCACGCTCAAAAGGCTTATATTTGCTTATTTGTTTGCCTCGTTACAAAGGCAGTTCATATAGAGTTGGCATCTGATTTAACTTCAGATGCCTTCTTAGCCGCCTTCAAGCGCTTCATCTCTAGACGTGGCCCAGTCTCTTGTATTTACTCGGACCACGGGACTAATTTTGTCGGTGCCAAAGCTCAATTGGACGAAATGTACAATATGCTATTAAGTCCAGAGTTTAAGGCCAAGTTCGATTCTGAATGTGTTCATCATCGCATTGAATGGAAAATGATTCCGCCACGTTCCCCTCATTTCGGCGGCATGTGGGAATCAAATATTAAGAGTTTTAAGACTCATTTGTATCGTGTCATTGGCTCACAGCTTCTGACGTACGAAGAATTACTCACCGTACTTATACAGATTGAGTGCATACTCAATTCACGACCGCTTAGTGCCATATCTTCGGATCCGCACCCAGAAATATTAACACCCGCGCATTTCTTAATGTCTACACCGCTCCAGTTTTTACCCGCTACTGACTTGTCTAACGAGTGCCGAAATCTTCACAATAGGAAGAAGTTGCTAGATAGCATAGTCCAATCATATTGGAGAAAATGGCGTATTGAATACTTGCACACGTTGCAAGTCAGGAATAAATGGTGTACCCCAGACCACCCCATCAAAGTAGGGACGGTTGTGTTAATGGGTGACGACAATGTCCCACCGCTTCACTGGCCCTTAGCTGTTGTAACAAATGTTTATCCAGGGTCTGATAATGTGGTTCGTGTAGCCACGATAAAAACTGCGAAAGGATCATTTAAGCGTCCTGTCGTAAAATTATATCCTCTACCTTCACAGTAGATTAGACCATTTTATTATATCAATCACCGCACCGCACCGCATCATACTTCACCGCACCGCACCTCATCTTCATTGAAATTCTCCGAATTTCAAGGCCGGGAGCATGTTCGCGCGCTAAAACCTCCTTTTGGTTCTATACAGTGCAGGGGTGCTCTCTGGCTCCTAGAAGAAAAAACTGTCTGTCATATAAACTACTGTCACACTAATTTTGACTGTCATCTATAACCTATCGTCGTAATCACCGCAAGCAGTAATAATTGTGCATGAAGCCTGAAATCTACTACCACCGCATCCTTCCGCCTCCTACAACATCGGCCGGAGCTTCAACCAGGTGAGTGCTTCTACACTTGTTCCAAATTACATTTTTGGCACCAGCGGGCTCCTGGCCTTCCGCTACCCCTTAAAAATTGGCTATTTACACGCCATAACAACCGGTGCCTGACTGACTACTGGGTACTTTACCGTATTTTCTTACTTAAAAGCACAGTCATTTACAGAAGTGGGTGAGTGGCTGTGGAGTTATAAGAATATGATCTACGCATGATTTTCCTACTAAGGTGTTAAAAGTGTACATAAATTTAAGCACTACAATCGATCATCCAGTTCTGCTGCTGACTGTACAACAACTAATAATAACTAAATTAGAATCGAATGATACTTTAATGATATGACAATGTACTTTTTTCAATGTACTAGCATTGTCATCTAAACTTATAGGAAGGTATACATCAGAAAATCCAAGTCAATCTGATGACTAGACGTAGATTAACTACAACTGAAAAATTGGACCGGCAGGGTAATTGTGTAACTTTTTTGACACTCGGCATCGGATTGAAGTAACTGTTTTTGTATGGCTGTGACAGCTGGCTGTTTCCGATACCAATTGTCAGCCCATACAAGAACTGTCAAAATTAACGTGATGGCGATTGCGAGGGAGTTAGACACTTAGCCTGCCGACCAAACAAACACGCCAAGTTAAATAAAAGCTTGTAAAAAGTGCGAAAACAAAACATATTGTCATTTGAAATTTGCTTTTGCTTTCACCATCACTTTCTGTCACCCTTATACCGTTTGATAGAAAGAAATAGTGAATGCGAAAGCAAGCGTCAGCGCGTTAACAATAAAGCCTACAGAACTGTTTATTGTTTATGTCCTAAAAATAAGAAATAAATAAATCTTAGTTCAAATAAAAGAAATGCATATAACTACAGGCAAATAAGACGAAGAGCAAATAAGAATAAGAAGAAGAGTAAAATACGAATTAACTAAAAACTTATTAAGTATTTTTCTGTTATCACAGCGATCGGAAACATATCAAGAAACAGCAGTCGCAATGGATTGATCTGAAGGTAAAATAAAAACGAAGACGAAGAAGTGAACAGTAATGATGACAACAATAATGAAAACGAAGTGCAAATGAAAATAAAAATGAAGACTAAGTAGTGAAAATTGAAGATCTTCTCTTCGGAACTGTTAGGCGAAGTTGGTTTGTGACCGTCACTAACGGGCAGTGATATGTAATTTGCTCGTTTTGACGATCGCAAAATGAACTCGCTTGACGATATTCTACGGTGAGATAATACGAAGAAAATAAGAAAGAAAAAGGAAGACAGAAAAAATTATAGTCACAATAAGGGATAAGTAATTCAGTAGTAGTCATGCATCGATCGGCCATCTTTGGTTTTGATTAAAAAACATGAGAAGACATCTTACTTTTAATCAGGCTCATTGTAAAGACGTATGTTTAATTTGCAATATTTATACAACTTTTAAATGGAGGAAATGCGACTTCAAAGTGTACCCTTAACTTTTTGTTCAGAACTATGTAATTTTGGGTAAGTATTTCAAATACAATTGAAGAAAAAAGTGTCCTTAGATTTCCATGTATTCTTATGGGCTCATTTTGTATCGAGCTCTGTAAACTGTATGATTGAATGTCACTAGCCTGACCCTAAAAAATAGGGATTCGATTGAAAAAGAGCAACACGCACAATGCAAACTACACGCAAAAAGTGCAAACGAGCAACATTTACACGGCGTAAAATGTACATCATGACAAGTACTTAGTACGCAGATTATACAAGCTTTTAAAATTTACATACGAATATTGTACAGTGTGCAGAATGTACACCACGCGATATTGGCAAAATGTGCAGTTAGTATGATTATTAATTAATATTTGTCTCAGTAACCGTTTCTTTGTTTTTATAAAAATGTCACGTATAAATATTTTTCTTTTATTTCTTTCAAATTATACCTAAAAATACGCAAACAATACGCAAAATGTTCATAAAAAAAATATTTATTTATTCATCATTCTAACTTTGCAAATTAGGCACATTTGTACAATATACGTAAGTTAATTTTACGCCGTGTACATTTTACTTGTTTGCTCATTTTATGCCGCGAACAATATGCGCAAGTACATTTTACGCCATGTGCATTTTGCGTATGTACGTTTTGCTTATTTGCACATTTTGCGCGTAGTTCGCATTTTGCGTGTTGCTTATTTTCAGCCGAAGGCAAAAATATACTGCGATTCTGGATAAGAAAAACTCAAAATTCCATAGATTTAAAAAAGGTACATACCTGCACTTTAAAACGGGAATACACATCAAACAAAATTTATATAATTACATAATAAGTAGTAAAGCCGCAAACTTATTTCGATTAAAATGACTTTCTTTCAGTCCATGATATCTGCTCGCGAAACAAACCTCAGTTAAATACATATTATATATAAATAAATAAATAAAATCATTTTAACGATAGTTTACACTACAAATCTTTGAGGAAAGTAAAGCTATCAATTAAAGTAGGATTTGAAGGCCTGTATATTAATGAAACAGGCGATCAAAACGTACTTAAAATTGTTAACAATGTAAGTAAATCATAAAACACAAATATAGAAAAAAAAAACGTAATGTTGTCGATGATGATAGTATTTGAAACGATGAAAAGTAGGAAATAAACGACTTTAATCATAAAAAAGTAATTTATAACCTACTTATCACTGTATCAAAAACATTGTGCTACCGAAGACTCTCGTCTGCCGAAAACTCAAAATCCTATAGGTAGTTTTGAAAAAAGGTACATCCCTACACTTTAAAATAGAAATACACATCAAATAAAATTTATTTAAGTACTTAATAACCACAATAAGTATTAAAGCCGCAAACTTAACATTTCGATTAAAAAGACTTTCTTATTGTCCATGATGTCTGCTCACGAGACAAACCTCAGTTGAATATATATATTGTATTAATTTATATAAATATAATCATTTGAACGTTAGTTTACACTACACATCTTTGAGGACAGTAAAGCTATCAACTTAAGTAGGATTTGAAGGGCTGTGTATTAATGAAACAGGCGATCAAAACGTACTTAAAATTGATAACAATGTAAATAAATCAAAAACAAAAGTAAAGAAAAATCATGTACAGTTGTTGACGATGATAATATTTGAAACGATGAAAAGTAGGAAATAAACGACTTTAATCAGAAAAAAGTAATTTAAAATCTACTTAACTCTGTATCAAAAACATTGTGGTGCCGAAGATGTGAATGTTGGTAGATTTAGTAATAAATCACATAGAATTTGGAGAGCTTTGTATGATCAAACTAAACAAAATCTATTTGATTCTACTACAAAATTTTAGATGATGATTCGCCCAGGCCGTGAATCATTGGAAGCAGTTTTTCACCGTAAATTCAAGTAAAGTAAGAGCAGTTTTTAACTGAAACAAAAGCCGCTCTTATCTACTTAAATTCGCGACAAGATTGACTATTTTTGATGACACTTCTCACTACTTTAAAACTGCACTTATTTACTGTACACTGCACTAGATTTCGTTTGAATGATATTCTCGTCAGGCGGTTTAAACTTTTATACTAATTTCTTTTAAGTTTGAAAGGGGTTAATAAATGATTGTTTACAATGTTAATCAATTTTTATTTACCGGTCAACTGATAACGTACTTAATTATGTTAGTTTACGTTAAGGAATATGCTTATTTAGTATTTCAAAGGCTAAATGATGTTTGGTAATTAGATTCAATTCTGCTATAATGATTAGTATCTAATTACGGTTACTCTAGTGACTTGTTATTTGTTAACTACGAGATTTATTTCGTATCTAATACCTTCAAACGAGCAATTCTTGTATATATATATAATTTGAATCTCAGAAATGGCTCCAACGATTTCGATGAAATTTGGTATGTGAGGGTTTTCGGGGATGAAAAATTGATATAGCTTGGTCCCATCTCTGGGAAAACGCTTGGTACCGAGTTTCAGCCCGAGCGGAGCTCGGTCGCCCAGGTACTCTTATTGAAACGATAAAACTTGAAATATATGGTGATGGCCTAGTGGTTTGACCCATGGCCTCTCAAGCAGAGGGTCGTGGGTTTAAATCCCGGCTCACACCTCTGAGTTTTTCGGAATTTATATGCGAAATTACATTAGAAATTTACCATAACTTACGGTGAAGGAAAACATTGTGAGGAAACCTGCCTACACCTGCGGCGAAATTCAATGGTGTGTGTGAAGTTCCCAATCCACATTGGGTCCGCGTGGGAACTACGGCCCAACCCCTCTCCGTATATAGGCTGGGTGATAATGATGATGACTTTTTGCCTATTTTTATTATTTAGAAATGTACAATTTGCGTGTTATCATTCTAACTTTGCACATTTTGCACATTGTACAATGTGCGTAAGTGCATTTTGTGTCGTGTACATTTTGCGTATGTACGTTTTACTTGTTTGCACATTTTGCTTATTTTGCATATCGGGACTAAAGCTCCTTTTTGATCTCTAGGGATTAAAGTATTTTTTTTAATTTACTTTGGAAACCCCTAAACTGCCAATCCCGGTATTTGTGAATGGAGGATTATCTCTATTTTTAGTGACTGGGTATACACAATTTTTAAGCTTTCCACAGACTGAAGCGCGCTGCGGACGCTCCGTAGCATCGCGCGCACACCCCGCGTTTCGGTCTGTGGAAGCCTTTAGGGCGTGGAAATAACCTCAAAATGACAACTGTGCAAAAATATTTAAAAAAAACCGGCCAAGAGCGTGTCGGACACGCCCAAGGTAGGGTTCCGTAGCCATTACGAAAAAATCAAGTAATATTTTTCTAAGGATTTCGTATGTGTACGGAATCATCCAAGTTTAGGTATGTTTTATACCTTAGACTACTATTTACTCTAACACTACAAATAATTTCCAAGCAATCTTAGCCGCTATAATTTTCCTAGTAAATTTGATATATTTACTACCATTCTGTTTTTTTTTTAATTTTTCCGCCCAACAGTTTAGATTTTAGAGGGGGGGACGGTCGATTTTAATGAAATTTTTCACTTTAAAGTTGAATATTTCGCAAACAGATAACTGAATAGAAAAATCATGTTAGCAACCCCACAATGGTTTTCAAAGACCTATCCAACGATACCCCACACTATAGGGTTAGCCGAGAAAAAAAAATCACCCCCACTTTACGTCTATGGGAGGTACCTTAAAAAATTTTTTTTAACTTTTTTTTATTCAATCACTTTGTCGGCGTGACTGATATATATATTGATGCCAAATTACAGCTTTCTAGTACTAACAGTCTCTGAGCTTAGCCGCGGACAGACAGACAGACAGACAGACAGACGGACAGACATGGCGAAACTATAAGGGTTCCTAGTTGACTACGGAACCCTAAAAATAAAATTAAAATCGTGAAACGCGATGAACAATTAGGAATATTAATCTATTTATTTACTTATATTAGGATGAATTCATTTTATTATGCATAGTCCAATTAGCTTTAAAATAGTTTTCAAGTTTGAATCTGTTGGTTAAATATGCAAACATTTAAAGTGCTACTTTACATAAAAAAACCGCGGAGCTAATTTTATTGCTATTTGAATTTTGAACAGACGTCCATTGCTCGTATTTAGCGTACGTTGTATAAGCAAAAGTAATATTGTAAATTTGTATAAAACGTCGTTTTTTTCCTCATATTCAAAGTTAAAAGTAGAGTGTTTAACGCGAGACTAAACTACCATAATGACACGTGAATCATAGCCACCCTCGCTCTGCTCGGGTGGCTAATATATTGTGTCCTTGTGGCTTGTTTAAGGCCCTTGTTGAACAATCTACTATTACGCTGTGTGCATTTTCCGTATGTACGTTTTGCTTATTTCTTATTTCCACATTTTGCGTGCTTCTTGTTTTCAGCCGAAGGCAAATATAGTACCTACTGCGATTCTGGATAAGAAAAATTAAAATTTCTATAGGTAGTTTTGAAAAAAGGTACATACCTACACTTTTGATGTTGATTGTACAATAAATCATTATTATTATTATGTTGGTACGGATTTCCGATCACGGGCCCATGGGGACCCGGTCATTTGAAAGGCATTCATGGGGCCGAAGCCAACATGAAGAGGCCTTTGGTACCATATAATATAAATGAGATGGGCGCAACTATGGAGGTCTATCCCCTAATACACCATGAGGATGTGCTAGCGGACAGTCCTCCACAGTTGCCAATCTATTGCCAGGTAGGAAGCGACATGGAATTGGATATGGGGTTGGGATGTTGTGGACAGGATTACCGGGCTATGGAGTGAGATAACGGACACCTACCATTTCAATATCTCATAAACTGAACTTTTGGTAGGCGGTGACTCGCCACTCACTAAATGGGCCCCTCAAACTATTGCCCGCTCGGGGTAACGAGGCGGCAACATTGGTGTGAACGGCTAAGGATGGAGAGGTGTTCCTGGACTTTAAACTTCAAAATGCCAACTCGCCACTTACGGCCAAACACATCCATCCTTTGAGCATTTAGCTCTTGCGCTCCACTCTAGGCGGCCAATAAAGGCAAACTAGAGGCGGGGTGGGTGTGTAACTGCGTGTTAGTGTGTGTATAAGCGCATGTGTGTATGTGTACCCCTGGAGGTCTCGGGTTCGTGGTGTCGCTACGCACCAACAGCTCGCCACAAGCCGCCCTGCGATGACTGACTGCACTGGTGACACGACAACACCAGATATTATTATTATTATGTTGGTACGGATTTCCGATCACGGGCCCATGGGGACCCGGTCATTTGAAAGGCATTCATGGGGCCGAAGCCAACATGAAGAGGCCTTTGGTACCATATAATATAAATGAGATGGGCGCAACTATGGAGGTCTATCCCCTAATACACCATGTGGATGTGCTAGCGGACAGTCCTCCACAGTTGCCAATCTATTGCCAGGTAGGAATCGACATGGAATTGGCTATGGGGTTGGGATGTTGTGGACAGGATTACCGGGCTATGGAGTGAGATAACGGACACCTACCATTTCAATATCTCATAAACTGAACTTTTGGTAGGCGGTGACTTGCCATTCACTAAATGGGCCCCTCAAACTATTGCCCACTCGGGGCAACGAGGCGGCAACATTGGTGTGAACGGCTAAGGATGGAGAGGTGTTCCTGGACTTTAAACTTCAAAATTCCAACTCGCCACTTACGGAAACACATCCATCCTTCGAGCATTAGCTCTTGCGCTCCACTCTAGGCGACCAACAAAGGCAAACTAGAGGCGGGGTGGGTGTGTAACTGTGTGTGAGTGTGTGTATAAGCGCATGTGTGTATGTGTACCCCTGGAGGTCTCGGGTTCGTGGTGTCGCTACGCACCAACAGCTCGCCACAAGCCGCCCTGCGATGACTGACTGCACTGGTGACACGACAACACCTGCGGGCGATGAGGTCGTCATTATTATTATTATTATTATTATTATTATTATTACTTTAAAACAGAAATACACATCAAGCAAATTTTGTTTAAGTACATTATAAGTAGTAAAGCCACAAACTCAACATTTCGATCAAAAATACTTTCTGATAGTCCATGATTATATTAATAAATAAATAAATATATACAACTACTTATATGAATTACTTAGTCCGAATTTAAAAATATATAATAAAAAAGTAAACCTTAAAGAAGTAATAAATAGGATCTGAATAATGGAAAAACTTTATAAATAAATTTAGCTTAATTTAATATATACAATATATAATAAATATATATTAATAAATAAATAAATATATATGTATTTGTTTATTTATATAATTTATAATTATATTTGTATTGTTTTTATTGTTTATTGTCTATTAAGTAATATTGCGTTTCTCTTGTCTGTTATTTCTGCCACCTACATTCGTCTGTTGATATTTATTAATTTCTGAGTAATTGGTTGTCCGGAAGAGATCACTTTTTAGCGATAAGACCGCCTATTGTCTACCTGAATTTTTATTTTTGTAATGTCACTGTACTGTTTTTGGTGACCAATAAAGAATATTTGTATTGTATTTGTATTGTATTGTATACATTTAAACGATAGTTTACACTACAAATCCTTGAGGACAGTAAAGCTAAACTTAAGTAGGATTTGAAGGGCTGTATATTAATGAAACAGGCGATCAAAACGTACTTAAAATTGATAACAATGTAAATAAATCATAAAACACAAATATAGAAAAAAGATTAAAGTTGTTGATGATGATAATAATATATGAAACGATGAAAAGTAGGAAATAAACGACTTTAATTAGAAAAAAGTAATTTAAAACCTACTTATCAATTTATAATAGTTATTTGTTATACAAGGGGGGAAAGTTGTATTTTAACTGCGAGTGTTCATTTTGAAACACGAGCTATCTAAAGGATTCTATGATTGACCACGAGCGAAGCGAGTGGTTCAAAAATAGAATTCTTTCGATAGCGAGTGCTTCAACACACGAGACGTAAAATAACTTTTCACCCGTGTATAACACAAAACTTTTCACCTCACTACAGCGAGGAAAATAAGAAAAAGGGTTTGTACTATCAATTATTATTTATTTACCTCTTTGTCAATACAATAATTTTGAAGTACTTATAGAAATATTGGTAAAATCAAAAATAATGCAAAATAGCCTAAGCAAATCCAGTCTTTATGGAACTATTCCAATACCGACATATCGTCACTACTTTGAAAAAACTCGTATCTCCAATCAATGAATAAACCAAACTGAACTTTATTGCACATCGAGTAAAGTTCAATTACCCAGATTATCGATTTTGAGATACGAGCAAACTGTATTACTGTTAAATTGTATACCGTTTTGACTTAAGTTTTTTTTTATTATTTCGGATGCGTTTTGTTCGCACATCGACTTACTTGGACTGTCAGAACATTTTATCCGTTTTTACAACAAGAATGAAGGTTAATGTTGAATGCTGATATTTATGAATTAAAATAAAGTTGTAAGACTGTATTTAGTGTTTTTTACTCGATGCAATTCATTAATTGTGATGTTAAAAATTCAGCACTTTTAACATTTTACGTTTTGTTAGCTGTCAAATATCACTTAAGCTGCCTTCAAATGTCAAAACTCTTTCTTCACTTGTGGATAAAAAACGATTTTCTCAATAGATGTCAAACAAACAAAAAGGGCTTTCCGAGCTAGTGAGGTGAAAAAAATATTGTGCTTCTGAAGACTCTCGCTCATCTGCCGAAAACTCTAAATCCTATAGGTAGTTTTGAAAAAAGGTACATACCTACACTTTAAAATAGAAATACACATCAAACGAAATTTATTCAAGTGCATTAATAAGTAGTAAAGCCGCAAACTTAACATTTCGATTAAAAATACTTTCTTATAGTCCATGATGTCTGCTCGCGAGACAGTAAATATTTTTTTTATATTAATAAATAAATAAATAAAATCAATTAATTTTGGACGATACTTTACACTAGAAATCTTTGAGGGCAGTAAAGCTAACAACTTAAGTAGGATTTGAAGGCCTGTATAGTAATGAACAGGCGATCAAAACGTACTTAAAATTGATAACAATGTAAATAAATTATATAACACAAATATAGAAAAAAGATGTGAAGTTGTTGATGATGATAATATTTGAAACGATGAAAAGTAGGAAATAAACGACTTTAATTAGAAAAAGTCATTTAAAACCTACTTATCACTGTATCAAAAACGTTGGTAGATTTAGTAATAAATCACATAGAATTTGGAGAGCTTTGTATGATCAAAAGCTAAACAAAATCTATGTGAATCTACTACAAAATTTGAAATGATGATTCGCCCAAGCCATGAAGCAGCTTTTTCACCGTAAATTTAAGTAGCGTAAGTGCAGTTTTTAATTGAAACCAAAGCCGCTCTTATCTACTTAAATTCACGACAAAATTGTCTATTTTTGATGACACTTCTCACTACTTTAAAACTGCACTTATTTACTGTACACTGCACTGATTTCGTTTGAATGGTATTCTCGTCAAGCGACTCAAACTTTTATACTAATTTTTTTAAGTTTGAAAATGGTTAACAAATGATTGTTTACAATATTAATCAATTTTTGTTTAATGGTCAACTGATAACGTAGTTAATTATGTTAGTTTACATTAAGAAATGTGCTTATTTTATATTTAAAAGACTAAATGATGTTTGGTAATTAGAAAGATTCAATACGGCTGTAATGCTGAGTAGTACCTAATTATGGTTACTCTAATGACTTGTTATTTGTTAACTACAAGATTTATTTCTTACCTACATTTCAAAAAATTAAATAAAATTATTCGTTTGTTTTGCTAAGAATTGATAGAAAAATATGACAGGACATTTCATTTGGTAAGTAGTTTATTTTTATTAAAACAGATAATGGACATTTTGATTGTGACTCGCTGTACTCCGCTGTAAAATCTTGTCCCACTAAGCCAAGGGTCTTCAACCGGCGGCCCGCATTTGCGTCCATGGCGGCCCGACATTGTATTGACAAAATTAAATTCACATGTCTACAAATTATACCTATTTACAGATTAAAAAGAATAGAAATTAAAACGATATAGATTTATTATGTTGCGGCCCACCGAATTAATATCAGAGTTTACTAGGCCCTTGACTTCAAAAAGGTTGAAGACCCTTGCACTAAGCCTTGAAAAGGGTGTAACTTTTTAAAATAAAAACTTTTTAACAAAAAAATTAAACCACCGAAACAACTGAAAAGCGAAAAATAATACCTTTTTTTGTTTGACCTTAATCTAGGTACCAATTTGAAGTCGGTGCCTCAGCACGAGCCAGGAGGAGTGATAGAAGCCCATTAGGTAGACGACTACAGGTCTACTCCTCCTGGCTAGTACTGAGGCACCGACTTCAAATTGGTAGGTACCTAGATTAACGTCAAACAAAAAAGGTATTATTTTTCGCTTTTCAGTTTTTTCGGCGGTTTAATTTTTTGTTAAAAAGTTTTTATTTTGTACTTTTTTCCCACCCGCGGGGTAATTTTTTTTTCCAAATTTAAATAATACCAACTTCAAGGTATACCCTATCCAATAAAAAAAAGAATTATGAAAATCAGACTACTCTGTAAAAAGTTATGCCTGGTCATACAGTTTAATCAGTGACTGAACAATCAATCATTTCCTGTTTTCCTACCCTTAGGGTAGGAATATTTTTAACTAATTTAAATGGGACCACCTTCGGGGTATACGTAAAAGTTATGCGTGGTCATACATAAAAAAAAATATATACGCGTCGACTTGAGAACCTCCTCCTTTTGTTTTCGTCGATTGAAAAAGCAAAATGTTCAAATATCTCGAAAATTATGGCAATTTATTAAACTAAAATTTATTTTTTAGTGTCCTAAGGGGCCATCCCTAAATTACGTCACACCAATTTCGATCAATTTGGACCCCCCCTTAATTAAGGGGGGAGGGGTCAAGCGATCTGTGACACTAGAAAAAAGTAATGGCAATTTTCATAGTAATAAGTGTGACAAGGGGGTCCAAATTGATCGAAATTGGTGTGACGTAATTTATGTATGGCCCCTAACTGCCGTAATTTCGCAGGTCAAATATTATCCTGTATTTACCTAACACCTTGTATAATAATTTTATTGACAGCAAAAATATAGATATTACTAGCTGTTGCCCGCGACTCCGTCTGCGAAGATAAAAATCCTACCTGAGACCTACCGAATATGGAGAAAAAAGTTAGATAAAAATCGGTCAAGCCGTTTCGGAGGAGTTCGATAACAAACACCGTGATACAAGATTTTTTTATATTATCAGAAGATTATTCTACGTTTTCTTCACATACCTTCCGATACAAGAAAATAACGAGAAATTCGCTCTCATCGAGCAGTTCACATTAAACTCCAGTGCGCGTTCTGTGTGGATACTTAAGTGAGGGAAACGACTGTACAAAGTTATATAATACTAGTTAGCGGAACCGACAGACGTTGTCCTGCATGAATCTAGATACCGACTGCAGCGCCATCTGCCGGACTGATTTGTGAATCTAAACCATCCAGGGCGCCACCCAAACGCATACAAAAAAATTCATTCATATCGGTCCAGCCGTTTAGGAGGAGTTCAGTGACATACACACGTAGAATTATATCTATACTAATATATAAAGCTGAAGAGTTTGTTTGTTTGTTTGTTTGTTTGTTTGAACGCGCTAATCTCAGGAACTACTGCTCCGATTTGAAAAATTCTTTCAGTGTTAGATAGCCCATTTATCGAGGAAGGCTATAGGCTATATATCATCACGCTAACTCCAATAGGAGCGGAGCGGAGCGGAAGAATGTTTCAAAATCGGGGGTTTTTCAAGTAAAACTTCTATAGGCGCTAATCTCAGGAACTGCTGCTCTGATTTGAAAAATTCTTTCAGTGTTAGATAGCCCATTTATCGAGGAAGGCTATAGGCTATATATCATCACGCTAACACCAATAGGAGCGGAGCGGAGCGGAAAAATGTTTCAAAATCGGGGGTTTTGAAGTAAAACTTCTATATAGGCGGTAATCTCAGGAACTACTACTCCGATTTGAAAAATTATTTCAGTGTTAACACCAGGGGGGTTGGAGGGGGGCGGGGGTGTTGGGGGGGGGGAGGGTGCGGGGGGGGGTGTTCGGGAGTTTTAAGGGGGGGATGAACATTTCATTGATTTTGCCGTAGGATGCACCGTTTTCAAGATATTTGTCAAAACACCAAGGGGGTGGGGGGGCTGAGGAGGGGGGGGGGATGCGGGGGTGGTGTGCGGGAGTTTTAAGGGGGGATGAACATTTCATTGATTTTGCCGTAGGATGCACCGTTTTCAAGATATTTGACAAAAACACCAAGGGGGGGTTGAAGGGGGGAGGTGAGGGTGCGGGGGAGGGGGTGCGGGGCCTTCGAAGGGGGGATTAAAATTTCATTGATTTTGCCGTAGGATGTACCGTTTTCAAGATATTTGACAAAAAAGAACTTGTTGTTGAATGTTTAATGTTTAATTTTGAAGTAAAACTTCTATAGGGCACGCTTGACTTGGGATGGGACGAACACGGGTGTACGGGGGTGCTGTGTGGGTGGGCGTGCAGGGGGTGCGGAGGGGTGCGGGGGGGTTCGGGGTTGCTGTGCGGGGGGAGTGCGGGAGGGAGCGGGTTGGAGGGTGCGGGGGGGTTGCGGGGGGGGGGGTAATTTTTTTATTATCGAGGAACTAAGGAGAGCCATAATTGATGAAAAAGCAAATTCCATAAAATATAAGCTGCCCAAATTACTAATTCCACGCGGACGGAGTCGCGGGCAAAAGTTAGTATATTATAAAGATTTAACGACCGCTTTAGCCTAGTTGGTAGTGACCCTGCCTACGAAGCAAGAGGTCCTGGGTTCAAATCCCGGTAAGGGCATTTATTTGTGTGATGAGCACGAATATTTGTTCCTGAGTTATGGATGTTTTATATGTATTTAAGTATTTATTTATCTATATAAGTATGTTTATCGTCGTCTAGTACCTATAGTACAAGCTTTGCTTAGTTTGGGACTAGGTTGATTTGTGTAAGATTGTCCCCTAATATTTATTTTTATTTATTTATTTAATATAATGTTAGCTTAGATTATTTATACACTAGATAGTGTCAGTAGCAAACACTGCGATACAAAACGTCCAAAACCCCTTTTGACAGCTTCATCTTATGTTCGCGTTACGTCATTCAATCAAACTGAAGGGGGCAAATAGATAAATGACATATAAGCAAACAGTTGGCTTATATTTTTCGGGACGTTAACATGCCGCCTAAGCTCTATCTAGTGTATAAATAATCTAAGAATTTTAGATTGACCAAACGAAAAAAAATGTTAATAAAAAGTAGGTACGCATTTCCATCCTACTCCATTTTGCCACCAACCAGGCACCAGCTTTGCTTTTCGTTCAGTTACAAACGTATAGGGTGCGATGATGATGATGACGATGAGGTTAGGTAAGTACAGTCCAACGGCACGGCAACCAGCCGCGATGAAATCACAAAGGCAACGAGGAAATGATCACTTAACGATGACTCTGAGTGCGAGTTAGTCACACAGTGAGATCCGTAGATATATTAATTCTGTTAATACTTAGGTCATCATCATAATCCCAGCCTATAAACGCAGTGCAGGGCACAGGCCTCCTCTCAGAATGAGAGGGTTTGGACCGTTACCACGCCAGCCCAGTGCAGATTGGGATCTCCACAAGTCCACACATCATTGAATTTCTTCGCAGGTGTGTAAATCTAATACCTTTAAACGAGCAATTGTACCCTGTGAATACACTGTCTATCGGAGTTACAGTGTATTGGATTCACAGGGTACAATTCTTGTATATAAATATATAATCAGAATCTCGGTAACGGCTCCAACGATTTCGATGAAATTTGGTATGTGGGGGTGAGGGTTTTCGGGGATGAAAAATTGATCTAGCTTGGTCTTATCTCTGGGGAAAACGCTTGGCACCGAGTTTCAGCCCGAGCGGAGCTCGGTCGCCCAGGTACTCTTACTTAATACTCGTAAACCCGTAAACCCACGAAAATAATTTTCTTCTGAACTTTTTGAAGTCGATTCTTCAAGACGAGCCAGCAGGGGTGTACCAGTCGAGGAAACTGAATCGGCTACCAGGGGCTAAATTCAGGAACGGGCCTTCACGGGTTTGGTAGCGGTTATTCAATCGTTTGGGTTGGGTTTGGTTTGAACTGCTATTCAGGAACGCCAGAAATCACTGGTTTGCGAGAGGTTTGGGCTGAGTTTGGGATGAGCTTTATTTATTTATTTATTTATTTACAAAGCGAGTTAACAGGAAAATAATGCTCATCCCAAGCTCAACCTATTCCTATCGTCCCCCAAACGATTGAATTACCGCTCGCAAACCGTGTTGGGCCGTTCCTGAATTTTGCCCCAGGGTGTAACCTTTTCATTAGAAATGTCATGTTGATATTCCATACATCTGCCAAAGAGATTATCCTGGAATTGATTGCGAAATGTTTTTATTCTGGTACATAATTCAGTTTCTACCTTACCTAAGGTAAACGTCCCAGTGCTCGACGCTGACCCAATACATGGCACCTTCAATCTTATGTCATAGTAAGAGAGGTGACAGATGGGTGCCATCTACTGGGCGTTGAGGTGTCGAGCATTGGTGTGTTTTTTTTCTGTTCCGTGGGTATGTTTACTTTACTTACTATTTATTAGGCTTATTTCACTCCTGCTGGCTTGTGTTTAAGTAAGCACGGGCTACAAACACATACCTGGGTCAATCAACTTTTTTTTGTAAACGTTTTTCTGCTACTTTCTATGAAAACCGAAATAATTAAAAAACTGATTATTTTTCCTTATTTAAAGTATACTTTTCAAAACCCTAGATTTTTGTAGTCAATAATGGTGTAATTGTCATATTTATTTTATTTTGTTTAGCTTCTGTTTCGTGGGTGACCCAGGGGACAATGTTGTCCCCGAAATTTGTATGAAAGTAGTGGTATTTCTCCTGGGTGACCGGATTTTTTCATAGAAATACTTATTTTTTTGGTTTTATCTAATTACTGCAAAATCATGGTTTCACTAACCAGAGATTACAGAGTTACTTGTAAAGAAGTAAATAGAAATTTACAAAAAAAAGTTGATTGACCCACCTACGAAGAAAATTATTTTCGTGCTTTTTTTGAAGTCTGTTCAATTTTTATTTAAAATATTGTTTTATTTAATGAACTGAAACAGTTAAATGCTCACCCGCGACCTTAAAAGAAAAGAAAAAAAAGAAGGTCGCGGGTGAGCAAATTAATTGTTTCAGTTTATTTAAGTAACGCCTGAATCGCCTGATTCAAGGCTAGGGCGTGCCAAAGAATGATACATACATACATTAATACATACGCTCGAGAAACATAACCCTCCTTCGACAGCCGGGTGAAAAGGCATATTATCGGGAGCTGTAAAATTGACAGAGCACTTCTTTAAAGTCGACCGAAACGTTGGAAGTGCGCGCAGTGTCAATTCTCGAGTTGATTCAATTAAATTCAATTCTTAAGGACGTCAGTTTCCGGTACCAGCGATATACCAACCTAATAAGGAAGTTCCGTTTTAGTAAATCCTCAAAATCTATTTATTTTAAGTGTGCGTGACTAATTTTGATACAAATCCCGGGTGCGGTCAAAATACGACCCCGTAGGTATCATAATAACGTACAGTACCCGGCCATAAAGTTTGCACACGGCTTTTGAAAAAAGACTCAGCAAATTTCGGACATTTGCAGTCTTTTTCCAAAGACCGATGTGTTTTTGTGTTTATTTTTACGTGTGTGTGTGTGTAACACACAAAAAAACACATCAATCAATAATCAATCAATGCAATCTGCAATGTGCAATCTGTAAGGCCAGGTACTGTACGACGTGATAACTGAAACACTCATGCTGTTAAACCCTTAAGGTAAGCTGTATTAAATAGTTTAGATGTATGTAAGTAATTTAATAAGTTGGTAGTACACTTTCTCGATGAGGGTGTAACATAGATGTGCGTTTGTCACTGCATAAGGTGATGATTTAGCAGATTGAAATGTATGATGTATAGGAAAGATTCGTGTCTAATCTCTAGACCAGTGGTGGTGTAGGGGTATGGCACGCGGCACGGAATGCTGAGGACCTGGGTTCGATTCCCAGCATTGGTCTTTTTTCTGGGGTTTTTTCTGTGCATCTATATTTCAGTTTGTATTTAGTACGAAATGTATGATTTCACGGGATGACCGTAAAAGTAATAAAAAAATGAAGTTGAAAAAATATGTACAAAAAAAGATACTTCATAGCTAACTTGTTTAAAGTTGCACAGTAGCGCCATCTCTTGTCCAGGTGAGCGGTTAGTTCCGAAGGAGTGTTAAAATCTCTCGATGAGGGTGTAACATAGATGTGCGTTTGTCACTGCATAAGGTGATGATTTAGCAGATTGAAATGTATGATGTATAGGAAAGATTCGTGTCTAATCTCTAGACCAGTGGTGGTGTAGGGGTATGGCACGCGGCACGGAATGCTGAGGACCTGGGTTCGATTCCCAGCATTGGTCTTTTTTCTGGGGTTTTTTCTGTGCATCTATATTTCAGTTTGTATTTAGTACGAAATGTATGATTTCACGGGATGACCGTAAAAGTAATAAAAAAATGAAGTTGAAAAAATATGTACAAAAAAAGATACTTCATAGCTAACTTGTTTAAAGTACACTTTTGAAAAACGTCCTTGAAACATTGTAGGTTTCATCAAATCTTTTTTCTCGATTAACCTACGTATGATTCGTTTGCGAAATATTAAGCTTTGAAGTGCTACTTTTGTAAAGTCAAAAATTTCCTTAACCTGGTTTTTACGTAGCACTTACACCGAAGTACCGTCTGAGGGACGTAGATTTTATAATTCATAAAAAAATATAATTTATGTACTGACTATGTTTTTTTTAGCTTGATTATTGCGTTTATAAATGTATAAGGTAATTAATTAACACAAAAAATGTATATTACGAACTTTATTTTGGAAATAATCAACATTCATAAGAGATTACAAAACGTATGGGCTAAATTTTGGGAACGTTAATCGGTCTCTGCATTTCTTATGATTATTCAAAATCTTTTCTTCTTCTGGGTATTTTGCAATATAAAAAATAAAAAGCACCGAGGTGACGACCAACAGACGTGCATATTTTTTGTACACAAACGACGTACTTACGTCTGCGAGACGGGCGACAGCTCCGCTACGCCCGCTACGGTCAAATACGCACTCGCCGGGTTCGCGGTGCTAACCATTGGCTAGCAGACGCGGAACGGGGAAGGTATCAGGAGAGGCAGCACCGCAAGTGGTGTATTTAAAAAAAAAATAAGTAAATAAAATAAATAAATAAAATAAAAGTCATGACGTCTGTGAGACGTATAGGTCGTCAGTTAAAGGTTAAGTGTTTATTCACTGGTGCGTTACGTGGTGGTGGTATGTACCCAGTATTGGTTGTCTGGAAGAGATCGCTTTTGAGCGATAAGACCGCCTATTGTCTGCCTGTTTTTTTTATTGTTATGAATAATTTTTTTCTGTATTTTTTTGGTGATCAATAAAGAATATTTGTATTGTATTGTATTGTATTGTACGTTTACCCTACACATTTGAAAAACGTCCTTAAAACATTGTAGGTTTCATCAAACCTTTTTTCTCGACTAACCTACGTATGATTCGTTTACGAAATATTAAGCTTTGAAGTGCTAATTTTTGATAGAATCAGTATTCCCTCCCCCTCTGCAAGATAAACCGTAAAATCTGAAAAAAAAAATCATACTGGTAGTGTATTGTATATAACGAATTTAAAAGAAAAACTATCACAGCTTTGTAGGCTTTACAAGTTATCGAGTAATAGTCGATTATTATCATTATTAGTTAGCCTGGAGAAGTGTCCCACTGCTGGGCAAAGGCTTCCCCCCATTTTCGCCATTCATCCCGATTTTGAGCGGTGTCCTTTCAGTCTCTAAGGTACACGCTAGGTCGTCCCGCCAACGCCTCCTGTACCTCTACCATGAGTTTACACTAGTTTACAGTGACCGTACTCGCTAGCGACGGCGTAAATGATTTGTATGGAGAATTGCACTTCCGTAAGTGACCGCTAGAGGCGCTGTACAATTCTCTATTCAAATAATTTACGCCGTCGCTAGCGAGTACGGTCACGTTAACTAGTGTAAACTCATGGTAGAGGTACTTGGCCTACCTCGTCGCTGCCATCCATCCTGTGGTATCCAGTCTGTGGCTAACCTAGCCCACCGATTTGGATTTGGAATATTTAGTCGATTAAAAGTTAATATTGAATATTTGTCCAATTTTAATACGGAACCCTACGCTGCGCTTGGTCCGACACGCACTTGGCAGGTTTTTAGTGGTTGCTACGAGTTCTCAGTTGTCTATCAAAAGTAAACAACTAATTGGTCAAACAGTAATAAGTCTCTACAAACATTACACTTCAAACTGATACAGCAAATAAATAAATTATTAATGATAAATAATGCTCTGCTAGCGGTAATTTCCATTCCTGTGTCAGTTGTCATACTTTCAATAGTAAATTGTGCATCAAGGGCCGTAAGTAGGGAATTACTAACGAGAGTTTATTAGACGCCCGACGTCGAAGGCGGAGGGCTTTTAATGACTCGAGTTTGTAATCCCTGTACTGCCAGTGATACACACAATGATTTTAATCACATTGCGAGGAAAAAAAATCCAAAAATAAAATTGTTTTGTCTCTGAGCACTTAAATTGAATAAAATAATGGCTACCCGCCAATACAGGTTGTCATTTTTTTCGAGTCATCTACCATAGATAATGTAAACTGTGTTTAATTTAGAATTCTAATGGTCATACGCCAGATTCTGCCAACATGTTAATAAAATACTTACTAAAATTATTGCAAAACTATTTTATATAAATTTAAAATATAAAAATAACGAAGTTTCATGAAGCGTAGATAAGTTTTGTGTTGTAAAATTGGGTTATAGCTAAGCTTTAGATATATAAATAAAACGTTGGCTGACTTGAAACCTCCTTTATTAGTCTGAAACTTTGAGGATTGAGCTAAAGTCTGAAATGACATACCTACTAACTTGTTAGTGTTATTCCATGCTTGTATACTAAATGACAATGGCCTAAATTGTTCTTAAGGGAGTTATGGATTTACATACAGTTTTTCCTCCCAAGGGAGTTCTAACTTTAGTTTTAAAATTTGCAAAGAAGTTAGTAGGATGTAATTTTAGAGTAAAGCGGTTTTAAGTCAGCCACCGTTTTATTTATATCTTTAAAACTTAGTTATAACCCAATTTTACAACTCAAAACTTATCTACGCTTCATGAAACTTCGTTATTTTTATATTTTAAATTTATATCAAATAGTTTTACAATAATTTTAGAACGTGTTTTTTTAACATGTTGGCCGTATGACCATTCGAATGCTAACTTAAACACAGTTTACATTATCTATGGTAGATGACTCGAATAAATTGACAATTTGTATTGGCGGGTAGCCTTTATTTTATTCAATTTAAGTGTTTAGAGACAAAATAATTTTATTTATCGATTTTTTTTCCTCGCAATGTGATGAAAATCATTGTGTGTATTACGGGCAGTAAGAGGATTACAAAATCGAGTCATTAAAAGCCCTCCGCCTTCGGCGTCGGGCGTCTGATAGACTCTCGTTAGAAATCCCCTACTTACGGCTCTTGATGCACAATGTACTATATCTACATCCTGGATGTCATAACTTCAATATAATATTGTTCAGAAGCGATAGTCAAATGACAAATTGTATTAAGAAACGTTTATCAGTGGCTGCATCATAATGTTTGTTTACATTATCGATCATTTAAATTTCGAACATCTTCCCTAAACAAAAGAATCACGTTAGGTTGTTAGCAGTCGATTTGAAATTTCATTCATTGTGAAACTCTTGTTCCAAAATTTTTTTATCTCAAATATTACAATCGGTTTGAGAATCGGAATCGAATCAAGTCTAGATTGTTTATGAATTTAAAAAATATATAAATGTCAGTCATTTGTTTTGAATTCATTCATAGGTTAGTATTATACCGGAAAATTGCATAATTCCCGCGGTATCGGTATAGCTAAACGTTGCGTTTTCGTAGTGGTAGAGCCATGTTGTAGCTAGCCGCTGCATCACGAATGGGCCGGCTCGTCCGGGGCAGTACCACCCTCTCACAGAACACCGGCGTGAAGCAGCAGTACTCCTGCTGCGTTTCACGGTCAGTAAGAGCGCCGGGGGCCCAATACCTCTCCCCCTTCTCTATTCCCTCACCTTTTTCCTCTCCCTTATAGGGCCGACATCGCACTGGCATCGCGTAAAGCGCTGCAGGTGTCTATGGACAGTGGTGATCATTTAACATCAGGTGACCCACTAGTTCGTTTAAAACTCTTCACAGACGGAGTCGCGGGCAACAGGGGGGTTACTACGAAATTCGAAGTTCGAAGTTCGGATCGTGCAGTCCCTCTCACTCTCGTAATAAATACCATTAGCGTGAGCGGAACGGCATGAAACGAAGTTCTAATTTCGCGCTTCGTAGTATAGGGCCAGCTCTAGTTATAAATATTTTTTCCTTTGTTAAAAAAAGGAAACTCAAAGTTGCATATTAGACCCCAAGTTCATCTAAAGTTATTTGCTTTTGAAGGGCTTAGAAAACTGTCTTTATGACTCTAGCGCGTCTGACGTACTTGCTTAAACTAAGTATACCAATATAATTTTATATTTCGTACTAAATACAAACTGAAATATAGATGCACAGAAAAAACCCCAGAAAAAAGACCAATGCTGGGAATCGAACCCAGGTCCTCAGCATTCCGTGCCGTGTGCCATACCCCTACACCACCACTGGTCTAGAGATTAGACACGAATCTTTCCTATACATCATACATTTCAGTCTGCTAAATCATCACCTTATGCAGTGACAAGCGCACATCTATGTTACACCCTCTATCGAGAGATTTTAACACTCCTTCGGAACTAACCGCTCACCTGGACAAGAGATGGCGCTACTGTGCAACTTTAAACAAGTTAGCTATGAAGTATCTTTTTTTTGAATTTATTTTTTCAACTTCATTTTTTATTACTTTTACGGTCATCCCGTGAAATCATATATTCAAATAAAATAAAAACATATGATTAAATATATGATTTCACGGGATGACCGTAAAAGTAATCTATACTAATATTATGAAGCTGAAGAGTTTGTTTGTTTGTTTGTTTGTTTGAACGCGCTAATCTCAGGAACTACTGCTCCGATTTAAAAATTCTTTCAGTGTTAGATAGCCCATTTGTTGAGGAAGGCTATAGGCTATATATCATCACGCTAACACCAATAGGAGCGGAGCGGAAGAATGTTTCCAAATCGGGGGTTTTTGAAGTAAAACTTCTATATCTCGGGAACTACTGCTCCGATTTGAAAAATTCTTTCAGTGATATATAGCCCAGTAAGATAGGGCGGGTTGGGAGCGGGGTGGGGTGGCGAGTTGGGAGCGGGTTGGGGGCGGGTTGGGGCCGGGTTGAGAGCGGGTTGGGGGCGGGTTGAGAGCGGTTTGGGAGTGGGTTGGGGGCGTGTTGGGAGCGGGTTGGGGGCGGGTTGAGAGCGAGTTGGGGGCGGGTTGGGGGCGAGTTAGGAGCGGGTTGGAGGCGGATTGGGAGCGGGTTGGTTTATTATGAAGTCTCACTTCTTCCGGAAGGATCTAAGGAGAGCCATAATTGATGAAAAAGCAAATTGGATAAAAAATAAGCTGCCCAAATTACTAATTCCACGCGGACGGAGTCGCGGGCAAAAGCTATAAAAAAATAAAGTTGAAAAAATAAATACAAAAAAAGATACTTCATAGCTAACTCGATATAATTTTATTCGTAAGTTGTGACAATCATTAATGTTGCTAAGCACAGATATTATTAAACATTACTAACGCGACCTCGTTTATTTAATCTCTTCAAGATGTTTCTGCTCTTTTACTTAACATATCTATTAGATTAAAATATACAGTGTAAATTCACACCCGCAAATCCGTTAAGAATATAAAAGTTCACCTAATATTGAAAATAAACTTTATTTATTTCATAATTTTTAAAATTGTGGCCAGAGAGCTTAATTTACTCAGTTGACCATGTACAAGACCGTAGTCCATAGATTTTTTTAAATACCTACCTACCAAAGGTCATTAACCCATAGCGGCGTTCCAGATTGGAAATTTTTAGGAAAAGATAATTAGAGTATGTAAGTACGGAGACTTTTTTTTATTACAAATAAACTATTCTTCAACGTCCTCAAAGGATTTTCGGTTATGACGTTACACTTCTATTTTTAACCCCCGACACAAAAAGAGGGGTGTTATAGTTTAACCGTTATGTGTGTGTGTGTGTGTGTGTGTGTGTGTGTGTGTGTGTGTGTGTGTGTGTGTGTGTCTGTGGCATCATAGCTCTTAAGCAGGTGAACCGATTTAGATTTTTATTTTATTTGAAAGCAGGTTTCTTGGCGATGGTTCTTAGACACGTTTCATCAAAAAAATTTTAAATAAAAAATTAAACCTCCTTCAAAAAACATCCAAAAAACTATGAAATAATAATGGAACCAAACCGACCACAATAAGCATGAAAATATCTTTCTTCTAATCTGTTCGAAGTCGATGCCTCAGCTCGAGCCAGCAGCAGGAGTGGACCTAGTAATCTAACTTACCTACATACCTACTATCTATAGGGCTTTCACACTCCTGCTGGCTTGTGCTGAGGCACCGACTTCGAACAGATTAGAAGAAAGATATTTTCATGCTTATTGTGGTCGGTTTGGTTCCATTATTATTTCATAGTTTTTTGGATGTTTTTTGAAGGAAGGAGGTTTAATTTTTTATTTAAAATTTTTTATTTTTTGCTTTTTAGTTGTTTCTGTTTAAAATAGATGCGTAGGTTAAAATCATCAGTTTGACTTCGAAATAAGTTTATGTTGAAAATTCTATTTTTAATGCTCGACGGGGTTGTGTCGTTTTATTACAGAGTTCCATGATACTTTCTGAATGTAAATGCTCGATTTGTCACCGAAAATACTAAAATCGCTATACGTTTCTCTTGAATTTTTGAGGAGTTTCTTCAATTCCTCATGGATCCCATCATCAGAACTGGATTTTGGTAACAATGGGACCAACCTTGAAGCATATGCTTTCAAACAACGAAAAAATTTTCCAAATCGGTTCATTAAGGACGGAGTTCTGAGGTAACACACGTTAAAAAAAAAAAAAAAAGAACATACAACCGAATTGAGAACCTCCTCCTTTTTTTGAAGTCGGTTAAAAATTGGTTCAGCTGTTTCAAAGTTAGCAGCTCTTTTGTTAGCTGCGGAAGGGATCTTAGACGCATAATGGGCATTTACTTATGTGTGACCAAATGGCGCTGAAGGTTTTTAAATTTTAAAATTTATATTTATGTAGTTATGTGTTGGTGGTGTTACTCCGTCAAGTAGGATCATTGCCATTAATAGGGCTACCAGGGGTAGAAAAAATGTAGAACTTATCCGTTTAAGGGATCTCTACCAATTACCTTTGAGTGGATGTGGAGGACGTATTTATTTCAATGGTAATTGTTATTATCATATTTAGTCGATTTATTAGCACAAACAGCGATAAAATGTAAATTGGGTATTGAGTCGCTGTCAGTAGCATCCATTTGACTATAGCTGCAATCACCGGGGTCAACAATCTTATGTTACGAACTGTGAGGATCGGATTATAAAATGTAGAGCACAATTTTCGACTCTACCTACATGAGATAAGATCCTTGACAAAAAAACAGACAACAACTTGACGATTATGTGATAGTCTTCCTTGTGAGACAATGGATATGTATGTACTTCATTATTTCCCGTGGTACGGCGCGATGCCACAAAAGAAAAGAAAAACCGGCCAAGTGCGAGTTGGACTCGCGCACGAAGGGTTCCGTACAATTATCTATAAAAATCACGTTTGTAGTATGGGAGCCCCCCTTAAATATTTTTTTTATTTTAATTTAATGATTTATTTTTAAAGTCAATATATAATTAAATATTCTGTGAATATTTCAAGTGTCTACCTGTTGCCGTTATCGATATCGAGCAAAAAAATCACGTTTGTTGTATGGGAGCCCCCTTAAATATTTATTTTATTCCATTTTGTAGTATTTGTTGTTATAGCGGCAACCGAAATACATCATCTGTAAAAATTTCAACTCTGTAGCTATCACGGTTCCCGAGATACAGCCTGGTGACAGACGGACAGCGGAGCCTCAGTAATAGGGTCCCGTTTTTACCCTTTGGGTACGGAACCCTAAAAACGAATGAAATTGTACGTACATAGCTGCTATTAATTTATGTTATTGTCCATACACGGTTACGTATCAGAATACCTAAAATTAAAAAACCTAACGTAAAATAACCTACGTTTAAAATACCTAAAATCTAAATACCTAATGATTTTTTCACTTATATTCAAAATACCGAAAGCTTAAAATGCCTAATTATTGCAATGTCTAAAATTAAAAAAACCTAACGTAAAATAACCTACGTTCAAAATACCTAAAATCTAAATACCTAATGATTTTTTCACTTATATTCAAAATACCGAAAGCTTTCGTATATCCTAACCGGTATCTCGCTTGCAGCGAGCGAGCGAAGCGAGCGAGCAAGACATTTTAAGGCAGAAGCGACTCGGATAGGTTAGGTTCAGAAGGCTAAGGCGGGAGCGAAGCGTAGCGTAGCTCCCGCCTTTAGCCTTCGATGTTAGGTATTTTTTTTGTAACAGCACAGAAAATGATTATTTCCATTAGGTATTATTAAATAAATAAATAAATAAATATCACGGGACAATTCGCACCAATTGACCCAGTCCCAAAGTAAGCTAGGTGTTATGGGTACTAGGCAACGGATAAACATACTTATATAGATAGATACATACTTAAATACATACTAAACACCCAAGACCCGAGAACAAACATTCGTATTTTTCATACAAATATCTGCCCCGACACGGGAATCGAACCCGGGACCTCAAGCTTCATAGTCAGGTTCTCTAACCACTGGGCCATCTGGTCGTCTGGTCGTGGTATTGTGTTTAACATTATGAAATGTACCTAAATGTAAATCATATACTAAATTTTATCAAACAAATTAGATTTTTCACGTGGTTAAAAAAAAACTAACACCAAAGGCTAATGCGGGAGCTTCGCTCCGCTACGCTCCCGCATTAGCCTTTGAACCTAACCATTCCGAGTCGCTTCCGCCCCAAAGCGATTAAGCGACGTTCGTTTCATTTAGGTATTTTGACCATTTGGTATTTCAAATGTTGGTGTATCAAACTTAGGTGTCATAGCTGTTGATATTTTAAACATTAGATAGGTATTTACTCCATTAGGTATTTTAAACTTAGGTAATTCGTAGGTAGGTGTTAGTTGCTTAGGTATTTAAAATCATTAGGTATTTAGATTTTAGGTATTTTGAACGTAGGTTTTTTTACGTTAGGTTTTTTAATTTTAGATATTTTGATACGTAACCCATTTGGTTACTTAGGCAAGGCAGGGCCGGCAAGCATTCTTGGCGCCCTATGCAAAAAAAACTGAAACGGCGCCCTCTTAAGCCGATTCGTGACGAAATAAAACAACATTGTAAGCAAACTGTGTAATTGTTAATAGAAAAATTAGAGTAGGTAGATCACTTATATAAAAATCGGGAGCATTTTCAAGTTCTAAATTAAAAAATACTGTTCTTATTTTGAATTTCGATGCCGCCGATTGCCACACCCCTGATACGAGCGCCCTAGGCCATCGCCTAGTTCGCCTATATGAACGGGCCGGACCTGAGGCAAGGCATGCTCCATCGTAGGTCTCACCTTCGCTTTCCATCAGGCGTGATTGTATAAAAAAAAACGCCTAGCTACTTAATATAGCACTGTCTTCATTATATTGATAGTAAAGTTCTGAAATACGCTAATAAGGCAACTGTCCTTAAAACATGCGGTATTAAGTCAAAGTAAATCATAATTGTTCAGTCAAACAGCGGAAGCTCTACAATAATATGTCCTGACTCCTGAATGAGTCCCACACCGCACCGCCCCGAGTCACTCATTGAACGACCCGATAATGTGGGCCCTATTTAAAGGTAATCAACTCTTGTTAAGGCACAGTCGGTTAGCGTGCGCAAGCGACGCGGCACGTCGTCCGCCATGATGGTTTTTTGCAGTACGATTACGAATTGGGAACGCGGCGGTCGTTCGAAATTCAAGTGCTCAGTTTGACGTTAACCAGTGACAGTTGTAAACGGATATTTTTTTTAAATTACGCGTGGCGGGTAAGTCAGAGGGGTGTTGTTATGATTTGGCTGCGTGGAGTTTTAGTCGAAGCACTAATAGGAAGATCCAAAGTAAATCTAATAAGATAACACAATGAACTTAGCAACGAAATAATGGTAGCATTATCTAGTAAACATTGATTTAAGCATAATTTATCTAATTAGACACAACTTATAGGTATTTACTTTCTTATAACTACTTTTCTATTTACTTACTTACTGTACGTTTATTTTCTAAAAGATTTTGTTAGTTTTAATTTAATTTTAATCTACTCTACAGGATGAAAAGGCAAATTAAACATGACTTTTCCTTCTACGAAATGTCTATTTGTTATTTACGAACACTTTAATAATAACATTATGACCTAAACAACATTACTAACCGTTTGCATTAAGTACTTATAGGCTAAGAGCTGATAACACTGCATACATTTTATTTTATGGGAATTGAACATAATGTAAGCTCACCACTTTACAAAAAACTTTAGAAGGTTATAAATTGAATTAAATACTCACTATAGTACATATTATTATTTATATTTCACGCAATCGTGAGATATTATTTAGGATACTTATCAAACAACTGAAACATTAATACTCGAAAATGGCTCGTCTTTGCACCTCTTAAGCCCCTGCAGTGTTTTTTTACTACAAACAGAAAATAAGTCAATAAGGGGTCTTTTATTGAAAATATTATTCTAAAAAGGTTGAAATCCTTAGCAACTACATCAGGCTGAGCCTGCACATTGATTTCAGTCGTTTTTGAAGTGAAACTTCTTATGCGACTTCCAACAAGGTCGTGTTAAACGTTTAACGCTACCACGGAGGGGGTATGAAAGCATTAGTATATGTACTGCCGAAGCAAGTAATCTCGCATATACTAACGGATATTAAAAACTTCGATAGTACGATGCAGAGCTCATACTGCCTGTGCAAAATGTATGAGACTTGATATAAGAGCCATCTAGTGAGTAATTTAAACGCATAGATACATAAGTAAATTTAGTTCTTTAAGTTATTGCAATAAGGTTCATATTGATGTATAAGTACCTTTTTCATTTCCACATTACGAAGTTTCACTTCTTCCGCGCGGAGGAACTGCACGCACGATTTTTTTTACATAAAATTGACCACGTGTTTGACCCTATCTCACTTGATGAACAGTGCAGATAGGGCCAAAGGTGTCTTTCCTACTACTAAATTACTCGCGATTCCAACAAACTACCAATTTGCAACACTTTCAAATGAATTTCTCAAAAATCGCCGATATTATGCAGTCAGTCAAAAGGACTACGTTGAATTGCACCAAGTTAGGGCCGATACAGACGGACTGTATACAGCAACAACGAAACTGCTACTGCCGACTGCTCATACATTTCAGTCGCAGTTTTGCCGACTGCAATGCAACTGCAATGGAAAATGTATGGGCAGTTGACAGTTACGTTGCATGCAGTCCATATTAAAACGATAGTCAATGTCAAATCAACTGCCAAATCACTTGTTTAGTAATTGTATCTATGTATGTAAAACTCTTTATTGTAATTTTTTTAAAACATGACATTTTTAGCTAACAAGAGAAACAGACATTTGTTTGAGTGTAGATTTTTTAATGAAACTTATTCCTTAGAGGGATCTCTTCTAGTTAGCCTTTAAGATTGACAAGACATCAGAAATAAGAAGATTTCTGGAAGCTGAAATTTACTATGTACCTACGGTTTACAATTTACATTTTGGCTTGAATATATTTACTTAACCAGAGATTTGACTTGTGACTTGACATTTGTTATCGTCATTGTAACTTGGTGTTACTCACGCTAAGTATACCAACCAATGCCCCTCAAATTGAGTCAGTCTAAAATTAGGATTGTTGAGATGATTATAAAAGCGTCGTCGGCTCTTAGCTTATTTATGTCAAGTAACGCGAAGCCGGGTGAATCATTATCAATTTAATTGTCTTATATGAACATAGAACAAAGACTTGACTTGACTGACTCTGTGTAAAAATGATGCGTATTAAGAATGACTTGGGTTTAAAGGATCATATTGAGAAAAGTATAACCCTCAAATGTAAAGACGGAAGATTCAGCATAAGTAGACCCTCCACAAGGTAGACTAATGGCTTGAGGCCTTTTGAATGAGTCGCCAGAGGGGCCAAAGACGCGAAGTATTTGCTGTTTTTACACGCTTTATATTAGCTTCACCTGTATGTTTTTACTTTAAGGATTGGAAGGGTGACTTGTGCTCGGGAAAAATCCCTTCGGACGAACTGGGAATGGAGGGCCCAGACAGTGCCCGACTTGCACGGACTAAAAAACCCGGTCACAAGTCCCCTTCTCTATTGGTTATCAAAACAAAAACGTGTGCTTTATAGGCTTGAGGCCTTATATATTAGACGACCGGATAGCCTAGTTATTAGAGAACCTGACTACGAAGCTTGAGGTCCTGGGTTCGATTCCCGGTCGGGGCAGATATCTGTGTGAAAAATACGAATGTTTGCGCTCGAGTCTTGGGTGTTTAATATATGTATTTAAGTATGTATTTTATTTATCTTTCTAAGTATGTTTATCCGTTGTCTAGTACCCTTAGTACAAGCTTTGCTTAGTTTGGGACTAGGTCAATTGGTGTGAATTGTCCCGTGATATTTATTTATTTTTATTTATTTTTTATCTTATTGACTAAGGCGCAAGCCACACATAAGAGACGTAGGACGGGGGCGCGTCGCAGTCGCGGCGACCCTTGAATATGTTTTCATACTAAATGTATAGAAGCGTCGCGATCCGAAGCAGATAGAAGAGACGGGGACTGCGACGCGCCCTCGTCCCACGTCTCTTCAAATTCAAATTCAAATTCAAATTCAAATGATTTATTGCTTACATGTTGTAAAATTACTAGGTGTTATACAATATAATGTATCAAACATGCACCCTGCAAGGAAGGGCATTGCAACATAATACCTAACTCTAATTTAGCTATAGACTTTCACATAGTTCAGATATCGCTTATTATATTTGCGTTTAAAAATAATTATTTTGATAATAATGTTTGTGTATGTGTGTGTGTGTATGTGTGTGTGTATGTGTGTGTGTGTGTGTGTGTGTGTGTGCGTGTGTGTGTGTGTGTGTGCGTGCGCGCGTGTATTTTATTATTGTATTTTTAGGAATCTTTAAGTGGAGTTTTATACCAATCAATATTTCATTACCATTTGTCGTCTAGGTATTCGTTTAGCGAGTAATAGGCTTTATTTACTCTTCTGTGTGGCTTGCGCCTAACACACTCTAAATCACAATTATTTACCACTTCTTTCTGTCACACTGTATACGATGAGTGTAGAAGGAGACGATGAAAACGACTAGAGATGCCACGAATAGTGAATTGGCCGAATACCGAATACCGAATATTCGGCAACGCTGTCGGCCGAAGCGCCGAATATTCGGCCGCCGAATGCTTGGTGGGGGCGCGTTAGCTGGAATAAGACAAGTCACAACCTGTTTTTCTCGTTGCGTTCGCGCGGCAGGCGACGACGGCACGCGCGCGGGGCGTGGTGCAAGCAAACATTGTTTGTATTTGTTTCAATTGCGAGTAAATCGCGTCACGGAGCGCTTTGTTAGTTTATAAATAATACGTTAAGTGAAACTTAATTACTATTTTGCTATGAAGTTTGTTCCTTAGTTCATTTTCAATTTGTTTTTTCGTCAAAAGGCTTATAAAATGACACCGGTTAATAAAAAATCGCCCATATGGGAATATTATGAGATTTGTAGTGAAAATAATAAACTGGCCCAGTGTTTGTTATGTAGCATCAAGATCTCAAGTAAAATAACGTGTCTTTGTTTACATGATTTGCTATTACCGAATAGCAAAAAAGTGGCCGAATAGGCCGAATACTGAATAGTTGCCGAATATTCGTGGCATCTTTAAAAACGACCACGAGCGCCCGCGCGTTAGACAATACGGTCTCTCTGTTTAACTTCATACTTATTCTTTGTACTGTTTGGCAGAAATAAGTGCTGAAAGCGATTATAATTGAGAATACGTTGGGCAATATACCCTCTGGTGAAGGTATTTTTTTAATTTTGGTTTCAAAAATGTAGCCCTCTGACAGACGGACAACCAAACACGGAGGCCTAGTACCAAGGTGCCAATTGCTCTTTCGACACAGAGCCCATGAACTTCAGTAACCATTACCACTATTACATTTAAAAAAACTCAAATCCATCTTGGATTTGGTATTGACAATACATTTTCCTGAATTTATCCCGATTTTTTTTTTTTTTGCACGAAGCATGATTTTTTGTTTCACGTAAAAAGTTGCCAAAATGCATACTCGTTGCATACTTAATTGGCTTGCTATAATGCTACGAATGGTAGATCCAGCAATTTCACGGCGATATAAAAGTCCATATAAGTTTGGCCACAGCTATGATCATATTGATCTTGTAATGATCGCAGCGCTTGGTAACACACTCACCTTACATGACCCACTAACAACATCCCCATACACATCGTAGTTATCCGCATCAAATTCCAAATTCCAAAATAAGCAGACTATTGTTACGCGGACAAACGAGAGCTGTAGATAACTCGCCGACCTAAGATACGGGGGTCAGCTGTGAGCCGTATCGGGTGCTGAACTTGCAAGTAAACAGTGGGAGGATCTGTTATCGGTATGTACAATAGCTGACAGACCGGCTATCAGCCGCGCTATAGTCTCATCTGGGATTAAAGCATACAATAGGGATGTTGACGCCATTAAAAAATGATTCGAAGACACGACTCCAGGGACAAAACGCTTTATTTTAGCCCTGAAAACCAGATTAATTTTCATTTTTTTTTATTATGAGAGGGAGGAAAACGAGCAAGCGGTCATTTGATGGAAAATGATCACCTCACCACCGCCCATAAATATCAACAACTCAAAGAGAGTCACTGATCTGTGGCCGGCCTTCAAAAAGGAGAGGGAATAGGGGAGATGGAGGGGGAGAAGTATTGGGCCCCCGGCGCTCTCACTGACCGTACGAAACGCAGCAGGAGTACTGCTGCTTCACGCCGGTGTTCTGTGAGAGGGTGGTACAGTCAAGGGCAAAGATATGTATACACTTTAGTACCTTGTCTATTTTCGTCATATTTGAACTGCCATATATGAACAGTCATAGTGGTTAAAGTAACAAGGTACTAAAGTGTATACATCTTTTTGCCCTTGACTGTACTGCCCCGGACGAGCCGGACAATTCGTGATGCAGCGACTAGCTACAACATGGCTCTACTACTACTAAAATTGCAAAAATAGAGTTTTTGGTGCTTTGAAACAAACAAATAGTTAGTTGAGTGTGCGAACAGTGATGTCATAAGTTGCTATTGTCATACAAACTCTATGGGTGAATTGTGTTTTGACAGCTCATAAAAAGTGCGTCAGTTGATTGGTGGTGTCAACATCCCTATTGTGGCTGCCCCTGTCGAATCAATCGATGGAAAAGCCAATTCACACTTGCGATTTGCGAACGTATTAGTAGCGGAGCGAACGCGCGCCGTGTTCGCCGCGGAGACGCAACGGATTCGCCGCGAACGCACAAAGTACTAAATATTTGTCTAAATACGTTGGGCGTTTGCGGCGAATACGCCGCACGTTCGATCCGCTTCTAATACGTTCGCAAATCGCCAGATGTGGCTCTAAACATTGAGATAGAAATCAATGATTTTATAAGTAGTAAAGATAAGTCATTATGTCATTAATTATCATTACGCTCACAAAACAACTGAAAACGTGCTCCGAACGCAGCGGCCGCACACACACGTACATGCTAATGTTATTTTTAACCGACTTCAAAAAAAGGAAGAGCTTCTCAATTCGGTTGTTCTTTTTTTTTTAAACGTAGTAAAACGACATAACCCCATAAAGTTTGGTCTCGTTTGATTCGTCTTGATGAGTACTTTAGTAGCCAGAGGCAAAAAGTACAGTCAGTAAAGGGTGCCACTCCAGGCCATTAGAAACAACTAAGAAGCAAAAAATTTAAAATTTTAAATAAAAAATAAAACCGCCTTCAAAAAACACCCAAAAAAAACTTGGAAATAAAAATTGAACCAACCACAATAAGCATGAAAATATTTTTCTATAATCTGTTTGAAGTCGGTGCCTCAGCACGAGCCAGCAGAAGTGGTAGAAGCCCTATAGATAGTACTAACTATGTAGGTAAGTTAAATTACTAGGTTCACTCCGCACCGGTGTATCTGTGGGGCGATGGTGGAGGAAAATGGTCATCATGGTCTGAGCTGTCAGAGGAGTGCTGGAAGGTTTCTGAGGCACCACTCAATTAATGAGGTTGTTCGTCGAGCCATGGTGTCGGCTAGTGTCCCGTGTATTTTGGAGCCACCTGGATTATGCCGGTCAGACGGAAAGAGGCCTGACGGGCTTACGTTAGTCCCTTGGCGTAAGGGTCGTTGTCTTTTGTGGGATGCGACGTGTGTTAGTGTTAGTAACTTTGCCGCATCTCACATTAGACAACCCTCGAGGTCGGCGGGCTCGGCGGCCGAGTCTGCTGCGCTGCTTAAGAAGTATTCCGAGTTGGAGGCGACTTATGACTTCGTTCCCGTCGCGGTTGAGACGGCTGGGCCGTGGGGCTTCGAAACGCGGGAGCTTTTTGGTGACTTGGGTCGCCGTGTTAAGAGATCGTGGGTGTGATGCTCGTTCAGGATCGTGGCTTGTTCAGCAGATTTCCATAGCCATCCAGAGAGGCAATGCTGCGAGCGTAATGGGGACATTTGTTTCCAGTTCGTCGCGGGGGGGGGGGGGGGGATTTTTGAGCCAACAAGCTTAATTTAATTATAAATAAATTTAGGATAAATTTAGTGTATATTGTTTGTTTGGTGCTGTACTAACTTAGTTTTTAAGAGTTTTTTTTTTACTAACCAATTTTGCTAACATAAAAAAATATATATTTTAGTAGGGCTGCCACCTTTTACAAAAAGCGGATAAAATATAATGATAAAATATGCGAGTTTTGTTATCATATCAAGAATTGTTTTTTTGGAGTCTTTTTTTGTATTTTTTATTTTTCAACTCCAAATTTTACTTTTACGGTCATCCCGTGAAATCTATATATTTCATATAAATACAAACTGAAACATGCATGCACAGAAAAACCCAGAAACCTGGAGGACCTGGGTTCGATTCCCAGCTCTGGTCTTTTTTTCTGGGCTTTTGTGTGCATCCATGTTTCAGATTGTATTTAGTATGGAGTTTCGTTATTTTGGTATGAGAGGAGAGTGGCAGAAGTTGTTTTGATCGCTCTATTTTACGAGCGGCGATCGCGCATCTACCGTATATTATGATCGAAGGTTTAACGACATTTTTACGAAATGGGTAGGGAATTAAATTCCTTGACTGTACAAACGAATTGACAACAGATTGCCGGTGGCGATTGGTATAATAAGTCAAAGTAAAAATAACTTTATTCAATTCAGGCTGTAACAAACACTTTTTTGATACCTACCTGGTTTACACTCGCGTACGAGTGGCGAGACGAACTGCGGGACGAGCCACGAGACGAGAGTGTGAACAGGCGCGCCTCGCTCCTCGTCTCGTGATTTGCCTTGATTTTGAGGCTCGCGTCCGGAGCGAGACGACGAGGCGAGGCGCGAGGCGAGGTGACGAGGCGAGAGTGTAAATCAGGTGTGAGAAGAGTCCGGCAAGAAACTAAAACTATAGGTACCTATACGGTTGCCACTTGCAACTGTTCGTATTTTAGCCGTGTAATGAAAATCTGGTTTATGCGCTTATACTTGTATACCTATCCTAATGTTCATTACACGTCTAAAATACGAACAGTGGCAAGTGGCATAATATCATTATTAAAATCCGTGACTGTAAGTACTTAAATAGATATATTTTTTACCACAGTAGATACGTATTATGAAACTAGGGATCGCTAACGCGGATCATTTCCAAACATCCCTGTCCATGATATAATCGTTCTTCTCTTCTTCTGAAAGTGCCACTCCATTACTGGAGGTTGGCTGTTTAGTTAGTTGGGCCATTCTACTTTTAAGTAACCATTAATCTTTTGTGAAATATAAGGCATCCCTGGTAATTTTTGTGAAGTGTAAATAACTTATATAAAAACTGAAATAACTAAATTTAATATTTAAAACCAAAAAAACTTTAAAATTAAAGAAATTTTGTAAAAAAAATTGGTAACACCATTTTCCATACAATTGGCGGGGACATGCATGTCCACTGCGTTACCTACTTTATAGATAATAAAGATTACTTTTTATAAATAGTGATAATTTTAAATGTAAGCTTAATTATGTCCCTATTTAAATTGTTAATGATAAAACCGAGCACTTTACAGTTTTTGTAAAAAAAATATTTGAAGGGCACATTACAAAAAATTACTGGTCAACGAAAAGTAGAATGACTCAGTTAGCTCTGAAAACTTCTCCCTGTCTTGAGCCATCCGGAATAGTTGCTCTCCACTTCTGATTCCGGTCCAATCCCTAATGTTCCGCAGCCATGATTCCTTCCGCCTTCCAGAGCGCCGTTTTCCCTGTATTTTGCCCATCAATATTAGTTGAAGCAGCTGATATCTGTCATGGCGCAACACGTGCCCCAGATATTCGATTTTGCGCTTTTTGATGGTGTGCAATAATTTTCGGGTCATACCAGCACGCTGAAGCACCTTGTCGTTGCTGATAATCATTAAAGTATTCGTACCTATAATCATATGTCGTCTGGTGTCAATGCCCTCTTGACGTTGATGAGAGCCCCACTTCTACCCGCTTAATTTATCAACATTAATTAATTTATGAGCGTAGAGAGTTCCTTGACTGGATCTACTTTATAAATTCAAGTCTAGAGCCGAGTTTATAATTGCAAGAAAAAACTTGTTACATTACATTGTGAAGCAGTAAAGCGAACGAGATTGAAGTGGTCAACCCAGCGCCGCATTGTAATGCGAATTTTCTTGCGGGTCTAAACTGGCCTAAGGGTACAGATAAAATTACCGAGAGCGTGGAATTGCATATGTAGTGGTATTGTGTGTTTATAGGCATTGGAGAGAGAGAGATCTCTTATATTGTTGTCTCTCTCTCACTCAATTGGAATGCCTATAAACACACAATCACTACATGATGCAATTCCATGCTCTCGGTAATTTATCTATATTATAAGCATTTACTAGACAAGCCTTCATCATAGGCCTCATCTTTGCTTTCCATCAGGCGTGATTGTGGTTAAATGCAAACCTAAGTATATGGTACAAAAAATAAATAAAAATAAAATATTTTTACGAAACTGAAACCAATAACTTCAGCCTCGAGTGGCGAAATCATCGATAGTTCGGCCAATAGACATTCATAAATTGAAATGAATTGGATTGAATCAATAATTCGAGCAAGGTACTGTCGCGCCCTAACGTAGCGTTACCGCCTACTTTGCTGCAGTAAACAACAAGTACCTGGAAGACCGAGATTCGCTGGGGCTATATGTAGTTGAAATAATCATGCTACATGCATGAGCGAAAAAAAAAAGTGATTTTCCCACTAACGTTGATAAGCCAAAGGTTACTAGAAACATAGGGAAGCTTAAAGATCCATCTTACAGACGGGCTAAGAATAATAAATAACAAATTTTATCAATTTTAACATACCATTTATATTATTTTAGGGTGCCGTACCTCAAAACTGTAACATATTTTTGAAAATAGATCTACTTATTGCCAATAAAAAAAATCTCATCAGATCCAGTTTCGTGAAAAATAGATCTAGCAAGAATAAAATATCTCACTAGATTCATAATGGATCTGGTCAATGGATTTACTGAGATTGAAGGAACAGACAGACAGACAGACACACAGACAGATGAAGAAAGAAGAGATCTACAGTACCCGGCCTTAAGATTGCACACGGTCTTTGAAAAAAGACTCGGCAAATGTCGGACATTTGCAGTCTTTTTCCAAATATTTTTTTATGTGTTACACACACACGCACACAAATAAACACAAAAAAACACAATGACTGCAAATGTCCGACATTTGCCGGGTCTTTTTTCAAAGAACGTGTGCAATCTTTATGGCCGGGTACTGTAAATAAGGGTTCCTTCATTCCTAGTCGTATTATAAGAACGCCTTAAAGTGGATTAAGATCGGACTGGGTCGACTATACAATGTTCAAAGCCTTAGACTTAGACTTAGATTAAGTGCCGCTTGCACGGTCAAGCCAGGGTTGGAAAATTAAATCGTTAAACCTGGGTAAGGGTTGACAGTTCTATACATTCCTGGGTAAGCACTTAACTTGGAGTTAAAAATTAACTTCAGTCCGCGCAAGTCCGCCTAAATGGATTAAAGAGTTCATGTTTGTCTATGGCCGACTCATTCCATAAATTAGTACCAGAAGCGCTCACCATCAACTAACGACTCTGTAACTACCCATAAAAGCTTCCACATCTCAATAAAATCTGTATTCGACCTATTTGCGCAAATACTGGCCGCTTACAGCACTGCAAGGCAATTAAAAACGAAATGTTTTTAAATTTCAAATTACGAATACCGCTCCCGAAAGCGTTGGTCGTTCATCCCGCGCCCATATGTGAGCGCACGTAGTGTTAAGATTAGTATGAATTAGAAGTGACGTGCATTTGCATTTATTCGATGTTTTTACACGACCATCCAAATAAAAAAGAGTTATTGCTTTTGTAGATCTGTTTAAAAAATATACTTGCCAATTATGAGTTACAGATACGAGAATTTGTTGCGTATCAATCATCAAATAAAAAATTGTCTTAAAAGACTTAGGTGTCTCGGGTGGGACCTACAAATGATAGATTTTGAATATAATAACCTTCTAAATTAATCCAGAATATTTCACAAGATACTTGAGTTAATTCAACTAAACATATCTGTAAAAAATTTTCATCGGAATTTTGATTCCAAATCTAGCTTCACCTTTGACGCGGTTCACGCGGTACGCTTTGAACATATAGCAGGGATATTCAATCAAACTAACCCAACCACCTGTTGATATAATTGCGAATTAATTTCAATGTTTATTTAGGCAAAAAACGGTACAATATAAAGAATATTAAATAAAAACTTAAATTATACATTGGCTAGCAAATATACCTACCACAGTTAATATTTATACAATGGAGTAACACGATAGAAAAACAAAGAGCTACAGCAAAAAATGAGAGAGAGACGGGCGTTAAATACTATAAATCTAAATAACAAAAACTAGAGTTTTGACAGGGTACCTTTGAACTTACTAAGTGAGAGGTTGAATATGTCTAGTTTCGAAAATGAATTGTTGTATGTTTTACGAGCTCTGCATGTAAAAGTATTTGAAGCATATTTGAAGCATACTACGAGTTAAAGGAATATAAAACACTTTGTGTGCAATGCTTATTAGACTTAAATCTATGCAAAATCTCACAGTGAATGAATACGGCGCTACAAAAGTGCAAATGGAAGTACCGAAACACAAGATGATAAAACACTTAGATACGTATAAAAAGTTAAGGATTCCTACTTACAAAAGTATACAATTACAATGTACTGAATATACGAAGAATAACCCAAACAAACGTATTAACGATCGAGTGAATTGATAAATTAACGATTATTAAGTATTTGTTTATTCTACTTATGTTCACAGCAATGCACTTTAATGTTGTTTAAACACATTTAAAGATATGTCTTAAGTAGAATAGATAATAAACATGACTGTCAATATTGATTTGTAACTTTAATTAATACTAATTTTGCTCAGCTTGAAGACTGATCAAGTTAGTAGGAGTTAAACCAGATTTTTTTTAATTTACTGCTTACATTAATCCAAAAATAAAAATCATGTCCCACACATCCATGTCAAACTAAATTTTTGACACTCACTTACTAAAAGTACCTACTCTTGGTCCTTATCAAATCCAAACAGAGCTTAATCTCTTATTGAATAAAATCCGCCATTTAAATCACATCTTGCAGTTTATCGAATTGTGCAAGTGTTAGACCTAATTGTCCTGATTGAAAATTTCCGCCCACTGCCAGTTCTAATAGCTACATCGCTCTATGGCACGGATGTGATCAATTGAGCAATTAAATAAAACCAGTATACAATGACCCCTGTTTGCTAGACTTTGGCGCGGAGCGAAGGTTGAGGTTATATTGGATTTTTATTATTAAATTCAAGTAGCTGTAAAGCGCTCCCACACATTGCAGTCATGCAAATTTAAAGAGGTTTTGAACTGTGTCAATAGAAATTTAGTTCGTTTGATTGATTGTCTGGACGTGCCTTTATAGTGTTGATGTGTTAGCACAACATTTGTTGCATTTTTGTGGTATTAGTTTGTTGAGTTTTTAACGAAAAGGAAGTTTTTGCCTGAGGGAGTTCTTGTTTACCAATTTATTTAGGTACGGGTACGGGCTCAAATGGCCGAGACTGCCTTTGGTGCGATTAATAGGTACACCTTCCTTCTCTGCTACCAAGAGTAGAAGCGACCCTACATTTGACAATGACAATAAAAGTGATGATGAAAACGGGGGTAGTTGTGTGTCGCTGTCAGTTGCATCGAGTAGCCGCGCGACCAGTGCCTCTACCATGAGTTACACTAGTTTACAGTGACCGTCTCGCTAGCGACGGCGTAAATGATTTGTATGGAGAATTGTGTACAGCGCCTCTAGCGGTCACTTACGGAAGTACAATTCTCCATACAAATCATTTACGCCGTCGCGAGCGAGTACGGTCACTGTGACTAGTCTAACTTATGGTAGAGGTACAGGGCGTTAGCACGCAGTGCACGTTTGGCAGCCGCGGTGACGTGCGACTCCGAGAGGAAGGGCTACGGATTAGCCCGAAACATGTCGAGTTAAACTCGTTTTAAAACGTGAGTGATCCGTTTATTTTCACTATGAGTGAGTCTCACGGTAGTTTCATGTTTAAAGTGGAAGCGAGGTAAAAATTTGTATGTAAACAGACAAACACAATAGACAAACGTTGACATATATGTCCAAAGAGTAAGTTATCCCTTTCAGGAATCTCTATCCGTCAGGCTTTGGCGTCTAGTGACGCCATTATAAACATCAAATTAAAAACGCTCCAAAAAAAACGTTTCTTGTATGTATGACGACCTCCTTTAATTTTTAACTTTATTTTATTTTTGTATTTGTTGTTATAGCGGCCACAATAATACATAATCGGTGAAAATTACACGTGTATTACGATTCAAGAGATAGAGTCCTGTGACAGACGGACGGACAGACGGGTCTCAGTAATAGGGTCCCGTTGGCACACGTCGGGTACGAGACGCTGAAAATGGATTCATATTTTAGTTTCAAAAGGTGGCTCTATATCTGTTACTATAATTATTAGAGATTTTAAATTTGGCATGCAAGCAGATTACAAGAGCTAAAGATTATTTTAAGGATTACCCAGAATGGGGATGTTGACACCACCAATCAACTGACGTTCTTTTTATGAGCTGTCAAAACACAATCTCCCATAGAGTTTGAATGATAATAGCGACATATGACGTCATTGTTCGCATACTCAAAATAATAATAATAATAAATCGTTTATTGGGTAAAACAAATTTGTACATTGGTATGATGGTGTTTGAGACCACCTAGTAGGTATTAACATACCCTTATCAGGAGGCCTCGCTCTTCTATTAATAAGAAATAGAATCGGATCAAAGTCGGAGACATATTCACACTCTGCCACCTCAACGCTGCAATTTATTGTCAAAAATTTAATAAGATTAATAGAAGCCGTACTTTGTCAAGGTGTCAGAGCGCAAAGACATCACCGACCCCGACCGATCGTGCCAGTTATGTTATCTTAGCATAGATTCATAAACGATTATTATAAAATAATTAACAAAAAATATCAGTAACTATACTTAAATTTATACTAAACCACAGGTATTAAATTTAGATGTTTACATGTGCGTGTGTGTGCGTGTGTGTGTGTGTGTGTGTGTGTGTGTGTGTGTGTGTGTGTGTGTGTGTGTGTGTGTGTGTGTGTGTGTGTGTGTGTGTGTGTGTGTGTGAGAGAGTATTAGTAGTATATTTATGTTAAAAATATATCGCATATTATGAAACTTTAATTCATTTACAGAGATATTCATAGAAGTAAATTACGTTTATATTAAAATGAAATTAGCTTCATCTTAAAATTAAACGATTACCAGTGCTTAAAACTATTTCAATAAGTCTTCCGTGTCATGTAACGAAGTCCTGTTAACCACTTTATTAAGATTTCCTTACATTTATAGGATGTAAGAGAAAATATGTCTATTTGTTTGTTGATTTTATTATACAAACGGGCAGATTGTACAAGAAACTGTCTTTTTGCATAAGACGAAGAGTAGTTCGACATATTGCCGAGATTGCCTGCTGCTAAATTTTTTCATCGCACTACTGGCAACCGACTCTCTTTCCACCCTTCACCTCAATAGCTGGCAGTTCACTAGTCCGTTTCTCACGGAACTTTCTGCCACGCAAACATTGGAATCAGCTTGCAGCAGCGGCATTTCCGGACCGGTACAACACGGGGATTTCAAAAACGAGCCTATTCTATTCTCAAAGGGCCGGCCATACGTAGCTCAACTTGTGTTGTCGGTGTCCATGGGCGGCGTAATTGGTTTCCCTCAGACGACTCACCTGCTCGTTTGCCCCTGTCACATAAAAAAAAATAGAATTAATTTAATTAATCAGTAGTGTAGGTATGGGTGGTATCCTTATCCTATTGCTGGCATCGTGTTATGTTATAGGTCCCATTATGTCATCAGTGTCATCCATCGATAGATATATAGCTACCTACAAATCACTAACGTAACTAGCAGACACAGTTTACCGTCTAAACCACTCTACAGGTGAATTCAAATTGGTCATACAAAATTAGTGTAAGATTTAAAAGCGAAAAAGTTTCCGGGTGCGCCGGTGGGACTTGAACCCACGTCTCCCGGGTATGCGCCCCAACGGGTGGTCTACCAACTGAACCACGTCGCATCCAACCGACCTCCCCGAAATTCTTTGGTTTCGTACTCAGTTAATGTTGGACAATATAATGCACTAACTCATTTGTTTTAATTAGTCTTATAGAATTTGGGGCGTCCATACATTATTGTGAACTCTGAAACCACTCAATGTATGGACGCCTCAAATTTAATAAGACTAATAAAAACAAATGAGTTAGTGCATTATATTGTCCATCATTAACTAAGTACGAAACACTAATTTTGTATCACCAATTTGAATTCAGCCTGTATAATAAGGAAATAAGAAATATGAGATGGTCACGGAAGGAAAATCGCCAAAATATTTTGCTTGTTGCATGAATACTTAGAAAGCGATTATTTGACAACTTTTCCTTATAATTAATTATTTATCATGTCATGTCACTGACTCACTGTACTAGGAAGGAAATAATAACATTATGTACTTAAGTATGGTAGTACCAGATGCCATATTGTCTAACGCGCTTGTTTGAACTATGTTAATAGTAATTGTTAAAAAATAAAAATAGTATTTCAAAAATCATGCCAAGAGTTGTACACATTTTGGAAGTTGTCGCCCAGTACTAAAGTATGTATATTTGTGCATCGGAAAAAAAAAATACAAAATTGGGTGGTAGGACGTTTGTTATTGTAAAAAAGTTTATTTCTGCTCAAAATCTCCTTAAAAAGTTGTTGTCCCGTTTTAAAGTGACAAAAAAATGGTCACGTTTTGCATGCACCATCAACGTTGACAGAAAGAAATAGTAAATGCGATAGCTAGTGCCCGCGCATATAGCTCGACCGAGCCAAGTTTGCTCGGTGGTCGTGATAGTTCAGCTATTCGTCAAAAGATGGCGCCACACAACAAAACTGAAATCTATCTAAAACCACCTAAAACGCCTTTTCAATGTACCTACTCTATCGATTTCCCGAGTTTCATGTGCCATAATGTAACGTTTTCCATAATTTTCATTTGTCTAGTACAAACAAACTTAATTTATGTCTGAAACAGTATTTTCTTCAGCATTGTTAATAAACTAAGCTGACCTAACCTACTTACTGATATTTCTTTATGATGATAATGATGATGACATTTTAAAAAAATCTGAAAACAGCAGTGTTCCACATAGGTACTGCCCTGCAGACCCTAAAACGCAGTAAGAGCAAAAAAGCGATTAGAAAATCAACCTCTTACTGCGTTACTTATAGAGTCTGCAGGGCAGCATAGTAATATTATTATACCTGATTTACACTCTCGCCTCGTCACCTCGCCTCGCGCCTCGCCTCGTCGTCTCGCTCCGGACGCGTTCCTCAAATCAAGGCAAATCACGAGACGAGGCGCGAGGCGCGCCTGTTCACACTCTCGTCTCGTGGCTTGTCCCGCAGTTCGTCTCGCCACTCTTACGCGAGTGTAAACCAGGTACACCAAACAAACAAATAAAATTATGGGAAAGGAAGTGATTCTCGTTTACCCGCCTCATGATCTTACTTTTCTATCCTCACGCAGTACGCAGATGGATAGTCGGATAACATTCAATGCATTCTCAGGGTTATAATCAGCACTAGTGACCAACGTATACAAAGATCTTTCATTACAGCGCAGCGCTTCACAATGAAGGGTTTAAGCACTGCTGGTTAGTTGGTACATCAACACAGATGATTACGATTACAGACGATGTTAATTGAGCTTTATGGCTGCCTTAGTCGGCTGGGTTAATTAGACTGGTGTAAAATGAACGATCTTGGCGACAACTAGCAAGTGTACTAAATACCTACTAGATGGGAAAACGAGCCAGAAAAGAAAATCATACTTACAGGTTGATTCAGTCATTTATCCGATTCATTGATTTATCCGATATGCAAATTTGCCATACCATCAATTTACGTGAAACTACTCTTGTTTTCTAATCAACATTAGCCCTTAATAATGTAGAGGCGATTTAGTGACCACATGCACTGACTTGGAAATTCAACCTTATTGTTTCAGTAATAAGTTACAATAAACTAGCTACTGGTACTACTACTAGCTTTAAAAATATTCTTTGTCAGGTATGTATTTGATAGCTACTTTTGATTCTGTGGTGGTATGCTCAAATAAATGGGGCCTTATTAGGGGTTAATGGAGTGTTTTACTCACACCTCAAACGACGAAAAATCTAAAAACAAAATAACACTAATCGCACTAATAACTGCTACGAACGAAACTCTAGTCTATAATTATTAACTGAGTTGGTCCTGTGATCGATCACATTCTTCCTAATCGCCTGACTGAATAGTTAACCTAGATTGTGTTGGATATAGGCCACGTATGCCTACAAGAAAAGTGTTGACATTTTTATTATGCGATAGCAACTGCAATGCAATATTGTCACCACCGTCGACGACATCATCGCAAATGTACAGGCAAGTGTAAAAATATGGGTGCACACAACTTGCTCATAAGTATATCCCATAGCTCTTATGTCGTCGAATTAAGGTATAGGTATGTAACGATGGGAGGATTAAATCGATACTTAATTTTGCACTTGACCGTACCTAATGTGGCCGTTGAGAAACTATGATTGTTAACTTTATACAGTTGAGTCACTTAACTAAACTTCAAACTCGGACAAATAAAATTCGAACAACTTTAAGATTTTAGCAAGAAAATAAAAGGTAAATAAGGTACATAAACTGCTATGAGAGTAGAATTGATTTATCCGAGTTTAAAGCGACTCGGTTTTAGGTTATGCAGAGCACCAAAACACCCACGTGACACGGAATGGTCGAAAGCTACAACAAAACTGTGAAGAAAGAAGAATGAAACTAAATCTTGTTCCTAAGTACTAGTGCCGCAGGAGTGGTTGCCATATCTCCTGCTGCTTAAGTGCTTATCAATGAGTGTTTAGTGCCCCTCAGAACGAAACAGACGACTCGAATAGGAGCTCCTCGAGAAAAGGGAAAGGAAAGGGCAGGGAAGAAGAAATAACTTTACACAGCTTTATAGTTTTTATATCTACTTTCATGTGATCATTTACTTTCAATAATTTATTGAATCAGGCGTTACTTTGCGGAGGTCCATATTAATGAACTAAAACAATTACTTTGCTCACCCGCGACCTTACAATAGTTACGTTTATGCAAGAAATGTGCGTTCATGCAGTTCCTCCACCTCCACACTGTACGAACACACACAAATCACATAAACCCAACCATCACCACCACCAAGCTACACTCGCGTTTCGAACTCAACCAGAGCTCATCTTCAGAGTTACCACAACCGTATGCTATGCTACCAACTGTTAAACTCAGAGTTTGAGTGGTGGTGGTGATGGTTGGGTTTATGTGATTTGTGTGTGTTCGTACAGTGTGGAGGTGGAGGAACTGCATGAACGCACATTTCTTGCATAAACGTAACTATTGTAAGGTCGCGGGTGAGCAAAGTAATTGTTTTAGTTCATTTACTTTCAGCTAAGGCAGGTATATGTGCCACTCTCTTATGTCTTTGTCTGTTATATCTTTGATTGCTCGGTGAATAGCTTTTTAAGTACATAATATAAAATTAAGACCTGGGGGTTTCTGAACGTTAGCTACATACTATGACGATGCTTAATCAGAATGCTGTCTTAATAGCCAACATTGAGCGATCGCCTGGTCTCTGTAATTAACCTTTAAGCTCATGCACCGTACCTACTTACTACTAGGTATGATATGTACGTGAGCCACCCTACTTATTCATACCGGCACCCATACTTAGGAGACGTGCCTACAAAATTATATTTTGACGTTATTGTTTGGCACTGTACGCTGGCTCTATTCTAAATAGCTGTTACCTGCAACCATGTTCCAATAAATATACCATCATGTACCATATTTGTCAAGTACCTAACTTTTGAAACCATCCATCATGTCTCGTTTCGCATATGCTTTTTGTCAAAACATTAGATTGAAAAGATGAAGACAGCTGACTCACTGCACTCACACCATAGATGCACACGCAACAGCCTACTCAATAACCAATAACGACATAATAACCAATGTATCTCAATAACAAAATTGCCCAGAATCTATTCATAACGACACATATCCGTCGCGAATAGACAAATTTAGAATCTGCGGGCACCATTTTAAATTAGACTGTCACGTGTTACTTGTACAACGTATATGGAGGTCATATAACATCGGTTGCATGCCCGTATAAGCCACTTAACTCAATAAAAGTCCCCTTGGGTGACATTAAATTTAATAGTCTATGAAAGGGACGGCGCGCGCTCAAATGCTTCTTCCTGTGAACGAACGGAAGACGCCGATTGGCTCAATTGCGCAGCCCATTCACCAATCAGCGTTGAGCTGTTAACGTCTGCTTTTGGCGTAATTTGAAACGGTCAAGACGTTGCTATGTGACATAATTTTTTGGTCACGAAAGTTAGTTCGGATCTTTCAATTCTTACATCATTTTAAATGTGATATTTCAATCGTACACGTACAGAAAAGTGAACAGTAAAGAACAGGTTCCATCGTGTTGCCTGAATAATTCCTAAGCTATTAGTCTTACTATGGGCTTGTATACAAAATTGTACTGAGTTGTATAGTTCATCTTTTTTTTTAGGGTTCCGTAGTCATTGCAACTAGGAACCCTTATAGTTTCGCCATGTCTGTCCGTCTGTCTGTCTGTCTGTCTGTCTGTCTGTCTGTCTGTCCGTCCGCGGCTAAGCTCAGAGACTGTTAGTACTAGAAAGTAATGTGTAATTTGGCATGAATATATATATCAGTCACGCCGACGAAGTGATTAAATTGATTAAGTGATTGAATTCTCGACTAACCCTATAGTGTGGTGTTGAGGTAGTGGTACAGCCCTAGGCAGCTGGCACATCACTAGAGAGTGGTCGGCCATCTTGCCTAGACTTCAGCTTAGAGTAAGATTCATGAACATTGTAATTCATTGTATAGAACTTGTAAAATTAAAGAAATATAAATAAACCATCATAATTAAAGTAATCTAATTATTAAACATCACAAACATGGTGTCAGGTGTCTAAAAATAAAATAAAAATGCCTGACTCAAAAGTGAATCAGTCGGACAAAATTGAACAGTGTTTTCGCCCAGTAGAAGAACTGACTTTAAAAAACGATAATAATGCAGAAGCATGGCGAAAATGGTTGCAACGCTTTAAATTATTCTTAATAGCTTCTAATTACGAAGAAGCGTCAGATCGTCGCAAGATCGCGGTGCTGTTACATTCAATCGGAGAAAAAGGTATCGAAATTTATAACTCCTTTAACCTTAATGACGATACAAAATACGAAGATTTACTGAAACAATTTAACGAGTATTTTCTTCCCAAAAAGAATATAACACTCGTGAGACATAAGTTCTTTACAAGGACACAAGGTCCGAGTGAGTCATTTGACGAATTCCTGACCGATATTCAAAACAAAAGCCTGGACTGCGACTTTAAGGAAATGAGGGAAGAATTGGTTAGAGACATTTTAATTGCTGGCATCAACAACAACAATGTTAAAGAGCGTCTCCTCAGGGAGGATGACCTTGATTTATCAAGAACAATTAAACTATGCAAAGCGGCGGAACTCTCACATGTACAAATGAAAGAAATTAATTCAGAGCCTAACAACAGCAACATATTAAATATTAATTACAATAGAAAATCGACTAGAACTAAAAATTACCCAGTCAAAGACCGAAGCTGCTACACGTGCGGGTCAAGATGGGATCCTTCACATAACTGCCCAGCGAAAGGTATGACATGTACAGTGTGTAAGAAATTGAACCACTTTGCGCGGGTATGCAGGTTTAAAACAAGACAGCTTGCTCAAGTGGACAAGGACTCTCAGGATACTGACACTAATGAGGAATTCTTCATTGGTTCCATTACAGGTAAAAATTGTTCAGAATGGTTAGAAAAAATATATATTAACAATCAAGAAATAAAGATGAAACTAGACACTGGTGCACAAGTGAATTGCATGCCACTAAACACATTTAAGAGTTTAAAATTAGATACTAAATTCATAGAAAAAAGCAAAATAAAATTGACTACTGTAGATGACAAAAGAATATTTGTTTATGGCATCTGTACAATCAAATGTTATCTTGGCAATGGCAAAACAGATACTATTCAATTTGTCATCATCAAATCAAAAAGTGCACCCATCTTGGGTTTGAAATCTTGTGTGAATCTCGGACTAATATTAAGAAATTACAGTGCCAAAGTATGTTGTCTTGTAAATAAAAATATTAATAACATTCTCCATGATTATAAGGAATCATTTGATGGGATCGGATGTTTTTCAAAACCTTATTCTATAAAATTACAGGTTAATGCACAACCCAGAGCTGATCCTCCACGCCGGGTTCCTATAGCCTTACGAGAACCTCTAGAGAAAGAACTACAGAATATGGTTGATCAAGGAATAATAGAAAAAGTACAGGAGCCGGCGGAGTGGATCAACTCAATGGTAATAGTAAAAAGAAAAAATAATAAATTAAGAATATGTATAGATCCTAGATATCTCAACAAGTTTATTTTAAGACAACATACACAATTACCCACTATTGATGATATTGTTGATAATCTTTCCAATGCTAAATATTTTTCAAAATTAGATTGTAACAGTGGTTTCTGGTCTGTTCAATTGGATTCACAGAGTTCTAAGCTATGTACTTTTTCCACACCTTACGGAAATTACCGATATATAAGGCTGCCATTCGGGCTATGTATTTCAACTGAAGCATTTCAAGAAAGAATGGAAGAGACTTTTAAAGATATCCCAGGCGTTAAATTCTATGTTGATGATCTGATTATATATGCAAAAACTGAAGAGGAACATCACAATATTTTACTAAAAGTTTTGAAAAGAGCAAAAGATTGCAATGTTAAATTCAATAGAAATAAATCGGAAATCTTTAAAACTGAACTTAAATTTCTTGGAATGATAGTATGTAGTATGGGTATCAAACCAGATCCTGAAAAAATTAGAGCCATTAGTGAAATTAAAACCATTAAAGATAAGAAAGAATTGGAAAGATTCCTTGGCATGACCAATTACCTCTCAAAATTTATTAAAAATTATTCAAGTTTAACAGCACCAATTAGGGAGTTACTTAAAAAAGATTGCATATTTCAGTGGGACTTAGTACATGAAAAAACATTTAATGATTTAAAATTTGCTTTAACTAGCAGTCCGGTCCTTAAAATTTACGATGTGAATAAAGATGTTGTGATGTCCGTAGACTGTAGTTGTGAAGGTGTAGGAGCATGCTTACTACAGGAAGGTAAACCTGTTGCATATGCTTCTAAAGCTCTTTCTGATTGTCAAAAAGAATATGCTCAAGTTGAACGCGAAATGTTTGCTATTGTCTTTGGATGTAACAAATTTCATAAATATATAATAGGCAAAAAGGTTACAGTAGAATCTGACCATTCAGCTCTGGAAACATTATTTAAAAAACCACTGTGTAAAGTGCCCTCTCGTATTCAGCGAATGATGCTCAAGGTTCAAGGTCATGATCTGATTGTTAAATATGTCCCTGGAAACAAAATGTATATCTCTGATTTTCTAAGCAGATCTTATCTACCGTCACTTTTTCCTGAGTATGATAAAAAATTTGACCAAGAATTAAATACAGAAATAATAGGACATGTAGCAGCAACCATAGATTATTTACCAGTATCAAAAAATAAACAAGAATTAATTAAAATTAAATGTAATGAAGACCCTGTGATGACTCAATTAAAATATTATATTCATAATGGATGGCCTGAAACCAAAAAAAAAATTAATGACATTGTAAGCCCGTTTTGGAATATTAGGCATGATTTGAGTGTCATCGACGATCTAATATTTAAAGATAATGTATTACTTATTCCAAAGTCCTTACAAAAAATGATGTTATCTATTCTTCATGAAGGTCATTTTGGTTATAACACTTGTTGGAGAAGGGCAAAGACAGTTATGTTCTGGCCAGGCATCCAATCTCAAATCAAAGAACTGTGCTATGGTTGTCAAGTATGTGCTACATTTCGCCCAAATAATTGTAAAGAAGAGATTATATTCCATGATATTCCAAAACTTCCTTGGATAAAGTTAGGTACTGATGTATTTGAATTCAATAAGTGTCATTACATCCTAGTGGTTGATTATTATAGCAAATACATAGAGATTGAAAAACTGGAAAATTTGACATCCAGTTGTATCATAAAACATTTAAAATCCATTATGGCCCGACATGGACTTCCTCTTGAGCTTATTTCTGATAATGCTTCATATTACAGTAGTGAAGAATTCAAAAGATTTTCAATTGAATATGGATTCAAACATCATACTTCTTCACCTAATTATCCTAAAGCTAATGGACTTGCAGAATCCAGTGTAAAAATAATTAAAAGTATTTTAAAAAAATGTTATTACGAAAAAAGTGATCCCTACTTGGCTCTTTTAAATTTAAGAAATTCTCCCAAGGAAGGAAGTCCATCGCCATCCAATCTTTTATTTAACAGAAATATGAATAATAAATGTCCAGTATCCTCGCTTTATCTTCAACCTAAAATATATAAAAGAAATATAGAAATGGATAATTTTAGACAAGAAAAGATAAGACAATATTACAATAATACAGCAAAAAATTTGGAAGAATTAGAACCAGAACAAGACATTATGTTTAAAAAGAAAGTTGAAGATAAAAAGTGGACACCAGGAAAAATAATCTGTAAGACTGACTATCCGCGTTCTTATGAAATCAGAGCAGAAGGAAAAATATATCGTAGAAACAGACAACATATAAATTCTATGTACAACAACAAGAATATTTCTGATAATATGTCTGATAATTGTGAAAATTATAATGATTATAAATATGAAACTGATACAGATGAGGTTGTTAACACCAATTGTAATAGTGATCAACCTGATTCATATCAGCAATTACCTTCCACTCTGCAAAACCAAAATTCAGAATCTGATTTCATAAGAAGCATGAATAATTATGTTACTCGTTCTGGAAGAACAATAAGAAACCCTTTAAAGCTTGAAGAATAACTTGTTATGTTTTCATTTCGAAACAAGAGGAATGTTGAGGTAGTGGTACAGCCCTAGGCAGCTGGCACATCACTAGAGAGTGGTCGGCCATCTTGCCTAGACTTCAGCTTAGAGTAAGATTCATGAACATTGTAATTCATTGTATAGAACTTGTAAAATTAAAGAAATATAAATAAACCATCATAATTAAAGTAATCTAATTATTAAACATCACAAACATCTTTCAATTCTTACATCATTTTAAATGTGATATTTCAATCGTACACGTACAGAAAAGTGAACAGTAAAGAACAGGTTCCATCGTGTTGCCTGAATAATTCCTAAGCTATTAGTCTTACTATGGGCTTGTATACAAAATTGTACTGAGTTGTATAGTTCATCTTTTTTTTTAGGGTTCCGTAGTCATTGCAACTAGGAACCCTTATAGTTTCGCCATGTCTGTCCGTCTGTCTGTCTGTCTGTCTGTCTGTCTGTCCGTCCGCGGCTAAGCTCAGAGACTGTTAGTACTAGAAAGTAATGTGTAATTTGGCATGAATATATATATCAGTCACGCCGACGAAGTGATTAAATTGATTAAGTGATTGAATTCTCGACTAACTCTATAGTGTGGGGTATCGTTGGATAGGTCTTTTAATGAACTAAAACAATTACTTTGCTCACCCGCGACCTTACAATAGTTACGTTTATGCAAGAAATGTGCGTTCATGCAGTTCCTCCACCTCCACACTGTACGAACACACACAAATCACATAAACCCAACCATCACCACCACCAAGCTACACTGACGCGTTTCGAACTCAACCAGAGCTCATCTTCAGAGTTACCACAACCGTATGCTATGCTACCAAACGTTAAACTAACAAACCAAAACAAATGTTTTAACTTGTCACTGTAACTTCTCAAGTACCCACTTTATTTTTCTTATTCTCAAACTACCCCACAAAAATTAACTTTTATTGACATATTTAAAACTACCTTGAATTTTAAAACCATTGGGGGGTTGCTAACATGATTTTTCTATTCAGTGATCTGTTTGCGAAATATTCAACTTTAAAGTGAAAATTTTCATTAATATCGACCGTCCCACCCTCTAAAATCTAAACTGTTGGGTGGAAAAATTTGAAAAAATTCAGAATGGCAGTAAATATATTATATTTACAAGGAAAATTATAGCGGCTAAAATCCTGAGAGCAGTGAAGGATTTAAGCGCGCCCAAGGCAAAATCAGTTTTATCCCCGAGGAGTATACTCTACTTTTCTCACCTTTTGCGAGACAATAAAAACAAAGGCTACTAGAAAAATACTCGAAATAAACCCAGAAGCACTGATTCTGACACTGACTTTGCGCCTTTCGCAGTTTTCCATTTGTCGAAATCTTTGTAAGCTTTTAAGTATTTTTCCTTCGACTTCTCTGGGAGTACATTATTAACAATTTCTAAGGCCGGCTTGCGCAGACCCGGGTTAGCTACACAGAAATAATAATAAAGAGGATAGAAGTGCCTTAGACGCGTGACCTTGGCGCCGCGCTTGTGACTCGTAGGTCACAAGCGCGCGACTTGTGGCTCAGTGCTATTTGAAACGTGGGTATGACAACAAGTGCTTTAAAATGGTGCTTTGCAGCATTAGCAATTGCGGAAACTCGTCCACACTGTGTAATTACACTAATAAGGGGATTACATTTCATTGGTATGTATTAATTTAATGTAATAATGCGGTTTATATCAAAATACAACTTGAGAAAATATTTCATTATGAAATATTGGTTTACACGTTATTAACACGGAACTTCATATACCATTGCTACTCATGCCCATAAAAACGCAGATCGTTTTGAATTATACGCAGCAATGTAAAGTAATTTTTGATAACCCTTCCGTCTTGCACAAAAGTTCGTGGTACGGACAAAAAAACAGGTTATGACTAGTACAGACATAATGCCGACGCGGCCAATAAATGGCGCCGTTGTGTAAATGTGGGTATGACTTACGTCTGTCATTCTTAACCCAGTCTTAACAGTCCTAAGGTGTCTAATTTAGTGGAATCAGGAGTCAAATCACTTTCGTCACTCGATATTTTCTTAATGTTTTATCTTCTTTTGCAGTTTTGATAGTTAAAATTGCAGCGTATTGAAACACTCGCGACTTTTGTTTAAGTATTTGACTTTGTTTTCGTTCGGCCGCGGAACTGCAAATAAATGAGGCGCGGCGCGGCCGCCGCGGGGCTGAGCACGTTGAGCACGTGCACGAGCTGCGCGCCGGCCTGCACGCGAGGCGATTTTGAAATTAGACTTTCAGTGCATACCAATAAGAACTACGAGAAGTGAGAATCACATTACTGCCCGGCGGGTTATAATGAAATTCAGTACAACATTACGCCCCGGCGAAAGCCAAGGGCTAAAATGATTTACTTTGAGAGAGGTTTGCATGATATATAATAAGGCATTGTCGAGCAGGTGGTGTGAAAATTCATTTATTAATTGTTAAATTGCGCTTTACAAAAGTAATACAACGTTGTAGAATATAAACAAGACATCATAAATAACATAAATAAATAGAGCACATAACAATCGATAATACATATACCTACCAATTATAAAAAAATATATAATCATGATTAAAAATAATAAAAAAAAACATAGTATTTTATCAATAAATTAAAAGCTTATTAAAACTTAGTAGTGATAAAGATAGAAGTCACATTTTGTTAAAACATTTCAAAATTGAAACCACCAATTTTACCTACAAATCAATACTAAAAAGCGATAGTTTCTTCGTACAACCCTAACCCCCACCCCCTACCCTAACCTAACCTAACCCATCATATTTTTGACGCTTCTGGTATGGGCAAATCAGGTAAATGACAGTTTACCATTTTGAATCCTTGCTTTTATTGAACATACCATACCACGTATACGCGTGATGAGCGGCGCGACCAGCGTTTCTCTATTCAATGCGCGGTCGAGACGATCGCCGCACAGTGGTTACCTGACAGCACAGGCAATGAATAGAGTACCGCTCGCCCTGTCGCCGCTTACGCTCAGACGTGGCCAGCCCGTAGACTTCACTAACCCATTCACGGCCGGCAACACAAATACGCGTCTTCGTGGCTTTCGCCCTGTGCCGCTGTCATAATTTTGCACTCATTTCAACGGACATGTGCGTTTGTGGCAACGGAAGAAGTATATAGTTTGACCATTGGCTTTATAAAACCGCCTTCAAAAAACACCCAAAAAAAACTTGGAAATAAAAAAAATTTAAATAAAAAATAAAACCTCCTTCAAAAAACCCCCAAAAAAACATAAAATAATAATTGATTGAACCAACCACAATAAGCATGAAAATATCTTTCTACTAATCTGTTTGAAGTTGGTGCCTCAGCACGAGCCAGCAGGAGTGTAGAAGCCCTATAATAGGTATGTAGGTAAGTTAGATTACTAGGTCCACTCCTGCTGGCTCGTGCTGAGGCACCAACTTCAAACAGATTAGTAGAAAGATATTTTCATGCTTATTGTGGTCGGTTCAATCAATTATTATTTTATGTTTTTTTGGGGGTTTTTTGAAGGAGGTTTTATTTTTTATTTAAATTTTTTTTATTTCCAAGTTTTTTTTGGGTGTTTTTTGAAGGCGGTTTTATTTTTTATTTAAATTTTTTTATTTTTTTCTTTTTAGTTGTTGCTAATGGCCTGGACTGGCACTCTTTACTGACTGTACTTTTTGCCTCTGGTTACCAAAGTACTTATCAAGACGAATCAAACGAGACCAAACTTGATGGGGTTATGTCGTTTTACTACGGAGTTCTTATGGTCACCATCCAACTTCATTGTCAGACCCTGGTTACCATCTAGGACCAAAGTACTCGTTGAGACGAGTCAAATGAGTCCGTACTCGATGGGGTAAGTGCCGTTACTTTATGGAGTAACTTTGGCCACCTTCCAGCTCCATCATCAGACCCTGGTTACCATCTGGGAGCAAAGTGCTCGTCAAGACGTTTCAAATGAACCCAAACTCGACGGGGTTGTGTTGTTTTATTACAGAGTTTCTATGGCCACCTTCCAACTCCATCATCAGATTAGCTCCATGTCACAATAATATTGCATTGTCACCTGATTTACACATGCATGTAAAATATGAAATCAATCAGAAACCGGGAAGTGAGTCAAATTCAACTTGCAAGATTTGACCCGTTGAGGAGTTCCGTTGGCCATCTGCGGTCTTCTTCATCAGATCTAGTTTACCAAATGACACTTTATGAATGCAAATGCTCGATTTGTCACTGAAAATACTAAAATCGCTTTACATTTCCCTTGAACTTTTGAAGAGTTCCTTCAATTCCTCATGGATCCCATCATCAGAACTGGATTCCGGTAACAACGGGACCAACCTTGAAGCATATGCTTTCAAACAACGAAAGAATTTTCCAAATCGGTTCATAAATGACGGAGTTCTGAGGTAACACACGTTAAAAAAAAAAAAAAAAAAGAACATACAACCGAATTGAGAACCTCCTCCTTTTTTTGAAGTCGGTTAATAAAAGGCCCATAAAGCATACCGGCCCTAGCATTCGCAAAAGTCTACGATCCTAGTCGGCAGTACGCCGATGTTCTGTACTTGGCTGCAGATGACGTCGCCTGCCTTGAGGAACTCTGGCGGTTTGCGGCTTGCTCCAATACCACCAGGAGTGCCGGTCAGGATGATGTCGCCAGGAAGCAAGGTCATCACGCTGGAAAGGTAAAACGAGGAAGATATTATCCGTGCCAGTTCAAGAATTGCGTCAGCACGTATCCGTGCCAAAGCTTTTTATTCCTTATTTAAACTTTATTCTACCACTTGTATAATTTTGTACTCAGTTTTCGAAAGGATGTATGAATCAAACACTGAGATTAATAATAATCAGACGAATGTTTAATCTGGCTGAACTACACAAATAAAAATTCTCAAAAAAATACAAAAAGATCAAATCAACGACTAAATTCTTCTTATTTAAACAAACTAGCGTTTGCATGTAACTCGGACGGTACAGCGCCATCTACGACCGGGTTTAACGACCGCTTTAGCCTAGTTGGTAGTGACCCTGCCTACGAAGCAAGAGGTCCTGGGTTCGAATCCCGGTAAGGGCATTTATTTGTGTGATGAGCACGAATATTTTTGTTCCTGAGTTATGGATGTTTTCTATGTATTTAAGTATTTATTTATCTATATAAGTATGTTTATCGTCGTCTAGTACCCATAGTACAAGCTTTGCTTAGTTTTGGACTAGGTCGATTTGTGTAAGATTGTCCCCTAATATTTATTTATTTATTATTATTATTATTATTATCTAGGGGCGTCTCAGCAAAACAACGTAAGTTACATCTTAAACACCACTGAAGGTCAAAAATCGATTTAGCCGACGAACGAAGAAAAATTAAAAAATTCGACACAAACGACAAAATAAGCGAAATAGCCGCTGACATAGCATTTGCGGGGTCACGTGACCTGTCACGTGATCCAGTCGCCGCAACCCAGCTATCAAAAAATGATATGCCGTGGATATGCCTACCGTATACAATACAATACAATACAATAATACAATACAATACAATACAATGACTCTTTATTGTACACCAGGAATAGTAAGCGATACAGAAAACAGGTACACAGAGAGTAAGTTACAAGGTAATCAATAGGCGGCCTTATCGCTTAAGAGCGATCTCTTCCAGGCAACCCTTTAACAGAAAGAAGGAAGGACTAGTTTACAGCAGGTGGTGCATCAACAGTGGATCAGAAAATTAAAACGCAACAAAAATAGTACATCTACTCATACATATATCGTACATATAATAGGTACACATCTAAAACAAATATAAGCATTGGGATAAACAGCCACATATAAATAAATAAACTATAACAAAGCTAATTATTACAAAAAGACAGATAGTACACCTTAAGCATAGACTTTACCGTTACAGTTTACGAGGGGTTAATGTTGTTGAAGCGAAAGGTGTACGAGTATGTCAGGATCGTAGCAGGTATAAACAAATAGTTTCTGCCTATCCCTTTGCTGGGAATGTGTGATTGTATGTATGTATTCCGGATGCGTTTTAAAAGTGTCTTTTCCCAATTTTGCAATCAAATTAATTTTAAATATCTTCAGACCAACGAGCACCTGACTAATAAAACTATAGTTAACTATATTTCCTAGATTTACTATGGCTCGTAGACAAAGTCTTGCATGCGCGTAGTAGGAAAATGTTTGCGGTTTTACTCCAAACGGTTAAGGTAGGTAGGTACAGTCAAGGGCAAAAATATGTATACACTTTAGTATCTTGTCACTTTAACCACTGTGACTGTTCATATATGGCAGTTCAAATATGACGAAAATAGACAAGGTAATAAAGTGTATACATATTTTTGCCCTTGACTGTACTTGAAATAAATAAATAACATAACGATTGCATTTATTTATTGATTTTTACAAAACTAACGCTAAAAAATAACAAGAAAAGTTTTCTAAAATCAACAATTCATGCACCAAGATAACCATTAATTGCTTATGTATAATTTGTTCCAAACAACCCATACAAAATATAACTAGGTGTGTAAGTGTAAAAATTTTCATTTTTGGCAAACGCAATATTTCACTTATAACTAAGAATGTTGTACTTGTACTTAAAAACAGAGTAAAACATATTTTATCATATATTTTTTGCCCTACTATTACCCCACTGTTGATGTTAGAGGTGCCTAAATGAGACGGGATGGGTGACAGACATACGTACATGGCACATTCCGTCTAGTTGTAAGTAGGTAGGTACATTTTGTTTCATTCACATATATAATATTATATTATAGCAGATGCCAATATACTCCAGATATGTTTATTGGAAGTGGACATTTATTAATTATGTAAGCATATTGTCATCGTCATTCGTCATACTCGTAATCTATATAAATTTTATTTACAATCAAAATCACTCTCACGAAAGCTACAGGGCTTTTGTTCGTACAGTCAGCAACAAAAATATGAATACACTTAAAGTACCAAAAATATGTACTTATACATGCCTTTTTGTGCCCTGGTAATAGAGTCGTGGATACATATTTTTGGTACTTTGGGTGTATTCATATTTTTGTTGCTGACTGTACAAAGATTGCTTTTTACAAAATGTATTAGTTATTTACACAGTAAAAGGATTTAAAAACGGTATAAAATGGATACTTGTGGTAAATACATGTGGAGTGGATTATCATTATCACATAAGACACTTATCCGGGGAATTGCATAGTTCACGGGGGATGGCGATTGGTGATAAATGAATTGTGTAAATAAACTTATGGCCAGCAGTTGGTTGATTTATACATTGATATTTAAAGATAATAAACCTGTAAGATAAAGTGGCTCGACATCAAGCTTAAGAGGATTTAAAAAGATTTTTGGTAACAACCTCATTTTGATACAAGATTTTTTGTTAACTGTATTTTTTATGGACTGTACTAGCATTGTCGTTCAATCTACATATGAACCAAATTTCAAGTCAACCTGACCAATGGAAGTGGGTTAAATAGGGATGTTGACGCCATTAAAAAATAATTCGAAGACACGACTCCATTAAAAAAACGCTTTATTTTAGCCCTGAAAACCAGATTAATTTTCGATTAACTGAAAAATTAGATTTTTTGTTGCTTCATAACAAATAAATAGTTATTTGATTGAGTTGGCGAACAAGTGAAGCCATATGTTGCTATTGCCATTCAAACTCTATGGGAGAATTGTGTTTTGACAGCTCATAATAAGTACGTCAGTTGATTGGTGGTGTCAACATCCTTTCAACTTCCAAGATGATCCATACTAGGGCAGGTGGAATAAAAACTTGTAAAAATGCTAGCGTTCACAAAAGGTGTGTCTCGACTTATTCGCGAAAATCTTCCACTCTGGTTTCCAGCACGCCAATCTTCTCGATCTCGCTGTGGACAACGTCGCCAGCCTTGAGGTACTCTGGCGGGGAGCGGTACATCCCCACTCCACCAGGGGTCCCGGTCAGGATGATGTCGCCCGGGAGCAAAGTCATTACCCTGGAATAGCAAGAGTGGTGGGTAAGATGGCAATTCAGAACAAAGACAAGAATAAACAGATTATAAATGTGGAAACCGAGTTACTACCTACATCAGTTTGATCTACTTTTACTCTAAGCTAATTGGGGATGTCTATTTTTTTGCAATGTATAATAAATCGAAAACCATTTCGAGATAAATGCTTTTCAACTCGTTTTCTGTAGTTATTTAATTTTAATATTATGTAATGAATTTATAATATAACAAATAAGCAATGACCTTCATTTGACATTGGTGTAAATTGCGTGACCGGTTCAAGTCGTACTTTATTCTGTGTGGTTAGAATTCTTCACAATTTATTCGTGGATTATACTACGGAGTTTGATTTGGACCCGCTGTCTGACATCTAGCACTTTGACAGTGCCAGTAAAGTGGCACAGTGTATAGTGTACCACTACGCAAAAAATAATTAAAGGGGTTGCCTTATCGTACGCATTTAGATAGATTTAGAAATTTGGCACTGTGGGAGCCCTCAATTATAATCTGACGTCATCAACTAAAATAGTTTAAATAATTAATTTTGAAAAAAGTAGAGAACTAAATGACAAAATATTGAAATTAGTTTCTTATAATTGACTTTTCTATACAAAAAAATTATAAAAACCATGGGTATTTTTTTTTTAGACATCCCCAATTAAGTAATGGGGATGTTGACACCACCAATCAACTGACGTTATTTTTATGAGCTGTCAACACAATCTCCCATAGAGTTTGAATGACAATAGCGACATATGACGTCATTGTTCGCAATGCTCAATCAACTAACTATTTATTTGTTTTAAAGCAACAAAAAATCTAATTTTGCATTTAATCGAAAATTAATCTGACTTTCAGGGCTGAAATAAAGCGTTTTTTAACTGGAGTCGTGTCTTCAAATTCTTTTTAATGGTGTCAACATCCCTATTACATTACAGGGTAACTAGATCAGTTTCCAAAACTTGTCTATTTCCCGTAGCAAAATTTCCATTTGCATTTTTTTTCAAATTCTTTTTTCTCACTATGGTTTTTTACTTTTTTAATCGCGTTTTTTCCTAACTTTAATCGACACAGAAACATAGGCAGGTTCAGGTTATGTTAGTTTTGCATCGGCCCGAAGGGCCAAAAGCACACAGAAGAAGCTCCGTGTGAGCAGAGCTCCGTCGACACTGTTTCTGTGTCTATTCACAATGGGAAAAACGCTACTGTGAAAAACTTTTTAACAAAAAATTAAACCGCCGAATAAACTGAAAAGCAAAAAATAATACCTTTTTTGTTTGACCTTAATCTAGGTACCAGTTTGAAGTCGGTGCCTCAGCACTTAGCCAGGAGGAGTGGACCTATAATCGTCTACCTGATTGGCTTCTATCACTCCTCCTGGCTCGTGCTGAGGCACCGACTTCAAACTGGTACCTAGATTAAGGTCTAACAAAAAGGTATTATTTTTTGCTTTTCAGTTTATTCGGCGGTTTAATTTTTTGTTAAAAAGTTTTTATTTTATACTTTGTTTCCATCCTCGGGGTAATTTTTTTTCCAAATTTATAATAACAACTTCAAGGTATACCCTATCTATCTAATAAAAAAGAATTATGAAAATCAGACTACTCTGTAAAAAGTTAGTCAATCATCCCCTGTTTTCCTACCCTTAGGGTAGGAACATTATTTCCAAATTTAAACGGGACCACTCTTGGGGTATACGCTTTCCAATAAAAAAAGAATCATCAAAATCCGACTACTCTGTAATAAGTTATGCGTGGTCATATAGTACAATCAGTAACTGAACAATCAATCATCCCCTGTTTTTCTACCCTTAGGGTAGGAATATTGTTTCCAAATTTAAATGGGACCACCCGCGGGGTATACGCTTTCCAATAAAAAAAGAATCATCAAAATCGGACTACTCTGTAAAAAGTTACGCGTGATCATACATAAAAAAAAAAAAAAAACCTCACAAACTCTCCTTTTGTTTTCGTCGGTTTTCTCAAAATTAATCCGGTATTCGTCTGATGGTTGGGATAGTTTGATAAAGATTTTTCATTGGAATTTCTCTTTTAACATGTAGTCAGTCCCTCGACGCGCTACACTTTGAACATCGACCAATGTATAGAAACAGTTTTCAATAACAATTAAAGAGTCCAGAAAACATTTCATCATCCGCCAAAAGACGTTTACTGCTGAACATAGGCCTCCCCCAAGATTTGCCGAGCAGACCGGTCCTGCGCCATCCGCATCCAACGCGTTCCCACAACTTTAACCTCCTAAGTCCTGGCGTAGGTACTTCGTGAGAATTCTGTTGACACACATGCGTGTCACTGGCAAGGAAAAATTATTCTTTGATCACAGACGTTGTGTCACTGGCACTGTACGTGTTAATTTTTATAATCCGTCTAGTCTCTGGTCCGAGGATGGTAATAAAGAAGAAAAATAATAAGTATCTACATGTTGTTTTTTTTTTAATTACCTTCAATAAATATTACTGTATAATGTATTGCTAGCACTTCACTTGGTGTATTTCACGAAATAGTTGCGTGTGCGAGAGAGGAGAAGAGCACTATGCCGATTCTAGCGTGAAAGACTGAGATGGCAATAGCGCATCCGAACACGCAACGCCAAGTGAAATGGTAGACTATAACTTCGGTCAAACAATGAGCTAACAAACGACATCTACTTTAATAATACTTATTTAAGTATTTTATTTAATTTTACTCTTTCTGCCAAGTTTGTACAATTGACTAAGTAAAGTTTTTTGAAGAGGTGCTAAATATATTTTTTTTCGACAGTAGTCTTCTTCTAGACCGAGAAACTGCAGCTGTTTTATTTTTATCTCCTATTGTTTACTGGAAATATTTTTTTAAGTGTTCGAGATGACATTTGTGAGATTTAATGGCTGACAAGCGGTTCGTGCTCAGTACTTAGCAGAAATAGAAAAAAAAAAAACGAAGTCAATTGTCAATGTCAAATGAAATCTAACCGTTTGCGTTTCGTTTACTTTGCTTTGTCCAAAAAGCAGTTCCATAATAATGATCAAAAATATTCAATCGTGATTCAATTATCGTGCATAAGTCGTGGAGAAATGCGGTAAAATTGTAAATCCGGATTTTGTGCGGAGGTTGTTAAAAATAGTCCAAAAATCACACCAAAACGCAAAGCAAACGAAACGCAAACGGTTTGACATGAACAAAAGTGACAGATGACTCAGTTTTTTTTCTGTTTCTACTAAGTACTGAGCACGAACCGCTTGTCAGCCATTAAATCTCACAAATGTCAACTCGAACACTTAAAAAAATATTTCCAGTAAACAATAGGAGATAAAAATAAAACAGCTGCAGTTTCTCGATCTTCAGAACGCCGACTGTCGAAAAAAACTATAATTAGCACCTCTTAAAAAAACTTTACTTAGCCAATTGCATGTGTATAGTCGAGGTAAGAAAAGGTTCGTCACTTTTCGGCTTTATGTCAACGAGTTAAGGTCGAAAAGTGACGAACCTTTTCTTACCCCGAACACACCTAAATAATGTGATTCAACTTATCTCTACTTACAAAGGATCTGTTTCAGTCACCCTATGACTTAGTCTAATATGATGTATTTCAACTTCTACCTGCTTCTAATTACCAACAAATTTCTATGTTAAAGGCTGTTCTATTTTATGGTACAAAACTGAACAATCTATGGTTCAAGATTCTACATTAGGTATAGATAGTATAGAGGTAAGAGGAGATAAGACTTACTACGTTAACTATTCCGTGAACACTTCTTATTTTGAACAAAATGTCTTCCAAAAGAAGTTCTTACGTATCTGTTGAGCACACGGGACTATTATAACCGACCTAATATTTTTGAACTTTCTATTAGATTTATATGTAATGCCTTTGAACTTAATTTGTATGCAAAAAAACTTAGCCAAATGTCAAATGTTCCACACGAAACCAAATCGAATCTTGTGCCTACGAAGTTAAATTTTGAGCTTCAAATAATCCTATACTCCATTTAATTTAGAATTATAAACCACAACAACATTATATTGCGGCTCGTGAACTGTAATCTCTTTACAATTTGTACTAGAGTAACAATTAACGACACGCAAATAAAGTGACATTAAAACAATTTTATTTTGCGGCTCCCAGACTATTGTACTGTACTATTTGCTAGGTAAGAAATAGTTGACGAGCCGCAATATAATGATTTAATGATGTTGTGGTTTTCAATTCTAAATTAAATGAAGTATAAGCTTTGCTTTGTTCAAGTAGTTCGACTTTTCAAATTATTAATTAAACAAACATTGTTGTAGTAGTAAGAAACAAAAAAAAAAAATTTTTACAATATTGTATTTTCTAGTTAATAAATTTAATTATTATCTCCAGAACTTGGCTTAAGTTTATGTCTCAATTTTTTGTCTGCGAATTCGACAATCACACAAGTTCTTAATATTAAACTTGGCTCCCATTTTCACATGTACATTTTGATGTAAGTAAGTAAAGTCGAGGTCAACGATGTACTTACACTTTACCACCATGTCGCTGTGACTTCGTGTTTGAGCCTTTGTATAAAAGTCAGAAGGCATACAATGACAAAGTACTAAAGTAAAAGTATAAAGATATCTTTGACCTCGACTGTTAAGTAAGTGTTAAATGGACATTTTCACTTAAAGCGGGCAATTTATTAATTATTTTAAATGAGGAAATTTTGGGGTTTTCTCACTTATAATCACCTATTCATTTTCATAATGAAAAAAAGTCTTTATTTTTGAGTCAGTTTTGTGACTTTTTTCACTTACCTATACAGCTCGTTCCGAAACGGGCACAAAAAAAATAGTTTAGAAATTGTTTTTATCATCAAAGTCACGCTCTTAATTCTGAGTAAGAAAAACCCAAAATTTCCTCATTAAAAAAAAGTAAATTGCGTATTTTAAAGTGAAAACACCCAAAGAACTGCTAGTTCAGTTCCTCTCATTGCGGTCTTGTACTTACGAAGTCAACCGCTCGATGACGTCCTGAATCTTGTGAACCAACTGATCAGTCTTGCTGGTCTGCTTGAGCACCCCGTTGACGCTGCACTTGATCGCCAAGTTTTGGGCGTCGCCGATTTCGTCGCTGGTCGTGATGCAAGGGCCGATGGGGCAGAAGGTATCCATTGCCTAGAAGCAGGTAAGTGATACTTATTGTAAGACCAAGGATGATATCAAATGGGTGACGCCAGTTGGCCTATAGTGTCATAAACGGGCGTTTTCAATAAATACCGCTCACTTTATGAGGACGAAATTTTTGGTTTTTGTTACTCAGAATCAAGAGCTCTATCGATTTTGATTACCTATCAAAAAAATGTCCCTAGTTTTCCATTAAAAGAAATAGTGTCAGTTTTGTGACGACCCGCTATACCTAAACTGTATGAAAAAAACATACAGACGAATTGAGAACCTCCTCTTTTTTTTGAAGTCGGTTAACAACGCCACAAAACCGACCCAAAAAATAGGGACACTTTCTTTCTTTCTTTCTTTATGAATCGTGAATAAGAAAACACCAAATTTACCTCATTTAAAAAAAGTAAAAAGTACACTTTTTTCTGAAAATGCTCAAATACATCCTTCATTTTCTCATCTCCGTCTATATACGTAACAGAAAGAGAGGACTTGAGCCGTAGATTCCACGAAGGACCACGGATTGGGAACTTCACACACACCACCGCATTGCTTCACAGGAACAGGTTTTCCCGCGAAGATTTTCCGTCACCGTAAAGACTAGTAAATTTCAATTGTAATTTCGCACGTAAATTCCGATAAATTTAGAGGTGCTAGCTAGTTCGACCCCACGACACTGCTTGAGAGGATCCGAATTTTGTTTTATTTTTCTGTCAAAGTTTAATTTGTTTAATTTTAAGAAACCTCTTTGCATATTGCCGGCCGGCGGTTACGTCGGACAGAATTAAAAATAGTGTGAAACTGCGTTTTATTACTATCATTGATGATGATGATGATGATGATGATGTATGGGGACGCCTTGCTGAGACAGGCGGGCTGTCGATCGTTTTGCACAGTCATTCAGCCCAAATATTACTATCATTAATAGCTGCTCTCCGTGACTCTATCTGTGACTCTGTTTTCTATCTCTAGAAAAACAAATTCTTCATTCATTTCTAGATGTTTTTTTTTGGGATAGATCCCGCGGAAACTAAACTATGCAATTTTCCGGAATAAAAAGTATCCTACATATATGTTAATCCAGGTTATAAACTCTGTGTGCCAAATTTCAGCAGAATCCGTCAAATCATTTGTGTGAAAGAGTGGCTAGATTAGATTTGCGTTAGATTTTGTCTTAAATTCAACAACTAAAGCCAGAAATTGTTAAATCAATTTCTACGTAACCAAACCGTACGCCAAACAAGATAAAATGTAAATACGTAGGTATTTGAAGACAAAACTTCCCAAACGCGCACGTCCTAAGTAAGTGTGTGATAACGATAATTTTAAATAACGTAACCAAACCAATACTCAAGATAAAACAAAAACAATTTAATCTTTGATAAGATAGATGTTGGTCTCGTTCGGTAAATCAAGTGCACGAATGTCGAGATAAAACTCGAGATGAGATCTTAACTGCATATTCGACCTTGAAGACCATTGCCAACTTAGATTTAAAGAATAGTTATCTACTTCACAAATATAAAACTTCAAGAAATTAAAATTGCAAAGAAAGCAATTATTGCTTATGTTTTCTTTTAGGGCCGAACGCCATGATGTCATAGACCTATAATAAACGTCATAATGCTGTGTCACATGAAATAATAGACGATCGGTTTCCCGGCCTAGGCCTGCAATTCTGCATGAAAATCCATACATTACATAGCACTCGTCTAACCGCCCCGCAACGTGATACGAGCCGGCCTATTATTTGGAACGTAAGGTTAATATTTCATTGCTTCTTTGAGAAAATTGTGTTTGTAAGTTGGAATTAAGGACAGATTTCAATTCGAATGTGTTAATTTTTCAGGAGCGGGCACTAAGCAGGGTTCATCATCCATTGAACAGGTCCGAGTCCACTTTTTTTGGCTGCATGTGTCAACACAGCGGCTGGTATAGCATAAATCTTCCCAGGTGAATTTTTCGCTTCGAGCCATTACATTAAATTTGAACCTTAATACTTATGATGATACCGTTTGTTTTGAAAGATAAGGGCTCGAAGCGAAAAATTCACCTGGGAAGATTTAAACTATAGCTCCTGTTTGACACTTGGGCATGCGGAAGGTCGCCTGTGTGTGAGATGGATTGACCAAATAAAAGCAGTCTTAGACCATTGTTCCGCAAACTTTTTGTGTTCAAGGTACACCATAAATGAAAAATCATGTGAATCAGCGTGACTTACATCTGTTTAAGTATTTTTGCTTCCGTTCGTCTATTTAGGTTTGTAAGATATTATTTTTCCGAGGCACACCAACTAATGATCACGGTACACCAGTGTGCCGCGGAACACCCTTTGCGGAACACTGTCCTAGACGGTCCTTTGCAGGGATGCATAGGAAGGCAACTGTCAGAGACGAGTGGCGACGGATTGCGAGGCGGGTTACAAATACTTCAAACGATGAGCACGATCACTCAGTCAAAACGGTTAATCCTATTTTACTATCCAAACTCTGTAAGAGTTACTCTGCATCTCTGTGTGATGAAATTTGGCAAGGAGAAAGTTTAGTACATCAGGGAATAAAATGGGTTACATTCTTTTTCCGCGAAATACTGAGTGACAAACGAATTCCGTGTAGACAAAGTCTCGAGTGCTAGAAGGTAAGTAAATCTGAAGCCAGCGCAATGAAACATGGTGTGCTTTCTTTTCTTACTCTAGCGCATTAATGCATCCCTCCAGTCTAGACGTGTATGGCAAGTTTCTTGGCCTGTAGATAATAAATACTTAAATACCCCGCCGCCGGGTAGTTAAGCTTACCAAGAAGCAGTAAAAGCAATTAAATACAGAATCCAGGACGGCTGGGTGTGATTGAATTAACCTTCCATTTCATATAGCTGACCTTTACAATTTGTATTACTTTATATTGAACAAATGAAAGGGTCATAAGGTGGGAATTGTAACAGATTAGTGATCTAACCTTACCGAGGACAGCATCAATGACTTTTATTGTGGATAGTGTACCTTACCTAACCACCTGTGATACAGTGAGTTTCTAGATGGCCAATACCCGACAGAGAACCATATCATCGACATAAAACAAGACCACTAGGGGACTAACAAGCTAGAGTGGCAGTGGGCTGGCCATAACTGTCTAGGAAACGAAAACCGCCGGGGAAAACGAGTTCTTGAGACTGCGAATCGGCAATCGTAATGTGGGACGCCCTTCAGCTAGGTGGAGTGACTATTTGTGAAAGGTTTGCTGGCAGAAGCTAGATGCGACAAGACGGCTACAGGCAAAATGGTGGATGCAGTAGTGCTGCTATAGGTCGATGATGATTACGATGATGTTGAGAAATCTCTAAAATACCTTCCCGTTCTCCCTTATTCCTTTACCTACATTGTAACCTTTAAGTAGGATGATTTTTAGTTTTCATTTATACAATGAAATTAAAACTGTTGCATATGTAAGTAGGTACGCGATGCCAGTGAAATCCAGGGCCGGATTTAAGGGAGTACCGGAGGGCCACCAAGGCCGTACGGCCCCCACAATAGACTTATAAATAAATCCAAATTTTAACGTTTCAGCAATTTTTATTTCAATATTTTTATCGCCCTATTCGGCCTTCCCTCCATTGCCGTAAGACCTCTAAATTCAGTCATGGTAAAATCGCACTAGTAGTTTTACGTTGCGAGGCCGCGGTGTTAACGAATTACAAGTGGTTGATCGAGCACCGCAGTGTCATGTTACTGGCACGACTTTACTTACACAGTGTAAATTAGCATTTAAGAGCCGCCGGGTACAGTTAAAACACGCTCCCGTATTTGTCAACCTGGAATGAAGGACAATAATGCACGACCTGATAATACAAACCCGTATGGCAATAACAAGAACATTTGAATTACCAGCGGGGTAGATAATTGTGTAAGTTTTTTGACACATGGCATCGGATTGAAATGATAGTTTTTGTATGGCTGTGACAGCTGGCTGTTTCCGATAGGGAACGTGCAGTAATTATAGGTGGCAGCACTAATGCGACAGAAGAGACACTATGCGGACAGTAAAAGAAACTTATAAGGGTAAAACATTCAAATTGATGGCACCAGTTGGCAGCACCGTCTAATGTGCACGTTCCCGCCCATACAAGAACTGTCAAAATTAACGCGATGGCGATTGCGAGGGAGTTAGACAATAAGCCTACAGGTCGTGCATTATTGTTGTTCATTCCGAGTGGACAAATAAAGGTCGTGTTTTAAAAGCACCCGGTCCGTCAGCAACTGCGCGTCATGGTGAGGCTCCATTGGTGCATTGCGTTGCGTTGCGTCGCGTCATCGCAACGAATCAACGCATACAAATGCCACACCTGCGCTACGTCGACGCACGACAAAAATGCACTTTTAGAGACAGCGCAGCGGCATCACCCGCCCCCCGCTTCGTCTCTTGTATGTCGATGCGTTGAAACGTAGCGTGAGACGACGCAACGCTTCAATGTGGAATGTCGGCTCAGGCCTGAAATGTCCGTTTTCCTAAAAGGTATCTTTCCCAAAATGTCACGTCTTTTGTGTCGTCTTTTGTTTGCTTGCGGAAAAGCAATATGTAAAACGTCGCAGTGTCGACGTTCATCATCATCATCCCAGCCTATATACGTCCCACTGCAGGGGACAGGCCTCCTCTCAGAATGAGAGGCCTTGGGCCGTTGTTCCCACGAGAGCCCAGTTCAGATTAGGAACTTCACACACACCATTGAATTTCTTCGCAAGTGTACGCAGGTTTTCTCACGATGTTTTCCTTCACCGTAAAGGTCATGGTAAATTACATATGTAATTTCGCACATAAATTCCGAAAAACTCAGAGGAGCAAGCCGGGATTTGAACCAAAGGCCCTCTGCTCAATCGTTTTCTCTATTTATTGCGTGTTCTGGCAGGCAACCATTGTGCGGCGAGCATTGTACCGACGTAGTGAAAGAGAAAACGCGTGGTCCCGCATACCTAATCAATCGTACAGCCAATTAAAGAGTGGAATTCCCTACCTGCGTCCGTGTTCCCTGAACCCTACAATCTGGCCGTTTTCATGTCTAGTGGGGAAATGAGCATTTACTAGGCAAGCGTGTTCCACGTAGACCTCATCTTCGGTTTCCATCGTGATTGTGGTCAACCGCAGATCTATATTGTATAAAGAAAAGTCTTGACCAGGCCCTTGTAAGAGCTAATTGCTGATACCCACCTTACCAAGCAGGAACTGTCCTCCATTCTTCTCCTTCTGCCAGTCTCTGGCACTGATGTCCTGGGCTACCGTATATCCCAAGATATAATCGAAAGCGTCCTTGGCCTTCACGTTGCTTGCTTTCTTGCCGATCACCACTGTCAGCTCCACCTCCCAGTCTACTTTCTGCAACAATGAGAATGATATTCGCTATAGGTAACGCCACGAGAGTTGAGGTCACGCACACAACAACACTTCATGTAATGACAGCGGGATTTTGACATTATTCGTACCGATAGCAAGTTCAACAATCTATTTCGTTAAGAATTATCTAGGAAAATAAGTCTACTTCAAACAAAACAGAAAAAAAAAGACGACGACGCGGTAGTCGCTGCAGTACAAGATTTTTCAAGTACTCAAGATGAGACCTTTTTTAAAAATGGAATTTTAAGTTTAGAAAAAAGATATACTAAGTGTATTATGCTAAAAGGTGACTATGTCGAAAAATAAAATGACATTTAGTAAAAGTTGTTTATAACATACTCATTCTCACTTTTTATTGAACGCCCCTAGTAAGTCACAATACATTCACCCACTCATTTCATTCGTTCACTTTTTTATGTAGCTGTGTGTGTGTAATTATTCGCCTCAACTCTCGTGGCGTTCGTTACCCTTACTTATACCACGGAAGTTTCCGCGTGATTATACAATTCCTCGAGTCATTGCTAAAAGTCGGATTAAACAAGACAAAATTTTATTGCTTCCTACAACTATGTCCTGCAGAAAAATGCGACCCGAATAAGCCATTTTCGAGCGGTCTCAGCCCACCTACGCACAATATGAATTACAAGCTCAATTTACTTCAATAATTGACCCCAATTGGTGTCGGGATCGGACCCTGTGATTCACACAGGAATTCTGATCCAAACAAGTTACTTAGTAGGTGTTCGCGTGAGCAAAGGTAAAGAGCTATTACGTAAGAGGCTGAATATATTGTTTTTACTAGATTAATAATAAAGTTGTATGTATGTAAAGCTCTTTGTTGTACACAAAAACATGAAAATTAACAGTTAACAAGAGAAATAGTTGTACAAAGACGAACTTATCCCTTAAAGGGATCTCTTCCAGTTAACCTTTTAACGATTAACAGGACATCAGAGACAATGAAGAGTAAAGAGAGCCGAAATCAAAAATTATCCAGCGATCTGCGTTATAGCTAAACCGTTTAAATGAGTCCTCGCCCTCCTGTAACGCGCGGGCGAGAACTCATTTAAATGGTTTAGCTATAGGTAGGTAGGTATTATTTCAGCGATGCCGTCATCTAGTCTACAGGGTTATTTGTAATTCACTAGCAACCTTTTAACCCTAAACTCCTACCACTTAAACAAATGTTTTTTGTTTTACGGCTTTTGTCATCTATACATATAATAAATCTGTAACAAGTCGGTGTCTGTACATTGAAGATATTTGAGAAAAACTGTCACTAGGGCTATTTATTAGCACAATAGAACCCAAAACAATGATTTTTAGAATTATTGTCTGTTTGTCTGTGCGTTTGTGCGCGCTAATCTCAGAAACGGCTTAACCTAGAAGGATGCGGTTTTCACTGATATGTTGGTATTTTCTTGGATTAACATTTAGTGTTTGTTTTATTTGAATCGGTTCACAAATAAGAAAGATACGTCTATTTTAAGAATTTATCGAACAGGTTTTTTTTGTTTGAACGCGCTAATCTCAGGAACTACTGCTCCGATTTAAAAATTCTTTCAGTGTTAGATAGCACATTTATCGAGGAAGGCTATAGGCTATATATCATCACGCTAACACCAATAGGAGCGGAGCGGAGCGGAAGAATGTTTCAAAATCGGGGGTTTTTGAAGTAAAACTTCTATAGGCACGCTTGACTTGGGAGTACGGTGCACGGTGTTGAATGTGAACGCGGGTGTGCGGGGGCGGGTAATTTTTTTTTATATCAAGGAACTAAGGAGAGCCATAATTGATGAAAAAGCAAATTGGATAAAAAAAAATAAGCTGCCCAAATTACTAATTCCACGCGGACGGAGTCGCGGGCAAAAGCTAGTAACTTAATATTTTTGGTGTAATAACGTTTTGAAAATTTGAGATTACCTCTTATTTTTACGATACTCTGTGTATTTGTATGGGAAAAAAGTGCTTCGTTTTAAAAAGTCGTAAAACAAGCAATACTATGCATATTATAATTTTTCTTCTACATATAAATAACAAGAAATATTCGCAAGAAAAAATTGGTATTTTATATATAGCGAAAAATATGCTTGTCTGATTTATATAAAATAGATCAAAATATTTTATTTTCTGTTTTGTTTGAACTAGATGTATTTTCCTACATTATTTATTTTTAAAGAAATAGTTTGAAGACATTTTTAGTCAATCTTGTAATTCTTTGTTGAGTCTGTTGAACTTGCTATTGGTACGAATAAATGTCAAATTCCCGTTGTCATCACATGACATGTTGTGTGCGTTACCTCAACTCTGATGGCGTTACCTATACCATGGTGAACCCTTTTCATTGGAAATCTGCCAAAGAAATCATCTTGAAATTGGTTGTCATCATCATCATCCCAACTTATACTAGGGGCGTTCAATAAAAAGTGAGAATGAGTATGTTATAAACAACTTTTACTAAATGTCATTTTATTTTTCGACATAGTCACCTTTTAGCATAATACATTTAGTATATCTTTTTTCTAAACTTAAAATTCCATTTTTAAAAAAGGTCTTTTCTTGAGTACTTAAAAAATCTTGTACTGCAGCGACTACCGCGTCGTCGTCTTCAAATTTCTGGCCTCTCAGGTATTGTTTGAATCTCGGAAATAGGTAGAAATCACTGGGAGCGAGATCTGGTGAATACGGAGGATGCTTAAGGATATCGAACCCAGCATCACGGATTGCAGCCATTGCAACGGCGGACTTGTGTGCCGGGGCATTGTCCTGGTGGAACAGCACAACTTTCGAGAGTTTACCTTGCCGTTTTTCGCGGATCTCATTGCGCAATGTTGCTATTTGTTTGGCGTATAAAGTGCCCGTAATAGTGGCTCCATGCTCGAGATACTCAATCATTAATACCCCTTTACCATCCCAAAAAACAGAGCCCATGACCATACCGGCAGATGGGCTCACCTTGAATTTCTTCGGAGTTGGAGATGATGGCCTTTTCCATGTCATAGACTGCAGTTTCGTTTCAGGGTCGTAATGATGGAGCCATGTTTCGTCCATTGTTATAAATCGCGCCAAAAAAAGTTCCCGGTCTTGCTGCATCAGGTTCAAAGCTTCTTGACAAATCTCTAGTCTAGTTTGTTTTTGCGTGTCAGTAAGCATTTTTGGTACCCAACGCGCAGATACCTTTTTCATACCAAAGCGTTCATGTAAAATATTATGCACGCTCCCCGTTGAAATCTTTACATTTTCAGCAATAAAACGAACTGTGACACGACGATCCGCCAAAACTGAGTTTTCGACTTTTTTCACAATTTCATCAGTTACTGCTGTAGTAGGGCGTCCGGAGCGGGGGTCGTCCATTGTCGATGTTCGTCCACGTCTAAATTCGGCGCACCAACGTGCGACTGTCGAATACGGAGGAGCATTAGACCCTAAAGTGTCAGCAAATCCAAATTGACTTGGTCCGTAGAAAAATTTTTCAAACACAAGTATTTGATAACGGCGCGCAGTTCAATTTTCTCCATTTTCGCTAACGTACTCAATAGCATTGCAAAGAAATTACCTTATATTTTTTTAAACAAAAGACAGTTAGTTTTTTTTTTCATAGCAATCAGCTAGATAGATTAGCTTTACCGGCCAGTATTTAATTTCGTAATATTAAAAGAGTTTGCATCTCATTCTCACTTTATATTGAACGCCCCTCGTATATGCCCCACTGCAGGACACAGGTCTCCTCTCAGAATAAAAGGGCTGACAACGGGATTTTGACATTTATTTGTACCGACAGCAAGTTCAACAGACTCAACAATAAATTACAAGATTGACTAAAAATTTCTTCAACCTATTTTGTAAAGAATTGTTTAGGAAAATACATCTACATAGTTCGAACAAAACAGAAAATAAAATATTTTGATCTATTTTATTTAAATCAGATACGCATATATATTTTTCGCTATTTATAAAAATGCCGATTTTTAATATTTCTTATCAATTTCAAATTATTTTATTTCAAAAATAGGTGATATGATAAACAAAAAATTATAATATGCATAGTATTGCGTAGGTATTTCACCATAAGATCATATAATTCACATTTTCATTCACTCACTCATATCATTCATTCACTACTTTTTTTGCAATCAGTAGGTATACTTTATGTAGCTGTGTGTGCAATCATTTGCCTCAACTCTCGTGGCGTTACCTATATAAAATTTTAGAAGCAATAAAAACACCTTTGTAGCACTCCTTAATTTGACAGCTTCACTGGGCCCAACCACACAGCTAGGGAACTTGCTGAAGATCATAGGCACGGCTGGCGGAGTCAACTTCTGCTCCTCGCAGTGATCCTTGTAATTGAGGCCGATGCAGAGGACCTTGTCCATGCCAGTGATAGGTGCATGAAGGTTGACACTTGTCAGAGGGACCAGGGCATCTTTGGTTGCTTTTAATCTGTAAATAGACAAAAGGATTGTTAATTATCCACTGTTGTCAATGAGTATCCCAGCAGATTTAAAATATAGATTCCGCAGGATGTTTCAAGCCCAAAATGTAGTTTAGTCAGGTTGATTAGGGAGATATTTAACTAATTGTAACTATTGTTGTGTTGTGTATCGAATAGAATAAGGTAATTTAAGGGTTTTAATTTTAATGTTATAGGTAGTTGACTTTTAATTCTTTTTAAAGTAGGTATTTAATTTTAAACGTCTTTTTAACATATTAAATATGGATATTAAAGAATAAAAAAAATTGAGTACTTTTGGGATACATAAATAAACAATAATCCGCCGGCAAATTTTTTTTATCCACATTTAAAAAAAAAATTGTAAAAAATATTTTAGTAAAATTGTGCTGTGCAACACACCCTAATGATAGGCAATGTTGCCAGTCTTCAAATCTAAATTCTCTTTATAACTTAAATAAAAAAAAACTGCCTTCCAATAAGAACTTATTGAGGAGAAGTGTGGCATTTTTTCTTCAAAATGGGACCAAATGGTAAGTAGGCCCAGACAAAAATAGAGTTTTCAAAGTTGTTTTTTTTTTTGGAGTTTTTGAATCCATTTTCAACCGACGAAAACAAAAGGAGGAGGTTCTCAATTCGACGTTTTTTTTTTTTTTTTTATGTATGATCACGCATAACTTTTTACAGAGTACTCCGATTTTGATGATTCTTTTTTTATTGGAAAGCGTATACCCCGAGGGTGGTCCCATTTAATTTGGAAACAATATTCCTACCCTAAGGGTAGAAAAACAGGGGATGATTGATTGTTCAGTTACTGATTGTACTATATGACCACGCATAACTTATTACAGAGTAGTCGGATTTTGATGATTCTTTTTTAATTGGAAAGCGTATACCCCAAGGGTAGTCCCATTTAAATTTGGAAATAATATTCCTACCCTAAGGGTAGGAAAACAGGGGATGATTGACTAACTTTATACAGAGTAGTCTGATTGTCATAATTCTTTTTTATTGGATAGATAGGGTATACCTTGAAGTTGGTATTATAAATTTGGAAAAAAAATTACCCCAAGGATGGAAAAAAAGTATAAAATAAAAACTTTATAACAAAAAATTAAACCGCCGAAAAAAGTGAAAAGAAAAAAATAATACCTTTTTTGTTTGACCTTAATCTAGGTACCAGTTTGAAGTTGGTGCCTCAGCACGAGCCAGGAGGAGTGATAGAAGCCAATCAGGTAGACGATTATAGGTCCACTCCTCCTGGCTAAGTGCTGAGGCACCGACTTCAAACTGGTACCTAGATTAAGGTCAAACAAAAAAGGTATTAATTTTGGTTTTCAGTTTTTTCGGCGGTTTAATTTTTTGCTAAAAAGCTTTTTTTGGCAAAAAATGTACAGCCCAGAACAAGAATAACTGGCACTCCTGATTGAGAAATTCAGGTTTCATATACTTACTTACTTAAATAAAAAAAAAAGGTTTGGAAAAATTGGTTAAACATACTGAGATGTTGTTTGTAACCTATATTTTCTAAATTATGTAGATGCAATTTTTTAAATTAATCTTTTTTTATAACACTTTCTTTACATTTCAAAGAAATTAGTGCAATTGTTAAAAAAAAGTTATTCAAAATAATTACAGTACAGATTTATTTATGGCAAGATTTTGCAAGACAAATTCTGTCATTGCATGACCCTATATGTAAACTTTTATTTAAGTTAAATTTCAATCAAATAACAGTAAGTGCAGAGTAAATATTGGAATCTTACAATACTACTTTATAATAATTAAATAACAGGGCAGAACAGGGCCACAACTCATTGTATTCAATATGTTGGTCAAAGACACCTGCAGTCAGGGGTGAGTCTATGTAAGGGTTGTCAGTCAGTTGCCAGATTTTGGAAAAAAAATCGGGATAGTCAGATGGTTATCAGACACGTTCAGATTTCAGTTCAATTCAGGTCATTAATAGGCTGTCAGGGTGCGAGACTATACCTATTATCTAAATCGGGACTGTCCCGGCAGAATAGGGACGGGTAGCAACTCTGTTTACTTGCTCCCCAAGTAGTATTAGCCTTGGTCCTCAGAAACTGCCCGCCCCTACCTACCGTGACTTGATTATACCAACAGTGATAATAGGATTTAAAAATATTAACTTACTTCTTAACTTTCTCAATATCTCCATTCTTCAGGATATCCAGCAGTGTCTTGGGTAAGGAGGAGTCAACTTTGTGAATTTCAACAACATTTTTTCCATCTAGGAACCCCACGCAAACAGTGGAGTTACCTTTGTGCGAATACTGGACTAATTTCATGTTTAAAGCGGGGGAAGCTGACAAATATCTGAAACCGGCTAAAGATACAGAACTATTGAAAGTATTTCTTGGCGAAAGGTGGCTTTTTATACAAGATAACGCGCTCCGTGACACAAACAAAGTGTTTCGGGCAATCATAGCGGCTCCAGCCATGGTCAAGGTCGGTATTCGAAATTGGAATTACGTAAACAGTAATAGGTATTATTGCGCAATATATTCGTGGGAGCGTCTTCGGAATATATTAAAGACTATTGTCCTTCCAGATATTGCTTTATTTTGTTTACAATGATAAGAGAAACGATTAAAAAAAAATCCTCATTAACGTATTCATTTTTTGCTTCATCTTCGTTATTATCACAAGCAAAGGAATGAATGTAGTTTTCGAACGCACCTTCAAACTGATACATCAAAACTAATCAAAAGTTATGTATTTGGGTAAAATTTCCAAAAAAATTTTCGATACTAAAAAGTACTTATTTATAATCAGGAGATGTTAAGCTTATATTTCATCACGCTACAACAGCAGGTGAAAAATTCATTTCAGTAAACGGTAACATACAAACAAAAAATGGTTTTCAAACATGCCTGCCACAATGACATATGTCATTCGTGAGGTGACAGATGCCAAGATGACATTTGCGTTTCGTTTATCGTACATGTCGATTACAGTTTCTTTGGCGGCCATCGTTCATTCACCTTTACCTCTTATATTTAGTTTTCGTTTTTTTTTTTAACTGAATAATGCCATAATACACTAAACCCCGCCCAAATTATTCCCTGATGGCCACTGGACAGTTATTTGTAAAAAAAACTAAACTGACCAGTTTCTTTGACACAACAAACAACTAGCAAAAATACCTACTGGTGGTGATCTACGAGTACTGCTAAGTCCTTGCATACACCATGTTCATGCAGATTTGAAAAAGAAATGTATAAAAAAATGCTACTTGTGACATGCTTGCGGCAGTTTTTCCAAATGCTCTCAACCCCCCCTTTCACCCAAGTGAAACAGTATTCTAGATACTACTTATTTATTCAACCTCATAATATCATTGCTAACTTGAATCAATTACAGACAAATGGTACAAACTACATTTCTTATTTTTTAACTAAAAAACCACTGTCAATATTTTCAATGTTTTGCTTCTGGAGTCTTTCTAGTTACATGATATTCTTCCCTTGTATGGTATGGCGAGTATGGGTCATTTACATAATATTTAGGTTTCTTCCAGCATTTAGTCACCATTTTATCAAGTAAAGTTGTTTGTGTTGCATTAGTAAATACGTGTTGCCGCAAACGCCTTTTCTGTGGTGGAGACTTCTTCCACAGCTTTTTTGTCCTTCCAACCATAGGCCTAATCCAGATTCCCCAGTGCAATCTGAAAAATCTTCTTAAAACAGCCTTCACTGTCTTCCTTTTACCCTTTTTAAGACTGAATTTTGTTACTGTTCTAACAGGAACAGTTATATTTTTAGATATGTCCAGTATTTGTGCATTGTTTAGCAAAGAATAATTTGGAACTGATGTAGGAGAGCCATAATTTTTAACTTGGTGGTGTAAAGTAGTGAAACTTCGGACTTCTTTTGTAATCGTCCTGGCAGCTTTGCATTGCTTTAATGCAAAGGGTCGTATACATCGGACAGCTGAAAAAAGAAGAAAATAACCTCAAACAAGCCGTCAATCAAGTAACACAAACCAAAATCGAAGATAATTTATACTTTATAGTGGTTAAACATTAAAAAATGGAAGTTGTGAGCAATACCAGTAATAGCAGTGCGAAGCATCGTTGATTTTTCACGAAAATTGTGTTCTTTTCAGATATTTATTTTGCCATTTCTCATACACGGTTTTCACAAACTCTACACTGTCAGTCAAGTTGACGGTAAGGTAAGGTAATTTGACATGACAAATAAAATAAGATTGGATTCAAGTCTTTTGAGAAAGCAGTCCTGATGTAAATTCTAATTGGGAATGTCTAAAAAAAATTATCAGTGGTTTTTATATTTTTTTTGTATAGAAAAGTCGATTATAAGAAACTAATTTCAATATTTTGTCATTTAGTTCTCTACTTTTTTCAAAATTAATTATTGAAACTATTTTAGTTGATGACGTCAGATTATAATTGAGGGCTCCCACAATGCCTAATTTCTAAATCTATCTAAATGCGTACGATAAGGCAACCCCTTTAATTATTTTACTGAGGCGCTACTACGAAATTCGAAAATCGAAGTTCGTATCGTCTCTCACTCTCGTGTCAAATCATATTAGCGTGAGCGGGATGGCACGAAACGAAGTTCGAATTATGCACTTCGTGGTAGGGCCTCTGGCACTGACAAAGTGCTAGATGTCAGACAGCGGGTCCAAATCAAACTCCGTAGTATAATCTACGCGTAAATTGTGATACCTGGTTTACACTCGCGTACGAGTGGCGAGACGAACTGCGGGACGAGGCACGAGACGAGAGTCTGAACAGGCGCGCCTCGCGCTTCGTCTCGTGATTTGCCTTGATTTTGGCTCGCGTCCGGAGCGAGATGACGAGGCGAGGCGCGAGGCGGGGTGACGAGGCGAGAGTGTAAATCAGGTATGAAGAATTCTAACCACACAGAATAAAGTACGACTTGAACCGGTCACGCAATTTACACCAATGTCAAATGAAGGTCATTGCTTATTTGTTATATAATAAATTCATTACATAATATTAAAATTAAATAACTACAGAAAACGATTTAAAAAGCATTTATCTCGAAATGGTTTTCGATTTTCTATACATTGCAAAAAAATAGACATCCCCAAATTATATTTACTGGATATTTCTTAACCGATTTCAACAACAGCTTTGTTTAATTTGGTAATATTAAACTGTTTATCATTGTTTTAGAAATTTGTAAACCGGTAAATACCTAGTAACGATTCAGTCACGCCTTATCTAACGTTAAGTTTATAGTCAATGAGCAGTGCTCTTTAGTCTCTGGTTTTGACACTGACAGCCCCTTCGCAAGAGATTCAAGCCGAAAATGTATAAATTTACGAGCCATATAAACAACGCAAAGTTGGTTTTGGTACGTAATTGTGTGTATTTAATAGTGCGCCATCTAGCTAAATGTTATAAACTTTTTTTCAATCATAAATCTGGCATATTTTATTAATGTTCGAAGGTTTGTTTTGCCTATGTTTTGCCGATTACGTCGACTTTTCAGTGTGATTTGTTAATTATTAATTGGTATATTGCACGTATTCAAAGCTTAAGTATTACATAGTTTCATCTTGCTGTTATTGTAGCTTACATAACAATCTTAAACGTCATTTTCGTAAATAACCTTACTTACCTGCACCGACCGCGACTGTGATGTCACGGGGCCGGGGGTCGTATTGTCCAACGCGCGAGCGCCCGCAATCTTATTCACCATCTCTTTTACCCTCATTATATACTGTGTGACAGAAAGGAGTGGCGATAACGACTGTGATCGCGAGTGTGTTAGACAAGAAGGCCTCTGGTGATCCAAGAACACCAGCCCTCAGATTTAAATGATACTGATGAAACCATTATATTTTTTTTTATAAATTCGTAAGCGAATTTGTAAAATTAAAAATATTTATTTTTAATTAGCAAAAGTTATATTTATTTTGTAGATCAGTCTGATTATCTTTGTAACTGGTTTGTCTGTAAACTCTTTATTGTGCATAACAATTAAAAAATATGTAAACATAAAACATCTTTTCACATGGGTTAAGAGACAAAACCTTCACAAAGATTGTGTGAAAAAAAAATGACAAAAATAATTTAAATAGTTTCAATAGTTTGCTATTCTAGAATATTTACATGTGTAGAATATTTTTTACTTCTTATCTCTTTTCATTTTGTCCATATTTTTTCAAATGTCTGTACAAAAATTTAAATATTTTTTATACATATTTGTCAATTTCAGGTACGAAAACAACTAGATGGATCATGTGCAGCCCTAATTCTCATGAGAACGCCGCATCGCCACGCAACCGGTGCTCATTTCAACCCGGATAGGTGTCCCCCTCGCAATGATGGCCCTCCAAAAAGCAGAAGAATGCTGTACGGAGCCCTGGGTGCCACATTGTTAACTGGAGCTGCAGTTGTTTATGCAAAGTGAGTTATATCATTCTGTGTGCCTCATAACTTCTTTATAACAGTTATATATGCCTTCATATTATAATTTCTTGGTTTTCTGTGTAGCTTGTCCTTTGTCCAATAATGCTGATAAAATGTATTATTACTATTTCAGCAGGTTATTGGGTTAGTTTGACTGACCAAAACAGTAAAAGTTTTGCAGGATTTTTTAATTGTGGTTGACAATTGTTTCCATGCATTGATTGATATTAAGAGCCATATGATTATGGCTATTTACAAATGTATTAGAGGCGGAGCAAACTCGCTACGGATTCGCCGCGAATGCGCAACGTTTTCGTAACGAGCGCGCAACGAATTCGCCGCGTCTATAGAGCTTGGCACGCCATGATGTACTAATACTAAAGTGGGTAAAATAGATGTTAGTTTGACATATCGTCACTACTTTGAAAAAATCTCGTATCTCAAATCAATATGCAAACCAAACTGAACTTTATTGCACACTTAGTAAAGTTCAATTAGCCAGATTATTGATTTTGAGATACAAGCTTTTTTTAAAGTAGTGACGATATGTGAGTGTACATCATGCTCACATGAATAAATACGGAGCAGAATAAGAACTTCCGAACAGAGCTCGAAATTCTTACCTATTATCATAGGGTTGTCACTCGGTAAAAAAAAAAAATTAAGAATCAAAATATTTTATTCAAACAAGTACCTAAGTATCTAATATCTGTATATCTACAAACACTACATCAGGTAGGCATCTTTAAAAACTACCGAACACCCGAACTATGTAGCTAAACGCTAAACGGTCGCGTTGTCGCTGGCGGCACACCTGAACTTTGTCTACGCACTGAGCTAGTTCAAACCGGTTTGTCTCCGAGCGGGCGCCGGTGCACACCCCTCCCCCCCGTCCTGTCTGTACAGGTCACGCACACATATGTTGTGCATGTAGTAGTGTAATGCGTGCGCGGCGTTGTTTGAAGTTTTTATTCTGCTCCATATTTATTCATGTGTCATGGTGTCCCAGCCCTATAGACGCGCCGAATTGGGGATGTCTAAAAAAAATACCCATGGTTTTTATATTTTTTTTGTATAGAAAAGTCAATTATAAGAAACTAATTTCAATATTTTGTCATTTAGTTCTCTACTTTTTTCAAAATTAATTATTGAAACTATTTTAGTTGATGACGTCAGATTATAATTGAGGGCTCCCACAATGCCTAATTTCTAAATCTATCTAAATGCGTACGATAAGGCAACCCCTTTAATTATTTTTTGCGTAGTGGTACACTATACACTGTGTCACTTTACTGGCACTGTCAAAGTGCTAGATGTCAGACAGCGGGTCCAAATCAAACTCCGTAGTATAATGAACTAAAACAATTACTTTGCTCACCCGCGACCTTACAATAGTTACGTTTATGCAAGAAATGTGCGTTCATGCAGTTCCTCCACCTCCACACTGTACGAACACACACAAATCACATAAACCCAACCATCACCACCACCAAGCTACACTGACGCGTTTCGAACTCAACCAGAGCTCATCTTCAGAGTTACCACAACCGTATGCTATGCTACCAAATGTTAAACTAACAAACCAAAACAAATGTTTTAACTTGTCACTGTAACTTCTCAAGTACCCACTTTATTTTTCTTATTCTCAAACTACCCCACAAAAATTAACTTTTATTGACATATTTAAAACTACCTTGAATTTTTTGTTTATTTATTTATAAGGCATATTTAATTAATACTAACTGTTCAAATTCGACCCAAGCCGCAGTAAAGGAGAAGATACTAAATTTACCTGTTCATTAATAATAGACCCCATAGTGTTGTACCTAATTATTTCCATGCATTCCAGAGCATCCAGACGCAACCCCTTGCCGCAATAATGTAACACTTCATAAGAATCTGAATCTAACAATGAATGATTTGATTCCAACAAATGTTTTGCAAAATTCGATCTATCTGGATGCTCATTCCTATATGCCGAAACATGCTCTTTAAATCTAGTACACACATTTCTTGCATAAACGTAACTATTGTAAGGTCGCGGGTGAGCAAAGTAATTGTTTTAGTTCATTAATATGGACCTCCGCAAAGTAACGCCTGATTCAATAAATTCCGTAGTATAATCCACGCGTAAATTGTGAAGAATTCCTAACCACACCGAATAAAGTACGACTAGAACCGGTCACGCAATTTACACCAATGTCAAATGAAGGTCATTGCTTATTTGTTATATTATAAATTCATTACGTAATATTAAAATTAAATAACTACAGCAAACGAGTTAAAAAGCATTTATCTCGAAATGGTTTTCGATTTACTATACATTGCAAAAAAATAGACATCCCCAATTCGTTGCGCGCTCGTGATGAAAACGTTGCACTTTTGCGGCAAATACGTTGCGTGTTTGCTCCGCTTCTAGTAGGGTCAACCAACGTCATAAATAACTGATCACTTTTGTACCTTGTCACTTTATCGTCATGTTTGAAAAGTCATACGAAATTATGCAACAACTGAAAGCGACAAGGTACAAAAGTGGTCACTTATTTATGACGTTGACTGTACATTCGCAAATAGCCAGTGTGATAGGCTCTTAAAGTGTACTGCATCAAATGCATTATCACAGGAGTGTTTAGCCAGTTATTTCAACCATCTAATGAAATTTTTAGATTAAAACACCAATTGAAACACCATGTTACTTTATTATACACATGTATATGTTAATGTTACAGAAATAGCCCCGATGCCCGCAACTGGATCGAAAGCAATGCTCCTGCATTCAACGACTTCATAGCACTGGTGTACCAGGAGAACACAACTTACTGGAAGTTCTCTGTCAACCAGTTCAACAAAATCACAACTATTATGAGCCACTTTTTGTTTGGAAAGGTGCAGTTTTAATTATTATTTTTTGTTATATTTCAATGAAGCTTACATAAACCAAATGTGAGTTTGTCAGCCTCATGAGAAGCTAATGAAAACTTCATGAAATGCTACCTTCCACAAAGACGTATCTCTATGTACAAAAGCTTGTCATGTTTAAATTTTTGTCAATATCTTTAGCTATTCCCAGAATACTGCTATCAAACCTATTATTCACTAGCTTCTTTATGTGACTTAGTCCGTATAAAATTAGTTATTTCCTAAAGTTTTTTCATAATAAAATGCCTACACCTCAGTCAACTGATCAACTGTCTGCATTTTAAATTTCATCCAAATCTGGCCAGTATGTAAAGTTGAACTAGTAAAAAGCATACTCACTGACACAACTGCAAAATTTTCTTGTTTTATGATATTAGCCGGATATCCAAATGATGCACTCCATTTATTATTTATTACTTCCAAAAACGTGAAGATCTAGCTGAATATAATCAGTATAACTTACACAATCATCACTCATAAATCTCATAATCTATTTGTGCTTGAATCTTTATTTTAAACATACATTTTACTAGTGGAGAGCATAGTCTAGCCGATCTCACTTGTTAACATGAACTCATTTTTCTAGGAAGGAGTAAGTCCGATGGAATTCAAAACAAAACCAGAGCAAAACTTGGAGGAGGATGCTAAGGAGTTCTTTGCTCCAAAAATATATCCATGTATGTATTTTTACAGTAATAAATAAAAAAAATAACTTGCTTATCTGAGATTGTGAATATAATCAATCATATGAATACAGAGTGATTGTGGAGACCACATTGGAGTCATCCTTTCAAAATTATGAATTTATTAAATTTTTGCCATTGTATTCACATGTAACATCACATTTTATGATGATTACTGGAGCATGTTCAATGACAGAAAAATTAAAAAAAAAAACAGAATAATACTAATCTCACTAATTACTGCTAAGACAGGCTAGCCTGAGTTGATTCAGGTTTGACATGAGCACATCTGCTGAATCGCCCTGTACCTATATCCAGCAGTCATTACATTATAGATCGAGTAATTCATGATGACGCGTGTTGTGGCTCTTATTTCAATACCATTAATGTTTAATTTCGACAAATTCACGCGCCTTCGTGAGTGGCACTTGCTGTAGCACAACAAATAACAGTAATTCATAACTTCTTAACTTTGAGTAGTATTGTGTTACGGCTGACGGGCGGCGGGGCGCGCATTTACTCTATTATTGACGTAACGACTAAATAGCGGATTGGCTAGTTAGAGAACCTGACTAGAAAGCTTGGTCTCTGCTTCAATCCCCGGTAGCAGATATTATGTATGAAAAATACGAATGTTTGAGTCTTGGGTGTTTTATATGTAGTTAGAAAGTTTTGCGTACTTTCGGACTAGGTGAATTATAGCTAAACCGTTTAAATGAGTCCTCGCCCGCACGGTATATGGGCTGGGAGGGTACGACGAGGAAGGGGGCCGGGAGAGGTGCGGGCGGCGAGGACTCATTTAAACGGTCTAGCTATAGTGTGAATTGTACCGTGATATTTATTTATTTATTACAAACAGAAAATGCTCGCTGCGCCGCCGCTTGCGCATAGTCGTCTGGCCGTTATTGGTAAACATTGTTTTGAAACGAAAAAGTGAAATTGTTTTTCAGAATAATATTGTTTCTGACTTGAGAGATGTAAAAATGCAGATCATAGATGTATCGTGACTCTCGTTGCTTTTACTAAGCATCAAATAAAACCATGACTGATCCATTTTAGCAATGTCGGCTACGAAAGGAATGGGTTTGGTTCCGCACTCTCCATCTCATTCTACCGGCATCTTACTCCATTTGAAAGAAAAAGACAACCTCCCATCCTACTTTATAGCAAGCACAAAATAAATTGTATTTGCCCTAAAGTAGGGTTGCTTCATCTAGCGTTAGTAATTTCCGATTAATACCGGTTTTTTTAACATTTCATAACTCATTGCACTAACTTGTGTGGAACAGTGCCGCCGCCGTCTTTCGAACCGCTGTACAAGGAAGAAATCAAAATCGGAACGCCTGAGATCGAGACTCCAGGTAAATCACTATTACTTTTTTTTTATTTTATTTTTTTATTTATTTACACAAAAAAAACAAAAGAAGTACAGAAATACTTATGTTAAAATACATCTGCCAAACTGCATAGCAGTTTGTTGGCAGAAAGTTTATAACTCTCACTACTTAAATTAATAAGGTTCCGACACTCACTTGTCCGGTTTTATTAAAAATTCAAACCCGGTGCCGGCTGCGTAGGCATATCGCGCCGCGGCCCCTTCCAATGTAAGTGCGGCGGCGACTTACATTATTATTTAATTAAAGAAACACTTAACTCCATCATACTTAGACTTATTTAATGGCGATTTATAGGTTACTAATTTAAGTTGGTTTTGTGATATAAATCTTGGAATTAATATCCAAAAAAATATTTTTTCGGATGAATTATACGTTTAGATAAAATGAGGTTTATGTGCTAAGCCATATACACTTGTAATGTTTATTTGTTATTTTGTTGGTGGCAACACAAAGTTATAAATAGTTTTAGGTTGGCCAAACTTTTATATCTTCCAAGGGGAAGATAGGTGGTCGCAATAGCATAAACTGTCGAGTCTCGTATGTGTAAAATATTTATTCCTCTTTTCCTTGTATAGTGTTGTGTTATAAATAAATTACGATGTGACGACCAAATAGCCTACTTGTTAGAGAACCTGACTACGAAGCTTGAGGTCCCGGGTTTGATTCCCGGTTGGGGCAGATATTTGTCTAAACAATACAAATGTTTGTGCTCGAGTGATGGATGTTTATTATGCATTTAAGTATGTATTTATCTCTATATAAGTATGTTTATCCATTGTCTAGTACCCATAATGCAAGCTTTGCTTACTTTGAGACTAGGTCAATAGGGATGTTGACACCACCAATCAACTGACGTTCTTTTTATGAACTGTCAAAATCATGTTAGCAACCCCCCAATGGTTTTAAAAGACCTATCCAACGATACCCCACAATCACCCCCACTTTACGTGTATGAGAGGTACCCTAAAAAAATTTTTTTTAGTTTTTTATTTAATCACCTTGTCGGCGTGACTGATATATTTATTCATGCCAAATTACGGCTTTCTAGTACTAACAGTCTCTGAGCTTAGCCGCGAACGGATAGACAGACAGACAGACAGACAGACAGACAGACAGACAGACAGACCGACGGACAGACATGGCGAAACTATAAGGGTTCCTAGTTGGCTACGGAACCCTAAAAAGGAACCGCAAATTATTTTTCTATCATTTATTGTAGCTACGTTGATTCAAACCGACAAGTGCGTGCCCGAGGCGCCTCCCGTGATCAAGATCACCAAGGACATGGTGGAGCTGGAACACGACATGCACGAGAACACGCGGGCGGCGGTCGACGGGTTCAAAGCTGCCAAGAAACACTGCGAGCGGTACAACACGGCGCTGTTCAGGGTTAGTGCCGTAGCCACAGTAATCTATACTAATACTAGCTGTTGCCCGCGACTCCATCCGCGAAGAATAGTAGGAGTATAAAAAATAGCCTCCGACCTTGTTCCCGCCAAGCGTGACGTATGACAGTTGCATCAAAGATTCAATACGTTCACTCATTCCCGGCCACGTGACCGCGCGGGCATCGCTCACTCGATCATCAAACACTCAAAAAATTATCGCCGTGCAGTGACCACGTATCGTTGCTTGCTCTCGATTCGCGCCTCTCGCTTACTCACCTATACCGGCCGGTGCAGTTAAAATCATCCAGCTCAATCCTTGGTGAAAGGAACCATCACCCTCAGCTCATCTACGCCGTACGACGCCATCATCAGCTCACCTGTAAGTCGCATTTTCTTCCCTAATCTCAAACCCTCATCTCAACGTCGAATGTTCCGCACCCAGCGGATACAGACCTATTCTGAGACCTACCGAGTGTAGAGAAAAAAGTTTCATAAAGATCGGTCAAGCCGTCTCGGAGGAGTTTGATAACAAACACCGTGACACGAGATTTTTATATATTAGACTAGCTGTAGCCCGCGACTCCGTTCGCGAACAATCGGGGCATAAAAAATAGCCTACGACCTACCGAATAAGGAGAAAAAAGTTTCATATAAATCGGTCAGGCCGTTTCGGAGGAGTTCGATAACAAACACCGTGACACGAGATTTTTGTATATTAGATTATAAAGCTGAAGCGTTCGTTTTTTTGCTTGAACGCGCTAATCTCAGGAGCTACTGCTCCGATTTGAAAAATTCTTTCAGTGTTAGATAGCCCATTTATCGAGGAAGGCTATAGGCTATATATCATCACGCTAACACCAATAGGAGCGGAGCACCAATGAAGAATGTTTCAAAATCGGGGGTTTTTGAAGTAAAACTCCTATAGGCACGCTTGACTTGGGTGGGAGTATGGTGGTGAATGTGAACGCGGGGGAGGGGGGGGAACTATTCCACGTGGACGAAGTCGCTGGCAGAAGCTAGTAAATCGTAAGGGCCACTTGCACGGGCCAGGGTTAAAACATTTCATTCTAAATGGGGAACGGAGCAAAGCGGCATGACGGTTAAAAAAAAAAATAAAAAATTAAAATCTGTTTATTTCATAAAAATTATACAATATTGACATACCTAGCCAATCTTTATTTTTAAAGATCTCTAATTGCTAGGCTATTAGTTGCCCTTAATAAATAAATTCTTAATTACGTTTTTAAAGTTCTTAGGATTACTAGTTAATTTATCAAACCTGGGAAAATTATTTAGTATTTGAGAAAGGTTAAAATGATGTATCATATCATATTTAGACGACCGTACAGCCTAGTTGTTAGAGAACCTAACTACGAAGCTTGAGTTCCCGGGTTCGATTCCCGGTCGGGGCAGACTTTTGTGTGAATAATACGAATGTTTGTACTCGAGTCTTGGGTGTTTAATATGTATTTAAGTATGTATCTATCTATATAAGTGTGTTTATTCGTTGTCTAGTACCCACAGTACAAGCTTGGGACTAGGTCAATTGGTGTGAATTGTCCCGTGATATTTATTTTATGTAATATTTACTTACTAGCTTTTGCCCGCGACTCCGTCCGCGTGGAATTAGTAATTTGGGCAGCTTATTTTTTTTATCCAATTTGCTTTTTCATCAATTATGGCTCTCCTTAGTTCCTCGATAATAAAAAAATTACCCCCCTCCCGCACTCCCCCCGCACAGCAACCCCGAACCCCCCCCGCACCCCTCCGCACCCCCTGCACGCCCTCCCACACAGCACCCCCGCACACCCGCGTTCGTCCCATCCCATGTCAAGCGTGCCCTATAGAAGTTTTACTTCAAGTTTTTTTTGTCAAATATCTTGTTAACGGTGCATCCTACGGCAAAATCAATGAAATTTTCATCCCCCCTATAATACCCCCACACCCTCTCCCCCACACCCTCCCCCGCACCCCACACCCTCCCCCGCACCCGACCCTCAACCCCCCACCCCCCACCCCCTTGGTGTTTTTGTCAAATATCTTGAAAACGGGGCATTCTACGGCAAAATCAATGAAATTTTCATCCCCCCTTAATGCCCCCACACCCTCTCCCCCGCACACTCCCCCGCACCCCGCACCCCCTCACCCCCTTGGTGTTTTTGTCAAATATCTCGAAAACGGTGCAAATCAATGAAATTTGAATCCCCCCTCCCCTCCGAAGCCCCCGCACCCCCTCCCCCGCACCATCAACCCCCCAACCCCCCACCAACCCCCCCTCAACACCCCCTCAACACCCCCAACCCCCCTCAACACCCCCACCCCCCCTCAACACCCACCACCCCCCACCGCCTTGGTGTTTTTTGTCAAATATCTTGAAAACGGTGCATCCTACGGCAAAATCAATGAAATGTTCATCCCCCCTTAACACCCCTCCCCGCATCCTCAACCACCTCAACCCCCCCCTGGTGTTAATACTGAAAGAATTTCTCAAATCGGAGTAGTAGTTCCTGAGATTAGCGCCTATATAGAAGTTTTACTTCAAAACCCCCGATTTTGAAACATTCTTCCGCTCCGCTCCGCTTCTATTGGTGTTAGCATGATGATATATAGCCTATAGCCTTCCTCGATAAATGGGCTATCTAACACTGAAAGAATTTTTCAAATCGGAGCAGTAGTTCCTGAGATTAGCGCCTATAGAAGTTTTACTTGAAAAACCCCCGATTTTGAAACATTCTTCCGCTCCGCTCCGCTCCTATTGGAGTTAGCGTGATGATATATAGCCTATAGCCTTCCTCGATAAATGGGCTATCTAACACTGAAAGAATTTTTCAAATCGGAGCAGTAGTTCCTGAGTTTAGCGCGTTCAAACAAACAAACAAACTCTTCAGCTTTATACATATATTAGTATAGATTTATATGAATTCATGTGAAATAGTATATCTACGATATAAGACTGTTTTTAAGACAAAATAATTTATAGTTTACGAGTTACGATTCTAACCGTCACCCGTCGTCGTCAACCGTCGGGCTAAATCATATAAATAAAACTACCCATATGCTGACACCTAGTAGTGCAATGGACACAGGTTGACGATTGTTTCTTGTAATAGATAGTGGAGGCCTCGATCGACGACTTGGACCGGAAGGACTTCACGGCGATGCAAGGTGCTCAAAACGAGCGAAACGCCACCGAAGCGAAGGCTAAGGAGGCCGCGGCTAAGGCCCGATGCGCTATCGGTGAGTTACAAGCTTTCCTTCCTTTAGGGCAAGGGTCTTCAACCGGCGGCCCGCGGGCCGCTTGCTTTTGCTTGTTTTTATTATGTTGCGGCTAACTACTAACTTCAAAAAAAAGGTTGAAGACCCTTGCTTTAGGGCTCCCGCAAATTATGGTCACCAGTCGCCGCCAGCACTAAAATCGCTGTCAATTGAAATTGCGAACAATGTAAATAAACCATTTAATGAAATGTTTATTGAACTTGTTTATTGTTTTAATGCTTTAGGAAAGTGTTGTGGTAAGCATTGATTAAATAAACACACGGATTTAGCAGTATTTGGTGAGGGAAAATGGAAATTAAAGACATTTTAAATACAAGGTTTGTTTACATTGTTTGCAATTTCAATTGACTGACAGTTTAAACGCGACCATCAGTGGTTCAGTCGGACCACTACACACTGCCACTTGCGGCTGTAAAACATTGTTCAAGCGGCCGTGTGTGCGCGCGAGTCAAACGGTACGTGACCACCTAATCCGTTGTCGGCCGAAGTGTGTTCGGGCGTCGACGTCCGAACTCGGCCGATAGAATCAAACGTATGTAACGAGAGCGCATACACTGCTACGGTACGCTTACACCACGGTAGCAGTGTAGGCGCTCTCGTTCCTTTACATACGTTTGGTTCGATCGGCCGAGTTCGGACGACGACGCCCGAACATACTTCGGCCGACAACGGATTAAGTATGGACACGTACCGTAACGACAAACGCGGTCGACTCCCGCAACTTGTGGCTCGGATGCAGCCAACATGTGTGCCGATGCTAGGGTGAATCAAATTTTTAGTGCTACCAGTTGCTATGGTTACCTAAGCATTTTTCTATGAAACAGTAGTGAAGTGTCACTTGGATAACTGGGAACAGACAACACAAATAAGTTGATTGTCCCATACAAAATGTATGGAGAAACGCGTCCGCAACTTGTGGCGGCTACTAGTTGTTCTAATGAGGTCGCCACTATAGCTAGACCGTTTAAATGAGTCCTCGCCCTCGCGGTACAGGGGGTGCGGGGTACGACGACAAAGGGGGTGCGGGGGGTGCGGGTGGCAGGCACAAGAGGCGCGCTCGCCTCCCGCACCTCTCTCGTCATACCCCCTGTACCGCGCGGGCGAAGATTAATTTAAACGGTTTAGCTATAGAGGCTCAATGTGCACGGGGCCCTTATTTATTTGTCTTTCCACCAGAGATGTGCTATGCAGCCATGCAGCCACGATGAGAAAGCTATGCTACGAAACTATGTGTCAGTTTCCATTAATTCTAAGCTATGTAACCGCTCGAGGAAGATTCGCAGAGCGATCTGTTAGATGGCTTCCGCGAATGCATTTTTTACACGTAGCATTTTTCAGGGTCTCGTTTTTCATTAATCACCAATGTCACGATCTACTTATTAATCGTTTGGTAGTTTATTTTAATGTTCTCTAAATTTACTACCACTTTATAATTTTTTTTGTCTGTCTGTCTATATCAGTAACTAATCTAAAAAGAATGATTCCACACTGCGCACATTTTGCTTAGGAGCAGGGGTCTGCTAAGACTGGATGTTCATAGATACATATAAATTTGTATACGGAACCCTCGGTGCGCGAGTCCGACTCGCACTTGGCCGGTTTTTTTTGATGTGACAACGTCTAATAAATCGAAGAATGCCGGCTGCATACATGAAAAAGGATGACGCAATGTACCGTACATGTACGGGACATGTCATGTCATGGACATGGAGGGGTTGCTGGGGATTCGAAGGGGGGATGAAAATTTAATTGATTTTGCCGTAGGATGCACCGTTTTCAAGATATTTGACAAAACACCGGTTCTCGTCCGATCGCCGAGGTTAAGCAACGTCGGGCGCGGTCAGTACTCGGATGGGTGACCGCCTGGTTTCATTTTTGTTTTTTGAATGTTTTGTTATGACGTTGTCACGTTAAACTATCGCCCGTAAACCGACTTTACAGACAACCGGTTTTTGTTATGAAAATTCCGCCCCTTGGATGCCTCGTTTCTGACTTCCAGAGACCCTGGACCGCATGATCAAGGCGGGCGTGCAGGCGCCCCCGGAGAGCGTGGCGGCGACCAAGCGGTACATCAAACAGTTCCGCGAAGACCTCAACGCTGCCGAGGCCACCTACAATGCCGAGAAGGAGAAGGCCGTGCTCAGCGACAAATACTGGAACAAGGTGCCGTTCTGTCTTATTAATCTGTACACATTCTCAACAGGATGAACTCACCGCGAAATATGTATAAAAAATAAATAAATATTAGGGGACAATCTTACACAAATCGACCTAGTCCCAAACTAAGCAAAGCTTGTACTATGGGTACTAGACGACGATAAACATACTTATATAGATAAATAAATACTTAAATACATAGAAAACATCCATAACTCAGGAACAAATATTCGTGCTCATCACACAAATAAATGCCCTTACCGGGATTTGAACCCAGGACCTCTTGCTTCGTAGGCAGGGTCACTACCAACTAGGCTAAAGCGGTGTCAGGATCGTAGGTGGTGGAAACAAATGAAGAGTCCACAGAAAGAACATGTCTGTCTAGTCACTTTTTTTGAAAATTGAGATTTTAATCTCAAAACGTAGAGCTCGCAAAGCACTATAACTTACCATTTTTTTGATATGTCTTCTTGTAAAACACAGTAGGTTAGGTTCGTTTAACCCTTTCAACGCCACGCCTCGACAAAACGTAAACCTGCTTTGAATCTTATGTCATAGTGTCGATCACTTTGACTCTGTACTTTGTGACACCTATAAGTGTCGTTGGCGTTGAAAAGGTTAATAATGAAAAGATTCTGAAGAAAATACTGTTTCTGAAATAAATTACTTTTTGACAAATTAAAATTATGGGAAACTATACATTGTAGCATATTAAATTCGGGCAGATGATAGAGACCCACCTGCGTATTTTATCCAGGAAACGATTGTACTGTGTGACGCAAAAGGCGCCAACTTTGTCTACAAAGGTCATGACGAGATCCGTTTCCGCTACTTAAATAACAGTTCGGGTTACCAGGGTTAGACGGTCAAGCTTGTCTTACGGATTATGGCTTTCAAGTATACATAGGTAAATACTTTGGTGTTAGTTATAAGAGCTTCGACTTAATTCTGATAGGACTGTAGCCAGCAAAGGGACTTAATAGGCTGGAGTGGAGATGATTTGTTTATGTTATATTTAAACACTTAATATCTTTAAAAACAAAATTAAATCATATATAATTGATAACATTGTGTAAATATAACATTGCACTGTATAAATTGTCATTATCATTACCCACTCAGCTGCTTTTGTTAAAAAAGCAACCCCCAACACAAAAAGAGGGGCGTTATAAGTTTGACCGCTATGTGTGTGTGTCTGTCTGTCTGTGGCATCATAGCTCTTAAGCGGGTGCACCGATTTGGATGCGGTTTTTTTTAACCCGTCACGCGTCCCAGGGACTACGTTAGTCCCTATCTTTTTTTTGCGGGAAATGTCCCAGAGTCTACTACTGAAGTCACTAGGACACGTCCCGCACAAAAAAATTTGGGACCAATTTTAGTATGGTGGACGCGTGACGGGTTAATAGAAAGCAGGTTTCTTGGCGATGATTCTTAGATGTAGATATGTTTCATCAAAATCGGTGCAGCCGTTTCAAAGTTATCAGCTCTTTTGTTAGCTGCGGAAGAGATCTTAGACGCATAACGGGCATTGACAGTGACATAATTGCGTTGGGGGTTTTTAAAAAATTTCATTTATACTGTCAACTATTTATTGACAAGTGATTTCAAACAATATCATTTTAGTCTTAAGGAATAAAAAAATAAATTGGCAAACGTGGTTGCACAAGTCATGTGAGTGGTGATATCTATTGACTCACTGTGAAACCTAATAATTGTACTTTTAGCTATAGAAATTGTCTTATAAGTGAAATTATCTGTAATTTCTTTAGACAATAAATGTTCTTTGAACCTTATAGTTGTAATTTGGTTGCGGCAGGTGGATCACGCTCGCAAAACTTACAAGCGCGAGTTGGAGTTGTTGTTCCCTGGAATCGACCTCAGCAGCCGGAAACTGAACCTTCGCGGAGACACCGATCTACTGCTGCTTTATACCCTCAGACAGGTACATAGTTTATGATCGTTATAGCTAGACCGTTTAAATGAGTTAACTCCCGGTCCCCTTTGTCGTCGTACCCTCCAGCCCCTGTAACGCGCGTGAGAGGACTCATTTAAACGGTCTAGCTATAGACCAGTATAAAATAGAAATGATTTATTTCTTAGAATATGATAGGTACAGATGTTACAATTTATAATCACAATAATCAGCATCAAATCATCATTATTCTGCAAGTTTTGGCGTAGAAATATTATTATTATTACTAGCCTATTCTGTCCCACTGCTGCGCAAAGGCCTCCCCCCAACATTTCCACTGCTCTCTGTCCGCTGCATACGAGGGCCAGTTCTCCGTGAAGAAGTCCAGTTCATCTCGCCATCGCCGTCTGGGTCTGCCAGGTCGCCTTTTCGCGTTTTTGGGTTTCCACTCGGTGGTTATCTTGGCCCACAACTCGTCTGGCATGCGGCAAACATGGCCAGCCCAGTCCCACTTCAGCTTACACGCCGTTCGACCTGCATCAGTGATCTGAGTCATGGAGCGCAGGTCGGTGTTCCGGATCCGATCCATTAATTTAACACCTAGCATGCTGCGCTCCATGGCCCGCTGGCAAACCCCGATTTTGGACTTCAGAGCTTCCGTCAAAGACCAAGTCTGAGCACCGTAGGTGAGAACTGACAGTACGCACATGTCCATGAGTTTCTTTTTTAAGGAAATTGGGAAGTTACCCTTCTTGAGATGTTTCATGGACCAATAGCTCCTCCAGGCGTTTTCTGTCCGTCTTTCGACTTCTTTTTCTTGCCGTGCCTGGAAGGAAACTAATTGGCCCAAGTAAATATACTCATGGACATATGCGATCTGTTCACCGTTTATCTCTATCCTACGTTTGGTGCTATTTGTCATTAACTTGGTCTTTGACATATTCATCCTTAGTCCAATCTCGAGGCTCGCCATGCTTAGATCACTAAGCATGCCTTCGAGGTCGGCGGCTGATGAGGAGAAGAGGACTATATCGTCGGCGAATCGAAGATTAGTTAACCTCCGATCACCGACGACCAGTCCCCTGCTCTCCCAGCTCGGCGCTAGCTTCCGAAAGACCTCTTCGAGAGTGCTGGTAAAAAGCTTAGGCGATAGCGAGTCTCCCTGTTTGACTCCTCTTTGTATAGGGAAGGAAAGTCCTGTTGAGTCTAGTTTTATTGCGGCTGTACTATTGGTATATATGGCTTTGAGAAGATTAATGTAGGCACGTTCAATGGTTTGAATGTGTAATGGTTCGAAAATGGAAGAATGTGTAAGGCTGTCAAAGGCTCTAGAGTAGTCGACAAAGGCAAGGTAAAGGGGGGAGTTATATTCCTGACATTTCTCCAGTATCTAGTTTAAGGCTTGAAGGTGATCAGTGGTCGAGAGCCCAGGTCTAAATCCTGCCTGCTCAGGCGGTTGGTGGTGATCAAGTTTTCCTGATATGCGCTTTTCGATAATTTTAATAAAGATTTTGTACAGATGAGAGACAAGACTTATAGGGCGGTAATTTCCAATATCAGTCTTGTCTCCCTTCTTGTACAATAGGATGATATTTGAGTGGCACATATCTTTAGGAAAACTACCAGTTTTTAATATATTGTTAAAGAGCTTAGTAATACGGGGAATCAGTTCTGGCTCTCCAACCCTCAGAGCTTCAGTTGTGATACCATCCTCGCCTGGGCTTTTACAAAATTTCATTTTACGAAGGGTAACATATACTTCCTCGGTTATTATCGGCGGGATGTCGTTAAAGTCTCTGTTCGGTGTACCGAGATTAGGCCGAGTTGAGTCCGAGTACAAGTTTTTATAGTACTTAGTCGCAATGTCTAAAACCTTACATCGTTCGCTCTGCTCCACACCGTTGTCATCTTTTAGGCGGGTTATCCAAGGTTTACCAGACGAAGCCCCATGTTTAGCAGCTCTTAGGGATCTATTTTTGGTTAAGGCTATTTCAATCAGTTTTGTTTTATAATTTCTTAAGTCACTCCGAATTTTTCTTTTGACTATTCTATCTATTTTTCTATATTCTGCATTATTATTGATTTAGTAGTAGAAATATTAACAAAAAAAAAACATCAAGTTAGATAAGAAACATTTTAAGCATTATTAGGCAAAGCCAATATAAAATAACAAGAAAATTTATTTTAACTTTCGTAATTTCGTAAAAAAGTCGGTGCCGGAAAAAAACATTTGTCAAGTATCCATTTAAATAAGAGAGAGAGGTCTTGACCATCGCTCTGGGTCGTTTCTGGTGTAAAGGTTGTCCATCGCGGTTCAGCGGGGCAATGCGGCTAGCGTGTTGGGCGCATTTGCGCCTGTTGCGATCCGGGGCGGTTTATTTGACTGACTTTATATTTTATTGTATTTTGTGTGTATTGACAATTTGTTTTATTTTGAATAAGTTTATACAAATATTTTAAATAAAGTTTTTTGAAATTTATTATTTCACAGCGGGACTTCATGTCATTATCAACGTATGGTTGGCTTGGCAAAAAGATATAAAAACGTATTTAAAGCAATAAGCAACTTGATGGTTGTTTCCAGGTGGCGTACCTGCAGAATGAAATAGCTGAACTGCAAACGGTGAGGGAATTGAAAATGAACCGAGCTATCGAATGTAAGTCACCTAAGGATGTAAAGTCCAGTTTAGACCGGCGAGAAAAAACGTGCAAGCTGCATTACATAGCGCCGTTCGATTAACCACTTCGAATTCTTTCGCTTCACTGCCTGGCAATGTAATGCAACTTGCACTGTTTTTTTGGAGGTCTAAACTCGGCTTATAAATATGCAAAAAAAAAAAATTGCGAATCAAAATTAGAGACGGGTATTTCGTAATCGATTACTGATTAAGCGATAACTTGATGTTACTTTTGTAATCCGTTTCAGGTTGTCAGATTACTGGGCCCAATTGCATAACTAATATTACAAGCGGAACTCTCGCTTCAGTTACATTAACTACCGCTTTAGCCTAGTTGGTAGTGACCCTGCCTACGAAGCAAGAGGTCCTGGGTTCGAATCCCGGTAAGGCGTGAAGCAGCAGTAATCCTGCTTGCGTTTCGTACGGTCACTGAGAGTGCCGGGGGCCCAACACCTCACCCCTTCCCTCTCTCCCTCCCTCTCCCCCTTCCTCTATTCCCTCTCCTTTAGGGCCGACAACGCACTGACATCGCGTTAAGCGCTGCGGGTGTCTATGGACAGTTGTGATCATTTAACATCAGGTGACCCACTAGTTCGTTTGTCTGGCCTTTCTAACATAAACAAGAGCGTGTCGGACACGCCCAAGATAGGGTTCCGTAGCAGGTACGAAAAAATCTTTGCATACTTTATTTAATGTGGTTGGTTTGGTCCCAACGTCGGCGGTACAGCGCCATCTATCGGCGAATTGGGTAACTAATCTAACTAGTATGTACTATGTATGTTGATTGTTTTTCAGATGTAATATATTTTTTTTATTTGAAAGAAGATACTGTTAGCGTGATCTTATAGGTACTTGAAGAAAAAAAATGCTTGCAATGGCGGTTAAATTACAATCTTAGTTTAGAAATACTTTTTTACAAAAACTTAAAAACTGCTCAACTGATCAAGTTGAAAATAATTTTCCTAAAAAGTTTTTATTAAGTTTAACTTACGTGATTTTTTTCATATTTTTTAGACGTGCGGTTCAAAAGTTAGAGGGGGGGGGGACATTATTTTGAACTTTCGGAGTGAATATCGCCGAAAATATTATTTTTATTAAAAAATGGTTTTAGAAAACCCCTATTTATTTTCAAATACCTATCCAATGATACCCCACACTATAGGGTTAGTCGAGATAAAAAAAATCACCCCCACTTTACGTCTATGGGAGGTACCCTAAAAATATTTTTTTTAGTTCTTTTTATTTGACCACTTTGTCGGCGTGACTGATATATATATTCATGCCAAATTACAGCTTTCTAGTACTAACAGTCTCTGAGCTTAGCCGCGGACAGACAGACAGACGGACAGACATGGCGAAACTATAAGGGTTCCTAGTTGACTACGGAATCCTAAAAAGGGCATTTATTTGTGTGATGAGCACGAATATTTGTTCCTGAGTTATGGATGTTTTCTATGTATTTAAGTAATTATTTATCTATATAAGTATGTTTATCGTCGTCTAGTACCCATAGTACAAGCTTTGCTTAGTTTGGAACTAGGTCGATTTGTGTAAGATTGTCCCCTAAAATTTTTTTTTTTTTATTATCTAGAAAGGGAGTTCCACTTGTAATATAAGTTGTACTTTGTTATGCAATTGGGCCCTGAAAATCAAAAAGTAAAATAGAAAATGCGAGATGTGTTGCTACCGCTTGTTTTTCGTATTTATTAAATACAAATTGACGTATTTGAATCGCAGGTCACGACGAGAAGAAGATAATCGAAGCAAAAGTCGAAGACATGATTAAAAAGGAACAGCTCATAAAGGACCAGGAATTCAATATGAAGGTAACACATAACATTATTATAACATTACAAGGTTCCGTATGGTTCTTATTTAACGAAACAGATCTGATGTCTGTCTGAGATTTAATAAAAATTAATAAATTTTTCGTGTGCGCCACACGGCATTCGGAATTTGTTTTAAATATTAGATTTCCTTGAGCAATGTATTGCTGTGTATATCGACGGTGTATATCGACGGTTAAAAGGCAAAACGCATGAAGCGACACTTTTTGTCAAAATGAGTTATATACATATTTGAAATCAGCGAATTTTTCTCCGTCGTTTGAGCCGGGTTTCATGTAAAGTTCAAAAAATGTCGCTTCATGCGTTTTGCCTTTTAACCGTCGATTTGATGATATTTATTATTTATTTTTATTTTAATGGTGAAAGGTGGAAGGAAAAGATTAAAGCAGGTCCCGAACAAGAAATATGTTTTAAAAGTTTTTGTTCAATCATATTGATGGCAATTGTACGGTCAGCATCAAAAGTATCTGGTCACTTTTGTACTTTGTCGTAATTACACAATTATCAATCACATATGACGTTTTGCATCTAACTGTAGAGCGACAAGGTACAAAAGTGACCAGCTACTTTTGATGCAGACTGTACAGCAATATGAAATCCTTCGTGTGTAAAGTCCGACTCGCGCTTGATCGTTTTAATTTATTTAATACTTTATTGAACCCACGTTGCTACCGCTTCGCAATAGGTAGCTAACAGGTAGTTTTTAATCATCATCATCGTCGTGGTTTTTTTTATGTAAAAAATTGTAATTTTGGTCTTGTCTCTTTTGTAGACTCTGGAAATCCAAGCGGAGGCAGCCAAGGTCCTTAAAGAGCAGCTCAAGAAACAGTTCGAAATACAACAAGAAGTCATGCAGGCGGCACTTAACAAGAAGGAACAGGAGGTAATAATAATATTCAATCAACTATCCTACTAAATATACCTACAAAATATATCCTACTATAATCCTTTTCATATAGCTTGGGTTCGGTGACATTTGGTTTTTTTTCCATACCACGCCTTGAATGTTTCACGCCAATACTTTATAAAAAAATATACTTGAATCCCGAAAGAATAAAAAAAAATATATATCTCCACAGCTTAAAATATTTCGTAATAATAAACACATATCACTTCAATATATATATATATATATATATGTTATAAAACTAATAAGATAAATTTTAATCTCGTCAACTTCATTATGCAAAACGGAACGGAATTGTAAATAGGGATGTTTCCTAGGTAAAAAAATAATAATTCTTATTAGTCCGTATTTTACATTATCAAAAAATATTAGACACGTAATTTTTCTTTTGACAATTAAACAAAAAATGACGAAGATATGGCGCGTTGAAGTTCCGCGTGACGAGGCGTGACGTCACTTGTTCCTAAAATGCTCATACAAAGTGTAGGAACAAGTGACGTCACGCGAAACTTCAACGCGCCATATCTTCGTAATTTTTTGTTTAATTGACAAAATAAAAAATACGTGTCCAATATTTTTTGATAATCTAAAAGACTGACTAGTTAGGAAAGTAGCCAATTGAGTTGTTTGTGTTCAGGTAATGGCGCGCTACAACCGCCAGGTATCGGAGCAGATAGAGAAAGAGCGGGTGGAGTTCAAGCGAGAGCTCGCGGCCATGGCTGGCAAGCTGCAAGCCATCGAACAGACGCTCAAACGTGAGTCACGCCAACATTTATAGGGTTCCGTGCTATCGCTAAGACTCTTTGCCCTAGAGAGCCTATACATTTCTCGATCAATGAAATATTGCCAGTGGAGTAGTGTTCTGGTTTTGCTGTTCTATTTACACTTGCTGCCTTATAATTGTTTTATTGAGTTTTCTTTGTACATATAATGCCTGAAATGTATTCTATAATGTAATCTACCTATCTTATACCTTTAAACAAGCTATTCTTGTGTGTATATATATATATGCGCTCCTTGTGTATATACATACAGGGTGCTCGCGAGGAACCCGCATAACTTTACCAGCGTATATCTGAGGTCGTAATGATTAAAAAATCATTATAAACATAGGTCGAAATATGATTTTTAACTTTTTTTAACTTTTCATACAAATTAAATAAATTATTTTTGGTTCACCAGTAACACAATGCCTTATAGGACGAGCTGGCAGCGTTTGTTATTGTTATCTCTTTCCATTAGAACGGCAAGTCAGAGTCACAAAGACATTTCTTGTCAAACTTGGTCGGGGTCCGGACTCTTACGAGGCTGGAATCACGACTTTGGCCGAACTCTTTTGACCAATGAGGCGGGCGTTGCTACAGTTACGTTTAAACAAAAGGTTAACCAATGACCGACCGCGTTTTCCTCGGAAGCTGACGTTGTTATGGTTACTTTAATAACAAAAACGTTCAACCAATGACTGAACGCGATTTTCCGGAAGCTGACGTTGCTATGGTTACTTAATGCGATATGTTGTGGCGAGAATGTACGTGGCATTGCCGGTATACTTTTTTAGAAATGTACCTTTTGATCTTAAGCAATGCAACGAAAATATGACAATTAAGGAAGTCACAATTTGTAAGTCAAAGTAAGAAAAATCAAAGTCCTATGCAGCATTCTAGCTGTAGATACATAACACTAGAACTAAGTACCTAACGCATGGATCCAAAATTAAAAATATCGCACTGTGAAAATAAATATCTATCTATCTAAGTAGGTACGCATTAATAACGTAAATAATTTTAGTAATAATATTTTATCAATCTCCATAGATTATGATACATACTGGCCACTTGGAAATTTCCTTCGAGTGTCGAGTGTGTACTTTAAATAATGACATCAGTCACATGGACGATGGGTGACATTGTTTTTATTGATTCTAACGGTGTAGCAAATGTAATTAAGATAAAAATAATCTTTGTAATAAAACTTGAAGAAATTGTGAGTGTTCAGACGGTCAACCTAACAGCTAAAAAAAATGTTGGCGAGTGTTTTTGGTCCATGGTGCAAAGATCCTGAGAAACGTGGGAGTGCTATTGCGGATTTTGAGGATTCCAGCTCAGTGTCCCCGGATTTCAACGCAAGTCCCGGCTTTGCACGTAGCTGATACAGTGATTTACAATTACTCGGCTACTAGGGTATTCATGTATTGTCGTGTAATAATAAATGAACAAATTGATTACTGATTGTGTATTTTTACTTAAAAAAACAAATATCAAGACTCTTATCATAAAGTTTAATAAAACCAAATAGTTAATTACAAAGTTAACATAAATTTTCATCCACGATAGATTAAAAATCATAATTTTCCTAGCTATTGCACAAATTGTGCGGTTTAACTTAGACGGTTGACGTCGATAGTCGAAAAAAGAGTAAATAAATTGGTCTTTAAGTGCTGCACGGTGAAAAGTTTAAGGATGCAGTAAAAGAAGATACTGGAAGTACCTACTAATACTCTTGCAGTTTCTACTTAAGTGGTCACGGAGACACGGATTTCAATGAAGTGCAAGTAGCCAAACTAGCTAGTTGCAATTCCTGACAGTGATCTAATTTTTTTGTTTGCCGTGTAATAAATGAATAATCTCATTAAAATTCGTTTTGATTTATTTAATTTATTTAACTTTAATACAATCATACAATAACAACATGAACATAACATAATTATGGGTAATAAAAACACTACGAACTGTTTAGTTTCATGTGTAGTTTCACGATTTTAAGTGAATATCCAATTTCCGGCCCTTGCGATATCTAAGCATCGTTATTCTGCCATCATAAGAAATCAATCGATTTTACAAATAACACTGTGTTACCTGTAGACTTAACAAAAACAATGATCATACTTTGGATTAAGTGATAGAATTTTAATATTCTACGGATTTATTTTCAATGACACATAAACAGTGATGACAGTGACAGGAACGAACTTCTGCAGTTTACGTCAGTCAGATAATATGACGCGGTCTTGCAACGTCGTTATCGTTTCTATTTAAAACAAAAAATATTATTTACTCGCAAACTAAGCCGAATCCAGCTTACTTTATACAACATTTTCTTTTCTAAACATGGTCAGGAACACGGTGGTAAAGTTATGCGGGTTCCTCGCGAGCACCCTGTATATAAACGGCTCCAACGATTTCGATGAAATTTGGTGTGGGGGTTTTCGGGGATGAAAAATTGATCTAGCTTGGTCTTATCTCTGGAAAAACGCTTGGTACCGAGTTTCAGCCCGAGCGGAGCTCGGTCGCCCAGGTACTGTAAGGCAAACGTACCAATGCTCGACACCTCAATGCCCAGTAGATGACGCCCATCTGTCACCTGTCTTACTATGACATAATATTGAAGGTACCATGTATCCGGTCAGTGTCGAGCACAGGAACGTTTACCTTATAATGATGAAATTGTAATCTGTTTTTCGAAAAAAATACCTAGTGTCAAGTTGCGGCGCATTCTTCTTGGCAATAATGATCTTTCCGAAAGCGCTGGTAGACTCAAAAAGATATGTAAAAGAGACTTTAACCAGTCGAGCGTTCTGTGCGCACGGGTTAGCGCACAACAGCGGTTAGGATTTTTAGAGCCGGACGCTCCACGGGAGGCCTGCTTACAGGAATAAACTATTGATTTTGATTTTTTGATATTCAAATACTTGCCCTATACCACATTATAGGGTTCCTTGGTGACTACGAAACCGTAACAATGTTTTTTTTTTACAAAATCACAATATTTGGTGTGTCTGCAGAGAGGGCGGCGGCGGAAGCGGAGGCTCGCCGCTCGCAGTCGCTCTGGGCGGCGGCCGAGGCGTTGCTGGCCGCCACGCGACGCGCTGACAAACAGGCCAGCGTTGGTAACGAGATCAAGGCACTGGAGAAGGCCGGTTAGTACCTGCACGGGTCTACGGGCTGTATCTCACCGGGACACCACGGCGGCGCAACCAGTCCAGCCGTGGTGTCTAGCTACCAAACTAAACTACGATTTTTAATTTCGTGGAATTCTGACAAATGCCAGATTTTGATGTATCAGAGGCAACCAACCTTTTTTCATATTGTAGTACATTACTGCAGCGGCCGCGAAATAGGGGATTGCCGGCCGAGTAGTTATAGATGGCCGAGTGTTAACGAGGCCATCTAGAGATACGAGGCCGGCAATCCCTGTTCGTGGCCAAGGCTTGTATAGAGTTTTTCTCAAACATGCAACATCATCATCATCATCATCATCAACACTATTTTCACCGTCGTCGTCGTCGTCATCATCACCATCATCATCACCATCACCATCATCATCAACATCATCATCATCATCAACATCATCACCATCACCATCATCATCACTATCATCATCATCATCATCATCATCATCATCACCATCATCATCATCATCATCATCATCATCGACATCATCATCTCATCATCACCATCATCATCACCATCATCATCATCATCAACATCATCATCTCATCATCACCATCATCATCACACCATCATCATCATCACCACCATCACCATCATCATCACCGCCATCATCAACACCATCACCACCATCAACATCACCATCATCATCACCATCATCATCACCATCATCATCATCATCATCTTACTTTACCTTAAATAAGCGTAGTGGCAGATTGTCCTAATGAACCAAAACGCAAATATTGCTTATAGTTTTTTTTTAATGGCTAAATGCTATGATGCCATAGACCTATAAACGTTATGGTATGAAACAATAGACGATCACTTTGCTGGCCAAGGCCAGCAATGTTGTATGAAATTCCATTATTGACCTCTCGTCTAGCCGCACACCACGCCGCGCCTGCATTGTGACACTTCGTGGCGTATTATAAGGAACATAACGTCAATATTTCATAGCATGTTTGAGAAAAATCTATTTATTATTTTAGAAACATAATAAAATAGGCACATTACTAATTATAAACATAATGAAGGAGAGGTTTTCCTATAAGAAGTTATCAGTTTTCATTTATTAGTCTATATTTATTTCATAGGCTTTTAAGAGATTCGTGTATTCATGGTTCGTGTGAGACAGTTCATAATGATATTAGTCCTCTTTAAAAAACATAACACATAGCAAAAAACAAAAACTTTTCAAGGAAATAATAATATCAATCAACGAAAACGACAAAAATAATACGGAAACAGGAGAGCGAGCACATTCGAACATTCAAAACAGAAGCCGAATGACTTTAATATTGTTTTGACAGAATCTGAATGATGTTTGGTTTGATGGTTTTTATTATTTAAGTATGTACCTTGTGTATGAAATTTTAAATTACAAACCTCTTGAGACGACGATTGAAACTTAATACATAACTATTAATTATATTAAGTTCGAAAGTTTGCGATATATGTCAATCATCGCAATGATACCCGAGACAATTTATTTTTTACTCATAAAAGGGTTAAATATTTTATTACGTCTGAACAGTTAGATCAAAAAATATTGTAACTGGGTATTAATTAATGATTTATTACATTCTGTCCAATTTTAATGTGTATACTACGGAATTTGTGCTCTGTATTTCCTAGTTTTCGTTTTATCTCGTTTAAATTTTCGGGAAATATTTTTTGCCTAGTAACACTAAGAAATGTCAGAATTCCACGAAATTAAAAATCGTAGTTTAGCTTCCAAACCGAGCCACCAATAGAGACACCAGATTCGCCGCAGTCTCAAAATGGACGCCGATGAGATAGTTATGCTGATGCTGAGGGAGCGTCGCTGTCGCTGGTGGCGCGACTGGCAGCCGAGTGAATAAGATAGCATACTACGCCATACTAATTAGTGGCGGCGCAACCAACGTGGCGGCGCGGCCAGTAATGTTGCATGCACGCGTCTATGCTGGTTGCGCCGCCAAATCCGCTGCGCAACCAAGTGAAAGAAAGAAAGAAAGAAGGAAAGAAAATACATTTATTTACAACAACACAGTGGACATTAAAGTGGACATTAAACACATTACATAAGTGGACGCCAGGTGAGATACCCTCCATAGAGCTGTATACATTTTGTTGGTGGCAGAGACTGGTTGTACCGCCGTGGTGTCCCAGTGAGATATAGCCCTATGACTATAGTTTAGTCACAAATTAGGCGAACCAACTTGACAGTTCATTACACACAAATGTTGCCACAGTTGCACCGGTGCTGTAATATCGATATTAAAAAAAAACTGATTCATACTAGTAGTTTAGTTTAGAACTAATAGGCGACTAAGGTGTAAATGGAAAAATTACTAAGTATAAAAATGACGACATGAAAAAATTACTAAGTTCTTTCGCAACTTTAATCGGCACAGAAACATAGGTAGGTTTAGGTTATGTTAAGTTTGCATCGTCCCGAAGGGCCAAAAGCACACAGAAAAAGGAACTCCGCGTGAGCGTAAATACTGTTTCTGTGTCAATTCAAATTGGGAAAAAACGCTACTGTGAAAATAAGCTTCAGTAGTGAAAATAAACGGATCACTCACGTCTTAAAACGAGTTTAACTTGACATGTTTCGGGCTTATCCGTAGCCAGCGTACAGCAAACAGCGTTGCGGCTTGGCGCAACGTTATGCCGAGTGGGGCCCAATTTATTATACTATTCGATTAGCGAAATTGGATGAAATTTGGCACGCAGATAGTTTATAACCTGAATTAAGACACTACTTTTTATCCTGGAGGTTTAACGACCGCTTTAGCCTAGTTAGTAGTGACCCTGCCTACGAAGCAAGAGGTCCTGGGTTCGAATCCCGGTAAGGGCATTTATTTGTGTGATGAGCACAAATATTTGTTCCTGAGTTATGGATGTTTTCTATGTATTTAAGTATTTATTTATCTATATAAGTATGTTTATCGTCGTCTAGTATCCATAGTACAAGCTTTGCTTAGTTTGGGACTAGGTCGATTTTGTGTAAGATTGTCCCCTAACATATTTTTTTTTTAAGTACTAGGTGAATGTGGTATCCTATTATCTCGCCTCATTCGTCTTTCGTTTAATTCTTATTTCGTCTCATTCTGTATTCGTCACTTCGTCTTGTTCGCTATCCGTCATTAATTCAAATTTAAATTGGTCAAATTCTGTAACCTGTCTCTCTCTTAATAAGCCTTATTCGTTTTTCGTCACGGTCTTCCTTGGACTCATTCGTCGTTCTTCCCGTTCGTTTTTAGTCTCATTTTTACCAGCACCGAACGTACCTATCGAAATAATAATAATTTAGGGCCGACAACGCACTGGCATCGCGTAAAGCGTTGCGGGTGTCTATGGTCAGTGGTGATCATTTAACATCAGGTTACCCACTAGTTCGTTTGTCTGGCCTCTCTAACATAAAAAAATTTTTTGGCGAATATATAAATTAGACAAAAACGAAAGGGAAGAACAACGAATGAGTCTTTATACAGTAGATAGAACTTAGGCGGCATGAAAACGTCCCGAGAAATATAAGCCAACAACAACAATATGAATATGAATATGTCAGTTGTCCCCCGTCAGTCTGAATGACGTAACGTGATATTAATATGAAGCTGTCAAATGGGTTTTTGGACGTTTTGTATGCCAGTGTTTGCTACTGACACTCTATCTAGTGTATAAATAATCTAAGTATAGGTAACGCCATCAGAGTTGAGGCGAATGATTACACACACAGCTACATAAAGTACTGATTGCAAAAAAGATAGTGAATGAATAAAATGACTGAGTGAATGAAAATGTAAGTTATAAGATCTTATGATGAAATAGTTACGCAATAGTATGCATATTAAAATTTTTCTTTTTTCATATAACCTATTTTTGAAATAAAACAATTTGAAACTGATAAGAAATATTCGCAAAAAAAAATCGGTATTTTATAAATAGCCAAAAATATGCTTATCTGATTTATATAAAATAGCTGATGCCCGCGGCTTCGCCCCCATTCTATTTTTTTTTTTAATTTCTTTCATAAAAACTTTCTCTTGACAGTATCAAACGCAACAAAAAAAGAATTGTCCAATTTGGTGTTGTCAATCGGAAGTTATGCGCGTACAAACATTTCGGTGATTCATTTTAATTTATATAGATAGATCAAAATATTTTATTTTTTGTTTTGTTTGAACTAGATGTATTTTCCTAAATCATTCTTAAAGAAATAGGTTGAAGAAATTTTTAATCAATCTTGTAATTCTATCTCGAGTCCGTTGAACTTGCTATCGGTACAAATATTATGTCTAAATCCCGCTGTCATTACATGACGTAATTGTTGTGTGCGTGGCCTCAACTCTGATGGCTTTACCTATAAGATAGACATGTTGCAGAATTTGACCAAAAAAAATAGTGACGGATTGCGAACAAGACGAAGACGAATACAAAATGAGACGAAATAAGAATTAAGAGGGTACGATGGCTGAGAGACTTTTGAGAAATAGGTATTTTAATGAAATGTCGCTGTCTCGCCCGAACCTCTGCGTGTCAGTACAGCGAGAGCGGGACAACTGCAGCTCAGACCGTTAATAGGCGCGTAAAATTGATCAAAACAGCATTTCGTAATCCCCTGTTTTCTTCTCGAAAACTGGACCAATAAAATTATTTTTTTCAAAAATAATTAGAGGACAGATTTAGCTATGCCCCTATGTTTTCCTTTTTTTGTTTATGTCAGGGATTCTTTTCTGATGAGTGTCTGAAAATGACGTTGAAATTGGGCAATTTTTTCAGTTTTGGAAAGCTCATATTTCTTATTTTAATTAAAATATGGAAAAAAACGAAACATAGGGGCATAGCTATGGTAGATACAAATTACACAGTAAAAAAAATTTGGCTCTAAATCCATTATCCAGGGAGGAAACAGGGGATTACGTTTGTATGGAGAAATGGTGCGCATCGTATCCTCTTAAACGAAAAACGAATGAGGCGAGATAATAGGACACCAATAATGTAAGTAGAGCTTGTCTAATTTAAAATGACGCGCCCCACCACCGCATTTACGCACTGGATCTATTGAAGCTTTATTTAGGGCCATTTTCTACTTTCAAATCCTGTGCGTAAATGCGGTGGTGGGGCGCGTCATTTTAAATCAGACAGGCTCTACCGTGAAACTGTTCGAAATTTCGAACAGAAACAAATGATAGTGAAAATAAACGGATCACTCACGTCTTAAAACGAGTTTAACTCGACATGTTTCGGGCTAATCCGTAGCCCTTCCTCTCGGAGTCGCACGTCACGGCGGCTGCCAAACGTGCACTCAAACTCGTGCGTCAGTGCACGTTTGGCAGCCGCCGTGACGTGCGACTCCGAGAGGAAGGGCTACGGATTAGCCCGAAACAGTCGAGTTAAACTCGTTTTAAGACGTGAGTGATCCGTTTATTTTCACTAGGAGTGAGTCTCACGGTAGTTTCATGTTTAAAGAAACAAATGAGATTTTTTTATTTATATTGGACATTGTTGTTACAGGTAAAGACGACAAGCTGGTACAAACGGTGCTCAAAGGCATCCCGCAAGAAGTGCGCGATAAGGGGATCGCCACCGAAAAAACGTTGCGGGAGAAATTTGATGCGGTAAGAATGATACCACATGTTACAGTTTGACACAACTAATAATTCCGATCGGCAGTTGTCGCTCACGCAGAATAGCGTAGACCGTTTCCCGCTCAGTGCCGACTCGTCTATGTAGCAAAATGTCCAGTGACGCAAATTGACCAAGAAGCGAAATGTCAAACATCCCATTAGCCTTTTTACCCCATTAGTATAACATTCATAACACAGAACATCAAAATAGCAATTAGCCAGTGTAGCATAACTAGACCCCGTTATCTTGTCGCACTGAAATTGTTTTTCAGTAGAGCGTGAATGTTTTTTTTATCGACCTTTCAGATATCGATGTTTATATAATGCAATTGAATTTTCGCCATGTCAAAAAAGAATTACAGTTTATAAGGGATAACATGTCAATTATATCGCAAGCAATCCCAAAATTAGAGAGACAATCAATCGAGCTTTTAGAATCAATTGCCGTAGTAAGTGATGTAAAGAAGCAGTTGTCAACCGACGAAAACAAAAGGAGGAGGTTCTCAATTCGACGTGTATATATATATATATATATATATATATTTTTATGTATGATCACGCATAACTTTTTACAGAGTAGTCCGATTTTGATGATTCTTTTTTTATTGGAAAGCGTATTCCCCGAGGGTGGTCCCATTTAAATTTGGAAACAATATTCCTACCCTAAGGGTAGAAAAACAGGGGATTATTGATTGTTCAGTTACTGATTGCACTATATGACCACGCATAACTTATTACAGAGTAGTCGGATTTTGATGATTCTTTTTTTATTGGAAAGCGTATACCCCAAGGGTGGTCCCATTTAAATTTGGAAATAATATTCCTACCCTAAAGGTAGGAAAACAGGGGATGATTGACTAACTTTTTACAGAGTAGTCTGATTTTCATAATTCTTTTTTATTAGATAGATAGGGTATACCTTGAAGTTGGTATTATAAATTTGAAAAAAAAAATTACCCCAATGATAGAAAAAAGTATAAAATAAAAACTTTAACAAAAAACTAAACCGCCGAAAAAACTGAAAAGCAAAAAAATAATACCTTTTTTGTTTGACCTTAATCTAGGTACCAGTTTGAAGTCGGTGCCTCAGCACGAGCCAGGAGGAGTGATAGAAGCCAATCAGGTAGACGATTATAGGTCCACTCCTCCTGGCTAAGTGCTGAGGCACCGACTTCAAACTGGTACCTAGATTAAGGTCAAACAAAAAAGGTATTATTTTTTTGCTTTTCAGTTTGTTCGGTGGTTTAATGGTTTAATTCTTGAGGTGAGCGGTTAGTTCCGAAGGAGTGTTAAAATCTCTCGATGAGGGTGTAACATAGATGTGCGTTTGTCACTGCATAAGGTGATGATTTAGCAGATTGAAATGTATGATGTATAGGAAAGATTCGTGTCTAATCTCTAGACCAGTGGTGGTGTAGGGGTATGGCACGCGGCACGGAATGCTGAGGACCTGGGTTCGATTCCCAGCATTGGTCTTTTTTCTGGGGTTTTTTCTGTGCATCTATATTTCAGTTTGTATTTAGTACGAAATGTATGATTTCACGGGATGACCGTAAAAGTAATAAAAAAAAAAAAAAAAAAAAATGAAGTTGAAAAAATAAGTCCAAAAAAAAAAAAAAAAAAAAAAGATACTTCATAGCTAACTTGTTTAAAGTTGCACAGTAGCGCCATCTCTTGTCCAGGTGAGCGGTTAGTTCCGAAGGAGTGTTAAAATCTCTCGATGAGGGTGTAACATAGATGTGCGTTTGTCACTGCATAAGGTGATGATTTAGCAGATTGAAATGTATGATGTATAGGAAAGATTCGTGTCTAATCTCTAGACCAGTGGTGGTGTAGGGGTATGGCACGCGGCACGGAATGCTGAGGACCTGGGTTCGATTCCCAGCATTGGTCTTTTTTCTGGGGTTTTTTCTGTGCATCTATATTTCAGTTTGTATTTAGTACGAAATGTTTAATTCTTTGTTAAAAAGTTTTTTTGAAGTTAGTTTTGCATGAAAAGGGACGGCATATTATATAGGGGAAGGGCATATTTATAAAAAGCTATTTTTATCATTTAAAAAAAAATGTTGGATATCATACATTGCAAAAAATTGATATGCTTAGCAGAGGCATAGAAATAAAAGCCTCCAATACTTCTCTTTATTTAAGTACGCTCCCATTACATCTGTCGCAGTGGAAAGAAGTTTTTATATTTTAAAATGGATCTTTTCAAATAGAAGACGCAGCATGACTTCAAAAAATGTAGAGCCACTTTTATTTCTTCGTTTATTATTATTATTATATATATTTTTATACAAAAGTAATATTACCTATAGTGACTCCTCTTTGAAATTATCAGTGACATAAAGTATCGACATTTAGATAGTCGATAAAAAAAACATTCACGCTCTACTGAAAAGTAATGACAGTGCGACAGACAAGATAACGGGCTCTAAGCATAACGTCCAAACTACATATTGTCAAAAACGCTATCACCCTAAAAAGCAAATCATCAAACCTTATTGAAAATGTAATATCTAGTACTTAGTGCTCAGGTCCTTTAGCGTCGAGGTGAACGAAACACACAAGTAATACGTACAACATTTATTACAGAACTGGCGAACAATAACAAAATGTGTTCTACCCACATCTAGAAATATACTTAATAATAACTACCCTCTATCTACTAATACACATATGTTACAGAAAACAGTTAGCCGGAGTAGCAGAATAACCAAAAAGTGTCTTTGGGTTGCAAGTGGCCGGTTATATTATCAATTTAGATCTAGCTATTCAACTCAAACTCTTTATATCGTGAAATACGCGACGTTATGCGATTTTGGCGTTAAGCTTTAAGGGCGTGCTTCAGAGACGTTATAAAAATAAAATAAAATAAAATAAATAAAGTTTTATTTTGCAGGTGTGACACCCATATTATAAACATACAAATACAGATACAAAATACAAATAGGCAAATAACTTAAACTATACTACATTTAATTTAGAATTATAAAGTAATCTCTTCACAATTTGTACTAGAGTAATTGACGACACGCGAATAAAGTGACATTAAAACAATTTTATTTTGCGGCTCCCAGACTGTTGTACTGTACTATTTGCAAGGTAAGAAATAGTTGACGAGCCGCAATATATAATGTTGTGGCTTTCAATTCTCAATTAAATGAAGTATACGTTAAACTAAAGTTATGCTAATTGGGTATTTTACGATTAAGTTATAGTTCATCTTCAAATAATGGACAATTTATATAATTATGTAAATAGCCCATTGTTTGAAGATGAACTATAACTTATAATTGTGCTTTTTCTAGACCGTCTGAAGGGAACGTATCAAAATATATAAAGTTTAAAACGAATAATGGACGAAATACATAATGGTCATATTACATACTAAATTTTTCCATGAAACTATTGATTAAACAAACTTTTTTAATCGTGTAATCTACAGATTGGTTTAGGTTAGGTTAGGTTTATTTTATGAAAATCCTGTAGAGTTGAGAATTTCCAAGAAAATTGCTTTATATCAAATGACCATTATGTATTTCGTCCATTATTACTCTTAAACTTTATATATCTTGATACGTACCCCCGTCTGAATCGTGGTCATTTTGCTTCATAGACGATTCGGTACTGAGTGCCGTTTCCGATATAATATCTCTTCATCATAATATTGTTTGCCAGATGGAGCAAACCGCGATGAAGGTGGCTCTAGTGGGGCGGAGTGGCGCTGGCCTGCCAATCTACTTCTTGTCTTGGCTGCAGTCTAAACTCCTCTTCCCTAAGGTAATTTAGTTTTCTCAAACATACAATGAAATATTGACGTTATGTTCCTTATAATAGAACGCGACCAAACCAAACGTCACGTTACCAAATTTCATCTAAATCGGTTCAGCGGCTTAGCCAAGAAAGAGTAACAGACAGGCAATTAAGCCTTTTAAATTTAGAACATTTATCCTAATCCTAACTAAATATTATAAATGCGAAAGTAACTCGTGTCTGTCTGTCTGTCTCGCTTTCACGCTAAAACTACTGAACCGATTTAAATGAAATTTGGTACACAGATAGTCTAGAGCCTGAGAAAGTACATAGGCTATATATCATCGCGCTAATACCAATAGGAGCGGAGCGGAGCGGAAGAATGTTTCAAAATCGGGGGTTTTTGAAGTAAAACTTCTATAGGCACGCTTGACTTGGGAGTACGGTGGTGAATGTGAACACGGGTGTGCGGTGGGGGGAGGGGTGCGGGGGTGGGAATTTTTTTTATATCGAGGAACTAAGGAGAGCCATAATTGATGAAAAAGCAAATTGGATAAAAAAAATATGCTGCCCAAATTACTAATTCCACGCGGATGGAGTCGCAGGCAAAAGCTAGTTTTAAATAACAGACATTTTGAGAATGCTGACGAAATAGAAGCGTATGAAAACGCAGACGTTTTGAGAATTGTACATTTTTAGGAAAACAGATATTTCAGGCCTGAGCCTTTAGGGCCTTTTTTAAACCCTTTTTTGCGGGACGCAGGCTTTAGGGCTCAGGGAACGGGACGTCCCGCCTTTAGCGGAATGGTTGACAAACATAGCTGTATATGAACAATATCACACCGACCGACTATTTTTGTTACTACGACCATATATCATGGAAATTTCTACTTTATTGCCATGATGTTAATTATTGCTATTTGCCACCTGAAATCCTCGGCCGTGCCGATGCCGATAATGGGCGTTGGGCCTAAGAGTCAATAGCAGCCTGACTAATAAAATATTACCTATTTGGGAAATTCCGTACAAAATACAAAATCCTTAGAAAAATATTACTTGTTTAATACGGATAATATAAGTAATAGTAAAATTAATAAATAAGATATCCCAGTATTTTTTCGTAACGGCTGCGAAACCCTATCCTGGGCTTGTCCGACATGCTCTTGGCCGGTTTTTTAAGTCTTACTGCCACGACCTTTGTTGGTCAATCAATCATTTTTTATGTTTTATTTTATAATAATTAAGCTGTCGTCATTTTACTTAAATAACCGTTATTTTTCGCCGCTTGTATTGTATGCTAATGAGTAATGAGTAAGCTTTTTGTAAGTATATTCCTAAATTAATTTAACGTCACCCAAACTGATGATGAAAACGCGATGATATATTATTTTAGCCTCTTCACCGGCACAAAACAAATGAAGTGACGTGCTCTGTAGACCATGCCACGTTACATGACAAACCGATTTTGTACTTAAAATCCATTGTAGAAGGGTTTATTTCGAGTTGAAATATTGGTCATGCATAGATGACGCTTGCGTGAGGCATTCCATTGGCTGTCACGATTAGATGACTGGGGCGGTGAAGAGGTTAAGTACCTACTATGCATTTTAACCATTAGTTACTACTACTAATTAACTATTTTATTTGTAACTAGCTATTGCCCGCGAGTCCGTCTACGAATAATTGTTTTATCGTTTATTTCAAACTAAATACAAACTGAAACATAGATGCACAGAAAAAACCCCAGAAAAAAGACCAATGCTGGGAATCGAACCCAGGTCCTCAGCGTTCCGTGCTGCGTGCTTACCCCTACACCATCACTGGTCTAGAAGTTAGCGACGAATCTTTCCCATACATCGTACACTTCAGTCTGTTATAATCACATTTAGGCAGTGATAAAGCGCATCTATGTTATGCCCTCTACCGAGAGACTTCAACACTCCTTCGGAGCTACCCGCTCACCTGGACCAAGAGATGGCGCTACTAGGCCAACTTTTACAAGTTAAGTATGAAGTATCTTTTTCTATTTATTTTTTTATTTTCTTCAACTTCATTTTCATACTTAACTTGTAAAAGTTGGCCTAGTAGCGCCATCTCTTGGTCCAGGTGAGCGGGTAGCTCCGAAGGAGTGTTGAAGTCTCTCGGTAGAGGGCATAACATAGATGCGCTTTATCACTGCCTAAATAGTTTTTTCTGTGCATCTATGTTTCAGTTTGTATTTAGTTTGAAATATATGGTTTCACGGGATGACCGTAAAAGTAATAAAAAAATGAAGTTGAAGAAAATTGTAAACGACAGGCGCCGGCGAAGTGACCCCTCGGTGATTTACCTGAAAGAGAGCTTAAAACCTATGTTAATTCTAGAGTAAAATAGTATATAGATATGTTTAATTGTAATAGTACTTACCTCATACATATAGTGTTAATTTTCATAGTTTATACATATATTTAATAAAACGCATATACAAAGCGAGCGCGAGGGACACCTGTAAATGTATATCTAATAATGTCAATAACAACTGTCATGACATCCGTCCAATCAGAGGGCAGTTGCAAATTTACTAGCAATACGGACGGACGGTGTATTGCCCTCGTGACCGTTTCGCTAATTTAATACTTACTCGTTGTTGTCTTTTTGTTCCCTCATCTCGGCTGCACTTATTTTGCCATCTAAAGCTTACAAAATTGGTTCTTCTAACCGGATCTGAGTTTATTCTGCATGATACGTACGCCGCACAAGATGGTAAATACCCGCAGCGCTGTGAAAAAAGAAAAAGATCGACAAAATCGTAATGCGGAACAGGCCAGGAAGGATGAAGGTGATGTCCACAAGCAACTCACGCAGGAACCAGCTGATACAGACTTCGAATCAGATATTAAGGAATTCGATAAGACTTATGTAGCAACCGAGCCAGTGGCGGGTAGGTACTTCAACAACACTTGTGTTGCATTTGGCTGAAAAAGTGCCGCCTCGCCCGCCTGGTTCACGCCGAGGCAACAGCTCAAAGTCGAAGAAATCTACATCTACATCATATCAGCTAATTACCGAACGAAAAAAGCTAGAAATTCAGGCTGCTGAAGAACTGGCACGCATACAAACTGAACTTGTAAAAAAAAGATTGGCGGCTGAACTGGAAGCCCTGGATGAAAAATACAGTCACGCATCTTCGAAGACAAGTGAGGTGGTTGACGACAACAAAAGAATTGAGAAGTGGATCGATCAAAGTCTGCAGGCCAATGCCAATCAGCGCGAACACAACACGCGCGAGGAGCAGTGCACCCGAAGTCGCCCTGCCCCACCCGTGGTCGTTCCTGAAGCCGATGCCACCTTACTACTAGCACAGGCTCTTAACAATCTGACGTCTTCTACCAGAAATCACGACCAGCATTTGATAAGTCGTTTGAGTACTCCGCGTGAATTACCCACATTCTCCGGTGATGCAATGGAGTGGTTGAATTTTAAGCAAGCCTTTGAGGAGTCGTCTGAGGTTTGTAACTACAGTATAAAAGAAAATCAATGGCGCTTGAGAAAGTGTCTCATCGGACCGGCGAGAGAAGCAGTGTCCGCTTTACTGATGAGCGGTGCAGCACCCGATATAATAATATCAACCCTCGAATTACAATTTGGAAACAGCGATGTGATTATAACTAAAATCATGAGCGATATTAAAAAACTTCCACCGCTGTCTCCTAACTATATCTGTGAATTAGTGAAGTTTTCAATTAAAATAAAAAACTTTGTGGCAGCTGTGAGGGCTCTGGGACGAGACGAGTACCTTCAAGGAGTGAGCATATGCTCCATAATTCTGTCCAAGCTTCCTACTGCTCTACTCACTAAATGGTCTGATTTTATTCATTATCACAAGAATATAAACAAGGATTCAAAGCTAGATTTGCTATCGACATTCTTGTCCGAAGAAGCAACGAAAATTACAGAGGCTGGAATCAGCCAAATACACACGATTAACTACATCGATAAAGGAACAAGCAAGCAACACGCAAATTTCGTAATTAATCAACCAGAGAAATGTAAATACTGCAAGCTGTCATCACACAGCCTTATCAACTGCAAACTATTCAAAAGGTCACTACGCAAAGAAAGATGGAACTTCGTTAGAAATAACGGAATTTGTTTTAAATGTTTATCAAGTAATCACGACAAAGAAATTTGCTCAGCGCCGATGTGCGATAAAGATGGATGTGGGCAGCCGCACCACGCATTGTTGCACTACCCGCCACAGCCAGCCGCGGCGCGGCCGCCGCCGCGGCGCGTGCACGCCGTGGACGCCGAGGTTGCCGCGGACGCGCCGGAGCCCGCCGCCGCCTCACAGGACTCGCAATCCGACAGCGAGCCGGGCCCCGAAGCCACCGTGACCAACGTTAACATAAACAATAATAAAGTGTTATTAAAAATTGTTCGAGTAAACATTCATGGCCCTAAGGGCGTGATCACAACGCACGCGCTCTTGGACGATGGTGCTACCGTGTCGTTAATTTCCGCGGACCTTGTGAGTCAGTTGTACCTGACCGGAAAATCTGAAACTTTACGTTTACGTGGCGCTTGGAATTCCGGTGAAATATTGTGCAAATCAGAACTAATTGACTTTAAATTATCTAACGAAAATAATCAAATTTTCGATTTGCGAGCGCGTAAAATATCAGAATTAGACCTGCCAGTGCAAAATTTAACTAAAATCGATATCAATAATTATGATTATTTGTGTAACATAAAAAAGTATGTCCAAAATATTAATGTTAAACCTCAACTGCTAATAGGTCAAGATAACTATCATCTCATGATGCCCTTAAGAATAATTTCTCGAAATAATTGTGAACCTTGTGCCACCTTAACGCCATTAGGTTGGTGCGTACACGGCCTTATAATGTCGCCGCTTGTTCAAGGGTCGCTAAGCCAGCGCCTGGCGCTATCAAAACCTGTCGACCAAGTTGTGTTACGTCACTCGAGCGACGAAAGCGCGCTGCCCAGCGGTGGGCCGGCCGCGCGCGCCGCCGCACCCGCCCCGCGCGGGCGCACCCCGCCGTCGCCTGCCCGCACAGCTGACTTAGCGCCGGCCGAGCGGCCTCATATTGATGAATCACGCGCAATCTTATACATTGACTCGAGTGAAGGCGCGAGTACCTACAGTGAAGAAAAAATATTACACGAGATGGTGCGTCAATACTTCGCATTGGAAAGTATATGCATTTGCCATAAGAAAAGGGAAAATAAAGAAGAACAACGCGCATTGTCTTTATTAAATGACACTGCAAATATGACAAACGGCCGATGGGAAGTCGGACTCCCGTGGAGAACTGACAAAGAATTGAATAATTCCCTTCCGAATGCGGAAAAACGATTTAAATCTATTGAGAATAAATTGAGAAGTAATAAGGAGTACGCTCAGCGCTACCGGGAACGCGTTCAGCATTTATTTACAAACAACTACGCCAGGGAAGTGACAGAAACTGAAGATGCCGGAAGTCGAATCTGGTACCTGCCCCATTTTGGAGTGGACAACCCTCGAAAGAAGAAATTAAGGCTGGTTTTTGACGCCGCCGCTACCGCTAACGGAAAGTCCTTAAATGACTACCTTTTGCAAGGCCCAGACTTATTGCAGTCGCTTTATGGTATTATGTTACGATTTAGAGAAAATCAAATTGGGGTCACCGGTGATATACGTGACATGTTTCTCAGAATTCAAATAAGAAATGAGGTTCAAAATGCTCTCAGGTTTTTATGGCGCGATAGCGAAACACAACCCACAAAACATTATGCTATGACGTCACTTATATTTGGTGCTAACTGCTCTCCGTTTATCGCTCAGTTTATTAAAGACAAAAATGCACAACTGTTCTCAAAAACTAAACCTGACGCCGTGCGTGCCATCGTTCGAAGTCATTATATGGACGATTATATAGACTCCATGTCCACTGAGAGCGAAGCGATAAAGTTGATAGACGATATATCTACGATACACAGTTATGGGGGATTTGAAATGCGCGGCTGGACTTCTAATAATAAGAAGGTGTTATTACATTTGCCCAAAGACCAGTTGAGTGGTAATGGAGAAAATCAACTAATTGACGGTGAAAATAAATCCCACCGAACCTTAGGGATGTTATGGGACCCCGTTGAGGACTCGTTAGCTGTGGATGTCTCATTGAAGAACATTCCCGATGATATCCTCGACTTCAGAAGAATACCTACAAAGCGGGAAGTTTTGAGAATAGCAATGTCCATCTACGACATATATGGAATTTTATCTCCCGTAACTATTCAAGGAAAAATATTATTAAGATCTATCTGGAAGACTGACCTTAGATGGGACAGTAAAATAACAAAGGATTTGTTTGTTGATTTCCAAGACTGGATCAATGGCTTAAAACAGGTTGCTAACTTGCGTGTGCCGAGGTGATTTTTCTCGCTCACTCATACGACTGCGGTCGTGAGTGCGAAAGAGATCGCAGGCGAGCTACAACTGCATGTGTTCTGCGATGCGTCGCCTAGTTCATACTCAGCTGTTGCCTACTGGCGGTTAACTAAAACAAGCGGCGATGTGTGTGTTTCATTCATTGCTTGTAAGAATCGAATTGCACCTACGAAACTAGTATCGGTGCCGCGCCTCGAACTACAGGGTGCGTTGCTTGCGGCTCGTCTGGCTAAAACAATACGCGAAGAACATAGATTTAAATTAAATAAAGCTTATTACTGGACGGATTCTACAACTGTATTATACTGGTTAAGAAACGAAAATCGCAACTACAAAGAGTACGTCGCAAATAGACTGGGCGAGATCGATGAATTAACTAGTTGTTTTGATTGGCGTTATGTACCTTCTCAAATGAACATTGCTGATTTAGCGACTAAGAAAACACAATATAAGTTACATAGTGATTGCAATTGGCTCAAGGGCCCAGCCTTCCTGTATTTTAGAGAGGACGCGTGGCCGACAGACATTTTATCGACTGAAATTAATAAAGCAAATTTAGAACTGGCATTGGTAGTCCATCAGAAGACTGAAAATTTAAACATACCAGAACCAAGTAGGTTTTCGTCATGGATCCGTCTGCTGCGCGCGACCGCTGCTGTTTTGAGGTTCATTTACAAGCTGAAAAAACATAAACCTGATCATTTGGAAGTTACAACCTTAGAACGTGCAGAATGTCTAATCCTGAAACATGCACAGGGTCAATCTTTCAGGGACGAAATAACACTGCTTAAGGAAAAAAAAATGTTAAATAAGGATCACTTACCCGTGCTACGAAGCTTATCTCCTTACTTGGATGAGGACGGATTGATGAGAGCTGAAGGTCGAATCGACGCTGCAACCAATGTGGATCCTGAAATGAAAAAACCGATTATTTTAGAAGGACGAAATTATATAGTCAGACTGCTTGTTAAATATTACCACGAAAAAGCCGCTCATGGGTACAATGAAATGGTGGTAAATGAATTGAAGCAAAAATATTGGATAATTCGCATGAGGCCCACGGTTAAAGCTGTGGCTGCTGAATGCTTGACCTGCAAGATTAATAAAGCTAAGCCCCATATACCTCGAATGGGTGAGCTCACCATCAAAGACCGTTTAGCCACTGCGGCGTAGATTTATTCGGCCCCATGGAGGTAACAATCGGTCGCCGCCGAGAGAAGCGATATGGGGTATTGTTTACGTGCTTGACGGTCAGAGCGGTTCACATTGAACTGGTTCATTCCTTGACTACGGACTCGCTCATCTTGGCCCTGCGCAGAATGGCTGCTAGGCGTGGTTGGCCACAAAATCTCTTTTCTGATAATGGAACCAATCTCAGAGGCGCTAATACCGAGCTTAAACTGGCTATTCAGGATCTGGACGAGGTTACACTAATGTCGGAAACTGCCAACCGGGGTATTAAATGGACATTCATCCCCCCAGCTAGCCCCCACATGGCGGGGGCCTGGGAGCGCCTTATTAGGTCAATTAAGACTTCCTTAAAAGCAACTTTGAAGGAAAGAGCTCCCCGAGAAGAAGTGTTAACAACGCTACTTGCAGAGGCCGAGAATATGGCAAATAGTAGACCCTTGACCCACGTATCTGTGGAACCTGGATGCCCTAAGGGGCTCACACCTAATCATTTCCTTCTTGGGTCCTCGTCGAACCTGCCCCAAATTGGGATATTTGACGACTCTGACTTCTATTTAAAACGCCAATGGCGAATAGCACAAAGATTGGCTGACCAGTACTGGAGCCGATGGGTGAAAGAAGTCTTACCTGATTTACTCCCTCGCCAAAAGTGGCACGAAGAACACCGAAACCTACAGGTCGAAGACTTGGTGCTCATTGCCGATCCAAACGCTCCTCGCAATCATTGGGCACGTGGACTGGTGCAGGAGGTGTGCCCCGGCCGGGATGGGCGCATAAGGACGGCCCTTATAAAGACCAAGTCGAATGTGCTGGTGCGGCCAGCAGCCCGCCTCGTACGCTTACCGGTATGAGTGCTGCCGACGCAGCACTGGGGGGGAGATTGTAAACGACAGGCGCCGGCGAAGTGACCCCTCGGTGATTTACCTGAAAGAGAGCTTAAAACCTATGTTAATTCTAGAGTAAAATAGTATATAGATATGTTTAATTGTAATAGTACTTACCTCATACATATAGTGTTAATTTTCATAGTTTATACATATATTTAATAAAACGCATATACAAAGCGAGCGCGAGGGACACCTGTAAATGTATATCTAATAATGTCAATAACAACTGTCATGACATCCGTCCAATCAGAGGGCAGTTGCAAATTTACTAGCAATACGGACGGACGGTGTATTGCCCTCGTGACCGTTTCGCTAATTTAATACTTACTCGTTGTTGTCTTTTTGTTCCCTCATCTCGGCTGCACTTATTTTGCCATCTAAAGCTTACAAAAATAAAAAAATAAATAGAAAAAGATACTTCATACTTAACTTGTTTTATCGTTATCCCGCGGGAACTATGTATGTAATTTTTCGGGATAAAAGTATACTATACAGAGTGGATGAGGAATCCTTCCCGAAAACAGATGATAGTGTTGCTTAAACTGAACAAATTTCTCCAAGGAACATAGGTCGGAAAATGTTTTTTTTTATCATTTTTCAAGAGTAAGTCGGTCAGCTTACCAATATGTTTTGTATGTGAGTTGTCGTGAAGCGGGTTGGTATAATTGGGTTAGGTACTTACTTACTCCTCACTTCACTGGCAGATGGTTACATTTCTTTTGGTTACAAACTAGAAGTTGCTCAGATAGGTTCAGCGGCTTCCTAAAATACCTTTACTTCAAGGGCCGTAGCCGGTTGTGCTTATGTTGGGGTGATTAGGGCAGACAGCGAAATGATACAAAGGCCGGTTTAAATTAACAGTATATTGTTTTACTAACGTGGAACAATAAAACAAATCCATAAATTGCAACAATCTTGTGACATAGACCGTATGACGAAGGACGGTATGGTCAAGTTGGGAATGACCCCTTATTAGAATACGGTTGGTAACGCGCACTGATTTTAAAGCGTGGGCAAATTCACGCTCGCACTGGCCAGTGGATAAATAAAAGTTAGTGCACTTACGGGATCTTCGGGACTACCTCGACGATGACGGGTGAATCACGCTAGGCTACGGAGGCCGTAGCCTGCGGAGTATGTTCGGGGACCCTCAGGCCGTCGAACCCAACTAGCCAGTAGCTAGGTGAGGCCTGGGGGGAAACCGGAGGCTGCGCCCGATGACCACGGCGATGGTTAGTGCGGGGTGCAGTGCGCGGGCAGGCATGAAGCCCTTGGCATCGCACTATGTGCTGCAGGATCTGCCCGCCAGAATCCTGAGCCTACGGGAACCGAGGCGCGCGCGGTCAGCCGCAGCGCGCGACGGGGGTGAAGTAAGGCGTTGACGCACCCTTGGCTTCGCGTAAACGCATCAGGCCGCCTCTAAGCCTGAGCCTTCGGGCAATCAAAAGCGAGCGCGGTCACGCGCGGCACGCGTTGCAAATAGAGCGCAGCATTCAAGCTCGGCGCGTAGCTGGGGTGATGAAGGGCATTGATGTCTTCTTGGCGTCGCACGAATGCACCCGGCCGCCCTCTCAGCCGGGGCCTACGAAGAATGAGTGCGGCGGCGCTCTCACACCGCGAACGTCACTACGCGGCACAACTCGCGTTTAACACTGTATTTGTGGCGATACTACACTCCACGGCACATTACAAAGCAACCGCAACGGCCTGCCAAGACGTTCGGACCAACGCGGTATGCGCGGGCGTGATGTTTTTGTCCGATTGTTTACATGCGGGTTCGGAATGTCAAACGCGCGCGATAAAAATGCGTTACGTGAGCTCGCGGGGAGAGCCGTGCCAACACTGACGTTTCGCTCGTCACAGAGCGGGAATCTCCTGCGCCAGTTCCTTATTACGCTGCGCGGCGAGATGCAGTCCTAAGTTTGTATGACGCGCCGCTGTCAATGTGCGCCGTTAGGGAACGCATATTTCGCTAAATGGAATGGTTTTTGACAGGTGTCTAACTTTTCTAATAAAAAGATACCGTATCGTTTGAAAAATAAATTTATGACAGTTCCGCGTCTGAAATTTACTGAAATACGCTTTGTTGTGTAAAACAGTGATAATAAGTGTGTAGCTTATGTTCCAGCTACGAGCATATAACCCCTAGAGACGTAGTGAAAGGCGACACTAATCTGTCGACTAGTCAGTGATTTATCAATGATGTATTTCCCGACTCCTTGGTTTACCGTCAGTTTCAACCATAAAGTATGACCGATGAGACAGCTGACATTTACGACGTAAAACAGCTTAAATATACGGCATCATGTCTTGTTGTGCAGTTAAATGGTGCGGAAACAACAGTAAAAAATGTAATGAAACAAAAAACAATGTTACTTTTCATCGGTAAGTCCATTTGTTTATTTTATCAAAATATTTACGAAAATTTGATTAGTTGCAACGCGGGTCAAGTTGGATTGGACTGGTCCGTCCCCCATCTTTTTCTTTCTCACTGCAATCGTGTATATCTATCTCTTATTATCGTAATTAGTCTCGTGTCGCCAATGACTAGTGTGGTGCGATGCATTTATTTTCGATAATTATCCACTAAATGATTATTGTATCTATTGATATCGGATTTTTTTTCGTGGTTTATTACTATTAGACTTCGTGATATTAATTATAATTCTTATTTTCGTGTACGGTCGAACAAATTGAATCATGACACAGGATAGAACCTTTTAATAATCAATTTCACTATGATTTCCATGACAAAAGTATGAGATGTCAACATAACATTAGTAGCACAAAGGTCCACCCTGGGTCATGATTCAATTTGTTCGACTGTACCTGTATTGGATAGGTATAACGTAATTTTATTTGAACTATACCTATTATGATAATATTTTAGTACTTACTTAAGTTCAATAAACCATTAAAAGTACTTTTCAACTTGTTTAGTTTAAGCTTAAAATAAATTCAAAGTTGGCATTTAAATTTTACCAGAGTGTACTGCTTGAAAAACCTTTTTGCACAACCTTTTATCGATATCGATAGAAGCATAATCATTACGATGCACGCCCTAGCGATCGGGTTCGGAATACTTCGGAACACTTCGAACCGATCGCAACTCCCCCCGCACCTCAGCTAGTTGACAGAATCGTTTCCTTTTAAATTCGCAGGCATTACGTCTCCAGGGGTTATATGCTCGTAGTGTTCCAGCGATGAAATTGGTGTATCGCATGTGATTGGGAGTAAGATAGTTTAGTGAGAAAGTGCTTGTGAAAGTTTGCGATAACACATGGAGTTTCTGTGGTGAATTCAACTCCTATAGCTACTGAAGGCCTGGAATATGCCTGTTACTCGTTAGATCAAGAGTTTAGCTACACGTGAGTACATATGTCTTATTCCAAAACATGTTATTCATGTAAATATTGACATGTCAAAATCGGTATTGAGTTTAAGGTTATGTTGTAGTAATTTGTACTACAGAGTATGAATATTTTTTTTTTTCGATTTTCGACCTATGTTCCTTGGAGAAAGTTGCTCAGTTTAAGCAAGACTATCACCTGTTTAAGTAAAGGATCATCGTTTGGTTCCACCCAGTATGTTAATCCAGGTTATAAACTGTGTGCCAAATTTCACCAGAATCCGTCGGACCGTTTTAACGTGAAAGAGTAACAAACATCCACACATCCATCTATATAAATTTTCACGTTTATAATATTACTAGCTGTTGCCCGCGACCCCGTCTGCAAAGAATTCGTTTGTCGCTGTCCCGCGGGAACTATGCAATTCACCGCCTCGCAAAGTTACCCGAAAGTTCGATGGGATTGTACAGTAAAATTGCATAAAGTTTACCACTGACAGATGGTTTGCCTTCATTTCATATTCAACTTAAACGACCTACAAATAAAGTCAATTTTAGAATACTGTTACCCACGTTTGCAGATTTTGTAATAGCTACTTTATTTGTATGGTGTTAAAGTTGGAAATGAAATGAAGGCAAGCAATCTGTCAGTGGTAAACTAAAAGTAAACGTATTGTAGATGCATTGCCAGTGTTAAGACGTAATGCAGTATTACCTAGGAATATTAACTAGCTGACTGAGTTTTGCTCGTCGTTGGAAGTAGTTCAACTATTCAGCACAAGCTGGGACCACCAAATACCACGACCGAACTGGAATATTTTCCTAAAATGGTTTTTTCTTTCCAAGATAAGACTTCGACAGATCGATTTCTACAACAATCCTTCTATCATAATTACTAAACTAAACGGGACTTATCACGCACTAAATATTTATTTATTTACCTCGACGTTTCGGCCACATTGCAGCAACCGTGATCACGAGTCAACTGAAGTGTAGGGTGTCAAGTTCGTTTAGCCGCACGAGTCTTTCGAACTACTTTTGTTAATGACATGTCAGAGTCTTACATGGTGTTGCTTAGGAATTGTTTGGAAGGGAGTTGCTTTTTGTATCGTGAACAGCACTATCTACAGATAGATGGCGTTGCTATGGGTAGTCCTGTGGCACCGGTGATGGCCAATATCTGCATGGAATATTTTGAGACGTCTATAGATTTGCAAGCATGGAATGTCAAATTGTGGAAGCGATACGTCGATGATATTTTCTGCGTTATGAAAGGTGGGAAACCTGAAGTGGAACAGTTTTTGGCATATCTCAATTCCATCCATACCAAGATTCAGTTCACTTATGAATTGGAGGTAGGACGTACATTAGCTTTCCTTGATGTTAAGGTAATGGCGAGAACGGATGGTTCTTTAGCACATACTGTCTATAGGAAGCCGACGCACACGGATAGGTATCTGAATGCTTCATCTCACCACCATCCCAGACATCTCCAATCTGTTGTGAGTTCGCTGCAAAATAGGGCATTGGATCTGTGTGACCCTGAATTTGTTGAGGATGAGTTAGGACATGTTCAGGAGGTGCTAAAACGCAACGGTTTTGTGGTGAATAAACGGCAGCCCAGAAGGAAACGTAGAGATAGACATCCTGACGTGGCTAGACAGCCTGCGTATATGCCTTATGTTAAGGGAGTGACTTTTTTTTTTATTTTTTTATATAAGAGGTGGCAAACGAGCAGACGGGTCACCTGATGGAAAGCGATCACCGTCGCCCATGGACACCCGCAACACGGGGGGCATCACAGGTGCGTTGCCGACCCTTTTAGGAATTGGTAGGCTCGTTTTTTAAAGATCCCTAAGTTGTAACGCTCCGGGAATGCTGCCGCAGAAAGCTGATTCCAGATCTTTGTCGTGCGAGGAAAGAAGTTTCGCTTAAAACGCACGGTACTAGAATGCCAATCATCAAGATGGTGAGGATGGAAAGACAAACGGTTCCTCGAAGTGCGGTAGTGGAATTTAGCCGCAGGCAGCAATTCGAACAGCTCGTCAGAACACTCCCCATGATAGATACGGTATAATATACAGAGAGACGCCACATCCCTCCGCAAAGCCAAAGGATCGAGTAGGCCAGAGAGTGCCTGATTACCGACAAATCGAGCAGCTCTACGTTGGATGCGGTCAAATGGAAGAATTTGGTACTTGGGTGCCCCAGCCCAGAGATGAGAGCAGTACTCCATGTGCGGCCTAACCTGCGCCTTATAAAGTTGTAAGCGATGGGCTGGCGAGAAGTACCGTCCCGCTCTATTAAGCACCCCCAATTTTTTAGAAGCTAACTTAGCTTTGCCTTCCAAATGACCACGAAACTGAACATCACTCGAAATGTCGACACCCAGGATCCCAATAGACGATTTGGCATCAAGGGGAGTACCATCAAAAGAAGGCGAAACAACAAAGGGATCCTTTTTAGTGGAGAACGCGCATACTTGAGTCTTTTGGGGATTAAACTGAACTAAGTTTAGTCTACCCCAATCTGCGACATGCTTCAGCATGATCTCAATTTGAGACTCAAGTATATTCCGGCTTTCAATGACGTGTTCCCTGGATAAATTAGCGCGACCGGTATAATACGTGTCCCCAGTACTGTCATCTGCATAGCAATGAATATTGGTATCATGCAACATATCATTGATATGCAGAAGAAATAACGTGGGGGATAAAACGCAACCTTGCGGGACACCAGAGTTTACAGGCTTTAAGTCAGAACATGAGCCGTCGACTACAACTTTGATGCTCCGACCCGAAAGAATACTTGCAACCCAAGAACACAACTTTCCAGGCATTCCGTACGCCGGAAGCTTAGACAACAGAACTCCGTGCCAAACCCTATCAAAGGCTTTCGCTATGTCCAAACTAACTGCCAAGGCTTCCCCTTTGCTCTCAATCGCCATAGCCCAACGGTGTGTTAGATAAGCCAAAAGATCACCAGCTGAGCGACCACGTCGAAAACCGTATTGGTGGTCACTAATCAGCTGATGCTCCTCCAGATAACCTAAGAGCCGGCGGTTAATAATCGACTCCATTACCTTGGAGAGCAAAGAGGTGATAGCTATCGGTCTGTAGTTGGACGGGTCTGAGCGATCGCCCTTTTTAGGGATCGGATGCACGAGAGCTGTCTTCCATCCACACGGGACAACGCCAGTAGAGTAGGAAAGCCGGAAAAGACGCGTAAGGACCGGTGCCAACTCGGGAGCACACATTTTAAGCACAATTGGTGAGATTCCATCTGGTCCACTCGACTTATGGATGTCACACAACTGACAAGTCGACTGACAAGGTTGGCGCTATTTTGGACAAGTATTCCATCAAGGTTGTCTACACGCCTTTGTCCAAGGTCGCGAGGCATATGCGGACACCCAAGGATGTTGTTCCCTTCCAAACACCGGGTGTTTATAAGGTTGATTGTAGGTGTGGTAGTTCCTATATCGGACAAACAAAAAGAACAATAGCTGAGAGGGTCAAGGAACATATCGCGGCTGTTAAAAATCGCCAAGTAAATAAGTCAGCCATAGCCGAGCATTTGTTGGAGTCAGGACCAAACCACTGGATTGAACTGCACAATCCCAGAATTCTGTCAACGGAACGTCATTTCTACTCTAGAATGGTGCGTGAAGCGGTTGAAATTAAAAAACACAAAAATTTTAATCGGGAGGATGGATATAAGCTTTCGTCTGCGTGGAATCCTGTTATAAACAAATGTTGGCCTCGGCAGGAGTGTTCGGGGAGGTCGTCGGATGTTGTGAGTGTTGTGTGTCGGTGTGATGGGGTGCCGTTAAAAAATCTTGATCAAGTGCGGGTAGTTCGAGATACGGGTGCTGATTCTAATCGGGATCAAGTGCGGGTAGTTCGAAAGACTCGTGCGGCTAAACGAACTTGACACCCTACACTTCAGTTGACTCGTGACCACGGTTGCTGCAATGTGGCCGAAACGTCGAGGTAAATAAATAAATATTTAGTGCGTGATAAGTCCCGTTTAGTTTAGTAATTATGAGTAAAAATCACGAAAGTTTAAAACAATCCTTCTATCGTTAGGGCCGTTTTCGAGATCGTCGTGGTATATTTATTGATATATTGATATATCGCTGCTTTTAAACGAAAAGGCCACAAATCAAAATTAAGTTTTTTTTAGGAGAGCACTATTAAATAAAATGCATTTTATATTTGTTTTTTGGGACTCCTACTTTCTATGCTTTTGTGTCATATATCATTCGATGCATGTTTTGACTTCCTACCTCTTCTTTATTTTTAAACCTGATACAAAATATGTGCGTATTTCTATATCAGTTTAATAATGGACAGTTTATTAAGAAGTACATAATTTCAAATAACGTCATTATTGTTTTAAGGAAGAAATTGGATTGAAAAAATTTTACTTGGCAACCATAATTTATTGAATCAGGCGTTACTTTGCGGAGGTCCATATTAATGAACCGAACAAAACGAAACGAAACTCGGGTGAGCAAAGTAATTGTTTCAGTTCATTAATATAGCAAACGTAGTTGCACTGAGCCCACGATTACTTGATTGAGATTTTTGGCTCATTCGTTTAAAAGCAGTGATATGCATACATGAATTGCTCGTATAATAAATAGCACAGGATAATAATAGATCCTTACGCCAGACCACGATTAAGCAAGCATTGCTTTCTGAGGGCCCTACTCTACTACCACACAAGCGATTTACTACCACTACCACACAGGTGATTTAGTTTCGATTGTACAATCGATTTATAATTACTATTTTGGCTAGAGTCAAAACTCCAATTGTGAAAAACGAAAGTCGAAAATGACCGCAAACCAATAGTAACGCTTCGTTGGTACAAGTAGCGTACGATCGTACTATAGGTTAGGTACCAACGAAGCGTTACTATTGGTTTGCGGTCATTTTCGACTTTCGTTTTTCACAATTGGATTTTTGACTCAAGTCAAAATAGTAATTATAAATCGATTGTACAATCGATACTAAAGCATCTCGTTTCGGGAAAACAACCACTAAAATTTCACGGTGTATATAGTACTAGCCTTCCGTCCGCAGCTTCGCCTGCGATAAATTAATTTTCCCGTAGGAAAAGGTAATTTCCCGCGGTAAAAAGTAACCTATGTCACTCAGTGATAATGTAGCTTTCTAACGGCAAAAGAATGTTTGAAATCGGTCCAGTAGTTTCGGAGCCTATTCAATTCAATGCAAACAAACAAACAATCAATCAAATCTTTCCTCTTAGGAAGATCGCATCGAAGTAAATCGATTCAAAAAATCGTAGATCGTATTGCTAAAGATCGATTTTTCAAAATATCGATTCATATAAAAAAAAATTGGGTATCCCATATCTCGCTCCGCCGTAAAATCGCCGAAGAAAACCGCGTGTGTAGTAGGGCCATAACGCTAATATTATCGAGTATAGTATAAATCTTCCCAGGTGAATTTTTCACTTCGAGCCCTTATCTTTCAGAACAAACGGTATCGTCATAGTATTAAGGTTCAAATTTAATGTAATGGCTCAAAGCGAAAAATTCACCTGGGAAGATTTATACTATAGAATAATACGTGTTTTTGCGACAATAGAACAAGGCGCATATAAAGTGCACTGTTCTTGGAATAACTTATGCAACGACCGCCTTAGCCTAGTTGGTAGTGACCCTGCCTACGAAGCAAGAGGTCCTGGGTTCAAATCCCGGTAAGGACATTTATTTGTGTGATGAGCACGAATATTTGTTCCTGAGTTATGGATGTTTTCTATGTATTTAAGTATTTATTTATCTATATAAGTATGTTTATCGTCGTCTAGTACCTATAGTACAAGCTTTGCTTAGTTTGGGACTAGGTCGATTTGTGTAAGATTGTCCCCTAATATTTATTTAATACTACCTGTTGCCCGCGACTCCGTCTGCGAAGAATGGGGGGGGGGGGGGATTAAAAATAGCCTACGACCTATTCTCAGACCTACCGAATACGGAGAAAAAAGTTTCATACAAATCGGTCGAGCCGTTTCGGAGGAGTTCGGTAACAAACACCGTGACACGAGATTTTTATATATTAGATTTATTTATTTATATTTGTTTATCTTTTCAGCTAGCGGAGATACCCAAGGACGAGTTGGACAACTTGCCAACAGACTTCACCAGTTTAGACACGTTTGACATCATTCAGAGGGCAAGGTAGTGTTGACAAACATTTATTAAGAGGGTTTATACCTGCTGAGCTGGCAACGTTGCATTTTTGTTAGTTTTCTCGATTATTCCATAAAAATTGAATGAAAATTAAAAATGTTTTGTATACAAATTGTTCTAATATATAAGTGTTCTAATGTGTCTACTGCAATAATAATTCGTGATAGACTTTTATTTTCTTCAAAAACGAACAAATTATTACCCAACGGTTTTTAAAGAGAAAATCTAACCGAATAATCGAGAAAAACTAACAAAAATGCAACGTTGCCAGCTCAGCAGGTATAGTCAAGGGCAAAAATATGTATACACTTTATTACCTTGTCTAGTTTCGTCATATTTGAACTGCCATATATGAACTGTCACAGTGGTTAAAGTGACAAGGTACTAAAGTGTATACATATTTTTGCCCTTGACTGTACAAACCCTCTTAATATACGCTACGCATGGTTGTGGCCCTTATACACCTACAGTAAAGTTGACGTACGAAACTAGGTTCGTTCAGACTGAACATAAAAAACGTAATATAAAAAAGTAGAATCATTTATAATCCCAAACAGTAATGGTTTTTACTTTTTAGTATTGTCGACAAAGAATTTATTTTAATGGCCTTATGTTTCAATGGTAGTTTGTATGTCTGAAAACATTAAAGCACTTAGAAATCAATGTGACATTCAGAGTTATTCTTTTTTCTGATGTAAGAACTATCATAAAAACCGGCCAAGAGCGAGTTGGACTCGCGCACGAAGGGTTCCGTACTATTTTGTATATAAACGGCAATACAATCACGTTTGTTGTATGAGAGCCCCCCTTAAATATTTGTTTTATTTTAATTTAATTATTTATTTTTAAAGTGAATACATAACTAAATATTCTGTGGATATTTCAAGCTTCTACTTGTTCCCGTTATCAATATCGAGCAAAAAAATCACGTTCGTTGTAGGGAGCCCCCTTAAATATTTATTTTATTTTGTTTTTTTAGTATTTGTTGTTATAGCGGCAACCGAAATACATCATCTGTGAACTTTTCAACTGTCCAGCTATCACGGTTCATGAGATACAGTCTGGTGACAAACGGACAGACATACAGACAGACGGACGGACGGACTGCGAAGTCTCAGTAATAGGGACCCGTTTTTACCCTAAAAATGGTCTTGGTTGACTACCTACTCAGGGTTCAAGTTTTTAATGGCGTTCGTATATACACTCAAGAACAAAACTTTCGGGTCACTAACATAAATTGCAATATCTCAAAACCTAATACAGCTAGCCTAATAAAATACATTGAACTTTAAAGACAATTTAATGTCTCTTAAATAGAACGCATTACATTTAATACTGACTGTTCGTTTAATTTTATAAAAAATAAAAAGTAAAAATGGCATCCACTTCTCATTATTTTATATTACCAATGAGTTTTATTTAATACTTGTAATTAAGGAGGATAAAATTGTCTATAAGGTTCAATTTATTTTACTTAGCTAGGTGTATTAGTTTTCGAAACATTATATCTTATTATAGTGACCCGAAAGTTTTGCTCTCGAGTGTATCTACCTTTATTTTAGTTTACCATCTTCATTCTGAATTTGACTTGTTTCTGGGTCTTGACTGTTAAAGTTACTATGTCCTTTGATGTAGTTAGTCTACTGGACTTTTTTTTCAGTTTTTATTAATATTACTTTTTACGCAGTTGGGTGTTTGGTTTTTTTAATTAACTTTTTATTATAGATTCTTCATGGACCACGGCAACCTCCCCGCGGCACTTCGCTACGTGAATCTGCTCCAGGGTGCTCCGAGGGCGGCGGCGAAGCCCTGGCTGGACTCTGCGCGCACGCACCTCGAAATCAAACAGGCAGCCGAGGCTGTCATGGCGCACGCCTCAGTCTCAGGGCTGCTGTATCTGTAAATTATTTTGTGAACGCCGATTAGCTTTCTGTTCGGAAAACTTAATTTTAGAGTAGCGGAAGCGGAGCGGAGAAATTATTTCTGTGTTGTTTGAATTTGTATGAACATGTCCAAACGTGCCGGTAGCGTTTTTAGGACTTGCGGACCGCGCCGCTACCGAACTCTCGTAGATCACGGCTTCACTCATCTTAAAGCCTGGCAATTTTTTATTTGTAACAAACGACAAACTTACTTTAAACTAATAGAGTCGTAAAATTGCGAAAACAATGAACAAAAATGAGTTGCGGTTGAATCTTTGTCATGAATTAATTTTATTTGTAAAATTTCAATATTGTTTTCAGCTAAATGTTTTCAATGAATTTCGCTGACTTAAACATTTTAGTTACTGTCTTTTTATGCTTAAAAATTGTTTCAGAGGCGTATATTTGACAGGAAATTGAGTCGTCGCGAATTTCTGGAAATCGACATTAAACTTACAAGCAGCATTAAGACATAATTCTAATTTAAACACAATACATAAATAATTTTCCAGTCATTTGTAAGTCAACATGGCGGGTTTAAAGTTTATCTTAAAGAATACCGCTAATTACTGAACAATGAGTTAATCATTGTTTACAAATTTAGTGCTTATGCTAATTGATTCGCTACGAAAAAGATTCATGTGTAATTTATTTTACTTTAGTGGAAATTAAACTTTGCATCTTGTAAAGTAAATACACTATCAAGTAGCTATTAATGAAAGAGGATTCTTTGTGAACCAATGAAACGGTGAGACGATGTGCTATCTAATTGGTAGGTTACTGTGTAACGAGTTTCGTAGCCTCCTTGACTAGAAATTAATTTAAATGGCAAATTGTAATAGCCGCCCTTGACAACAATACGACCATCCAGTTAAAAATATCTGTTCACATTGAATTAAAAGTAACGTGAGACGTACATAATTATTAAAGTAAGATATACTAGTCACTACCGTATTATTAATTGAGGTATGCCTGAAATATTTCGAATCAATCCGTGGTTTTTCCTCAAGGTTGCTTTCGTATATCTTATTGTAATAATTTCTCACTTGTTGATTATTTTCTATCTGCAAACTAGAAGAATTGTTATCAGAGATATTGTTTAACGATTTAGTCGCTTTACCGTTGCACATATCTAGTTCTTTGTTACCATCTATCGCCATAAGTTTTGTTTCAAGCCTGAATTATAACGAATTTAAAGAAAATACAGTTAGCAAAGCCCAAAATTCAAGTGGCAAATTGTTGAAAAATTCTATACCATTTTGGGTTTTAGTGACAATATTATTGTAATGTTCAGTTATAGGAACGTTTGTAACCACTAATTTCCACTAGGAAAAATGTTCACAGATGTATTTGAGCACAATAACTACTATTAGAGTGCGTTCACGTAATTAAAAATCATCCTTTTTTCGTTTCTAACTGCATTTAAGTCGGTAAACCTTGTTATAGCAACGTTATCTACGATTTAAGGTAAACGGGGCTAGTTAAATTTAGTAATTTATGTAAATATGAAAAATATCGTATGTAATTTAAATTAAACAATGATTTTTATTTCATTTTCTTGTTTTATTTTACTTTTCAATCGACGAAAAAGAATAAAATAAGGAGGTTATCACTTAGATAATTTAAATTATGTAAGGGTTCTCAAGTCGCATTTGGTTTGGCAAATAAATGTGCTGTCAGAAAAAAAAAATTAGTAACGTGTGGATAATCGGGAGCCGAGTGACTCGGGGTTAGCGGTGCGGGGGGAGGGGCGCGCTCAACTACCTTATCTTATCTTATCTTATCTTACCCGCCGCACAGCTGTCCACAAGCGCATGGTTTTTTAGGATAATCTTTCGCCTGATGTGTATCAATATTTAAGTACTGAAAGGTACTGAAAAAAAAAACGCATTTTTTTTTATCTTTCACTAAGGACACCAGTACCTACCTATGAAAATTTGCACGGTCAAAAAAATTTCACCCTGTATAGATAGATACACGCTTTTCTAAATAAAAAGCAGTTACAATAAAATACAATGACTCATTATTATACACCACAAATAATACAATACAGAAAAACAATACATTAAAAAATATACAAGTAAATCAATGGGCGGCCTTATTATTTTATTTAGATCTAACTCCGTGGTAAAACTAACTTCTTTTTCAACAAGAAAGAAATTAAAACATGACACATCTGTCACATGTGCATTACTGTACAAAAATCAACTAAACAAGAATGCACATTTTTTCCCCTTTACCAATATCCCAATATCTACCTACCCAATTAGTAGTCCTACGCATTTTCCAATTAGTCAAACATGTTCCGTGTCACACCGTTGATATGCAACTCAAGAAGTGTTCTGGTAAGTTTGTGCTTTATTACTTCTTACTTACAAATAAGTAATTACAAAAATGTAGTGGTGATTACAGTTGAAGAAACGTTTTTGAGTGCGAACATCACTACATAGTATAAAACAAAGTCGCTTCCCGTCTGTCTGTCCCTATGTATGCTTAGATCTTTAAAACTACGCAACGGATTTTGATGCGGTTTTTTAATAGATAGAGTGATTCAAGAGGGATGTTTATATGTATAATACATGTATAATTGCACCCGTGCGAAGCCGGGGCGGGTCGCTAGTTTTACTTAAACAAGCATGCAAATATGTCTTATAAACTGATTTGTAAATGGGTAAGGCTAGTGTTGGTAAAGACTCAAGTCCACAGAAATATATTGAGTAGATGTCACAAGTGGACGTACCTTGCGTGTTTCTAACCCGACATTTTGTCGGGTTTAAATCCGTTTGAAGCTAGTCTGCTTTTGACCGTTGCCGCGATATGACTCGAATCATGCGAAACGAGCACTGATATCACAAAAACAGTGCTTTAGAGCTATATGTAATGTAGATATTTTGACCTCTTGTAAGCTTTGAGTATTTAGACTGAAGGGAGGCGCCTTGAAGCGCATTTCCCCTCTGCCAAAGGTATGAACCCGCCGGGTATAATACCTGATTTACACTCGCCTCGTCACCTCGCCTCGCGCCTCGCCTCGTCATCTCGCTCCGGACGCGAGCTAAATGAGCGTGTTTACACTCTCGTGGCAAGTTCAGTTTTCTCTGAGCTAGCGACGATGGAGGACGTTGAAGTGTTAGCGGCAACTCCTCCGAAACGCCTCGACCGATTTGTATGAAACTTTTTCTCCGTATTCGGTAGGTCTGAGAATAGGTCGTAGGCTATTTTTTATCTCCCCCCCCCCCCATTCGTCGCAAAAGGAGTCGCGGGAGTGTATGTATAAAATTATTACAAGCTATTATTATACTTTATTTTTTCTTAGTAGAAGTTAAAACTTCACAGGCTGATACATTGTTACCTTCACGGAGGTAATAATGTCAGCCTGTTAAAATACATTTTTGTGACAAGCTTTTATTATGCATAATAATATATATTTTAGGCAAAGTATGGAAATAATGTTTCAAGAAATGCTGAATGAAGATAATAGCGAGTTTAAAAAATTTTGCAGAATGTTGCCAAATGATATTGACTTTCTGCTAAGCAAAGTTGAACCTATAATTAAAAAGCAAAAGACTAGACTCAGAATCCCCATCCCAGAAAAAGGGCGCTTAGCAATAACTTTACGAATTCAAGAAATCGAAACGTTTCTTCTCGCGACCAATCCATTTTGCAGTTTTAAAGCGCACAACCTGCGCGGCACAACGTTGAAACATGAATGAAGCGGAAGCGCGAATGTAAACACGACGCTCGCGTTTGTCGCGAGGTCCTTTGACTCGCGACCAAAAAACCGCTCCGGACGCGAGCGTTGCGAATCACGAGACGAGGCGCGAGACGAGCCGCGAGCGTCTGTTCACACTCTCGTCTCGTGGCTCGTCCCGCAGTTCGTCTCGCCACTCGTACGCGAGTGTAAACCAGGTATTAGCAACCTACGGGCGATAACATCTCCTTTCAGTCTAAATACTCAAAGCTTGTAAGCCGTTATTTAGAGACCTAAGACTGTTGACTGTGCCAAGCATGTATATTTATGAGGTTTGTCTATTTGTTAAACTTCATCCCGAATTATTTAGCACGAAAAAGGATTTTTGTAATTTTAATACCCGATACCCAAATCGACTTGTTATTCCATCTAAAAGGACTAAATTGTACGGCAAGAATGCTTACTGTATGGCAATTGATATTTACAATCGATTGCATGATGACATCAAAGAATTACCACTTAATTTATTTAAACGTAGGTTAAAGAGTTGGTTAATGCAAGAGTGTTTTTATTGTATTAGTGATTATTTTGATTATTATAAGTGTTAAAATTAGTATTTGGGCTTGCTATTAAGTTGAATTTAATTTAATGATTATTGACATTGTATTATTTAACTATTTGTGTTTCAAGATTATTTTTACATTGACTAATTTTAGGTGTATGTTTTTTGCATGCCAGCTACTGGTGAAATGTGTGTAACATATCATAAATGTATACCATCTTTTGTACCACATTTTAAGCAAAATAAATGACTTATGACTTATGACTTATGACGACTCGGTCGGAAACGAAAATAGCGATTCGCTTCCGTATTAAGTCGTAAAAATACCACAAATTGCATTGGCAGACAAAAAGGAGATATTTCCTTTCAGATTCAATTACTTTTTGTGGTAAAATCTCTCTTATTTAATTTAAAATTAATTAATTTATATTTTGTCGTGTTGCGATAGACCTGTACCTACTATGAAAGATACCTACGCTGTCGACCTATCGCCACCGTATACACTTCCATTACAGCTTTAACTTGACGTGGTAATAAGTTTTGAAACACGCAGTGAGCAATGGAAATTGCAACGTTCTATTCTTTGGGGTTTCGAAGTTATTGATTTCTTCTTCTTCTTGCGCTGCCCTTATCCTACACAAAATACGGTTGGCACATGTTTTCTTCTTCCAATTTCCTCGGTCTTCCGTCAAACTTAAAGATCAGAGAGAACAGATAGGTACTTAATTCCGTCTCCGTTCATCAGGTTGCTATACTTATTTTTGGCGTTCCTGAATAGCAGTTCATCCCTATCCTCTCGCAAACGAATGAATTACCGCTCGCAAACCGTGTTGGGCTGTTCCTGAATTTAGCCCCTGGTATTTCATGCACAGACCTCACACATGATTGTTAAAGCTCCAAACATTACAACCGTCACCCCCACAGCACCGCCACCCTCCGCTGTCTGTGCTATTGGAGCTAAAGGAAATGAAGATTTTTTTATTTTTACTTTATTTATTACTTGTTGTAATCGACGCTGGTTTTTTTTGGCATTCTTTTAGAAAATTGGTATTTGGAACCGTTTTCTGAAACCAAGCCGATACCAAATAGGTCTAGAGCCCGATCTTTAAAATCACATCACTCGAAAATACCGTTGGAAAGCGGTTAAAATTTATGTAATGTTACAAAACTATCATCATCATCAGTCCATATACTTACGTCCCACTGCAGGGCACAGGGCTCCTCTCAGATCAGATCTTCTTCACCGTAAAGCTCATGGTAAATTTCAAATGTAATTTCGCACATAAATTCCGAAAAACTCAAGAGGTGCTAGCCTGGATTTCAACCCACGACCCTCTGCTTGAGAGGCCATAGTTCAAACCGCTAGACCACCACGGCTTACAAAACTATACTTAGCTCAAATTAATTTATCGAGTAGTCGAAAAGCTCAAGATTATTATTCAGAGTCTACCTACTCATGACCACGGCCGCTGCAATGTGGATGAAACGTCTGGGTAATTTTTAAATCATTATCATCATCAGCCTATGCTCGTCCACTGCTGGACATAGGTCTCTCCCATGGCACGCCACTGAGCACGATCCTCGGCCACTCTCATCCAGCTCTTGTCAGCCGCCTTGCGAAGATCATCGCTCCACCGCGACCCGTACATACATACATTGCAAGTTAATAAAAACTTTGTAATATCGGTCTGGCCTACCAGGTTCCAAAAGAAGAAATTAGTCAAGCCTTTATTTTCCAGTACCGATGTAGAAGCATCGAGCTCCGCGTGGCCGGCATATGCCAGACGTATGCGCGCGCGCAGCGGGAGCGCGAGGCGTGCCCCGCACCGCCGCCGCTTCCGCCCCCGCCGCGGGACCTGCGGCTCCTCTGGGGGACTCTGGCACTTGCCGTTTTTACCGGATGGTTCACGGTGTATGCTAAGTAAGTGCCTAATTATAGAAAAAAAAAACTCGAGGAAACCCCCCCATCTGTATGTTTTACGCACAAGAAAGTTAAATAAATAAAATAAATAAATATCACAGGACAATTCACACCAATTGACCTAATCCCAAAGTAAGCTAAGTATAGCTTGTGTTATGGGTACAAGGCAACGGATAAACATACTTATATAGATAGATACATACTTAAATACATATTAAACACCCAAGACCCGAGAACAAATAGGTATTCGTATTATTCATACAAACATCTGCCCCGACACGGGAATCGAACCCGGGACCTCAAGCTTCGTAGGCAGGTTCTCTACCTACTAGGCCATCTGGTCGTCTAAGCGACCGCGTCTGGTAGTTAAAGCATCGATCAACCGTGAGAAAACCGGTCAATAAAGTCTAATTGTACCCCCTGGATCGTAAGTTACTTTCGTAAAACAAGATCCCATGCCAAATCTTGGGATAACATTTGCACCGTTTGCCAGACGTCCCTATTTTTGGCCCGAAATTAAATATTCGGATCGGGACAGGCTCAGTCCCGCTTTTGGGGATCGCTCGACTGTTTGATGACGTATGGTAAAATAGGGATCCTGCCTTTTTGCACTTTTTTCCCAATTGATTAATTTGCCAATTTTTTCATTTCCCAACTGTTTTTTTCTGAAACTATAAACTATTCAAGATATATTTCAGGACTATCCTTGTAGAACCCTATAGGTTAGGTTAGGTTAGTTTTATAACAATCTTGAATAGTGTATAGTTTCAGAAAAAAAGACGGTTTGGAAATGAAAAAGTTGGCAAATGACTTATCATCATCATCAGCCTATATTCGTCCACTGCTGGACATAGGCCTCTCCCATGGCACGCCACTGAGCACGATCCTCGGCCACTCTCATCCAGCTCTTGCCAGCCGCCTGGCGAAGATCATCGCTCCACCGAGTCTGAGGACGTCCTTCGCTACGTTTGCTGATCCGTAGGCTCCTTAACCCCTTTTTCACTAGAGCCACAGATTTTTACACTTGACTGTACGTATTTTAAGTATGTCCCAATTTTGACGAAGGAATCCCGATTTTTAACTCAAAAGGTTTAAGATAATCCCGCTTTTCCCGAAAAAATCTGGAAACGCTATTCTAAAGTAATATTGGTACAGGCGATACAATACATCATTTCCAATCCATTTAGCGAGCCGTTTGGCAAATATATGCTACGCCAAGTCTTGCGATATTAATAATTAATTTCTTGTTTTCGATAACAGAAAATCGCCAGAGGTTCGCGACTGGCTGAGCATCCACCTGCCGTGGTTCGACGACTTCATAGCCATAGCGTATGAGGAGAACATGTCACACGCAGACTTCGCCAAGGACTTGGCCGACCGCGTGCAAGAGTACGTGACCAAGGACCGGCGCCCGCGCCAGTGCTCGACCGACGGAAAACCTGTGCCGCCGGACCGTAAGGGCACTTTGCACTACCTAACTATTTTTTTTTATACAATAGTAGTTACATAAAGTTAAATTTACTAGACTATGTTAGTTTATACATGCATACATTATTATTATTATTATTTATTTATTTATTTATTTTTACTGTCCAGTCACGATCCCCACCCAGTGTTTATAGTGATAGGGCAGTCAAGACGTTCGGCAAACATCCCCAGAATGCCGTTGCTGCTGCCGTGCACACGTCGCAGCAACGAGGCGACTCTAATTACAAATTAATCATGTTTACGCTTATTTGTTTCAGCACCTAAGATGGACGTTAGGTGCGTACACCGGGAAGAGAATCAAGGTAATTGTTTATTTACATTTGATAGTGAGTGGTTGCGCAATTTAATTTATCCGTCGCGTCGTAGGCTTAGTATAACGTTGCCGGAGTTGAATGTGTAACTAAAGAACAGCTGACCCGATTTCAATGATTTTTGGAAAATAGATTTGGAAAAATCACTGAATTTAAAGTATTACAGCTTTTAAGCGTGTAAAGAGGGAAAACTTGGTTGCAAAGGTAACGGAAATTTGTTTAACTTGGTCGCCAAGGATACGGAAAGGATGATGAGCAGATATGTATAGAACCCAGTCTGATTACCAATAGTATATACAGGGTGATTAATCCAAATGGGTCAGTACAGTACAGAGAAATCAGAAACTATGAGAGATAGCAAAATCTGTTCTTAGGAACCAAACCAAAAAGGATATTTCGCAAACTATTGTTTGTTTTCTATCAAACTATTGTTCTAATGTTTTACACAAGAATTCATAGCAAAAGTTGGTAGTTATATTCTAGGGATCAACTAATAACAAAACGACATGTGAATATTTAGGTACAGAATTTTGATCAGGTTCGATTCCTGGTTATGTATGAGAGTTAAAAAAAAATGTTTGAATGCCATTTTTGTTAAATCTAAAATCGAAGCCATGGTTCCTAAGAACTCTTTTCGCTATCTCTCATAATTTCTGATTTCTCCATACTGACCCATTTGGATTGATCACCCTGTATAATGCGTGTAGAATTATCGATCCTACCATTTGCTATAATCGTTATTAAGAAGACTAGGCTGTATAAGCTGGGAGAATTTACATAAATACTAAGTATAGGACGAAAGCAAACAACAAATATACTTAACTAGCTTTTGGCCGCGACTTCGTACGCGAAGACTCAGTTTTTTCTATCCCGTGGGAATTTTACATTTTCCCGAAAAAAAAAGTAGCCTATGTCAACCAGGGATAGTTATATCACATAATATGTAAGAATTTTAAAAATCAGCCTTGAAATTGAATTAATTTATTTCTGTCCCGTGGGAATTTCGCATTTTCCCGGATAAAAAGTAACTTATGTCAATGAAAGATAATGTAGCTTTCTATTGGTGAAAAAAAAATTAAAATCGGCTCAATAGTTTCAGAGATTCCGCTACAAACAAAAAAAATCCCTATCTCGTGGGAATTTCGAAAAATCCTTCCTTAGTGCACCTCTACAAAGCTCAAGGTACGTGTATGCCAAATTTCAAGTCTCTAGCACCAGTAGTTTAGGCTGTGCGTTGTCTGTCAGTCAGTCAGTCAGTCAGTCATTCAGTCAGTCAGTCAGTCAGTCAGTCACGGTACTAATTTATTGGTATAGATGACTTGTAAACTCACGTATTTGAGGGCTGATAACTTGTTTCTCCGGGGTTTTTGAAGGTTGTTCCCAGTTTAGAAAATTAAGCTTAAATAACTAGCTTTCACATGGTATGCATGCTGCGGTTCGTATTGGTCATGCAGGCCAATTTGTTTGTTTATACTCTTTATTGTACAAAAGGAAAACAAAAAAGGTTACAGAAGAAAAAAATTATAAGTACAAAGGCGGACTTATCCCTGAAGGAATCTCTGCCAGTCAACCTGCAATTTGCCCATCATTCTTTGTTTATGTTGTGAAGTTACCGGTCAATTGTTATCAAACAATCTAGACAAGGTTTTTAATTTTCAATGTTGTAAATTTGGAGACGCGGATTGATTGTTTATTCGGTACGAAGTTCGCCGAGACAGCTAGTTGTATAAAACATAATCAGTAATATTATTGACTGTATAGGTAATCTTCTGATATCGCATTCAATTTCCCGCCTGTAGGTCAACCTGGTGAGAAAGGAACCTGCACGGTCCAGCAACCACCCTTTATCATCAAGAACATCTGCGAGTTGGAGACCTGCCTCCGTGACCAGGGAGAAGACGCTGTGAACAACTACCTGACCGCGCGGGATGCTTGCCGATATTACAATGAAGTATTTAGTCACCATCATTATCAATTATCATCAACCAATAGACGTTCAGTATTAAACAAAAGTCTCCGTTCGAATACCACAAGAAAGAACAACTTGCCATCTGCATTCGCCGGTCCATCTAGATTCTAGTGAGAAGTCTGCCTGTGCATTGTTCTTCGGGTGATGTATTCATACTACCGCTACAGTTTTCCAGGCGATTACCAGATACCATTTGACCAACCAAATAGACGAGTGGTCTGCCCATCAACCTCCGACTGTCTTACTAACTAGTACTTATCCATCCATCGTACCAAGAATGCAAGATGGGTCGACAACCATATATTTTAAATTCGATGCATAATATATTAATGCGCACTACTGTGAATCAAGCTCAGTAGGTAATTAATTATTGAGGGCATCTGCGACAGGCTAGTTGGTGCCATATCGTGAAGTCTCTTTGGGATTTGTTAACAGCAAAAATAATCAACCGCAAGCCAGACTGTTACGTCAAACGGACCTTACGATACTAACGCCTTCTTCTTCTTCTTTAAGTGCCACTCCAATTACTGAAGGCCGGCAGTCAGCTCTTTAAACTTTTCCTTGTCCAGAACAAGCCTAAACAGCTGTTCCACTGATTTTATTCTGGTCCATTCTCTGATGTTTCGAAGCCGAGACATCTAACGCCTACCAATCAATCATCAATATTGTTTGCAAGAGACGGTACCGGTCGTTTCTCAGAACAAGGCCCAAATATAAACTAACGCCATGTAGCGATATTTCACTCGTCAAAAACCCTCATTGGTCGACATGTTTCAGAGCTGCATATGTTCGGACTTGTGAACAAATTCTGGGATATTAACCTTTTCAACACCACGCCTCGACAAAACGTAAACCTGCTTTGAATCTTATGTTATTGTGTCAAGATCACTTTGACACTGTACTTTGTGACACCTATATGTGTCGTTGGCGTTGAAAAGGTTAAAGTATTTATTTTCAATCTTATGAAAAAGACTACGTTATTCGTATCAAATTAAGCACTTCAGAATCTTAAAAGAGGTGCATAATACCTACGTCATAGAATGTCGTGATTAGTCTTAGTGGAAAACAGTTAATAAATACATACCTACGCTCCAAAAACATAACCCTCCTTCGACAGTCGGGTGAGAAGTATGTTAATTTGTTTCAGTTGGTAGAAGAAACTCTGCTGGACTTTAACCTTCAGCGTTTAAAGGCCCTACGGCCTGCAATGGCGGAGCGGCTCGACTTGGTGAAAAGACACGTCGCTAATGCTGAGAAATTCACAACCAATTTAGGTCAGCTTACAATTTTGTTGCTGTTGGTTTTGAGACTCCGTGTCCTTGGGGTCCCGGTACACACAACTTGATTAAAGAAGTGCAAAAGCGTCTGGTTGACACCACTAGAGACCACAGAGCTGGCAGTTATCTCCCTCAAAGAATATCCATCGCCATTCAACGAGGGAATACTGCCAGCCTTTTTGGGTACGATGCCATGGGGGCCTTTTTTAGGCTTAATCTAGTAGTTTCTAAGATAGACAATTAGTTTATAGTTAAGTTTTATTCAATGTTATTTTTTCTTAATATTTGTATTCTTATAGCTTCAATAATTAAATTCACAAAATGGACTTATATTTAGGTATATAGGTCGATACCTCCTTCAAATCTGCTGGTCTACTATAGTAGTTACGTATACGTAAATGCCGCTTAGGTATCTGCACTGTCTGTAGTTTACAGAGGATGGTTTTATCTTCATATTCGATTTCTTTTACCAAATTTGGATTAAAAATTGGAAATTGGCTAAATTTATCAGGTACGTGGAATTAACAGTAGATATAATAATATATAAATAAATAAATATCACGGGACAATTCACACCAATTGACCCAGTCCCAAAGTAAGCTAGGAAAGCTTGTGTTATGGGTACTAGGCAACGGATAAACATACTTATATAGATAGATACATACTTAAATACATATTTAAACACCCAAGACCCGAGAACCAACATTCGTATTTTTCATACAAATATCTGCCCCGACACGGGAATCGAACCCGGGACCTCAAGCTTCATAGTCAGGTTCTCTAACCACTAGGCCATCTGGTCCATATACTAGGGGCGTTCAATAAAAAGTGAGAATGAGTATGTTATAAACAACTTTTACTAAATGTCATTTTATTTTTCCACATAGTCACCTTTTAGCATAATACACTTAGTATATCTTTTTTCTAAACTTAAAATTCCATTTTTAAAAAAGGTCTCATCTTGAGTACTTAAAAAATCTTGTACTGCAGCGACTACCGCGTCGTCGTTTTCAAATTTCTGGCCTCTCAGGTATTGTTTCAATCTCGGAAATAGGTGGAAATCACTGGGAGCGAGATCTGGTGAATACGGAGGATGCTTAAGGATATCGAACCCAGCATCACGAATTGCAGCCATTGCAACGGCGGACTTGTGTGCCGGGGCATTGTCCTGGTGGAACAGCAGAACTTTCGAGAGTTTACCTCGCCGTTTTTCGCGAATCTCATTGCGCAATGTTGCTATTTGTTTGGCGTATAATGTGCCCGTAATAGTGGCTCCATGCTCGAGATACTCAATCATTAATACCCCTTTACCATCCCAAAAAACAGAGCCCATGACCTTACCGGCAGATGGGCTCACCTTGAATTTCTTCGGAGTTGGAGATGATAGCCTTTTCCATGTCATAGACTGCAGTTTCGTTTCTGGGTCGTAATGATGGAGCCATGTTTCGTCCATTGTTATAAATCGCGCCAAAAAAAGTTCCCGGTCTTGCTGCATCAGGTTCAAAGCTTCTTGACAAATCTCTAGTCTAGTTTGTTTTTGCGTGTCAGTAAGCATTCTTGGTACCCAACGCGCAGATACCTTTTTCATACCCAAGCGTTCATGTAAAATATTATGCACGCTCCCCGTTGAAATCTTTACATTTTCAGCAATAAAACGAACCGTGACACGACGATCCGCCAAAACTGAGTTTTCGACTTTTTTCACAATTTCTTCAGTTACTGCTGTAGTAGGGCGTCCGGAGCGGGGGTCGTCCATTGTCGATGTTCTTCCACGTCTAAATTCGGCGCACCAACGTGCGACTGTCGAATACGGAGGAGCATTAGACCCTAAAGTGTCCCGCAAATCCAAATTGACTTGGTCCGTAGAAAAAAATTTCAAACACAAGTATTTGATAACGGCGCGCAGTTCAATTTTCTCCATTTTCGCTAACGTACTCAATAGCATTGCAAAGAAATTACCGTATATTTTTTTAAACAAAAGACAGTTAGTTTTTTTTTTCATAGCAATCAGCTAGATAGATTAGCTTTACCGGCCAGTATTTAATTTCGTAATATTAAAAGAGTTTGCATCTCATTCTCACTTTATATTGAACGCCCCTCGTATGACAGTTAAATTTAAAATTAGAAAAAGAAAGTGTAGACAAATGATTTATTGTAACATCAAATTGTGACTTGCGTACCTACCTATGTTTTACAAATAAATATTTTTGATATTTTGATATTTTGGTAGATACAGAATACAGATGAGATAGTTAGAAGAGTTTTTAAAAAGTAACTTGTTGTAATTATTGTTGACCAGAGGAAATGACTCGGTTCCTCGACTGCGGCATGGGGGCAACCAAAGAAGCCATTCAAAACACGAAAGCGCTCCTCAAAGAATACCAATTGAAGATAAAAGCGATGGAGATGGAGTATATCTGGCAGAACGACGAGTCGCTGGTTATGGATGAGCGTTGGATGAAGGTTGGTAATACTTTAAAACATAGCGAGTAAAATGCGAATATATTGTAATGCCTTGAGAGTTTTTGAAATGGATGAAACATGCCTTCGATGCAACTCTTTGGAGTAGGTACAGAAGGGTTTCCTATACTTATCATCATCATCACTTACGCCTTGTAAAAAATTAGGGAAACTGGCGGCAATCGACGTATCACGATGCTATCCCAGTTGTCCAAGTACCTTACCCACTGCACTCACTATACGCTACTCTTAGGTGGAAGATCTGATCGACCAATACACCCATGAGAATGAGCAGTTGTTCCCGAGCGTCAAATATAACTCCGCCAAACCTTTCATCCAGGACGATGTTGATCTACTTCTGCATCACACCTTGAGATATGTAAGTGTCGATAAAATTAAATCATGATCAAAAACAGCACCCAAGCGCTGAGTAGGAGTCCTGCCCAAGGGTGTGTCAATTCTACACAATTGTCACTTTTTGCGCATCGGAGCAAAATGCACAAAACGTAAAATATAAACTACACGCAAAATGTAACCAATAGCAAAATTTTTATTGATAGATTTGAAATCCTTTTTTTTTTTTATGCTAAGGAGGCCAGACAAACGAACTAGTGGGTCACCTGATGTTAAATGATCACCACTGTCCATAGACACCCGCAGTGCTTTACACAATGCCAGTGCGTTGTCGGCCCTAGGAAAAGGAGAGGGAATAGGGAAGGGGGAGAGGTATTGGGCCCCCGGCGCTCTCACTGACCGTACGAAACGCAGCAGGAGTACTGCTGCTTCACGCCGGTGTTCTGTGAGAGGGTGGTACTGCCCCGGACGAGCCGGCCCATTTGTGATGCAGCGGCTAGCTACAACATGGCTCTACCACTACTAAAATCCTGTATGTCAAATGCGGTGGTGGGGCGCGTCATTTTAAATTAGACAAGCTCTACTACAATACGATTACTTCCACTTTGACACTCGGAATATCTCGGTTTTAATCGTAAAGGTTCGTATTTTCACATAGATCTAGACCTTTAATTGCTAAAACAATCGAAGGCCGAAGTATACTAAACACCGAAACTTCAAATTACATCATCGTTTCAATTTAAATTGTAAAGTTAAACACTGCTTTTTAGGGTTCCGTACCCAAAACGGTGCCAACGGGACCGTATTACTGAGACTCCGCTGTCTGTCTGTTTGTCCTAAGGATGGCGATCTGAGATAGATTAATCCAGATTAATCGAGAATCAATTTATCGGACCAAAAAAAATCGATTTTTTAGATCGATATGTAGCACTGAATCGATTCAGTGAATCGATATTTCACCCTAGAAAATCGACGTTCGATTTTTATCTTACATTAAGCCTCAATAGAGTATTTTGGTATGGTTATAAAAACATTTGTAATTATTGAATTCCCTGAACTGAATAGTTTCAGGGAATTTCAATGAACAGAGATCGATTACTATAGTAACTTTCTTGTTTTCCATAAAAAGGATTTATATTTGCATTATAAATGTAAAATCGAAAAAAAAATCGATTTTTGAAAGGAGATCTATCTTTGTGACCTCGATTTTTTATGAATCGATTTTTTAGATAGCGATTCCAATCGATTTAAAAATCGATCTTATTCGAGAAGAATCGCCATCCCTAGTTTGTCCGTCCGTCCGGCACAGGGCTCTATCTCTTGAACTCTTAAACCGTAATAGCTTGACAATGGAAATTTTCACCGATTTTCTGTGGCCGCTATAACAACATATACTAAAAATAAAATAAAAACAAGAGTTGAGGGAGGGGACTAAATATTAGGGGACAATCTTACACAAATCGACCTAGTCCCAAACTAAGCAAAGCTTGTACTATGGGTACTAGACGACGATAAACATACTTATATAGATAACTAAATACTTAAATACATAGAAAACATCCATAACTCAGGAACAAATATTCGTGCTCATCACACAAATAAATGCCCTTACCGGGATTTGAACCCAGGACCTCTTGCTTCGTAGGCAGGGTCACTACCAACTAGGCTTAAGCGGTATTTTTAACTCGATCTTTATAAGGACATCGTCCGCAAAGAAAAGGGGTATAAAAAAAAATAGTCTACGACCTATTCTCAGACCTATCGTGTACGGAGAAAAAAATTTGATAAAAATCGGTCGAGCCGTTTCGGAGGAGTTCGATAACAAATACCGTGACACGAGATTTTTATATATTAGATTAACTAGATAATATAATTAAATTATCTTTAACAATTAATTTTTTATCATTAGGAGGATTACCCCCCTTTATTGGATTGTTCCCAAAATTAAAAGCAATTAATTAATTTTTTATTAAAAATATTTTTTTATTTTAACATTTATTTTTATTATAATAAGATTAGTTATTGTTTTATATTATATTCGTATTATTTATTCATCTTTAATATTTAATTAATTTTTTAAGAATAATTTTGTATTTTAGGAATAATTATTAGAACTTTTTTTTATCTATAAGGTTTTAAGTTAAATATAAACTAATAATCTTCAAAATTATTCATAAAGAAAAATTTCTTTAAGCCTTAGAATGTTTTTTCTCAACTTAAAATTTGCAATTTTATATTATTAATTTAACTATAAAGCCTAATAAAGAGAAATATTCTCGTAAATAAATATACAATTTATCGCTTAAATTACCTTCTTAAAATTTTCACAGAATATTTGTTGCTATTGGCTACCTACTATTAGAACAAATAACAAAAATGAAATAAACCTTAACATAATAAAGGGGATTACCATACATGAGACATATTTTTTCGACTTTTATATTAAACATATTAGTATGAAATCCTTCGTGTGCGAGTCCGACTCGCACTTGGCCGGCTTTTCGGAGTCGTGGCAGGTGGTCGGGGAGAGGTTTCATTCTATTGTTCTTTTCAAATTATCATTCATTACGTATGTAAATGAGTAGAGTTTGTTTGTTTAATGGGCAGACGTAATGACGGACTCTAATGAATAAATAATTAATCATTTATTTGACCTCTTTTGTCAACCGATACTTGAAATAACCGGACTTGAAATACAGTCAGCAACGAAAATCGCCGAACAAAATAAGATTTTAAAAGTTACTAGACACATTCATTGTACATAAGTTACTGAACAGAAGTACAAACAAAAATACATTTTCACCTCACTAGCTCGGAAAGCCCTTTTTGTTTGTTTGACATCTATTGAGAAAATCGCTTTTTATCCACTTGTGAAGAAAGAGTTTTGACATTTGAAGGCAGCTTAAGTGATATTTGACAGCTAACAAAACGCAAAACGTTAAAAGTGCTGAATTTTGAACATCACATATTAATTGCGTCGAGTAAAAAACACTAAATACAGTCTTACAACTTTATTTTAATTCATAAATATCAGCATTCAACATTAACCTTCATTCTTGTTGTAAAAATGGATAAAATGTTCTGACAGTCCAAGTAAGTCGATGTGCGAACCAAACGCATCCGAAATAATAAAAAAAAACTTAAGTCAATCAAAACTTTTCAATTAATTAAGCCGTCAATGTTAAATATTCGCATGTTTTTCTAGTTATTTTGTTATTAAAAAGGAGTGATTCGAGTGAAGAACACGTATTAACACCTGTGGAATTACGGGAAACCGTGCAAAATGCGGAATTGAGCTTGCGGAATGTCGGTATTGGAGTAGTTCCATAAAGACTGGATATGCTTAGGCTATTTTGCATTATTTTTGATTTTACCAATACTTCAAAATTAAAGTATTGACAAAGAGGTAAATAAATAATAATTGATAGTACGAACTCTTTTTCTTATTTTCCTCGCTGTAGTGAGGTGAAAAGTTTTGTGTTATACACGGGTGAAAAGTTATTTTACGTCTCGTGTGTTGAAACACTCGCTATCGAAAGGATTCTATTTTTGAACCACTCGCTTCGCTCGTGGTCAATCATAGAATCCTTTCGATAGCTCGTGTTTCAAATGAACACTCGCAGGTAAAATACAACTTTCCCCCCTTGTATAACAAATAACTATTACATCTTAAAATGCCAATAGTAGCTAAACAATATAATTTCAAAAGTTGCTGAACAGTATACTTTCAGAAGTAACTGGACAGTATAAATCAAAAAGTGACTAGACATTATAATTTAAAAAGTGGTTGAACAGTATACTTTCAAAAGTAGTTGGACATTATAATTACAAATGTCAAAGGAAAGTATAATTCACAAAGTATTTGGTCAGATTTATTATTTTCACATCCAATTCAAACCAAGGAGGTTGCTACACATTTTACCTAAAATAAACAAGAAACACTGGCTGGTGTAAAAAATGACAACGACGATGTCATATACAATACATACCCACAAGAATCATACCCACAATGAAAGAAAGAGATGAAATGACGTGACGGGTTGGCACTCTTCTCGATGATTGTCAAAATTCAACTGAAGTTAAGAAGTACGTAATCTAATAAACATGTTTAGCAACTTTTGAAAAAAATAGTGTACACCGTTTTCTGTTATTTGCAAGTGTCCAATCGATATATATATATATTTTTTATGTTAGAAAGGCCAGACAAACGAACTAGTGGGTCACCTGATGTTAAATGATCTCCACTGTCCATAGACACCCGCAGCGCTTTATGCGATGCCAGTGCGTTGTCGGCCCTAAAGGAAAGGGAATAGGGGAAGGGGTGAGGGAGGGGGAGAGGGAAGGGTGAGGTATTGGGCCCCCGGCACTCTCACTGACCGTACGAAACGCAAGCAGGATTACTGCTGCTTCACGCCGGTGTTCTGTGAGAGGGTGGTACTGCCCCGGACGAGCCGGCCCATTCGTGATGCAGCGGCTAGCTATAACATGGCTCTACCACTACTAAATATACCACTACTATATATATATTTGTATTACATCATGTTCAGTAGGTAACATATGAAACTTTACAGCGTGCAGGTGTTATGAAAGTTTGAATGTGTTCATGGACATTCGTTGCTGACTGTACAAAACGTCTAACTGACATAATTTATATGAATAATAAATAATGAAATATATTTGTCAATATTTTATTACTTTATTATTATTACGTATGAAGACGAAAATGATGGAGATTTTCTCTGCATGGGATTTGAACAAAACCGCCCAATTGCAAGTCGGACTCGCGCACGAAGGGTTCCGTACCATTATAGCTATAAAAAATTGCGGTTTACGATTTATGACGTATTAAAAAAATTTTCGGTGGAAGTGTACATGGTAATGTACATCATTATATTTTTTTTAGTTTTATCATTCTCTTATTTTAGAAGTTATAGGGGGACACACATTTTCCCACTTTGGAAGTGTCTCTCGCGCAAACTATTCAGTTTAGAAAAAAATGATATAAGAAACCTCAATATAATTTTTGAAGACCTATCCATGGATATCCCACACTATGGGTTTAATGAAAAAAAAATTTTTGTATTTCAGTTCTTAAGGCTGCGTTTCCACCAGAGATGTGCGAGGATGCGTTGCGAGGGATGTGTGTGTCATGAACCAATAGAAACACTTTATTCACTTAGGACCTTTTAAATGAAGTGTTTCTATTGGTTCATGACACTCACATCCCTCGCAACGCATCCTCACACATTTCTGGTGAAACGCAGCCTAAGTATGGGGAACCCCCAAAAAAATTTTTTTTCTATTTTTGTGTGAAAATCTTAATGCGGTTTACAGAATACGTCTACTTACCAAGTTTCAACAGCATAGTTCTTATAGTTTCGAAAAAAAGTGGCTGTGACATACGGACAGACAGACAGACAGACAGACATGACGAATCCATACCGTAAAAACGTACAACTTTGCCCGCTTTTTGCAATCTTTTGCTTTTTTTTAGAGTCAATTGGTCGGTATTGTGCAACTTTATCTGTGGCACTCACATATTGACATACTTTTCTTTGTGTAGATGAGAACACTACATTTAAAATGAGTTTCCGTACCCTAGAAAACGGGCCTCAAACAGGCGGGCCAAAATATTGAAAAAATTTCGAGATTGCCCACATTTGTTTACACTTTCATAACTTCGGAATTATCAATTTTATGGTCATGATTCTTAAAGTCTAATAATCTAGAATAGGCATAGCAACGTTGTGTCGTATTATAAGTCCTTTAAGTGATATATTTAACCTCCAAATTCGTGTGGGCAAAGTCGTAAAAAAAAATTGACATCCTTCATACAAAATCCTGGATATGCTAGGGTTGTCAATTTTTCTTATTGCCTTTACCCGACTACGACTAAATTAGGTGCAGTATGATATTAATATTTTAATAATAATAGATAATACTAGATGTTTTAAGATTAAGATTCAATAGTGTAAAATTAAACAATAATCTAAACTTTATGGACCACATTCATCTGTCTGAAATAAACGGATTTTATTTTATATAACCTGCGGTGAAATCCAATAGTGTGTGTGAAGTTCCCAATTCGCACTGGGCCCGCGTGGGAACCACGGCCCAACCCCTCTCATTCTGAGAGGAGGCCTGTGCCCTGCAGTGGGACGTATATAGGCTGGGATGATGATGATGATGATTTGATATAACATACTAGTGACAACCCTAAGGGTAAAATTTTGCTGGGCAAAGTTGAAAAAAAGTAATACGAAAAACGTTCATGACATTGCCCACTACCATAATTACAAAACTAATAGAGATAAGGTGTTGAGAATTTGTCTACATCGTTTTTAAACTGAATATTAGTTACAGTTAAAATTAAATACTTGTGGGACTTTCCTGGCTTAAAATACACTCGAAGTTTTTTCGTCCTAATTGGCCCGCCAAAAAACACGTCCGCACTCCAAGCCAGCTCACGCGTGACAGAAGATAGATACGCGTCAACCGATAGGCCAGTGTTGCCTGCAATATGTTTAGCTATAAGCCACAGATTAGAATGATAGTGTATTTGTAACTATTTTTGGTACATTTCGCTTTTACTGAAATGTGACGCGGTGGGCAAAGCTATAATGAAAAGACAAAGTTGTAAGTTTTTACGGTAAGGGTTCCGTTTTTTGCCATTCGGCTACGGAACCCTAAAAACGGCTAGCAAAATGAACAAAAGTGTGGTTGTAATGGCTCCAAAACTATTTAACCTTTTCAACGCCACGCCTCGACAAAACGTAAATCTGCTTTGAATCTTATGTCATTGTGTGAAGATCACTTTGACACTGTACTTTGTGACACCTATATGTGTCGTTGGCGTTGAAAAGGTTAATAAATTACCGACAATACTATAGAATTAAGATCTGCCTAGCTTTAAGAACCAGATAAATAAAATTCTTCAAAATAGGTAAATGTTGTTATAATATTAAGGATTGTATTAGTGATGCTGACATAAATTTGTAATTTTTTATTATTATTTTTTTATATTGTAATTTAATCTAACAACTATTTGTACCATTTTGACTGACTAATTTTAGTTTTGTAATTTATTATTTTGTACGCCAACCGGTAAATCATAGCTGTACTATTATTAAACTACATGCCATCTTAACATAAATAGGTATTCACCTGTGATAACGAAATAAATATATTTGTTTTTAAAGAATACAGTATAAGTAAGTATAAGTATTGTAAGAATAAAGACTGCAGATTTTTGCTTTTTGGTTTTGTAGGAACGCAAATAAATGTTTATATGATATTTTTTCAGAAAAATAAATTGAGGGTTATTCTAGATGAACTATCCGAAGGCATGACCGAGCGAGTCAACAGAGGAATCGAGAGTGAGTAAAAAAATTGATTATGGTCCTTATTTTCGTTTGTTAAGTTATTTTGAAAGGTCAACTAGGCTTAATCTTTTCGACGCCCACGACGCATATTAGTCACGGCGTGCAGAGCGATATTCTACCAACATGCATTTCTGTAGGATTCAATTTCGCGTTCCACATTCCGATGTCATGGCGTATGAGTGAGTTGTAGTATTTGACAGAGCGTTGAAAGGGTTAATAAACACAAGTCCAAGGTTCTTCTCGTAGTTTCGTATATAATGTAGATAGAGTGTATCTTCATATCATATTCAAGAATCTCTGAAGGATAGAAAAGTTCACATTATTCTTTAATGATTATTTACGCAAAAAAAAACAGCTTACGTTTTTATCCAAAAAACAACATTTTTTTCAAAAATTATAGCGGAGCGACGACGTGGTGAAGGTGGCGGGAACGCATTGGATGCGGATGGCTCAGGGCCGATCTGTTTGACGAGCCTTGGGGAGGCCTATGTTCAGCAGTGGACGTCTTTCGGCTGAAATGATGATGATGATAGCGGGAGCGCTTATTTACTCAAATTGTTGACCTGTACCAGTTCATTGACTCTATGTATTTCTTCTTCTATATCGTCTGTTTCAGACTGGAGTTGGGAAAATAAATGGCTTTTTAGCCAAGTTTGCGTGACATTTCTATTACACATATTATTTAAATCTGTGCTGGCAGTCGTACAAAGAGTTTTTGCGTAATTTACAATGTAACTATTACAGCTTTGTCTCAAGACGACAAGGATAAAAAAGATCGAGATAATCGAGATTACTTGATACAGACTGCGTTTAAAAAACGCCAGGGCGAACTGGACAAGATGTACAGGAAGAGGGTAGGTTAAGCTCAACCGAAGCGTCAACATTATGCCTGTCCCTTCAGACCCACCATACTCCTAGCCATAGCCCTGGGGATAGGGTGGGACAGGACAGAACCATACCACTGTAGTAGTGCTGAAATATGATGGAAAATTGAAAATAAAAATAGGTAACAGATACAAATATTTAATTTAAACTAATTCGACGGAGCCCCGGTTTGTGGGCTTTTATTTCTAGGCTCAATAACTTAAACTCATGGTAGTGGTACTGCCGAGACCTCTTCAGGCAGACAGTTTGTACCGTGCCGTTGATAAATGCATCAATTTACGGCATAATACAATACAACACGTCTAACATGAATAACTACTGAAATAAGCACTGTCAATTAAAAAGTACCAAAATATGCTATAAAAATAGAATTATATGCATTTGCATATCGACGGTACTCTGACTCAACCTCGTATGTGTGTGTGTGTTTGTGTGTGTGTGTGTGTGTGTGTGTGTGTGTGAGTGTGTGTGGTGTGAGTGTGTGTGTGTGCGTGCGCGCGCGCGTGCGTGTGTGCGTGTGTGCGTGTGGGCGTGTGTGCGTGTGTGCGTGTGTGCGTGTGTGCGTGTGTGCGTGTGTGCGTGTGTGAGTGTGTGCGTGTGTGCGTGTGTGCGTGGTGTATGTGTGTTGTGTGTGAGCTCCAGACTCCTACGAGCAAACAATGAGAATATCTTCGGTTTCAAGGTACGACAGTGACATCAACCATTTCCTGGTTAAGTGTTTTACTTCCGAGGTACCACAATTCTGTATGTTCACATTTCTACAAACTGCATTATAAGCGAAAGGTTGCATGAACATCGGCGATCGCCTTGCTACCGCAGATCTGACTCTGGGGACCGGTATTTTATAGGTACGCCTTTTCAAAAAGCTGCTCACGCATCGCAGATTTCACCACGTTACTATGAGTGCGCACGACTGCTCTAAGGACAAACAGCTGCCTGACCCTGAGCAACCGAGTTAGTGTAGTGGTTATTCCAATTTAGTAAAATTTCATATAGTTACGAGGTTGAGTCAGAGTAGGTACCGTCGATATGCAAATATGCGAATGAATATAATTCGATGTCCAATCATTATCATAATAAAAGTCATACATCGTCATATTCAAATTACTGTCGATTTGGAAGTAACGCAAGTTTGTGGCGGGTTGAATAAAGACAAAAAACATTTACATTTTTCAAATTCAGTCAAAAATTAAACGGGGTCTATGAAGATCCCGAATAAAACGAATTGTATGAACAAAAAACGTTTTATTCAGTTTATTTCTTTTATCTTAAATACAAATTATCACAGAGCTTTAAGTAAATGAGTAAATTAATTAAGTAAAAAATTAGAGTTGGTCCCCATAGAAGAAATTTTAATACGACTTGAGCTGTGCCGTTTTTGACATTTCGGATTGCGTAAATCGCCAGATTATATTTTTCCCGTTTTTTTATTTGTACTTAAATTTAAAAAAGAATAGGGTAAACTACCCAGTTATAACCATACACCAGTGATTGACTACTTTTAGAAAAACATTGTCAAGTGCTGTCTATAATTTGCGTTTGATTAGCGTTCACTAAATCATCATCATCATTCCAGGCTATATACGTCCCACTGCAGGGCACAGGCCTCCTCTCAGAATGAGGGATTAGGCCGTAGTTCCCACGCGGGCCCAGTGCGGATTGGAGTTCCCACACACACCATTCAATTTCTTTACATGTTTCCTTACGATGTTTTCCTTTAACGTAAAGCTGCTGCTGCGGCGTTGGTGCTGTCGATTACTTTCCAGTCAAGTTGCTTAATTAATTAAAAGGAAATGATAGACAGTTAGCACTTGAAAAGGTTTTTCTTAAAGTGGGCAATCTAACTGGGTAGTTTATTTCTTTTTTCTTTTTTTTTTCTTTCAAATTAATGACTGTACCACTGTTCTGCGTCTCAAATCGTCAGATTATTGAAATACACACTTTTTAGGGTTCCGTAGTCAATCAAATTTACTAGGAAAATTATAGCGGCTAAGATTGCTTGGAAATTATTTGTAGTTTAAGAGTATATAGTAGCCTAAGGTATAAAACATACCTAAACTTGGATGATTCCGTACACATACGAAATCCTTAGAACAATATTACTTCATTTTTTCGTAATGGCTACGGAACCCTACCTTGAGCGTGTCCGACACGCTCTTGGCCGGTTTTTTCTCATGTAGTTTTTATAACGTAAGGTCATTTGTAATAACAGGCAATGTATGTACACAGCACGATGACTTGAAGGCGGCAAACGACAAGATGCTGAAAGACTCGTTGAAGAAACAGCTGGATAGGCACGACGAGAACCTGAGACAGAAGTTGAAACAGAAGGAAGAGGAGGTACGCTATATAGTTTGTCATAAAATATCGTCGATGAAACTGCAATACCGCGTAACCAACAATTGCTAATGCCGCGTACAAGTAGTGTAACTGACTGGTAGCAATTTTTACCGGAGCATTAAAATTTTAAATCTTTGTGTTTATTGATGCCGTCTTAACCAAACTAAAATTTGACATATTTTGTTACTTACGGCGGCATTAGCCATTGTTGGTTACGCGGTATTGCTTTTTTTCTTTATAAAAAATAATACAGTAAATAACCTGCACACACCTGCGAAGAAATTAAATGGTGTGTGCGAAGTTCTTAATCTGCACTGGCCTCGCGTGGGATCAACAGCCCAAGCCCTCTAATTCTGAGAGAAAGAGAGAGAGAGAGAGCGACGTAAATAGGTCGGGTCGGGATGATGATGGATGATCGTCAACTGTGACTATCAAAATCTCACAGGCTTTATTTCGTACAGTATTTTTTTTAATTTTAGAGTTATTTGTTATGTTGAGAATATTTCAGGCCGGCGACAGAATTAAGAAAATGGTGTGTGAAGCAGTCGCAGCGGAGAAAAAAAACTTTGCTCGAGATCTTGAGCAAATGGCGGTTAAGCTGAAGATCGTGGAGACAAAGCTAAACGGTATAATTTGTAATGCACACATTTAAGACAAGTATGTATGTATGTAAACTCTTTATTGTAACAAAAAAAACACTACACAAAATCACCGGCATCGACATAGCGCGAAGAATCGCCTGACTCAGTGGCAGTGAGCGAGCATAAGGCGCATCGCTCGTAGAACTGATGGCCGATGGGGCCAAAAGGTTCTCGAGTGACGTCCACGGACCGGAACCGGAACAAAGTACAACTTATATTACAAGCGGAACTCCCTTTTTAGTACTGAAGCGCGAGTTCCACTTGTAATATTAGTTGTAGGTACTTTGTTATGCAACAGGCCCCTGGTTAAGGTTGCGGGAATGCGTTGGATGCGAATGATCTGCCCGGTCTGTTTGGCGAACCTTGGGAGAGGCCTGTGTTCAGCAGTGGACGTCTTTCGGTGGAAATGATTTAAAGTACAGTCAGTAAAGTAGCTCGTATGTCGTCGAATTAAGGTATTGATGCCTACCTATCTAAAGCTTGACCAGAAATATATGATCATTGTCAAGAGGCGCTTACTTTCATTTGTGTGAACATTTCAATATAGAACAATGTGGATTAGCAACTCGTTATTTTGACATAGGTACCTACTTTTATTCACTGTAATCAAAATCAGAATCCAAATTCGGCGCTAATAGGGCAAGTGGCTGCAAATAGAACCAGAAATTAATAGGGTACGATGGCTGATGTCATGGCAACATGGCGCATGATCATATAATATCAGCCAGGCTTTACCTACCTACTTGCTTGTGTGAATAACAGTGACAGTGAGTACCTAACGCTGTGACAGAGACACCAAAACGAAGGAACTCAAGGAACGACGTGTGTTATTTAATAACGTTGTTCCTCTGTTACGTGTCACGATGATACTTTCAGACGGCGGGTCACTGATTTCTTCATCGTCACGTTATTTTTCACCCATCTCTATCGTAGTCGAAGAAATGCCAGGAGTGCGGGGAGTGAAGGAAGCTGTGAAGCAACTTCATTTCGTCACCGCAAAAGTCATTATTTATTAAATTATAATTTTGTTCGAGTTGGGGAATGTCACAACAGAGAGATCTGTCTCCATGTAGATGTTATGCCTGGGGACCGAAGTCCGTAGGAAAGAGATGGAATCTGTATTTGCGCATCCGAGTTGATGAACTTTGATACTGCGATCTACGATTTAGATGACGCTAGTGATTGCTACATCACATCAGCCCTCTTTTTAGAAACAGGGAAGTTGGTGCGGATTGCAGTGTACAGTCTGTGCCTCATGTGAGCGCTTGCAAGGGCCAGTCGGTCAGAGTTAAGGCCAACACAAACCGGGAGCGCAGGGCATCGACGGAGCGGTCCCAGCGCGTTCTATAACACTGAATCAAATATACGGTGACACACATCGGCAGCGCAGCACACCGTATTTGATTCAGTGTTATTGACCGCGCTGGGCACGCTCCGTCGGCACCTTGCGCTCCCGGTTTGTTGTGGCTTTCAAGGTGGCGAGCGATATTGCTTCGCTGCTACTATGAATCCTCGTTTGAGCGGGTAGCAGTAGTGAGAGAAGGGTTTGCACACTGTAGGCATAGCAACATGCTAGTAGTGCATAGTGAAGCAGTCTGGCTTGCTGTAAGACTGCCTCTTTGTCATGTAAATCTTCAAGGGTTGCGTTATTGTCCAATGTTCTAGGCTATTACGTGCATTTATCCCTTATAGACGTAAATAATACATTTAATTAAAAAAAAACATTTACATTGACATTGCGTATGACTCAAAAATATAAACAAGTAAAATTGAGTGCCAAACGGCACCGCTAGCTCATAATGGTTCTTGTTATTGATCTTTTTCTTCGCAATACTAATACTTATTCTGTGGTGGTACCAACAGAGCGATTGAAAGCAGAGAGGGAAGCGCGACGGTCCCAGGAGTTGTGGACTGCAGGGGCTTCGCTGCTCGCAGCCACCAAGAAGGGGGCACCACTTATCAAGGTCAACAAGGAGCTGACGGCACTAGAGAAGGCTGCTGGTAATTAATATTGTTTTTAACAAGTCGAGACATGAAAAGGTTTTGTGGTGAAACTAAACAATTTTCGGGGATAAAAATGATTCTGTCCTTCTCAGGTTCTTAAACTATCTCCATACCAAAATTCGTACAATCTTTAAGCGTGAAAGAAAGTGTAACAAATAAACAAGCAAAGTCACATTAGCATTTATTGTATTAGTTAGCACTAGCTGTTGTTGCCCGAGACTCCGTCTGCGAAGAATTTGCCTATCGCTATCTTGTGGGAGCTAAGAAATTTCCTGGATACTCCTATATCTAGGTTATAAATAAATTCCCGTTTTTTCTTGGTCCTACTGATTCGGCCTATTAGTAGGACCACGAGGGAGACCTATTTCTGTCTGTCCTACTGTGTGCCTATGTAGCGGTTGTCAATTATTTAAACCACCTGTATATTCAACGATGCCGATTCGAATTAGAACGCTATTTCTTAACTTCAATATGTTCAGCTACCTGTTGATATACCAATATTTGTTTTACTTTGTACGTAGACTACAGAATAATAAAAATAGCGTTTTTTTTAAAACCCTCAAATCTTTTGAAAACATTTTCAGCATATGTATGTACAGGAGGTGGGTTTTACATATAAACTTAAAATAGGACAGACAGAAATAGGTCTCCCTCATGGTCCTACTAATAGGACAAATTAGTAGGACCACGAGAAAACGGCCATATAAACCACATGTGTGCAAGATTTCATCCGTCAAACCGTTTTAGCATGAAAGAGTAGTAAACATCCATCGAACTTTCACGTCTATAATATAATATTAGTAAAATGTAAGCGTGAATCATTAAAAACTGTCATTTGTCAAATGTTTGTTGGAAATACTGGAACTAGTCTATGTTTTTATCATGATGCACGAAGACTTTGCCAGTAGAATTCATTTGCTTGTTGCTTGTAGGTGACAACGACAAATTGGTACAAACTGTGCTGAAGTCCATCCCGCCGAATGTTCGGGAACAGGGATTGGTGCCGGAGAGCGTGCTGCGGGAACGATACCATAGGGTAAATCTAGTCTAACTATTATGTGTAGAGTTACCAATAGAGTTGTGTCGAAGAACAGATAACTGTTAGGGGAGAAAGGTGAGTGGCAACCTCGGTGTTGTAAGATGACATTGGCGAAAATAATTTAATATCTGTAGAAGTGGCCAGTATTATACCTCTATGGAAAAGGTTTATCTCAAGAGCGTTCATGATCTGGCCTGAACTTGAAACATCAAAAAAAATAGCAACTATTTTCTACTGGTCATGGATACTTTTGATGACAATAATTGTCATGAATCACAAAATAAACATATTAAATTTTAGTCTGAAAATACATAATTGACATAAAACTTATTGTAAAAAAAGTAAGAGTATCGATATCGACATCATAAAGATTTTTACCCATGTCTAAGAACGTCCAGCTACCAATTTGCACAGCCGATAGCGGGCTCTACTAATGACATTCCAAGAGTTGCTGGCAATCGGTCGATGCATGTGGTGAGTTGTTGTTAATTGTGGCGTTCTAAGGGGGAGGCCATTGTTCAACAGTGGACTTCTTCCAGCAGATGGTGATGATGAATCAATAGAGTAGAATCATACATTTTGTTTGAAACAAAATTCACTACGCCACTGCGGCGATTGTTGGGCTCTGATTGGCATGCGCGAGATCATAGATCGGTTACCTATCAAAATTTAGATTTATTTTTTTCCGAATATTTAAAATCCCGAATGCTTCATTTATCCGAATGCATTTTTTACTGAAACTGTAAATATTTCAGGATTTTTATAAAACAACCCTAAATTAACCTAAAGGGTTCTATGCGATGGTCCTGAAATAAATCCTGAAATATTTACAGTTGCAGAAAAAAAATGCTTTCGGACAAATGAAGTTTTCGGGATTCTAAGCCTTCGGAAATAAAATTTTCTAAACATCGATAGGATCCCTCATAGATCAAGTGTACAAAACATACGCTGCGTGTGAACAGCGCGCGAGGCCCTGGTTTCTCTGGCCCGTCACACAGGACCAGCGGCGTCTGGATGTGCGTCGACACGCCGTCGGTCGCGGGTGTCTGACGTTTCGGAGAAACCACCCTCCAACATTCCCGAACAAAATATTCGAACGTCACTGGTCGCCGGCGGCGGGTGGTCAGAGAAACCAGGGCCTAACCGCGATCGTAAAATTGAGCTATTTGTAAATTACATGCTGGCTTTTACTACGGCTATGTTGACAGATGGAGAGAGTTGCCCTGAAAGTGGCGCTTGTGGAGCAAGAAGGCGGCACCTTGCCTGTGTTTATCCTGTCGTGGTTACAGGGGCTTATGCTTTTTCTTAAGGTAAAATTCTCTGTTAACGAACCGAGGGGCTCGAAACTTTGTCAAATTAATGTCAGGTTACTTAACTTACCCTCACTATTAGTAATGGATAGTTTCAACCGCTATCAGTTTACTGTCGCATATATTGGAGAAACGAGCTAGAGATAGCATGAAAGATTGATGGGCAGATGTGTATGGAACCCAGCCTCATCAATCTCCAATAGGATTATAATGTATGTAGAATTATCGATCCTTCCATTTGCTATAATTGTTATTTTATTAGGGCGACTAGACTGTGTAGGCTGGGAGAATTTACATAGATATAGGACGAACGTAAATAGCACATATTCTTAACGACTTGTAACTCACGTATTTGAGGGCTGATAACTCGCTTCTCCGGGGTTTTTGAAGTTCGTTTCCAGTTTAGAAAATTAAACTTAAATAACTAGCTTTCATTTGGTATGCATGCGGTTCGCATTGGACATGCAGGCCAATTTGCCCATCATTCATTCAGTAGGTAAATTTAAATTGTATCGCAAGCACACTGTATCCTTTTACAAAAACCTTCCGCTCGGCGTGGGACCGAAGAGAAGTTGAAACGCTAGTAGAACTACCATAAATATTAGACAAGAAAACAGTTTCTGACTACATTATGGCTTCGACTAAAATTACAGTTTTCCAAGTCGACGGTCCCCAAGAACAAAGTATTAAGTGCAAAATTATAGTTTCGAGTAGGTAATTGCCGTTTACAGTTGGGCTCAAGTTAAAAACTCAATATTTTCGTAATAAGTAATCTAACACTAAAACTATTTATAAATACCTTTTGATATACCGTCGAGTTGCGTATCTTCGCCTGGATTTTGATACCTTTCCCAAAAAATCTTTCAAATTTGAAAGCATTTTAGTCTGTTGTGGCAAAAAAACGTTTTTAAGTACTCCTGGCTATCAGTACACACCATTAAAGCTTTGAATTACATTGGTTAACATAGTAATAAATGGCCCCAAAGGCAATAGGCGAAGTATGGGTATTTTCCCCTATCTTCGCCTATGGAAATTTTTACCGCCAATAACAAACTTTCTGTGACTTAAACATGTTAAGTCTTATCTCCTTGGAATGTGCTAATTTAATATGAACCTTAACTTCATCACACTAGACATGTTTTAAAAAAATGTGTAGCAGGCGAAGATGGGCTGCAGTCTGAAGTTGTTTCCATACATTTTCTATAATGATGCTAGGGTTGCCTAAAATTAACCAACATGCCAAAAAAGGGGAGTAATGGTTTATAAGTAAAAAAATATATTAACAAGATTGTTTTTTATTTAAACAAAACGCTACGCCAGTGACTGTACCACGTTTCATACAATACAATACAATACAATGACTCTTTATTGTACACCAGGAATAGTAAGCAATACAGAAAACTGGTACACAGAGAGTAAGTTACAAGGTAAGCAATAGGCGGCCTTATCGTTTCATACTATGTACTGGGATAAAATAAATGTACCCAAACATGTCATATCTTTAAGGCATAACTTAATCTACTTATTAACTTTCCTCCAAATCGTTAAAGCCATTTTCGACAAACCAACCACAAGAAAATATTTAAATTTGGGAACAAATAATGTCTTCCGCCAATTAATGTGGTACAACAAATTTGACAACCCTAGAGGTAGGCGAAATTTGGCAACAAGGTGGACGCCAAATACCCTCACCAATGTTTTATCCAATTGTGACTTCTAAACGTAAGCTAGCCATTAAATAATGGTTCCATATGAAAAAGAAATAGTTATAGGGTATAATCATGTAAAAAGTTTAACATTACCTGGGTTGTATCACTGCTTAAAACTGAAGTTAAAACACTGACTTAAAAAAACCTGTGTTCAGTGTCGCGAAAAAACCTCACTGAACGTCAACTGTGTGAAGTTAGCCGCAGATCGTACAAATAATGTTGACAGCCGTAAAAAATACTTTGTATTTAGCAGCTTTATGTAAGTCAAGCACTAGAAACATTTCGTCAGTGTCAACTTATGTCAAACTAGGCGAACATAGGTAGCTTAGGCGAAGATACGCAACTCGACGGTAGTTATACTTCAAATTTATGTAAAATTGTTTGTTTTATTTTTTTATATTTGTAGATAAATGGCGTTTTTAGGGTTCCGTACCTCAAAAGGAAAAAACGGAACCCTTATAGTATCACGTTGTTGTCCGTTCGTCCGTCCGTCCGTCTGTCTGTCAAGACCCTTTTTCTCAGGAACGCGTGGAGGTATCAAGCTGAAATTTATATCAAATACTCAGGTCTACTGTACCCTTGCAGCTGTGAAAAAATCAAACTTCTAAGTCAACGCAATCAAAAGATACAGCCGTTTATGCCGCAAATTTCCGCATATTTTCGACACTCGCAAGGGAATCAAAACCTACAGGGTACTTCCCATGAACTCAGAATCTTGAAATTTGATACGAAGCAAGGTCTTATAGCACAGATAAAGGAAAAATTGCGAAAAGCATAAATTTTTTTGTCTGTCTGTCTATATCAGTAACCAATCTATAATTTTCGACACTCGCAAGGGAATCAAAACCTACAGGGTACTTACCGTGAACTCAGAATCTTGAAATTTGGTACGAAGCAAGGTCTTATAGCACAGATAAAGGAAAAATTGCGAAAAGCATAATTTTTTTTGTTTGTCTGTCTATATCAGTAACCAATCTACAATAAATAAGAATAAAAAAAAAAACTTCATTTGCATTTAACAAAGGTTAAATTTTTACATACACCGTGAAATTTTAGTGGTTGTTTTGCCGAAACGAGGTGATTTAGTTTCGATTGTACAATCGATTTATAGTTACTATTTTGAATAGAGTCAAAAATCCAATTGTGAAAAACGAAAGTCGAAAATGACCGCAAACCAATAGTAACGCTTCGTTGGTACAAGTAGCGTACGATCGTACGATAGGTTAGGTACCAACGAAGCGTTACTATTGGTTGGCGGTCATTTTCGGCTTTCGTTTTTCACAATTGGATTTTTGACACTAGTCAAAATAGTAATTATAAATCGATTGTACAATCGATACTAAATCACCTCGTTTCGGGAAAACAACCACTAAAATTGCACGGTGTATAAGGTTGAGACCTCTGATTAAGTCGAAACTTGTGTTAGGAGGCCTCGCTCTTCCAAAAACTTAAACATTGAGTAGACAATTAATTAAAGAAGGTAGGCAACTTATAATAAAGATTATTTATTACTAAGACTATAACTAAACATAACTAACTTAAACAATGTGTGTGAGTGTATGTGTGTGTGCGTGGTGTGTGTGTGTGTGTGTGTGTGTGTGTGTGTGTGTGTGTGTGTGTGTGTGTGTGTGTGTTGTATGTGTGTGTATGTGTATGTGTGTATCACATCTGTGTGTGTGTGCATGTGCGAGGGCAACACACTTACGTAACTTAGCCAACCTCCCAACCTTTGAAATTGCAAAAACCAACAATGAATACGGTCAAAGAGTATGGAGATGCATCTTACCGCGTATTTTGAATAGATTTTCAAGTGAATTATTAAACTTAATTGAAGGTCGAACGAGTAGACAAGCTAGAAATATTATTAAAAGATACATGTTTAAAATAAGAGGGCAAACTACCGACAAATAATTTACTTAATAATTGTATACCTACACATCTCTGCCTAGCAATATCAATTATAATTGTTATTACTCTGTGGAAATAGATTACTTTGTATAATTAAAACGTACAGTCGAGGGCACAAACATATGGACGGCTCGGAGTCGGATATAATGTAAACACCAACCTTATTCAGTGATAAAGAGGTGTACAGATATTTTTGACTTCTGACGTGCGTGTGTTTGTGACCTTGACTGCATACACACAAAAAAAGACTTCTTACTTATAAAATCTTTTTAAATTAAGATTATTAGTTAAGATTATGCATGCAATTTTGTAATTTTACTGAAATAAACAGTTTAAATTTTTAATTTTTTTTTTTTTATGAACGTGTGCGAATGTGTGTATGAAAGTGGGTGCATACGTGCATGCGTATGAGCGTGCATGTCGAGTGTGTCAGTGCTCGTGTGACTGTTAATGTGTCCCGTGAATTTTTGGTGTTGCTTTGCGTCTGCATGTCCGAGAGTGCATCCAGTATTTACAAACTATAAAAACTTTGATCAAGCCAAAAAAGTCAGGCCAAAAAAGGACCAACTCAATGCATTCACAACAATAACAGAAACTAAATGTCTCAAGAGTATCACTATATAAGTAATAATATGTGATTTCCAACTAGCAGTACATGTTTTTGAGCAAATCTAATAGAAACATGCTTAATACTTAACGGTACTAGTAATATACAGAACCATATTATATAACATTCTAAGGTGAAATAAGGTCTTCTGTCTCATAGTAGTTCAGCTGTTTGAGCCAATTTGTTACAGCAGCCTTACAGTCATGAAGTTTCAGCGCATAGAAGTTAAGTTTTTTATTCATGTTATTGTAAAGTGAAGCAGATAGCATATCATACTGTCTTCTAGCAAATGAAGATTTAGAGGGAGGAAAAGGAGCTACATTTTTAAACAATGATCCCACACTGCGCACATTTTGCTTAGGAACAGGGGTCTGCTAAAACTGGATGTTCATAGATACATATAAATTTGTACGGAACCCTCGGTGCGCGAGTCCGACTCGCACTTGGCCGGTTTTTTATTAATTTACGACTTTGTTCTGTGGGTTAAGAGGCGTCGCATATTCATAAACGACTTTGTTTGATGGAGTATAAGATAAGGCATATAAGACATTATTCATCGAAGTTTTGTGTAAATATCAGGTCGTAGTAAAACTAATTATATTTTGGCAATACTAGATGTAATACATATATGTATTGACCTTAAAATATATCAGAATATATTAATGTAATAATTGCAGAAACTTCCAATTAATTTACAAGCAATTGACAAAAAATAAATTTCACTCTTAACCCGTACGATCTCCGCAAAACAACGGCGCAAATGACGTTGCACCGCGACGCGGCCGGTAAGTACCTACGTCTTGTTTTGAACAAGAGCTTACGATCTTGTTCAAAATGCCACAGTGTACGTCGAAACGTTTTTCATTAAAGACTTTGTTCAATTGGGTATCTCAGTAAATATAACACAAAATAAATAAATAAAAACCGGCCTAGTGCGAGTCGGACTCGCGCGCCGAGGGTTCCGTACAAATTTATATGTATCTATGAACATCCAGTCTTAGCAGACCCCTTCTCCTAAGCAAAATGTTCGCAGTGTGGGATCATTGTAGATTGGTTACTGATATAGACAGACAGACAAAAAAATATGCTTTTCGCAATTTTTCTTTAATCTGTGCTATAAGACCTTGCTTCGTACCAAATTTCAAGATTCTGAGTTCACGGGAAGTACTCTGTAGGTTTTGATACCCATGCGAGTAGTTGCGAGTTTGAAAATATGCGGCTTAAATTGCTGTTTCTTTTGATTGCATTGACATAGAAGATTGACTTTGTTACAGCTTAAAGATATTATAGACCTGAGTATTTGATAGGAATTTCAATTGAATACCTCTACGCGTTCATGAGAAAAGGGGTAGTAACTTTAAAATTATTAAAAATATTTTTATTATACACCGTGAAATTTTAGTGGTTGTTTTCCCGAAACGAAGTGATTTAGTTTCGATTGTACAATCGATTTATAATTACTATTTTGACTAGAGTCAAAAATCCAATTGTGAAAAACGAAAGTTGAAAATGACCGCAAACCAATAGTAACGCTTCGTTGGTACAAGTAGCGTACTATTACCAGGTAGGTAGGTAGGCGTAGGTACCAACGAAGCGTTACTATTGGTTTGCGGTCATTTTCGACTTTCGTTTTTCACAATTGGATTTTTGACTCTAGTCAAAATAGTAATTATAAATCGATTGTACAATCGATACTAAATCACCACGTTTCGGGAAAACAACCACTAAAATTTCACGGTGTATAATGTAACTAAAAATTTTTTTTTTTTTTGTATTTAAGAGGTGGCAAACGAGCAGACGGGTCACCTGATGGAAAGCGATCACCGTCGCCCATGGACACCCGTAACACGGGGGGCATCACAGGTGCGTTGCCGACCCTTTTAGGAATTGGTAGGCTCGTTTTTTAAAGATCCCTAAGTTGTAACGCTCCGGGAATGCTGCCGCAGAAAGCTGATTCCAGATCTTTGTCGTGCGAGGAAAGAAGTTTCGCTTAAAACGCACGGTACTAGAATGCCAATCATCAAGATGGTGAGGGTGAGGATGGAAAGACAAACGGTTCCTCGAAGTGCGGTAGTGGAATTTAGCCGCAGGCAGCAATTCGAACAGTTCGTCAGAACACTCCCCATGATAGATACGGTTTACGGTTTAATTTATGCTTTTCGCAATTTTTCCTTTATCTGTGCTATAAGACCTTGCTTCGTACCAAATTTCAAGATTCTGAGTTCACGGGAAGTACCCTGTAGGTTTTGATTCCCTTGCGAGTGTCGAAAATATGCGGAAATTTGCAGCATAAACGGCTGTATCTTTTGATGGCTCTTAAGCGATAAGGCCGCCTATTGCTTACCTTGTAACTTACTCTCTGTGTACCCTTTTTCTGTATTGCTTACTATTCCTGGTGTACAATAAAGAGTCATTGTATTTTATTGTATTGTATTGTATTGCGTTGGCTTAGAAGATTGAATTTTTCACAGCTCCAAGGGACAGTAGACTTGAGTATTTGATATAAATTTCACCTTGATAACTCCACGCGTTCCTGAGAAAAAGGGTCTTGACAGACAGACGGACGGATGGACGGACGGACGGACAACAAAGTGATCCTATAAGGGTTCCGTTTTTTCCTTTTGAGGTACGGAACCCTAAAAATAAAGTCATGTAGTTCGTTTGATGCTTAGTTTAAATCTGTAAATAGTTTAAAAAAACTAAAAAACACGCTTTAAAAAATAAAAAATAAATTTTAATAAATTTCAATTCACTATTCTTATAGTACAGTAAAAAATCTTTATAAGCAATTATTATATTGTTATATCCAGATCAAAACTTGTAAACAATTCTAAATATTGATAAAATAAATAATAATAGTTTAAAATATTTTATTGTAAAAAAAGCGTGGGGTGCATGGTGTCAATTGTCAAGGATTATCATTTTGATAACATCTTAAAAAGCACCCCACGCTTTTTTTACAATAAAATATTTAAAACTATTATTATTTATTTTATCAATATTTAGAATTGTTTACAAGTTTTGATCTGGATATAACAATATAATAATTGCTTATAAAGATTTTTTACTGTACTATAAGAATAGTGAATTGAAATTTATTAAAATTTATTTTTTATTTTTTAAAGCGTGTTTTTTAGTTTTTTTAAACTATTATTTATTTTCTATTTTTTAGTTGCATTTTTTCACAGTGAGAGTTTCCATGTGCTAAAAAGAGAAAACGGTTTTTGCTCGTCTTAAATAGAATCAGTCCATCTTATACTTGGTCTTTGGTGCGCGCGCACTGCTCTACACTACTAAACGTAAACCTCTTTCTTTCTAACTCTACCCCCCTCACCTACAACCCCCCAACCCCCTAAACCCAACCCCCCAACATCCCCCATCCCATTTCCCCAACCCCCCCCCCTCCAACCCCAAACCCCAATCCCCTAATCCCCCTTCTCATTTTACAGACCCCAACCCCCAACCCCGAACCCCACCACCCAAGCCCTCCCCGCCACCTGCCCCCCCCCCCTTCCAGCTCCATCATCAAACCCTTGTTACCATCTAGGCCTCTTACCCCGTCCCCATTTCCCACAACCCCCCAAAATCACTTACCCCGAACCCCCCAACACCCCCCCCCATCCCCTAACCCCAACCGCCACACCCTTACCCCCAACCCTCTAAACCCCCGACCCCCTAACCCCACATACCCCATTCCCCCACCACCCCGCCACCTACCCCCCTTCCAGCTCCATCATCAGACCCTTGTTACCATCTAGGACCAAAGTACTCGTCGAAACGAATCAAACGAGCCCAAACTCGATGGGGTTGTTTCGTTTTATTGTGGAGTGCCATTGGCCATCATCCAGCTCCATCATCAGACCCTGGTTACCATATGGGATCAAAGTGCTCGTCAAGACGAATCAAACGAGCCCAAACTCGATGGGGTTGTGTCGTTTTATTGTGGAGTGCCTTTGGCCATCTTCCAGCTCCATCATCAGACCCTGGTTACCATATGGGATCAAAGTGCTCGTCAAGACGAATCAAACGAGCCCAAACTCGATGGGGTTGTGTCGTTTTATTGTGAAGTGCCTTTGGCCATCTTCCAGCTCCATCATCAGACCCTGGTTACCATATGGGATCAAAGTGCTCGTCAAGACGAATTAAACGAGCCCAAACTCGATGGGGTTGTGTCGTTTTATTGTGGAGTGCCTTTGGCCATCTTCCAGCTCCATCATCAGACCCTGGTTACCATCTGGAATCAAAGTGCTCGTCAAGACGAATCAAACGAGCCCAAACTCGACGGGATTGTGTTGTTTTATTACATAGTTCCTATGGCCACCATCCAGCTCCATCATCAGATCAGCTCCATGTTACAATAATATTGCATTGTCATCCAATTTACACATATGTGCAAAATTTCAGCTCAATCGGAAACCGGGAAGTGGGTCAAAATCGCGCCCTAAGGAGTCGGTTACAAACATACATACAGGTGAAGCTAATATAAAGCGTGTAAAAAAGCTATTTCGTCTTATTTATCCATACGACTATGTTCATGGGGACCGTCGAAGTGTTCTGTCGCCAAAAACGTTTGTGCGTCAGGGCACAAAAACTGACCGTGATGTACAGTCGAGTTCTCCAATATCTGTACAGCCAACCGTTCATAAATATCTGTACATAGACCTTATTACCGTACCATAAGGTTCATGTTTATATATTTATGAACGGTTGGCTGTACAGATATTGGAGAACTCGACTGTACAAGTTGTACAATGCCGTTTTTTTTTATCACTACCCATTAACTAATACATTGATGGACAGTACTTTCAATTAAGCGTTGTTAAGCTATATATTTGGGCGCCTATACTATAGGCGTAGTGTCCTTCAAAGTGTAAAGATTTTTGTTATCATTTTTTGGTGTTAATAAATGAAGAGTCTTCGTTAATTTACTTGTTCACAGCTCAACGGTATTCCGCAAAAGGATGTTGACAAACCCATCAGAGAGAACGTGGACAATTTGGACACTTTTGACAAGCTGCAAAGGGCTAGGTATGTCGTTCATTCATATAGTAAATCCAGCTGTCTGTATACTTAATTCGATTCCAAGAGCTGGCACAAATTAATTGAATAAAAGTAATATCACGTATCGTGTCTAATCTCTAGACCAGTGGTATTGTAGGGGTATGGCACACGGCACGGAATGCTGAGGACCTGGGTTCGATTCCCAGCATTGGTCTTTTTTCTGGGGTTTTTTCTGTGCATCTATATTTCAGTTTGTATTTAGTACGAAATATATGATTTCACGGGATGACCGTAAAAGTAATAAAAAAAAATGAAGTTAAAAAATAAATACAAAAAGATACTTCATAGCTAACTTGTTTAAAGTTGCACAGTAGCGCCATCTCTTGTCCTGGTGAGCGGTTAGTTCCGAAGGAGTGTTAAAATCACTCGATAGAGGGTGTAACATAGATGTGCGCTTGTCACTGCATAAGGTGATGATTTAGCAGACTGAAATGTATGATGTATAGGAAAGATTCGTGTCTAATCTTTAGACCAGTGGTATTGTAAGGGTATGGCACACGGCACGGAATGCTGAGGACCTGGGTTCGATTCCCAGCATTGGTCTTTTTCTGGGGTATTTTCTGTGCATCTATATTTCAGTTTGTATTTAGTACGAAATATAATATCACTGGTCACTGTGCGAGTGCAATTTTCATACAGGGGTCTCCTAATATTTTGTATGGTCGTTATTCCCGCACCGAAAACCCCGATGTCTGATGATGATAGGTATCTCGATCTTTGCGAAAATGACTGTGTCAACAATAATGAAGAGGGAAGGAGTTTGCTTATGTATTAATAACTTGAATTCTCACTGTCCGTCTGTCAAAACCTCTTCTTCTCGTGTCATGGAGCGAAAATGTTCATAAACTCCTTACGTTTATTGCATATTGTGATCGGAAAGTTGGTAATCCTTTGACCCTCACTGACGTTGTAATATTATGTAGTAGTTACTGCGACAAGATTCTAAAGTGGCCAAACCGTTTAAATGGGTCCTCGCCCGCACAGTACAGGGGCTGGGGGGGTGGGGGGTGTGACGACAAAGAGGGCCGAGAGCGCCTCGTGTGCCTGCCGCCCGCACCTCTCCCGACCCCCTTTGTCGTCATCCCCCCCAGCCCCTGTACCGCGCGGGCGGGGACTCATTTCAAAGTTCTAGCTATGAATGAATGAATGAATGAATTAAATTTATTTCAGACTACAACATTGGCCCATTTTGTTAGTAACAATTGTACTTAAAATCTATGTTAGTAATAAGGAAGTCAGAGAACATAAAATAGTCAATGCTGCTGTAGTAGTTGCAGCCTTCATATTGCAACGACTACAACAGCATCCTCCCGGTGAAGCAACACGACGTCGTGTGCAGCTTCACCCACGAACTCAGTATGGTATGGTGCTGCTCCGCAACCTAAACAACATGGATACCGCCCGTTTGCGCAATATTGCGTCAAAACTATTTACGTGGGAGTTTGCGAACATCCCCGAGGCACTACAGTATTTTGGCAGCCCCAGCAGCATTCTGAAAGCATTATTGTACTGGATACGTAGGGCCTTTAACGATTTCAGACTATACCTGGTCCAAAGGCTGCACGTGTACATAGATTGGCAGTAAGCTTTAAATAGCGAAACTTTAACACTTGCCGTACAGCGTGCAAACCTGCGAGCCAGCATATTGCATCTTACCGCCAAAGCCCTACGTTCTCTATCAATATCTAAGTCATCTGTAAGTTCCTCCGTGACCCAATGACCCAAGTATTTAAATTGCTTTACCCTAGAATCCATCATAATAGGAATCAAAGTGTTTCACTGTACCTAACGTACAGGTACTGGGTGGAGCGAGGAAACATAGCCGCAGCCCTGCATTATGTCAACTCGCTGCAAGGAGCCTCTCGGATGGCCGCCGAGACCTGGCACCGGGACGCCAAGTCTTACCTTGAGATCAGGCAAGCTGCGGAGGCGGTCCTAGCCCACGCCGCCGCCTTGGGACTGCAGTATATATGATCCGCTACTAACAAATATACAGTAAGTAGAGGACGAGACCTTTGTAAGTGGACCTTTTTTCCATGGCAAGTTTAAGCTTGGTGTCTGAACGGTTATTCCAATTTAGTAAAATTTCATATACCTACAAGGTTGAATCGAAGACCCGATGATATGTGAAATCCAGGTTATAAGCTATTTGTGTGGCAAATTTTATCACAATCTGTCCAACCGTTTTACCGTGAAAAAGTAACAAACATCCACACATCCTTCAATCCATCCATACAAACTTTCACGTTTATAAATTAGTGAGTGCACAGATTGCGAAAAAGAAACTCATGTTTATCACGCTTGTCTTCGGCTTCCGACGGTAAATGCAATACAGCAATACACACACGTGATAAGTCCAGATTCATCATCATCATCATCATTGAGCCGAAAGACGTCCACTGCTGAACATAGGCCTCCCCCAAGGCTCGCCAAACTGATCGGTCCTGCGTTATATGCATCCAATGGTGCACTTCCGTTGGGCAAATTATTTTTCCCAAACTGATTCATTTGGCAGATGTTTAATTTCCCAAATGTTTATTTTTTCTGAAACTGTAAAGTATTCAGGATATATTTCAGGACTACTCTGCAGGTTAGGTTAGGTTAGATTTGTTTTATAACAATCCTGAAAAGTTTACAGTTTCAGAAAAATAAACATTTGGGAAATGAATCATTTTAGGAAAAATAATTTGCGAAACGTTAGTAAACCGCATCCAATACAAGCCCAAGCCTAAGCCCAGTTTAGATCTACAAGAAAAAACGTGCAAGTTCCGTTACATTGTGGCGCTCGATTGAACACTTCAAACTCTTTCGCTTGACGCCCGCGCAATGAAACGCAACTTGCACGAATTATCTTGCAAATCTCAACTGGCTTTACAATTTTGTTATTTTTATCACTCATAGGTTAGTAATATACGTTGTCGTTACAGATGTGCAAGTTGCGGAAAGTTTCAAAAAAGTTGGAAAAGTTCTCGGAAATTTCTGGAAATTTTCACAAGAAATGCAGGAAATTTAAATTTAAGAAACGGAAAGTTTCAATCTCCATACAAAAATATGAGAAGTTTCCGAAATTTTCCTATATGAAAAATTCCGCAATTTTGGAAAGTTTCCTTTGGCACATCAGTAGTTGTCGTTATGGTTGGGGAAGGGTTGGGGTTACGTTGGCAAAGTAGGTACTTACTTACCTAATTTTTGTTTTTATTAACAGATTATTAAAAACGTGACTCCATTTCGATGCAACATTGTCTACACTCTACAAGAATTCAAGAATGCAAGTCGAGGCGTGTGAATATTGTGCTTTGATAACATTTATAATATTTCTTATTTTATTCTAAACCTTTGTCAACACTTTACTAAATGTATTTTAAAATCTGTGGTTTTTTTTAAATTTTAACGCTGCGATAGCCCGTAGTAAATAAATGCGGCGTATCGCCACTCGAATTTACCTGAATGGCAGTTATGTCACAGACCAAAACGAACCGCCGGAGATTTACCGCGTAAAAGTAGGTATCAAACGTGCGTTTCGGCCCTTTTACATTAAAATTACGTCGAGTTAGGTCCTTGTACTACAATAAAAACTCGAAAAATAATGAAATAACAAAGTTTCTTTTAATCCATCCACGATTGAAGTATATAGGTAATAGTATATAGACAGCTATAATGTAAAAAAGTCAAAATTGAAAAAAAGTCACTTTGAGTAGCTTTTGCCTGGGATTTTGTCGTGGTGTCCGATGCCAGATCGTAATTTTTGTCGATCGTATATTTGAAATTTAACATGAGCTTTACGGTGAAGGAAAACATCGTGTGGAAACCTGCACACACCTAAGAAGAAATTCAATGGAGTGTGTGAAGTTCCCTATCCGCACTGGGCCCACGTGGGAGCTACGGCCCAAGCCCTGTCAGTCTGAGAGGAGGCCTGTGCCCTACAGTGGGACGAATATAGGCTGGGATGGTGATGAGCAGGTTTCCTCACGATGCTCATGGTAAACTTCAAGTAATTTTGCATATAAATTTTGAAAAACTCAGCGAGTCGGGGCTCGAACCCACGATCCTCTGCTCTAGGCCATAGCCTCTTAAGGCCCAACGAAAAATTCGGCATGTAGTCACAACAGCCCGTAGTCCTACCAGTAGTACTATTGTTTTATACTCATTCAGACCCAAAGTACTTAGAAGACTTTTTTTAATGTAATTGTACACAGGACCAGAACTTTGAAACCAAAATGGCGGGTTTCTATTAAGTCCTACTGGTAGGAACGTGGTACGCTAAGACTACACAACTGCTGAAGGTGCTGGGTCTGAATAACAAAGTTAATAGGTACCTACGTAGGACCCGTCGTTATACAAATTATTTTGTTGTTAATTAAGGCTCAAGTTACCATATTTATTACAAGAAAAAATAAAAACACATAAAATTAACTAAAACGGGCTTCCTTTTCCAAAGGTAGGGCAGCGCGGGGCATTGTACCTAAGGCGCTAGCCGCGTTGCCCCGCTGCACTGCGAGGCTCAGTTTTTGGGCGAAGAAAAAGCCTGCTCTTAGGTCGCCAGAGACGCCAATTAGTTTGTCCGACACTTCTTTAATAAACTTTTTTGTGTCGGACGACCAAGGCCCAAAGGTTTCGACCGCAAGTGCCGCAAAAAAGTAGTTGTCTCTAAGAAAAGCATAATTTGCGGCACTTGAAGGTTTGGGCATCGTCTGCAGCTGTCCCTGGCTTCCGCGCAGAGCGTTGGACGTGGGACGGGGCCAACGTATCCACGCCACGCATGTAACATCCCACGCCAACGGCTGCCCCAGACGCCTCGGCACCAACGTACAACCGTCGGGCCTCTTCCCGTCCGCAGCAGAAAGACCAGTAGGCTCTAGGGTCGCGGGGATGGACGCGGAGCCGAGAGCCCGACGGACGAGATCGTTGAGTGTCGCGTGTCTGTAGAAACGGCCGGCACTAAGTTGGCAATGTAGGCCGTGACGGCCGAGAGCATCAGCCGAGCCACCGCAGCGACAGCACAGCAAGGATGAGGTTCGCAGGTCTTGAGGCCCAGACGAAGGCACACCGCGACTTGTAACGATCCCGGGTCTAGAAGGGACCCTATATTCCGAGAAGGGAGAGCGTGAAGCCAGTGTCCCGACTCAGCTTCTGAAACTGCCAATAATCGGGGTCGCTCAAAATGGTATATTCTCAATCAAATTTTTATGGACAGCTTTTACATGCAAGAGATCCCAGGCGGCTTGACTATTTTTTTCGGTAGGCAAACTTTCCCCAAGGTTGCTGGCTATGCATGCCAACTCTGCGTCCGCCAAACCTGACACCACAACATCAGCGGGATTGGTAACGTTAAGGATACCACTGATGAGAGTGGCAGTGCTGTGAACGGAAGAGAGGAAGGCGGGAAGAGCCAGGTCGCTTGTCGTACGAATCCCTAGTCCACCATATTTGATCGGTAAAGTCGCCTGGGTCCAACTTGTTTGAGTACAAGAAATATTAAGGATTTTGCTGGTAGTTTCTTTTAAAACAATATCAATAGATGAGGTCAAGTTGGGAAATTTCCAAACGGAGCAGCAACGTAAAATGTATAAAAATGTTGGTGAAAACAGACAAAGCCGCAGAATGTAAATTGCTATTATGAGGGCTAATTTTGAAAAGAAGGTCAGAAGTGTTATGAAACTTGATTAATTTCGAATTTATAATTGAGGGAAAAGCGTCTTCGAAAATTGGGGCACCTAGTAAAGTAAGAGAGTTGCGAGTGAGTATATAGGCGTGACCTTGTTAAGGCTATTAACTATGTCGGCTCGAGTGTCGGCAGAAAGTTTCTCCGAGATAAAAGCTTCACACTTGTCGAAATTTAACGAGAGGCCTATCTCAGAGAAACGACTGATGATGAGTTTTAGATCGCTTAATACTGAAGATGCTTTTCCGCCAATAGTTCCGTCATCAAGGTACCAAAGATTGAGTTTTGAAGTGAGCTGTGTGATAATGGGATTGATGGCGAGACTGAAAATAACAGGGCCGAGGGGGTCCCCTTGCTGACAGCCAACGGCAGAAGCGATTTCTGTGTTACCGAACATTAGATTTGATGGAGTCCCATAACACTAAATTATTGATTGCTAAGTGAATTTACATATTTTATGGGTTAGGTTAAGTGTTTGTACATATTTATCAGTATTTGGATGAGTTAAATTTTGTGAATGATTGTATATTTTTAATAACAATACTTGTATACATGTCTTTGCCCTTGACTGTACTTACATAGAATAGAACACATGAAATTAAAACATAATAAAAAAAATAGAAAATAAATAATAGTTTAAAAAAACTAAAAAACACGCTTTAAAAAATAAAAAATAAATTTTAATAAATTTCAATTCACTATTCTTATAGTGCAGTAAAAAATCTTAATAAGCAATTATTATATTGTTATATCCAGATCAAAATTTGTAAACAATTCTAAATATTGATAAAATAAATAATAATAGTTTAAAATATTTTATTGTAAAAAAAGCGTGGGGTGCATGGTGTCAATTGTCAAGGATTGTCATTTTGATAACATCTTAAAAAGCACCCCACGCTTTTTTTACAATAAAATATTTTAAACTATTATTATTTATTTTATCAATATTTAGAATTGTTTACAAATTTTGATCTGGATATAACAATATAATAATTGCTTATTAAGATTTTTTACTGCACTATAAGAATAGTGAATTGAAATTTATTAAAATTTATTTTTTATTTTTTAAAGCGTGTTTTTTAGTTTTTTAAACTATTATTTATTTTCTATTTTTTAGTTGCATTTTTTTCTTTCTAACTTTACCCCCTCACCTACAACCCCCAAACCCCCTAAACCCAACCCCCCAACATCCCCCACCCCATTTACCCAAACCCCCCCAAATCCCACACCCTTACTCCCAATTCCCTAAACCCCCCTTACCCCTTCCTCATTTTACAAACCCCCGAACCACCTAAACCCAACCCCCCTAACACCGAACCCTCATACCCCCCGGAACCCCCCCCCCCCACCCCCCCACTCCACCCCCCACCCCACCCCTCCCACACCCCCCACCCCGCCACCTACCGCCCCCCCTTCCAGTTCCATCATCAAACCCTTGTTACCATCTAGGCCTCTTACCCCCTCCCCATTTCCCACAACCCCCCAAAATCACTTACCCCCGAACCACCCAACACCCCCACCCTATTTCCCGTAAACCCCCCCCCCCCATCCCCTAACCCCAACCGCCACACCCTAACCCCCAACCCGCCACCTACCCCCCTTCCAGCTCCATCATCAGACTCTTGTTACCATCTAGGACCAAAGTACTCGTCAAAACGAATCAAACGAGCCCAAACTCGATGGGGTTGTTTCGTTTTATTGTGGAGTGCCTTTGGCCATCTTCCAGCTCCATCATCAGACCCTGGTTACCATATGGGATCAAAGTGCTCGTCAAGACGAATCAAACGAGCCCAAAATCGATGGGGTTGTGTCGTTTTATTGTGGAGTGCCTTTGGCCATCTTCCAGCTCCATCATCAGACCCTGGTTACCATATGGGATCAAAGTGCTCGTCAAGACGAATCAAACGAGCCCAAACTCGATGGGGTTGTGTCGTTTTATTGTGGAGTGCCTTTGGCCATCTTCCAGCTCCATCATCAGACCCTGGTTACCATATGGGATCAAAGTGCTCGTCAAGACGAATCAAACGAGCCCAAACTCGATGGGGTTGTGTCGTTTTATTGTGGAGTGCCTTTGGCCATCTTCCAGCTCCATCATCAGACCCTGGTTACCATCTGGGATCAAAGTGCTCGTCAAGACGAATCAAACGAGCCCAAACTCGATGGGGTTGTGTCGTTTTATTGTGGAGTGCCTTTGGCCATCTTCCAGCTCCATCATCAGACCCTGGTTACCATCTGGGATCAAAGTGCTCGTCAAGAGGAATCAAACGAGCCCAAACTCGACGGGATTGTGTTGTTTTATTACATAGTTCCTATGGCCACCATCCAGCTCCATCATCAGATCAGCTCCATGTTACAATAATATTGCATTGTCATCCAATTTACACATATGTGCAAAATTTCAGCTCAATCGGAAACCGGGAAGTGGGTCAAAATCGCGCCCTAAGGAGTCGGTTACAAACAAACATACATACAAACATACATACATACAAACATACAGGTGAAGCTAATATAAAGCGTGTAAAAAGACATTAAGTTGAAAGTAATAATAGAATCATCATCCGAGCATGTATACGTCCCAATGCAGGGCACAGGCCTCCTTTCAGAATGAGATTGCTGCGTAGTTCCGAAGCGGGTCCAATGCAAATTGAGATCTTAACTTAACACACACTACCTACTGAATTTTTTCGCAGGTGTGTGCCGGTTTTATTACTATATTTTTCTTGACCGTAAAGCTTATGGTACATTTCAAATGTTGATTCGCACGTAAACTCCGAAAAACTCAGAAGCTTGAGAGGGCATTATAGGATCATGACTTCAAAGAAAATTTGAGATAACTTGTGTAACTTTAGGTTAATCAGTAGGTACACACATCTCATTACAAACTGTTGAAGTGATGTGGACAAAGGGCGTAATTTATATTCAATAACAAACATGACATAGACATTGAACCGTTTCGACTACGTACGTACTCAGTAGGTTAGGGTTGCCATACGTCCCGGTACGCCGGGACATGTCCCGGTTTGAAGCATGGTGTCCCGGCGTCCCGGCCGATAAGCAAATTGTCCCGGTTTAAAAATCATAGTAATTTAATAGAGGGCTGGACTTGGTAAACAGTAATATACCTAGCGGCAGCGCATGCTACACGCTGCACTCGTAGCCGATAATGTGCATTTTCACCAATATAGCGAAAAGCGCCAACCAACAGAAAACCCTAAAAAAAGGTAAAAAACTCGCTGGCATTGAATGGCTGTGATAAAAGTTGTTTTGTGTTTAGGCAAGGACTAAACCTTTAAAGTTGCAAGTAAAGTTAAAGTATTGCTGTAATACAAGTTTCTTTTTTCTACCTTTACTAGTTTTTCTTTTAATGTCCCGGTCTGAGTCCCCACACTTATGGCAACCCTACAGTAGGTACACACATCTCATTACAAACTGTTGAAGTGATGTGGCAAAAGGGCGTAATTCATATTCAATAACAAAATAACAAACATGACATAGACATTGAACCGTTTCGACTACGTACGTACGGGATCCGGCTGCAAAATTATTACATTCATAATGTAGATAACCAAGATTTAATTTTTACATATTTTTATAAATGGGGCAACCCATTTCTCATGAGGTGCCAATTGAAAAGTGGCCGCCATTACTATTAATTAAAATATTATTAATTGGCTTTTCATGAAACATTTCGTTTACGTCGTATGGAAATAAAGCGTAGGTATTCTACTTTACAGCAATGTATTTAAGGACTTTGAAAAGGTACAGTTGCCATTGATCGCATAGCCGTAATCTCTTCGCAGCCAGGTGTAAACAGGTATAATTTTGTTAAATTTTTTCGTTAATCGCGTATATTCATTTCAATTATACCACATTAAAGTTAATTTTTTTCTGTGCGTGATACGTCACGCACAGAAGTATGTCTGCCTATTAGAAAATAGCCGCAAATAGGAGTTGCCTGCCGTTAAAGATGCTAGGTGGGTAATTAAAATAAAGTGACACAGAGTGAGCGCGCAACGATACAACCACAGATAAGATATACTTAGATGACGCGAATGCACCTACTTTGCGTGTCCGAACCCCAACAAAGCGTCGGGGTTGGCCGCTGGCCGCTGCTACTGACGGTTCGCGTGCGTCAGTTGTTACAGCCGGACGTCCGCGAAAAATAAGAAAATGCCTCGTTGGGTTATAATATAATTAAGTGCAATAGCCCAACAATTTCGTCCACAAAAAGGCATGGCATACCACATTTTGAATGAAAACCAATTCGGGTTTCGTAAGGGCAGATCTACTTCCGTTGCTTGTTTTACCTTAATAAAGCTGATTACGGAAAGTCTAAATAGAAAGATTCCAATTGCTGACATGAGTAAAGCGTTCGATTTTGTTTGTCCTAAAACTCTAATAATGAAACTTGAGCACTATGGCATAAGGAGAACAGCTCTTAGCTGGGTCAAGAGTTATCTTAGCATAGGAAGCAATGTACAGAGATATGCTCAATGCAAAACCATGAAAGGAAGGCATTTAGGTCAGAGTTCAAGTACAATAATTTCGGTGTCCCCAGGGCAGTATTTTAGGACCGCTCCTATTCCTGACATATATAAATGACCTTCCTAATTGCATCCCGCACCCATGCATACTGTTTGCGGACGATACAACTATTGCAATTCAAGGTCACGATAAATTAAATTTCGAATGAGACATAAATAAGGCATTGAATTCTGTTATAGAATGGTTGGAACATAACAACTTGAAAATTAATGTCAATAAAACAAGTATAATTCAGTTCCAAACTTGTCGAGCAAAACTGGGTCCACTTAGTAATATTTGTCACAAAAATCAACAAATTAATCAAGTTCAGACGACTAGTTCTGGGCTTTATATATATTTTTTTTTAATGAGTCGCCAGAGGGGCCAAAGACGCGAAGTCTTTGCTATTTTTTACTTTAGGGTAGGAAGAGTGACTTGTGCTCGGGAAATATCCCTTCGGACGAACTGGGAATGGAGGGCCCAGACAGTGTCCGACTTGCACGGACTAAAAAACCCGGTCACAAGTCCCCTTCTCTATTGATTATTAATACAAAAAACGTGTGCTTTATATTTTGAGGAGGGGAGGGGTAGGGAGGGGACTTAATCTACCCACAGTGTCCTGCCTCAGCCATTTGCTGAAAGGCCGGGAGAGGAGCATGCATTCTCCCGCTGGGCACTGGGGGGTGCTTAGGTCGGTCTTTTATGTTTTTACCCGTTAGTTTATTCCTTGACCGACCCTCGCCCGTTTCTGTACAATTACTTAGAGCTATTGGTTGGGTTGGTGGGATTTCCTGTCATATGCATTTATCTATAACTACGGGCTTCCTTTCTTTTGCCCTGCGATGAAAGGGTGGGTCGGAGATCTTTTGGGCCCATTGTGTGGCTTTGGATGCCATCTTTTGGGTGGGGCTACCCTTTATGCCTGATGGTTTTTTGGCATGCTGTGTGTTTTTTTTTTGCGCTTGTCTCCTAGCGCTACCCTCTTTTCGTTACCGCTTCCATCGATAGTTTTCCTGCTATAATAATTCGGAGGGACGAGGAGTGTCCCCCGGACGGCTGGACGCCCCAGTGTCTCACAAGGGTCATGTGGAGCCCAGCGGATCCATACCCCAGCCAATGCTGAAGGGCCAGAGAAGAAACTTTTAGTCTCGATTCTCTGTTTAGGCTTCCGCCGTTGCTCCCACGAGTTCCCCACCGAAACTACCGGGTGCGTCCTCCGTCCGGAGCTCACCTGTTGTATGGGCGGGAGATGCATATGTCAGGAATTCTTAGATCTAATTATACACTAACCACTATTATACAGAAACTACTATACAATCCAATCACTAAAAAAGGTTTGACAATTTTTTATATATACTGCAAACAGTGTCTAGGTCCAGGGGAAGCGAAAAGAGAATGGTTTTATAAGGAGGGAATATTGAATGTGTGTTTGTTTGTGTGTGTGTGTGTGTGTGTTTGTGTGTATGTCTACGTGTGTGTATGTGTGCTACTTATTTCGAAGACATGCCACGCGAACCACTCTTTCCAGGAACTCTTTAGTGTGGTCTCTGTTCTTTGCCGATCCAAGCAAATCACTCCAGGTCGAGCTATCTTGAGTTACCTTGACTCCGGTTTTTTGCTCTAGCTCGAACCTTTGTGTGTCAAAGCGGGGGCATTCACAAACAATGTGCCAGACGTCCTCGTCTTTAGCCGGGTCACATATGCACGAGGGTGCATCTTTGATTTTGAAACGGTGTAGATAGGCTGCGAATCCACCGTGCCCGGTAAAGGCCTGAAGCAAGAAATTTGTGAGTTTGAGTTTCTTTACGATGCTGTTTGCATCTCTCACTTGTGGGAAGAACTTCTTGGTTATTGCACCGGTTCCGGAGGCCTCGTAGCGGATCTGCCATTTTTCGACCGTCTCTAGTCTTATTGACCTTTTGACGTAAGATATCGGCACCTCGTCGTAATTCGGAGCGGTCTTTTTCCTATTTTGCTGCTTGCTTTGCCAGTTCATCTGCCCGCTCGTTTCCTGGCGTTCCAATATGAGCTCGCAACCAATAGAATTTTATGTCCACTCCTGTCTCCCTCGCTTGTACAGTTTGGGTCTTTATTGCTTGGACCAGTGGGTGCGTCGTGTGTGGCGTTTTGAGTGCCTCCAGCGAGGACTTGGAGTCGCTGAGAATGCTGACGCTTTGCACTCTGTGTTTCATTGCGACCTGCACTGCTCTGAACAGCGCGTACAGCTCGGTTTGATACACTGTGTTGTAAGGTGCTAATTTAAAGGTTGAGTGGCGGATTTCTTTTCCACCTTCCCACCATGTGAGCGCCGCCCCCGTCTTTCCCTCAATTTTACTACCGTCGGTGTAAATTTGTGGGCCTCCCAGACTGTACCTATCCACCATGGCCTGGTTGTATTCCTCCAGGCTGACATAGTCGATAGACACGGTCTTTGACGGATGTGGTCTTGCCAGAGCGTCTATCGCATTCTCAATTTCCATCCCCGGTGGTAGGTGATCCTCGCTGAAGCCTCTCTTCACCTCGTAGAGTCTTGCCGCCTCGTGAATGCGCAGGTCCAGCGGAAGAGTTCCCGATAGGACCAGCGCCGATGTCAGAGAGACCGTCCTATACGCCTTGCATATCTTCTGGGCGAAACCACGCTGTATTGAGTCGAGCTGATTCCGCACCATCAACTTGCTTGCTGCTTTGTACCAAGCACTTGCAGCGTAAAGGACGATCGGCTCTATCACCGCCACGTAGATGGTCTTTAGGATCTCGCTATTGAGCCCCCATGACACCTTTGCTGCACGTGCTAGCTGCCTGTAAATATTGGTAGCTTTTTGGCACGTTTTCGCCACGTGTGCGTTGAAAGTTAATTTATGGTCAATGGTAAGTCCCAGCAGCTTGATCTCGTCGACAAGCTCCACCTCGGTTCCAGCCATTACGACGCGAATTGGGTCCCATTTTAATTTTCTAGTGATGATCATGGCCGCTGTTTTTTGTGGTGCAAATTTGAGTTTGTTGTTAGAACCCCATTCGAAAACTTGTTGGAGTGTCCGGTCCGCTCTTGCTTTTATTTCCCCTGAGGTTTTGCCGGAAAACACTAAGGTGACGTCGTCAGCGAAGGCTTGGCAATGAGCATCCGTGCCGTTGAGTTGCTGTAGGAGGTCATCTAGAATGATATTCCAGAATATTGGGCCTCCTATAGAACCTTGGACACATCCCTTTGTCGTTGGCTTTTCGCAGACCTCGCCCGCGTAGTGTACCTTGATCACACGATCCTCAAGGTATGAGTATACCGTGCGATAAAGGTTTTTTGGACAACCTTTTTTTACCAGTTGGGTTTTTAGTTTTGGCCACCAGGCGTTGTCGAAGGCTCCCTCTATGTCTAGTGAGACAAGTAGTACGATGCGTTTCCTCGTTTCTACTTCAGTTCTTATGTATCTCAAGAGGTCATAGAGGGCGTCCTCCGTCGACTTTTGGGGCATAAAACCATACTGACGTTTGTTCAGGGTTGGGAGGATGTGCCACTTGATCCTGTTTACAAGCATTTTTTCCAGGATCTTCCCCATCACCGACAAAAGGCCAATCGGTCGGTGTGATTTGGGTTGCGTATAGTCCTCCTTTCCGGGTTTCCGCAGTATACATACGTGTGCTGACTTTCAGGCTTTGGGGAAGTGGGCTAGCTTAAGGCAGGTGTTGGTTAGGCACAGGAACACTTCCCTGTTGCACTGAATGGCAGCTGCACATATGTCTGCGGTGAGCCCGTCCGCACCAGGCGCCTTTTTCGGGTTCATACTCTTGACGACCGCTTCCAGTTCAACTTGTGTGAATGGAGGATCTTCGTCTGTGAGGTTCAGCTCCACTATTGAGGCGTCTCCCTCCGTATCTTCCCTGGTGCGCCTGTGATGGTCGGACTCACCTTCCTGGCGGTCGTCCGGATAAAAGCATTGAGCTAGTCGTTGGGCCGACTGTTTTATATTGGATCAATGTTGGATCAATGTTGACTGGAAAAATCACGTGGATCTTGTTTGTTACAAAATTGATAGGTTCGTATATGCCTTGGCAAGAGTGAAACGTGTAGTCTCTCAAAAGGCTGCACTGTCTACTTACCATGCATATGTGTCCTCGGTTCTCCGATATGGGCTTTTATTGTGGGGAAACTCCGTAGATGTAGATCGGGCTTTTAAGGCCCAAAAAATGCATTACGATCCTGAAGGGTGTGGGATACATGGTGTCGTGTAAACCCTTGTTTAGGGAACTGCTCATTTTACCTCTTCCATGTATATACATCAAAGAAGCTTGCTTATTTGTAAAGCAGCACACTAACATCTTTCGCACAAATGCTGATGTTATTAACTCGCGTACTAGAGGGTCGAAAAACCTCTACGTACCTAAAGCCAACTTGTCTGTTTACAAGAGGAATCTTCGATCAACAATTACAAGATTCAAGGTCCCATACAAAATCAAAGCGAAAAAGTGGCCGTGATGCTTATACTTATAGCTATCATCTGTTTTACCTTCTAAATTAGCTTAAAACATACCTTAAGTCTAAGCAACAAAGATTCAAATAATAATAATTGTATATAATACTTACGACGTTTCGTCACAAGACGAGCAAAAGCGTTCGATAAACAAAAGAACTTTCTTCGTTTCAAAAAGATGTCATATTATTTTAGGAACAGGGTAATAATGGAGTCGCAACTATACTAGTATGTCGCAAAATTAAATCTGTTATATTAACGTTCTGGTAGCGTAAATTGATGATTAAATTACCGACGTGTGACATGATAAGAAACACCGTCTTTCGTAACGCTTTTTTTTTCTTTCTTTCTTTTTCTGTTCACCAGCACGGACAATCGTTTTGCAAAAATAAATAAAAAATACTCCTTTGCGGCGTATGGCGCCCATTTGGAACCGTCAGAAAAGTACCTATGGCATGGTGATTTTCGTGAATGGCTATTCGACGATTATTAGCTGTGCAAAAATTAGCTTGGTACTGTACTGTACTCGTTATATGGGTATTAATTTTTTTTGAAAAAGTTTCAATAACAAACCTTGTTTAATGAGACCTGTCAAAAAAAAAAAGAAAAAGAAAAGGGGGATTGGTGGATTTGACAGGAGGGATGTCAGGAATAAAAACGAGATAACGTAATAAAAAAATCAAAGAATATTAAATGAATCCTTATAATTGGATCCGCGATGGTGGGAGTGAAGTGTCGTGTGGTGTGTGTGTGTATTTTCCAATGGTTATTTCCTCGTACTTTCAACAAATGTGACAATTTGAAATGACTATGAATCACGACGTTGGGAGTTACAGCAACGAAAGCTTTATAAACAAGAGTTGATTTATTTCCAATCATCATATAGCGAGACCATGTAAAGCTGAGGAAAGGCTTCGCCTAATCAAAGATAGCTATATTTGGTTTCCAAAGAAAGAAACATTGGGAAATGTCAAAGTGATGGCTAATCTAGGAGACAGACGAGTGAAGTTATAATAATAACAAGCTTGTGATATTGTGTTTGGGATTAAATAACTATAACTCAGTGTCTATTGAATCGGGAGTGTTCTAATAATGAGAATTGTGTAGCGAATTAAATGGTGTATCAGTGTGAGTTACTGCCGTGAGTCCAAAATGATATTTCGCAGGATAATTTAACTATTTTCAGAAATAGCGGGAGCCTAAAGGCGCGTGACGTCAGCTGTCATGTGGAATAGAAGAATAGAAGTGAGGAGTCTACGTCAAAGGATGATGGAGCGAAGACCGAGAGGGATCATTTGACGTGTAAGTCAAAATACTGATGTATTATTTGGGATTTATGGGGAATTTGGACAATGGAGTATTGATGAATTACATGAAAATATGACAGGGATTAAAGTGACGATTGGAAATCCAATAATAATTTATATCTTCAATCAAAACATAATGGACTTATTTCCAGTATATTATTATATCCATCATACGTCAGGCATTGGAACTATTGGACCAATATAATTGACATCGCAGAAATATATGATCTATGGAATCTCCTGAATCATATCAGGATTGAATAATGATTTTGATACATTATTAATATATAATTTGTTTGACATGGATATCCAGTCACTGGATATGACGGCGGGTTCCTGATTGGAGTTCTGCTGAGAGCTGCGAGATGCAGTAAGCTGAGAGGAGAGCTGCTGGAGTATGGAGATGCAGACTTCGGGGCTGTATGCTGGGAACGCGATGCGTTTGGACCATAATCTTAGCTAAGTGTCTTTATAATTTTATTACGGAACTTATACGAATATTAAGAACTTCTATCAGCTATATCGGCCCTCCGTATATTTTAATCAAACACGATCTTAACTTAAACCTACCGGGGTTGACTCTCGCGAATAAACATTTATTGAAATTATACACATAGAACAAAGCTACATAGTAAGATAGATGTTTAGGTCAACGAAATTTAAGGTTCAATTTTAAACAAAATTTTGATGACTGACAGTTAATGTCAAAATGAGTAATAGAGTTCTATTTAGCTAATACAAATAAACATGACAATAGGTTTAAATATTTAAATTTTAGAACAGGCCAATTGAATCTTTGTTTAAATAAATTAGAATGACTATTGGCATTTGATATCGAGAAACCACCTTGGGTTGAGCTATACAATGTTTTGAATTGATTTTATTTTTTATTGTCTTTTCTCTTGGAATTATTATTTAAATTTAAATCTTTTTGAAATCCGAAAGGAATTATCTTCGATAATTGACAGTGGACCTGAACAATATTCTGACTGAGAACCTTGTGCGTTTATGTTGTCGTACCTTCGTCTTGAAGTAATATTTGAAGTGAATATTATCTGAGCTAGTGAAGACCTTGTCTTGAAGTAATATTTGAAGTGAATATTATCTAAAGCTACCGGAGATCTTGTAACCTACTGGGGAACCTATCTTCGATAATACCGCAGCGTATTTAAACAGTGAAACAGTTGTACCTCCTAGGTAAGAACTCCCAGTATAATTTTAATAGGGTTTACTATTATTTAACCTTGTGTTTTTATTATGGATTTATTTTTGGGAAGTAATTGATTAATTACTGATAGAAATGGACAAACGGCCATATTATTACTGTCTATTACCTTTGTTGTGCTGTTATACAAGTCCATTTAGGTTTAAGGTGTATTGTATTATCTATTTTATTTGTTCTTGTGGAAGAATATCATTTTCAAAATTCATCCCTTGATTTTGGTATAAAATCTGTTAACCTATTAGAACCTAGAATGGGGTTTTCATAATACTTGAGACTAAATTAAACCACTAATACTTACCAGTCCTCAATATTAACCTTGAATTTAATCAGACCAGTATAGAGAAAGTATTTCCCACACTTCTATCCGTACTATTACTCTGAGAGTGGGAAAGTGACAATACTGGTAGGCACAAATGCCAGTATAGTTACGACCGACCAAGTGAAATGGTCCTGATAGCACGCAGCTACACCATCACGTACCATAGTACAGACGATACGAGGGGCGTTCAATATAAAGTGAGAATGAGATGCAAACTCTTTTAATATTACGAAATTAAATACTGGCCGGTAAAGCTAATCTATCTAGCTGATTGCTATGAAAAAAAAAACTAACTGTCTTTTGTTTAAAAAAAAACGGTAATTTCTTTGCAATGCTATTGAGTACGTTAGCGAAAATGGAGAAAATTTAACTGCGTGCCGTTATCAAATACTTGTGTTTGAAAAATTTTTCTACGGACCAAGTCAATTTGGATTTGCGGGACACTTTAGGGTCTAATGCTCCTCCGTATTCGACAGTCGCACGTTGGTGCGCCGAATTTAGACGTGGAAGAACATCGACAATGGACGACCCCCGCTCCGGACGCCCTACTACAGCAGTAACTGAAGAAATTGTGAAAAAAGTCGAAAACTCAGTTTTGGCGGATCGTCGTGTCACGGTTCGTTTTATTGCTGAAAAGTAAAGATTTCAACGGGGAGCGTGCATAATATTTTACATGAACGCTTGGCTATGAAAAAGGTATCTGCGCGTTGGGTACCAAGAATGCTTACTGACACGCAAAAACAAACTAGACTAGAGATTTGTCAAGAAGCTTTGAACCTGATGCAGCAAGACCGGGAACTTTTTTTGGTGCGATTTATAACAATGGACGAAACATGGCTCCATCATTACGACCCTGAAACGAAACTGCAGTCTATGACATGGAAAAGGCCATCATCTCCAACTCCGAAGAAATTCAAGGTGAGCCCATCTGCCGGTAAGGTCATGGGCTCTGTTTTTTGGGATGGTAAAGGGGTATTAATGATTGAGTATCTCGAGCATGGAGCCACTATTACGGGCACATTATACGCCAAACAAATAGCAACATTGCGCAATGAGATCCGCGAAAAACGGCGAGGTAAACTCTCGAAAGTTGTGCTGTTCCACCAGGACAATGCCCCGGCACACAAGTCCGCCGTTGCAATGGCTGTAATTCGTGATGCTGGGTTCGATATCCTTAAACATCCTCCGTATTCACCAAATCTCGCTCCCAGTGATTTCTACCTATTTCCGAGATTGAAACAATACCTGAGAGGCCAGAAATTTGAAGACGACGACGCGGTAGTCGCTGCAGTACAAGATTTTTTAAGTACTCAAGATGAGACCTTTTTTAAAAATGGAATTTTAAGTTTAGAAAAAAAATATATTAAGTGTATTATGCTAAAAGGTGACTATGTCGAAAAATAAAATGACATTTAGTAAAAGTTGTTTATAACATACTCATTCTCACTTTTTATTGAACGCCCCTAGTACAGTTGCGATGGCTAGGCTAAGCAACGGTTGATGTGAAGCTTTCATTATGCGGTCTGTAGATTATCAAAATTATTATTTTGGGTGCGAGGATTGGCGATATACGTATGGTCTCCAGGGGTCAATTCTGCCTCTGGCGTGCTGAAAGTTGCCCCCTAGTGTTCGGTCTGACCAATCGGCACGTAGTGATTATGCGTAATCCAACGGGGTGTCTACTTACTCGCTCGGCAATAGGGGTCGTTAGTGAGGTTGCAGCTAAGGACATTCATCCCTAGAGGTGATCCGTGCAGAATTGGGTGTCTTAGGGAGGTACGTGGGGGGAGGCCAATTACTCGATCTGGGTTGTAGACCAAATAATGGAGCGTCCTTCAGCTTACTCATACACTAATCGAAGTACCTTCTTATTATACTAGAGTCTAAGGGGGGAATAGAAGTAGTCTCAAGTGAGTAGGGTAGTTACTCCGTGTAAATTTTAGGAGTAATAAAATCCTACCACAGGGGTAACTACATTCTTGTTTGTCCTCTTATTCATTTGGTGACTGATACATACGATCTATAGACGGGCGACATAGTTTGTTGCTCCCTTTGAAATGGTGATGGTAGGCTCGAGGGAAAGTGACCAGTATGGCGACGAACTTTACTGGATAGAGCGGGGAGAGGGCTCCTCCTTTACGAGTATAAACCATATTGCTATGCTAACAATGTCTTCCAAAGCAAATAAATAATACTAATTGTTAAACCTTTGTCCATTTCTGTCTGTGGATTTATATTTAAGAATTTATACATATATTCGCTATAATCTATTTATTTACATAAGTATGTAAAGTCTAATAGTTCACCTAGTTGTGAACCCTGGTTACTATTATTTTAAAAATATACAACGTATATACGGTCCAAAGTAAGACGATCACGCCAAAACAAAGAAAATAAAATGTTATCGAAGCCCCAAAGGCTTAGCACAGTACAAATGGTTGAATTGTTGTTTTTAAATTAACGTGTTCGCGTCGGTATGGCGGGCTGTAAGTCACAACGGAGAAGTGTGGCATTACGCTACTGCCCTCTGTTTTTTATCGACTATCGGAAAATACGAGAATTTTTGAGGAACAAATCGTTCGATTCTCGTTATTTATCCGACACGTTTGATTAACGCCCACGCGATTGGGCCGCCGGTACCAGCGCTATGACCATCATTTTCCTTTTTGTCATTACGTAATTAGACCCCTGAAGAACCGCCATACTGGTACAAATGACCTAGTATTTTGTGTCACCATCAGGTCACCATCCCCCGGTCTAAAACGTAGCGCTATCGGTCTATCACGAGGTGGAAATGACCCGACCCGCGCCTAGTTAGAGGTGAGATGTACTAGGCAAAACGCATACTGAGTCTTCCGAGTCCGCGTCCGCAAAAAGACTAGATCCAAAGACTAGGCCCACGAGTATTTACCTATTTTATTTAGCTTCTCTTGTAATGCACATCGATATGGATTGAACTAGATAGGTATTGAATATAAATAATTATGTTAAATAATTTTCAACAAACTTTCCATTACATCGTCTTTCTTTTCTTGACGTAAGACTAGTTTAGTTGATTTTATATATTCTTATTTAAGAGTTACACTCTTGTCGGTGTAGCCGATGAATGGCTCTCCACTTCTCTCTCCTCAAAGCTGCCTCCTTGACATCCTTATATAATACGACATGACATGAGTTGATTTTATTCTTTTCTTTTTTTTTCATTAATTCTGACTAGTTTAAATACACAAACATCAAATCAAAACAAACAGTTTTATAAAAGAAAACCAAGCCTTATTGTTTAACGTCAGAGCGGGTGTCGTCTTATCTCACTCCCTCTCAAATCCTACAAATCGTCACCGGTCGCTAATATGCTTACCCAAAGCGACCCGAGCGCTTCCGAATTACTCCGAATGCGCGTATAAGTAAGGTTGAGACTTGCGCGTACAAAGGACGTACCGATAGGGTAAGCGTACCAGTGAATGAACAGTACCAGTGAATGAACAAAACGAACATTTTTTTGTAATAACAAGAATTTGGTACGTTTCTATCACGCCTCGTATTTTTTTTCGACTAGCAGCACCTTTACTTGTTAGGTTCTGGTAAATTTTCATTGACTCCTAAGCAACAGTTTTGAAATGGCGACGATGTAAAGTGGACGTACGGATGTTGCCCATTTTTCTATGGAGCAGTATTAAGGAAGAAGGAAAGCTACTATACTTCTGATGTGTTACTGCATTTGTCCCCGCCATCTATCATTCATTGGGTATGTTTTTTTTAAGCTTTAAAGACCTGTTAGTGCTACTCATATATAGTTTAATGTAATTTATTTATAAACAATAACTTTTAATCCAGTTTTTTTTTACTGGAACCCAAAATCGCCTAAATCCAGTGAATGAACGGGGGTGTTCATTCACTGGGACTGCAGGATTTTCTATTTGTGCAATATCTTTCCTTCTAGTAGTCATATTAAGATTTCGTTTTCAGTGACATTGATCCAAATATATTATCTACCGAAAGGCCAGTATTGGAACAAACGTAAAATACAGGTTCATTAACTGGTTCAAGTTTTCCAGTGAATGAACTATGCACTTATAGCTAGTTCATTTACTAGTTTCCAAGATCTAGTAAATGAACAATTCTCTTATTTTTGTATTTTCATTGTTTTAGAACATGGAATCAACCAAATAAGTATAGTGAATGTAGTTGTGTTAATATAACTTCGCTTTTGTATATTTATAATATAACAAAACATCATTTTCAAAGTTGTTCATTCACTGGTTTAATTTGTTCATTCACTAGAATTTTGCGTTTATTCACTGGTGATTTTCCATTTTTTCCCTTAAATAGTGATATATCTTCAAATTGTGCAGTAATACTGTTGAATAATGATGATGTTAGCCAACTAGAGTAGTTGGTTGTGCTATACAAAAAGCAATATTTTAAATATTTAAACAGTGCCCAACTGCCTAAAACAAATTTACAAAGTCGAAAATTTCCTTAAGTGTTCATTCACTGGTACACTTACCCTACCAACCGAGTCGCGCGACTCGCACGATTGTTCTGAGTCGCCGTACTCCTATATACTCGTACGCTAAAAGACGTGCGGGCCGGAACGTGTACTTACGCGTCCACGGTAAAACCTATTCCAAAAACCTATTCCTGTATAGGTATACGTCTCACCTCTACGCGTCTGCTCTCTGTGTGCGTCGCGCTTAATTAATACTTCCGTGTCGGCACTTACGGTCTATTAAATAGTCAGTAACATTACTTTTGAGCTTCTATTTGTGTTAGAAAGCCGCTTCGTGTGTAACCAGGAATTTTCATAGGAAAAATTTACCTACTATTGAATAATATGTGGATAACTGTGGTAGCCTTTGTGGCGATTTACTTTATTTACGTGTTGTTCGTGTCCCGGTTTAGGGTTGACAAGGAGCCTCCGGAATACCCGGGGGCCCTGCCTCTGATTGGACACAGCCACTTATTTGCCAGTGGAAACACCGACGGTATGTAGTCACCTTGCGTTCATTTCGGTAAATAGGGATACCCTGCTGACGGTAATAAAACAACATATCGCTGCTTATCAAATATAACGGCCTAACTCAAAATTGCTCTTTTCCAGTAGAGCGATTTGAAAAAAAAAAAAACAATTTTTTTTTTTAAATATCTTGTGGTAAAATAAACTTGAAAACATATTTCTTTCTACTATTGACTCCCTTGGTTACTCAAAAATCACTACAGTATAACACAATAATAAAGTAGCATACGTAAATATCACAAAATGAGAAAATGATGTCTCAGAATACTTACACATTATTGCAATAATAATATATTATGACAAATAACGACCTATTCGTCTTTAACCCAGGGACTCAAATTATATTTTTGAATAATAATGTCGTATTAAGTTTTGTGCACAAAATTAAGCATAATTTTTATCTTTAATAACGACCAATCACGCATTGTGCACGAAATTTTATGTCTAATAAATTATTAACAACTAGGTCTGAATACCACTTACATACCCGGAGACAGACACAATGTATTACAATAAATGGCACATTTATGTTTGCAACACTTAAAATTATACTCTCTAATTGCTTTTTAACCCCGACACAAAAAGAGGGGTGTTATAAGTTGCTATGTGTGTGTGTGTGTGTGTGTGTGTGTCGGTCTGTCTGTCTGTGGCATCATAACTCTTAAGCGGGTGGACCGATTTGGATGCAGTTTTTTTATTTGAAAGCAGGTTTCTTGGCGATGGTTCTTAGACATGTTTCATCAAATTTGGTCCAGCCGTTTTAAAGTTATCAGCACTTTTGTAAGTTACGGAAGGGATCATAGACGCAGTTACTTTATTTTCAAACATAATGTGACCCTTAATTACGTTGGGGGTTTTTTAAATTTTTAATTTATATCACTATTAAAAAAATATTTAAGTATGTTAATTGTTAAGTCACATTATTATCACAAAGTTACTAATTTTACCATATTTAATACTTTGTGGTGTAAATTACACTTTTTTTCTATCAAAATTTACCTCATGAACTGAACACAATATAATACTAGGTATTTAAAATCGAGACTGATCTAAAGAAAAAAAAACTTTGTTACTCATTATAAAATGAGCTAGTTATAAATGAAAACGTTTATTCTGTAAGTAGGCAGCAAATTACACTTCTTAAATGTATTTTTTTATACTACCAGCGCTATCAGAAAAACCATAATTGTCAAGAAGAACGCAACGCAAGAAAATTGTCCGAAAATCATTTTCACGACACAAAAATATACACTCCTTTGCAAAAAAACGGGCACTTTTGATTTATTCGAGTACTTTAAGGGCGCGCTTAAATCCTTCACTGCTCTCAGGACTCCATCTTAATTCCCTCGCTTCGCTCGGGAGTTATACTGTTTACTTAAAGGATGTATAATTTAATTTATTGTTCGTGTTAACGGATACAACCTGTAAAAGATAGATGGTTTATATAAAAATATTTTTTTTTGGTGTCTCCAACTATTAGAACTGGCTGCGACAACAGGTATCGTTAAAACCGTAATTTTTGATTTCAGTTTTATGGAAACTGTTTAAAGACATCTCCAATTTCGCCACTACTTGTGGTGATGTTGCCGGCTTTAGGATAGGCCTGACACAAAATTACAGTAAGTTGCTTTGATGTTGATAAAAGTTTTAGCTTTAATTTTTTTTGTTAGATCTTGCAATTGTAGTGGTGTATGGAGTAAAGAGCTGTTCCCAGTGGAGTACATCCCATTTTATTTTTGTGGTCAGTTTATATGTTGACCATCCTAATCAAAGATGTCTCGTCACTTTTTCAACCGACGAGTAGTTTCTGGTATTTTATGTGTCCCGCGGTTTGTGCTTTAACCGGCAATAACATACAAAGGGAGCCTACAAAGCTTGTATTATGAGTACTAGACAACGGATAAATACCTATACTTACATGATAAATACATACTTATTAAATACATCCGACGGCCCAAGGCGCCAAATTTCAGGGGGCGATCGGGGGATGCTTCCCCCATCAAACTGGCACTCGATTTTGATTACCTTAAGTGGGCGCCACAATATTCATGCCCGGAGTGTCAGTGGTCGTAACGCCGGCACTGACTTTGTCTATATATATATATAAAAGAAGAAACTGACTGACTGACTGACTGACTGACTGACTGACTGACTGACATATCAACGCACAGCCCAAACCACTGGGCCTAGAGATTCAAAATTTGGCATGTAGGTTCCTTATAAGGTCTAGGGGTGCACTAAGAAAGGATTTTTCAAAATTCACACCCTAAGGGGGTGGAACGGGGGTCCAAAGTTTGTATGGGGAAACAAGATTAGTTCGACTATTTTATTCGAAACTTCACAGAAGTACTCCTAATGATAAATGAGTAAACACGTGTTTCAGGTTTTTTGAGAATTCAACCCCTAAAAGGGGGGAAAGGGGTAACAAAGTCTGAAAATCAACATGGGTGTTGTTTCTATGGTTTATCGGGTCGCTGGTTATGAAAACAACAACGGTTTTAAAATCCGACATGGCAGACGTAAAATACCATCTCCCTGGATGGGGTGCGATGGGGTTGAAATGTCTAAATAAACTAAATGACTGTTGATATATCAACGCACAGCCCAAACCACTGGACCTAGAGACTTGAAATTTTGCACATAGATACCTTATACAATGTAGGCATCCACTAAGGAAGGATTTTTGGGAATTCCCTCGGGAACGGGAAAAAACGGGATTTATATATTAGATTCCGAGTGACCCTATTTCAGTAGCTATAATAACTAGACTCTTCAAATTTGATACACAAGTAGGTATTACATTAGTTAAAAAATTAATTTCAGGATATTTCACAATTCCCACGGGATAAGGAAAAAACGGGATTTATATATTCAGTTCAACGGGATCCTATGAACTATAATTACTAGACTCTTCAAATTTGGCATAGAACTAGGTAATTATAATAGTAAAAAACAGTTTTAAGGATTTTCGGAAATTCCCACGGGATAAGGATAAAACGGGATTTTTCGTTTTACTGGTTGTAGAAAGCTGAAATTCGGCATGTAGGTTGCTTGGGGAGTGTAGAGCTGGATTAAGTGAGGTCTTTTCAAAATTCCCACGGGAACGGGAAAAACGGGATTTTTCGTTTTACTGGTCATAGAAAGCTGAAATTCGGCATGTAGGTTGTTTGGAAAGTGTAGAGGAGCATTGAGAGAGGACTTTCCCAAATTCCCACGGGAACGGGAAAAAACGGGATTTTTCGATTTACTGGTCGTAGAAAGCTGAAATTCGGCATGTAGGTTGTTTGGGGAGTGTAAAGGAGCATTGAGAGAGGACTTTCCAAAATTCCCATGGGAACGGGAAAAACGGGATTTTTCGTTTTACTGGTCATAGAAAGCTGAAATTTGACAAGTGGGTTCCTTGGGGAGTATAGGGGAGCATTAAGAAAACATTTCCCGAAATTCTTACGGGAACGGGAAAAAACGGGATTTTGCGTTTTACTGGTTGTAGAAAGCTAAAATTTCAAAATTCATAAGTTTATACTGTAAGTAGGCCGCAAAGGGCTCTTTAACCGACTTCTAAAAAAGGAGGTTATGCATTCCATTTTATGTATTTTTTTATGTAGGTATGTTCACCGATTTCTCGGTCAATTGTGGACCTGCTTGCTTGCTTGCCTGTATGCTTGCTTGCTTGATATCTTGGTTCTTTGTAATACTCATAGTACACGCGAGCGAAGCCGCGGGCAAAAACTAGTATTATCATAAGGCGCAAGCCACACAGAAAAGACGTGGGATGGGGGCGCGTCGCAGTCGCGGCGCTCGTTGAATCAACTTTCATACTAAATGTATAGAAGCGTCGCGATTTAAAGTAGACAGAAGAGACGAAGCTGCGTCTCCGCCTATCGCGACGCTTCAAAACCCTGACGTGTCGTTCTCTCTTACTTGAAATATTCTGTTAGAGATATATAATCTTAGAATTCTGTAGAACGTGTGGAATAATAAGGTTTTTATTTTATACAGCAATTCTTTGTGTAATACTCTGTCGAAAGCTTGCTGTAGGTCAAAAAATGGCAATGAGCAGTATTCTTTCATTTCGAATGACTTTCAAACTATCCTGCACACTCTGTGCACCTGCTCTATTGTGGAGTGTTCTCAGCGGAAACTGAACTGGTGGTTCGAGTCAATGGACTTTTCCTTCAAGGTGTGCTGAGCCTTAAAAGAAGGCACCATTCGAAGAGTAAAGTTTGGTCATAATTAGCAGCAAGCTAATCGGTCTTTATGAAGTTACTTCTTGCGGTGGTTTTCCAGGCTTATGAATAATGATTATTGTAATATGTACTTTCCACAAGTCGGAAGAGTAGGTATCCTGCTCTCATAATAGCGTTGAAAACCATGTTTAAGAATGCTATAATCTTTTGCGGCCATTCTTAAAGAATCTTTTCGGTAATATGGTTAAATTCTGGTGCCTTGTCCATGTTAAAATAGAGTTTAAATCATTCTTAACGTTTAATCTGTCTGTGATCTGTATAAGATTATGACAACACTAGTGTTGTCTCCGGCTTTGTCTTCCTGTTCTTAACACCGACCGCTCTGATACATGCTATTGTAAATCTAATTATTTATTATGTTTGTTCCGAATAATCATAAAGATTTTATCGTTTCTATTTGTGAAGAATACAGAGTTGAATACATAGAGAGTATCATTTATACGGCCACTGCCTCCGTTAATCCTGCTTCCACCTACGCTGAACACACTCCACACTGCACTTCAGTGCAAACCTTTTTGTGGTGTATTATCAATAGATTTGATATTTCTAATGACCTTCTGAACGTCATTAGTTTTAGAGGAAGGTCCAATCTAGTTGGAAAGTCATGGTTGAGGACTGAGTCAATATCTAATTCGTCTGGAATAGCGTTGTTCGGTTTGAAGACTTGACTCAAATATTTTGCGAATAATTCCGCCTTACTTTGTCCGGATCTAGTCCATTCTTCATCCTGTGTTCGTATGAGTGGCTTATGGTATAATGGTCGATCGAATTTTTTACGTAGGTACTTTCCATAGTGAGTAATTAGCATAGCCCGGACGACGGGAGCAAAAATGCACTTTTCACTAGATTTTTTTTGTTTTTTTTTTTCTATCGACATCCATACGAACAATTTTTGAATCAGAAATTTATTGATCAAACTTATTATCTTACATGTCAGGTTGTTACACAATATGAATAGTGAAAAGTGCATTTTTGCTCCCGACGTCCGGGCTTTGGTAATTAGTCGCTTTTGTTGCTGTGAGGGCCTCACAGTTGCCCTCTAGGTAGGTTGATATTACTTATTACTATATGTATAATTGGCTACTGTTTTTAAGGACTTCATCTAGTTAACGGCTCTGTTGAGCGCTGCTTTGTGGCTTGAGTGTTTACTGGTTTGTCATACTCGTCTTAGTAATTTTAGACCGTATCTTATGAAAACCGAATAAACTTTGCTTTGCGGTGGGCGTTCGGCAACTGCCGGCGTGCAATGGCAACAACTTTCTTGAATAATTGTGGTTATTGTTTTAGCAGCTTTATCAATGTCTGATTCTATTGCTTTGCTTAGTTTGGGACTAGGTCGATTTGTGTAAGATTGTCCCGTAATATTTATTTATTAATTTATTTATTTTTAGGGCAAGTTTTAAGCCAAGTCTTTGGTGTACCACCTCCCGTAAGGAGGCACAGTCTGTGCGTTTATTATACAGCTTTGAGGTTTTTGCAATGTTAACCACTGTGGTTCAAATTATTAGTATTACCTTCCGGTAATTGTGTAAGCCTAAGCCGTGTCTAAGCCGTTTTGGCCTAGTGGTTTGACCTATGGTGTCTTAAACAGAGGGTCGTCGGTTCGAGCCCGGGCTCGCACCTCTGAGTTTTTCGGAATTTACGTGCGAATGCGAAATTACATTTCAAATTTATTATGAGCTTTACGGTAAAGGAAAACGTCGTGAGGAAACCTGACCACACCTGAGAAGAAATTTAATAGTGTGTGTGGAGCACCAGGGCGGTAGCACGCAGTGCACGTTTGGCAGCCGCCGTGACGTGCGATTCCGAGATGTGCGCTACGGATTAGCCCGAAACATGTCGAGTTAAACTCGTTTTAAGACGTGAGTGATCCGTTTATTTTCATTATGAGTGTGTGTGAAGTTCTCAAACCGCACTAGGGCCGCGTGGGAACTACGGCCGAGTCATTCTAAGAAGAGGACTGCGCCATGCAGTAGGACGTATATAGGCTGGGATAATAATGATTTTTAAGTAGTTTTAGGTTATGAATAGTAGAATTATCATACGGTCAAGGTCTTGTTGTTATGTTGTTTGTTCATTATTGCTGTCCTAGTTCACAGGTCGCTTGAATACATAATTATTGTCGTCACAACAAAGTGATTACGTGAGAGACTTAATTATACGCGTTATAAAATAATTTATTCAGCTTTATTCATTTTATAAGTCGAGGGGTGAAAGGTTTAATGACGTTAAGCGACACTATGGGCGATATTGAGTTATATACATATTCGGAATCAGCAAATTTTTCCGCGTCGTTTGAGCCGGGTTTCACGCCAATCAGAGCTATTTTTTGTCGCTTGATGCAAATAGATTTGGACGCTATTTTTCACTCCACTGCTAACTGAAGCGACACAAAAATTAGCTATTACCTTAACACGTTTGACTTAAGCTATATAAAAATACTATGGCAATGACTTAAACCGTTTTTCCTTTTTCGTCATGGAAGCCAAATGGTTTTTAAAGCTTTTTCCATTTTCTATTTCAAAAACTGATGGTTGGTTGAATTACTTAGCTTGCTCCGTAATGCACAAATAGATGTCGCTAAGTAGCCTGTGACCGAAATATATGAAACTAGTCGCTTTCCACAAACATATAAGAAACTTGTCGCTTGAATCAATTATCCTCCAGCTAAAATAAACAAAACACGTCATTTGAATTATTTGGCCTTATGTCTATTTTACCTTAACAAAGCTACTTAATGCAATTAGCCTTTCTACAATATTAGGTGAACTGGTTATTTAAGTTATTATTTCCTGTATATTTTAAAAGAATGCGGTCACATAAATTGAGACATAAAGAATATTTTTGTACTTGAATCGGTTTTCCTTCACTACAATGAGTAAGTAATGTGCGTTCAGCAAATATTTTTTACTATAACACCAGTTGATCAACGTCGTTTAAGACCAACTTAAAATGTTTTTGTAATCTAAAACCTAATCGCGAATAGTAGATGTGTGCTCACGCGGGGCGCTTCAGTCAGTGCCGTATCGTCAGGGAGATTTTTTGGTGATAGTGAATACTAGCCTCTAAAATTCTAAATCTTACAAAATCACTTTAAACATGAAACTACCGTGAGACTCATTCATAGTGAAAATAAACGGATCACTCACGTCTTAAAACGAGTTTAACTCGACATTTTTTGGGCTAATCCGTAGCCCTTCCTCTCGGAGTCGCACGTCACGGCGGCTGCCAAACGTGCACTGCGTGCTACCGCCCTGGTCGCGCGACTACTCGACGCAACTGACAGCGACACACAAAGAACTACCCCCGTTTTCATCATCACTTTTATTGTCATTGTCAAATGTAGGGTAGCACACAACACTAACAACATCACTTTGTAAAGGTTCGCTCACACTCACCGTTGACGCAGTACGAACATTCAACACTGTTTTCCAACTCGGGGACACTGACCAACCACTATCCCGGTTAAAATTTGGATGACGATTGACGACCAATCTCGATAGCTTCACGCACCTTCCGCGGAATGAAAAACTTTTCTCTCGCAAGTACGGAAGCCTTATCAAACTGGATGTAGTGCGTCGAGCTGAGTGTTCGACCACCGCTGACCCCTTGCTGTCTTACAAAATCAGTCTCAACCTAAAGTTTAATTTTGTTTAAATCTCTTAATTCTTTTACAAGATTCTTTTTTAGAGCTTCAAAATTATTCGTTTCTAAAATACTAATAATTGTGTTTTTGTTAAGTTTTGTTATAGTTGGCTGACTGATTATAATAAAAAAAAATATATATTTTCTAAAATACTGATAATTGTATTTTTGTTAAGTTTTGTTAGAGTATGCGCGCACGAGCAACTTTGTCTCCGCGACTATTTTATCAAGTCTGTGTATACCCTTACAGTTGGCTGACTGAGGTAATCATTGTCGGTAATAAAAAATATTATTTCACGTCATTTTCTGCATTTTATTCACTATCTCACTTTTTTGTTTTCTACAATGTTCATGTTAATAATTTTCATATTAGTTTTAAACACCAACCTCAAATAAAATTCTAAATTACCGGGATTTAAATTAATACGACCAGAATAGTGATTGTTCCATAAGCTACTTTTCCTTCTTTTAAAAACTAATGGAATGGGACTTTGAGCACATTAGCCGTAATCTATTGCACTCGTAACAAGGCAGTTAAACCTTAGAGTCTAGTAATTATAGTCTATACCTATAAAACAGTACCGTGACTGACTGATTGACAGACAACGCTCAGCCTAAACTACTGGGGCTAGAGACTTGAAATTTGGCATACATGTACACCTTGAGTATTTATTGAATCAGGCGTTACTTTGCGGAGGTCCATATTAATGAACTGAAACAATTACTTTGCTCACCCGCGACCTTACGATAGTTACGTTTATATGCAAGAAATGCGTGTTCATGCAGTTCCTCCATCTCCACACTGTACGTACACACACAAATCACACAAACCCAACTATCACCACCACTAAACTACACTGACGCGTTTCGAACTCAACCAGAGCTCATCTTCAGAATAGGCACCACAACCGTACGCTATGCTACCAAATGTTAAACTAAAATGCTACCAAATGTTAAACTAAATGTTTAAAACAAGGAGAAATATTCAGAACTGACTGCCAACCTTCGCTAGTCGGAGAGGCATCTTAAGAAGAAGAATTTCGGGGCTGATTTTAATAATTCTTTCTTACATATTATGTGATATGACTATCCTCAATTGACATAGGCTACTTTTTCTTCGGGAAAATGAAAAATTCCCACAGGATAGCAAAAACTGACTTCAACTTCGGGGCTGATTTTGAAAATTCTTTCACCAATAGAAAGCTACAGTATCCCTGATTGACATAGGGTACTTTTTTCCGGGATAATACAAAATTCCCGCGGGATAGAAATAATTATTAGTATTACCTTCCGGTAATACTAATAATGGTTAGTGTTCACCTCATGAGTCTCGATAAGCCCTTCACAATAAAGTAGTCTTTGACATCTGGTAACCTGTTTGGAGTTGGTGTGCTCTGCTGTGGAGATTGGAGTAAAGATGTTTTTATCTGGATTTTTCTTAAGTTCTCTACTCTCTACCTCTGGTGTTAGTGAATCTGGAGCCCCAGTCTCCTCCAACAATAAAACGTAAGCCAAAAGTGCTGAATAGCTCGTCATATTTTATGTTTCGGAGGGCAACAAACAGCGGAAACGTTAAATTGTTCCATTTCGATTTTCTATTCAGATAGTAGCTGCTTGCATGTGGTGTTTTTAGGGTTCCGTAGTCAACTAGGAACCCTTATAGTTTCGCCATGTCTGTCCGTCTGTTTGTCTGTCCGCGGCTAATCTCAGAGACTGTTAGTACTAGAAAGCTGTAATTTGGCATGAATATATAGATCAGTAACGCCGACAAAGTGATTAAATAAAAAAAACTAAAAATTTTTTTTAGGGTACCTCCCATAATAGACCTAAAATAAGGGTGATTTTTTTTTCTCGACTAAACCTATAGTGTGGGGTATCATTGGATAGGCATTTGTAAATAAATAGGGGTTTTATAAAACCATTTTATGATAAAGTGAATATTTTCGGAGAAAGTTCAAAATAATGTGTCCCCCCCCCTCTAACTTATGAACCGCACGTCTAAAAATATGTAAAAAATCACGTAAGTTAAACTGAATAAAAACTTTCTAGCAAAATTATTTTCAACTTAATCAGTTGAGCAGTTTTTAAGTGTTTGTAAAAAAATATTTCTAAACTAAGATTAAAAACCTATAAGATCACGCTAACACTATCTTCTTTCAAATAAAAAAATATATTACATCTGAAAAACAATCAACATACATACTATCTAGTAGACTGCAGTTTAGATTACTTACCCAATTCGCTGATAGATGGCCGACGTTGGGACCAAAATAACCACATTAATAAAGTATGCAAAGATTTTTCCGTACGGGTATGTATTACAATACCGAAGTACGAAAGACCGAATGTATTAAAACATCGAATGGGTCAAAAGACCGACACGTTTTTATTCTGAAACCGTAAACTTTTCAGAATTTATTAAAACGGCATCATCACAGAACCCATTAGGTTAGGTTAGGTTTGTTTTATAACAATCTTAAAAAGTTAACGCTTTCAGAATAAAATCATGCTGCTCACTGCGTTTTATATTCAAATATAATAATTTAACAGTGAGATTCTCTTGCTGCTTCTCAATGTGCAGTTCCATCAGGATGATTTGTGTGTGAAATTTTGCATGCGTGTGTAAAGTGGATGACAATGTAATATTATTATGACAAGGAACTGATCTGATGATGGAGCTGGAAGGTGGCCATAGGAACTCTGTAATAAAACGACACGATTCCGTCGAGTTTGGGCTCTTTTGATTGTTCTTGCCGAGTACTTTGATCCTAGATGGTCGTCTCCTCAAGTCGAATTAAACGATCCCAAACTTGATGCAGTGGCGTCGTTCTATCAAATTTTTAGTACTTTTCACTAACATAATGTACCCAATAAAACTGTTCCTTTACACATATATATTACCTTAACAGTGATTACCGACCCGGATGACTGCGTGACCTTAGCTAACGCCGCCTTGGACAAAAATTTCATCTACGACTTTATGAAACCCTTATTAGGCCAGGGACTGCTAACAGCATCAGGTAAATCAATCCGTCATATCATAAATAATTGATTATCCATTATAAACATAAAACTACGGTGAACCTCACTCATAGTGAAAAAATACGTGAAGTGAATGCGCGTTTGGCAGCAGCCACCGTTGTGTCTGCTTCGAGACGAAGGGCTACGCATTAGCACAAAACATGTCGAGTTAAACTCTTTTAAAGACGTGAGTAACCCGTATTTTTCCACTATGATTATCTATTAGGGAGAAAAACTCACAAAACAGCAATAATGCGCACAATGGGAATTAAAGTTACAAGTAGTTTAAATCCATTTATTTGTTTAAGAAATCAGTAACTTTATATAGGTAATTTTAACATTGACCGAAAGCATTATGATTAAGAATCATGCATCGGTACATCGCCAGTCTTCTAAGTAAAAATAATCTCACCTAAACATTTTCAGGTAAAATGTTGTTAAGACTATGCCATATGGCTCGCAGTCAAAAGTTACCAGATTTGATGTAGAGCTAAGCTTTTAACTTCACACAATAGACAAAACATTACAACACACACATAACACATGATGACTTTAGACAAAATATGTATCTTGGTCGTTTTGCTACCGTAACTACCAAAAATGTATTCACTCTTCATTACTTTTGTACCTATCATTGTATACGTAGTTTAATATTGATTGATTGATTACTACGAGTATTGATTAAATAAAAAACATGAAAGTAGGATAAATGCTGTGGAAATGAGAGCATTAAGGATGTGATTGGTGTGAACTTGAGTGACCGAATGAGGAATAGTCTAATAAGGGAACGTTGTGGTATGAAGGATGATGTTGTGACTCGTATAGAGAAAGGAATGTTAAGTTGGTTTGGGCATGTGGAAAGGATGGACGAAGGAAGAATTACGAAAGAGATATATAATGCGAGTGTAGATGGAAATATTGGAAGAGGGAGACCAAGAAGGACCTTTTATGATCAGATTGGGGATAAAAAATAAAATAAAATAAATAATTAAATATAAATAAATATCATGGGACAATTCACACCAATTGACCTAGTCCCAAAGTAAACTAAGCAAAGCTTGTGTTATGGCTACTAAGCAACGGATAAACATACTTATATAGATAGATACATACTTAAATACATATTAAACACCCAAGACCCGAGAACAAACATTCGTATTTTTCATACAAATATCTGCCCCGACACGGGAATCGAACCCGGGACCTCAAGCTTCGTAGTCAGGTTCTCTAACCACTAGGCCATCTGGTCGTCTAAATGGGGATGTCTTGAAGAAGGGTCCGGTCAAGAGTACCCGAAACCGGGGAGCATGTATGAAAAGACTAATGAGTGTTGTGGAAGCAAAAGATGTAAATCAGGATCGTAGCAGGTGGAAACAAATAGTCTCTGCCTATCCCCTTGCTGGGAGGGAGGCGTGATTGTATGTATGTATGTTGATTAAATAATTGATAGCGACATACTTGCAAAAAACGATTTTCGTGATCATTATTTCAGCCGAAAAACGTCTACTGCTGAACATATGCCTCTCTCAAGGCTCTCTAAACATTAAATATCGCAAAACGCGGACATGAGTTTTATGAGAATTTGGAGGCCATTTTTACGATGCCTAAATAAAGGTTTATACGAATTTCCAGCTTATGATCTCTCATTGCGAAGTCAAAGTTCTAATATAGCTGGAATATAACGTAACAAATCTAACGTTCAAATGATGTTAACCAAAACTTTTACACATTCCAGTGCCTACATGGAAGGTACATCGAAAGCTGTTGACGCCAGCGTTCAGCCAAGGAGTCCTGGACGGTTTCATTGGGGTGTTCAACTCGCAAGCTAAGAAGCTGGTCTACTCCTTACATCAGGAGGATGGGAACAAACCGTTTGACTTTTGGACGTATATAGGACCTAATTCTCTAGAGACTATTTGCTGTAAGTGTTTAAAATTTTAGGCAAGACAAATTTGCATTTTTTAATTATTTTTATTTTATTTTTATTACCAACTTATACGTATAGTACTTTTATTAAGAATATCTGTAACCCGAACACGCAGTGTGTAAATAATAAATTTTAAATATGAAGGCCACGTAATATAAAAGGCTAATCAAATGGGTAACCTATCTCAAACACTAAAAATTATTGCCCGAATTTCATTTGTCCGAAAACTATTCGAATTATTATCACTTGTCAGATGACAGGTTTCGTAAATTTTTATTTTTACCATTTCACGTTTAGTAAAAGTATCGTTGGGTAAGTAATACGAGATATAACAACTTGTTATCTAATATTCATAATATATACGCTCACTTTATTAATATAAACTCTTTCACGTTCGTTTATAACGTTCACTGGATATAATGAACGAAAAGTTTAAATTTAAAATATCTAATTTTGTAATGTATAGCGTTGTTTATATATAATATCAATTGATATATATTCATAACAATTATAATATAATTATAATTGATATTCATAACATCTAAGATTTAAAAAAGTATAAATTCATTAAAAGCTTTGACGCAAGCAAACAATCAAGCAATCCATTCATTTTTTCCGCTCAGTTACAAAAAAAAACCTAACCTATCCAAGTCGCTTCTGCCCCTAAAAGTCTTGCTCGCTCGCTTCGCTCGCTCGCCGCCACATAATTTGACATTTACACATATTATTATATAATCATGAATGAAGAAATTAGTCCATTATAAATCTTATACAAATTAAAGTTATATAAAAATAACGTTATATAATTTAAGCGTTATGCGTTAAAAAAATATACTTTCTGCTGTTTGCTGTTTTTGCGTTCATTATATCTTGTGAACGTTATTAAAATGAAATTAGATATTTTGTAATTATACCTATCTCGTGGGACGCACCCGTATCGTTTGTCCGAAAATTGTTTCCCGTCTTATTCACTTGCCTTATGAATTGATACGTAGGTATATTGTTTCTTAGCCAATTTTTAATTTATCCAATGATAATTTTGACACTACCTACGTTTAGACAAATTTACAGTTCACTTTTCAACGATATCCCAAGTTATCTTTTGACAGAGATACTTTTCCCTATAATATTATTAACTACACCTTGTCTACTTGCTGAGCTAAATTTTTGGTTAGGCTGTAGGTGGGTGGAGTAAGAATAAAGTAAGTACTTACATAATTTTGTTTGGAATAACGTTTAACATATTGCTCAATTGTCATAACAACATTTGCAATAATAATTTGTAATTACAATGATAAGCTTTAGGCGTGCGAGCGAAGCGAGCGAGCAAGGCGGTACGGGGCGGAAGCGACTCGGAATGGTTAGGCGTTAGTTATTTTTTTATGACTACCCGAAAAATATAATTTTAACAAAATGAAATCAAAGTCAATCAAAAAATTTCGAATGATTAAAACATCGAAACGTTACATCGGGTAACCGATATTACGGACAAAAAGCGATTTAGGGAAAAATATAATTTGACGAAAGATTAAAAAAACAAAACAATAAATGCCTTCTTCTTAAATTTAAGAGTTATGCTCTTGTCGGTTTGACTTCCTGATACGACACGACACCCACTTTCTCCTTCACCTGGTTAAATTAGGTCAATCTTGGCCTTCCTCTGCCTCGTCTTCCTTCTATTTTTCCTTCCAGCAGGTTTAAAAAGAAATCGTCGTGTCGTATCAAGTGTCCCATCATCGTCATCATCATCATCATGCCTAATCGTAAAAATTTGAAATGAACTTTCGATCAAACGAAAAAAAAGTAAGTAAGTTTTTGTCGAAACGAAAATTGGACTATCATTTTTAGTGTTTCAGATAGGTAACCAATCAAATGTCATGTTGTCAGGGCTTTACATGTTGGCTCGTGTTGAGGCCACCGACATCAGTAGATCGTTATTTAATTGGTTTTATGCTCCCCAACGGCTCTGATTAATAGGGCCTTATTAAGGGTTAAGTTGAAATAACTTTTTAGTGATGGTCAATTGGACAGTTGACAATTGATTAGTGGGCAGTACGTTATGCCATTTCACAATGATTAGACTTACTTCTGAACAACATTTGCAAATTGCGCAAAATTTATTTTGAAAATCATGGTTCAGTTCGCCAAGCATTCGTGCGCTGCGTCCATTTTACGGTCGACGTAATCGTCCATCCGAGCAAGTTATTCGGAAAATCATGGATCGTTTTCGCACCGCGCACACTCTAGTTGATAATACGCGTACACAAAAACTGCATGCAGTGCGTACAGAAGTTCTTGCTGTTGTTATTGTTATTGTTCTTTCGGGAAACATCTGATGAGCGCATACTTTCGCGTATTGGACCTGTCAACTGGCCTCCACTATCATGTGTTATCTCACACCTATGAATTTATTTTGGGGATATGTAAAGTCACTCGTTTACGCAGATAAACCACAGACATTGGACCACTTGGAAGTCAACATTAGCCGCTAACTATTGACCCCTTCATAACTCAAAATCTATTTAACACAAACACACCAAATTTGGATTATTTATTGATACTAATAATAAATATTAACTACCTAGTTAGAACCCCAAATTTCAGAATTCGATTTAGAATAGCATGTCGAAGATTTTTGAAAATAAGTTTTTGTTAAAAAATCTATTTTTAATACAAGCTTTTTTCGCTAACTGTATTTTTTGGCCCTGGTTACCAAAGTACTCGTCAAGATAATTCAAGCGACCCCAAACTCGATGGGGTTATGTCGTTTTACTACGGAGTCCTATGGCCACCTTCCAGCTCCATCATCAGATCAGCTCCATGTCATAATAATATTGCATTGTCATCCGATTTACACATGCATGCAAAATTTCAGCTCAATCTAAAAAACCGGGAAGTGGGTAAAATTTAACTTGCAAGATTTGACCCGTACATAATAGATATACATTGCAAGTTGATAATAAAAAGCTTATAAAAATGAAGAGCCGCTCACCAAAAATTGCAAAAGTTATAAACAATTAACTAAAAAAATATACTTAATGGGGGTATGTATTACAATACCGAAGTACGAAAGACCGAATGTATTAAAACATCGAATGGGTCAAAAGACCGACACGATTTTTTTCTGAAACCGTAAACTTTTCAGAATTTATTAAAACGGCATCATACAGAACCCATTAGGTTAGATTAGGTTTGTTTTATAACAATCGTAAAAAGTTAACGGTTTCAGAAAAAAATCGTGTCGGTCTTTTGACCCATTCGATGTTTTAATACATTCGGTCTTTCGTACTTCAGTATTGTAATACATACCCACTTAATGGGGTTTGGTTTATCGCAAAAATATCAAAAACTATTTGAGCTTTTTCAAATTTGAAAAAAGATTTAAAAAAGGAGGAGATTTTAAAAATAAAAGTGTTAGCTCCCGAAACTGTAGGATCAATATTTACAACTTTACCAGCGGGTTGAAAATACGCCGGAATGCGGGTACTTTGGCTTGCGCAAGCCACGCTCACTTTGGACCTTTAATGAATAAATTTTATTTTAACCTTATTAAATGTCAAGATTAAGAACTGAACTAAAGGATAGATAAATAAACAATAATCCGCTGGCCAAAAATGTATAACCACGATTTTTCAATAAGATCTTTTTTCTGAAAAATCTCAAATACACATAGGGTTTAAGATTTTTGCAAAACGTAACATTTTATTTTTTACTTATTTTATTTATATCTTTTGCAATTTTTGCGAGCAGCGGCACTTCATTTTTTTCAAAAATCTTCTACATGCTGTTCCGAATCGAATGACACCTCGATCAAATTTTTAGGAGAACTAGAAACAACCGTAAATTTTTTTCGCGGCTTGGGTTGCATTTTTCCTTTTCTGTCATAAAATTTTAAAATGTATCGAATTTCTTCATTACATTCACACATTTTAACAGATAGAAAAACAAATGAATAAGAGCTCGAAATAAAATTTTACTATTTTTTTATTTCTTTTAAATGCAACCTTTTTAATTACACCTATACCAGCCAGACACAAATAGTACAATCAAAGAAGTTTTGTTACAAGTTTATACTTTACTTACTACATGCGAAAATACTTTTGTCCCCGACCTAATAAATATTCAATTCAATGTGACACTATTGCAGTAAGCATTTCTTTAGAATCGTAGAGGTGCAGTAAAAAGGGATTTTTGGTACTTCTCGCGGGATAGAGATCGGGAGTTGACCATAAAATTTATTTTTGCGCGGATGAAGTCGCGGGAAAAATCTGGTTTTAAATATAATAGGATCTAATTTAATTCTCAGTTAAATTCAGGAAGTGTAGAAACTTTTTTATTTCAGTGACGGCTATGGGAGGAGCCAAAGCCGATGATCGCCTAATGGAAAAATACATGCGTGCTACTGAAATATTGTTCAACCTTGTTTTCTTGAGGCTCAAAAGGGTTTGGTTGCATAATAACTTTATCTACAATTTTAGTAACCTTGGAAAGGTACAGAAAAAATACTTGAAGGTGGTCGGTGAAGTTACTACAGAGGTTAGTATGTTTGGGTTAATCTACACCATTCTACATCTACACACATATATATATATGTCGGGTCTTCCCCTGAAGAGTCGTGACCCTCTGCTCCAGACATGACGCGGGCAACGAAATAACACTCACGTATTTAACACGCAATTATCTATTTACCAAATGAAAACACATTTACAAGGAAATCTTAAATGATTGCACTGATTTTAACGGATTGAGTAAGAAACGCGGCGTGTTCGCCGCGGAACTAGATTAACGTGCTCACTACTTGACGTCTCCAATCTGAATGTCCCTCGACCGCCATCTTTTTACCGTTTACCGCGCTTTTTAATTGTCAAACCTGACACTTCCGCCTGCCAGGCTAGCCAACCCAACCAATCTAGTTCCGCGTCCAACACGCCCAAGCTTACCGCTTGACGTTTCCGGACATAGACAATAGGTGTCGTTAAAACTATGCAGAAATCAATCAAGTAAACAAAAATCATAATAGATGGCACTGTACTCCAATGCATACTGATTTAAAACTAATTTTTAAAATTAACTACGTGTGACGTCACTATCTACCCACAGCGACATATATATATAAATCGAAGCATCAGGAGGCTCGGCGGGACAGTCTTTACCTGCACCTTCCATTGGGGCGTACAGATGATTGAAGAACAGAAATAAAAGCACTTACGTCACATACGAACACTACCGATTTAATTCAAAAACACTTTAAATTAAAATCACAAGTGATTAATGAAATATAGCCGGATTAAAGAGCCAATAGGTTAGCACGCGTGCACCACCGAGCGAGGTTGTCAAAAAGAATGACCAACTGTCAGTTGGCGGCCACCTGCTACCCTATTCGGGGTTACCCGCTCTTTTATTTTACACTACCTTCTATAATTTTATAACTGTCAACGTTCGTTTCAATACTACCGCCTTACTATTACTACAATTAACAGCATCAATCATTGACGTTTAACAATCAAAACAAAGTGCCAAGTGAAACACATAATCAAATCGTGTAAATAAATTTAGGTCTAGCTAGCATTATTTTGGCAGCGCGCCGTCATATATATATATATATATATATATATATATATATATATATATATATATATATATATATATATATATATATATATATATATATCTTTTTATTTAGCCTGCTTTGGTGTCCCTCTGTTGGGCAAAGGCCTTTCCTCTCTTGCTACTCTCTCGCCTATCAAACGCGAGCTCCTGCCACCCCACGTGATAAATATCTAGGTCGTCCCTCCATCTCCACTACGGTCTGTTTCTCTTACGATATCCATCGCTACGGACCCAATCTGTGACAAGTTTAGCCCAACGTTCAGGGTTCATTCGAGAGACATGCCCAGCCCATGTCAGCAATACGACTCATTGAGTGCAGCTCAGTATTTCCAATACGGTCGGTTTGCGAGCGGTAGAAAATGCGGGAACTTGTATGTACGATGTTGCAAACATAGACTCCTATCATGTCGGAGGTATAGGGATTATAAATTAAAAAAAATAAATACGGTCGGTTCTTCGGACACCAATAATGCTTCGCTCCATTACTCGTTGGCAAACGTGATTTTTTGCCGTTTATACCTATAGATAATGGTACGGAACCTTTCGTGCGCGAGTCCGGCTCGCACTAGGCCGGCTTTTATAATATTACGAGCAGTGTATAAGCAAGATATACACTACACTACTATACTATACACTAGGTAGATGTAGAAGAAAAAATTATAAACACCTACGTCTACAATTATTTCGTACTAATGTAGGTCAAAATTTGGGTAACAAATCTTAAATTTAATTAATTAATTATTACTATTAAATATTTTCTATTATCTGCAGGTACTTGAACGAAAGAAAAATGCACTGATAAATAGTGATGAAAACTCAGGTAAGGTAATTTTAGTGATGGGCAACTCGAGTTACGTGAATTTTAACTCGAGTTAAATCGAGTTCTTTTTTTCCCGAGTTGGCACATCACTAGGTAATTTCATGGGTCGCTGGTTCACCATCAGCACCGGTAACACGCTAATGTTACCGTAAGAGCCACTTGGTCGAGAATTAATAGTACATTATTGTCGTGGCCTGGAAGTAGGCAATTGCTGGCTGAGTATGAGTATATGAAGCCAGCAATTGCTATTTCAGCCGACACTAATATAAAGCCTTTCTCAAAAATGGTGAAGGAAAAAAAAATAGAATAAAGTTTTATTAACTTAAATAGGTTTAACAAAGAATTGCAAATCACTTAAAATTAAATGTCATTTAACCCTTTCCCGCCTTTTTTCATTAAAAAAATACTGCCGGAGTATTTTTCCAACGAAAACACCACAAGCTGTTTCAAACACAGTAAAAGAAGTCCGGAGTTCCGACAAAACAACTGATACCGGTCAATTTGAGTAGGCTGTATACGAATAGTGCCAACTTATTACCATGGCCGTTTTAACTTTTTAAAAAGTTTGAGACTCGACAATAATGGAATTTGTATGCGACACTGTTGTCGAGTTTATCGAGCCTGCATTGTTTTTATCTTTTTAATTTTTTACTGACCATAAACTATGCACTTCGCATTCTGATATGTAAAGAATAATGTCAACTTTTACGGATATTTTTGAGAAATAGTACATACATTACTGTAGGGGCCGCGAAATAGCGGATTGCCGGTTGAGTAGTTATAGATGGCAGAGTGTTAACGAGGCCATCTAGATATGCGAGGCTGGCAATCCCTGTTCGCGGCAGAGGCTTGTATAGAGCTTCTCTCAAACAAGCAATGAAATAAATTAAAAAAAAACTCCAAAAATTATTTCTAGAGAAAATATAAGTAAACTAGTTAAAAAATATGACTAACACATTATTTATTTCATATTATATGCAACTCGGATTTAATATAAAACAGAGATCTTTTGTAAATATTTATTTTTAATAAGCGTAGTGGCAGAATATATGATGACTATGATTGGTCCTTTTTTCTGGGGTTTTTTCTGCGCATCTATATTTCAGTTTGTATTTAGTATCAAATAAATGGTTTCACAGGATGACCGTAAAAGTAATAAAAATGAAGCTGAAAAAATAAACATTAAAGTTCAATTCCAAAAACAGCTTCAATGTGGACTTTGTTGGTATAAATTATGACAAGTTCTGCAGATAATCCTAAAATCTATTTATTAGAACAAAAAATATCATGAACAAATATAAAACTTTATTTGTTTGTTTTCTCTGCGACAACAGCGATTGATATTTAAAAACATAAATTGTTAAATTGAGTGGAATAGTTTAAATACAAAGTTGAAAACTTATGCTAGAATGTTTCCGTATGGTTAGGGTGCCTTTTCACCAGAGGTATACTATGAACGTTGCTGTGGACGCTTTTGATATTCACCAATCATATTCAATGATTCAAATAGCTTAGCACAGCACTGTAAAATCGGGTTCTTTTAGGTGGAAAGAGGCGTACTCTGGATCTTTTTGAGCGGCTACATAGCTTAGCATTAGTAGAAATGGTCACATAATGTGGGTGGAACATTCAAGGCCAATGTTACGAATAAACAGTTATTATTCGTTTGCTTACTGGATAAATGGGACAAACAAATTATAACCTAAAACTTTGTTACATTGCGTAACATATAAAACACTTTTTTATTGCAGAATTAATCACTAAGTATTTGTTAACTTTCAGGTTTACTAAGACTCTTCCAAATGGCCTTGCTAGTAACAAGTCTCTATATAAGGCCAATATAATAAATCAGTCGTTTTTTAACTTAAAACTAACGTTGTGATAGTCACAATCTCTGCTTATACTTAAACTATGTAAACCTTTTTCATTAAAGCGAAAAATTAAATGCTTGTAATAGTAATAATATTATCTATAACTAATATTATAAAGAGGAAAGATTTGACTGTTTGTTTATATGTTTGTTTGTTTGTTTGTTTGCATTGAATAGGCTCCGAAACTACCGGACCGATTTAAAAAATTCTTTTGCTGTTAGAAAGCTACATTACCACAGAGTGGCATAGGCTACTTTATACCGCAGTAAAATACATTTTCCTACGGGAAAATTAATTTTATCGCGGGCGAAGCTGCGGACGGAAGGCTAGTCACAAATAAATTACTCAATGAACATTACTTGAACACAGTCCTTTAACTAAGGTATTCGTGGAAATGTTTTAAAAATAATTCTAATGAGTATTATATTGATAGCTTATATTATAAGTTGTTAAGAACTTTTATAATGAAAGTATAAAAAAATAATCTGACCTAAAATGGCCTTCTTATGGGTCAGTTCCTTGTAAGGCCAAAATGTTCCTAAGTGAAAAAAAAATTGATAACCCTTTTAAGTAATGTAATATATTATACACATTATAATGCATTGTTTTAACTTTCCTGATACGTATTAAAAACTAAGTATTAATAGTGTCGTGATTTCTAGATGTTCCTAGTAAGGTAAACCGTAAAATTTTTGATCGGCCTTGTAAGGAACCATTGATTTTCCTAGGAAAACTACCGATATTTTAACTAAAATCGAAATAAAATAATATTTTTTTTGTTGTAGTATCATAATAAAGGCTTATAATATTAATACAGAGTAAGAAAAATAAAGAAAATAATAAAATGATTTACTTAATAACGTTTGATTAGTGTAAGCGCGAATTACAATTTCAATGTCGATGAACGAGTTCAACGAAACAAGACACCGCATTGACAAAATAGTGGCGCGAGCAAGTCGCCGCTGCGTCTGTCTTTGAGTTCGATGGATGTTAGTGTGTACTGTGTGTAGAAGGAATTTATCGTTACATGGCAAACTACGATTTTTTAAGAGTTGGCCTTCGAAGGAGCATGGCCTTGAATGGACCACCCAACTTTATGTAGTTTTGTGGCGTTGCTTTCACATTTACGCAGCATAACTGCATAGCACATGTCTGGTAGAAAGGTACCCTTAATGTCTTACTTGTTTTGTTGACAGGAATAAAATTTAAAGCGTTTATAGACTTAATAAGAGAATATTCTGGCGAGAATGGTTTATTGTCAGACCAGGATATATGGGACGAGGTAACCACTATAATCATAGCTGGTCATGACACTTCAGCCAGCACTATGGTCTACGCTTTGATACTACTGGGATCGCATTCCGAGATACAAGAACGTGTATTTGAGGAGTGAGTATCAACTTAAACATGATCTTCGCCGTAAGGCCGCGTATTGACTATAAAACATTTTGTTTAGAAACACGGTTTCAGAAACAGGACTGAGATGTTTCTGAAACACAAGAAGCAGTTGCGGTAAATACTATTGCTTATCCAAATGGTGGACCGCGCTCTGGATCCGGACCGCCAATCTATTTTATGCAGACCTGAAGTAAATAGGGCTCCGTTCACACGGTGGCCATTCGATTCGATATTTTCTCGTATGCATACTTACCGAGACGGCCGTTCACACAGCGTCTATTCGATTCGATTTTGCCGAACCGCTAGTCCGACAGTCGTTGAGTGCACTCCATCGTGGATCAGCTGCAGTGTTCAGCTTTTTTTATAATGGAATTATAGAAAGAAACGACAGCGTTCAAGGAGATATTGGGTGCATCCTTTATTGAAGAACAAACCAATAAAATTTCCTTCCTTGCGTTTTGCGCTGCAATTTTATTTTTATAATCATCTAGTGATTAATCTTAATATATAAAAGAAGAAACTGACTGACTGACTGACTGACATATCAACGCACAGCCCAAACCACTGGGCCTAGAGATTCCAAACTTGGCATGTAGGTTCCTTATAAGGTCTAGGGGTGCACTAAGAAAGGATTTTTCAAAATTCACTCCCTAAGGGGGTAAAAAGGGGGTTCAAAGTTTGTATGGGGAAACAAGATTAGTTCCACTATTTTATTCGAAACTTCACAGAAATACTCCTAATAATAAATGAGTAAACACGTGTTTCAGGTTTTTGAGAATTCAACCCCTAAAAGGGGGGAAAGGGGTAACAAAGTCTGAAAATCAACATGGGTGTTGTTTCTATGGTTTATCGGGTCGCTGGTTATGAAAACAACAACGGTTTTAAAATCCGACGTGGCAGACGTAAAATACCATCTCCCTGGATGGGGTGCGATGGGGTTGAAATATCTAAATAAACTAAATGACTGTTGATATATCAACGCACAGCCCAAACTACTGGACCTAGAGACTTGAAATTTTGCACATAGATACCTTATACAATGTAGGGGCATCCACTAAGGAAGGATTTTTGGGAATTCCCACGGGAAAGGGAAAAAACGGGATTTATATATTCGATTCCGAGTGACCCTATCTCAGTAACTATAATAACTAGACTCTTCAAATTTGATACACAAGTAGGTATTACATTATTTAAAACATTAATTTCAGGATTTTTCAAAATTCCCACGGGATAAGGAAAAAACGGGATTTATATATTCAGTTCAACGGGGTCCTATGAACTATAATTACTAGACTCTTCAAATTTGGCATAGATGTAGGTAATTATAAATTCCCATGGGATAAGGAAAAAATGGGATTTTTCGTTTTACTGGTCGTAGAAAGCTGAAATTCGGCATGTAGGTTGTTTGAGGAGTGTTGAGCTGGATTGTGAGAGGACTTTCCAAAATTCCTACGGGAACGGTAAAAACAGGATTTTTCGTTTTACAGGTCGTAGAAAGTTGAAATTCGGCATGTAGGTTGCTTGGGGAGTGTACATGAGCATTGAGAGAGGACTTTCCCATATTCCCACGGGAACGGGAAAAAACGGGATTTTTCGTTTTACTGGTCGTAGAAAGCTGAAATTCGGCATGTAGGTCGTTTGGGGAGTGTAGAGGAGCATTGAGAGAGGACTTCCAAAATTCCCACGGGAACGGGAAAAACGGGATTTTTTTTACTGGTCGTAGAAAGCTGAAATTCGGTATGAAGGTTGCTTGGAAAGTGTAGAGGAGCATTGAGAGAGGACTTTCCCAAATTCCAACGGGAACGGGAAAAAACGGGATTTTTCGTTTTACTGGTTGTAGAAAGCTGAAATTCGGCAAGTAGGTTGTTTGGGGAGTGTCGAGGAGCATTGAGAGAGGACTTTTCAAAATTCCCACGGGAACGGAAAAAACGAGCTTTTTCGTTTTACTGGTCATAGAAAGCTGAAATTTAGCAAGTGGGTTCCTTGGGGAGTGTAGGGGAGCATTAAGAAAACATTTCTTGAAATTCTTACGGGAACGGGAAAAAACGGGATTTTGCGTTTTACTGGTTGTAGAAAGCTAAAATTTTAAAATTCATAAGTACTGTAAGTAGGCTGCAAAGGGCACTTTAACCGACTTCTAAAAAAGGAGGAGGTTATGCATTCCACTTTATGATTTTTTTTATGTAGGTATTTTTACCGATTTCTCGGTCAATTGTGGACCTGCTTGCTTGCTTGCCGGTATGCTTGCTTGCTTGATATCTTGGTTCTTTGGAATACTCATAGTACACGCGAGCGAAGCCGCGGGCAAAAGCTAGTCCCATAATATGGCTCGAGCTTCAATGAGCGCAACGAATAAATCAATCGTCATAGGAAATCTGTCATCCATAATTTACAACCTTCGCTACTAGCTATGTCACATAGACAACTGCCTGCTCCCGCACAACTCGTATACGGGAAACCAGTTGGTTCGTGTGAACGAAACAACGTAAACACAAGCGAAACTGAGCATCGCGTTCGATAAAATCGTTTCAACGCACCCGTTTTCTCAGAACCATACGGTATAACGGTAAAAAATATTTCTCGAGCACTAGATTTTTCGGCATTGTCACCGTGTGAACGATTTTGAAAGTTGCTACGCAAATTCTGTTCTCACTGCTACACGATAAAGGTGCATACGGGAAAAATGACACCGTGTAAACGTAGCCTAACTAGTATTATTGAGTAAATATTCGTTGTCACTTTTGTTCGTTACATTTCGTCACTACTTTGAAAAAATCTCGTATTTCAAATAAATATGTAAACCAAACTGAACTTTATTGCGCACTCAGTAAAGTTCAATTAGCCAGATTATCGATTTTGAGATACGAGCTTTTTCAAAGTAGTGACGATTTGCTTATTGAATAAACTCAAGTAGAAATGGACCGCAATGGTAATTTTACTTAAAAACCTGACCCCTGAAGATACTAAATGGTGATCCCTGGTTTATCGCAATGTTTCTGTGCTCCCCGCTGGCGACCAGACCGTCCACACTAAGTATGTGAGCTGAAAACAGCTGCATCTGATTCAAAAACAGTGTATTCCATTCCAAACATTGTTAATGGTACAGTTAAATAACTAAATATTGAAAATATATTTATATTCATGAAAAAAAAAAACTATCTGTACAACTGAAAATGGAAACTAAAAATCAAAACTAGGTAGATTAAAATAAAATAAAATAGACTAAAACTAAAGTCATTCTACAAATGGTACTGAAGACGCTAGCAGCATTTCCTCGCTGGATTGTTGACTGATGCGTTGAGCGAGGAAGCTGCCAGCTCTTCGGTCTCCTGTGGTATCTCTGGGTCTCTTTGAAGGACTCAGAGCGCCAGTCCCGCGGATCAAGGGTCCAAGAGGAATTATATTCGGCGCCGAGACCACTGTATTTTCCTGTCTTGGCAATTTCTGCCATTTGTGCTGCTGATGGTAGAGTTTAGACCTCCACAAGAAAAACATGCAAGTTGTACATTACGTGACCGTAAAGCGAACGAATTTGGAGTGATCAATCAAGCGCTGCAATGTAATGCAACTTGCAAGGTTTAAAATCGGCATATAGTGAACAAGTGGCTTAATATAACGAGAATAGGGTATAAGGAGTAGGTATAAAGCTGCTGTTGCTTATTTCAGAATCACCAGAGTGATAGGTGACAGGGATGTGGAAAAAAAAGACTTGTCGAAGCTTGTGTTCTTGGAAGCGGTGCTAAAAGAGACCTTGCGACTGTACCCTATAGCTCCGATGATCGCAAGAAAATTAACGGAGAGCCACAAACTAAGTAAGCGAAGTAAATTATTGCAAATGAATTTGGTATAAGTATAAAAATAACGGAGTTTCATGAAGTGTAGATAAATTTTGGGTTGTAAAATTGGGTTATACTTAGCTAACTTTTATAGACATAATAATAATATGTATAAAAGGTTGGCTGACTTGAAACCTCGCAAGTCTGGAATGACGTACCTACTAATCTTGTTTGCACATTTCAAAACTAAATTCATAACTCCCTGGGGAGGAAAAACTATGCGTGAATCCATAACTCCTGTAAGAACAATTTAGCTTATTGTACTTTAGTATACATGCATGGAATAACACCATTGGCGAGCAAGTGTGATGAAAATAAAACTTCTAAACTATTTTGATGTGAATTTCTATCTGCAATCTGGTCTTGTAGTCGAGGGATGATGTTGAGTGATGATTAAAGTTTTTTTCCTCAGAGCACTACACCCTCCCTTCTGGATCGGGGGTCTATATGTCAATCCACGCCCTGCATCGGCATAAGATGTGGGGCGACGACGCAGAACTCTTCGTCCCAGACCGCTGGCTGGACAAGTCCAGGATCCCTGAGCACCAGGCTGCCTTCGCTGCCTTCAGTCTTGGTAGACGGATGTGCATAGGTAATCTCTAATATATAAAAATCTCGTGTCACGGTGTTTGTTACCGAACTCCTCCGAAACGGCTTGGCCAATTTTTATGAAACTTTTTTCTCTACACTCGGTAGATCTGAGAATAGGTCGTAGGATATTTTTTATCCCCCCCCTCCCCCATTCTTCGCGGACGGAGTCGCGGGCAACAGCTTGTAATAATATAAACATGAATTCCACATAGATACAAAGATTCAAATTTTAATAGGTAGGTATCGTAAAGCATGGTAGTCTAGTAGTTTGACGAATGGCCTCTTATAAAGGTTTCGGAATGTAGTACTTTGAGGGTTTTTTGGACCAAAATTAAATCACTTTTAAAGTTTAACCGGCAAGTCTATTTTTCATCTTCTGTCACAACAAATACCTCAACAATCGCCCTGGAAATCTCGCTCTTCACGAACGAATCACAATTCAATTTTAAACTTGACAGCGAAACCAGCCAAATTCATAAGGAGATGTAGTATTAATAAAAAGGTTACACTAAAAGTAGAATATTAAATTGCTAAAATACTTACACTATTCAAGGCAACGAAAACTACCAGTAGAGCTACCAGTAGAGCTACAATTTTGGCTGGGGTGGCGTTCTAACGGACAATATCGGATGTATCTAGTCCCGTACAGTAAAATTACATAAAGTTTACCACTGACAGATGGTTTGCCTTCGTTTCATATTCAACTTTAAAGTCCTACAAATAAAGCCAATTTTAAAATACTGTTACCCACGTTTGCAGATTTTGTAATAACTACTTTATTTGTATGGTGTTAAAGTTGGAAATGAAATGAACGCAAGCAATCTGTCAGTGGTAAACTAAAAGTAAACGTATTGCATCTGCTATGAAAGGGGGAAATACCTGTCCAAAAAGATAATTAGTCCTTTTGAAATTTATGATATCAAAAAGAAGATTTGCAAGATTTTAGCGTTCAAGTGACTTCTTGATGGAACAACGAACCAAAAACGATGGTAGCTGCGAACCCAACGACAGTCTTCGACTGCGACCTGGGCCCGTATAAATTTTTCCGTGACTAACCCCCTGTTTCACCATCCATTGATCAAATTTATTTGACGGATAAATGTGATGCCGTCTCTGTTTGCTTTGTTCAAATAGACGGAGATGGCATTACATTTATCCATCAGTTAAAATTAATTAAATGGGTGGTGAAACAGCCCCTTAATCTACAAAAAGTCGATCAGTGATAAAGTATAATCATCTTTTACTAACAAAAGTACTTACGACCTTTTTGTCCGCGTGATACCCTTGCAGAATTACATTTTCCTAGCGCTAAGTCTCTAAGCTAAGCCGCATACAGACAGACAGACAGTGACAGGTAGCGACCGATCAGTGTGCAATATTTTATTAAGCTTTGAAATAAGCAATTCCTTCTATAAGCTAAATCGTTGGCTCTGATAAACTGAAAAAAAAAGTAACGGGTAAGACACATTTTTCTTTGGGTCTCTCAGTGTGTGTGTGTGTGTGTGGGACATGGCAAAAGTTATGGTTCTAGATCACCAATATTTATAGTCAAGTCTACATCGGCGTGTGGGACGCCTGGCTCGGATTGGATTGGACTCGGCTCATAAAAATAAATTAATCTTAAATTTGCTGATTCGGAGCCGCTAATTTTAAGTATGTCCACAGGAGAGACAACTTTTGTTTCTTACGCAGTCTATGATTCTAATTGAGTTAACCCTGGTTTGGCATTAAGTCGGAGTTATATTTTTAACTCTGGTCCATGCAAGTCCGGCTTAGTGAGCGTTACAATGTGGAAAAGAACGGCTCTAGTTGTTTGTTGTGAACCAAACATATGTACTTTCGAGTAAACACAATGTATTATCTTACCTTTTTTACAGGCAAGAATTACGCTTTTATGGGCATGAAGACGACTCTGGCGCACCTCCTCAGGAGCTACAGGTTTAAGTCCGACATCTCCAAGCTGCAACTGAAACTGGATATCATGCTGAAGCCGCACGCCGGGCATTACATTTCAATAGAGAGAAGGAACATTTTAGTACAATAGATGTAACAAAACAAATAATATAAGTAATAAAGTTATTATACGCATGATTAGTCCCTTATCTACAAGTGGGTACAAATAGTTTATACAAATAAAACTTCGCCCTATTGATAAGCTAGTTTGTTCATTATTTTGTTAGGGTTCCATACACAAAGGGTTCCAACGAGATTCTATTACTAAGGGCAGGTATCTTAATATCGAATGTTGATTTAATGTATCGAAAAGTTTTTTTTTCTGAAAGCTTTTAAGAACAAACGATATTACAATTCAATTACTTCCACTTTGACACCCGGGACGTCTCGGTTTTAATCGTAAAGGTTCGTGTTTTCACAAGGAGTATATAAAATCCTAGAACTTACTCATATAAAATATTCAAGTCTATTTAATATATTTAATAATAAATCCTTAACCTAAGTATAGAAAGTTCATTAATATTCAAAATTTTAATTAGACTATAATCAACTTTTATGACAATGTGACGGGTTAGGGTTTAAAATAATTTGCTTGGAAATTATCCGTATTCTACATGTTTTTGTGTAGAAAATAATGTAAAATAGTACGTTAGGTGCATCTTTACTTGCCCGAACATATCTTATTTTCGTCCATTGTATTTTATCGCTACTCGAATTTACGTTAGGCCCTTCTATTACAATAAAAACTCGAAAATTAATGAAATAACAGAGTTTTTTTTAATCCATCCACGATTGAAGTTTATAAGATAGCTGCTTGCTGTTACCCGCGACTCCGACTGCGAAGAATAATTGAAAAATAGATGTTGACCGATTCTCAGACCTACCCGATATGCACACGAAATTTCATAAGAATCGGTCGAGCCATTTCGGAGGAGTTTGGTAACAAACACCGCGACACGAGAATTTTATATTTTAGATAATGTAAAAAACTCAAAATTAAAAAAAAATCACTTTGACCCTTATACCCACGTAGGAGTAGGACCCGTCGTTACACTAATAATTATTGTTTGCTAAGTGTATTTACATATTTTATGAATTGGGTTAAGTGTATGTACATATTTATCAGTATTTGAAAGTAGTGATAGAATCATCATTCGAGCACGTATACATCCCAATGCAAGGCACAGGCCTCCTTTCAGAATGAGATTGCTTGGCCCGTAGTTCCGAAGGGGGTCCAATGTCCAATGCCAATTGAGAACTTAACACACGCTACTGATTTTTTTCGCAGGTGTATGCGGGTTTTATTACTATACTAGCTTTTCTAAATATATAAAAGAAGAAACTGACTGGCATATCAACGCACAGCCCAAACCGCTGGGCCTAGAGATTCCTTTGGCATGTAGTTTCCTTATAAGTTCTAGGGGTGCACTAAGAAAGGATTTTTCGAAATTCACTCCCTAAGGGAGTGAAACGGGAGTCCAAAGTTTGTATGGGGAAACAAGATTAGTTCGACTATTTTATTCAAAACTTCACAGAAGTACTCCTAACGCTAAATGATTAAACACGTGTTTCAGGTTTTTTGGGAATTCAACCCCTAAAAGTAGGAAATGGGGTGACAAAGTCTGAAAATCAACATGGGTATTCTTTATGGTTTATCGGGTCGCTGCCAGTCGCTGGTTATGAAAACAACAACGGTTTTAAAATCCGACGTGGCGGACGTGAAATATCTCCCATGTTGGGGTGCGATAGGGTTGAAATGTCTACATATTACATGGGTGTAGTTTTTAAGGTATTTTGGGATGTTAATTACGAAAATGGCATCACGAGAGTACTCCTAACGACAAATGAGTAAACAAGTGTTTCAGATTTTGTTTTTGAGAACTTAACCCCTCAAAGTTTCGAAGTCTGAAAATCAACATTGTTATTGTTTCTTTGCGGTTTATCGGGTCGTTGATTACAAAAACAAGAACGATTTTAAAATCCAACGTGGCGGACGTGCAATACCATCTTCCCCTGTTGGGGTGCGATCGGGTTGAAATGTCTAAATATAAATATGGGACGGTATGAGTAGTCTACTCATCGAGAAACTTCCTGCATCCGTAATAAGTACAATAGGGATGTTGACACCACCAATCAACTGACGTTCTTTTTATGAGCTGTCAAAACACACTCTCCCATAGAGTTTGAATTTGAATGACAATAGCGACATATTATTATGACGTCATTGTTCGCATACTCACCTAACTATTTATTTGTTTTAAAGCAACAAAAAATCTAATTTTGCATTTAATCGAAATTTAATCTGGCTTTCAGGGCTGAAATATAAGCGTTTCAAATTCTTTTTTAATGGTGTCAACATCCCTATTCAAGGTGCTGCACGAAGCAACGCATACCCTAGACTGATGAAGCTAAAGACTTGAAATTAGGCACACATATACCTTGAGTGTCATACAGGTACCAGTAAGAAGGTGTTTTCGATACTCCCACGGGATAGGGAATAATATTTTATTATAAATGTATCAAACTAAACTACATGTTACTAAACTTATTTTAATACTGGCAGCGCCATCTGCCATTGGTTTGTGTAATTGTGTGTGTCGCTCCAAACGAATTTGAATAAAACAAAAGTCTGTTGAAAGCTACGTTGAAGTTTTATTATATTTGAATGGAATTTATATTTTCGCTTCTAAGTGGCCCTATATCCGTAACTATAATTATCTGAGACTTCAAATTTGGCATGCAAGTAGGTGATTATAAAAGTAAAAAAACCGGCCAAGTGCGAGTCGGACTCGCGCACCGAGGGTTCCGTAGAAATTTATATGTATCTATGAGATCCAGTCTTAGCAGACCCCTGCTCCTAAGCAAAATGTGCGCAGTGTGGGATCATTGTAGATTGGTTACTGGTATAGACACACAGACAAAAAAAAAAATACTTTTCGCAATTTTTCCTTTATCTGTGTTATAATACGTTGCTTCGTACCATATTTCAAGATTCTGAGTTCACGGGAAGAACCCTGTAGGTTTTGATTCCCTTGCGAGTTTCGAAAATTTGCGGAAATTAGCGGCATAAACGGCTGTATCTTTTGATTGCGTTGGCTTAGAAGTTTGATTTTTTCACAGCTCTAAGGGACCGTAGACCTGAGTATTTGATATAAATTTCAGCTTGATACCTCCACGCGTTCCTGAGAAAAAGGGTCTTGACAGACAGACGGACGGACAATAAAGTGATCCTATAAGGGTTCCGCTTTTTCCTTTCGAGTTGCGGAACCCTAAAAAAAAAGTAATTTTAGGATTTTTGGAAAGTCCCACGGGATAAGGAAAAAACGAGTTTTATATATTAAATTCAATGGGACCCTATCTCTGTAATCATTTCTTTAGGATCATAAAGGTGCAGTAAAAAGATAAGATAAGATAGATAAGATAATTTTTATTTCATAATTTGCAGTACAAAGTAACAAAAGATACAATATTTTACAAAAAGTCTATGTAACACGGGATTTTTGGAATTTCTCGGGAGTTGACTTTAAAACTTTTTGTGCGTGTACGAAGTCGCGGGAAAAAGCTAGTATTCAATAACAAACATGACGTAAACTACGATTTTTATTTTAAATTTATTTATCATTTCAGAAACATAATAAAATAGGCACATTACTAATTATAAATAAAGTGAAGGAGAGCTTTTGTTATAAGAAGTTATCATTTTTCATTTTTTAGTCTTATATTTATTTCATAGGTTACTGAGAGTTTTGTGTATTCAAGATTCGTGTGAGACAGTTCATAATGATATTAGTCCTCTTTAAAAAACATAACAAAAAACAAAAACTTTGCATGGAAATAATAATATCAATCAACGAAAACGACAAAAATAATACGGAAACAGGAGAGCGAGCACATTCGAACATTCAAGACAGAAGCCGAATGACTTTAATATTGTTCTGACAGAAGAATGTCATTTGATGTTTTTTTTATTTAAGTGTACCTTGTTGAAATGTTGGAAATATTGGGGGGAGGCCTTTGCTCAGCAGTGGGACAGAATAAGCTAGTAATAATAATAAGTGTACCTTAATATTTTAGACTATCGCGGTCATTACTAATTTTATGAGTTGAAATCGGGTTTTGTTCCGCGTACCTTGATTTCAGAGAAGCCCGATATTTCGGCAGTCGTCTTGTGATCATGGCGCATGCAACTGTGCCGAAATACCGGGCTTCTCTGAAATCAAGGTACGCGGAACAAAACCCGATTTCAACTCATAAAAATAAGTGTACCTTGTCTATAAAATTGTAAATTACAAACCTATTGAGACGACGATTGAAACTTAATACATAGTTCTATTAATTATAATTTAAAGTCCGAAAGTTTGCGATATATGCAATCATCGCAATGATACCCGAGACAATTTATTTTTTACTCATAAAAGATTTAAATAATTTATTACGTCTGAACAGTTCAAAATCAAAAATCAAAATCAAAATGTATTTATTGACCATAAAATTTAAATTAAACGATACATGAGAAACAGTGATCCCCACAGCACAGCCTGTATCGTGGAGATCCAAACGCAACAGAAATTACAAGAATGAGCGGCACTTAATTTTGTATATGGTAGGTATCCTGGATCATACATTTTTATTTATTTTATAGCATAACTAAAATTAATATATGTGACATGCTTAATTTTAAAATTACACTACACTAAAATTAGCAAATGGAAAAAGGTGAGTGTAAGTGAGGGATAATGTGTGTGTGTGTGTGTGTGTGTGTGTGTGTGTGTGTGAGAGAGAGGGGGGGGTGAGTGTGGATGGGTGCGGGTGTGTATGAGAGCACGTTCAGCGTGCAAGGAAGAGAGGCAACCTCATACTCCTGGGCCCTATTTAATAAACATTACAATCCAACAATTTTGTAAAAAACTGACATATTTGTTAAATTGTACTACAAGTGCTGTTTAAGAAATTCTACAAATAAGTAAGAAACTTACAAATTAAAAATTTACAATAGATCAAAAATTATTCTAACTACGTATTAATTAATGATTTACTACATTATGCCTAATTTTAATGTGTATAGTAAGGAATTTGTGCTCTGTATTTCCCAGTTTTTGTTTTATCGCGTTTTAATTTTCGGGAAATATTTTTTGCCTAGTAACATTATGAAATGTCAGAATTCCACGAAATTAAAAATCGTAGATTAGACATCGAACCGTTTCGACTACGTCGTATCTATATTTAATACATATATACAAAGTGACGTTGCTTTTAAAACTTATTTCGTGTTGGGAAGTCGTCGCGTGCGTTTAAGGAGTTTTTGTAAAAATAAAGTAATTTTTGTAAAAAATATATTCATAAAAATATACATATTTTTAAAAATAAAATAGCACTTCAAAAAAAATTAAAAAAAAAAAAAAAATTGTAAAAATATGTGGATATATGTGGCTGTTGCCCTTGTGGCGATTTATCTCATTGGTGCTGTGTTGGTGTCCTGGTTCAGGGCTGAGAAGGGGCCGCAGCCTCCGGATTACCCGGGGGCTATGCCTCTCATTGGGCATGGCTATTTATTTGGCAGTAGAAACAGCGTCGGTAAGTTAAGTTACCTTCACTTGTGTAAAAATGTAAACCCTAAAGGTTAAAGACGGGAATGAAGAATCGGCCTCCGACGTAAAAGTGTATCGTCTTCTGTGTCACTTGACCAGACATACCTAAGCTATTATTGAGCATTTCTCAAAAAATGCCACTTTTATTTTTTTTATATTCTAATAATTTTCTGTTATTCCTTCTCAGTATCACGAGCTCTTTCAATCTTTATTAAGATTGAAAGAGCTCGTGATACTTTTTATGGCCTTCCTTTTCTTACGCCATACAAAGTGTATGGAATAGTAACAAAATAGGAAAAAAAAACTTAGGGATGTTTTTTGTCATATTATTATATAATATGACAAAATACAATAATAATAATAATAATAATAATAATAATCGGTGTTGTCGTGTCACCAGTGCAGTCAGTCATCGCAGGGCGGCTTGTGGCGAGCTGTTGGTGCGTAGCGACACCACGAACCCGAGACCTCCAGGGGTACACATACACACATGCGCTTATACACACACTCACACACAGTTACACACCCACCCCGCCTCTAGTTTGCCTTTGTTGGTCGCCTAGAGTGGAGCGCAAGAGCTAATGCTCGAAGGATGGATGTGTTTCCGTAAGTGGCGAGTTGGCATTTTGAAGTTTAAAGTCCAGGAACACCTCTCCATCCTTAGCCGTTCACACCAATGTTGCCGCCTCGTTGCCCCGAGTGGGCAATAGTTTGAGGGGCCCATTTAGTGAATGGCGAGTCACCGCCTACCAAAAGTTCAGTTTATGAGATATTGAAATGGTAGGTGTCCGTTATCTCACTCCATAGCCCGGTAATCCTGTTCACAACATCCCAACCCCATAGCCAATTCCATGTCGATTCCTACCTGGCAATAGATTGGCAACTGTGGAGGACTGTCCGCTAGCACATCCTCATGGTGTATTAGGGGATCGACCTCCATAGTTGCGCCCATCTCATTTATATTATATGGTACCAAAGGCCTCTTCATGTTGGCTTCGGCCCCATGAATGCCTTTCAAATGACCGGGTCCCCATGGGCCCGTGATCGGAAATCCGTACCAACATAATAATAATAATAAAGGCGTAGGGATGTGACGACCCCATCGCCCGCTGGTGTTGTGGTGTCTGTCACCAGCGCAGTCAGTCAAAAGGCGTAGGGATATGACGACCTCATCGCCCGCTGGTGTTGTCGTGTCACCAGTGCAGTCAGTCATCGCAGGGCGGCTTGTGGCGAGCTGTTGGTGCGTAGCGACACCACGAACCCGAGACCTCCAGGGGTACACATACACACATGCGCTTATACACACACTCACACACAGTTACACACCCACCCCGCCTCTAGTTTGCCTTTGTTGGTCGCCTAGAGTGGAGCGCAAGAGCTAATGCTCGAAGGATGGATGTGTTTCCGTAAGTGGCGAGTTGGCATTTTGAAGTTTAAAGTCCAGGAACACCTCTCCATCCTTAGCCGTTCACACCAATGTTGCCGCCTCGTTGCCCCGAGTGGGCAATAGTTTGAGGGCCCATTTAGTGAATGGCGAGTCACCGCCTACCAAAAGTTCAGTTTATGAGATATTGAAATGGTAGGTGTCCGTTATCTCACTCCATAGCCCGGTAATCCTGTCCACAACATCCCAACCCCATAGCCAATTCCATGTCGCTTCCTACCTGGCAATAGTTTGGCAACTGTGGGGGACTGTCCGCTAGCACATCCTCATGGTGTATTAGGGGATAGACCCCCATAGTTGCGCCCATCTCATTTATATTATATGGTACCAAAGGCCTCTTCATGTTGGCTTCGGCCCCATGTATGCCTTTCAAATGACCGGGTCCCCATGGGCCCGTGATCGGAAATCCGTACCAACATGATAATAATAATATTATATGACAAAAAACATCCCCAAGTTTTTTTTTCCTATTTTGTTACTATTCCATACACTTTGTATGGCGTAAGAAAAGGAAGAACATAAAAAATAAAATGTATGACATTTTCGGGACATTTTTTCTCTCCTACAGGAATGGAAAGAGCTCGTGATTTGAAGTAGGAAAACAAAATTGTTGGGAACATAAAAAAATAAAAGTTGTATTTTCTTTAGAAATGCTCAAAGCTCATTTGATAAAATATTAACTACCCATAAACTGCTAAAGTTTTCAAAGTCACTATTATACCACTTTACCTTTAAATTTTTAAATTAAACCTAAAATGCTAAAAGTGGCCTCCAATCGTAAATGTAACGCTTCGTGTGCTCTTCCTACTCCTTTTGGGAATATTTGGGAATACAGGCGTGATTACAGGGTGTATACGGGGGGGGGGGGGGGGGTGGATCAAACAAAGACCAAAGGTAGGGGACCTCAAGAGCTACCGAATCAACCCGCATGTATGTTCAGCGATTTTCATTTGTTTCACAGTTATGAGCATTTTAGTGAAAATTTCAGAAATGTCGGATTTCAGGTATAATTTCTTAGTGGTAGCTAAACTATTCGACCTACGACCGTGAATTACTTAATTTTTGTTTTCAGCTTTATGGCAACTGCTGCTAGATGTCTGCGCTTTTGGTACTTCTCGCGGTGGCGTTGCTTGCTTCAGGATAGGCCCTAAAAAAGCTTACAGTAAGTAAAGTCAAAGTGTAACTTAACTACTGTGGGTAGGAAATAAAATGAAGATTAATATGAAATCCACGAGGAAATAAGTATCTAAATTAAGAGAAAAGAAAAAAACCTGTGTCTAATTGTCTAAGAAGTAGCCAATTTAATGCTACATTAACGAGTAAATGCTTGTTACATATTCATGTATAGGTCAGTAGGGATAAACCATAAAATAAATCAAATCGGAAATACCTGCTACAAAAGGTTTTATTGTTTTAATGGCTTCATTTATGCCCAATATGACTATCTTAAGTTTTCCCTCTCGGCGGTGATGTGCATAAGAGGTGAAGGATAAAAATGTAACCCAAAAAGGGGTATTTTTGCGGTTCTACGGTTATATCTCGTAAAAGACTTAGGTACAATATCGCAAACTGTTCTTCGTAAAAGCTGTAGGCATTTAATCCTGTATAAAATAAATAAATAATAAAAAAAAGACACCGGATAAACATACTTATATATATAGATAAATACATATTAAACATCCAAGACTCGAGCACAAACATTCGTATTTATCACACAAATATCTGCCCAGACCGGGAACCGAACCCAGGACCTCAAGCTTCACAGACAGGTTCTCTAACAACTAGGCTATCCCGGCCGTCAAAATGAAACCGTGACGGACTGACTGACTAACAGACAACGCACAGCCTAAACTACTGGTGATGGTGGACTTGAAATTTAGCTTAAGTACGTGTACATGTACCTTGAGTATAATTATAGAAGTGCACTAAGGAAGGATTTTTCGAAATTCCCACGGGATAGGGAAATATCTAAGCTTTCTTTGTTTCTTTGTTTGTAGCGCAATCTCTGAAACTATTAACCGATTTTAAAAATTCTTTCATTATTAGAAAGCTACACTATCCTTGATTGACATAGGTTACTTTTATCCGGGAAAATGCAAAATTCCTACGGGATAGAAATAAATAAATTCCATTTTAAAAATTCTTACATGTTATGTGATGTGACTATCCCCGATTGGCATAGGCTACTTTGTCTTTGGGAAAATACAAAATTCCCACGGGGTAGAAAAAACTAAATACAACTTCGGGGCTGATTTAAAAAATTCTTTCACCAATACAAAGCTTCACTATTCCTGATTCTAATCTTCTTCGGGAAAATGCAAAATTCCCGTGGGATAGAAGTAAGTGAATTCAACTTCGGGACTGAATTTAAATATTATTTCACCAATAGAAAGCTACACCTGTCTGATTGGTGCAGACTACTCTTCTTAGGGAAAATGCTAAATTCCCGCGGGATAGAAGCAAGTCGATTCAAGTTCAGGGCTGATTTTTTTATCCGGGAAAATGCAAAATTCCCACGGAATAGAAATAAGTGAATTGAACTTGGGGGCTGATTTTTAAAATTATTTCACTGATACTTACACAAAGCTACACTGTCTCTGATTTTCAAAATAGGTCAAAACAGCTATTTTTATCCCGCGGGAACTTTACACTTTCTCCGTATAAAAATAGCTAATATCCATCAGAAATAGTGTAGGTGATGAGTGTTTTTTTTTAATGGTCTAAATGTAGAATCCACTTATTTTCCCCGGGAATTTCGCATTTTCCCGAAAAAAAGTAGGTAACCAATGTCAGTCAACTTTACTGTAGCTTCTCCAATAGTGAAAGTTCGTTTTTTAATCGATCTAATATCACATATTTTGTATCAGGTTTAAAATTTCGCGTGTTAGCCTGTTAATTAATTTAGTTTGTTTCAATCAGGCACAGGCCTCCTCCCAGAACGAGATAAATTGCCCCGTAGTTCCCAGGCGGGTCCAGTGCTTTTTGGGAACTTAACACACACCATTGAATTTCTTCTCAGGACTGTGCAGCTTTCCTTGCAATGTTTGTACCTAAAGCGCACGGCGGCCACGTCGTACAAAATACGCGTTCTTGAATCTACATAAGCACGACGACGTCTGTACACGCATCAATGTGTGCGTAAGATACACATGGCTGACCATCGCAAAAACCTACTTAGTACTAATAATAATATACTTAGGTACTTATAATAATATGTAGGTATGGCTTAGATATGTGCAAATAAATGTAATCGTTAATCTTATCTATTTATTTAAACCTACTTAAAATTTGTCTGTCTGTGTATTTAAGCAAGTTAGCTATGAAGTATCTTTTTTTGTACTTATTTTTTCAACTTCATTTTTTTTTAATTACTTTTACGGTCATCCCGTGAAATCATACATTTCGTACTAAATACAAACTGAAATATAGATGCACAGAAAAAACCCCAGAAAAAAGACCAATGCTGGGAATCGAACCCAGGTCCTCAGCATTCCGTGCCGCGTGCCATACCCCTACACCACCACTGGTCTAGAGATTAGACACGAATCTTTCCTATACATCATACATTTCAATCTGCTAAATCATCACCTTATGCAGTGACAAACGCACATCTATGTTACACCCTCATCGAGAGATTTTAACACTCCTTCGGAACTAACCGCTCACCTGGACAAGAGATGGCGCTACTGTGCAACTTTAAACAAGTTAGCTATGAAGTATCTTTTTTTGTACTTATTTTTTCAACTTCATTTTTTTTTTATTACTTTTACGGTCATCCCGTGAAATCATACATTTCGTACTAAATACAAACTGAAATATAGATGCACAGAAAAAACCCCAGAAAAAAGACCAATGCTGGGAATCGAACCCAGGTCCTCAGCATTCCGTGCCGCGTGCCATACCCCTACACCACCACTGGTCTAGAGATTAGACACGAATCTTTCCTATACATCATACATTTCAATCTGCTAAATCATCACCTTATGCAGTGACAAACGCACATCTATGTTACACCCTCATCGAGAGATTTTAACACTCCTTCGGAACTAACCGCTCACCTGGACAAGAGATGGCGCTACTGTGCAACTTTAAACAAGTTAGCTATGAAGTATCTTTTTTTGTACTTATTTTTTCAACTTCATTTTTTTTTTTTTATTACTTTTACGGTCATCCCGTGAAATCATACATTTCGTACTAAATACAAACTGAAATATAGATGCACAGAAAAAACCCCAGAAAAAAGACCAATGCTGGGAATCGAACCCAGGTCCTCAGCATTCCGTGCCGCGTGCCATACCCCTACACCACCACTGGTCTAGAGATTAGACACGAATCTTTCCTATACATCATACATTTCAATCTGCTAAATCATCACCTTATGCAGTGACAAACGCACATCTATGTTACACCCTCATCGAGAGATTTTAACACTCCTATATGGGGTATGGCACGCGGCACGGAATGCTGAGGACCTGGGTTCGATTCCCAGCATTGGTCTTTTTTCTGGGGTTTTTTCTGTGCATCTATATTTCAGTTTGTATTTAGTACGAAATGTATGATTTCACGGGATGACCGTAAAAGTAATAAAAAAAAAAAAAAAATGAAGTTGAAAAAATAAGTACAAAAAAAGATACTTCATAGCTAACTTGTTTAAAGTTGCACAGTAGCGCCATCTCTTGTCCAGGTGAGCGGTTAGTTCCGAAGGAGTGTTAAAATCTCTCGATGAGGGTGTAACATAGATGTGCGTTTGTCACTGCATAAGGTGATGATTTAGCAGATTGAAATGTATGATGTATAGGAAAGATTCGTGTCTAATCTCTAGACCAGTGGTGGTGTAGGGGTATGGCACGCGGCACGGAATGCTGAGGACCTGGGTTCGATTCCCAGCATTGGTCTTTTTTCTGGGGTTTTTTCTGTGCATCTATATTTCAGTTTGTATTTAGTACGAAATGTATGATTTCACGGGATGACCGTAAAAGTAATAAAAAAAAAAAAATGAAGTTGAAAAAATAAGTACAAAAAAAGATACTTCATAGCTAACTTGTTTAAAGTTGCACAGTAGCGCCATCTCTTGTCCAGGTGAGCGGTTAGTTCCGAAGGAGTGTTAAAATCTCTCGATGAGGGTGTAACATAGATGTGCGTTTGTCACTGCATAAGGTGATGATTTAGCAGATTGAAATGTATGATGTATAGGAAAGATTCGTGTCTAATCTCTAGACCAGTGGTGGTGTAGGGGTATGGCACGCGGCACGGAATGCTGAGGACCTGGGTTCGATTCCCAGCATTGGTCTTTTTTCTGGGGTTTTTTCTGTGCATCTATATTTCAGTTTGTATTTAGTACGAAATGTATGATTTCACGGGATGACCGTAAAAGTAATAAAAAAAAAAATGAAGTTGAAAAAATAAGTACAAAAAAAGATACTTCATAGCTAACTTGTTTAAAGTTGCACAGTAGCGCCATCTCTTGTCCAGGTGAGCGGTTAGTTCCGAAGGAGTGTTAAAATCTCTCGATGAGGGTGTAACATAGATGTGCGTTTGTCACTGCATAAGGTGATGATTTAGCAGATTGAAATGTATGATGTATAGGAAAGATTCGTGTCTAATCTCTAGACCAGTGGTGGTGTAGGGGTATGGCACGCGGCACGGAATGCTGAGGACCTGGGTTCGATTCCCAGCATTGGTCTTTTTTCTGGGGTTTTTTCTGTGCATCTATATTTCAGTTTGTATTTAGTACGAAATGTGTGTATTTAAGCACTAGCTTTTGCCCGCGACTTCGTACGCGAAGACAATAACGTTAGTTGTTTGCATGAAATTTGGCACACAGATAGTTTATTACTTGGATTAACACATAGGATAATGCCAGGAAAATGCAAAGTTCCTGCAGAATTTGAATAAGTGAGTTCTAAAGCCGGTAAGCCGCGGTGGCCTAGTGGTTTGACTTATGGTCTCTTAAACAGAGGGTCATGGGTTTGAGCCCGGGCTTGGACCTCTTGAGTTATTCCGAATTCGTGTGCTAAATAACGTTTGAAGTTTACCATGAGCTTTACAGTGAAGGAAAACATCGCGAGAAAAGTTGCACACACCTGAGATGAAATTCAATGGTACACACCCGCACCGTACAAATCGCACTGGGCCCAAGTGGAAACTACGGCCCAAGTGTTCTCGTTCTGGGAGGGGGCCTGATTGCAACAACAACATTTTATCCCGGGAAAGTGCAAAGTACAGCATACCGCGGGATAGAAATAACTGTCAAAACATTTTGAAAATCAGAGACAGTGTAGCTTTTTATTCAATTCACTTATTTCTATCCCGTGGGAATTTATAATTTTCCCGTAGAAAAGTAGCATATGTCAATCAGGGATATTGTAGCTTTCAAATTGTAAAATATATTTTAAAATCAGCCCCAAAGTTGAATTTACTTATTTCTATCCCGCGGGAAATTTGCATTTTCCCGTAGAAAAGTAGCCTATGTCAATCATGGATATTGTAGCTTTTAAATTGTAAAATATTTATAAAAAATCAGCCCCTAAGTTGAATTACTTATTTCTATCCCGTGGGAATTTTGTATTTTTCCGAAAAAAAGTACCCTATGTCAAACAGGGACACTGTAGCTTACTATTGGTGAAAGAATTTTTAAAATCAGCTCCAAAGTTGAATTCAAATTTTTCTATCCCGTAGGAATTTTGTGTTTTCCAAAAAAAAATGTAGCCTACGTCAATTGGGTGTAGTCATATCATATCACATGAAAGAATTTTTAAAATCAGTGTCAATGTCGAATTTACTTATTTCTATCCCGTGGGATTTTTCATTTTCCCGGAAAAAAGTACCCTGTGTCAAACAAGGATAATGTAGCTTACTACTGGTGAAAGAATTTTTAAAATCAGCCCCAAAGTTGATTTCAAATATTTCTATCCCGTGGGAATTTTGAATTTTCCCGAATAAAAAGTAGCCTTTGTGAATCGGGGATAGTCATATCACATAATGTGTAAGAATTTTTAAAATCAGCCCCGAAATTGAATTAATTTATTTCTATCCCGTGGGAATTTTGCATTTTCCCGGATAAAAAGTAACCTATATCAATCAAAGATAGTGTAGCTTTCTAATTCTGAAAGAATTTTTAAAATCGGCTCAATAGTTTCAGAGATTCCGATACAAACAAATAAACAAAGAAAGTTTAGATATTTCCCTATCCTGTGAGAATTTCGAAAAATTCTTCCTTAGTGCACCTCTACAATACTTAAAGTACATGTCTGCCAAATTTCAAGTCTCTAGCCCCAGTAGTTTAGGCTGTGCGTTGTCTGTCAGTCAGTTAGTCAGTCAGTCAGTCAGTCAGTCAGTCACGGTACTGTTTTATAGGTATTGATTATTATTTTCAATTACAAATATTACGATAGATATACGACTACAAACTTAAACGAATTATTCGGTAGATATTTATTGTTATTGCATGTATTAATCGCGATAATTTCAGAAAACATTATTTATAACAGGAAGTAGGTAGGGTAGGTAAACTCCTTTCCTTATATTTGGCTGTTGACAAACACCCATACAATGCACAGTACCTATATTACCATTTCGCAAAATTATTGCTCCCAAACTTAGTGCCGTGCGGTGCGGCCGACATACATCGCGCGCGTTGCGCACCCGACTGGTTTCCGGCGGATTCCGGCAATCTGCGCTTGAGGGATGGGGTAGCACGAATCGGTGCGGGGCGGAGCGTGGCCAGTCTGTACGTTAGTACTACAGGGTTATTTGTAATTCACTGACAATATCCTCTTAACCCTGAGGCCGGGGCCGCACTGGTAAGGCGACCAGCGACGCGACGGCGACTAAATCAAACATAGTTGATTTAGTCGCCGCCGCCGCTGCGGCCGCTGCGGCCGCTCGTATAACTCGAACTATGTTTGATTTAGTCGCCGTCGCGTCGCGTCGCTGGTCGCCTTACCAGTGCGGCCCCGGCCTTAATTCCTATCACTCAAACAAATGTTTTTTGTATTACGACTTTTTAAAATGAAGCACTTTTTTCCCATACAAATACACAGAGTATCGTAAAAATAAGAGGTAATCTCAAATTTTCAAAACGTTATTACACCAAAAATATTAAGTTATGACAAAAGCCGTAAAACAAAAAACATTTGTTTAAGTGGTAGGAGTTTAGGGTTAAAAGGATGCTAGTGAATTACAAATAACCCTGTATATTCTGTGTCTAATGATCTAATTTTTGTTCAATGATTTATTGAATCAGGCGTTACTTTGCGGAGGTCCATATTAATGAACTAAAACAATTACTTTGCTCACCCGCGACCTTACAATAGTTACGTTTATACAAGAAATGTGCGTTCATGCAGTTCCTCCACCTCCACACTGTACGAACACACACAAATCACATAAACCCAACCATCACCACCACCAAGCTACACTGACGCGTTTCGAACTCAACCAGAGCTCATCTTCAGAGTTACCACAACCGTATGCTATGCTACCAAATGTTATGTGGTTGTTTTTAACATTTGATAGCATAGCATACGGTTGTGGTAACTCTGAAGATGAGCTCTGGTTGAGTTCGAAACGCGTCAGTGTAGCTTGGTGGTGGTGATGGTTGGGTTTATGTGATTTGTGTGTGTTCGTACAGTGTGGAGGTGGAGGAACTGCATGAACGCACATTTCTTGCATAAACGTAACTATTGTAAGGTCGCGGGTGAGCAAAGTAATTGTTTTAGTTCATTTTGTTCAATGGATTATTTTAGGAATTATTAATAACTATATATCTCGAAAGTTGTACCTTTTACCAAATACAGTCACAATAGTTATTTATGATACAAGTGCGGAAAGTAGGCAATTCCCAACGAATGGCGGAGATCTAAACACACGAGCGAAGCGAGTGTGGTTTAGCCGACATGAGTTGGGAATTTCCTGCTTTCGACACGTATATCATACAAAGTATTACAATGCATTAAGCGAGGAAAAAAATTGGGGCTAAACATTTTCGGAAAAAGATGTTGCGTTCTTATTTACCTTTCATTGAGGGAAAGTCTCGTAGATGTTTATATATTTCAGCATCGGTTTAGTCGGCAGAAGGCTGTCACATTTGTGCTTAGTCTAGGACGTCAGGCGTAAATTCATCTTATTCATCAAACTTAAATTAATTCTCCGGACTGAGTTCATGAACATTATTACTGTGGCGGGTTTTCATGACAGGCGCGAACGGGTAACCTATCCATGATTGGTTCATGTTACGCCATGCGCGCGCACTGAAAGCTCATTGGTTGAATTTCGATTGCGCGCGCATGATGTCGTACGGTCCAAAATGGACTCAAGGAATTTTTTTAGTACTAAATTTTTTATTTCAATACTTTTGACGAAATTAAAATATGTGTGTAGATAACAATCTGTTTTATTATTTTATCAGTAAACATTCATTTGGATGCATCAAACATTTTCTTATTTGCGCAAAACTGAACGATAAAGACACAACTCTCTAGTCTTATTGTTTAAACACTAGTTTGGACACAACTTTTTGAGATTTGGCAATTTAAAAAGTTACTTTTCCGCACGCGTGTGGAAAGTAAAATCCATACAATTTTTTTCACACTTGTGGAGGCGTGCTGGGATGACTAACTCTCTATAAATATGTTGACTCACGTCAAAAGGCACTTTCCGAGCATATTGCATTGTAAATATGATTTATCTATATAGCGTAATTAATGTTTAAACAGCAATTACCGACCCGGATGACTGCGTGACGTTAGCTAACGCTGCCTTGGAGAAAGATTTCGTCTACGACTTTATGAAACCTATACTAGGCGAGGGATTGCTGACAGCAAAAGGTGAGTTCATTGGTTACATATTAAAATCGATTCATATCTCCAGACATCGAGCGTGTCGGACACGTGCCGTATCAGACACCGACAAAATATTATTTGCCGTGTCTGCGCGGTCGTGTTACGATAGATATGAGTTCTTTAATAGAAACTGTATAGAAGGATATTATTTGGTCTGCCACGGCACGTGTCTGACACGCTCGGTGTCTGTAGATATGAATAGACTTTAACAGCACTAGCACGGTAAGACGAAAGCGAACTATGGAGTCGAAATTAACATTATAATTGAACTCTTACCCTACTGACTCATTACTCTTACTCATTAATTTGTTTAATACCGAAATATGGATGCACAGAAAAAAAACCAGAAAAAAGACCAGCGCTGGGACTCAAACCCAGGTCCTCAGCATTCCGTGCCGTTTGCCATTCCCCTACACCACCACTGGTCAGGAGTCTAGACACGAATTTTTCCTATACATCCATGTCTCAATCTGTTAGACCATCACTTGCGTGATACAGCGCCATCTATGTTATGCCCTCATCGAGAGATTTCAACACTCCTTCGGAACTACCCGCTCACCTGGACAAGAGACGTCGCTACCAATCCAAACTTTCACAAGTTTGATAATATGGAGTATCTTTTTTTATTTTTATTTTTCAACTTCATTTTTTATTACTTTTACGGTCATTCCGTGAAAACCATATATTTCATACTAAATACAAACTTCCTTCTTCTTTCTTCTGGTTTTTTTTTCTGTGCATCCATATTTCAGTTTGTATTTAGTATGAAATTATATGGTTTTCACGGGATGACCGTAAAAGTAATAAAAAAAAAAGTTGAAAAATGAAAATACGAAAAGATAGTTCATATCAAACTTGTTTTCGTATGAGTTTTCAAACATGACGTTAAGGTGACAAGGTACAAAAGTGATCACTTATTTATGACGTTGACCCTACTACGAATTTATTTTATTTTTTAGAGACGACTTTGGATTTTTTTCTATCGAGCGAACTATAAGTAATCGTGTTTCGATAAACACTTGTCATTAGAGTGAATCCTCAAATATCTTACACATGAATTTCAAGACTACAGCTTTACTTGTAATGATACAGCACGAGATTAAATGAATGCAATAAATGCGCCAAAAACACGGTAGGCCCTTAATTTGTTCCCATAATGATCTATCGAATCAGGTGTTACTTTGCGGAGGTCCATATTAATGAACTGAAACAATTTGCTCACCCGCGACCTTAACGATAAAGGTCGCGGGTGAGCAAAGTAATTGTTTCAGTTCCCATAATGATCTCTACACATTCCAGTGCCCATATGGAAGGTTCATCGAAAGCTGCTAACGCCAGCGTTCAGCCAAGGCGTCCTGGACGGTTTTATTGGGGTGTTTAACTCCCAAGCCCAGAAACTGGTCGACTCGCTAAACCAGGAGGATGGAAAGAAACCGTTTGACTTTTGGACGCGCATAGGACCTAACGCGCTAGAGACTATTTGCTGTAAGTGTTTGATCTTCAATGCAAGGCGAATTTCAATATAATTAGATTGAGTTCTGCTTTAGAGCAGGTTAATCGTTTTGTACCCTCATCTAATATTATAACCGTGTTAGCAAATCAAAAATTGGATGGATATGTAAATGGTACAGCAAAGGGTGGCTGACTTAATTTTTATTTTATAACACGTTCACGGACAGTACGTCGAGGGACGTAAATTAGAACGCTCGTGATATGGCAATACGGCTGTAGACGGTGGTTCAAACCACACCAAAAGTGGAATTACGTCCAGAGGCGGTTATTTTTCATAGCATTTGTAGGAAGCATGTGGCTCTGTGCCGCTTTAGGCTGAATCACAAACAGCTAGTGCCACAGCAAACACTCCTACTCTTACACACAAGTTTGTCTCCGTCACACATACAAAAAAAGACCTCGCGTTGTGGCACTACGTCTGTAGGCGGACAATGCCCATACAAAGTCTTCGTCTGTGGCCGTTACTGCCACAACATTTACTTCCAAAACAGAACAATGTGACAATCCGTCCCCAGACGTAATATCAATTTGCATGGAAAAATTCTGAGCCACAGCACAAATTATTGGATGAGGTTTTGTGTCCGTGAACGTGATAACATTAAAAATTTGAAGAGGGAGGCGGATTAAGGGAGAAGAGGAAAGTAGGGCGTTGAGTTCACAACAAAATTTAGGTATAAACCGGAACCATATACAGGTGGTACATTTATGTAGATCGTTCGGTATGGGCAAGTCTGCAACTATAAGACATACAAAGATCTATTTCACACGAAATACAAACTGAAACATGGATGCACGCACAGAAAAACTCAGAAAAAGAGACTAGCGCTGGGAATCGAACCCAGGTCCTCAGCATTCCGTGCTGCGTGCTAACCCCCTACACCACCACTGGTCAGGAGTTTAGACAAAAATTTCTCCTATACATCCATCTAGCTTTTTAGTCACTTAAGCAGCGACACTAGCGACATTATGTTAGCTCTCATCGAGAGACCTCAACACTCCTTCGGAACTAACCGCTCACCCGGACCAAGAGATGTCGATTTTTAAGCAATCTAATCAAGATTGTTTTTTTGGAGTCTTTTTGTAATAATAAATATATGGATGGAAAACCAATCTTGATACAAAGATCTATTCTTAGGAACCATGCCATGGATTTTGGTGACAAGAAAAACTGCGTCCATAAATTAAAAAAAAAGATTTTTTTAAATAATCATTTTTAATACAAGGTTTTTTGCTGACTGTACTTTTGTCAACTGTATTTTTATAGATACCTCCTATCTACATACCGAGGGGTGAAAGGCTAATGGCGTTAAGCGACATTTTTGGAACTTTACAGGAGAGCGTTTTAAAATTTTAAAAGTTAGAAAAAAAATCGTAGTTTTTGAATTTCTTAACTGATTTTGACTATAAATACACAGTTTTTCTTAGAATTTAATACCGCTTCTGATGTTTAATATATTCATTTAATAAAACGAGATAATAACGAAATAAGTGTCGCTTGAGTCAGCAATTCTTCTTCCTCTTATTTTTTAGAGCAAGGAAAAACGACTTGAACAACGTTTCAAGTCTTTTTTGGAATACAACTAAATGATTTAAGAAACAACGACTAGGAAAATTAGCGCAAGGCTAAATGACTTCAGAGGGTTGTAACTGTAGTTTTTGTGTAAAGCTAAAAGGTTTAACTGCCTTGTTACGAGTGCAATAGATTACGGCTAATATGCTCAAAGTCCCATTCCGTTAGTTTTTAAAAGCAGGAAAAGTAGCTTATGGAACGATCACTATTCTGGTCGTATTAATTTAAATCCCGGTAATTTAGAATTTTATTCGAGATTGGTGTTTGAAACCAATATAAAAACTATCAACATGAACATTGTAGAAAACAAAAAAGTAAGATGGAGAATAAAATGCAGAAAATGACGTGAAAAAAAAATTTTTTTACTACCGACAATGATCACCTCAGTCATCCAACTGTAACAAAACTTAACAAAAATACAATTATCAGTATTTTAGAATTTTAGAATTTTTATTATTATAATCATTACCTCAGTCAGCCAACTATAACAAAACTTAACAAAAACACAATTATTAGTATTTTAGAAACTAATAATTTTGACGTACTAAAAAAGAATCTTGTAAGAGAAAGAGACTTAAACGAAATTAAACTTAAGGTTGAGACTGATTTTGTAAGATTTAGAGGCTATTCACTATCACCAAAAAATCTCTCTGACGATATGGGACCGACTGAAGCACCCCGCGCGAGCGCACATCTACTATTCGCGAGTAGGTTTTAGATTACAAAAGCATTTTAAATTGGTCTTAAACGACGTTGATCAACTGCTGTCATAGTAAAACATATTTGCTGAACGCACATTACTTACTCATTGTAGTGAAAGAAACCCGATTCAAGAACAAAAATATATTTTATGTCTTAATTTATGTGACAGCTTTCTTTTAAAATATACAGGAAATAATAATTTAAATAACCAGTTCACCTAATATTGGAGAAAGGCTAATTGCTTTAAGTAGCTTTGATAAGGTAAAATAGACTTAAGGTCAAATAATTCAAACGACGTGTTTTGTTTATTTTTCAACCGACGAAAACAAAAGGAGGAGGTTCTCAATTCGACGTGTATATATTTTTTTTTATGTATGATCACGCATAGCTTTTTACAGAGTAGTTCGATTTTGATGATTCTTTTTTTATTGAAAAGCGTATACCCCGAAGGTGGTACCATTTAAATTTGGAAATAATATTCCTACCCTAAGGGTAGAAAAACAGGGGATGATTGATTGTTCGTTACTGATTGTACTATATGACCACGCATAACTTATTACAGAGTAGTCGGATTTTGATGATTCTTTTTTTATTGGAAAGCGTATACCCCAAGGGTGGTCCCATTTAAATTTGGAAATATTATTCCTACCCTAAGGGTAGGAAAACAGGGGATGATTGACTGACTTTTTACAGAGTAGTCTGATTTTCATAATTCCTTTTTATTGGATAGATAGGGTATACCTTGAAGTTGGTATTATAAATTTGGAAAAAAATTACCCCAAGGATGGAAAAAAAGTATAAAATAAAATAGACGATTATAGGTCCACTCCTCCTGGCTAAGTGCTGAGGCACCGACTTCAAACTGGTACCTAGATTAAGGTCAAATAAAAAAGGTATTATTTTTTGCTTTTCAGTTTTTTTGGCGGTTTAATTTTTTGTTAAATAGTTTTTATGTTGCAGGCTAATTGATTCAAGCGACAAGTTTCTTATATTTTTGTGGAAAGACATTTGCTTTAAGCGACTAGTTTCATACATTTCGGTCACAGGCTACTTGCATTAGGCGACATCTATTTGTGCATTACGGAGCAAGCTAAGTAATTCAACCACCCATCAGCTTTTGAAATAGAAAATGGAAAAAGCTTTAAAAACCATTTGGCTTCCATGACGAGAAAGGAAAAACGGTTTAAGTCATTGCCATGGTATTTTTATATAGCTCAAGTCAAACGTGTTAAGATAATAGCTAATTTTTGTGTCGCTTCAGTCAGCAGTGGAGTGAAAAACAGCGTCTAAATCTATTTGCATCAAGCGACAAAAAATAGCTCTGATTGGCGTGAAACCCGGCTCAAACGACGCGGAAAAATTTGCTGATTCCGAATATGTATATAACTCAATATCGCCCATAGTGTCGCTTAACGCCATTAGCCTTTCACCCCTCGAACAATACAATACAATGAGTCTTTATTGTACACCAGAAATAGTAAGCGATGCAGAAAAAAGGTACACAGAGAGAAAGTTGCAAGCTAAGCAATAGGTGGCCTTATCGCTTAAGAGCGATCTCTTCCAGGCAACCCTTTAACAGAAAAAAGGAAGGACTAGTTCACAGCAGGTGGTGCATCAACAGTGGATCAGAATATTAAAATGCAACAAAAATAGTACATCTGCTCATATATACATATATCGTACATATAATACACGTCTAAAATAACTAAAGGCAGTGAGATAAACAGCCACATATAAATAAATAAATAAACTATAATAAAGCTAAATATTACAAGATGACAGATAGTGCTCCTGACAGATTTAAAGATTGACAGAGATTTTGCCCGTCGTAAGTCAATCGGTAAGGAATTCCACAACCGAATAGCCTGAACAGTATAAGAATAGACATACAATTTGGAGTTAGGGATTGGCACGGTAAGGAGAAAGTTCTGAGAGCATCGAATAGAAGTTACGTAGCTAAATCGCTCTTTGAGGTAGCGAGGAGTTGCAGGGTTAAAGAGAATGCCGTAAAGAAGGTGGAGAAAGTGAGAGTTACGGCGAAAGCGGATTGGAAGCCACTTGAGCTGTTATCGAAAATTAGAGACATGATCGAACCTACGCAGACCAAAAATAAACCGAATGCATAGATTTTAAATTCGCTCAAGTTTATTAAGCTGCTCTTCTAGGAGATCGGGATAACAAATGTCAGCATAGTCGAATAAATATAGGGTGCAGTAAAGTTTGAGCAAGCGCAACCTTGGTAGCAAAAGGCAGGAAATTCTGAAGCATATTATGGTATACATATATGTAAGCCATATTTAAAGCCAATCCGACCACTACAACTGTGTCAGACTTTCTTGATTTGGTTACTGACAGACGGCTACAGGGACTGGAATGTAAATTTTTTCAAGATGACAGAGTTCGATTCCCGAACGAAGTAAGATTTTTTTGAAATCTATATTTGCAATATTTATTGTCACTAAAATCGACGATATGGTTCCTTAGAAGAAATCTTTGTATGTCTCATAGTTACTGACTTGCCCATACTGGCCGATCTGTACCATCTGTACCACCCTGTATGGCAACACTTATTATGGCAGTTTGTCGTGTTTGATCTATTAAACCTAAAGTAATTAGGGCAGCATTTTAAATAATAATAATAATCTGATTTTTATTTTATTTTAGTGACAGCAATGGGAGGAGTCACAGCCGATGATAGCCAAACCGAAAAATATATGCATTATGCTGGAGAGATGTTCAACATTATTATACAGAGGTTCCAGAAGTTCTGGCTGCACAACAACTTTATCTTCAATTTGAGTCCCCTTGGGAAGAGGCAGAGCATTGCCGCGGATATTGCCAATAGCGTCACTTGTGCGGTGAATAAGTTTATGGAGATTTAAAAAAAAAAATAGTACCCTTTTCGTAAAAAAATATTCCTAATTTTCCATACAACTTTTTTGTGTCAGTTTTGTGACGAGCTATATAAAATGTATGAAAAAAGTCACAAGACTGACAAAAAAAATTGAGACGTTCTTTTATCATCAAAATGCTCAAGTGCTCATGATTCTGAGTAAGAAAACCCCAAAAATTCCTCATTTGAAAAAAGCTAAGGGTACCTACACTTTTTTTTTTAAAATGCGCTTATAATATTTGTTCAATAGTTTACTGGCTGGTGCCCGCGGCTTGGTCTACGAAGAATTCGTTTATCGCTATTCCCCGCGAACTATGCAATTTTCCGGGATAAAAAGTATTATATATTTATGTTAATTCAAGTTACTATCCTTGTGCCAAATTCCATCAGAATCCGTCAAACCGTTTTAGCGTGAAAGAGTAACAAACATCATGCATCCAGACATCCATTCATCCATACAAACTTTCGCGTTTATAATATTAGTAAGATTAACCCCCAGTTTCACCATCCATTGATCAAATTTATTTGACGGATAAATATGATGCCGTCTTTGTTTGTTTTGTTCGAATAGACGGAGATGGCATCACATTTATCCGTCAGTTAAAATTAATCAATGGGTGGTGAAACAGCCCCTAAGGGTACAATGATCTCACACTGCGTACATTTTACTTAGAAGCAAGGTTCTGCTAACACTGGATTATTATAGTTACGGCTGTATACGGGCGTATATTTTGAAAACCTAAAAATTTGTACGGAAACTTGGCTGGTTTTTTTTTACCTAACGCCAGTGACAGCAAATATGTCAATTAATGTCAAAGCTTGTGTACACAAACTGTATCCCAAACATACCTAACACACGTTTCTCTGACTCGGCGGGTTCCTTAAAGAAAACGTACATGTACACACCGCCCTACACTGGTGCCTACAATAATTGAAGAGTTGTTTCGATTTGTAAATAAATAAATAAAAAAATATCAGGGGACAATCTTACACAAATCGACCTAGTCCCAAACTAAGCAAAGCTTGTACTATGGGTACTAGACGATGATAAACATACTTATATAGATAAATAAAATAAATACTTAAATACATAGAAAACATCCATAACTCAGGAACAAATATTCGTGCTCATCACACAAATAAATGCCCTTACCGGGATTCGAACCCAGGACCTCTTGCTTCGTAGTCAGGGTCACTACCAACTAGGCTAAAAAGCGGTCGTTGTCCAGGATCCTACTTATCATCAGATCAGGTGGCATAGACACAGAGAACATACCCATATAAAAAAAGATTCCAACGAACTGAGCACTTCCTCCTTCAATCGGTTAAATATTTTAGCAACTTGCCCTTTATTTAAATAAATAAATAAATAAATATTAGGGGACAATCTAACACAAATCGACCTTGTACCAAACTAAGCAAAGCTTGTACTATGGGTACTAGACGACGATAAACATACTTATATAGATAAATAAATACTTAAATACATAGAAAACATCCATAACTCAGGAACAAATATTCGTGCTCATCACACAAATATGGATTCGAACCCAGGACCTCTTGCTTCGTAGTTAAATTTAAAATTTACTTAATTAATTACGTTTATCTTAAGTTACTATTAAATATTAATTAAAGTTATATTTGTCTCCTCTTGAGGCCTTTGCCCAGCAGTGGGACACAAAAATAGGCTAGTAAATAAATAATAATATTTGTCTCCAGGTCCTTGAAAGAAAGAGACAAGAATTGATGGACGGTACATCCAATGTTAGAGAAAACTCAGGTAAGCAGTTTCACAGGACACTAATTTACCACCAGGACCGGTCGCACAATAATGCTACAATGAACTGAAATAATTACTTTGCTCACCCGCGACCTTAACGATAGTTACGTTTATGTACATAAAGAAAGAAGAATTATGATGATCGTGAGCGTGAATCAGTGAGTGTGTCAGTGACAAAACTAAAGAACTTTGACGTCCAATAGTTCTGAAACTGCCAGTTCAAATTGAATGTTCTTGAGAATAATATCTAAATCTCATTACGCCCTACATGTAACTGAAAATTCAGGACTCTATGTGTAGCCAACATAAAATTACAAGAGGTTGAAAATAGCCTGAATGGGTTCGAGAAAAGGATGGTACGGCCGTGCCTTTATTTTGCTCGACTTGGCGGGGGCACTACCGTGCCCCCAGATTAAAAAGGCACGTCTCTTTGGTCTTGTTGATCAAAATAATTTAGTTTTTATATATTTTTTTTAATTTGGCAACACACCTGCGGAAATGACGAACATTCTATAGATATAATATAATTATGTTGACCCACTGGACAAGACACTTTCCGAGACACTCATTCCGATGAACTTAGCTACCGAAAAATTGGGAGGGGAACAATAAACTGTAAGAGACACATACATATATTTTCATCACACTTGTTCGTCAATGGTGTTATTCCATGCCTGTATACTAAATGTCAAAGGCCTAATTTGTTCTTAAGGGAGTTATGGATTTACGTACAGTTTTTCTTCCCAAGGGAGTTCTAGCTTTAGTTTTAAAATTTTCAAACAGACTAAGGAGGTTTCAAGTCAGCCAATGTTATATTTATATGTTTAAAACTTAGCTATAACCCAATTTTACTAAACAAAACTTATCTACGCTTCATGAAACTTCGTAATTTTTATATTTTAAATTTATATCAAATAGTTTTTTTGCAATAAAAAAAATAAACGCATTGGCTGTCAATGGAACACATACGCATTCAGCCAAGCATTACGGCATATACCTACATGGAATAATTAAGTATAGAGTTTTTTTTTCTTAATTAGTCATATAACAAATTTTATAATGCCAGTGAAATATTATTAAATTAAATTATTAATTTCTTATTTAGTGACTTAAACCAAAAAAGTTAGAAAATGTTAAGAAAAAAACACGGTAAACGACTATGTTATTATTGTCCATACAGCCTATCTCTATACAGCTTAACTCCTTGGTCCAAATTGGTTACTTATACTTACATATTTAATTTACTAAAATACCTACTTTATCTACTGTTTTCATTGATATTGAACATTCTAAATTTTGTTAAATTAATTATCCCTTAAGATAAAGATAAAGATGAGACAAGATAAGATAAATTTATTAAAAATTTGATTTTTACAGAAATAACTTAAATAGGTACAAAGTCCTTAACAATAAACTCCATTGAAATATTTTACAACGATCATATTGACCAGTTTAGACATTTTTATTTATTTATACTTATATTTTCTTACTGTGTGTACTATCGCTGTGCTCGGGTGCCAAGTAACCTCGTCTGATATTGGTTATTTTCCTCCCTTGTTGCACAATCTACTCTACAGTGAGGACATTTCATTTTACGAGTTTAAATTACATTATTGTCGGTTGAAACTTCATTACTGTTTCAAATCGCAAACTAGGTACGATCCTTTCAAAATTTGACTGTGCTGTACAAATAAAAATCATCGAATAGTATAAATTGGGCCCCACTCAGCATAATGTTGCGGCAAGCCGCAACGCTGTTTTTCAGTGGGACCCATTTACCGAGAATAGAGTCCAAATATGCAAAGGATACTCTGTAAATCTATTAATTCTATTATCAGTAAATATCTGCACTTATGAAGATATCAAAGATTGGCTTTTGATTATATTTAATCATTTAGGTATAAGTACTGTTGTGCTAACGGTCCTCTCGAATTCCGTTGTTATTTTGATTTTATAATAGTACGTGTTTAACTGACAGCAATTCTGATAGAAATTTCAGACTTCCAAATAAATTCAATTTTTGAAAATATAGACTTCCACTTTTTTTTCTCTTGGTAATGTCATAATTTATATTGTTGGCAGGTACAAAATTTAAAGCGTTCATAGACTTAATGATAGAGTACTCCGGCGAGAAGGGTTTATTATCCGACCAGGAGATAAGAGAAGAAACGAATACCATCATTGTCGCTGGACACGACACTTCAGCCAGTACTACTGTCTACACTTTGCTACTCCTGGGGTCGCATGCCGAAATACAAGAACGGGTATTTCAAGAGTGAGTAATAATGTTAATTTTGGTATTCACCGTAATGTCACGAGAAGAGGGCATGAGAAGGATAAAACTGCTCTTGCTTGTTTCAGAATCGCTGAGGTGCTCGGTGACAGGGACGTCGAGAAACAAGACTTGCCGAAGCTGTTATTCCTGGAAGCGGTGCTGAAGGAAACCATGCGATTGTACCCTATTGCTCCGTTCGTCGTAAGGAAATTAACGGAGAGCCTCAAACTAAGTAAGATCTGGTTTCGAGAAGAATTCTACAATTACTGATCTAATTTTACGTAAAAAAAAAATTGTATGGAGTTTATTTTATTTTACTACTAGGCCACCACTCGACTCGCCACAGACTCGGGAAAATAAATATTTTGTAAAAAAATAAGTAGTTGACTTTAAGCTATTGTAACTAAGATTAGTTACAATAAAACAGAAAGAAAAAAACGGTTAACAAATTAAAATAAAAAAAAAACATGAATAAAATTTAACTTTTTCTTGGACTCTGAAGTCGGTGTCTGAGTATGAGCCAGCAGGAGCAATAGAAGCCCAATTTATACTAAATAGATGGTAGTTTAAAATGACAACTAAGTTCACTCTGCTGGCTCGTGCTGAGACACTGACTTCAAACAGTTTAGTAGAAAGTTATTTTCATGGTTTTTTTTTGAAGTCATTTCAATATTTATTTCGTATATTTTTTGTTGTTTTTTTTTTCAAATATTGGATAGTCACTCTACTGATGCCCCTACGGCTCCAAACAGAACGTAACTAGTTTTTCGGTAGCAAGGGGCGAAGGGCGTCTCGCAACTATTTTTTATATTAATAGATACCGAAAAAAATGAAAAATACATAAGAACTTTATTGAATCAGGCGTTACTTTGCGGAGCTCCATATCAATGAACTGAAACAATTACTTTGCTCACCCGCGACCTTTCGGTAGTTACGTTTGTGTAAGAAATGAGTGTTCATGCAGTTCCTCCACCTCCACACTGTACGAACACACACAAATCACACAAACCCAACCATCACCACCACCAAACTACACTGACGCGTTTCGAACTCAATCAGAGCTCATCCTCAGAGTAGGCACCACAACCGTACGCTATGCTACCAAATGTTAAACTTTAACAAAGTTATAAAAACGACGCAGTGCGCAAGTTAAATATTTACAAGGACACTTACATATAAGATTAATCGTACCATTGTTTTAGTCAAACGACGACGTTTTAAAATATGAGACTAACCCCCTGTTTCACCATCCATTGATCACATTTATTTGACGGATAATAAATGTGATGCCGTCTCTATTTGTTTTATTCGAATAGACGGAGACGGCCGGCATCACATTTATCCGTCAGTTAAAATTAATCAATGGGCAGTGAAACAGCCCCTAAGGGGCTTTTACACTGCTTTGCCACGCATAAATAGTTAAATTTAATTCTTGATTATCTTTTTACGATAAGAGTTAGCACACTAGATAAATTAACTTTCATTTGGAGAAAATAACTTTCAATGAACTGAAACAATTACTTGCTCACCCGCGACCTAACGATAGTTACGTTTGTTACGAAAAAATGCGTGTTCATGCAGTTCCTCAACCTCCACAGTGGTGGTGTAGTGGTGTAGATCAGTGGTGGTGATAGTTGGGTTTGTGTGTCTCACATTTGGTAGCTTAGGGTAGGGTTGTGGTACCTACTCGGAAGATGAGCTCTGGTTGAGTTCGAAACGCGTCAGTGTAGTTTAGTGGTGGTGATAGTTGGGTTTGTGTGATTTGTGAGTGTACGTACAGTGTGGAGATGGAGGAACTGCATGAACACTCATTTCTTACATACGAGGGGCGTTCAATATAAAGTGAGAATGAGATGCAAACTCTTTTAATATTACGAAATTAAATACTGGCCGGTAAAGCTAATCTATCTAGCTGATTGCTATGAAAAAAAAACTAAATGTCTTTTGTTTAAAAAAATATACGGTAATTTCTTTGCAATGCTATTGAGTACGTTAGCGAAAATGGAGAAAATTGAACTGCGCGCCGTTATCAAATACTTGTATTTGAAAAATTTTTCTACGGACCAAGTCAATTTGGATTTGCGGGACACTTTAGGGTCTAATGCTCCTCCGTATTCGACAGTCGCACGTTGGTGCGCCGAATTTAGACGTGGAAGAACATCGACAATGGACGACCCCCGCTCCGGACGCCCTACTACAGCAGTAACTGAAGAAATTGTGAAAAAAGTCGAAAACTCAGTTTTGGCGGATCGTCGTGTCACAGTTCGTTTTATTGCTGAAAATGTAAAGATTTCAACGGGGAGCGTGCATAATATTTTACATGAACGCTTGGGTATGAAAAAGGTATCTGCGCGTTGGGTACCAAGAATGCTTACTGACACGCAAAAACAAACTAGACTAGAGATTTGTCAAGAAGCTTTGAACCTGATGAAGCAAGACCGAGAACTTTTTTTGGCGCGATTTATAACAATGGACGAAACATGGCTCCATCATTACGACCCTGAAACGAAACTGCAGTCTATGACATGGAAAAGGCCATCATCTCCAACTCCGAAGAAATTCAAGGTGAGCGCATCTGCCGGTAAGGTCATGGGCTCTGTTTTTTGGGATGGTAAAGGGGTATTAATGATTGAGTATCTCGAGCATGGAGCCACTATTACGGGCACTTTATACGCCAAACAAATAGCAACATTGCGCAATGAGATCCGCGAAAAACGGCGAGGTAAACTCTCGAAAGTTGTGCTGTTCCACCAGGACAATGCCCCGGCACACAAGTCCGCCGTTGCAATGGCTGCAATTCGTGATGCTGGGTTCGATATCCTTAAGCATCCTCCGTATTCACCAGATCTCGCTCCCAGTGATTTCTACCTATTTCCGAGATTGAAACAATACCTGAGAGGCCAGAAATTTGAAGACAACGACGCGGTAGTCGCTGCAGTACAAGATTTTTTAAGTACTCAAGATGAGACCTTCTTTAAAAATGGAATTTTAAGTTTAGAAAAAAGATATACTAAGTGTATTATGCTAAAAGGTGACTATGTCGAAAAATAAAATGACATTTAGTAAAAGTTGTTTATAACATACTCATTCTCACTTTTTATTGAACGCCCCTAGTAAACGTAACTATCGTAAGGCCGCGGGTGACCTAAGTAATGGTTTCAGTTCATTTATATGGACCTCCGCAAAGTAACACCTGATCCAATAAAATAACTTTCATATGTGAATATTCCCTTAAAATTAAAGGAAACAAAAAAACCACGGTGTATAATTCTGGAGGAATATTGATTAATGGTTGCGTTTTGACAGAGAACTACACCCTGCCTGCTGGATCGGGGGCGTTTATGGCAATCCACGCCCTGCACCGGCATAAGATGTGGGGTGACGACGCAAATCTCTTCGTCCCAGACCGTTGGCTGGACAAGTCCAGGATCCCTGAGCACCAGGCTGCCTTCGCCGCCTTCGGTCTCGGAAAACGGATGTGCATAGGTAATATTCATATATTATTATTACTCATGTAAAACAAAAAAAATTGATTCGACCTATCCCCGTTGTGACTTTAAAACCATTCAGCCGACGTGTCCCAAACTGATTTTATTCGATGATTTTAATGCAAAGATGGTTTTACTTAGATCACTAAAACAATGCATTACAATACTTATATCTTAGTCTATTCATGAGTCGATTTAATTCAATACTCACGATAAATTCTGTTTGACCTTTCTAAATCCTTCTACTGTATCCAATTTGATTCTGCTAACTAAATGAATATGTTACTGAGGCAATGGACAGTGGCTCCCAGGTAGATGTGATCTACACTGACTACAGCAAAGCGTTCGATAAAATTGATTATGCTATATTAATTTCAAAGTTGCATGCTATGGGTATTCATGGTGACTTGCTGAGATGGTTTTCTTCATACATTGACAATAGATCGCAAGCTGTTGTCGTTAACAACTACGTATCTGGGTGGGTAACTATCCCCAGTGGAGTGCCGCAGGGATCTTTGCTCGGTCCACTAATGTTTAACGTTTATGCTAACGATATCAGCAAGTGTTTTGCTCACTCACAACTTCTTTGCTTTGCTGACGATATGAAAATATTTGCTAGGATTAAGTCAACCCAAGACTCGAACCTGGTTCAGTTAAATGAGTATTGTCGGGCTAATAAGTTAAGTTTAAATCCATCCAAGTGTTTTGCGATGTCTTTTACGCGTCAGCGTGAACCGATTACTACTTCATATGCATTGAAAGGTCATGTCTTGAAAAAGGTATCCTCTATGAGGGACTTAGGTGTGATGTGATACATGACTCGAAACTTATTTTTGTTAAGCATATATAGCAGTATTGTTGGTAGTGCTTTAAGGTCACTAGGTTTTATAATGCGTAACTCATCATAATTCAAGCAAGCGAAAACACTTAAAATTCTTTATTGCACCTACGTTAGAAGCAAACTGGAATATGCTTCTCAAATTTGGAATCCTCGCTACAAAACTTATGCCGATCGAATCGAACGCGTTCAGAAGAAGTTCATCAAATATCAATGCTTTAAGCTGAAATGTCCCTATAGAACGTCTGATTACATTGATATGTGTAATAAAAACTTTTTAACAAAAAATTAAACCGCCGAAGAAACTGAAAAGCAAAAAATAATACCTTTTTGTTTGATCTTAATCTAGGTACCAGTTTGAAGTCGGTGCCTCAGCACGAGCCAGGAGGAGTGATAGAAGCCAATTAGGTAGACGATTATAGGTCCACTCCTCCTGGCTAGTGCTGAGGCACCGACTTCAAACTGGTACCTAGATTAAGGTCAAACAAAAAGGTATTATTTTTTGCTTTTCAGTTTTTTTGGCGGTTTAATTTTTTTGTTAAAAAGTTTTTATTTTATACTTTTTTCCCATCCTTGGGGTAATTTTTTTTCCAAACTTATTATAATACCAACTTCAAAGTATACCCTATCCAATAAAAAAGAATTATGAAAATCAGACTAGGTACTCTGTAAAAAGTTATGCCTGGTCATACAGTACAATCAGTGACTGAACAATCAATCATCCCCTGTTTTCCTACCCTTAAGGTAGGAAGGAATATTATTTCCAAATTTAAATGGAACCACTCTCGGGGTATACGCTTTCTAACAAAAAAAGAATCATCAAAATCGGACTCGGAATCGGGTCGGTAGACGACCAGATGGCCTACTGGTTAGAGAACCTGACTATGAAGCTTGAGGTCCCGGGTTCGATTCCCGTGTCGGGGCAGATATTTGTATGAAAAATACGAATGTTTGTTCTCGGGTCTTGGGTGTTTAATATGTATTTAAGTATGTATCTATCTACATAAGTATGTTTATCCGTTGCCTAGTACTCATAACACAAGCTTTACCTAGCTTACTTTGGGACTAGGTCAATTGGTGTGAATTGTCCCGTGATATTTATTTTTATTTTATTTATTTTTATCAAAATCGGACTACTCTGTAAAAAGTTATGCGCGGTCATACAGTACAATCAGTGACTGAACAATCAATCATCCCCTGTTTTTTACTCTTAGGGTAAGAATATTATTTCCAAATTTAAATGGGACCACCCTCGGGGTATACGCTTTCCAATAAAAAAAGAATCATCAACATCACACCACTCTCTGAAAATTTATGCGTGATCATACATAAAAAAAAAAAAAAAACAAATATACGCGTCGACTTGAGAACCTTCTCCGTTGTTTTCGTCGGTTGAAAAACACCATCTCATTCCTTTGAACCGCTGCCGTGAAATAGCAGATATTATGCACATTCTGAGCATTATCAACGGCAGCGTTGATAGTCCTTAATTGCTTCAGAATCTTTCTTTTATAACATGCCCGTTCAGCTTAAAAGGTTTTATCCTCCTATTTCTCTTGAATTCACACCAACTAGGTACAGACATAACAGCTTTCTCAGACGCGCTAGTGGTAATATAAACAACCTGATGAAAGAGATGGACATTGACACAGTCTGCAGTCAGTCTGCCAAAAATATGGTCTACCACCCTACGGTTAAAGTTCATTTGCACGTCATGGTACTACGAGGTCGATTTTCCTTTGCAATAATTATGGTGATAGTGACTAATGACTTCACTCATTTAGAAATGTCAACCTTAGCGAAGTTTTAATGTCACAGAAACTTTTGTCAAAAGTGGTAGACCACAACAATTTTGACTATTCAAAACAGAGGCCGTATTGTCGAACGCTTCTGACGCTTGTCATCATCTTAGGGGCCATTTATTTATTTCGTAAGACGATTTTTGCCACTTTTTGACCCCCTCCCCCCTATGTAAGAAAAAATAAGAATCGGCTGACCCCCTCCCCCCTGTGTAATATTTATTACGTAAGAATCTAAAGGAAAGAATGAATACACGTTTGGATTGTTTTAATTTTTATTTTTCAAAGAGAATTTTTAGGAACGTCTCTTTTATTGTAGTTACTAATATTTTTTAATTTTTGGTAATAATCAACTTTGGTTGTATTTTCGAATTTTTCTTTCCATGGAAATCGTTTACCTATACGCATATTATCTGAGCGCGCGCTTTTTCAAAATATAATCTTAACTTTGCGCTTTTTTGTGATCTTACGTAAGAACTATCAAGACACCCTCCCACCTCCTTGTAAGAAAAAATAAGACATGGTCGACGCCCCTCCCCCCCTAAATCGTCTTACGTAATAAATGAATACAGTTTGACAGAAAGAAATATTGATTGCGAAGGCAAGCGTCAGAAGCGTTAGACAATAAGCCTGCTGTTCTCGACATATCCTAAGCAATTAACGGAAACAATTACTTTGATCAACCGCGACCTCAGGTCAGGTCAGCGCAGCTCAGGTTAGGTCGCGGTGAGCAAAGTATTTTTCATCTCTCATACGAAAGTGAGGCAAATCATATCCGAAATACGGGAGCAAAACTATACTTTCTTCCCAAGGGTAGAAATGAATTAATAGTAGATTGTTCAACAAGGGACTAAAACAAACCATAATGACATAAGATATTTAGCCACCCGAGCAGAGCGAGCATCCTTAGTTTATCCTAGTTTTCAGTGATTTCAATTTTTCAACAACATTTTCAATTTTTTTTTATTGACGTTTCGACATTTTTATTTATGTTTACTTATATTTTCTTACTTTCCTTGTAATCGAAATGAAAAGCCGAGTGTTTAACTCGGGAAAAACACCAATATCACCCTCGAAATATTGGCACCCTCGCTGTGCTCGGGTGCCAAGTAATCTCGTATGATATTGATTATTTTCCTCCCTTGTTGAACAATCTACTATTTTTCAGTTCATTGATTACCTCCGCGAAGTAATGCCTGACTCAATAAAATATCCTAAGCATTCTTTGTTTGTAATTGCAGGCAAGAATTATGCCCTTATGAGCATGAAGACAACTCTGGTGCACCTCCTCAGGAACTACAGGTTTAAGTCCGACATCTCCAAGCTGGTGTTGAAACTGGATATCATGTTGCGGCCGCACGCCGGACATTACATTTCAGTAGAAAGGAGAACTTAGATTTTAATAACGGCAATGAGGAATCTTCCTATATTATGCCGGTATCCTATGCCCTTTATGTTGTTGGCTATGAGCTGTAACCAAACCTTACCACAACGATTAATCTATTGTACCGAAAGATGGATAAGTATAAATAAACTGATAGTCTTCTTCAGCCTTCAAAGTCGCGGATATATGACGTATTTTTTTACTGATAAGAGTTTTACTATTACGTAATAATTATACCTATTGTTTAATCATAATCATGTACCAAAAAATGCTCTAGTCGAGAGCAGAATATCATTAATAATAATAATATACTTATTTAAAATAATAAATAAATAATATATATAATATACTTGTTTAATTTACATGTGATTTGCATATCAGAGTCATGGTTGAATGTAGAAAGGAAGGATTTGCTAAATATAGAAAACTATGTAACATGTTCGTCCTTCTGGCGGGAGTACCACGAGGGTGGTGGAAAATGCATATTTTAAAAAAATACACTACGTATATCGTGAACAATGGAACACATTATGTGTGAATGTGACGCCCTCGCCAGATTAATAATAATAATAATAATAATAATAATAATCATTTATTTCAGACATTAAATATCCATAATGTGTTAGCAACAATTGTAACCTTAAACCTATGTTAGTAAATACATCAAGCTAAGACACAAAGAAAAATAAAATTAAATGCTAATTAAACACTAAAACCCTACTCAGCTCTCGCTGAGAGATGCAAGGCATCCCATGCCTGCAGGAATGGGCCATCGGTCCTCTCTGCAACAGTGGCCAAGATGCTATTGGCGCTGCCGCGCACGCGCCGCAACAACGACGCTACACGCTTGCGCATGATGGCATGAAAACCATCTGTCCGCGCCTCAGCGAACATTCCCGACGCACTACAATGGCGCGGCAGCCCCAACAACATCCTAAACGCATTGTTGTACTGGACTCGCAAGGCGCTGTAAGCCGATCGAGCAAAGCTAATCCACAGGCTGCAAGTGTAAAATGATTGACAGTAAGCCCTGAAAAGGGTAATCTTTACGTTCTTGGTACACTTTGCAAACCTGCGAATCAACATATTACTCCTGACTGCCAGCGCCCTGCGCTCCCGCTCCAGATCCACATTATCCTTGAGAGATGCATTGACCCAGTGCCCCAGGTACTTAAATTCCATGACACGCTTCAGAGGAATGCCGTTGAGATTAATAGGTGGTACCTGATCGGCCAGACTTGCGCCTTTTGCCTCAAAGATTAGCAACTCACTCTTCGCTGTATTATATCTGAGGCCATGTGTCTCTGCATACTGCTCACATATAGCTATTAACGTCCTGAGGGCACTGATTGAAGGGCTCAGCAACACCATGTCATCCGCATAACTGATATTATTTACGAAAGTCCCATCCACAGAGCACCCTACCATGGCACTGCTGAGCTCCTCAATCAGCCGATTGACATACAGGTTGAAGAGCCTGGGTGACGTTAACCCCCCCTGCCTCACCCCGCACTCCAACCTGTATGGATCAGATTCCTTATCCGCCCATCTAACAACATTTGATTGGTGGCCATACCAGTACTTCAGTAATTCCACCAACTCCCCAGGAAGTGTCGTGTCCTCATAAAGCTTCTGCCACAGTCTTTCATAAGACACTAAGTCGAAAGCTTTCGACAAATCCAGAAAACATGCGAAAACAGGTGTTTTTCTGTCAGTGTAGTATCGGACAGTGTGCTTAAGACAAAGAACTGCTGTCTCTGTAGAAAGTCCAGATTTGAATCCAAATTGCGCATCATGTAGGTTTATATGACAGTCTAGTTGTTTGTCAAGCACACCGTCTAAAACTTTCGCTACAATTGCTGCCAGCGAAATAGGCCTATAGTTTCCCACAGCAGAGGCATCACCGGTTCGATTCTTTACTATCGGTACAACTACGGTTTTTATCATGTCACAAGGTAGATAAGTATGACTAACACAGAAGGTGAAGAGCATGGCTAGTAATCGCGGCAAATGTACTCCAGCTTGTTGCAGATGTTCAATGCTAAGGGAATCATGCCCTGGAGATTTGCCGCGCCTCATACCCTTCACCACCCGCGCCACTTCCTCAGCTGTAAATTTCAAAGGCGGACCCGTAACAGTGGGTCTTGCCGGTGTTGTGTTCTCACCTGTTCGCAATGGAGACTCAACCTTAAAATGATGTTTGAAGATTTGGGCAATTAGATCTGGCTCGCTAACACCCTCCACACTCACAGGGAGACCCGATTTAGGACTCAGTTTATTAGTGTGCTTCCAGAATTTACTGAAGTCTTTATTTGAATGATGAGTCGCTAAAATGTCCAATTTAATTTTATCGGCATTATTTTGGCACCATTTCAATTTTTGCTTAAAAACTTTTTTGGTTTTTACCATGACGTCGTACACGGGCCCCATATTGGGTCTTCCATGTATGACCCAGTTCTGAAACCCTAGCCGAGCCTCCACATGGGCATGTCGTACAAATTTATTCCAACCAATAACATGTCGTTTCTGTTTTAAACCATTATCTCTATAACTAAAGATAGCTGCATCCTTTAGGGTGTCAATAATACTAGCATAAAACTTGTCAATAACTAACCTATGTTCTAAATTATTACAATGCATATCAATACAAGTTCTAAATTCATTTGGAAAGTCAATATTTCTTAAATTATCATTACAATACTGCTCATACAATGTCATTTGCTCTGGGTTTCTCTCCCGCCAAATAATTCTATTATGTTTCTTAACATCTAAATTATTTTTATTCCTAATCATGTTCAAATTGCATACAATCTCCAGTGGATAGTGGTCAGACCAATAAACGTTATAGTATATTTTAGCGTCTTGAACTGCCTTTTTTGCCGCCTCTGACACAACACAGTGGTCCAACCAGCTTCTTGTCCCCGTAATATCACTTACGTATGTATATGAGTCCGTTGCTTCACCTAATATTTCAAGATCCGCACACCGCCACCCTTGATCCGAGCAAAAGTCCAGAAGTTCCTTACCGAACCTTCTACCAGGATGAGCGTTAAAGTCGCCCAAAGCAAACACAGAGTCTATTTGACACTCTTCCACTATTGCTGCGATTTCACCCAGGCACGCGGTAAATTCAATGAGATTGTCAGCTGAATCAGTGGGCATGTACACAGAAAAAACCAAGAGCGACCGGTCCGATAACGTCACTTTAATACCAGCTATACGCGCGCTCTTACATTGAACCACAGATACTGACGTAAACAAACTCTTTCGCCATAGCACCGCGACACCCCCATACGGTCTCCCGCGTAGAATTCCCGCTCCTGTATCAACAGCACTTTTCCCTGTAAACTCAAATTCAGGATCTATGCTACTCAAAAACGGTATATCTTCTGGCAGCAACCATAGTTCTTGCAAACAGATGATGTCAGCTGTCCGACATAAGTTTCTAACGCAATCAACTGAGCGCATAACCGACCGACAATTAAAACTAAAAAGACTTATGTTCATGTTATTATCACTTATGTTAGTGTATAGCTCCATTAACATTCTTATTATTCACGTCATTAGTTTTTTCATGACCCTTATTATGTTCATATTTGTTTCTATTAAAATAAACAAATCGCCGGAATTTTATTCCTTCTGGCCATAGACCGTCATCGAAAAATGCCGATACTTTGGTGTGTGGTACAAATATTTTGTATGCATCATAGCGTTTTTGTTTTAACATATTGATCTTCTTGATATCTACCAAAATACCAGTTCTCTTTTTAATATAGTCAGTTATATTTTCTGCACTCGTTTGTTTGCTCACTTGGTTGACAAATAATGGAATTTTTATTTCAGCTGCACGGAACTTATCATCAGGTTTTACCACTGCTTTTCCTTCAAATTCCGCTAATCGATTTTTTCTTCGTTTCTTTTCATCCCAGGTTAAAACTTTCTCCCATTTTTCCTCAGACTCATCACTTTTCTCTTCATGAACCGGTTCATTCACGACTAACTCGTTCTCTTGTACCTTACACCACACACCATCATTAGGTATCAATTGTTGTTGCTGCGTCTCACTTGCCTCCTGCATAGGACCATTACTGATGATTTCTATCTCTTTCTCGTCTCTCTGTTGTTCCTCAGACCCGCAGATCTTTCGTTTAGGGGACGAAAACAACACTACTTCGCCCGTTTGCGAGCTACCTTCGCACCGATCAGCTGTTTGAATGTCGCCGCTCAGCGTGCCTCTTCTACCCTCCAACTTTTTCTCTATAAAAGGGGGTAGGCCTATTGGACCGCTGTCCAAATAAAAACTATCAGTACTGACTTCTTTTCGGTTGACATTCAAACCAAAGTTATTGATAAGTGACGCCTGTTTTAAATTTATCACTTCATTTTTAATATCACTTAACTGTTTTTCTGTAGCATATGTTTCTTTTATGACATTTATCTCGTTTTTTAATACCAAAATGTCTTTCAATAATCTGGTGCAGTCAATGTGGTCAAAGGTCAAAGGTGGCAAGCGGTGTAAATCCTTAGCTACAAATATTGGTAACTCCTCAGGGTCACAATTTCTAAAAAGCGAGATCATATCACTTAGATTGCGCTCCGACTTGCCCGCATTTTTGCGTTGAATATTTTTCTGTTTTGTCGCGAGCGAATCAAATAACAAGGTCTTCGCCGATTCTATTTCTTTCGTAGAAAATGCCGATAAGCACACTTTCACAAGACTGTCCGCGTTCATGACATTCTGTTTATTTTGAATAAACGCTAGCACTTCACAAATAACGATATTGCAAGATTTGCATTTAATTACATTAGAGGTCGTTGACCCCGCCATCAGTAACTCTTTTACACGTCCACTCACATGAGCGTGCGTGCGCAATTTGAGATTAAGAATGAGACTCTTTTGAGACGGATACCCCGCACCAGGAGACTTTAAGGCACTACCGCTACGTCAAATCATCCAATTTATGGATGAGGTGATAAAAGCAATGGAGTAAGTGCGAAGGAGGGGTAATTACACAAAAGATCCTTACGGGTCGAAGTGTATCCGCTAGGACCCCTATTAGTAAGATAAGATAAGATAAGATAAGATCGTGAACGCTTAGATATATCTTCCATGTCAGTAGAAACTGTCTTCGAAGTATATGGAACTGAATTACCTAAAGAAAACCTATTAATTATAAATTTATATTGGCCCAACAGTAAAAGGGAGATCGAAGTATTTTATACATACTTAGAAAAGCTTCTCAAACTTATCTCTACTAAAGATAAATCAAAAAACATTATAGTGGGAGGAGATTTTAATGTAGATTTTTTGAAAAATAGTAAAGAAAAAGATCAACTGTCACATTTAATCTTGACATTTAATTTTCACCAAATAGTAACTGAGCCCACTAGAATCACACCCACGAGCTCCACGTGTATTGACCTCCTCTTCATTAACTTTAAAACAAAAGACACAAAATTGGTTGTCCAGGAATTAGGTTTCTCGGACCATAGGTGTTTAATGTTCTCTGCACCTCTTATTAAATACAATTTGAAAAATTTTCTGTTCTTTAAACGAATATACAATGAGTTGTAGTGAAGGTGGAAGTGAGATGCAATAAAACATGTATGAGTCACTTGAAAGAACTATAATGCAGTAAAATAATATACAAAACGTTAAGATTAATAACTTTTAGGTACACAAGTCAAACTGGGCATTAGAAAGTAACTTCGCGCGACGGTGGCGGCAAGCGGACTGCTGGCGTGATCTAGCGCGCGCGCTGGGAACGAACGAACGTTAACGAGCGAGAGCGACTGATTTGGTTTGCACGTGAGAGAGTGAGACAGATGTCTGAGCGCGACGCGCGGAAATTATTGCAACTAAGCTGCTAGGCTTACAGAAATGAAAAAGGGCGCGAAAGCGGCGAGTGAATGAGTCGACCGTTTGTAATATGAACTAGGGAGCAGCGGGTTTACTTCCTACAGAGTCAAATATTACCAGATTCAAAATGGAACTCGCAAATACAGATTGGGACGACTTACTTAAATTTGATATAAATAAAAACTATCATAATTTTACGGATACCTTAAAAAAAGCTTTAAATAAATGTACTTATACATAAAAAAACTTATGAAAATTAAAACTCAATGTAATAAGAAATATTTAACGTTAGGAATAAAAACATCATGCCGCAACAAAAGATTTTTGAAATTATTATTATGTAAAACCAAAAATAAAAGCCTAAAATATCACTATCAAGAATATTGCAAAATATGTAAATATGTTATAATAGGTACGAAATTAATAAAGCTAGACAAATTTAGTACATTATTATAAAAATTGCAATGCATGAAGAATAAGAGCTTGTAAATTTCATTTCAAATGTTGCTGTTTAACTTCCTTGCAATCGAAGTGAAAAGCAGAGTGCTAAATTTTCCCCTCGACGTATCTATCCACCCTCGCCGTACCGGCTCGGGTGGTGGCTATACGAACGTCTCGGGTAAAATGGCTCGTTTTATGCTCTTGTTGTACAATCTACTATTTAAACTTAGCTCGGCGACTGCATTAGCCGGACTAAGCAATGTAATTGCAGTATTACGGTGCGAGGGTCTAAAATATAAGTAGGTATATTGAAATAAAATTACGAGATAATCCAGTATTATATTACAAATATTTTTTTCCAATCTAAAAGTTTAAGACACATTTATCTAATATTATTTGTTATACTCATACCTCGTACAATCCGAACTATAAAAAAATCAAAAATGTATTATTCTTCCTTACATTTATTCACAGTTATTACACAGCGTAAGTAATTGTCTATTTCACAACATCGAAATTTGAAAAAGCGTTTCAAGTTCACAGGGTCGATGCGACATGACATGCCTACGAGTATACATGGAACTGAGACGCTGGTATAGGTAACGCCACGAGAGTTGAGGTCAAGCACACAACAACACGTCATAATGACAGCGGGATTTTGACATTTTTATTCGTACCGATAGCAAGTTCAACAGACTCAATATAGAATTACAAGATTGACTAAAAATTTCTTCAACTTATTTCGTTAAGAATTATTTAGGAAAATACATTTAGTTCAAACAAAACAGAAAATAAAATATTTTGATCTATTTTATTTAAATCAGATTAAGCATATTTTTCACTATTTATAAAATACCTATTTTTTTGTTGCGAATATTTCTTATCAGTTTCGAATGGTCTTATTTCAAAAATAGGTTATATGAAAAAAGAAAAATTATAATATGCATAGAATTACGTAAGTATTTCATCATAAGATCATAATAACTCACATTTTCATTCACTCACTCATTTCATTCATTCACTACTTTTTTCAAATCAACCAGTACTTTATGTAGCTGTGTGTGTAATCATTCGCCTCAACTCTCGTGGCGTTAACTATATTTTAAAACAATTATTGATCTAATGTGGTCACGCGCAATTGTCGGGTACAATGCTGGTACTACAATCTGCAATATTTACCGAAATTATCGTTATATCGAAAGAAATGTAAAATATGTTACATGATAGATGAAGAGGCCTTGATTAAAACCCAAATAGGATTGTAAAGTAGAGCTACTATTAGACTAAACCCCAATGAAAACGCAAAAGCATATCAGTCTGTCCCATAACAGCGAAAGGTAGAGTTAAAGCCCTACCGAGCTTTTGGCGCATTTATTGCATTCATTGAATGCTGTATCATTCATTACTAGTAAAGCTTTAGTTCTTAAATTCATGTGTAAGATATTTGGGGATTCAATCTAGTGACCAGTGTTTTTCGAAATACGATTACATGTAGTTTGCTCGATTGCTCGAAAAAAATCCAAAGTCGTCTCTAAAAAATAAAATAAATCCTTAGTACGATGTAGGGACTGCACGGCAGGTCATGACTTTTTGAATGTTAACAAAACAAGATGTTTTCTAGCTCCTAGTGTTTACACACACGAAACACGATTTACGCGTGTCAATGCAGGAATCGCCATTGTTGGAAATGGGTCGGCGTGATTTCAATTCTCGTCCCACCTCGTCTTGCCACGCTTCGCTGGTGGAAAAATACCTTGAATATTAAATAAAAATAATTGAATTATATTATATTTATGTACCTATGACTTTCACTACAAATCGTCTTGGGAGTGACTTGAAATTGGCACGGATATATACATAAATAGGAAAACAATGCGAGTAGGTACAGTCAGAAAAATGCTTTATTAAAATATTTTATTTCTTCCAAAAACGTAATCGTTACTCGCGCACTTCACCTTTCGCCTTATTGACATTAAGGCTTCAAAAGATAAGATAATTTCTAAACAAACATTTTCCACAAGAGGTTTATAATCTCGCGACATCATTAAGTATTTTCTTTGCAGATCGTGTTAAAAATGTAACTAAATTTATGAGAACAGCCGACCGACAGTGTTGGAATTAACAAGAACATCGCAATACTGTGCAACACACTCATAGTGAAAATTCTAAAGGGGAGCGCGGGGCGCCGACGGAGCGTGCCCAGCGCGCTCTATAACACTGAATCAATATACGGTGACACACCGGCAGCGCGGCACATCGTATTTGATTCAGTGTTATTGACCGCGCTCGGCACGCTCCGTCGGCGCCGTGTTCCCGGTTTATTGTGGCCTTTACTTCAACACCATCAGCTTTAAATTCACAACCACTTGACTGATCTTATTAATTTAACTACATGACCACATAAAAGTAAGTAAGTATATAAATGGATACCGTAAACTGGGGTTATTTTGAAATGCAGGAATACTTTAGAAAACAGTTTTTTTACGCCGTGTCCTTATTTTTTTAGACCCTCTGTGGCAGTGAAATAACTACCTTGATAAATCACCTAACTTTTTACGTCATTTGCTCAATCGAGCTATGAATATTTGCGTTTTCATAACCATTTTAAATCTATCAAAGTAGCCCCAAAATTTCCTAAAGTAACCCCAGTTTACCGGTACATACACAAGCGCGACATAATTGTTGAAATTACACAGTCGAATTAAAATATTTGTTGCAGTAGGTAGAGCAGAGTCACATAAACAAAACATATAACACTATTGAAACACTCAAAGTTCGTTATATTCATACTTAAATCAAAAATTCGTATTAAACTTAATCATAAGTGCTTAAGCTATTAAGGATATCAATTGAATTAGTCCTATCCACAGTGTAGGTATATTAAATAATGTAGAAATATTGCACATAACAACTTCATAAGCGAATGGACGTAACATTTATTTAATACAGCTCCTCTAAAACGAAACGAATCGACTAGCATCATAATACTTTCTGCTTCAAATAAACATTAAACAGTTATAAATAAATTAACGACTTATTGAAAAATAATTGATCGAAGTTATTCACGTAAAAATTCCTTAGCCTAATAGTAAATAGTATAAATTAATTCTAAACATCTCCAATGACCATAAGGTCTCAGGCCAAAGTACGATAATTCTATTTTAAAAGTTAAAGTTGCGAATTCGTAGACAAATTTTATGTACACAATACCGAGACGTCTAACTTTTTAATCGCTATAAACACAACCTACATAATGAAGTTTTAAAATAGAATCTCGTGGAGTAACTCTAGATCACAGTCTATGTAAATAATACATCCATAAGATAAACATTTACCTAAATTGATTTACGAGGCTCACCTGGGCGCCTCAACCACCTTTTTAAACCATACTAAGTGAAGTGCAGATTGAAAACTAAGTCAATTTCTAAATTCGTTGCGAAGAGCTGATGGGAAGCAAATATCCAGCTTTAGGCGGCATTTTTGAATGATAATTACGATTATTAAATTAATGAAGGATGGTTGACACACCCAAGATTTACCGAAACATCAACGTCAAAATGACGAAGTGACTAAAATAATTTTCCCTAAGGCATTTATACAACTAAACCAAGTTATTACCATTTGGTAAAATAGCTCGTAGTTTACATTTATTACTATTTTTGGTATGCGCTGAAACCGTTTTGGGTAACTAAAATACCTACATTAAATTAAATTAAAGCTTAACGCATCTTAAGCAATTCACCGAAAATCTATGTATATGTATAGGTGTTTCTGTTTATAATATTAGTTACCTATAATAACGCTTGTTAAAAATTGAACCTTATGTCATAAAATTAATACAATTATAATATAATAAGCGGTCACGACAAAAAATAAGATTAATTTTCATATTAAGTTTCAATAAATTAGCAAATCTTAACGATTACCTCGTGGAACCGTCATATTTAATGGTAGATTAGGTATATTTTGACAAAAAAAATACAAGTTTTACAAGCAAAACAACCATAATATATAATCTTTTCCTTCTCATTATCCAGTTACGAGTAGCAAATAAATTATTATTGGGTTTATCGCAAAGGCACTGACAAGCAAAAATTGACAATTGAATATAAAAAGTTCACAACAATGCTTAGTAAATAAAAAGAAGTTCCAAACTGGGTTTATAGGTCATGAAGCGTCGACACAATGGAGCGAGTAAAAGCAGCGTGGTAAATGCTCGTATACAAACGGTTCGTGCTTGGAAAGTTCTCTGGCACCGAAATGCAAAGCCACTCCACAAGCCACTTGGCTTTTACTCGTTTGTTGTGAGGATGCTTCTCAGAGCACACCGATTAGGTAATTCCACGAACGTTCCAACCGCTGAGTCCCTAGCCATTAGGTAATAATAGCAAATTTTCAATACATATTCATTGATTTTTGTGTGAAATAGATCTTGGCCTAGCAACAGAAGTTGTTTACGTCATATTTAAAAAACAATGTATCCTCCAATTTATAAAATCTTAATCTAGGGGCTAATAGCGATTGAAACCCTTGTGGAATCACCTTTAGTAGAAATTTAGGGGAAGTATTTGACCTAAGTAGTTTACTGGAGCGCCGTGCCGCGTGGCGAGCGTTCAATCGATCGATTTGGACGGCTTTACTCGGTCCGGCTTGTCGGTACTACTCTGGCTGCTCCTGCGAATTGTAACATCAAATATTTAACTGTAATGGCCACCACAAACAGGGAGCGCGGGGCGTCTACGGAGCGTGCCCAGCGCGCTCTATAACACTGAATCGAATATACGGTGACACACCGGCAGCGCGGCAGTAGTATTTGATTTAGTGTTATTGACCGCACTGGGCAGGCTCCGTCGGCGCCGCGTTAATTGACGTCTCTAGTTGTAGGGCTTATCTACGACCTCATATGTAAAATGACGCCCAGGGCATGTATGTATCCAAACTGCGCCCCTTTGTAAATTATTTTAAAGACAGATATTTATACATATAATGTACGCACAGGCACCAGTGGCGAAGTGTGAAAATTTTTACCAGTACAGCTGGCGCAAAGAAAAACCTAAAACTTATCCCAGTTACTCTCTTCTTGAAAACCATTGCAGTTACCGGTCAACCAATTATAGGTATTATCGTATAAAGAACTATGAAACTGTCTAAAGAATGCATTTTTGCGCAGTTTTCCCTAATAATTAATAATTTATATCCGGGAGGGCACGGGCAACAGTTACGTACAATATTTACTTTTAGTTTACCACTGACAGATTGCTTGCCTTCATTTCATTTCCAACTTTAACACAATACAAATAAAGTAGTTATTACAAAATCTGCAAACGTGGGTAACAGTATTCTAAAATTGGCTTTATTTGTAGGTCGATAAAGTTGAATATGAAATGAAGGCAAACCATCTGTCAGTGGTAAACTTTATGTAATTTTACTGTACAACATGTTTTTCACTTCTCATGCTCGTGAAAAAGCCCTGGTGGCCTAGCGGTTTGACCTATGGCCTCTCAAGCAGAGGGTCGTGGGTTCAAATCCCGGCTCGCACCTCTGAGTTTTTCGGAATTTATGTGCGAAATTACATTTGAAATTTACCACGAGCTTTACGGTGAAGGAAAACATCGTGAGGAAACCTGCAAACACCTGCGAAGAAATTCAATGGTGTGTGTGAAGTTCCCAATTCGCACTGGGCCCACGTAGGAACTACGGCCCAACCCCTCTCATTCTGAGAGGAGGCCTGTGCCCTGCAGTGGGACGTATATAGGCTGGGATGATGCTCGTAAAGTTGTTCTTTACGTCGAGAGAATGCTGCATAAAATGGCTTTTTATGCTCTAGTCATCTAGTGCATAAAGCTAAATCTTCGTCTAAGACCAAGGCAATCGGGCACAAACAGCCACGAGCAATAGAAATTAATAAAATAAAAGTTTCTTGTTTTTGTTTTATAACCGGTGTTTTATATTACGAAATTAACAAAACTAAATAAATGTAGTACCTACAATTAACATAAAAATTGCAATGCATGAAAAATAAAAGCTTTTCAATGAACATTTATTTCCAATTTTCCTGTTTCCCTGCAATCGAAGTGAAAAGTACAGTTTAAAACTCGATTAAACCCATTTTACCCTCGACGTGTCTATCCACCCTCGCCGTACTGGCTCGGGTGCCTATATGAACGTCTCAGGTAAAATGACTCGTTTTATGCTCCTTGTCATCATCATCATCATCATCATCAGCCTATATTCGTTCACTGCTGGACATAGGCCTCTCCCATGGCACGCCACTGAGCACGATCCTCGGCCACTCTCATCCAGCTCTCCACCTCTCCAGCTCTCAGCTCCTTGTTGGATCTACTATTTTTACGAGACATTCGTATTGTATACTTATACACTAAAGGATGTTAAAAAATTCGTCCAGAATATTGCGTGTTTTAGTGTAAAAACTTGTAAAAATCAAAACTATTTTAATCGTAGAAAAAAGTATTTTAAACGTATTTAGTAAAAAAAAGTAGGTATTGAATATCTTTGAGAATTACGAAAAATCAAGAAAAATTATTGAAAAAACGTGCGCACGAGGAGCAACGCCATCTAGCGACGAGTTATGTAACTTGTTTTGCTAGCGTTGTAGTTCTGTGGTTTATTATGAAGTTTCACTTCTTCCGCGCGGAGGGACTCCACGCACTATCTTTTTAGGGTTCCGTAGTCAACTAGGAACCCTTATAGTTTCGCCATGTCTGTCCGTCTGTCTGTCTGTCTGTCTGTCTGTCTGTCCGCGGCTAAGCTTAGAGACTGTTAGTACTAGAAAGCTGTAATTTGGCATGAATATATATATCAGTCACGCCGACAAAGTGATTGAATAAAAAAAAGTAAAAACAATTTTTTTAGGGTACCTCCCATAGACGTAAAGTGGGGGTGATTTTTTTTTCTCGGCTAACCCTATAGTGTGGGGTATCGTTGGATAGGTCTTTTAAAACCATTGCGGGGTTGCTAACATGATTTTTCTATGCAGTGATCACTGCGAAATATTCAACTTTAAAGTGAAAATTTTCATTAAAATCGGCCCCCGCCCCCCCTCTAAAATCTAAACTGTTGGGTGGAAAAATTTGAAAAAATTCAGGATGGTAGTAAATATATCAAATTTACTAGGAAAATTATAGCGGCTGAGATTGCTTGGAAATTATTTGTAGTTTAAGAGTAAATAGTAGCCTAAGGTATAAAACATAGGTACCTAAACTTGGATGATTCCGTACACATACGAAATCCTTAGAAAAATATTACTTGATTTTTTCGTAATGGCTACGGAACCCTACCTTGGGCGTGTCCGACACGCTCTTGGCCGGTTTTTTTTACAATGGTTGCAGTCTTACCAGTTAAGACTTAAACGTCACAACATGTGGCAGAGCCGACCCTTGTGCTTGGTCTTGCTGGCTTGGGACTGCTGCTCCTCCGGCACCGGCTCGGGCTGACTCTCCGGCCGCTTGAAGCTTGCCTTCTCTTCCCGGTTGAAGCTGGCTGCCGCGTACATTGATCTGTAAGAGACTTTGGTTTCACTTTGATTTTACAACTGCTTTCGATATTTGAGTAGTTTTAAGACCAAAGGGAATAAGTAAAAAACATTTTTAGTAGAAGCTTTTTTCCCAGACTGCACCCAGAGGCTACAGAATGACCATTTTAACCGCCTGAGGTCCGATGTCCTATTATAAGTACTTATTCTAATATGACATTGAACTCAACTCATTAGTGAAAAAGTTTATCATTGAAACAAAATTTGACGTGACCCGCAGGAGGTTAAATTTTTCTGAAAAATTTACGGTTTCAACGAGAAAAAAAATTATGACTAGGTAAATGCCTTCCAAAAATTATGAAAAAACATTACAGTCTGACTCAAAATTTTATGGCACCAGTTACGCTCCCCAGTAGGATTTCTCGGCACTATGGGAAGGCAGGTCACTCTTACATATAGTAAGATACTGAGTTCACGATAGGCATCTTTAATTAACTAAAACACCAACCTCGTCAATTTGCTTCGTGTCGTCCGGGACGCGAAATTACTAGTTTTCCCCCTCCTGAGGGAGTGGAAGGGAGTCTTTATGGGTTTCGCTACGGCCATAGAGCTATTCTCCGCGGCGGTCTTAGCACAGTTCAACGTGGTCACTGTTAACTCCACGTCCTTAATTGGCTCGCTGGAAGCTGAAACATAATTCGAAACGGTTAATTTCCTATTCATCGCTTATACAGATGCCTTTCCGAATTAGCGGGGTGAAAATATTTTAAACAGCCCCAAATGTTAACGCATTTAATGTACCTGTGAACTCCTCAATAGGCTTATCAATAGTGTCATGGTCTATCCAGGTGAGCCCCATCTCGACTTTTTCTGCCAAGTCCTGCCAGCGGTTCCTGTTGTCCAGTGTGCCTGAATACAACGGCTTTATCCATGGAAAAGTGTCTGAGAGCACCCTGTATAACGGCAGGCAAATCATATCGATGAAACCGACTTGCATTTGAGGCAGTTCGTCTTTCTTTTCCCTGAAAAAAAAAGAAAGAGAATCTTCATCTTCAGTACCAAATAGTTATGGCTTTTTCGTCTAGAAACACTGCAGGTATCTAAAAGAATACCAACTTTGCAGATACTCGTATTGCAGTACATGCTGCGTCAGCGCCTATTCTCTCTCTCTCTCTCTCTCTCTCTCTCTCTCTCTCTCTCTCTCTCTCTCTCTCTCTCTCTCTCTCTCTCTCTCTCTCTCTCTTAAGTTCTAAATTATTTTTCACTTCTCATGCTCGTAAAGTTGTTCTTTATGTCCAGGGAATTCTGCATAACAGGGTTTTGATGCTCTAGTCACACTTGAGTCTAGTGCATAAAGTAAAATCTTCGTCTAAGACTATGTAACTAGTGTTTTATGTTACGAAATTAATAAAACTAAGCAAATCTAGTATATTTTTATAGAAATTGCAATGCATGAAAACTAAGAGCTTGTAGATTTTATTTCCAATGTTGCTGTTTGATTTCCTTGCAATCGAACTGAAAAGCAGAGCTCGAGCATTAAACCCATTTTCCCCTCGACGTGTCTATCCACCCTCGTCGTACCGGCTCGGGTGACTATGAACGTCTTGGGTAAAATTGTAGAACTCTCCGATGTTAATTTTGGAGTCACGTTACTCAGTTTTTCATATTAATATTGTTATTTTAGGCCATGTATAATTCGTGGTGATTAGGTACAGTATTTTATAACTGTCTTATATTTAATTTGTGATGGATGAGTAGGTACCTGTCCATCATAGCCATCGGTTGTTGATTCAATTGTAATTTCTCCAGGTCGCCTTGATCGAAGAATTCGTCGGCCACGAGCTTGGCGACCTTATGTTGCACTTCCCAGGGTTTGGCGATGGCCGATACGTCGCATGCCGTCATCATCATTCCGCATAATACTGTCAAAGATATACAATGTTACGAATCATTTTAAATTAGTGGTCAAATTGAAGAACATCTTGAAGGGAGCTGCGGGTAACGTAACCGTAAAAATAGCAAAAAAGAAAGTTAAATTGTAATTATTTAGCATTTTTTGTTTTTCCAAATTGTCACTTGTGGCCTATTTTGTGCTGTTATTTTTTTTTTAAATGTTTTTTTTAAAACTACACCGATCCGGTCACGACACGGCAGTATGTTTACAAAAGTCTATGATCTTTGAAAGTGCGACTATTTTTAACTACTGATAATAATAGTTCTGTTTTCATCGATATTATCTTGTTATCTGCGGCAGATTAAAAAAATTGTCTACTTACATTCTTTCTTTTCTTGACTTTGCCAGTCGAATTCTCCATTGTCGACTAACTCTAGGAACTTTGATTTCTTCTTAAAATACATTGCTAAGTCTGTCGACAGGATAGCTGTTTCTACTACCCTCATGACATTCTTGTAATCGCATGGAGAGAGAGCCTAAAACCAAAAACGGTATACAAGTCAATTATTATTGCGCCCCCGCTGAAGTAGATTAAAACTTGTTTTCCCGTGGTAAAAAGTAGTCTATGTCACTCTCCAGCCCTTCAACTATGGCCATACAAAAAATCACGCCAGTCCGTCGCTCAGTTTTGACGTGAAAGAAGGACAAACAAACACACTTTCATATTTCAAACATCTACTAGCATGGTGAACGGTTATGTTGCTCTGAAGATGAGCTCTGGTTGAGTTCGAAACGCGTCAGTTAGTGTGATGGTGGTGATAGATGGGTTTGCGTGATTTGGTGGACACATTTCTTGCAGAAACGTAGCTATCATAAGGTCGCGGGTGAGCAAAGTAATTGTTTCAGTTTCAACGACTGATTCAATAAATTAGATAGGTATATTTCTGTCTATCAAATGCGAATCTTTAGCGTCAGTGGTTAAGGCTGCGCATAGTCTGTGAATCAGAAAGTAACATTGCTTTTTAAAGCAAAAAATAACAATTACCTGGAATATATTATTGCTTTCGCTGTTCAAAATCATAACACACTGGTCAAAATGATGATGTTCCATTGTTGATGTCGTGTACAGGATCGCAAGCGGACTTTCAGTTTTGGTCTGAAAGGCATTGTTCGTTCCTCTGTGATCAAGGTCATGGCATAGACAAGCTACTAATAAACCAAGGATTTCCAGATCCGACATGAATCTTTCCATTTTTCCTGTTTTCAGCATCGCGAACATTGTCTGGGCTACGTTCAATGCGTGTCGCCAATTGTGGTATTTGACCGGCCGGTAATTTTTCTTCACACTCAATATCCAACGACACAAAACCTGGAAAAAAAAGATGGTAATATGATTATCTTTAGCAATTTTGGCATGACAATTTTGAATTTGGTTTTGATCCTAAAACGAAGCACAAATCGTCAGCAGATTGGCATATTTACAAATCGCCGTAATAACTTAAAATTATTTAATATTTGTTATTAAAAAGGTGTATTCTTCACTAAAAAAACATACGTTCTCACATCTGGGAGATCAGCTATCAGGCAAGCTGACTAAATAAAAGCAGTTGTATGTATTGGGTAGTTCCTTCCATGCACATACCAGGGATGGCTACGCGTTGGAGATTGGAAAACGTTGATATTTAGATTGATACAGAAAGGATACAGATTAAGAATTAATTAGTGGTAATACGAAGAGAACTTACATCGTACGGTATGTGGAACTTCTCAACCAAGTTGCACTGCAGGAACATTCTGAGAGTCGCTCTGCACGTGTCTTCGTCCGAAAGATCGAAGTCTGCAATTCATCAAAAAATAGGAATGTAAAAAAATATACGCCACAACGGGTATTTGGTTACTCGTCCAATCCATATTTAAGCGCCAAATGCCAGCTACGCAAAACTCGCCCCAAGTCATCTTGTCATTGCACATACAGACAATGCAAGTGGGATGCTCTACTGTAGAGCTTGGAACCGGATTTTCAAAACCATGTTTGGTTTTGCTGATCAGTAACTAACTAATCTTGACAGGGTGTCGCTGTCGGCGGATGCTTCTGGGTGGACAGTATCGTTATTAATCTAGCTTTAATTAAGAACGTCATAGATGATCAGATGTGTCGATGAAATATGGATCACACTGACATATTTACAGATAGACTGAGTCCAGCAATTAAATATGTTTTGGCAGTATGAGTAGTAAACTTACCATGGAACTGAAAACTGTATAGGTTATAAGTCTCAGCTGTAGGAATGATATCTTGAGCGAGCTTAACAGTGTCCTCTCCTGAAGCGGTTGCGTGATAGGACAGACATTCTAGAGCCACCTGAAAAGAAATTATCCCACTTATAAATGTCAAGGAACATAAAAACATTTTGGAAACGAATTATACAACTGAACTAGCTTTTGCCCGCGACTCCGTCTGAAAATAGGGGTATAAAAATAGCCTACGAACTATTCTCAGACCTACCGGATAAGTTTCATAAGAATCGGCCAAGCCATTTCGGAGGAGTTCGATAACAAACACCGTGACACGAGATTTTTATATATTAGAAGATGACATTTAGTAAAGAGATGGGATACTTTTAGCACGGTAATGATTAAACAGCTCTACAACAAAAAATGTTTTTTGTTGTGCTGGATATCTGTGCGAATTTTTATTTTCAAGTGCACAGTTAACTTAAAAATTCATGAAAGTACTGAATGTACTGGCGAATATCATAAAAGCTTTTTTATGATTTTCGCCTTTTTATATTTTAAACAATAAACTTACTGTTACCATTATAGATAAAAAGTATTGGTTGATCTGTTATGTCCAATTTTTCCACATACATAGTGAAAATTTATTAGTGTTTAACAAAAAAAGTTTTGTATAGCTAATGTACCTTTTGCTTAGCCATCAGTTTGCAGGCGTTTTCATACATCTGCGTGTTGTGGATGCCCAAACCGCAAAAGATGGCGAATGCTTCGAATATTGATATATCACCGTCAGTAAATTGACATCCATTTTCCTGAAAAATAAACAAAGTCCAATCAATAAAAAAAGATAAGAATTTAATAAACGATTCAGAAAAAGAAGGAGTGTTGATCTTAACAATTGTTAATGTCGCAGTAAAGTAGTAACTTAAAAATACAAAAGAGCCACCTTTTATAAGATACCTTTATAAACACTAAGAAGCAATTGAGGATAGTGACTCAAAGTGGAGTCTGAGGTCATAGTCACAACCCCGAGGTTTTTTGGTAAAGGGCACCTACTGGTTCTACTACAAAATAATACCTTATTAATCAATTGCGCCACGCCTATGACGTCTTTATTGGCATTAACTATAGGCATGCAAAGCATCGTCCTGACATTGGCCGCGTCGTCGTTGGAAGGTTCTAGCAGAACCATTCCATTCTCCTGCCGCCACTCTGATACCTCAGAGATGTTGAGAGCTTTGTTTGTTCTAGCGACCTGTAAATTTAAGACGTTTAAGTGTCAGCTCAGTACGATGCTATATTTTTTGATATTAGAGTCGATCACATTATTGAAATTATATCTAACAACTGATTTTTTACTCGTATGGTAAACCCCTTATTTTGTGTGTGTCATACATATTGCTGTCGCGATGTAGCACGACTAGCAGAATGACGAGTAACATACGTACTACCTTCTTACCATGCCAATTGTCAAGTGTGTGGCACAGGCGTTAGATTATGCTATTTCAAACCAGAATTAAAAGCCCATGGCATCACGTACCGCTAAAGCAATGCAGGCCAGCGTAGACTGGTTGTCATGACGGGGGGTGAGCGTGGTCCGCGACTGCTTGGCGCCCAGCTCGAAGAGCGTGTGAAACCTCGTGGGAGCTGGTGGAGGGAGCGCGAGGGTCGTGGAGCGTTCACCACCTGGACGCTGCACTATACGCTCCAAGTGGCTCTGAAAAGAGAAGGTGGATAGAGTGAATTAATGAATAATGAAGTTTATGTAAAAATATCTTTTGCTGATTGTACATTTTCTTGGCTGTACTGGCATTTTTATCGAAACTAAATCAACCGTACCAACCAAGTTTCAAGCCAATCCCATTAACCATTGAAGTGTTCCCTCCTGCAGAGATGATACTAACCAGTACACCAGAATTTTACTAGCATATTATAATTGTCATTAGATTTACATAATTCTGCCGAATTTCAGCTTGATTCGGTACCAACAAGTGGACGAAAAAAGTTAGCAAATCTTGAAGTGGACATACCTGCATAGAAAATACGGATAGTACAAATAAGAATCTCATAAAAAAAGTGAAGATGGATAGATAGGTTCCCTTTCTAAAATGACGCTAGATCCCGGGTTTTAATCGCAAAACACAAATAAAATATTAAGAAATCAATTAAATTCAAATGCAAAAACTTAATCGAATAAGTACGCAACAAACTTACAGATTCACAATGATCAGTATCCAATATAAACACTGCACATCGTTCGCACTTGAGCAACTCCCGCGCTTCAGTCATTATCTTCGTCACGAGGCACTCCAGGTTGCTTTGCTCCTCGAAAATACTCCTGGCCAACGCCAGCAGTATCTGATTCCTCTTGTATTCGAGGACAGAAGACTCGAAAAGCTGCGCATTTTGGATACCGATGCCGCAGAAAGTAAGATAACGGCGAAAGACTTCGACATCACGCGGTGAGAATTCTTTGGATCCTGAAGAAGGAATGTGGTTCAAGCGTAAGTTAAAAGGGTGGTAGCTGGTGGTAAGACCTATTGAAAGGTCTGTCCTTAAGGGCTTATTACACTTGGCTAAATTTAGTCATCCTAGTTAGAAAATGCTAAATAATTTAGCTTGTCAGAAGCTATTCTTGCTTCTAATTAGGCTGGCATAGTCACAAAGGTGCACTTAAGCCTCGAAAAAAAAGAGAAAAAAAAATAGGATACTTTTTAGGATCCTTACTAGCTAAACACGATTACCTTTACTAAGTTAGGTTTCTAAACCATTTAGAATCCTAAATTTAGCCAAGTGTGATAAATAAGCCCTTTATTGCTTCCACCATCTGGGCCCAATTGCACGACAAAGTACAACTAATATTACAAGCGGAACTCTCGCTTCAGTTATATTAACTAGAAAGGGAGTTCCGCTTGTAATATAAGTTGTACTTTGTTATGCAATTGGGCCCTGGTGATCCTACCATCAAGCAGCATTGCTTGTTCTGCTGTATTGCAGAGTAAGACAGCCGGTGAAAGGCTGGTCACGCATCGGTAACCCTTAGATGTTGCAACATCCATGATGGTGGTGCTTACTAACCACCAGGTGATACATTTCTACGTTTATAACTCTATTTAAAAATTTGCATATGAAATGTTTTATTTTGGCACACTTGGGGCTCCCGATCCTAAGTATAATATTCTATCTACTACGCAGAATTATCATCAACATCATCTCAGCCTCTTCAAGTTTCACTGCAGGGCACATGCCTCCTGTTTTAATGAAAGGACTTGGGTCTTAATACTCACACGGGCCCAGTGTGGATTGGGGCGAAGGTTTCCTAATGATATTCGCCTTCATAATTAAGCTCATTTCAAATGTAATTTCGCACACTAATTCCGAAAAACTCACGAGGTGCGAGGTAATTATTGACAAATAAATGACAGTAAACGCAAAAAAGCAGCTGAGTGGTTAGAATAAAGAAGTAGTTTTCCGATCCACAGGTGACCAGTCATCGGTCAACGGAAGCACCCTGCCAAATAGCAGCAACCTTTACATTAAGTAACTTTAAGTTTTTTTTTCTTTTTTACAAAACTTTGTTAGTTTTGTATATTTTAGAATGATTAATCCATACCATCAGTTTTATTAATGATCTGAGCTACGCCAACAACGTCTCCCTCGTAGTTGCAGATTGGCATGCAAAGTATAAGCTCAGTCTTGTACCCAGTGCGCGCGTCAATTTCGCTGTTGAACCTGAAATTCCAAAAAAATAAGTTTAACAGACAGAAGAATTACGAATAAGATGTACTTATTATAAGGCGAGCGTAGATGGAAATGTTGGAAAGGGAGACCAAGAAGGTCATGATCAAACTGGGGTTGTCTTGAAAAAGGTCAGGTCAACAATACCCCTACGCCGGCGAGCATGCACGCAAAAGAAAAGAGTGTTGTGGAAGCGAAAGATATGTCAGGATCGCAGCAGGTGGAAACAAATAGTCTCTGCCTATCCCTTTGCTGGGAAGGAAGCGGTGTATGTATGTATGTAAGGCAGACCTGGGATCAGCATACGCGTTCTTTAGGTTGATGTGGTGTTTGGTCTGAGCTGCTACTCCGGCAACGCCGACGCCGAACGGTATCCTTATTTCCTGCGACCGGGCTGTCCGCAACGCGTCTGGCAGTTCTAGAAAGAACAAGAAATAATTTCTTCATTTCAGTCTTCGTTAAGAATAATCCTCTCTTCTTCTTCTTCTCTGTTGTGTATCATATAAAAGGCAACCGTTACTGACTGATATATCAACGCACAGCTCAAATCACTTAACGGATTGAGCTGAAGTTTGACACACAGATAGCTATTATGACGTAAGCATCCGCTAAGAAGGGATTTTCCGAAATTCCCACGGGATAGGAAATAAATGGGATTTGTATATTCCGTTCAATGGGACCCAATTTCAGTAACCATTTCTTTAGGAACATAGAGATGCAGTAAAACGGACTTTTGGGATTTCCCGCAGGATATTGGGAGTTGACCCTGAATTTCATTAGGGTGTGGACGAAGTCGCGAGAAAAAGCTAGTCTACACTAATAATATTATTAAGAGGAAAGATTTGTATTTTTGTATAAAACAAATAAACTTAAAAACTACTAGACCGTTTTTAAAAATTCTTTTGCCGTTAGAAAGCTACATTATCACTGAGTGACATAGGCTACTTTTTGCCGCGGGAAAATTAATTTATCGCGGGTGAAGCTGCGGACGGAAGGCTAGTAGTTGATAACTAGACGGTGGAGAGGTAATGCACAGGCTATTCTTGCAAAAGAATCCACCATACGTTTCCTTTACCACTTTGGATTTTTTTTTTGGGTAGGCATGCGTTTTTGTAAGCTTGTTACTCTTTCATTGATAACGTTAGACGGCTGGACGGATTTTAATTAAATTTGTTGTTCATAGCTAGAACTCCGAATAATATCAGCTATATAGTTTTAACTTCGATATTAAGTAAACGTCCATTGTGCTCGACACTGACCCCATTCATGGCACCTTCAATCTTATGAGTTATGTCATAGTAAGAGAGGTAACAGATGGGTGTCATCAACTGGGCGTTGAGGTGTCGAGCATTGCTACGTTTACCTTTGTAATGGAACCAAAACCAGTATTTATAATCCCATTATCTAAGCTACATAAGTCTGCAAACATGGAAAAGTCATTCACGCGTGTTCTTCACAAAAAAGTTTAGTATTCTGCGTAAAAAAAAAACATTATAAATTAGTCCGTCAGTTAGACTAAGAAAAAATATATCATACAAAAGGGAAGATAAATTGCGTCAAAATTATGGGAATGGGGGTCCGTGCGGTCATGTTTAAGTAAAAAGTTTACCAAGGCGTAACGTCACACGAAACTTCAACAGGCTGTATCTACGTTATTTTTTATTTAATTGACAAAAGAAAAAGATAGTTACCTACGTGTCCAACATTTTTATTTAAAACTAGCGTACCTATTTAGTAAAATCCCGGAATATCAATTCGATTGCCAGATATAATGTTTGCGCGATCGAAACCGCCGGTCAACGCTAAGTCTCCTATAAAAGAAAGCTACTTTTTCCTGTAGGTACACAATGGCTTATTGTTTTATAAGAGGGCAGTTTATTAGGATTCTTGGAGTTTTCCATTATGTCACAAAAACAATTTACCTATTCTGTACAGTTGTATAGGTAATTCAAAAGGTAAGAAAATTGCACCCTTGTGGGATGAAAGCTTTATCGTTTACAATAGAAGTTGTTTTCCCTTTTTGTTGAATTGTATTATTATACTCTAAAAAAGAAAACAATGGTCGTACCAGCTTAGAAATATTTATAGGATTTAATATTACTTCTCGTTGACAACAGTTTTCAGGGTTCCGTGCCCCAAGGGTAAAACGGGACCCTATTACTAAGACTCCTCTGTCCGTCCGTCTGTCTGTCTGTCGGTTTGTCACCAGAGGCCCAATTGTCTAACGCTTCTGTCGCTTGCCTTCGCTTTCACCGTCTCTTTCTGTCATCCTTTTATACCGTTTGACAGAAATAAATAGTGATTGCGAAGGCAAGCGCCAGAAATGTTAGACAATAAGCCTGCTGGCTGTATCTCATGAACCGTGATAGTTGTAATTGAAAATTGAAATTTTTACAGATGCTGTATTTTTGTTGCCGCTATAACAACAAACACTAAAAAACAGAATAAAATAAATATTTAAAGGGGCTCCCATACAAAAAAACGTGATTTTTGCCGTTTTTATAGATAACTAGCTGTTGCCCGCTACTCTGTCCGCGAAGAAAAGGGTTATAAAAAATAGCCTACGACCTATTTTCAGACTTACCGAATGCAGAAAAAAAAGTTTCATAAAAATCGGTAGAGCCGTTTCGAAGGAGTTCGATAACAAACACCGTGACACGAGATTTGTACGGAACTCTTCGTGCGAGTCCGAGTCGCACTTGGCCGGTTTTTTTATAGCGTGATCTAGGTAATAATTGGTAGAATGATTATTATGGATATCCAGGCCAAATTATAAATTTCTATTAGATGCGAAGAGATAGACGAACATAGCGAAACCGTAATGGTTTCTTTTTACCATAAGTACTGTCTGCCAAAGAAAAGCTGGCATTTAATATATTAAGAATTTAGCGAAGAATTAGTTTAGCTCCAGAATTTTATTTTTCCAGACACCTAATTTATTCTATCCGCCATGTTTTTTTAAATTGTTCCACGCGGGTCACCTAACCGAAACCTTACCTTCGGTGACTAAAGGTCTTGTCCGACCACCAAACGCGAACAAAATGAAAACATGAGGTCTATGACACAGGGTCTACTTTACTTCGGCAATACACGGTGTCCTCCTTACTTCATTAATATTGCTAGCAGTGCCTAAACGTAGGCGAACTTACGAAGTTTCCTTCTAAGGGAAAAGGTCTACTTCGGAGCTCTGCTACAACGCGGTATTCTTTTATACGAAAAGTTTAGGAAGTAATTAAAAATAGATTTAAAGATGTTTCGGCATTGTTGTGTGAGACTTTCATTTAAGCTGAGGTAATCTAAGGCAAACGCTATAAGGCTGAGTTTAACATTTGGTAGCATAGCATACGGTTGTGGTAACTCTGAAGATGAGCTCTGGTTGAGTTCGAAACGCGTCAGTGTAGCTTGGTGGTGGTGATGGTTGGGTTTATGTGATTTGTGTGTGTTCGTACAGTGTGGAGGTGGAGGAACTGCATGAACGCACATTTCTTGCATAAACGCAACTATTGTAAGGTCGCGGGTGAGCAAAGTAATTGTTTTAGTTCACTAAGGCAAACGCCCGAGTGTTGGTCATTGTTCCAATAGTTGCCGTCAGTTTTACACTTTTTTTACATCATGCAGGGTGTCAACTAATAGGCATTAGCATGTCGAGTAATGGAACATTCAAGTATCTTATATTAATATCTCTTGCAAATTATACGCCTTTTCAGAAACCGTACCTCACAATGAAAAAATGAACCTATACAGGGTCACTTAACCCCACCTGGTTAGCTATTCCCTATAAACTCTTATGTAATTAGATTTAACACGTATGTGATAAAAAAAAACTAATGAAACTCTTTCACATTTATTTTCAAATAAATGGCACGCTAATGATGAAAAAATCCGAAAATAAGTGGTCCACAAAATATAAATAATAATGTAGCTAAAATATCAAATGGGTAATCTTAATCTTCTTCTAATATATAAGAATCTCCTCGTGTCACTGTTTTTGCTATCGAACTCCTCCGAGACGGCTTGACCGATTTTCGTGAAACTCTTTTCTCCACATTCGGTAGGTCTGAGAATAGGTCGTAGGCTATTTTTTATACCCTTTTTCTCCGCGGACGGAGTTGCGGGCAACAGCAAGTAATTTACAATATCGAAAAGTTATTTTCTGAAACAGTAAACTTTTTAAGATTATTACAAAAAACCTAACCTAATGGGTTCTAGGCGAAGTATTACTTCTGCTGACGTCGAGGTTGCGGGTCGGGCTCGGAAACTTTTCATTAATGAGAGATTGACTAAGACCAATAGGTATTTATTTCGTCAAGCCAGGGAACTTAAGGCCAGAAAGGGCTATAAGTACTGCTGGACAAATGATGGTCACATCCTTATTCGCAAAAAAGAACACAGCCCTGTTATTACAATTCAAAGGGCTGCGGATATTGACCGAGCAAGTGAAGCAGACCTCGTCAACCCCCCTGCTGCAACCTGTGATGCTGATGGTGGCCCTCTACCTAACGTTCCTCCCATCGACGCAGCTCCGTCGCCTGGTCCGCTGTTCGATGACATCGTTTGCTGATTTTTACTTCGTTTATCATTGGTTTTTGTTTTTTCTTTTATCACTTATGAACAAACTTCATTATTTTTTTTTTTGTAATGCTACCCTCATAATAGTTATTTGCGTAGCGTTCATACAACAATAACAATAATTCACACACACACACACACAAACACACACACAATAACAATAATTGATATTAAACTACACTTCACACATTCACTACTTGTACTCATGCACTCTGGGGCAGGAACCTATCGTCAACTACTATCGACTCTTTACTTTTTCTGTGAAACGCTGATGTCACGGCCGATTCTTGGGTATTTTCATTCTTTTATATGTAAAAATATTGCTTCCAATGGCGTTACTTGATATTGACGTTGATATAGACCAAACTGTAGCCATTGACTGTCGAATGTTTGGGTCTTTGGAAGAGAGCCGTCTTTTATTTGCGTCAGTTGATTCTTTTAAATTTATGACACTCAACATTAGAAGCCTTCAACGAAATTTTGATGCTTTCGAAGTCGCCTTCAAACGAATGAATATTGATTACGAAGCAATCATTCTGACTGAATGTTGGTTGAACGAGTACTCGTTAATTAACCAATTGCCAGGTTATAATGCATTTAACACATCCAAATTTATAAATAAAAGTGGCGGTGTGGTAATTTATGTTAAGGAGTCTCTGAGCGTCTCAGTCTCGGAACCAAATATTGTTGTTGCCAACTGTCTTGCTGTGACTATCTCCGATAGGTTAAAAATTTTTGAAATTTACCGTTCTCCCTCTATTTTGAACACAAATAATTTTTTAAATTCTCTGGATGAGACTCTCAAGGATGTAAATGGATTTTCAAATATGGTAATACTGGGTGATATAAACATTGACATTATGGATAGCTCAACAAATCAATCCTCAGACTACCTTTGCCTGTTGACGATGTATGAATTTCTGCCTGCAATCTCCCTTCCGACTAGAAACGACTCGTGTCTGGATCACATTTTTGTAAAAACCAAATCTCGCTCTGCTGGTGCTGTTTGCCGGTGTTCAATTACTGACCACAGTATCGCTATGGCTACGATCGTTTTTCCCGTGTCGAAAGATAACCAGCGTTCGCGATTGATGTTCCAAACTGACTTTGCCGCGGCTGCCCTGGACTTACGTGCGGCTGAGTGGTCGAGGGTTTTGGGCTGTACTGACGTAAATGAAGCTGTTGCCCACTTTGACTTTTTGATTTCCACTGCGATAAAAAACAATACCCGTCAAGTTAAAATAAGTCGCATTGTCAAACCCTGGATCACCCCGGGCCTGATTAGGTGTATGAGGCACAGGGACAGGCTACATAGCAGGGCGAGAGCTTCTCCTAGTGATTCCGCACTACAGATAACATAATAGACGATACAGGAACTTTTTTGACACTCTGCTGTACAAAGTTAAACTCGATTATCACAGTAAGAAACTTGCTGCCGCCAAGGATAACACAAAAAAGCTGTGGAAATCTATAAAAAATATCTGCCATAACCCAGTTAACTCTTTTTCTGCCAACGATCTCACTACTCTGACAACTTCCCCTAAGGACTCTTTAAATATTTGTAATAAACATTTTGCTACGATTGGTCAGAAATTGGCTACCGGCATTCTCTCCAAACTTTCTGGGACCCAATCCTCCTTGGCCAATCAAGTGCCATCTTCTCTGATGTTGGACTCTCTGTTTCTTCACCCTACTGACGTAGGCGAGGTGGACAAGATTATATCTCAGCTCAAGCCCGATAGTGCTCCTGGTCCGGATGGTATAGGGCCATCGTTCATCAGAGAGGTGAAGGAAATCCTCCTGGAGCCACTGACTTTTATCTGCAACCTAAGTTTGGCCACTGGCTGCTTCCCGGATCGTTGGAAACTGGCCCAGGTCTATCCCATTTACAAAAATGGTCACAGGAATGATCCAAACAACTACCGACCGATATCCCTGCTTAGCGTTTTCTCCAAAATCCTGGAAAAAATTGTCAACACACGGCTTACTGCTTTTTTTGACAAATATAATCTCATTTCCAATTCCCAGTTTGGTTTTAGAAGGGGCAAGTCGACCGAAGATGCTTTAATTCATCTCTCAAACAAAATATCCGGTTACTTGGATAGAGGTGATAAGTGCATTGGCGTCTTTTTGGACCTGGCTAAAGCGTTCGACACTGTTTCGAGGGATATTCTCCTTAAAAAGCTTGAGGCATTTGGTGTGAGGGGAGTCACTCTCGAGTGGTTTCGCAGCTACCTTACAAATAGACGTCAAACGGTAAGGGTGGGTAGTCTCAGTAGTGACCAGTTGCCGATTGATTTTGGAGTTCCCCAGGGCAGCATCCTTGGACCTACACTTTTTCTTGCATATATCAACGATATCCTCAGTCTCAACTTGCCACGGGCAGACTTAATTTGTTACGCGGATGATACTGTAGTTTTATTCCATGAAAGGTCTTGGGAGGGCTTACTTGGCCTTGTGGAGAGCGGTTTGGCTAATATATTGTCTTGGCTTGATAATAATTTACTTACCCTAAATATCGGTAAATCTAATTACCTTGCCTTTTCGAAGACGGCTGCTTCGTCTGGTGTTCATCTCAATGATCTTGTGATACATTCCAGTACTTGCATCACGTCTGTGGATGGAGCCTCTGCTTGCTCATGTGGTAAATTGGTTAGATCTGAGACGGTCAAATATCTGGGACTGATCATCGATCATCACCTCTCCTTCAGACACCATATTGCTGCTCTCTCTAATAAAGTTCGGAAATGTATATATATTATGAAGAGACTCCGAAATTGTGCCACCGAACAAGTGCTTCGCATGGTTTATTATGCACTGTGCCAATCGACCGTGCAATATGGTATACCGGTCTGGGGTAGTGCTGCTAAAACAATTCTGCTACAGCTGGAAAGGGCGCAGCGTGCGGTCATTAAGGTGATGCTCAAGAAACCGTTTCGTTTTCCAACTGACACACTTTACCGTAACTCCAAGTTGCTGAGTGTAAGACGTCTGTACATCTTAAAAGCCGTAATGCGAGCGCACACCATCGTCCCTAGATTGCCGATTTACACTCAGTTGCTGACGAAGCGTGTGTTTAGAGTTCCCTTACCAAAGACCAAATCCGCTTTCGCAAAGCGTTTCCCTGCCTACATGCACTTGCGTCTTTATAACTCTGTATGTAAGGTGCACAGTATCCAGAGCTTCACAATGGGCAGACTCGTGATGGTTGTGAGAAAGTGGCTCGAGACTTTGTCATATAATGATACGGAGGTCTTTTTTAACAACGGCCCCTAATTCCAGACATAAACACATACACACTCACACACACACACACACACACACACACACACACACCCACACTCGCATGCGTAACTATAAATATAAATTGTACCTACTGTAAATCTAGTTTAGTAAGTAATTTAGTTGTTGTTTTTTATCATTTTTTGCTTCATTGTTCTTTTTATTTTATTTTATTTTTATATATATTTTCTCTCTAGTAAGCTTTCTAAGTAAACTATATGTATAGTGCACTCCAAGGCCCCAAGATACAGGCTCTGCCTAGTTTGGGGTCTGCCAGATATTCCTTTGTATTTTGCTGATGTATGTTTTTGGAAATAAATTATTATTATTATTATTATTATTACGATGCCGTTTTAATAAACCCTAAGAAGTTAACATTTCAGAAAAAACCTTTCCGTTATTAACCCACTCGGTATTTTAATACATTCGGTACCTTTATTAACTTTCGATATTCAGAACCATAAAAAAACATTAGACTTGATAACAATCCAATAACATAATGAATCCATTGGAATTAACAGCAAAATTAACCCAGTTTCTTTTTAATAAAAGCTTTTTTAACTGATTAGGTAGGTACTAACTCTGGCCTTAATACTTAATGAGGATTGTACGTAGAGGAAGCTCTTTACTCCTAATTCCACAAAGAGCATAAAGAATGATTAACTTTTATCCCAACAAGCGTCCAAGTAGACCTTGACAAAGCTTTCAATGATGATTTCAATGGTAGCGAACTCTTTAAGGGATAAGTTCGCCTTTGTACATGCATTTCAACGGTTGCCAATAATGTTTTTCTTTTTTTTCCTTATTTTTGTACAATAAAGAGTTTACATACATACATTATTTCTTACCGGTTCCGAAGAAGACGTTTCTAAAACACCGCGACAACGACGCCCTTACCTTAGAGTATTTAATCGTCACCGTCCGGCCACGACTTCGCGCGTTTTACGGCGCGGCAAGCGTTTTCTGTGTTCATTGCGCGGCCGAGACGCTCGCCGTACAGCGGTTACCTGACGGCACACGCAATGAACTGATAAAACGCTCGCCGCGCCGCTAAACGCGCGAAGTCGTGGTCGGGCGGTCAATGATACTGCAATGCCGCGTAACCGGTCAACAATAGCGATGTTGACGCCATCCTAACTAATATTATAAATGCGAAAGTAACTCTGTCTGTCTGTCTGTCTGTCTGTCTCGCTGTCACGCTAAAACTACTGAACCGATTTAAATGAAATTTGGTACACAAATAGTCTAGAGCCTGAGAAAGGACATAGGCTATATATCATCACGCTTACACCAATAGGAGCGGAGCGGAGCGGAAGAATGTTTCAAAATCTGGGGTTTTTGAAGTAAAACTTCTATAGGCACGCTTGACTTGGGAGTACGGTGGTAAATGTGAACGCGGGTGTGCGGGGGGGGTGGGGGGTTCTGTGGTGGGGGTGGGGGGTGCGGGGGCGGGTATTTTTTTTTATATCGAGGAACTAAGGAGAGCCATAATTGATGAAAAAGCAAATTGGATAAAAATTAACCAGGCCAAATTACGAATTCCACGCGGACGAAGTCGCGGGCAAAAGCTAGTTAAAAAATAATTCAAAAGCTCGACTCCATTAAAAAAAAACACTTTATCCCTGAAAACCAGATTAATTATCGACTAACCGAAAATAACATTTTTTGTTGCTAGTTAATAAATAGTTAGTTGGTTGAGTTGGCGAACAAGTGAAATCATAAATTGCTATTGCCATTCAAACTCAATGGGAGACTTGTGTTTTGACAGCTCATAAAAAGTACGTCAGTTGATTGGTGGCGTCAACATCCCTATTTAATTGCTAATGCCGCAAAACTTACAAAAGTACTTAGTACCTAAGTTAAGTTTAGGATTTCAAGAAAAGATAATCTTTCTAAATTTTGAGAGGATAGGATGCAACCCATTTCTCCATAATTTTCCACACCGGTTTCCAGTAGAATATGCTCTGACACGCCTCTATAAGACGTTGAGATTTCGGGATTTTGTTGTTACGAGAATATAAGAATACTAGCTTTTGCCCGCGACTTCGTACGCGAAGACAATAACGTTAGTTGTTTGGATGAAAATTGGCACACAGGTAGTTTATTACATGAATTAACACATAGGATAATGCCAGGAAAATGAAAAGTTCCCGTGGAATAGGAATAAGTGAATTCTATAGCCGCTAAGCCGTGGTGCCCTAGTGGTCAGACCTATGGACTCTTAAGCAGAGAGTCGTGAGTTTGAGCCCAGGCTTGCACCTCTGAGTTTTTCCGAATTCATGTGGTAAATTACGTTTGAAGTTTACCATGAGCTTTATAGTGAAGGAAAACATCGCAAGGAAAGCTACACACACCTGAGAAGAAATTCAATGGTGGGTGTGAAGTTCCCAAATCTACTGCCCAAGTTCTCTCGTTCTATGAGGATGCCTGTGCCTGATTGAAACAGGCTTTTTTTTATCCCGGAAAGTGTAAAGTAAAGTTTCCGCGGGATAGAAATTCCTTTCTTGACCTTTTTTGAAAATCAGAGACATCGTAGCTTTTTATTATTAGTGAAATCATTTTTACAATCAGCCCCTATATTCAATTCACTTATTTCTATCCCGTGGGAATTTAGTATTTTCCCGTAGAAAAGTAACCTATGTCAATCAGGGATACTGTAGCATACTATTAGTGAAAGAATTTTTTAAATCAGCCACACATTTGGATTGACTTACTTCTATCCTGCGGGAATTTTGCATTTTCCCGAAGATGAGTAGTCTATACCAATCAGTAATAGTGTAGCTTTCTATTGGTGAAAGAATTTTCAAAATCAGCCCCGAAGTTGAATTCAGTTTTTTCTATCCCGTGGGAATTTTGCATTTTCCTGAAGAAAAAGTAGCCTATGTCAATTGGGGATAGTCATATCATATCATATGAAAGATTTTTTAAAGTCAGTGCCGATGTTGAATTTACTTATTTCTATCCCGCGGGAATATTTTATTATCCCGGAAAAAGTACCCTATGTAAATAAGGGATACTGTAGCTTACTATTGGTAAAAGAATTTTTTAAATCAGCCCCGAAGTTGAATTCACTTATTTCTATCCCGCGGGAATTTTCATTTTCCCGAAGAAGAGTAGTCTATACCAATGAGGAATAGTTGTAGCTTTCCATTGTTGAAAGAATTTTCAAAATCAGCCCCGAAGTTGAATTCAGTTTTTTTTTATCCCGTGGGAATTTTGTATTTATCCGAAAAAAAAGTAGCTTTTGTTAATCGGGGATAGTCATATCACATAATATGTAAGAATTATTAAAATCAGCTACGAAATTGAAATAATTTATTTCTATCCCTTGGGAATTTTGAATTTTCCCGCATAAAAAGTAACTTGTGTCAATCAGGAATAGTGCAGCTTTCTATAGGTGAAAGAATTTTCAAAATCAGCTCCGAAGTTGAATTCAGTTTTTTCTATCCCATGGGAATTTTGCATTTTCCTGAAGAAAAAGTAGCCTATGCCAATTGGGGATAGTTATATTATATCATATGAAAGAATTTTTAAAATCAGTGCCGAGGTTGAATTTACTTATTTCTATCCCACGGGAATTTTTCATTTTCCCGAAGAAGAGTAGTCTATTCCAATCAGGAATAGCTGTAGCTTTCTATTGGTGAAAGAATTTTCAAAATCAGCCCCGAAGTTGAATTCAGTTTTTTCTATCCCGTGGGAATTTTGTATTTTCACGAAGAAAAAATATCTTTTGTTAATCGAGGATAGTCATATCACATAATATGTAAGAATTATTAAAATCAGGTGCGAAATTGAATTAATTTATTTCTATCCCGTGGGAATTTTTAATTTTCCCGGATAAAAAGTAGCTTATGTCAATCAAGAACAATGTAGCTTTCTAATGGTGAAAGAATTTTTAAAATTGGCGCAATAGTTTCAGAGATTCTGCTATAAACAAAAAAACAAAGAAAGTTTAGATATTTCCCTATCCCGTGGGAATTTCGAAAGATATATACTGTGGCGGGTTTTTTTGTAGGACTATTTAAGATAAACATTTCTATCATACATTACATATATGTAACTGTAGCGGTTTTGGCATTCCTGCGAAGAATTCGTTTATCGCTATCCTTCGGGAACTATGCAATTTTCCGGGATAAAAAGTATCCTATATGTTAATCCGGATTATAAACTATATGTGTGCCAAATTTCATCAGAATCCGTCAAACTGTTTTAGCGTGAACGAGTAACAAACATCCATCCATACATACATACATTCTTACAAACTTTCGCGTTTATAATATTAGTAGGATATACGACCAGACGACCAGACGACCAGATGGCCTAGTAGGTAGAGAACCTGACTACGAAGCTTGAGGTCCCGGGTTCGATTCCCGCGTCGGGGCAGATATTTGTATGAATAATACGAATGTTTGTTCTCGGGTCTTGGGTGTTTAATATGTATTTAAGTGGTTTACTAATGTTTCGCAAATTACGTTTCCCAAACTGATTCATTTGGCAAATGTTTCATTTCCCAAATTTTTATTTTTTCTGAAACTGTAAACTTTTCAGGATTATTATAAAACAAACCTAACCTAACCTAACCTAACCTACAGAATAGTCCTGAAATATATCCTGAATAGTTTACAGTTTCAGAAAAAATAAACATTTGGGAAATGAAACATTTGCCAAATGAATCAGTTTGGGAAACGTAATTTGCCAAACGAAAGTACACCATTTAAGTATGTATCTATCTATATAAGTATGTTTATCCGATGCCTTGTACCCATAACACAAGCTATGCTTGGCTTACTTTGGGACTAGCTCAATTGGTGTGAATTGTCCTGCGATATTTATTATTTATTATTTATTATATAGGAATACAAATATATCCTTATTCGAACGCTGTATCTTCTTCATTCGGCTTCTGGTTTTGCACAATCTGTGTGAGGTCCTGGTGGATCAAGTACGATGTAATAACTATTTAATGTCTCATTGTTTCAACCCAGAAAGCAGTTACGGCGTTCTTCACAACGATTGTTTGATTTTATTACTTATTGATAATGTTATTAGAAACTACATATTTATAAGTATTAGAAACATACAAAATAAAGCATAAACTCGTCGATAGAGTACCAATACACAAAGTTCATTATCCGGGACAGACAGACTGGATAGACTGGAGTCTAGTGGCGTAAAATTTTTACACATAATTCATCATTTCGCATAACTCCTTTTCTCAGAAATCATAAATTTATTCAGGAATTTTGAAATGTTTATCCTGTAAGACTCTAACTGTATCTTTTTTTTTCAAATAAATCTCAAATTTATATTGTTACTAGCTGTTGCCCGCGACTCCGTCAGCGAAGAATAGGGATAGGTATAAAAAATAGCCTACGACCAGACTACCTATTCTGACCTGCCGAATATAGAGATAGAAGTTTCATAATAATCGGTCAAGCCGTTACGGAGTAGTTCAATAACAAACACCGTGACACCGTGTACTAATACATAAATACATACGCTCGAAAAGCATAAAACTCCTTCGGCAGTCGGGTGATTACAAACCATCTTACAATTAAATTAAGCTGATTAACGATTTTGTTATGACTCGGCCGTTAAACTAGAACAAAAGCAATGCATTTTGATTCATTCAATAGCTTCCCAGAATAATAAATCATTGGAGGCAAGCGATTACTCACACTGTTTACCAAACAAGTATAATAACGTTTATAGTTCCGACGTTTTGGGGGCAAAAGTAGGAGGGGGCTACTATTTCGTTTACGGATTCGAAGTTCGTTTCCATTCGTTCGTTTTGAATTTCGTCACGTGTTGTCTACTAGGTGTCTTTTGCGATCGATAGATGGCGTTGTCAGAGCGGACGTTGTGCGTTGAAAAATGTTACCGTAACTTTTTTCAGGGCTCTAAGATTTTTAATGTTTCGTGAAGGTATTCCTAGAACTTCTAATATTACATAAATAACCAACTTGGTGTTATAAAGCAGTGTTCCGCAAAGTGTGTGCCGTGGCACACTTGGTGTACCGTGGTCATTAGTGGTGTGCCGCGGAAAAATAAGGTTATCTCATAAAGCTAAATAGATGGACGAAAGAAAAATACTTACACAGATGTAAATCACGCTGATTCACATGATTTTTATTTAAGGTGTACCTCCAAAAAAATTCATTTTCCTAGATGTACCTACCTACCTAACTTGACTTGAACACAAAAAGTTTGAGGAACACCGTTTTAAAGCATCTCTACCAGTTAACATTTTGAAGATTGGGAGGAATGGGAGGACATCAGAAACAAGAGTAGAAATCCAATAAAAAGTAAAGTAAGTATAGTGAGTATTTTTGCATGTACTTGTTTTTCTGTATTGTATTATTTGTGGTGTACAGTAAAGTCATTGTAATGTATTTTATTGTAAATAGAACCGAAATCTTTAGAATCTTTACATTTATGTAAACTAATCAAAATTGCGGAATAAAAATACACAATCACAATACATACTTACATAATGAATACATTGTAAGTCTGTGACACATTTCGGGAGATATTTACCGGGATTTTAAAATTACTAATAAGCCGTAAGGTGTTATAGCGGGTGGTGATGTCATTCTTTAAAAATACTTTTCCTATCATATTAGATTTACCCTAGCTTGGGGTTGACAGTAATATAGGCAGGCAGCCATGCAAGTAATGCCTGGCGTGTTGGCTCCGCCTACATAATCACATCAAGTGTGCAATCACGTCGAAAAGGCAGTGAGAATTTAAGATAATTGTGTAGTCGCGGCTTGTCATACAAAAAGCCTAAATGTTGCCACCCCATAAACTTTAGCCAATGTTGGCCAATTTTTAATATTTTCGCACGCTTAAAATTAAACTGACTCAATCCGAAATTCAAGGTGAAAAGATCGAATGCAACATGAAGGGCATCTATTTTTTATCCTTTATTTGGCAAATTTCAAAAAGTTGGTAATTCAATCCTTAAATTAGGTCTCCTGAAAATTCTATATTAAAAAAAATACAAAAATATAGTATTAGGTAATGTGTATTGTGGTATACATTGCCAAATAAAGGGTTGTATTGGAAAAAGCACATTCTATACAAAGGAGACATTCCTTTATTTTTTAAAAATACTGCATTTATGGATTTTTTGAAAAATCGCTTGTCTTAGTCGGGACTCGATATACGTGCGTATGTTATAAATGCGAAGGCAGGGTGAGTTGCTAGTTTACAATAAATAAAAAAAGAAGGAGTTTCTCTATTCGTCGGAATCTTTTTTTTATACCTGTGTCTCTGGTAACGTCAAACAGTTTGGCCTGGAGGTAGCGGTTCGGTGGCATGCCCTTGGCGAGGAATAGGCTGCCCCGGTCAGCTGATGTTAGTAAACACACGTTCACCAGGATCTGGAACAACAAGTGAATGTATTACACCATACATTATAATACAAGTCTAGGGCAAATGAGCATTTACTAGGGAAGCGTGCTCCATCGCTCAAAATCAAAGAAACTTTTCTCTTTTTTTTTCTTATAAATCTAATATTCGTAGCTGTTTGAGCCCGATTGCCTTGTTCTTAGACCAAGATTTTACTTTATGCACTAGAGCATAAAAGTAATTTTATGCGGCTTACGTCCAGCATAAATATAAACTTTATGAGTATGAGAAGTAAAAAGAATTTTAGCTGGTTCAAAGAAAGTATTAGTCCCGCCCCGCCCACAACAAAATTGTCTTCATTTACAGAATCAATCCAAACGTTCATGGGAGGATTTCCAAAAATGTAAAAATAACAGCGCTATGCTATGCTATGCGCGCGAGGGCTATGCTTGGAGTTTCTCTACGGGATCGAATCAGGAACGAGGAGATCCGTAGAAGAACAGGGGTCACCGACATAGACAAATGGATTAGCTCGTTAAATTGAAATGGCAATGGACAGGCTATATAGCACGTTGAACAGATGGCCGTTGGGCTCAAAAGTTCTCGATTGGAGACCACGGACTGGCCAGCGCAGCGTGGGACAGCGTGGGACGTCCACCACCGATATGGACGGACGATTTGGTGAAGGCCGCAGGTTCAGGGTGGATGTAACCGAAATGATTGGGCGTCAATGAGGGATACCTAATTTCATCAGTGGCGGAAATGATGATGATGAAAATTCACAGGTTAATTCCCCATAATCCTCGGTCTTACATTATTCAGGTTAAACAAGGTTGTAGTACAGTACTCATCTACTATTAACATCACAATGCTCGAATTACTGTCGTGTCATAAGTCATAAAGCTGCACATTTAATTTGTATGCGAATGGTACGCGGCGAGCACTGCGCTCCGTGTAGTGGCCAATTAAATCAATGAAGGTACGTGACTGCGACTGCCGTTTTATACCTATGTTGCGCTGTTCGATTGCCATTAGAATCTTTGTTTTAATAAAATGTTGGGTCGTTAAGACCTATTCACACATAAGCGATATAGCTGTCACGCTCGGTAGGGACACCGAATCGGTACGCGTCACGCTCGGTACAGATGTAGTACAAAATGATTTTTCTCAAACATGCTATGTAATGTTTACGTTGTGTTCCTTAAAACAGGCTTCAAAATACATCGTTGCTGGCCTAGGCCGGCAATGCGATCGTCTATTGTTTCATGTCACACAGCACCATGATGTTTATAGGTCTATGGCATCATAGCATTTAATTTAAAAAAAATTATAAGCAATGTTTGCGTTTTGGTTCTTTATGACATTCTGCCACTACGCTTATTTAAGGTAAGGTAAGATGGTGATGGTGATGGTAATGGTGATCTGCCTAGAGAAATATTTCACCATCACCATCACCATCATCATCATCATCATCATCATCACCACCATCATCATCATCGTCATCATCATTATCATCATCACCATCATCATCATCATCACCATCATCATCATCATCATCATCATCATCATCATCATCATCATCATCATCATCATCATCATCATCATCACCATCATCATCATAATCATCACCATCATTATCATCACCATCACCATCATGATGATGATGATGATGATGGTGATGGTGCATGTTTGAGAAAAGCACTATACAAGCCTCGGCCGGAACAGGGGTTGCCGGCCTCGTATCATGCCGGCCTCGTGTACCACTCGGCCGTCAACTTAGGTACTCGGCCCGCAACCCCTTAAGTCCCGGCCTCTGCAGTAATGTACTATTCCATCGGGAAAACTCGGATCTCAATCGGAATACGATAGCATCCGAACTGTCAGTCAATGATTGAATTAAATGAGTGACGTTTTCTTATCCATTAATATGAAACTTTATTATTTAGTGTCAAACGTCAAAGTGAAAAATGTAAGATGGCTACACGGCTGTAAGATGGGTGCTGAATCTAATTGAGAGAGCACGATAAATACGAAATTATCCGATAAAGTACGAAGGAAAATCATTTTGCACTACATCTGTTAGACGACCAGATGGCCTAGTGGTTAGAGAACCTGACTATGAAGCTTGAGGTCCCGGGTTCGATTCCCGTGTCGGGGCAGATATTTGTATGAAAAATACGAATGTTTGTTCTCGGGTCTTGGGTGTTTAATATGTATTTAAGTATGTATCTATCTATATAAGTATGTTTATCCGTTGCCTAGTACCCATAACACAAGCTTTACCTAGCTTACTTTGGGACTAGGTCAATTGGTGTGAATTGTCCCGTGATATTTATTTTATTTTATTTTATCTGTAGTGATACTTTGTACCGATTCGGCATAAGTCTGAATGAGTGTTTATTCGGAGCAAACGCTCGAATACTTAATTACCCTGTTTCATTTTTGGCTTTTGTTAGAAGTGTTTTCAGACTTCAAGAAAAATATGAACAGAGGCCATATTGTCTAACGCACTGCCCCTCGTAATTGCAATTCCTGTCTCTATCTTATACCGTTCGACAGAAATAAACAGTGAATGCGATAACAAGTGCCCGCCCGTTATTACCTTCTAGGCTACCTAGAGAGGTACTTACGGTTAGAACCAATACCTACTCTATATTTAAATTGTATTAATACATCATTTAATTTATTGAATCAGGCGTTACTTTGCGGAGTTCCATATCAATATATTTATTTAATCCTATGGCGTAAAACATTAAACAATTACACTAAAGAAAGAAACTACATACTACTTATAAATCCACATTCAGGGTCCCCAGCCACGAGATTGCGTCAGGTGTCAGATTGTATAGATCTCCAGGGGAGCCCGAGTATGAGTGTAGAGGGCAGCGCTGTACAATGTGCTCCATAGTTTGAGCCTCCTCGCCGCATTCGCAGAGGGCCGAGTCCCGCCAACCCCACTTGTGTCGGAAGTAGTTACAGCGTCCGTGCCCTGTTCTCAGTCTGTTTAAGCGACACCAGAGCTTGCGTGGCAGACTGAAACCATCTGGTTTAACCGAGGGGTCCATATCAATGAACTGAAACAATTACTTTACTCACCCGCGACTTTATGATAGTTACGTTTATGCAAGAAATGCGTGTTCATGCAGTTCCTCCACCTCCACACTGTACGAACACACACAAATCACACAAACCCAACTATCACCACCACCAAAACTACACACGCGTTTCGAACTCAACCAACACATTAATACATCATTAGCGTTTTTTTATTTTTTCTTGCCAATGAAATATATTATTTTTAAAAAGTTATTCCTATACGTTGCTTTTGAAGATGTTTTACAACATCAAGTACAACTTTCATTAATTACATTAAAAAATGCCTCCAGCGAGGAGTTGTAACGAGTTACAACTAGCTAACGAGTTAGGGAAGAGTGGTTTAATTCGTCAAATTTAAATTGTTTTTTATTGCGCACAATAAACTTTGTTTTATTTTAACGTTTTACTACAGAAGTTACAAGTGCTGCTCGTAAAATTCAGTTTGAATTTAACAACCGTTATGGAAGCTCGTGTTTGTTGCTGATTTAGTCAATAAAATATATTGTTTTCAGTACGCTAAAGAATCTATATTGGAATGAACTGTAATCAGAAGAAAATACTTAAAAATTTCGGTTGTGGATGGTTGTGGCGTGATTTTAGCTGAAGAACTGTTTTACCTTATATCATGTATGTCTATCACCTATAAGTTTCACAAGAATAAAAAAAATACGTTTTCACGCACGTGCTAATACCTAACGTTCACTCATTTGGATTGTAGATAGTAAATAAATAAATCTTAAATCTGTATATATAAAAGGCAACCGTTACTGACACTCACAGCTTAAACCGCTGAACGGATTGTGCTGAAATTTGGCACACAGATAGCTATTATGACGTAGGGAATTAGGGATCCGCTAAGGGATTTTTTTGAAATTCTCACGGGATTGGGACTAAATAAGCTTTACGGTGAAGGGAACATCGCGAGAAAACCTGCATACACCTGCGAAGAAATTCAATGCTATGTGTGAAGTTCCCAATCTGCACTGGGCCTGCGTGGGAACTGCGGCCCATGCCCTCCCATTCTGAGAGGAGGCCTGTGCCCTGCAGTGGGGCGTAGGTATATAGGCTGGGATGATAATGATCATTATCATATGGATGGAGACCGAAAATTTGAACTACGTTAAATTGTACGAGGGGCGTTCAATATAAAGTGAGAATGAGATGCAAACTCTTTCAATATTACGAAATTAAATACTGGCCGGTAAAGCTAATCTATCTAGCTGATTGCTATGAAAAAAAAAAGTAACTGTCTTTTGTTTAAAAAAATATACGGTAATTTCTTTGCAATGCTATTGAGTACGTTAGCGAAAATGGAGAAAATTGAACTGCGCGCCGTTATCAAATACTTGTGTTTGAAAAATTTTTCTACGGACTAAGTCAATTTGGATTTGCGGGACACTTTAGGGTCTAATGCTCCTCCGTATTCGACAGTCGCACGTTGGTGCGCCGAATTTAGACGTGGAAGAACATCGACAATGGACGACCCCCGCTCCGGACGCCCTATTACAGCAGTAACTGAAGAAATTGTAAAAAAATTCGAAAACTCAGTTTTGGCGGATCGTCGTGTCAAGGTTCGTTTTATTGCTGAAAATGTAAAGATTTCATCGGGGAGCGTGCATAATATTTTACATGAACGCTTGGGTATGAAAAAGGTATCTGCGCGTTGGGTACCAAGAATGCTTACTGACTCGCAAAAACAAACTAGACTAGAGATTTGTCAAGAAGCTTTGAACCTGATGCAGCAAGACCGGGAACTTTTTTTGGCGCGATTTATAACAATGGACGAAACATGGCTCCATCATTACGACCCAGAAACGAAACTGCAGTCTATGACATGGAAAAGGCCATCATCTCCAACTCCGAAGAAATTCAAGGTGAGCCCATCTGCCGGTAAGGTCATGGGCTCTGTTTTTTGGGATGGTAAAGGGGTATTAATGATTGAGTATCTCGAGCATGGAGCCACTATTACGGGCACATTATACACCAAACAAATAGCAACATTGCGCAATGAGATCCGCGAAAAACGGCGAGGTAAACTCTCGAAAGTTGTGCTGTTCCACCAGGACAATGCCCCGGCACACAAGTCCGCCGTTGCAATGGCTGCAATTCGTGATGCTGGGTTCGATATCCTTAAGCATCCTCCGTATTCACCAGATCTCGCTCCCAGTGATTTCTACCTATTTCCGAGATTGAAACAATACCTGAGAGGCCAGAAATTTGAAGACGACGACGCGGTAGTCGCTGCAGTACAAGATTTTTTAAGTACTCAAGATGAAACCTTTTTTTAAAATGGAATTTTAAGTTTAGAAAAAAGATATACTAAGTGTATTATGCTAAAAGGTGACTATGTCGAAAAATAAAATGACATTTAGTAAAAGTTGTTTATAACATACTCATTCTCACTTTTTATTGAACGCCCCTAGTATATAGTTAACCATAAGTACAAAACGACTGACTGGAAAATTTCCGCTGTGACACGAAAATTACCCATTTTAATAGTTGTTAGGTTAATTTCCGCGTGGCAATGGAAAACTTTCATACAAATTTTTACAGACGGCGTTAAGGTGTACATAATTTTAGTTTAAAATCTTTAGTTTCTATGTACCTATGTATGTATGTATGTAAATTCTTAATCTAATATATAAAAATATCGTGTCACGGTGTTTGTTATCGAACTCCTCCGAGACGGCTCGACCGATTTTTATGATTTATTTTTCTCCATACTCGGTAGGTCTGAGAATAGGTCGTTGGCTATTTTAAATATCTATTTACAATGTAGTACCTCTGCGAGTCTTCTTATGTCTGGTGCATTTTGAGTGATGTAATAGCAAACAAAGATAGCTAAAGGTGTCAACAAAACACGCAGACTTTTGGCTAAGTAGGTGTATACCACAGCAATCATGCTCTTTGTCGCTCTCTAGTTTGTTAACTTAAGAATAATTTTTTAAAGCACTAAACCAGAACACCCTCTATCCCCAAGGAAAGCCAATAGGCAGCAATTTCACGGTGTCTTGTTAAGCAATCGATTAAGCACCGCGGGCCTCTAATCCCAGAGTATTATGCAAATTAAACCTCTGATTATACAGGCACGTATTGCCACCGAAGGAAGACTCGCCATTTCAAAAATTGAGTAATTTATTGTACTTCCTATAGACTTAAATGTAAGTCTGAAAAGTCACAATATAACTACCTATAATAAACTGAAAATTTTAAAAACCCTCCGCAATTTGGTCGAACATTTGTAAATAAGGTAAACCCATTATGCGTTTAAGATCCCTTTTGAAGCTAACAAAAGTGCTGATAACTTTGAAACGGCTGAACCAATTTTAATGACCGTGTCTAAGAACCATAGCCCCTAAGAATAAAAAAAAACCGCATCCAAATCGGTTCACCCGTTTAAGAGCTATGATGCCACAGATAGCTGCCAGCTCTTCGGTCTACTGTGACGTCGACTAGTCTCTTTGCTATTTCCTTCGTTGTTAACTTTCTAATGATATAGGTACATTTACTACTTGATAAACTTTTAATTGTTACTTAAAATATTTGAATCTTCAATTAAGTTTATACAATAAAACTGATGACAACTTTTAACAAAACCAGTTTACGTTCTAACGTTACTGGTATTTTGTTATTAGGTTGTTGTTATTCCTTCCGGGATTATTCAATATAATGGACAGTGCTATTTTATCTTATGCGACTGGAATTTGTTGCGTTACTAATATAATTCAATCGGCTACTAAAAGTGACGAGACATTATAGTCACAATGGGGTGGAATGGCGTTGCTATATAGGAGGCTAGGATCCAATTTGGGTCTCAAAGCCCGGACAGGGAAATAACTTCAATCTATGCGAGTGATTGGACTCTTTGTAAGGAAGGATGCAGTTCCAATGCACGCGCTTTGCCCGTATATAATCAAATAGTATTCCGTGTTTTTTCTTCCTTCTTTAACTTTCATAAACTTTAAGGGACCATCATCATCATCATCATTCCAGCCTATCTACGTCCCACTGCAGGGCACAGGCCTCCTCTCAGGAATACTAGTCCCAGTCTTGCATAGTGACTAGAAATAAGCCCTGTTTTTACCTTGTGACATAAAACATCAATGTCCAGCTCATTGGCTACATCTTTGATGAGGTCCATGAACAAGTCCGCTTCTTCTAGCTGCCTCTGCGCCGCGGATCCGCTCGGCGATCGAGATCTCTGCAAAAAATACAATAAATATCAATGACTTATAAACTGAGTGAGATTGCTAGATAGGTTTAACCTATGTATCAGATTAACCCGGTTATCGTTACGTTTGGGGTGTTATAACATGTTTTATGTGAAATGAGATGAACTCTGGTAAGTAAACAAAAACACGACGAGAAAACATTTTTGCGATTCTTCGCGTCTAATAAACATACGTTTCACTATAAATGTCTATTTATATTTAAATTTAAGTTCTATTTCGAAAAAAACCTTTTTGCGACAAAAAGAACGCTTAACAAAACAACTTTCTCTCCATCGTGCACTCAAGTAAAAAATAAATATGAAAAATTATGTATTCGATCCTCGCCTCAATTGCTGGCATTTGGCAGACACATATTTTATGAAAATAAATGGTCCGAGGGGAAAACTGGTGACCTGGAAAATGTAAATTATAGCCACTGTGAAATTAACCAAACATTTTACGACGAAAAATGCAAACATGTCACTGGTTTACGCGTGGTTTAGACTTTTGAAGAGTCGCTCCAGAGCTTACAACTTAAATTCTAGAAATTTCTAGTTAGTACCCGAGTCTGTGTAGCTTATAGCTAATTGTAAGGTAGGTATATTTGGGTCTACTAACACATTCTTTGTTCGCGTCTCTAATGTTGACATGGCAAAAGATAAGGGTCTTATAGCCAATAGTTTTAGTCAAGTCTACATCGGCGTGTGGGACGCCTGGCCATCTTACTTCAGCTCATTTAAATAAATCTTAAGATTTCTGATTCGGAGTTGCTAATTTTATGTCTACAGGAGAGACAACTTTAGTTTCTTACGCTGTTTATGTATGACCCATTAGGGAATATTTAGGTCGATTTGAAGTATCAGTATTTTTAAACATTTTCATACCGTCCATTTCGGTCTGACTGATGAATAAAACGAGCCCCTATTAAGTTCCATTTTTTTATTTATATTCTCACAACGAAAGAGAAGAGTTGCATGCTTAATTCAAATAAATATTGAATTAGCATACACTACTTACTATAAATGTACTCGTATTTCAGAAAATCCTAAAGATTTTCCGATTCCTAATAAAAATTGACATAGGTAAACACAACAAAAGACTGAACATCTGAACATCTTAAATCCTGACTTTTTTTAACAGACATAGATAGTGCTACAGACCGAGCCGAGTACATCTAGCTTTGTAATATGGACATTTATTCTACAAAGATCTCTTGTAGTTGAAAACTTTGTACTTCACGTATTACATTCGGCAGTTAAATAATTTATTGAACGAACTGAAACAATTACTTTGCTCACCCACGACTTTACGTTAGCTACGTTTATGTAAGAAATGCGTGTTCATGCAGTTCCTCTACTTCCACACTGTTTGAATACACACAAACCCAAATATTACCACCACCAAACTACACTTCTTCTTTCTTGTGTTGCATGAACGGGCATTTTTATACACAAACGTACATAGCTCTATCGTTATGGTCGCTGGTGAACAAAGAAATTGTTTCAGTTCATTCGGCAGTTATTCTTACGATGTATTTGTACTTTTTAAAGTAAGTACGCGAGAACATACGAGAATAAATTGTTTTTAACCATGATAGTAGGTGCGTTTTCCTATGGAGGAAGCACAGAGCATCCTATAAAAGATCTCCAAAAGAGCAACATACATTATTCAAAAAGCATCAACCACAATAAGACCAGTCCGCACGTGACACCAAAAATTCTAAAATCGGATAATTGAAGGACAAACCAGGTCACTTACGCTCCGTTTACAAAAAATATCTTTCTGTTTAACAAATTACAGTATATTTTCGTTCCGCAAGGGTGCTCAGGGGTTTTTAATTTGTTCTTAACCTCGGGTCGGGTTAGGTGGGCCTGGTAATAAATATTTCTGTGGGAGACTTAAATCGAAAGGGTCTCATAAAAGATAAAGAGACCGCAGTCAGCAACTTTAATTATAAAATTTTGAAAAGGTTGAAATAATTTTAATATTGCTGATATAATATCTGAATCGTCCTTTACGTCGTCGTATTTAAAATGACAGTATTGCTTTATTATTATTATTAATGATGATAAGGTAAACGTCCCCGTGCTCGACACTGACCCAATGCGTGGCACCTTCAATCTTATGTCATAGTAAGAGAGGTGACAGATGGGTGTCATCTACTGGGCGTTGAGGTGTCGAGCATTGGTAAATTTACCTTAATCATGTAGTGTGTAATCATTATTATCAAACTCGGGAATGAGTTGTGACTTGAGGTATCGGCAAGAACGCATCTCAAAAGGATAAGTATCCGGGTTGGATCCCCGCCTTTGCCTTATCTTTTTTAGCTTTTTCGGTTTTATCCGGTTACAGTAAAATTAAATAGAAAATAATCATGTGGATTACCTAAAAAAACATTAAATTTTAAAAAATAATCTTTTATGAACGCTCGATATAACAAAATTAGGATCCGGCATCCCCATTAGTTCACTCGCTATCAGTTTCTTGTCACAAGTACTAATATTAGAGAAATGAGCTACGCAGGTAAAGATCTTATAAAACGATAGTGTGCGATGTCAACTTATTACGATTTGATAGTTACTGCAGCTCTTGAATATATGCGACGAGAGGCTAATAACTATTGAAACTTTAAGACGACCAGATGGCCTAGTGGTTAGTGAACCTGACTACGAAGCTTGAGGTCCCGGGTTCGATTCCCGTGTCGGGGCAGATATTTGTATGAAAAATACGAATAGTTGTTCTCGAGTCTTGGGTGTTTAATATGTATTTAAGTATGTATCTATCTATATAAGTATGTTTATCCGTTGCTTAGTACCCATAACACAAGCTTTGCTAAGCTAACTTTGGGACTAGGTCAATTGGTGTGAATTGTCCTGTGATATTTATTTATTTTTATTTTATTTATTAAACTCTAGTGGAACTATTCTAAAACGAAGCAATTTTACAGCCATTTGAGCCTGAACTGTCTATTCTATATTGTCCATGAACATCCGCAGCACAAAAAGCATTCAACCCTCTAAATGAGCTTTCGTCAAACACCATTCACATGTTCAGCTCAAAAGGTAAAGCGCCCAGTGTCCGCAATTGTAGATATGTTTGCAAGCAAAAACTGCCTTATTATTTCTTCTCGGTTTCGTGTCAGAAAAAGACAAAAAATGAAACAATTTATAGGATCAAATTAAAACCTAAAGAGCCCTCTCTTCTTCAGCCCATTCGCCTAGAATTATGAAATTTGGGAAGCAAGATCATACAGCACAAATAAAGTACCTAAAGGGTAAAATCGGGAATAGTTAATTTGTAATAATGTCATACAAGTTAAGTATGAAGTATCTTTTTCTATTTATTTTTTTCAACTTCATTTTTTATTACTTACAGTCATCCCGTGAAACCATATAGGACCTGAGTTCCTGAGGACCTGGGTTCGATTCCCAGCATTGGTCTTTTTTCTGGGGTTTTTTTTGTGCATCTATATTTCAGTTTGTATTTAGTTTTAAATATAATAATGTCGTATTAAAATATCGGCCCAGTGCGAGTCGGACTCTGTATAAAAGGTTCCTTAAAACACGTTCTTTGTTTTGGAACTATGTAAAATTACTAGCTGATGCCCGAGGTTTCGCCCCCGCTATAGTAGATTGAAACGTGCTTTCCCGTAGGAATAAGATATTTAGCCGAGGTAAAAAGTAGCGTCTGTCATTCTCCAGCCCTTCGACTACGTTCATATAAAAAGTTACGGCAATCTGTCTCTCAGTTTGGACGTGAAAGAAGGTCAAACAATCACACTTTCACATTTATAATATTAGTATGGATTATAGTACTTTAATGTTCTGTGAAAATTTCAAGTTTCTACCCATTCGTTACATTTATATAGAGCACACAGCGCTGTAAAAACCACGTTTCTTGTAAAGGAATCCCTTTTTATTTTTATAACGGTTTTGATACATTCTTCGTGAAAATACCTATTGCAATTAGAAATACTTGGGACCATTACAAAAAGTAGAAAATTAGTAGAAAGAGTTGAGTTTCTTGCTAGATTTTTCTCATCATGGTTTTCCGAACCGATCGTACATTCTTCGGCATTCATAAGTGGTTATGTCCAAAATTACACAAAAGCTCAGTTATTAGTGGTCTGCACAAAATTTTCTTCTTACTGTTCCTCCTTCTTCCTCCAAATTCTATCATAACTCCTTTACTATGACCGCCATTCGTCTTTGGAATTCTCTTCCTTTGGCGTTAAAGCAAGCAAAATCCCTTCCCATTTTTAAAAACCTTCTAAAGGCTCACTATTTGTCACTAACGTAATCCTCGGTCTTTGACCCTTCTTTATTCTTTTTCCTTTTTGTTTATATTGTTTCTTTAATTTCCTTTTTAAATCCTTTTCTTACATGCGGCCTTTTTCATTTTTTTTTCCATTGATATTTTGTATTAAAAAAAGTATATAAAAAAAAAATTGTATTAAATATATGTAGTGTGTAAGTATTATATTGAATGTATTTATTTATTTATATAATTCATATTATATTTGTATTGTTTTTATTGTTTGTTGTCTATTAAGTAATACTGCGTTTCTCTTGTCTGTTATTTCTGCCACCTACATTAGTCTGTTGATATTTATTAATTTCTGAGTAATTGGTTGTCTGGAAGAGATCGCTTTTTAGCGATAAGACCGCCTATTGTCTACCTGAATTTTTATTTTTGTAATGTCACTGTACTGTTTTTGGTGATCAATAAAGAATATTTGTATTGTATTGTATTGTATTGTATGTCCAAATTGAATATTGAGTGGCCCGGATGGGCAGACAGTTCAGGTCTCATTGGCACTCTTTGGGTACAAAACCCTGAAGAATACTTTACTAGGGTTAAAAATCTTACAACTACAGATTTAGAATCGATTGAATGAACGATGTACCCACGGCTTGGATTTTTTCAACTGCAAAGTTAAGTTTGACTTTCAGTTTGACTTGTCTTGTTTGGTTTCGTTAGAGAAATGTTTGATGAATAAATAATAGGTAAAAATCCGACTCGAACCTGGCTGGTTTTCCAATTTCAAAGAGGCGGACGAAGAATGGCGGGTGCGAAACGTCAAAATGTTTTAGCGGTCGTTTGACAGCAAATAGCTAAGATTTACATAAAATAACACTGATTAGGTAAACTTAGGACATTTTCAGAAGTTCACAGCCCAGATGACTCAAGGATCTATAGGTATTTGAAAGGTATCCGAGACGGCTTTAATTGTTTCTTTGAAGTTCCCTCTCGAGGCTAAGGATTATCCGAAACAAAACGCTTTATAAAATTAAGTAGCTCGCAAAAGTAAAGCTATCTTGTTCATTCATATGACGAGAGAAGACGACAGCATTCCGCTTCGCTAACACGACGTAAAATTTACATGTCTTAAAGCACTCGCTTTAATTAAAGTTAGTCCTTCATTTTCGAGACTTCACGTCCCGCCTCTATCTCTTACCTTAAATATGGAAAAGACAAGACAATTCTGTGACCAGGAGCATAGCTTCACCTTCTTCAAACTTCTCAAAAGCTACGTAGTTGACTGGTGATGTCAGATCTTATTTAATTATTTTCTCTGGCAAGGTAATTTAGTGGAAAACGCGATACAGCTTTCAACATGAAGAGCTTTTGTTGTGTTAAAATGCTGAGATAGCGAGTTGGATCGAGAAACTTAAACAAGTTTTAGGAGAAAAGAAAGCTTAACAAAATTGATCTGAGTATTTTTTTCTTTGATGTCAAAATGTTGGTAACAGCACGATGCTGAGTTTTAATTAAAATTTTGATTCTAAATAAGTGACGAGTTCAAAACATAGTGACGGTTTAAATTTAGCAAATTGGCCTAAAAGTAGGCAGATGTTTTCGGTGTTTTAAGACATTGACGTTCGATAAACATTTTAGTTTTAATTTTTTATAAACAATCAGTCGTGGCTTGCTTTTAGTTTTAAAAAGATATTTAATAATCCTATCCGGCACGAACGTCCATGATATTGGTTTATTCAAGAGAAATTGAAATGAGGGCCACGTAATTTTTTTTATTCAACAAATAATTTAAATATCTTAATATTTCCCGTGAGATGTCGGATTTAAAATTACACCTCTCCATGTCTTCCGGGGATGTCGTAAGAAGCGACTAAGAAAATAGGTATATTGTAGCCGATAGAATAGCAAACTATCACTTTTGTACCACTTTAAACTAACTTTAAACGTAAAATTGCTAAAAGTAGCTCCGAAATGTAAGTCTACCTTTTCGTGTGCTCTGCCTACGGCCTTTGGGGATAAAGGCGTGATGAGTGTGTATGTGTATGTTAGAACAAACTCAAATGGCCCGTATTTTCTTTTGAGCGGTATACGAGTAGGTATAAACCGCCAAAAACCAGCAAAGTTAAATCACTCAAAATCTTCAGAAGTCATTAGACCCAACCTGTGAACGATCAACGAAGCGTGATATAAATGTTCACAACAAACCGCTCAGTTATTTTTGTGAATTTTGCAAGCGAAAGTTACTTGGTGGGACTCAGTGGTTAAGTCGGGCGTGAACGTGCGCGGATCCAGTTTATCGACACAGATTTCATACAGTAAGTCAACTTGGACGTTATAAGAGAATACGATGCCCCGAGAATTTTAATAAATAGGTATTTTAATCAAATATCGCTGTCTTGCTGCAATCCTTATGTATAGGTAGGTACAGCGTACAGCAAAAAAGGGACAACTGCAGCTCAGACCGTTAGTAGGTACATAAAATCAAAGCAGCATTTCATAGTCTCCTATTTTCTCCTCATAAACTTGACCAATAATATTTTTTACCAGAGTTATCTATGTAACCCAGAGTTAAATGCTAGCCCAGGGTTAAGTAGTGTCAAAATGTATAACTATTATCCATAACCCAGTGTTAACAAGTTAATTTCCTAACCTGTACAAGCGGCCTTTAATGCAGTGTAATGAGTATGTTAAGATTGACTTTGGATTAGGACTTTCTTCATTCGAAAGTTTATGTTAAGAATTATTTACAAACACAATTCCTTTTGAAAAGTAAACTTCAGTAAACATTGTAACAGCTGAAAGATGATTGGTTTGATGTGGAGATTGGCCTCCATAGAGTTCTCCAGGCAGATGGTATGCCGATTGAATTACCGCTCGCAAGCCATGTTGGGCCGTTCCTGAATTTAGCCCCAGGACTGCGTGAATATGAGATTTATGCTCAGCATTGAGACGTACGCTGAAAATGATTTACCTAAAAAGCACTGACCTATAATAACAACAAGACACCCAATCGCTTAACAAAAGTTCCTCAAAAAACGTCCGAGCGGCGTTGTGTGTACGTATACATCAATTTATACAGATAACATTAACAGCATTCATTCAAATTAACACCTTGTTTCGTAGCAGTAATGTTTAATGTCAATTGAATACGATCGTTCGAAGTAGTGACATGACGTCACGCGCTAGAAACCGCCTAAAGAGTAAAGAATGCAGTGGAGTGGTCATGCGAAGCGGAAGCTAGACTGTCTGTCTCTTTTTTTCTCGTGAGTTTGATTACGGTGCGAAAGAGACATATACGAATACGGGGCGAGAAGTGACGTTGTAATCAACGCGCGGTCGAAACACAACTGAACCAAAAGCCTGCACAATAGACGCGTGTGTAGGCTTTTGCTTCCGACAGTTTTTGAGCGTGATTGGGAGTCTAGTTGTTATTATAGGTCAATGCTAAAAAGCTATTTAAATTAAAGCACGTTAGCAAATTACCGTAACATTAAAACGGAGAACTATTCGTTTTAGGTGTAAACTTCGCCGCCTACTCTTGTTATTGGTTGATTGTACAAGTTGGCACACGGGGGTGACTGTTTACCACCGCATTTGCGATTGACGTCATTTGCTAGAATAGTATTGGGGCAATCCAGGAAACGACGAAAATTCACTCTACGTTGGTATAGTTGTTAGACTTTTTTTGGTGATCTAAATAGAGACCGGTTTTCGGAGCAACCAAATGTATATCTTCTATTCGATCGTATATTGACATATTGTTTATATTTATAATAACAAAGGATGCTTTCTCGTTGCGTTCATCAGTACAAACCAATGTTGGCATTAAGAGGGTTTATACCTGCTGAGCTGGCAACGTTGCATTTTTGTTAGTTTTTCTCGATTATTCCATAAAAATTGTTTGAAAATTAAAAATGTTTTGTAAACAAATTATTCTAATGTATAAGTTAATGTGTCTACTGCAATAATAATTAGTGATAGACTTTTATTTTCTTTAAAAACGACTAAATTATTACCTAACGGTTTTTAAACCCTCTTAATCTTTTTTTTCAGTCAGATATAAATTAATAATGATTACTGGCATTAATCTTTAACCATTTATTGATTAAAATAGTACACATCAATCAATTTAACAATGGTAGGTACGCAAAAGATTATTTTTTAAATTATAATATTTTTAGTATTTACATGAACAGCAAGTTCCGATGTTTCAGTTTCAGTTTCTTTAATGTTCAATTTATGTCTCACGACTATTTGTGTGACCTAGGGTTATTGAGTAAGTACCATATTTTAGTCAATTTATACGTTATAATATAATATTATTTATTTAATATAATACACTTTATTTCGATATTACAACTACCAAATAGTAAATCATAAACGCTTTATGGGGAGGGGACTCTTTCGCAGCGAAATGATTTAAGAGAGTTATAAGTATAATAGTAGGTTAAAAATAACTATTTTTAAGATAATTAGTTTAAGATTAACAATAATCAAGTTAGCTATGAAGTATCTTTTTTTTTTTTTTTTTTTTTTGTACTTTAAACAAGTTAGCTATGAAGTATCTTTTTTTTTTGTACTTATTTTTTCAACTTCATTTTTTTTATTACTTTTACGGTCATCCCGTGAAATCATATATTTCGTACTAAATACAAACTGAAATATAGATGCACAGAAAAAACCCCAGAAAAAAGACCAATGCTGGGAATCGAACCCAGGTCCTCAGCATTCCGTGCCGCGTGCCATACCCCTACACCACCACTGGTCTAGAGATTAGACACGAATCTTTCCTATACATCATACATTTCAATCTGCTAAATCATCACCTTATGCAGTGACAAGCGCACATCTATGTTACACCCTCATCGAGAGATTTTAACACTCCTTCGGAACTAACCGCTCACCTGGACAAGAGATGGCGCTACTGTGCAACTTTAAACAAGTTAGCTATGAAGTATCTTTTTTTTGTACTTATTTTTTCAACTTCATTTTTTTATTACTTTTACGGTCATCCCGTGAAATCATATATTTCGTACTAAATACAAACTGAAATATAGATGCACAGAAAAAACCCCAGAAAAAAGACCAATGCTGGGAATCGAACCCAGGTCCTCAGCATTCCGTGCCGCGTGCCATACCCCTACACCACCACTGGTCTAGAGATTAGACACGAATCTTTCCTATACATCATACATTTCAATCTGCTAAATCATCACCTTATGCAGTGACAAGCGCACATCTATGTTACACCCTCATCGAGAGATTTTAACACTCCTTCGGAACTAACCGCTCACCTGGACAAGAGATGGCGCTACTGTGCAACTTTAAACAAGTTAGCTATGAAGTATCTTTTTTTTTTTGTACTTATTTTTTTTTTTTTTTTTTTCAACTTCATTTTTTTATTACTTTTACGGTCATCATAGCTAACTTGTTTAAAGTTGCACAGTAGCGCCATCTCTTGTCCAGGTGAGCGGTTAGTTCCGAAGGAGTGTTAAAATCTCTCGATGAGGGTGTAACATAGATGTGCGCTTGTCACTGCATAAGGTGATGATTTAGCAGATTGAAATGTATGATGTATAGGAAAGATTCGTGTCTAATCTCTAGACCAGTGGTGGTGTAGGGGTATGGCACGCGGCACGGAATGCTGAGGACCTGGGTTCGATTCCCAGCATTGGTCTTTTTTCTGGGGTTTTTTCTGTGCATCTATATTTCAGTTTGTATTTAGTACGAAATATATTTTTTGTACTTATTTTTTCAACTTCATTTTTTTTTTATAAGTACAAAAAAAAAAAAAAAAAGATACTTCATAGCTAACTTGTTTAAAGTTGCACAGTAGCGCCATCTCTTGTCCAGGTGAGCGGTTAGTTCCGAAGGAGTGTTAAAATCTCTCGATGAGGGTGTAACATAGATGTGCGCTTGTCACTGCATAAGGTGATGATTTAGCAGATTGAAATGTATGATGTATAGGAAAGATTCGTGTCTAATCTCTAGACCAGTGGTGGTGTAGGGGTATGGCACGCGGCACGGAATGCTGAGGACCTGGGTTCGATTCCCAGCATTGGTCTTTTTTCTGGGGTTTTTTCTGTGCATCTGTATTTCAGTTTGTATTTGGTACGAAATATATTAACAATAATGTTGTCATTTTTAATTTGAAATGATTTTCAATGTATTTTATTGAAATAAGTTATTTAATCATTCGTACAGACCAAAAATAACGACATGAAAACGAAAAATAAAATCACTAGTCCTTAAACAAATTGTTACCATATTCTAGCACTACGAAAGCGACGCGCTCATAATTTTTCTCAAACATGCTATGAAATATTGACGTTATGTTCCTTAAAATACGCCACGAACTGTCACGTTGCAGGTGCGGCTAGACGAGAGGTCAATAATGGAATTTCATACAACATTGCTGGCCAAGGCCAGCAAAGTGATCGTCTATTGTTTTATGTGACACAGCACCATGACGTTTAATAGGTCGACGTGGTCGACGTGGATGGATGGATGGACGGACGGACGGACGGACGGACGGACGGACGGACGGAGGGATGGATGGATGTTGATGGATGGATGGATGGATGGATGTTGATGGATGTTGATGGATGTTGATGGATGTTGATGGATGTTGGTTGATGGATGTTGATGGATGTTGATGGATGTTGGTTGATGGATGTTGGTTGGTGGATGTTGGTTAATGGATGTTGATGGATGTTGATGGATGTTGATGGATGTTGTTGGATGTTGATGGATGTTGATGGTTGTTGATGGATGTTCATGGATGGATAGATGGATGGATGTTGATGGATGTTCTTGTTCATGGATGTTGACGGATGTTGATGGATGTTGATGGATGTTGATGATGTTGTTGGTGATGGTGATGGTGATGATGATGGCGGTGATGATGGTGGTGATGATGATGATGCATGTTTGAGAAAAACTCTATACAAGCCTTGGCCACGAACAGGGATTGCCGGCCTCGTATCACTAGATGGCCTCGTTAACACTCGGCCATCTATAACTACTCGGCCGGCAATCCCCTATTTCGCGGCCGCTGCAGTAATGTACTATTAATTTACATTCTTTATTGAAGGACTGTAGTTAAGTGCCATGTTTATTTATTATATAATCATTCAAAACGAGTCAACATCCACCCACGTTTGTAAAGACTCAATTGTTTACCCCACTTTATCCGGCCCTCTGGCTATCTTATCACCGCACTCGAAAAGTATTATGTAGTTGAAACAGTCGATGATAATACCAAAGAATGCGTAGAGCGAGATTGGTAGTTGATACCGCAACAAAGGGCTTATTTACAATATTGATGGCACTAGATGGAAACATCTACCGTTTACCGTTTACCGTACCGTTACCGTTTAGCCCTACGCACCAGCAGTCTAATGCAACTCATGGGAAGCCTTAGAAAACTACAACACGGTAAACACTGGCTTGCACAGAGACGGATGTCTTTTTCCAGAAGGAAGTGAAAAAAGTCCTCAGTTCTGTTACAACTCTCTATTTTAGTTTAAAGTTAGAATAATATGCCGATATCTAATGTCTCAATACAGATCTTTGTCCATGTGTACTTACGCCAAGTTTCATCAATTTTCCCGTTTAGCGCGGGGCCTGTAGCAAATTCTATCAAGGGGCCCTTGGATTATTTTAGGTTATCAAGTAATTTTAATTTATAGGTGGACATTTTGATATTTGTAGTAAGAGTTGCGGCTATATTGTATTAAAAATATTTCATTCAAATCTAAATTTTTTTTTATGGTCAGAAAACGTTGGTGCGTGGGGCCCGTAGCATTTGCTACTCTTGCTACGTGGCTAATCCGGTACAGCCAAACATCTTCATAAACTTTTTCCTTTAATATATCAGAAGAATGTAAGCAAATATAAACCTCGTGAAGGCGGTTTCACTCCGCCACTGAACATTCACGTTGCGTTCCTTTACCATTACAGTAAGTTTTAAATAAATATTCTGATGCAAATTACCGCCGAAGTAACCGTAAAGTTGCTGAAAGAAAAGTTTCCCTTGTTTTGGGAACAATAAAGGGAAAAATAACCCCGAGTGGTTTCAGGAGACGATGCGATATTTCCATTTTAAGTTTTAAGACTGAAAGTTCCATGATATTGTCGCTAAATGAGATTTTAATGTGATGTCTAAAAGTAATTTCATGAATATTAATGTTATTAATCATTCAGGTGGAATATTGTGGGTATCTATTGTAACACATTTTATTGTGTTTACATCCTTGTAAATAACTAGCTTTTTCTCGCGACTTCGTACAGGCAGAATCCAAGTTTCCTAAAATCCATCATCATCATCGTCGATATCGATAAGTTAGCCTTTGTATGGTTTATTATTATTATAAATACCGGTTTCTCCTTATCCCGTGTGAATTCCCAAAATTCTTGAAATTAGTTTTTTACAGTTATTTGCTTGCGTGCCAAAATTATAAGTCTCTAATTGTTCTAGTTACGGAGATAGGGCCACTTTGAAGGGAAAATATAAATCCCATTTATTCCCTGTTACGTGAAAATTCCAAAAAATGCCTTCTTAGCAGATACCGACGTCATAATAGCTGTCTATGCGCCAAATGTCAGCACAATCGGTTCAGCGATTCGAGCTGTGCGGTGATTGATCAGTCAATGGCCCTTTATATATACAGACAGAAGAAGAAAAAGAAGAAAATAAAATATTATATGTTTTATGAATTTCCATCAACAAATATTAATTGCGACCGTCGACATGCGTCTCTATTTGATTTTCTTTAAACAATAAGAGTTAGGACACTAGTCTCAAAGAAATTAACTTCATTAATTCTTGAATGTTGCCCTAAAGTTAATGAAAATCAAAAATACCACGGCGTATTTATAAAAACCTATTTAATAATAGGTTTTTATAAATACGCCGTGGTATTTTGGGTAATCCCATGATTAGTACTTGTGTTGTTAGTTGTGGCATGAAAGATGCTGTTGTGACTCGTATACAGGATGTTACAAAATTACCCGTAATAACTGAAGGGTATGGAAGTACTCCAGTAAAGAATTAAATAAGTTTATTTTTTTTGATAGGCAGGAGTGGAGCAAGAGAGGAGAGGCCTTTGCCCAGCAGTGGGACACAAAAATAGGCTAAATAAAAAATAAAATAAAAAATTTTTTTTTTACAAAAAAAGAGAACAGCGCGCGAAATTACAGTTTTATTTACTGTTCATGGGGTTTCAGGATTTAGGGGTTATTTTGTAACACCCTGTAGAGAAAGGAATGTAAGTTGGTTTGGGCATGTGGAGAGCATGGAGGAAGGAAGAATTACGAAAGTGATACACAACGCGAGTGTGGATGAAAATATTCGAAGAGGGAGACCAAGAAGGACATCCCATGATCAGATCGGGGATGTCTTGAAGGAGGGTCAGGTCAAGAGTACCCAAAACCGGCGAGCATGTATGAAAAGACTAATAATGAGTGTTGTGGAACCGAAAGATGTGTGTCAGGATCGTAGCAGGTGGAAACAAATAGTCTCTGCCTATCCCTTTGCTGGGAAGGAGGCGTGATTGTATGTATGTATGAACGTATGTAAGTCTTAATACTTAAACAAAACGGGAAGTTACTTATGGCGTGGTTGCGACGAGAATTTGCGTTCTTGCACAAAGTAAAAACACATTTACATTTTATTTACGCTTTTCTAAAACTTTTGCACTTTCCTGAAAGTAAATAAGGAAAATGCGGGGTTTATAGAAGAGGTGTATTTTTATTCTCTTTTCAAATAAACTTGGACACTAAATTCCCAATTTGCTTTTTACAATGAACGCAAAATTGTGTTGTATTGTTCAGTAAAGGCAGACCTGGTAAATACCTTTTAAGGAAGGTTGGAAAGTCATATTTGCATTAGAGAGTTACTATTGGTCTGTAGAAACTCACTTTAGGACTCGATTTTACCGTACAATTTTGACCATAAAAATGCAAGATGTATGCTTAACAAATAGCCAGGCACCTTTTTATTCGTCTACATTCTGACGCATAGGTAAAAAGAAACAATATTAAAACAATACTCTTCAATCAAATAATTATTTTAAACAATTATTTTACTAAAAAAATTAGTACTTACATTGAAGATGTGATGTCACCTTGAATGAAAATTTTCGGTGAAAATCCAATCAATTGGCATTATATCGGTTTGTACACGTCATATTGCTGAGCACAGGCCCTCTCTTAGAATGAAAGGGCTTTGGCAGAAAGCTTAGTTCCCGCGTATAACCCAAAAAAATTAAAAAGCTTTAAGTAAACCACTATAATCTACAAATAATGTATGCATGTAGTCTTATGTAGCTATTAGTGTGCAGTTTATTTATCTATCTAAACAGCGAACCGGGTGTCACCAACGGTACTGGCTGAAAATCAGCGCTGGGGTGCTATAAACGCCTCAGCATTAAGTATGCTGAGCCAGTATCCGAATTGCAACCGCAAATGACACATTCTGTCTTTAGCTTTCGTGAGGTCCTTTGGTTTGAAAAAATATTAATGATGCGTCCTGTGTTGTTGTAAATAAATTTAATGTATTTTCTTTCTTTCTTTCTATAAGTTCGACCGCCATACAACCTTTTCACAATAAATGCTTACGCCGGTTTACTTATATTCGAGTGTGAATTTAACAACTTCAGACAAGTAGTAGCCCCTGCTCTGGAATAAACGTGAGTAAGCGTTTCTCATTGTTTGATCTATGCCTTTAACACCTCTTTTCCGTACGTATTTTCGCCTTCCCGGATAATACCTTGTAAACAAGCTTTTTGTGAAATCTCGATAAAGCCCTTTGTGTCGTAACCGTTCACTTCTTTTTATTTACACCGTCATTATCCGCTATTTGTGAAGAAGCTACAGGTTTCAAAAGGTTTTGTTTAACGCGAATTTTGTACTAAAAGAGTTGAGAAAAGTAAATGGGCATTTTTAATTTTTAAAGTGCACCATTTACTTTTTTACATGACTATTTTTTCTGTTTTTGCTATTCAAAATCACGAGTAGTATTCATCATCATAATGAAAAAAGTCTCCTTAGTTTTTGAGTCGGTGTTGTGACATCTTTTCATATACTTAGTTTATAAGGCTAGTACAGTCACGAGCATTAATATATATACGTTTCCTAATTTGCAAAATAATATATCTATGTAAGATTTCCTAACTAAATACACATGCATAACGTTCAAAATATTGTATCCAAAAAACCCACCACGGTAATGTACACGATATTTAAAGCAAAATTAAGTCAACAACCTCGATCACAATATTGTATACGCCATTGCTCCCTTTTTGAAATATACGTGACAGTTTCTAAATAATGTCTACAACGCAGTGTCATTAATATGTAAACAATTACGTTTGGTTCATTTTTCATAACAATGTATACGCGTGGTCTTAGCGTTTCTCGTAATTTGCAAGGAAAGGCGACAGTAGGTAATTTTTATTTTTTTGTGAATCTACCCTCAAATGAATGAAGTATAAGAGATAGATGCAGATCAAATATTTCATATTTGTCTACGTCACGTTTGTTTGGATGTGTCACACAGAATAGATGTGTTACGTGGATTAAGACATAGGATAAATTCGGGAAAATGCAAAGTTCCCGCGCGATAGGAATAGGTAGTAAGTGAATTCTATAGAAAGTTAAACTGTCCCTGATTGAAATAGGCTTATTTTTTCCCGGGAAAGTGCAAAGTTCCCGTGGGATAGAAATATTTTTTAGATCGATATAAAAAACTTTAACTAATAGAAAAGCTACAGTTCTTGACTGACATTGGATAACTACTTTTTCTCCGGGAAAACGCAAAATTCCCGGGGCAGAGAAATAAGAGAATTCTACATTTGGACAGATCAAAAATCTTTCACTCATAGAAAGCTGCACTGTTTTTGATTGACGTAAGCTGCTTTTATCCCAAGAAAGAGTAAGGTTCCCGCGGGATAGAAATAACTGTTTTGACCTATTTTGAAAATTATTAAATCTCAATCAAAGGCAGAGTATCCTTCTATTAGTGAAAGATTTTTTTTAAATCAGTTCCGAAATTGAATTCACTTACTTTTGTCCCGCGGGAATTTAAATGTTGGGAAAACTATTCTATATCCTTTCCCCGGACTCAAACTGTCTATATACCAAATTTCATTTAAATCGGTTCAGCTGTTAGGTATATATCCCCATACAAACTTTCACCTCCCTTTTTGCCCCCTTAAAGGGTGATTTCTGAAATAAAAACCTCCTATGTCCTTTCCCGGCATTCAAATTATCTGTATACCAAATTTCATCAAAATCGGTAAAGCGGTTTAAGCGTTAAGAGATAACAGACAGACAGACTGAAACACTTCCGCATTTATAATATTAAATATAGATTGAAGAAAGAAGAAAAGAAGCTCTATATCTTGAACCGTAATAGCTAAACATTTCTGTGGCCGGTATAACAACAGATACTAATCTATATATATATATAATATAATATAATAAAATAAAGTTAAAAACTAAAGGGGGTCGTCATACAACAAACATGCTTTTTCAACGTTTTTAACTCCGGCGACGGTTGCCAGGTGACAGCTGCTATGCTGTTCAGACGTTTACCTAGCTATAAGTTTACGATTTTGGTGCTTACATTTTGGCGATTTTTTACCGAACAGTATTTAAAAAAACTCTACGGAGGTAAGGAACCCTTCGCAGACGAGTCCGACTCGCACTTGACCGGTTTGTATAATGACCTAAGAAAAATGAACAAAAATGTTCCAATCATTGCATTGGTATACATTGTTATGAAATATTGAGCAAACATAATTGTTTACATGTTCAATATAAAGTGAGAATGAGATGCAAACTCTTTTAATATTACGAAATTAAATACTGGCCGGTAAAGCTAATCTATCTAGCTGATTGCTATAAAAAAAACTAACTGTCTTTTGTTTAAAAAAATATATGGTAATTTCTTTGCAATGCTATTGAGTACGTTAGCGAAAATGGAGAAAATTGAACTGCGCGCCGTTATCAAATACTTGTATTTGAAAAAAATTTCTACGGACCAAGTCAATTTGGATTTGCGGGACACTTTAGGGTCTAATGCTCCTCCGTATTCGACAGTCGCACGTTGGTGCGCCGAATTTAGACGTGGAAGAACATCGACAATGGACGAACCCCGCTCCGGACACCCTACTACAGCAGTAACTGAAGAAATTGTGAAAAAAGTCGAAAACTCAGTTTTGGCGGATCGTCGTGTCACAGTTCGTTTTATTGCTGAAAATGTAAAGATTTCAACGGGGAGCGTGCATAATATTTTACATGAACGCTTGGGTATGAAAAAGGTATCTGCGCGTTGGGTACCAAGAATGCTTACTGACACGCAAAAACAAACTAGACTAGAGATTTGTCAAGAAGCTTTGAACCTGATACAGCAAGACCGGGAACTTTTTTTGGCGCGATTTATAACAATTGACGAAACATGGCTCCATCATTACGACCCTGAAACGAAACTGCAGTCCATGACATGGAAAAGGCCATCATCTCCAACTCCGAAGAAATTCAAGGTGAACCCATCTGCCGGTAAGGTCATGGGCTCTGTTTTTTGGGATAGTAAAGGGGTATTAATGATTGAGTAACTCGAGCATGGAGCCACTATTACGGGCACTGTATACGCCAAACAAATAGCAACATTGCGCAATAAGATCCGTGAAAAACGGCGAGGTAAACTCTCGAAAGTTGTGCTGTTCCACCAGGACAATGCCCCGGCACACAAGTCCGCCGTTGCAATGGCTGCAATTCGTGATGCTGGGTTCGATATCCTTAAGTATCCTCCGTATTCACCAGATTTCGCTCCCAGTGATTTCTACCTATTTCCGAGATTGAAACAATACCTGAGAGGCCAGAAATTTGAAGACGACGACGCGGTAGTCGCTGCAGTACAAGATTTTTTAAGTACTCAAGATGAGACCTTTTTTAAAAATGGAATTTTAAGATTAGAAAAAAGATATACTAAGTGTATTATGCTAAAAGGTGACTTTGTCGAAAAATATAATGACATTTAGTAAAAGTTGTTTATAACATACTCATTCTCACTTTTTATTGAACGCCCCTAGTATTAATGGCACTGCGTTGTAGACATTACTTTGAAATTATAACGTATATTTCAAAAAGAGAGCAATGGCGTATACAATATTGTGATCGAGGTTGTTGACTTAATTTTGCTACAATATCGTGTACATTACTGTGGTGGGTTTTTTGGATACAATATTTTGAACGTTATGTATGTGTATTTAGTTAGGAAATCTTACATAGATATATTATTTTGCAAATTAGGAAACGTTTATATATTAATGCTCGTGACTGTACCTGTAATGTCGGTATAATAAACTATTATAAGAGGGTATGCTTGATTTGTATCATGGAAGACAGTTCTCGAATACAAGTCTAACAGCTGAGCCGTGTGTTTCTCTTGTGCCAATATTTAACAGTGACGACGGGGACTTTAAATTACCTACGCGTGTGTATAATACTTGTTATTATATTTTAAGGTATATCCAATCCAATAATAAGGACAATGTCGATTGGAAAAATTTCGGAATTCGATGTGCATAAAGACAATTGGCGGTTGTATATTCAGCGCTTGGAACAATATTTTGTGGTCAATAGTGTAAAAAATGAACACAAAGTACCTATACTAATCACCGTGATGGGGGCTGAATCCTATGAGCTTTTGGTTAATTTGTGCACACCAGAAGACCCCAAGGCGAAGACATTCGAACAGAACACCACCAAGGCCACCAACAACATGGAGCGACGACTTGGTTAAGGTAGCGGGAACGCGTTGGACGCGGATGGCACAGGACCGATCTGTTTGGCGAGCCTTGTGCGAGGCCTATGTTCAACAGTGGACGTCTTTCGGCTGAAATGATGATGATGATGATGAATCCTCCCATTTTAGGTGACCTTTTTATTCGTTTTCCACAAATATATCCTCATAATCTAATACACCGTTATCTCTCCACCTTGCTCGTTAAAAAGTATAGACTGGCTTTAATATTTTTACGTAGCCACTTAAATTTGAATGCCTCTATAAAGGACGCAAAAAGCGTCATATCAAAGGGTCGGTACCTGAGTATCGCCCCCAAATGCCTACAGGATGCTTTTTAACGTGGGCTCTATCGCTCCACAACCCTCAGTGTTCCCCATTTAGGTCTACCCGCTCCCTAAAAGGGTACCAATCAAATTTAATTCCAGGAAAGAATTATATTAAATTGTTAAGCATACCATCCATCCTAGTTATTCTAACATCGACGGTGCCATTTTTTGTTATGGTTTTGGATGTTGTTTGTATTGTCTGTCAAATTTAAGCTTAAAAGAAAATTATAATAAGATGCCTTACCTTAACGCATGATTTATTACATTATTTGGTAAAGTGTGTAGTGTCACTCTACGGGACAGGCCTAGCCTAGTGTAGGTGATACGGGATTTTTTTTTATTTAAGAAGTCTGTCGCAGTGCCATGTTTTTTGGATTGTTTCAATTTATTCATAAAATGTAAATTAATTAACTGCATCAATAAATTTATTCTTATTCTTATTCTTATTCTTATTCTTATATTTTGTTCAAGTTTAGAATGCTGCAAGTATAACTATAAATTAAAAATTTAAAAAACCCCCAACGCAATTATGTCACTCGTAGGTATGTTTGAACATTAAGTCAATGCCCGTTATGCGTCTAAGATCCCTTCCGCAGCTAACAAAAGAGCTGATAACTATGAAACGGATGAACTGATTTTGATGAAACATATCTAAGAACCATCGCCAAGAAACCTGCTTTCTATTAAAAAAACCCGCATCCAAATCGGTCCACCCGTTTAAGAGCTATGATGCCACGAGACAGACACACAGACAGACAGACAGACACACACACATAGCGGTCAAACTTATATCACCCCTCTTTTTGTGTCGGGGGTTAAAAATACAAGTAAATATTAGTGTTTATTTGTGACAACATTTATTTTATCGTTGTCAAGTTGGGTCATACACATTTTTAGTTCCCGTCTCTCCTGTGGATACGGCAAAAGTTAAGGGTCTGCTCCCAATATTTTTTTAGTTAAGTCTACATCGGCATGTGGGACGCCTGGCCAATTTTCGCTTATGCGTTATGTCCATAGGAAACACCTTTTTAGGGAAAAACGGGACCCTATTACTGAGACTTCGCTGTCCGTCCGTCTGTCCGTCTGTCACCAGGCTGTATCTCATGGACCGTGATAGCTAGACAATTGAAATTTACACAGATGATGTATTTCGGTTGCCGCTATAACAACAAATACTAAAAAAACAGAATAAAATAAATATTTAGGGGGCTCCCATAAAACAAACGTGATCTTTTTGCTTGTTTTTGCTCGATATTGATAACGGCAACAGAAACTACAGAAAGACGCTTGAATTATTCACAGAATATTTAGTTATACATTCACTTCAAAAATAAATAATAAAATGAAAATAAAACAAATATTTAAGGGGGGTCCCATTCAACAAACGTGATTATTTTGCCGTTTTTTTTATAGATAATGCGCGCCTAATGTGCGCGAGTCCGACTTGCACTTGGCCGGCTTTTTTTCTTATGCTGTGCGAGAACAATTTAGGTATTAGGTATTGTTTGTTATGTTTTAGGTATTGTTTATGGATTCGGTGTAATTTTGTAAATTAACAAATACAATACAATACGATACGATATGATACAATTAACAATATATTTGCATGTATACTTATAGCAAATAAAACAATTTTGACTTTTTTTGATGCGATACGATACGATACGATACGATACGATACGATACAATATAATACAATACAATGACTCTTTATTGTACACCTCATATAATACAATACAGAAAAACAAGTACATGAAAAATATTTACGGTAAGCAATGGGCGGCCTTATCGCTTCGAAGCGATTTCTTCCAGGCAACCTTTAAAAAGAAAGAAAGTAAGGAATGCATTTCAGCAGGTAATAATTAATAGTAATTAATAGTAAAAACAGACATTTTATTAAAACAACAAAAACATACAATAATACACATCATAAAACATACATAGATAAGTGATACACAATATACTTACCTACTTGTAAATAAATAAATTAGAAAATTAAATGATATTTTAATAGTCTTCTAAAAAAATTTCATTTGCAGCGCTTTTGTTTAAAAATAGTGATATGTACCTATGTGTAGATTTAGAGCTACTTTTTATCACCATAATTCACACGGGATAGAGATATAGGTACGGATATAAAGTCACTTCACTTCTGAGTCTATAGACATGAAATGTGTATTTTTCATAATATTGTGTAAGATTTTCCCCTAATATATTTTACGAATTCCTATGGTAATTTAGTTAAATTCCGGAAATTCAATACTTCTGCTAGACTCAATGGTTTCAGTAAGCGAAGTTGGCAAACACTACTTTCTAAATAAAACGATGACATGCAGGCACCTACAAACTTAGACGTTACCCCACTTCAGAACACCCTGTTCGTAACTCTGCTACGTTCTGGAACTTTGTCTCTCATACTAACCATGATTTAGAGCAGGTACGTCGTTAATAAGTGTAGAGATGAGATCATCCTGTACATTATAGACCAGCCTTACCCCGCGACTAGGCACGTGTATAACGATAATTTAAATATTTTATCCTTTTTCAATTACCTTTAAGAGCGCGCGCAGACAGAGAGCGGTCTGGAGTTCCGCGTTCCGAGTTCAGAGTTCTGTGTTTTGACCGCTCGAGAGTTCCGACCGCCTGCTGTGTGCGTTATCGTAAGGGACCTAGTACATTCGAAAGAACGCAGAACTCGGAACTCGGAACGCGGAACTCCAGACCGCTCTCTGTCTGCGCGCGCTCTCAACCGTCGTGGGTTTTTTAAAATATTTAATTTTCCTTTTAATGCCGTTTCACGTTTAACGCTGTAAAGTCAAGGGGATTAAAAATATATTATTTAAACGTTATTTTTCAGTATTTTTTTTTCCTACTTAACGTATCAACGCCCATCCCAAAACCCTTACCTAAGCCTCGAAAGCTCTTCTACATTCCCTTTATGACGTCAACAAGCAATTAGGACAAATACTGCAAAATTAACTATTACAGTATTTCCAATCGGTTATTTTCTCGATGACAGCTCCCGTAGAATGTAACTTTGTTTAGTTACGCAAAAATTAACTTTTAAATGTGAGGTATAAAAAATACGACAACTGCCTAATTTTGTTCCTTGATCTTATATAATATTCATCTAAGACACATTGAGTCCATATATGCGGTAGTTTTTTTTTAAGTACGATAAATAATAAACGTTTTAATAAACTTACATTCTATGGCAATCATAACATGACATTTGTATTGCCATAGAATGTAACTTCATTAAAACGTTTATTATTTATCGTACTTTGAAAAAAAAATACTGCATATATGGACTCAATGTGTCTTAGATGAATATTATATAGGATCAAGGAACAAAATTAGGCAGTTGTCGTATTTTTTATACCTCGCATTTAAAAGTTAATTTTTGCGTAACTAAACAAAGTTACATTCTACGGGAGCTGTCATCGAGAAAATAAATGATTGGAACTACTATAGTAGTAGCAATGCCGTAACACGGGCGTATTTGCCAAGAAACAATGTAACGCTATAAAAACGCCGTGACAGTACGCATACCAAATGGCCCGTTCCACCCTAGGGAGGCAATTCCTGTGTTCCGAAGAAAGCTTCGAGTGCATTTTATAAATTGTAAATCAGGGTATTCGGGGTCTCGATGCCTGAGCCGAGCGAGCAGTCGAGTAAACGGAAGCCATGTATGTGTGTTCTGCACTTCAGTGATATAATAAAGCTGATCTTTACAGTATGGAAATGAAAAATTGACGGTTCCTACGAAAATAGGCAGATTTCCAAAACTGCAGGGCACATGCCTCTTCTCAAGCTGCGTACGGACTGCGCGCACACGGGTACGCGTACCCGGGCTTGCGTGTCCTGGAACGCCATGTCCGTACGCTATGTACGCGTACAGTGTACGTGTACGTGTACAGTACGTGTACGTGTACGTGTAGGTGTACAGTGTACGCGTACATGGCGTACGGACATGCCGTTCCAGGACACGCAAGCCCGGGTACGCGTACCCGAGTGCGCGCAGTCCATATGCAGCTTAAGAATAAGATGGTTTAGACTTTAGAACGTATTTTTCCTTCACTCACGCACGATGTTTCCCTTCACCGTAAAGCTCATGGTAAATTTAAAATGTAGGTAATTTCGCACATAAATTTCGAAAAATTCAGAGGTACAAGTCCGGGCTCGAACCCAAAATCTGCTTGAGAGACCATAGGTCAAACCATTAGATCACCACGCCTGCGAAGGAATTCAATAGTGTGAGCGTGAAGTTCTAAATCTGCATTGGGCCCGCGAGGGAACTTCAGGCCGAGCCCTCGAATTCAGAGAGGAAGCCTGTGCCCTGCAGTGGGACGTATATAAAGAGGCTGGGGTGATGACGATGACGAAAAGACCGGACAATTTTAATGTTAGTAAGTAACATAAACTTTGGAAATGTGAGTGATGCGGATGAGAGAGACTATGGAAGCCATTAAAAAGTTTATTGGACTTTATGATTAGCAGGAGAGCTCTATCCTGACAAGGCCATAGCATAAAATGGTCAGCTCATAAACGTTAACGTACTGTTTATGAAAGCTTTATTGTTATACATTACTTACCTTGATAAGTTCAAAGTCACATAGGAAGAGTATATTTGCGAAGCATTCGCTCCGTTTTGATCTGTTTGTCATGGAAATCAGGAGGATTCAGTATTGTGTTTATCTACGAAGATTTAGAATACCGAACGCTCGGAAAATCCAAGACAAACTGTAATATCAACGTTCTGGTATAACATTTCTAAAACAAAACATGTACTTTATTGACTTCAAAAACCAAAATATTCAATTTGTTCTGTTCTTTAAAATGAAAACATTTTGGTGAGTGTGCAAAAAAATTACATCATTAAATTCCTTCATCTCAATTTTACCAACGAACATCGAGACAGACGGAGATTTATTCTTATGTGGTTATTATTCCATTGGCCTGCACGAAGCGGTTCCCCTCACCTTTCCTAATACAAACTGCTCAGGAATGGAATTCGCTTTCATCATCTGTATTTTCAAATAGATAAAACCTAGGGCTCTTTTAGGCTAGAGTGAATAGGCTGTTACTGAACCAGTGAGATACACCTTTGGCCTCATCTGCACTTTTCACCGGGTAAGATAGAGGTCAATTATGACTGAGCTTTATGTTAAAAAAAAAAGTAAGTACTTACATTGTGTACACTTTGCAATGCCGGTTTCCATTTTTTGTAAAGCGAGACAGATGAATAGTTATGACGAAACTGTTGATGTTGAAAATGTCTTTAACTTTTTTTACATAAAAAAAATATTTACTATAAACACATCAATATAGAAAGTTGTCCAACCAGAAGATTGTCGAAAATGGAATCATGACCCATGGTAAAATTGACAAAATAGATACAAACCGATAGAAATAATGATGAATTCAATTCAGGCTTAATTAATTTGTTACAAAACGAAAGGTTCTATCACAGTTACATTTCGTCAAAATTCATTTTGAACGGTATTATTTTTGATCAAAATTTACAATTGGACGATTTTCAATTTGTACTTAATGAAAGTAAATCCTCGAAAGGCTTCAAACACACTATACTACACTCATCTATTATCTAAGACAAGTTAAACCCCAAGTTTGAAATATCAAGGGCAGAACAGGTATTTGAGCCCTAATCAGTACAGCCGACTATATTTCATCTACAACAGCCGTAGATCGCGGCAGATTACCCGGCTTACACGCCGCCGTGGTAATTGGCTCCGCTAAGCCCCGGCTATACAACCTTCCCTTTAAACGAAGCTATTAACGATCAAGTTAAATTTCAGTTTCATCAAATTTATAAATAGATAGGTAAGTAGTAAGACTTATTTGATCTAAAAGCCGCTATGTATCCTCTTAGGAATACATTTCAGAATATTCTTTTAGGTATAGAGAACGAATAAAGTTGATGTTGTGACTTGTATAGAGAAAGAAAATGATAAGTTGGTTTGGACATGTGCAGAGGATGGATAAAGAAAGAATTACGAAAGAGATAATAGTGTAGTTGGGAATGTTGGTAGAGGGACCAAGAAGGGCATTCCATGATCAGATTGCGGATGTATTTAAGAAAGTTCAGGTTAAGACTACCCTAAACCCTGCAAGCATGGTATGAAAAGACTGATGAGGTTGTGGAAGCGAAGGATGTATATCAGGATCGTAACTGGTGTGAACAAATAGTCTTTGCCTACCTCTTTGCTGGGAAGGAGGCGTGATTGTATTGTACCTACTTATGTATGTAGTATTCTTCTACTAAGCAAACGGTCAAGAGTGGCCTAAAATTGGTCCATTATTCGTCTTTGATTTTGCGGTACAAAAAAAAGATAGAAATTTACTTGAGCAATGTCCAGGATATTATAATCATTCATTTTATAGTGCGCCTTAGATATTCATGTTCTCTAGACGATGGATTAAAATTTGAATTTTGTATCTGTTTGGTTGGAACGTCGGTATGCAATTTCCCAGAAACAACTTTTTGGTTTTAGGCACTCTCTGTAAGATGGGACTTTAAGCTTCCCTGTGTTTCTAGTAGCCTTTGGCTTATCGAAGTTAGTGGGGAAGTTAAGAAGAATGAAAGAAAGATGCACAATCATGCCTTAATTAGGTAAGTGCATTAGACATTTGTTTTGTTATATTGGCCGCGGGTACCTTTTATGAACTACTCGTATAATATTTATTTATAGATTATGATGTTGATGCATACTGTGTCAAAATATCGGGAACTCATTTAAAGTAAACGCGATCAATATCCTGCGTAAAATTGTCTGCTACAATAACACAAGAAAAGGTTCAAAATTTCAAGGTACAAACAAAAACATGCACAACTGTATGAAATCAAATTTAATTTAAGTATATTACTTAGTATAAATTCTGTCAATCTTCCCAAAAAAATTAAGAATATCGTCAATATTTTCAATAACATTCAAGTGACAGGGCAAATCGATTTCTAAAAATTAAAAAAAAAAAACATTATTTCAGGCCAGCTAGCCCATATAATTTTTAGTAGTTACATAAACTGAAATTTACTAGACTATGTTAGTTTATACACATGCATAAATTATTATTATTATTAAGTATGTATTCTAAATAAGAATAATAATGTTATTTTCTAAATAAGATTATTTTCTGTCTACGCCTTGTCCGCTATTTGTCACGTCGCAGTCACACTGTGCCATTAGAGGGTCGCGGGCGGTCGACACAACCTTTGTAAGGCTTCTTATTATACTAGTGCAGCGGTTCACTAACTTTATTGGCAACGGAACCCTTTTGAAAAACTCATTATTTAACGGAGTCCTAAAATTTGTCACATAAAAAGACGTCAATTTTATGACTAAAATTTGTTAATTAGGAGCCAATTAGCATTCATTTTTAATCTTTATTTAAATAATCGATCCATGTTGATGCATTGACATATTACTACAGGTAAAGTAAGACTAAATTCGCACCTCCGGTACAACAGTGTATCATCTCGAAATAATACACCATTTTAATTTAGACTTTACTGTTGTACCGGAGGTGCGAATGACAGTTTGGCGGAAAAATATGTACCTCAATGAAACTTTGTTTATAACTTTATCTTGGCACTAGAAGTGAAGATCTGCCAAGTCCACTCAAAAATTAGTGAAATGATACGGATTACTTATGTCTCAAAACGAGTTTACTCGACATGTTGTTATTGTGCACGTTTGGCAGCACAGCCTTATCGTGTTCTCCGTAGCCGTAGCTCCGAGAGGAACGGCTACGGATTGGTCCGAAACATGTCGAGTTAAACTCGTTTTGAGACGTGAGTAATCCGTATAATTTCACTATGAGTGAGTCTCACGGTAGTTTAATCTTTAGTATTTACTTTGATTATTACCAGTACTTTCACGAACCCCTAGGTTACGCGGAATATAGTTTGAGAATGGCTGAACTGGTGGAATGGAACTGAATCCTGTGAAATAAACGGAGGTGTCTTGTCGATTAACTAACACAAGTGGACTGTTGGAACTTTTTGGTATTTTATAAACCTAGTTATAAAGCTTTGTTTCTTCTAGTTGTGAAAAAGTCACTCATTATTCTTTTGCTTGTCGCGTAGCACGTTATTTTTGAATACATTTTCTTTTCTTCAGTTTAATGCTTGTTTTATCTCAAATTATACAATATCTATCAGGTTATGGGCCCAGCACGCTGCGCAAAGGACTACTCACTGATAAGCGAAATGTGTTAAAAAAAACCTTTTTCAAACCAACAGACAATTTGAAATTGCAAATTTGTAAAAAGTAAAAGTTAACCCTTAATTTAGTAATAAGTTACAATATCCACTGTAAGCTTTAAAAATGTACTTTATCATGTATGGAGTATTCGATAGCTGGTTTCGATTTTTGGTAGTATGCTCCTATAAATGGGGCCTTATTAAGGATTAAACAATGACCTATCAGGTGATTTCGATATTTAATTCTTCTAAATATATCTTACTGTAACGAAATTCGCATTTACCTGCCTAATTTTTTTTTTATAATACTGGCTTGCGTTAGACCACAATCACGCCTGTGGAAAGCAAATGCTCATTCACCCTAGACTTGAAAACGGCCAGATTTTAGTGTTCAGTGAATACAGTCGCAGGTCCTCCTTAGCTATGTAAATCATATCTACAGCTTAAAGGACATGGGTCGCAATTGTTTTATGGAAAATTTGTCTTATCTGACTCGTGTTGGAAATATCACCTTGAACGATAAATCGTAGAATAACAAAATTGAAAACTTGAAAATATATTATACTAGCAGCCCGTCCCGGCTTCGCACGGGGTAGACAATTATTTATTTTTGGAAATTTGGATATGAAACACTTTTTTTCACAAATATTTTTGTTTATTAAAAAATTATTATTTATTATTTATTAATTATTAGAGACGTGCACGCCCCACTCCTGTATTTCAGTGCCCCCTCCACCCCGCCCGCCGCGATGCCCGGCGCGCTTTTCCGACTGCATCGCAAACAACGGCCACGGCGCTATGGCGGTTTTGTTTACTGTTTGAATTTTTTAATTCGTAATATCTTTTGAATGGAAAGTCCAATTTAAATAATTTAAAAACTATTTTATAGGTAGTTAAATGGTCTTTACCGTAAAATAATTTATTTGGATAAGGATTAATATAAACACATAAATAGCATGGTTTGAATTTGGTTAGCATTTTCATTAATGTTTAAAATGAAAAAAGTTGTTGTAGTGACATAACTACAATAGTTGGACATATGCTACCGCGGAGTTTTTTGTAGACATTATGATGTTCTTCAATATTGTTGTACATTATTTTGTTCTATAGCTAATAGTTTCGGCAGCGCATTCGACGAAAGACATTTTAAGACTCATTTTTCTACACCTTCGGTTACATTGTTCAAATTTTACCAAGGATCCCTAATTTTTTTCAAAATGAAATGTAGCCTATGTCAAATTGGAAGAATGTAGCATTCTATTGGTGAAAGAATTTTTTAAATCGGCCCAGTACTTTTTGAGCCTATTCATTACAAACATACAAACATAGGTACAAATCTTTCCTCTTTATAATATTAGTGTAGATGTAGATGTAGACATACATAATATATCGTACTCCCTAGCCATTGATATCGTATTTTAGATTGTAAAAGTACAATGAAAGCATGCACTTGATATAAAAATACAAAAGCAATATTCATATTTAGAAATAAAATTCAAACCGTCTGATAATTGAATCATAATGCCGTATTGCTGAGAACTATTAGGTAATAATAGAGATGCGTTTTTCAATAAAAAGTCTCATCAAGATTGTTAACCCTATTACAAATGCTAAAAAAACGAAGTATAATTAATAGCATAGGATCCAAGTATATAACGACCTTCACCGATCTGGTTAATGGATGAAAAGTATTTTAAATCAAATTAAATATGTTAATAAATATATTGCAAGTGGGTTGACTAAAACTTTAAGTCCAGAATATGATTAATTAAAAAAAAAATATTAAACATTTCACCGTTTCGTTTAATATATAAATGACATACCAATAAAAAGTATGAAGCCTATAGAATATGCAAACGTTAGGTTGACTAACCAGACCAGCGCAAATATCGATTTACCTGTTTATACCTGACTACCCAAAAGCTATGACGGGAAAAAAAATAGTCAACCTAACGTTTGCATATTCTATAGGCTTCACAATTTTGATTGGTAGGTATGTCATTTGTCTATTAACCGAAACGGTGAAATTAAAAAAAACATAATCATACTGGACTGGAGTTTTTTAGTCAACCCACTTGCAATATATTTATTAACATAATATTAATTTAATATAAAATACTTTTCATCCATTAACTAGTTCTGTGAAGGTCGTTGTATGCTCGGATCTTAGACTATAAGCATAGGCATTGTATCATTTATATACCTACTCGGCGTTCCAATTTTGACGAATATCATATTCGGCGCATCACTTATTAATAATATTCACACCGCATCCCGGGTTCCGTAACGGACCAAATTAGTCCCTGGAACAGATTGAATTCCCCTCCCGGAATTTCTGGAGCCTGCGCGTCGGGAATTTTAGATTTGCTTTGGACACATTATCCTCGGACGTGTGGTTTTAGCGATTAGTCGGGATAATGGGCGCGCTAGGGATATCTTCGACGGGGAATTGCAGTTTTATATAGGACGAAATGTAACTAATTAGCTTAGATAAGATCGGGGCCCACTAATCTACCATGCCCCATACCCCATTGTATTCTAAACACACTTAACGACCGCTTTAGCCTAGTTGGTAGTGACCCAACCTACGAAGCAAGAGGTTCAAATCCCGGTAAGGGCATTTATTTGTGTGATGAGCACGAATATTTTGTTCATAATGGTGGCACTTGGTGTTTGCGTTGCGCTATTGCCATCTCCGTCTTTCACACTAGAATCGGCATAGTGCTCCTCTCTCGCACACGCAACTTTTTCGTGAAATACGCCAAGTGAAGTGCCAGCATAAGTTATGGATGTTTTCTATGTCTTTAAGTATTTATTAATCTATATAAGTATGTTTGTCGTCATCTAGTACCCATAGTACAGTCACGAGCATTAATATATCGACGGTGGAAAGCATAAACGCTGTAACCCACACCTTGACCAAAAACTTTTTATTGCATATTTCGTTTCAGTTTTTTTTTCTGCGTCGAATGCTGTAACCCACGTTGCTCTACGACAATTAGAAGTTTCTGGACAGCGTAGTAATTTTTATGATTTTTGGCTGTTTATGATACATAAAATGCTGTAACCGACATAAAAAACAAAGAAAATAGAGTTATTTATCTTACTTCACACACGCGGAACAATATTCAGCCGCCCGATGTCACTTACAGCGTTTACGCGGAATGAAAAATATATCATTACGTGGGTTACAGCATTTAAGCTGATCAAGAATATATTGCAGGTGAGTGTTAAAGCATTCACTCGTAATCAAAATAACTAGTTACTTAGGGTTATAGCTTTCTATCAAAGTTTTAAGATAAGAATCATGACGTTACATCATTTGAAAATTTGTGATAATATTGTTAGTAATAAGTTTACATCATTTTTTTAAAGTATGTAACTAAGAGATTGTGACTTCAGAGCATACCTACCCGCGTCTTGTTCGCTATCCGTCACTATCTTTTTTAGTCAAATTCTGCAACATGTCTATCTCTTAATACGTCTTATTCGTTTTTCGCCACGGTCTTCCTTGGACTAATTCGTCGTTCTTTCCTTTCGTATTTGTCTCATTGGCCAAAAATTTTTTGATACGTTCGGTGCTGTTGAATAAATTTTCGTAAATAAATGAGACAAAAAACGAAAGGGAAGAACAACGAATGAGCCCAAGGAAAACCGTGACGAAAAACAAATAAGACTTATTAAGAAAGAGACAAGTTACAGATTTTGACTAAATAAGATAATGACGGTTAGCGAATAAGACAAATAAAGATTAAGTGACGAACACATAATAAGACGAAATAAAAATTAAATGAAAAACGAATGAGGCGAGATAATAGGATACCTACCGAGAATATCACTTCAATTTTCAGAAAGCCAGATCACTTTTTGGGTGATACAAAACTAAAACTTGACAAAATCTCGCCTCTAAGTTCAAATTATACTGATAATTCAGAAAATACAATAAACTCTACGAACCAATCTCTACAAAAGTATCCTTTGATAGATACAAGCCTTATAGAATCCAAGGTTTTGGAAATTGATTCTAATTTGAGCGATCTCGGCAGTTCAAAAAAAGAGTCAAAAAGAATAAGTGATTAAGATACGTATTTTATTGAAGTTACTCCTGAAATTGAAAAGAAAAACAAAAATCGAAGAAAAAGCTTGATTTTGACGCCGATGGCATTAGGTACTAACAATAAGCTGTTGATAGTGGGACAAAAAAAGGATCCTCACATATACTACTAATCTTACGGTCGTTTATAATCTCAATTTTATAAGCTATATCTTTCATTATTACTTTTTCTTTACTCTTTTTTTTAGACATCAAAGTTGGTAGCAGTGTAAAGTCTGATTTTGAGCCGATTTTAAAATCAGAAATTGATAGTGACGATGAAAAAGAGGATTGTGTCCAAAGGTTTACAGTCGACGAGCGATATAAAATTTTAAGAAAGAGTATTATAGAAACATATCAGCTCAAGATCAAACAGTAGTTCATCATAATTTTATTGGAGATGGAATCAAACTGTTGCCTGAAGAAGTTGATTTCATTGTATTATGTTAATAGCAATATTTACAAAATTATTTAATAATTTTTTATTATGTTTTGATGTTTTACTAAACTTTATGTTATAACTAGCTGTTTCCCGCGACTGCGACTGCGAAGAATAGGGGTATAAAAATATCCTAAGACCTATTCTCAGACCTACCGAATACAGAGAAAAAATTTCATAAAAATCGGTGAAGCCATTTCTGAGGAGTTTGATAACAAACACCGTGACACGAGATTTTTATATATTAGACTAGATGACCCCGCAAATGATGACCTAGCTAGGGGTATAAAAAATAGCCTAAGACCTATTCTCAGACCTACCGAATATAGAGAAAAAATTTCATAAAAATTGGTCAAGCCGTTTCGGAGGAGTTCGATAAGAAACACCAAACACGAGATTTTTATATAATAGAAAGATTGATTTTAGCTAACCAAAATGAATCCAAAAACGATTCCAATGGGAATTTTAAAGAGTTAAAAGGAAATCGAAGCGAAAAGCAGCTGCCAAAAAAGCTATCTTGATTTTTTAGAGGAACAGGATGAGATTCAAGTGATGTTAAATGAACATTTTCCCTCCGAGCTAGGTTGATGTATTTCTGTTGCCGCTATAACAACAAATACTAAAAAACAGAATAAAATAAATATTTAAGGGGGCTCCCATACAACAGACATGATTTTTTTGCCGTTTTTATAGAGCACGGAACCCTTCGTGCGCGAGTCCGACTCGCACTTGGCCGGTTTTTATGATTAATAAAAATAATTCTAAATAAAATAATTGTTTGACATTTTAAAGTCCCTTAATATTTTTATCAGTTGCTGATTACGCTAATTTATTTTATATGGATTGGATTGATGTAAGCTGTTACTTCAATTTAATTTTTCATTTTAAGAACCTAAACAAGCTTACAACACTTTGTATGTTTAAAAATATTGTAAATTGTCAAATTACGATATTTATGCTTTCCCAAAAAAAATCACTTTCTTCTATTTCATACATTAGTATATTGACGTTACAGCATTTTCGCGGAGTGAAAAAAAAAATTCAAATGCTGTAACCCACCAAAACTTCTTTGCAGACTACTTTAGACAAGATTTTTACTAAGCGGTTAATAGCCTAGCCAAATATACATAATTTCCCAAAGAATTGTTACTTTACGCAAAAAGGGTCATGAGTTCTGATTTTTTTAGTAAATTTTAAAAAGTTTTTTGGCTTTGGTGTATAGTTTATACATTGTGGGTTACAGCGTTTATGCTTTCCACCGTCGATATATACGTTTCCTAATTTGCAAAATAATATATCTATGTAAGATTTCCTAACTAAATACACGTACATAACGTTCAAAACATTGTATCCAAGAAACCCACCACAGTAATGTACACGATATTTGTAGCAAAATTATGTCAACAACTTCGATCTCAATATTGTATACGCCATTGCTCCCTTTTTGAAACATACGTGACAGTTTCTAAATAATGTCTACAGCGCAGTGTCATTAATATGTAAACAATTACGTTTGGTTCATTTTTCATTACAATTTATACGCGTGGTCTTAGCGTTGCTCGTAATTTGCAAGGAAAGGCGACAGTCATTTATATTTTTTTGTGAATCTACCCTCCAATGAATGAAGTATAAGAGATAGATGCAGATCAAATATTTCATATTTGTCTACGTCACGCATTACATCTGTGAACACGTATTTTTATAAAGGTCTTTGGATGTGTTACACAGAATAGATGTGTTACGTGGATTAACACAGGATAATTAAAAAAAATTACACTGTCCCTGATTGAAATAGGCTTTTTTTCCCGGATAGTGCAAAGGTCCCGCGGGATAAAAGTATTTTTTAGATCGATATAAAAAGCTTTCACTAATAGAAAAGCTACAGTTCTTGACTGTCATTGGATAACTAGGTACTTTTTCAGACAGATCAAAAATCTTTCACTCATAGAAATCTGCACTGTTTTTGATTGACGTAAGCTGCTTTTATCCCGAGAAAGTGTAAGGTTCCCGCGGGATAGATATAACTGTTTGGACCTATTTTGAAAATTCTTAAATGTCAATCAAAGGCAGTGTTTCTTTCTATTAGTAAAAGATTTTTTTTAAATCAGTTCCGAAATTACATTCACTTACTTTTGTCCCGCGGGAATTTAATGTTGGGAAAACCATTCTATATCCTTACCCCGGACTCAAACTGTCTATATAACAAATTTCATTTAAATCGGTTAGGTATATATCCCCATACAAACTTTCACCTCCCTTTTTGCCCCCTTAAAGGGTCATTTCTGAAATAAAAACCACAAATGTCCTTTCCCGGCATTCAATTTATCTGTATACCAAATTTCATCAAAATCGGTTCAGCGGTTTAAGCGTTAAGAGGTAACAGACAGACAGACAGATACTTTCGCATTTATAATATTAAATATAGATTAAAGAAAGAAGAAAAGAAGCTCTGTAACTTGAACGGTAATAGTTAAACATTTCTGTGGCCGCTATAACAACAAATACTAATCTATATATATAATATAATAAAATAAAGTTAAAAACTAAAGGGGGTCATCATACAACAAACGTGCTTTTTCAGCGTTTTTAACTCCGGCGACGGTTGCTAGGTAACAGCTGCTATGCTGTTCAGACGTTTACCTATCTTAATATATAAAAGAAGAAACTGACTGACTGACTGACTGACATATCAACGCACAGCCCAAACCACTGGGCCTAGAGATTCCAAATTTGGCATGTAGGTTCCTTATAAGGTCTAGGGGTGCACTAAGAAAGGATTTTTCAAAATTCACTCCCTAAGTGGGTAAAAAGGGGGTTCAAAGTTTGAATGGGGAAACAAGATTTGTTCGACTATTTTATTCGAAACTTCACAGAAATACTCCTAATGATAAATGAGTAAACACGTGTTTCTGGTTTTTTGAGAATTCAACCCCTAAAAGGGGGGAAAGGGGTAACAAAGTCTGAAAATCAACATGGGTGTTGTTTCTATGGTTTATCGGGTCGCTGGTTATGAAAACAACAACGGTTTTAAAATCCGACGTGGCAGACGTAAAATACCATTTCCCTGGATGGGGTGCGATGGGGTTGAAATATCTAAATAAACTAAATGACTGTTGATATATCAACGCACAGCCCAAACCACTGTACCTAGAGAATTGAAATTTTGCACATAGATACCTTATACAATGTAGGCAACCACTAAGGAAGGATTTTTGGGAAATCCCACGGGAAAGGGAAAAAACGGGATTTATATATTCGATTCCGAGTGACCCTATCTCGGTAACTATAATAACTAGACTCTTCAAATTTGATACACAAGTAGGTATTACATTATTAAAAACATTAATTTCAGGATTTTTCAAAATTCCCACGGGATAAGGAAAACACGGGATTTATATATTCAGTTCAACGGGATCCTATGAACTATAATTACTAGACTCTTCAAATTTGGCATAGATGTAGGTAATTAGAAATTCCCATGGGATAAGGAAAAAACGGGATTTTTCGTTTTACTGGTCGTAGAAAGCTGAAATTCGGCATGTAGGTTGTTTGGGGAGTGTTGAGCTGGATTGAGAGAGGATTTTTCAAAATTCCTACGGGAACGGGAAAAACAGGATTTTTCGTTTTACAGGTCGTAGAAAGTTGAAATTCGGCATGTAGGTTGCTTGGGGAGTGTAGATGAGCATTGAGAGAGGACTTTCCCAAATTCCCACGTAAACGGGAAAAAACGGGATTTTTCGTTTTACTGGTCGTAGAAGGCTGAAATTCGGCATGTAGGTTGTTTGGGGGGAGTGTTGAGCTGGACTGAGAGAGAACTTTCCAAAATTCCTACGGGAACGGGAAAAACAGGATTTTTCGTTTTACAGGTCGTAGAAAGTTTAAATTCGGCATGTAGGTTGCTTGGGGAGTGTAGATGAGCATTGAGAGAGGACTTTCCCAAATTCCCACGTAAACGGGAAAAAACGGGATTTTTCGTTTTACTGGTCGTAGAAAGCTGAATTTCGGCATGTAGGTCGTTTGGGGAGTGTAGAGGAGCATTGAGAGAGGACTTTCCAAAATTTCCACGGGAACGGGAAAAACGGGATTTTTCGTTTTACTGGTCATAGAAAGCTGAAATTTGGCAAGTGGGTTCCTTGGGGAGTGTAGAGCTGGATTGAAAGAGGACTTTCCAAAATTCCCACGGGAACGGGAAAAAACAGGATTTTTCGTTTTACTGATCGTAGAAAGCTGAAATTCGGTATGTAGGTTGCTTGGAGAGTGTAGAGGAGCATTAAGAGAGGACTTTTCTAAATTCCAACGGGAACGGGAAAAAACGGGATTTTTCGTTTTACTGCTTGTAGAAAGCCGAAATTCGGCATGTAGGTTGTTTGGGGAGTGTCGAGGACTTTTTAAAATTCCCACAGGGACGGGAAAAACGGGCTTTTTCGTTTTACTGGTCATAGAAAGCTGAAATTTGGCAAGTGGGTTCCTTGGGGAGTGTAGGGAAGCATTAAGAAAGCATTTCCCGAAATTCTTACGGGAACGGGAAAAAACGAGATTTTGCGTTTTACTGGTTGTAGAAAGCTAAAATTTAAAAATTCATAAGTTTATACTGTAAGTAGGCCGCAAAGGGCACTTTAACCGACTTCTAAAAAAGGAGGAGGTTATACATTCCACTTTATGAATTTTTTCATGTAGGTATGTTCACCGATTTCTCGGTCAATTGTGGACCTGCTTGCTTGCTTGCCTGTATGTTTGCTTGCTTGATATCTTGGTTCTTTGTAATACTCATAGTACACGCGAGCGAAGCCGCGGGCAAAAGCTAGTTTAGCTATAAGTTTACGATTTTGGTGCTTACATTTTGGCGATTTTTTACTGAACAGTATTTAAAAAAACTCTGTACGGAGGTAAGGAACCCTTCATAGACGAGTCCGACTCGCACTTGACCGGTTCGTATAATGACTTAAGAAATGAACAAAAATGTTCCAATCATTGCATTGGTATACATTGTTATGAAATATTGAGCAAACATAATTGTTTACATATTAATGGCACTGCGCTGTATACATTATTTTGAAATTATACCGTAAAAACTTACAACTTTGCCTTTTCACTATAGCTTTGCCCACCGCGTCACATTTCAGTAAAAGCGAAATATACCAAAAATAGTTACAAATACACTTTCATTCTAATCTGTGGCTTATAGCTAAACAGGCAACACTGGCCTATCGGTTGACGCGTATCTATCTTCTGTCACGCGTGAGCTGGCTTGGAGTGCGGACGTGTTTTTTGGCGGGCCAATTAGTACGAAAAAACTTCGAGTGTATTTTAAGCCAGGAAAGTCCCACAAGTATTTAATTTTAACTGTAACTAATATTCTGTTTAAAAACGATGTAGACAAAATCTCAACACCTTATCTCTATTAATTTTGTAATTATGGTAGTGGGCAATGTCATGAACGTTTTTCGTATTACTTTTTTTCAACTTTGCCCAGCAAAATTTTATCCTTAGGGTTGTCACTAGTATGTTATATAAAATCATCATCATCATCCCGGCCTATATACGTCCCACTGCAGGGCACAGGCCTCCTCTCAGAATGAGAGGGGTTGGGCCGTGGTTCCCACGCGGGCCCAGTGCGAATTGGGAACTTCACACACACTATTGGATTTCACCGCAGGTTTTATAAAATAAAATCCGTTTATTTCAGACAGATGAATGTGGTCCATAAAGTTTAGATTATTGTTTAATTTTACACTATTGAATCTTAATCTTAAAACATCTAGTATTATCTATTATTATTAAAATATGAATATCATACTGCACCTAATTTAGTCGTAGTCGGGTAAAGGCAATAAGTAAAAATTGACAACCCTAGCATATCCAGGATTTTGTATGAAGGATGTCAATTTTTTTTTACGACTTTGCCCACACGAGTTTGGAGGTTAAATATATCACTTAAAGGACTTATAATACGACACAACGTTGCTATGCCTATTCTAGATTATTAGACTTTAAGAATACACCTAACCTATCGTACGATCGTACGCTACTTGTACCAACGAAGCGTTACTATTGGTTTGCGGTCATTTTCGACTTTCGTTTTTCACAATTGGATTTTTGACTCTAGTCAAAATAGTAATTATAAATCGATTGTACAATCGAAACTAAATCACCTCGTTTCGGGAAAACAACCACTAAAATTTCACGGTGTATTATTTTGCAAATTAGGAAACGTTTATATATTAATGCTCGTGACTGTACAAGCTTTGCTTAGTTTGGGACTAGGTCGATTTGTGTAAGATTGTCCCCTAATATTTATTTATTTTATTTATTTATTTACTTATTAGTTGTTTTTCTTCTACATCGAACCAATAGATTGACGTGATTTCTTTTTTTCAAAAAAATAGTGCACGGGAGCAAGAGGCAAAATGAAATACATTTAGGTTGGTATATCCTGTTCATAAGCATTGTAAACCTCTACGGAGACAAAACCTTCAGAATAATATACATGTAACTAATTTTTATGGCTCGGATTGTAATATATATGATGTAGATGTTCTGAATAAATAAATAAATAAATAAACCTTGAGGTTTAATCTTTTTCAAGTCCGGCCGGACCACGATATGAAATTAACTAAATTTTACAGTTGTCAACATATATACTGATATGTAACTGGATTTATCTATAGTATAAATGTTTTTGTCAACCGTTGTATTTTTAACATATTATGCACAGTAAAAAGTTTACTAATAGTCCGTTGTATCGTAGTTAATCAGTATATATGCCAAGCTGACCTAAATTGGCGGAAAATCCGACTTCTACAGAAATTAAAGACAAATATCAGACGAATGTGAAAGACTCCTTTTATTAATAATGAATCGATACAGCATTTTTGTTATACAGTATAGGCTTGCGTTTAACCACAATCACGCCTGATGGAAAGCGAAGAGGAGGCCTACGATGGAGCACGCTAGCCTAGTAAATGCTTGCTTCACCCTAGACTTGAATTTAGGGGAATAAGCAAGAAATAAGAAGGCAGTTGAGTGCGGATTGTAATTCTTTTATCTTTCACGGTAACGCTACCTTAATGGTAAAGTTGTTACAAGTACTAGATGTTAAGTATTACGTAGTTACCTACCTACATTCTGTTAACATATTTTTCAGTTTATTATTACAGCATCGAAATCTAAGTAAGAAGCAGTAACGAGAATTTAACCCGAAAGGCTAAAGGATAATAATGTATATTTACGAATCTGCAGTGATTTATAATTAACCTCTTCACCGCCACAAAACAAACGAAGTGACGTGCTCTGTCACCACGCCACGTTACATGACAAACCGATTTTCTACTTAAAATCCATTGTAGAAGGGTTTATTTCGAGTTGAAATATTGGTCATGTAATGACGTTGGCGTGTGAGGCATTTTATTGGCTGTCACGGCGATATGACTGGGGCGGTGAAGAGGTTAACCCTGTCTGACTGTATAACTAATGAATTTCAATTATTTTTGTTAATTTCATAATCGAAATTGTTACTATTCTATGACAGTTCTCTATCGTTTGCTCGAATTTTACCTGCCATGCCATAATCTATCGATTCCCATAATGTTCACTTGTCATAAAGTAAATTTGATTTACTGAAACAGTTTCCGTTTCCGAATTGTTATTAAAACGTTATTTTTCGTTTAACCGGTATAAACAACGAAAGCAATGTGCAAATTAAAAAATGCCACCGGCAGTAAAATACCAATTTAAAAGACAATTTATGAAATTCGATTACTCGTTAACTGATGTTTTTCTATCAAGCATTTTCGTTTTTTTTTTATTAGTCAGCAAACAAATATTATACTCGTTAACTTTAATTCAAAAAAGTTAGGTTAGGTTAAGTTGGGTTTACATTTAATTACTTCAAACACTTCATTCATATTCTGCTCGTTCATTTGAATGGTAAAAATTTTATCTGAAATATAGTTTGCTAAAATTTAATGCATTAATTATAAAATTTGTAACAAACACTTATTACTATAGCAGGTATCCTAGTAAAACTCAATAACATTTTTTAATAGTCATAAGCTTATAGAACAAAGAGAGTATTTACTCATAACTCCTTAGTAATACTTGTTTTCCAACGCCCCACATCACACCTCGCAATTAGCCGGTTTTTAAATAAGTATGTATGAATGTAAGTATGTATGTAAACCATTTATCTATATATATAAAAGAAGAAACTGACTGACTGACTGACTGACTGACTGACATATCAACGCACAGCCCAAACCACTGGGCCTAGAGATTCAAAATTTGGCATGTAGGTTCCTTATAAGGTCTAGGGGTGCACTAAGAAAGGATTTTTCAAAATTCACACCCTAAGGGGGTGAAACGGGGGTCCAAAGTTTGTATGGGGAAACAAGATTAGTTCGACTATTTTATTCGAAACTTCACAGAAGTACTCCTAATGATAAATGAGTAAACACGTGTTTCAGGTTTTTTGAGAATTCAACCCCTAAAAGGGGGGAAAGGGGTAACAAAGTCTGAAAATCAACATGGGTGTTGTTTCTATGGTTTATCGGGTCGCTGGTTATGAAAACAACAACGGTTTTAAAATCCAACGTGGCAGACGTAAAATACCATCTCCCTGGATGGGGTGCGATGGGGTTGAAATGTCTAAATAAACTAAATGACTGTTGATATATCAACGCACAGCCCAAACCACTGGACCTAGAGACTTGAAATTTTGCACATAGATACCTTATACAATGTAGGCATCCACTAAGGAAGGATTTTTGGGAATTCCCTCGGGAACGGGAAAAAACGGGATTTATATATTCGATTCCGAGTGACCCTATCTCAGTAACTATAATAACTAGACTCTTCAAATTTGATACACAAGTAGGTATTACATTATTTAAAACATTAATTTCAGGATTTTTCAAAATTCCCACGGGATAAGGAAAAAACGGGATTTATATATTCAGTTCAACGGGATCCTATGAACTATAATTACTAGGCTCTTCAAATTTGGCATAGAAGTAGGTAATTATAATAGTAAAAAACAGTTTTAAGGATTTTTGGAAATTCCCACGGGATTAGGAAAAAACGGGATTTTTCGTTTTACTGGTCGTAGAAAGCTGAAATTCGGCATGTAGGTTGCTTGGGGAGTGTAGAGCTGGATTGAAAGAGGACTTTCTAAAATTCCTACGGGAACGGGAAAAAACAGCATTTTTCGTTTTACTGGTCGTAGAAAGCTGAAATTCGGCATGTAAGTTGTTTGGGGAGTGTAGAGGAGCATTGAGAGAGGACTTTCCAAAATTCCCACGGGAACGGGAAAAACGGGATTTTTCGTTTTACTGGTCATAGAAAGCTGAAATTCGGCATGTAGGTTGCTTGGAGAGTGTAGAGGAGCATTGAGAGAGGACTTTCCCAAATTCCCACGGGAACGGGAAAAAACGGGATTTTTCGTTTTACTGGTCGTAGAAACCTGAAATTCGGCATGTGGGTTGTTTGGGGAGTTTCGAGGAGCATTGAGAGAGGACTTTTCAAAATTCCTACGGGAACGGGAAAAACGGGATTTTTCGTTTTACTGGTCATAGAAAGCTGAAATTTGGCAAGTGGGTTCCTTGGGGAGTGTAGGGGAGCATTAAGAAAACATTTCCCGAAATTCTTACGGGAACGGGAAAAAACGGGATTTTGCGTTTTACTGGTTGTAGAAAGCTAAAATTTCAAAATTCATTAGTTTATACTGTAAGTAGGCCGCAAAGGGCTCTTTAACCGACTTCTAAAAAAGGAGGAGGTTATGCATTCCACTTTTTTTTTACGTAGGTAGGTATGTTCACCGATTTTTCGGTCAATTGTGGACCTGCTTGCTTGCTTGCCTGTATGCTTGCTTGCTTGATATCTTGGTTCTTTGTAATACTCATAGTACACGCGAGCGAAGCCGCGGGCAAAAGCTAGTTTGTACAATAATAGGAAAAAAACACTATTGAGTAAAAAACGTGCCAACGATCTGCCGCCCTTATCATAACGATCGCCATTGACATTTTTTGATAATTTGAGTTAAAATATACATACTCGGAATCCACGATTATCAAAAAAACATACAGACGAATTGAGAACCTCCTCTTTTTTTTGAAGTCTGTTAAAAAATGACGATTGCATCGCTTATGTTAAGGGCGGTAGGATTGACTCGCTGCTTTTTATAAGATCTTTCGTTTTTTTTAAAATAAATCACATATTAAACATCGAAGACACGAGCACAAACATTCGTATTTTTCACACAAATATCTGCCCCGACCGGGAATCGAACTCGAACTTCGTAGTCAGTATGCTTAGTATAAGTTTTCCTTCACTTCAATACTTCTCGATCGCGTTTACGTAAAAAAATCAATTACTAGGGAAACATGGACAGCGTCTCCGCGCGCGCGCGTCCACGTTTCCATAGAATTTAAATTTTTACGTAAACGCGATCGAGAAGTATTTTGGTGAAGAAAAACTTATACTAAGCGTACAGGTTCTCTAGCCGCTAGGTCATCCGGTCGTCGTTTCCCTCTGACACCATGAAAACTCATATGTAATTGGACATGTTGCGTCCCCATTAAAGGTGAGGGGACTAACAGCTGAAGTGTGCCGCAAACAAGCCGACAAGAGGCGGTCCACTTCCTATTCTCAGCGGCCAAGTTTACAAAACAACGCTGACAAAGCCAAGAGCAGAAGTTTATGTGCCCTCGTTTTCTCGAGGGTTTTAGTTGGGGTCTGTAAAAGACACAAACAGGGGAGGCAAACTCGCAAGCATTTGATAGCGAGCGATGAACGCTACAAGATCACAAATGCGTTGTATATCAATCGTAGGGATTCATTTTCAAAATCATGTCACGCTAACATACTATCCTATTAACATTATAAATGAGAAATCTTATGAAGACAGTAAAAAAAAAATCATGATACAATTGACACCAATTCACCTAGTCCCAAACTAAGCAAAGCTTGTACTATGAGTACTAGACAACGGATAAACATACTTATATAGGTACATATTAAATATCCAAGACTTCAACTGAAACAATTACTTTGCTCACACGCGACCTTACGATAGTTACGTTTATGCAAGAAATGTGTGTTCATGCAGTTCGTCCACCTCCACACTGTACGAACACACAAAAATCACACAAACCCAACCATCACCACCACCAAACTACACTGACGCGTTTCGAACTCAACCAGAGCTCATCCTCAGAACACCACAACCGTATGCTAAACCACCAAATGTTAAACTGACAAACCAAAACAAATGTTTTAACTTGTCACTGTAACTTCTCACAAGTACCCACTTTATTTTTATTTTCAAAACATTTGTTGGAATCAAAATCATTCATTGTTAGATTCAGATTCTTACGAAGTGTTACATTATTGCGGCAGGGGGTTGCGTCTGGATGCTCTGAAATGCATGGAAATAATTAGGTACAACACTATGGTGTCTATTATTAATGAACAGGTAAATTTTGTATCTTCCCCTTTACTGCGGCTTAGGTCTTATTTGAACAGTTCGTATTAATAAAATATGCCTTATCAATAAATAAACAAATCATCGCGTTGAATGATCTGTTTGGCGAGCTTTGGGGGAGGCCTAAGTTCACCAGTGGACGTCTTTTGCCTAAAATGATGATGATGATGATGATGATTTTAATTGTACATAAAGTCCGACTCGCACATGGCTTTATTTTGCGACTGAAGTTTCTAGAACGCCCTTGGTTAGGAACTCCCGTGGTGAAGATTTCACATTACTAATCTAACGAGGATATTCAGAGAAAGTGCGTAGAATTTTATCTTTAAGTACCCTTAATGATACAGTATTGAGTGTATATTTATAAATATGTGTATGTGGTTAAGTGACTAAATATACGACCTCCCCGAACCATTCGAGTAACAAGCCATAAACTCCCAAAGACTCGGGGTGAAGGAACGTTTTATGCAAATACAATGTTTCTTGTAACTAGAGTAGAACAAGACATGTCGCTCCTCTTATATTATTCTGCAGGACATAAGCATTTTTTGGTGTCTTACGAGGATAGACAAAAGCCATTTTGAAGTAGTTTTGAAAGACGCAGATTAGCTTAAATTAATGGATGGAGATGGAAGCAAATACAGGTGAAAACGTTACCGATTTTAACCATCAAATACTATTGTGTTAATTGACTAAATGAGCACGCAAGCGCGAGTGAAGCGCCTTCGTTTCAACTTGGGTAAAAATGCTTTCGTATGCCTATGCAGTGGATGTCCAGCGATTCTAGTGACAGATGTGTGGTATATACTAGGGGCGTTCAATAAAAAGTGAGAATGAGTATGATATAAACAACTTTTACTAAATGTCATTTTATTTTTCGACATAGTCACCTTTTAGCATAATACAATTAGTATATCTTTTTTCTAAACTTAAAATTCCATTTTTAAAAAAGGTCTCATCTTGAGTACTTAAAAAATCTTGTACTGCAGCGACTACCGCGTCGTCGTCTTCAAATTTCTGGCCTCTCAGGTATTGTTTCAATCTCGGAAATAGGTAGAAATCACTAGGAGCGAGATCTGGTGAATACGGAGGATGCTTAAGGATATCGAACCCAGCATCACGAATTGCAGCCATTGCAACGGCGGACTTGTGTGCCGGGGCATTGTCCTGGTGGAACAGCACAACTTTCGAGAGTTTACCTCGCCTTTTTTCGCGGATCTCGTTGCGCAATGTTGCTATTTGTTTGGCGTATAAAATACCCGTAATAGTGGCTCCATGCTCGAGATACTCAATCATTAATACCCCTTTACCATCCCTAAAAACAGAGCCCATGACCTTACCGGCAGATGGGCTCACCTTGAATTTCTACGGAGTTGGAGATGATGGCCTTTTCTATGTCATAGACTGCAGTTTCGTTTCAGGGTCGTAATGATGGAGCCATGTTTCGTCCATTGTGATAAATCGCGCCAAAAAAAGTTCCCGGTCTTGCTGCATCAGGTTCAAAGCTTCTTGACAAATCTCTAGTCTAGTTTGTTTTTGCGTGTCAGTAAGCATACTTGGTACCCAACGCGCAGATACCTTTTTCATACTCAAGCGTTCATGTAAAATATTATGCACGCTCCCCGTTGAAATCTTTACATTTTCAGCAATAAAACGAACTGTGACACGACGATCCGCCAAAACTGAGTTTTCGACTTTTTTCACAATTTCTTCAGTTACTGCTGTAGTAGGGCGTCCGGAGCGGGGGTCGTCCATTGTCGATGTTCTTCCACGTCTAAATTCGGCGCACCAACGTGCGACTGTCGAATACGGAGGAGCATTAGACCCTAAAGTGTCCCGCAAATCCAAATTGACTTGGTCCGTAAAAAAAATTTTCAAATACAAGTATTTGATAACGGCGCGCAGTTCAATTTTCTCCATTTTCGCTAACGTACTCAATAGCATTGTAAAGAAATTACCGTATATTTTTTTAAACAAAAGACAGTTAGTTTTTTTTTCATAGCAATCAGCTAGATAGATTAGCTTTACCGGCCAGTATTTAATTTCGTAATATTAAAAGAGTTTGCATCTCATTCTCACTTTATATTGAACGCCCCTCGTATTTAGGAACTGCCAATAAATAGGGTACTACCATAATACTATATTATTATATTATTTTTCTTGCCCGTAAAAAGTTGCATTTTTATGATACGAAATTTTGAAATTACTAGCTTTTGCCCGCGACTCCGTCCGCGTGGAATTAGTAATTTGGGCAGCTTATTTTTTTATCCAATTTGCTTTTTCATCAATTATGGCTCTCCTTAGTTCCTCGATATAAAAAAATTACCCCCCCGCAACCCCCCCGCACCCTCCAACCCGCTCCCCCTCGCACCCCCCCCCCACCCCTCCGCACCCCCGCACCCCCCCGCACGCCCTCCTACACAGCACCCCCCGCACACCCGCGTTCGTCCCAAGTCAAGCATGCCTATAGAAGTTTTACTTCAAGTTTTACTTCAAGTTTTTTTTGTCAAATATCTTGAAAACGGTGCATCCTACGGCAAAATCAATGAAATGTTCATCCCCTCCTTAAAACTCCCGCATCCCTCTCCCGAACCCTCCCCCCACCCTCACCCCCCTCAACCCCCCCCTCCCACACCCCGGTGTTTTTGTCAAATATCTTGAAAACGGTGCATCCTACGGCAAAATCAATGAAATGTTCATCCCCTCCTTAAAACTTCCGCATCCCTCCCCCGCACCCTGACCCTCCCTCAGCCCCACCCCCCCAACCCCCCGGTGTTTTTGTCAAATATTTTGAAAACGGTGCATCCTACGGCAAAATCAATGAAATTTTCATCCCCCCTTTGGAGCCTCGGCACCCCCTCTCCCGCACCCACACCCCCCCATCCCACCGGTGTTAACACTGAAAGAATTTTTCAAATCGGAGCAGTAGTTCCTGAGATTAGCGCGTTCAAACAAACAAACAAACAAACCAAACTCTTCAGCTTTATTATATTAGTATAGCCTAGCGTGTTATATAGCCTTTTTGTATGAAATTGTATTTATTGTTAACTTGTACTACAAAACTATTGAATAAATTATCTTATCTTATCTTTATCTTATAGATGTTTCGAATAAAAAAGCTATAGTTAAACGATTATCAAAATTATATCTAGGTTTAGTCTCTGTAATTAATAGAATTTATTTAAAACCCACTGAATATTTTCTTAAGTACTTCAAGTTGCTTTTAATTTCTTAAATAAGTTTGTGTTTTCAATTTTACAAAGATAATAACGTAAGTTTTGATTCGGAGGAAATATTGCTATTACAAAATTTATAACGTTTTATTCGGACAGATTAAATTTGAAAAGTTTTTAATGAAAGTTGGGTGGTGATTAATTTTCATGCTGGGAAATATACATTTGCATATTAATAGACCAATCTTAAAGCCAATTAAGCACTTTAAAATATGTTTTGAATTAAATAAAAACATACCTACAGATCGAATTTTTCTTAACAAAAACTTTTCTCAACAACTGATTTCAAATGGAAATGGTTCTATGCCATTTTTAAGCTAGGTGACAAATATAATAAATACCTAACATTATGCGAAAAAATGATTTTTATGATGTGAGTCAGAATCGCGTACCGAGAGTTCCGTATGTACGTAGAAGAGTAGGAACAATTACAGAATTTTTCGAAATGCAATTTTTCCTTACCTATGCCACTTCACTAGATTTTTTTAAATTAACCTAATCTAAACCAATACGTATAGTTTGCACGATCAAAAAATATTGTCTGATTAATAATTTCACTTAAATTGTGCGTTATTGAATGTTGATTAAAAAGGGGTAATAGGGGTATGTATTACAATAACGAAGTACGAAAGACCGAATGTATTAAAACATCGAATGGGTCAATAGACCGACACGATTTTTTTCTGAAACTGTAATCTTCTCAGAATTTATTAAAACGGCATCATAGAGAACCCATTGGTTTAGGTTAGGTTTGTTTTATAATAATCTTAAAAAGTTAACGGTTTCAGAAAAAAATCGTGTCGGTCTATTGACCCATTCGATGTTTTAATTTAATACATTCGGTCTTTAGTACTTCGGTATTGTAATACATACCCATTAAAAATGTATTTTGTCCATTGTTATCTGCAAACTTTATTATTTACTTTTGCATTTTTGATACGCTTTTTAGGACTTCCTGTAAGTTTTTCTACAGTTTAAAAGTCAAAAACTATTGCTTTTTTTTCATTTTAACCTTAGTTTCGGATATTCTTAAGGTAAAAGGAAATACTCGTAATCAATTACATTAATTTTATAAGATAACTTAAAACTTTGTTATAGGAATAAATTATCGTTGTCTCACAGTTTTTATTAACAGATTGTAAAAAAATCATTGTGTATAATATCTTGGCTCGGACACCTCGAAAGGATGTCGCCTAGCCGAGCGGTAAAGAGGGCCTACGTGGGGCTGCCCACTGGGAAGCGTCCGGTTGGTCGCCTTAGGTACCGCTGGTTAGATGAAGTGGAGGAAGACCTCCGCGCCCTACGCGGCTACACGCAGAAAACTGGAAGGACATCGCACAAGATAGGGCGCCCTGGCGTCAAATCGTATCGGATGCCAAGAAAGATCCACTTCGAGTCTCTAAGCCAACGTAGTAAGTAAGGGCCTACGCTAGCTGACGCGGATTACCCGGAACGGACGCCCGTCGAGCGCGCGTCTAATAAGAATTTGTATGAACAGCGCTAAGTGGCGCGGGCGCGTGCGACGGATTTTCGGTACATTTTAGACCCGCGAGCGGGCGTCCGCGTCAGCTAGCGTAGGCCCTTAGTATCATATCTTCTCTCGTTTCCATACCCCTACGGTAACGGTGTAACGGTATCTCTCAGTTCACGCTGTATTTGCGTTTCCAGTTACCACACGCATGATTTACTATTCGGTTTAGAGAGGCTTTTAGCATTATCTATGTATCGAGAGCGGAAGGACTCGAGTGATAATGTCAAGCCGTATCGCACGTCAAATGCCAATAGTAGAAGAATATTCTGAAGCATCAGAAGGATAGTGAAAAAATATGGATAACTCTATACCTATGATGGAGTTTAGCTCGAAATGGTTCGGGCTAATCCGTAGCCCTAGCACACGCTACGGCCGCTGCGAAACGCGCACACCAAAACAAAATGTGTGCAATGTGCAAAAAACGCTTTTTATGACATGTCAGAATATAATAATAATAATAATAATCATTGTCCCGATAGTCGTTTCTGCGAACGGTCTGATAGCGAAGAGTCTCGACCAACACCTCAAGAGACTCTCGCTAGATGGCTGGATCAAGGGTCAGATACAGAAGGCGATACTCCTGGACACTGCGCGGATAGTCAGGAGGTTCCTCTCTCTGTCGCCCTAACCACCGATAGCTTAGGCCCCACCTCGCTGCCGGTGGCACCCAAGGTTAGGTTTTTATAATGATTTTACGTTTTGTATGTATAGTTTTATATTTTACTTTTTGTATAATTATTTTGAAAATCTAACCTAAGAGAAAAAATAAAAATAAAGAGAATAATAATAATAATAATAATAATATTATCCAACGAACCCGAGACCTCCAGGGGTACACATACACACATGCGCCTATACACACACTCACACACAGTTACACACCCACCCCGCCTCTAGTTTGCCTTTGTTGGTCGCCTAGAGTGGAGCGCAAGAGCTAATGCTCGAAGGATGGATGTGTTTCCGTAAGTGGCGAGTTGGCATTTTGAAGTTTAAAGTCCAGGAACACCTCTCTATCCTTAGCCGTTTACACCAATGTTGCCGCCTCGTTGCCCCGAGTGGGCAATAGTTTGAGGGGCCCATTTAGTGAATGGCGAGTCACCGCCTACCAAAAGTTCAGTTTATGAGATATTGAAATGGTAGGTGTCCGTTATCTCACTCCATAGCCCGGTAATCCTGTCCACAACATCCCAACCCCATAGCCAATTCCATGTCGCTTCCTACCTGGCAATAGTTTGGCAACTGTGGTGGACTGTCCGCTAGCACATCCTCATGGTGTATTAGGGGATAGACCCCCATAGTTGCGCCCATCTCATTTATATTATATGGTACCAAAGGCCTCTTCATGTTGGCTTCGGCCCCATGTATGCCTTTCAAATGACCGGGTCCCCATGGGCCCGTGATCGGAAATCCGTACCAACATAATAATAATGCATAATTTAATTTGACTTGTAAAATTTGTAATTTTATTAATAAATGAATATGAATATGAATATGAATATGAATGGGAGTACATTATTCTTATGTGGATCGTTAAATTTTGATACTATGAATCATCATCATCATCATCCCAGCCAGTATACGTCCTACTGAAGGGCACAGGCCTCCTCTCAAAATAAGAGGGCTATAAGAGGGATACTATGAATGCAATGAAACAAAAAGTTAGATTTATAACTATAAATTAAAAATTTTAAAACCCCCCAACGCAATTAGGTCACAATTATGTTTGATAATTAAGTAAATGTCCATTAGGTAAATATTCGTCTAAGATCCCTTCCGCAGCTAACAAAAGAGCTGATAACTTTGAAACGGCTGAACCAATTTTAATAAAACATGTCTAAGAACCATTGCCAAGACAAGCTTTCGAATAAAAAAAACCGGCCAAGTGCGAGTTGGACTCGCGCACGAAGGGTTCCGTACCATTATCTATAAAAACGGCAAAAAAAAACACGTTTGTTGTATGGAAGCCCCTTAAATATTTATTTTATTCTGTTTTTTAGTATTTGTTGTTATAGAGCCAACCGAAATACATCATCTGTGAAAATTTCAACTGTCTAGCTATCACGGTTCGAAGTCTCAGTAATAGGGTCCCGTTTTTACCCTTTGGGTACGGAACCCTAAAAAAAACGGAATTAAATCGGTTCAGCCGTTTAAGAGCTATGATGCCACAGACAAACACATACACACATTAGCGGTCAAACTTATATAACACCCCTCTTTTTGTGTCGGGGGTTAAAAATATGTACAGTCTTACAATATCTACTTCTTTTACGACCGCTTTAGCCTAGTTGGTAGTGACCCTGCCTACGAAGCAAGAGGTCCTGGGTTCGAATCCCGGTAAGGGCATTTATTTTTGTGATGAGCACGAACATTTGTTCCTGAGTTATGGATGATTTCTATGTATTTAAGTATTTATTTATCTATATAAGTATGTTTATCGTCGTCTAGTACCCATAGTACAAGCTTTGCTTAGTTTGGGACTAGGTCGATTTGTGTAAGATTGTCCCCTAATATTTATTTATTTTAAAGACTATTTTATTAACATGTGGCACACAGTTTCTGGACACTGAAACGGGACGGACGGACGGACGGGTGGGACGTCCTCAGACTCGGTGGAGCGATGATCTTCGCAAGGCGGCTGGCAACAGCTGGATGAGAGTGGCCGAGGATCGTGCTCAGTGGCGTGCCATGGGAGAGGCCTATGTCCAGCAGTGGACGAACATAGGCTGATGATGATGATGATGATGACACTGTTTCACACAAGAACGTTTCCAAATAGTATCTATTATTGTCAGTAAACCTAACCTAAGTGGTTCAATGTTACCCGCGTTATCAGTAAAAGGCACTTAACACCTGTAGCGATAAGATACCGGCTGAAGTCAACTAAATTGAATCTAGCACTATGCGGCCCTAATAGAGCGAGTCTATCAATTGTTGAAAAAGATAACTATAAATTAAATTAAACGAGTGTGCTTTAGACCACACGACTGAAGTGAAACTTCTTTAGCTCCGTCTATAATAATGTATATATAATTATGGGTTTACTAATGTTTCGCAAATTACGTTTCCCAAACTGATTCATTTGGAAAATTTTTCATTTCCCAAATGTTTATTTTTTCTGAAACTGTAAACTTTTCAGGATTGTTATAAAACAAACCTAACCTAACCTAACCTACAGAATAGTCCTGAAATATATCCTGAATAGTTTACAGTTTCAGAAAAAATAAACATTTGGGAAATTAAACATTTGCCAAATGAATCAGTTTGGGAAACGTAATTTGCCAAAAGAAAGTACACCCCTGAAACACAGGATCTAATCTGGAGAGACGCAATTTTTTGTGTTTTTTTCACCTAAGTACTATATCAAGTTTGCTATGAAGTATCTTTTTGTATTTTTTCAGCTTCATTTTTGTTTTTTTAGTCTTTTTTTGTGGTTTTTTCAGTGCATCCATGTTTCAGTTTGTATTTAGTTTGAAATACTATATTATATATTCATTCAAAATTCGAAATATTAATTTTTTCCACTTTTGTATCGCTGAAGTTTAAAAGTTACTGGTACTTATGAAAATATGTTCGTTCAAAAATTTATTAATTATCACTAATATTATTCACTAGTAAGTGGCATGTAAACATGCAGGAATTCTTCTCTATAATGTTAATTCGTGATCCTATGCAATGCGAGAGCCTATCCTATACCGGTAGTCTTTGATCAATTATAACTGTAGATCCACAGTCGCGCGCCCGAAAATGTCCGAGCCAAATGAGCGCCACTTTGATAAAAGTGGCCTTCTTTTTTCTCAGTACGTTGCGTGAAATTGTCAAGTTTAGCTGTCAAGTGTCAACCGAAATGCGACTGTAATGAAGTAAAGACTAGGTTCAAATTTCTGTGTAGGTGATGATTTTAATTGTTACGCAAACAAATAAAAAAGTTCGGACATTCTTTGAAGGGGATTTTGTTCGGCAATGTGTATCTTCAGTTATAATTGATCAAAGCCGGTAGTATATTTATCACTCCTCTGCCCTACACACTTTGATCGTCGCGTTTATAATATCTTGATCATTCCATATTTGACATAACGTAGACTAATACGTACAGTACCGGCCATAAAGAATGCACATCGGTCTTTGGAAAAAGACTCGGCAAATGTCGGCTTCGTATAGCGTTGTCGCACGCTACTTATGTGACGTTTGTCAGTCGTTGTTCAGGTGCCGTAGGGTACGGACGCGTTCCGGTGAAAATATATAATATAGAGTTATTGAAACCCCCCAACTTTAAATTGTATGATGAATTACACTGATAGACTAATTTGAGAGCACAGATAGTGAAATGGAAGGAATTGAGATTTTTTGAAAATTTAAATTTACCAACTTTAAATTGTATGATGAATTACACTGATAGACTAATTTGAGAGCACAGATAGTGAAATGGAAGGAATTGAGATTTTTTGAAAATTTAAATTTATGAAAAAATAGGTGTCTTTTAATATACTCTAATCTCTTTTTTGACTATCCTTTTTCTAGTAGTTGCAACAACCCTCTATAGATATCAAAACTTTACATGTCATTAATTTGACGTAAACTAATTAAGTCCATGGAGTGCAGTATTTATTTGATATCAAACGTCACTTAATAAATACGGCTATTGATGGACGGCCGCCAGTGTTCGGAAATCGTCGTAAACTGCGAATTGTCTCTTGCTAAAGGCCGATGTGCATTCTTTATCGCCGGGTACTGTAGCAATTATTGACGTATATCGCTTCTATATGACTCTGTCAGCATAAGTGCATGACGTCATCTAACACGCGGTTTGTACGTGAACTTACCTATTTGTCGATGGCCAGAGATATAACTATGTTAATAGAAACAGACAAAACTACCATAGTTCGTTTAGGAACAATATATCCATTTCCCTTAATGTACAAAATCTTAGATATTTATTTTGTTTCACGCCCCTCTGTTTGAATCAAACTTAGTATACTGATTAAACTCATTTATTTGTAGCGCGACTGGCATGTTTGGTGTGAACAGGGTAGATGGTTTTATTAAACTCCTTGACTTCTACGAAGGCGATAGGTCTTTTACCAAAAGATTGGACAGATCCAGTAGCATAGTTCCAAAACATATATTACACTTTCTTCTTGGTGGTGCGACCATTCTCTAATTATTTAAGACGGTTCATAACTACATAAGTATATACTTAGTTATACTTAGTTGTATATACTTAGTTATATAATTATAATGTAATAATGTCAAATGATTTTATGAGATTTTATTTTAAGTTATTAGGTAGTTGAAATTATATTATTGTTACTTAATTTATTAAATTTATTAATTGTGATAGTAATAATGGGATCATTGCCTTAGTAAGTGAACAATTTATTGGGTCTATAATGACGCCCATAAAATTTTTGTTCCGAATTTTCAAGCCCATAACGTTTTCTGTCATAATTTTTCTTCCTCATGTTATCGGAAGACATAAATTGGATTTACGATTTTCTTAAGCCATAATTCTATAAGGACTAAATAAGTAAAGTCATATCATTCAGTATGATGGATGCATCACTCTTCATAATGTTAAAGGTAATAAAGTCACTCATGATAATTATTGCAAGGTCTTTTTTCGCAAGTCATAATTATATTTAGACACAATATATTACTTTGTAATAACATTCAATGTCATGGTTGTATGACATTTCATAATATTCAAGGTAATAATCCTTTTTTGCACTGTCATAAAAAATACCTAACATCGAAGGCTAAGGCTAAGCCTTCTGAACCTAACCTGTCCGAGCCGCTTCTGCCCTGAAAGGTCTTGCTCGCTCGCTTCGCTTGCTCGCTGCCAGCGATATGCATTATTTATTTTTAAAGTTATGATCAATAGGATTATGGATCATTGCAGTTAGAACTATTTTTATTTAATTATTTTATTTATTTATTTAAAAAAAAAAACAAAATTGCAAGGTTATACAGAGGACAGTATTATCCGGTAAGCGCCAAACTAGGCTGAGCCTGTATCTTGGCACTCACAGAGTCAGTTTACAAACATTATGATATTATAACTTTAACAGATTACACAGTTGTCCCGTTGGCTTTAGTGGAATTATAACCATAAACACTGCATAACTATTATTAAGCGATATGCTTTAAAAAATTATGACCATCGATATTTATGAGCAAGAATATTATGGACATCAATTTCAGAATTTCAAAATTCGGATAAAAAAGATTATGGAAGAAAAGGGGATCCCCAATTTATTTTATACTGATTGATGACTCAACAGCCGAACCACATGTAGAGTTGTAAAGTTTATTGAAACGCTTTTAATTTGTATTAAACAACCGCAATTGTGATTGATTTACAAAAGCAGCAAGTAAAAGTCAAAACTAAGCAGCTATCACATAGAAACAAGCTATGACGACTTAAGTCCTAGCCTCGTTGCTTCTATCAGTTACACATGTCATTCATTATCACTTACCTTTACGGGCGACGAAGCGAGCCACAGTTGGAAAAGATCGGACGTCACTGACGTACTCCGCGCCTGGTGGTTCGGCCTCGGCGACAGCGGCCCCGTAGACGTCAAACTGTGGAGCCTGTTCACTTCATCACTTGAAGCACACTCTTTAAGATACCTGTCGAGAACTTTTGGACTACTCTCAAGCAACTTCTTAAGCTTTGACAAGTCTTCATCAGTGCAATCGTCCGGCGACGAACGCACTATCACTTCTTTATACTCTTCAGCGTGCATTATTAGTTCGTTAGTAGCTAAAACGTCGTATACGACACTATTGCCTAAATTTTCGGGACTAGGATCTATTTCTGTAAGGTAATCTTTATCACATTTTTTGTCCAGTTCACAACCATTCTGATCTGTTATCTCAACTATCATCACTGGTGGGTTTTCTTTAAGCATGTTGTTGTTTTCAGTGACCTCCGGTCTTTTGATTTCTTCGGGTAGTTCGTAGACTAAGCGCATTAGTTCGTGAGACCTTTTCCTTTTGTCGCCTTCTATTGCTTTTTCGCTCGTTGCTTTGTCTTCTGCGAATTTGGCGCAGTCTTTTTTAGCATCTGCTTTCTTTTTGGTATCGATAGGAGTTTCGGAGGTCATGGCACGTTTTTTCAGGGAGCGGGTGTGGAGAAGATTTCAGGAGTATTGACCCACATTTCTTTAAACAACTTCGACGTTGAGTACCTGAGAACAAAACATAAAGTATAACACGCTGATTGGTTTTATTTTGGGGATATATTTAATAACATCCAATGCTACATTTCACTGTGTTTTCATTAGAGTAATTTACGTTACTAAGTATTGTCCTTTAAAAAGACGGAATTTATAGTTATTATAAAATAAATAATAATAAATAATAAATATCACGGCACAATTCACACCAATTGACTTAGTCCCAAAGTAGGCTAGGCTAAGCTTGTATTATGGGTACTAGGCAACGAATACACATACTTATATAGATAGATACATACTTAAATACATATTAAACACCCAAGACCCGAGAACAAACATAAATAAGAGTTACGAGTAGGTATCTAACGTAGCGGTTAGCTGCATAATTACCGATTACACTAACGGTGATCATGATCAAAGTAATATAAGTGCCATCGACAAAATTAAAACTTATCATGTGATTGACACCGTCACAACAAACGATAGATTCCTCCTAGCGACCCGTCGCTATTCTAATCGCCGGTGAACATAGTTCCCCGAAGCGTCTATTTGGGTTGGGCGAGATATTATTGCCCCATTTTATGTCATACGAATGTTGCGCAGCAGATCCTTTGGAAGCAGTATACTTGCAAACCTAAACAAAATGTTAGAAGCACACGGGATTTTTACAAGGTTTTATTTAACCTACAATGTATGTTCGGGTGGAATCCTGCAACTGAATTTGAAAGCAATTATCCTCAATCAATTGAGATGAAATTTTGAATACATATGTACCTAAGTCAGGTGATAATGCAATATTGTAGTACCAAGCCTCTAATCTGATGATGGAGGCGGAAAAGGTGCACAATTGCACATAGGAACTCCTCAACAACTCAACAACATGATCCCATCGTGTTTGGACTTGTTCGGTCTGTATTGATGAGTAGTTTAAAAGTGTACAAAAATATGCCAAAAAAAAAATTGTGCCAAAATTATATTTTTTGTATAAAAAACTTAGTTTTCTTGGTTATCACGAGCAACAAAGAATAATAATTATATGAAATAATTAAACGATTAACGGCTAAAAATAATTCAGTTTATTTCAAAAGTTTTATTCATGACCACAGGATTGACCGTTTCTTCAAGGGATTAGCACCAAAATAAATAAACCATAGAGAAACTCGTGCTGTAGAATGAAACATTACATTATCGGTGATTTTGGGGTGATTTAGTGCTTTTGTATAAACGTGTATTTTATGTTAGTCCTGGACACTTAAATAACTTATTTATGTGCTACTTACTAAACACAAAGTACAGTATTTATAAGACTGATATGACTGTTTTAGAATTATTATACAATTAAACAATAAAATGTAGGTAATAAAATCATTTCATGTTAACGAAATATTTCGTGCAATAACATACAATAAATTCATAAGTTACTGCAGAATACAGAAACATGATAAAGAAAGATCGACGCACCTTAATGTCCTTAGCAATGACATAGTTTTCCTTGTTCGTGACATGTTTTCTACCGTAGAAGTGAGTAATTCGGTGCAAAAACTGTCTTGTTTAAGAGTCATAATTTACTATAAACAACCGTAAATAATGGCATTAGCAAAGACACCATATAATGTAGCAGTAAGTAATTGCATTGACTTAGAGTTTAATGTTTAATGTTTAATGTTTATTTGGTCAAAAAACGGCACAATATAATGATTGAACTTAAAGAAAAACTTAAGTAATACATAGGCCAGCAAATATGCCACAGTTAATTTATGCCAATGAAAATATTATTTAAGTGACACTTTTTATCTTGCTTTGTTGTTCTATTTGATCTTTTATTATTACATCTAGTCTCGGTATTCTATGTTTATGCTAATTCTTCAACAAAAACCAATGCTTGATTTACATTTGAAATCACTTGATTTGTTATTTTAGAGCGTCCACCTGAAATAAAACCAAATTCCGCTTGAAAATCCCTTCAGATACTTTCATAATCTTTATCACGAAACTTAAGCTTATCATACAATGTGAAGAGTAAAATCATCTTAACAAGCAGATACGAGATATGAAGCAAATATTGGCTATTTTGGAATCGAAATAGTGTTGCTTTACTGTTCCATCACAGTATCCCTCCGGTACTATGATGTCACGTAGCTTCCGTCCTTGTTGACTTGCTGACATCTTCAGAGAAATTGTTTTCCTTTACCGTCTGTAGTACTGTCGGCAAAGGCCGGTAATATTGACTCATTATTGTTAGATGGCTTCAAATGGGAATTGAAGGAGTTTGAAGGGTTGATTGGTTTTTTATCGTGGGAAAACGTTTGATATTTTATTTACCATTCTTCTGTATGAGAATAGTTATTGAAGATGGTCATTCAAGCGATGCAAGTTATTTTTCTGTGTAGCCATTAAATTACTTACAATGTTGTTAAAGACAATGTTGTTGGACACAACAACATCGCTGTTGAATTTAACTGTATATTTTACTTTGCTATGGGAAAAATGATGTAAAAAAATTAACTCATTACAGAAAAATGTACTTGACAGTGGATAGTCAGGAAAGGATAACGGTAGATTTATTTAATATTTACTGTGAAAAACCTCTGAATTGAATAAAAAGATAAAAATATAATGATACCTACATCAACCTTAAAGTATAAAAATTGGTTAAAATATGTTTGAAATGGCTAACATCTGAAAAGACTTCGTAAAAAATTCCAGGTAAATCTAGTAAAAACTCTGCTCAATCGAGCAAAATGACTTTCAAAGCTTAAATGACAAGGGTCAGAGTGATGATGTCACAATTGAAAAAATAAGTGAACCTACCCCAAGTGGTGACCGCATGGGCGGAGTATGAAAAGCTAGTGTAAGAAATGTAACATCGTCTCCGAACGGGTCCGCGAAATACTAAAATAATTGAAGATTGAAGGTTTTTTTTTCCTGTAACTGTGACCACACAAATTATATTTAGACACATTTGCTACGGAATGTAGATCATGATTACTTTTATTAAGCTTCCGATATTTCGACGCATGTAAAATCGGCCCAGACGCCAGCTTGACCCCTTAAAGGCCCAGTTTGCGTGCAGTGGCTAGACATCTGTCCATACCAATCCATACCAATTTACTTCAACGGCTGCAAGCAAATTTGTTTTGAAACTGGCAAGCCGGCGCTTGGGAAGATTGTACTAGGTTCATTCTCACGGGCAGACGATCTAAGGCAATGTGAAGGGAAGTCTCATGTACTCGTAATTAACCGTGAACCATAAAAAACTGCCAAACAAATTATTTTACTTATTCAATGAAACTTTTATCGTAGTATCTAAAATATTCAGCAAAAACAAACAACTATAGTATGTGGTCCATACTATAAATACAAGACTAAGACAGATATTTGGAAAAAAGTATATAGACTCCTAAAGCTAAGGTAAGCTAATAAGTTCATCACAGAGTTGATAATAATAAGAATAAGAAATTTAAGAATAAAAATAATAATAATATTTTTTTAATACGCATAGCGTAGTACTCATACAGCGCGAACTATTTTTTCTACGAACGTGCAAGAAACACTGATCGGTAAATTAGTAGTAAGTTCCCAGGTGACAACTAATGAATACGAAATGAGATGGTCGAGTCATTTCCACCACGAATTCACAAACTACCAACAAATTGCCGCAACGATCTATGTAAATGTAGCGTTAAAAAGTAATTTGTATACATTTCATGATAAGTGGCGTGTCGGTGACGGCAAATCAAATTGTAGGCTTTGAAATTTGAGTTCAAGTGCCAGGAACGTAAGCTTACAGCACTTATAAACAAGAGTAGACTTAATGACCTTTGCTACATTACAAAGGGTTAAAACGGGACCCTATTACTGAGACTCCTCTGTCCGTCCGTCCGTCTGTCTGTCTGTCTGTCCGTCTGTCACAAGGCTGTATCTCATGAATCGTGATAGCTAGACAGTTGAAAGTTTCACAGATGATGTATTTCGGTTGCCGCTATAACGAAAAATAATAAAAAACAGAATTTAAGGGGGCTCCCATACAACGAACGTGACTTTTTGCTCGTTTTTGCTTGATATTGATAACGGCAACAGGTAGACGCTTGAAATATTCACAAAATATTTAGTTATTATATTCACTTTAAAAATTAATAATTAAATTAAAATAAAACAAATATTTAAGAGGGGCTCCCATACAACAAACGTGATTTTTTTTGCTGTTATTATAGATAATGGCACGGAACCCTTCGGACGCGAGTCCGACTCGCACTTGGCCGGTTTTTATGTATAAAAACGCACGAAGCATAATGTAAGTCATTTATTAAGATGAAAAATTATTTTCTATGTTACCTTTTTTATGCTCGCAAAAATCTAAATATTTAGCTCATTGCTGAAACATTCAATACATTCATATCATAAAAATGGTAAACAATATATTGCGTGAAACAATTGTGCATAAAACAATCTAATCATAAACTAACTAAATTAATAGATGCCAAAACTACGATAGTAAACTAAAACAATTGAACATCACGCCAATTCAGAATAGCCAATAAATCCAATGATGACTAATCTACCTTTATACAGTTTTCCTTCCTCGTCTGCAAATCATTTTATTTCATAGTCGCCCGAGGGAAGGATACTGGAATCGTTGGATTACAGTCGCGTGTCGCGGTATCGTAACCGACCGCGACTTTGAGGGACGTGACTTTAAGTGTCAGTTCTGTTAAGCGTGAAAGCTACACCAATCCATACTTCCATACTATATTATAAAACTGAAAGGCGTCTGTTTGTGTTTCTGTATACCTCTACACGCTTAAACTACTAAGTAAACCGATTTAAACGAAAGCCTATTTTTAGCAGTGGACGTCTTTTGGCTGAATGATGATGATGATTAACAAAATGACTTCTCTGCAACAAGCTTACAACAATCCCTCTTTAATTCCACCCAACCCGTATTAAAGTCGTTAAAAATCTGTGACTTAATTAGGTTCCAATATAAGTTTTTCTAGATAAGAGATCTAATTTTACTGTAACTTTCAATGTCACTGCTAGAATCTCATTTCCTGTCAAAATAAATGAAAGATACTGACTTCAGTTAAAGCGGATGATGAAAAATGGCTGATTTTTTTTTCTTAAATGTTTCTCTCCTGGTATTGATTTTCTCTGTGATTAATATTGACACTTTTATGAACTCAGTTTCATGATTCAAATGGTTTAAATTACCTATAAATATGCATTATAAATTACGTTACTCACACTCTCTGTGTTGGGCGGAACTAAGTCATATATTTTAACATGTTCTGTTCTAATTATTGCAATAAACTAACTTTTTTTTACATTTATTTTCCGACGCAAAGGCTATGAAGCAAACAGCGTATAATTATAATATAACTTATTTGTCGTGTTAGTGCCCCAAAGAAAACGGCTGCGTCGAAATATTGAACAGAGTGCTCAGTAAAACATTCCATTAGATGAACTTATTAAAATCTACATAAATTATTCGCAAGCTCTTCTTGACGCGTATGCCCTTTTTTTGGCACATTCGCCTCATTCGCTCGACATAAATCTCCCACAACCAAAACAATTTTTCGAGCCAAGTAAAACCGTACCACTTTTCACATCCCGACGGCTCCGTCACTTCATGTTTACCGTCCTTTCAGTTGATTTGCTTCGGTTCTACACGAATGCCGCTTACCATACAAGGGCAAGAGTATCTACAAAAACATAAAGTCAAAATCAAAAATTAAAGTTATTTCTCAGATCGCTGTCTCAGATACCAGATGATGGTGCTCAAAACCGAGAAGGCTGAAATAAGGTTCTTCCGATGTCAAACCACCACTATCTACTCAAGGGTATCCTTGTACGTCACTTGGATCAACATCCTTAACAAAAAGGTTTATGATTTTAATGGGTAGGTATGCTTGAGGGGTTTGGGTAGTTGGCTAGGTGTAAGTAAGTCCAAATTTGCCACATTCATGGATTCAAAACATTTTATTTATCAATCATTGTAATACAACCTAGACTAACGTATTTTAATACAGAAATGTAAATGTTTAGATAGTTAATGGGAGAATTACTGTATTTAAGACATCAGTGGCATTGTTTTGTTTACATTGGGTTGATTGCCTAAGCCTTTCAGGTATTGTGATGATTTGCCAAACAATAAGTAACTAAGTAGGTAATTAATATTATTATTAACTGCAACAATCCTACAATTTAAGGATTTAAGTTAATGATGTATAAAGTGTATTTTTTTCTGAAATAAACAGTTTTAAATTTTAAATTTTTTAAATTTTTTTTTAAGGCGAAATTTTAAACCTGATACAAAATACGTAAAAATGTGTTCGTGGGAACAGCCACGTAAGAGAGATGTTGTTGTTGTTGTTGATGCGGAAGGCCAAAGCACAACAGTTCAAATACTGCTCCTTGTCAGCAAGATTGCGAAGTATGAATGATTGATTGAAAATTGCACTAAGCCCGCAAAAAAGTACTTACTTAATTGCTGACTTTTCTAACGCAAGAACGCTGTCATACTGATGATTCGGCATTCATCATTTAATAAATATAAGAGTATTTTTTAGAAACTCTATGAAAACTTCACTTTTTTAACTTAGTTTTATTTTTCGCAATTCTCACACATAATTATCATCAACCGGCACTTAGGTACTTAATCACGTCTAATACTGAAAAAATCACCACGACGTTTTGCCTCGGTCGCGCGGTCGCGTGTCGTAGTCGCAGGTCGTGCGCGTCAGCATCGGAGTGCCACCTCTACATAAAGTCTGTACGCTTAGTATAAGTTTTGCTTCACCAAAATACTTCTCGATCGCGTTTACGTAAAAAAATCAATTACTAGGGAAACATGGACAGCGTCTCCGCGGCCGCGCGTCCATGTTTCCATAGAATTGAAATTTTTACGTAAACGCGATCGAGAAGTATTTTGGTGAAGCAAAACTTATACTAAGCGTACTGTATTTGTAAAGCAGCCGGTTTTCGGCTCACACTTCCTTTGCAAAATATAAGCAGAGGCAATGTTGACAAACGGTGGTTTGGAGAAAAATGATATCAATTTCCGCTGAAACGATTCAAATGAAAGCGAAATGATGCTTAAGGAATGGCGTTGGTGGAAGGGAAATATTTCATATTACATTGAAAACTTTTATGATAGAAGGTCGTATCATTATGAAGATAGGTAATGGTTTTTGTCAATTTTCAGAATATTGTCACTTTAAGTCATTACAAACCGTAAGGCATTACATTGTATATACCGTGGTAGTAAAGTTTAAATTGTGTTACCGGATGCAGAAGTTATGACTTTTTTGAATAGAAGCTACGACCAATGATTGCTAAGATTTCAATGTATTGCAAGAGTGTGTATGTGTGAGTTTTGCCACACCTGGTTTCGATACAAAACGGGACTCATGGCACTTCCACTAGTTTTTTCTGTTCCGTGGGCTGGTTCGTTCGTGTCTGCGCGGCCGAAAATGCAGGACGCGCGATATAAAGTGTTGTACTACTGTACTTAAGTACTTAATATTCCGTCAATGCGTAGGATAACATTTTAACTTTAAGGCGCTGTCCAAGAACGGTGAAGTACATCGATTTTCGAGAAGACCATATTAACTTCGTCTGCAATCAATAGATGGTGCTGTTCCAGCGAACGTTGTGCTTCAAAAATAACGCAACCTTTTTTGAACCAGACTCTAAGATTGTAAATTTTTCTCGTGAAGGTACTTCTAATGCGACCGCGGGGTAAAAAGCTAGCAAATTATAATTATTACTTGTAGCCTATAAAGTCTCGATTAATTAAGAATCCAACTGCCAACCTGTACGCTTATTATCTAACGCGCTGACGCTTGCTTTCGCATCCACTATTTCTTTCTGTCAAACGGTATACGATAGTGACAGAAAGAGATGGTGAAAGCGAAGCCAAGCGCCCGCGCTGTAGACAATGCAGCCTCTTTTAATGTACGGCTGTCATGTGAAACAATGCAAGAAATTTAATATCTCACGCACGAGATTCATTGTAAAATACTGAAGTGTATTAAATGCAATAAAATTTTAAAGCTTGCACGCGGCGCGAATGTTGCGTAGCTTAATGCATCTGTCACGTATACTATACCCTATTCTATTCTACTTATGGGCATTATCAATATAAAGTGTACCATTTACTTTTTTAAATGAGAAAATCTTGGTGTTTTCTTATTCAAAATCACTAGAGCTATTAATATATTCGGAAAGAAAAAAGTTTCCTTATGTTTTGAGTCAGTTTTGGGACTTTTTTACATGCAGCTTCCATACAGTGGGATTAAATTAAGAAAATGTAATAAATGAATTTGTTAGGAAAAAGCTTTCAAAAATTATGTTCATTTCAAAATATTACCATTCGGTACACTCATAAATAAAAAGCAGCGTTCGAGTTTCATCATCATTGTCCCAGTTTATTATACGTCCCACTGCAGGGCACAGGCCTTCTCTCAGAATGAGAGGACTTGGGCCGTAGTTCCCGGGCAGGCACAGTGCGGATTGGGAAGTTCACACACACCATTGAATTTCTTTGTAGGTGTGTGCAGGCTTCACGATGTTTTTCTTCACCGTAAAGCTCACGGTAAATTAAAAATGTAAATTCGCACATAAATTCCGAAACACTCAGAGGTGCGAGCCGGGATTTGAACCCACGACCCTCTGCTTGAGAGGCCATAGGTCAAACTACTAGGCCACCACGGCGTTCGAGTTTACCAGAAGTTAAATTTGGGACCTCTAGGTACAAAAAAAACGATGGAAGCGTCCAGATACTTCTAGTAACCATACCACAGCAATATCTATTCTAAAACTTAAAGACAATTAAGCAACCATTAAAAGCAAAATAAACTCGTCAACCAGAACCAAAGGAGAACTAACATAACTTTGATATATTTCCCTCAGCCCTAAAAGTATTCCGTTTCTACAAACATGAAAACACCCGCAGGCTTCCACAAAGTCACAAAGAGCCCAAACTGGACTCAAAAACTTTGTAGCAAAGCGCAAACTAAAAGCCACAAACAAAGATTTAAACCCTTTGCCTCCTCTGCCACAGTACACATAAACTCAGTAGAGATAAACTACGATAACATGGCCCGCCCCTCCAAATTACTATTTCAATGGTGTTATGTGACATCCTTACGAAAGAGTGTGTATGTGTAGTCTGCTTTTATTTTATTGCTGTATCAGCACGCACACATGCGTTGAAAGTTTTGGTGGTGCTTTATAAACACTTTCACAAATAGGTACATTGAAGACTTCTTGAATTTTGGAGGGGCAGGCCATGTTATCGTAGTTTATCTCTATTTAATCCTCAAACAACGCGTCAATTTTGTATTTCCGCAAACGCGCGCTGTACGCAGTCATGGCAGGAGAGCTGATTGACAGTTTTGGGTAGTTAAATGTCACATTTTGAAGTACAAAATTTCGAAATGCCTCAATGATTTTTTTATATTGTATCAGTAAATTTATGAGGGTGGATTCAGCCCCCGCCCCGCCACCCGTCAGCCAGGTCTGTGGTTCTGTGCTTGGGTATCATAGGGAAAGCATTAGACAAGTTTTCAGCGTGCCTCAAATACCTACCCAAAAATGTCAATCAGCTCTCGGACTATCAGTTTTGCATTCTCGCCCAATCTCATCCAGAAGAACAGGCGTTGAACGACTGCATATTTGGGACGGGATATAAAAGCCGTGGAAGCCTAGCGGTTGACCTATGGCCTCTCAAGCAGAGGGTCGTGGGTTCAAATCCAGGGTCGAACCTCTGAGTTTTTTCGGAAATTATGCGCGAAATTACATTTGAAATTTACCATGAGCTTTACGGCGAAGGAAACCATCGTGAGGAAACCTGCATGCACCTGGAAAGAAATTCAATGGTGTGTGTGAAGTTCCCAACCCGCACTGGGTTCGCGTGGGAACTACGGCTCAAGCCCTCTCATTCTGAGAGGAGGCCTGTGGCCTACAGTGGGACATATATAGGCTGTGCTGATGATTATAAAAGCCGTGGTAGGCTGAAGCCGTATTGTCCAACGCGTAGGCGCTGGCTATAGCATAATCCATCTTTCTAACCTCATCCTTCATGGTGTGAAAAAGATTATGATTCCGCGTGCGTTAGACAATATAGGCCGACGCAGACCAGATACGTGTACGTGTCACGCACCAGTTGTAATGAATGAAAATGTCAGAAAGATGGCACACCATGTGCACGCATCTAGTGCCCCATATTGCGTGTCTCCTGGTCTGCGCCGGCCTTGAGACCTCTGGCGTACGTAGATCTATAGCTTCACAAGAAGAGGATCATGAGTTCAAATCTGTGCACTTCAGAGGTTTTCGGAATTCATGTCCGAAATATTTAATTTTTAATAGTTAAACAAACCATTTATACTAATATATAACATATGTACAACTATCCTAGACTAAAAAAAAAAAGTATGTACAATAAGAAAAAAGAAAACAAAAATATAAAATATAACTAAAACATATTCTGAAAGCTAGTCCCCTTAGGCAAGGTGCCGAAGATGCTGGCAGCGTTTCCTCTTTGAATAGCTAAGCTAATTCTTTGTCCGAGGAAGCTGCCAGCTCTTCGGTCACCTGTGACGTCGACTAACCTCTTAGAAATATCCTTAAAGAGCTTTAAGGCGCTAGGACCCCACGGACCAAGGGTCTCGACACCGAATGGGACAAAATCGTATTCGCTGCCTAGACCCCTGTATTTCAGTCTTTTCGCCTTTTCAGCCGCTTCTGAAGCTGCACCAGGTCTGTTGCAAGTACCATGGAGATGGGAAGGGGCCAGCGTGTCTGAACAAGTGGCATCCCATACCAGCACCCGACCCATCTTCCATGGAATCAGACTCATACCATCCGGTCTCTTGCCATCGTCTCTTGCAATGCCTGTGGGCTCAAGCAACGTTGGCACGTTGACGGTGGCAAGGGACCGGCGTATAATGTCGTTTAGTGCAGCATGTCTTGAGAAGCGGCCGGCGCTTTTTTGACATGACAGTCCGTGATGTCCTAGCCGGTCGACGTCACTGCCACAGGGACACACGTGAGGAGCGCAAACCGGAACCCCGAGCCGTAGACAGGTTGCAATTCTGAGCGTGTCAGGCTCAAGAAAGGTTCCAGTATTAGACGATGGAAACGCGTGAAGCCAGTAGCTGGCCTCATGCGTTCCCACAGCCAATAGCCTAGCTCGTGCCGAACCTGTACTACAGCTCAAGAGATGGTCATAGGTAATTTTGCAGTGTATGTCGTCCCAGCTCCTCTGTGAATTTGTAGAAACTGGAAAATTTTGACCTGGGCATGCAATTAAGAAAGCCTTTCTAGCTTCTTCCAAGCCAGCAATCTCAAAGTTTGAAGGGTTGGCCCTTAAAATTTTACTTATGAGATTTGCTGAACTATAGGCAGAAGATAGGAAGGCTGGCAAAGCGACACTCGAAATTTTGCGAGTCCCTAACCCACCATAACGGATGGGCAGGGATGCTTGGGTCCAAGATTGCTCGTTCAGCTGCATATTTAGGATCGATTCTAAGCTAATTTTAATTAAGTCGTCAAATTGAGTTAAAAGATTTGGGTGGTTCCAAAAGGGACAGCAGCGGAGCACATATGTAAATTTTGGGACGAAAAGACAGGATTTTAATATGCAAAGTGCATAATGCGAACTAATTTCAAGAAGACGGTCAGCGGAATTTTGAAATTTAGTAATAGAATTATTAATGTATTCAGGAATAGACGCTTCAAATATTGGGGACCCTAAGAGGCAAAGGGAATTACTGCTTACAATTTTAATATTTGGAGCAAGAATATTGAATTTTTGCTTTACGTCATTTATATTTAAGTTGGAATTATTTATAAAGAGTTCGCATTTGCCAAAATTAAGTTCCAAACCAATGGACTGAAACTTATTTTTGATTGAAAAAAGGTCTGAAAACACAGTATCCACATCACCTCCTAGGGTTCCGTCGTCCAAATACCATACGTTAAATTTAGAATTTAAATTTTTAATTATTGGATTTATAGCTAAACTAAAAATTGCAGGCCCAAGGGGATCACCCTGTTGACAACCTACTTCTGAGGAAAGTTCATTAGAACGATATAACAATTTAGTTGGGTCAGCGTAGCTGAGAAGAAGATAATTATATATTTCCGGTACGTGCTGTTTTATTTCCGTCAGCAGGGTATCCCTATTTACCGAATTGAAAGCGTTTTTAACATCAATTTTGATTACTACTTCAGGTTGTCCGTAAGTTAGAAAGGAGCGTAGGGCATGGACGGCTGCCTCACATCCTCCTTTTATACCGAAACCTAACTGTACGGGTTCAAATTCCGAATTTAATTTTGATGAAATATGTCGAACAGCAATTTTGGAAGCCAAACGGCGTAAAGTTGATCCAACAGCAATTGGTCTCACCCCTCCGTCCTTTTTGGTGAGGGCGATGAGGTTTGCACCGAAAAGAATGGGAACGATTTCTGAATTGATATTGCCTGAATACATAAAGTTAATTAATTTAGTGATAGAATTTAAAAGTTGATCACCTGCATCACCCACAGAATGAGATGTTAAATCTTTCAAATGCTGGGGTGAGATTCCATCCAAACCTGCGGCCGAACCTGGTTTAAAAGATAAAATGGCATCCATTACATCCTTGTTTTGAATTTGGAGGCATGATTGCCCTGCTGTTGGTGGATCGAGAAAATATGGGTTACATTAATTACATTTGAAAGTTACGATGTACTTTTGAAGTAATTCTATGGTGTGCAGGCCGTCTTAGGATTTTCAGATACAAACAAATACTGTCCTCCATTGACCAAAAACTAATAATTTTCGTATAAACGAACTGGGACGGGACCGCGCGGGTACGAATATGGGGGGTTACTACGAAATTCGAAGTTCGAAGTTCGGATCGTGCGGACCCTCTCACTCTCGTAATAAATACCATTAGCGTGAGCGGAACGGCATGAAACGAAGTTCGAATGTCGCGCTTCGTAGTATAGGGCCTGGGCCGGTCATATAACCCGAAGAACCGATAACCGTTGGGGTAGACGTGTTCTTGAGTGGAGACCACGGATCGGGAAACGTAGCGTAGGACGTCCTCAGACTCGGTGGAGCGATGATCTTCGCAAGGCGGCTGGCAAGAGCTGGATGAGAGTGGCCGAGGATCGTGCTCAGTGGCGTGCCATGGGAGAGACCTACGTCCAGCAGTGGGCGAGCATAGGCTGATGATGATGATGAAACGAATATACCTGACTTTCAGAGCCCCCGTAAGGACGAAGCCCCGTGTGGTTATAGGAAAGATAGTGCTGATGGTGCGTGTGTAAAGTTCCCAAACTGCACTGGGCTCACCCGCGTGGTGGGGTAACTATAGCGCAAGCCGTCTCATTCTGGGTTGAGCAGTAGCTTGCCAGCTAATAAGCCGGAGATAGATGATATTCGGGACAATATTCTTAGACTCATCATCGAAACACGTCCACTGCTAAACATAATAAACAGATCGGTCCTGCGCCATCCACATCCAATGTGTTCCGCATCCTTAAACAGGTCGTCACTCTATTTTGTTGGAGCCCTACCTACATTGCGTCTTCCGGTCTGTGGACTCCATTCAAGAACCTTTTTGGTCCCATCGGCCATCAGTTCTACGAGCGATGTGCCCTGCCCACTGCCACTTGAGTCTGGCGATGGCTTGGTCTTCGGTCTTGTATTCCTAGATTACCTACTGTTTATTTACATTGTTTCCGCCACAGTATTAGCAATGCGCAGAAATGACAATCATAAAGTATTAATGGAATTCCAAATAGAAACCCATTAAACTTTAATGCTGTTATGCAATTTAGTCTAGTTTATGGTCTGCATCTCCTCGTAAACGTATAATCTAGAATTTAATTAGGTCTGACGCCTCCAGGAAATTGCTGGGTCAAACGCAATAGCACGAGGCAATTTAGCCGGCTGAAGTTTTCAGCTGACATATTTTTAAAAACTTGTTAAGTGCGTTTCAGGGCACGCACAGTGCAGGGTTCTGTATTAATATGTATGTATGTAAATAAATAAATAATATAAACTTAAAAAAAAGAAACAAAGAAAATCGACAAACGTTTAGATATGCATATTGATGAGATATAGGTATGTACAAAAATAAAACCTATCAAGGGATCTCTCCCAGTTAACTCTTGTCAATATGACAGTGATGATGATGAACAAAACAAGGCCGATTGACAACATCATCATCCCAGGCTATATGTATACGTCCCACTGCAGGGCACAGGCCTCCTCTCAGCAGAAACCACGCGGGTTGTTTGTACCTATTCTGATAAAAAAAAACTATAAACATAGGAAAGCATTTACTTGGTCGACTATAAATTAATATTATAAATTGTGAAAGTGTCTCTGTCTGTCCGTCTAAGGGCCTATGCACGCGGCGTTTTTTAAACGCGCCGTCGACGCGCGTTTTAGGAACGCGCGTTTACAGTGCGTTTTTCATTCCATTAGAACAGCCTTAAGGCCCCTAGCACACGGCGGTTTTTAAATAACCCGCATGCGTATCGCGTTTGTATCGATACAAACGCGCGTCGACGGCGCGTTTAAAAAACGCCGTGTGCTTAGGCCCTTAAACCTTAAACCTCTGCACCGATTTAGATAAAATTTGGCATGGAGATAGTTTGAAACCCTGGAAAGGACATAGGATAGGTATTAACCCGGAAAATTGCATAGTTCCCGCGGGATAATAATAAACGAATTCTGTGCAGATGGAGTCGCGAGCAATAGCTAGTTCCAAATAACCAGCTTTCTAATGCTAAGAGTCTCTGATAAGGGCTTCGTTTTATCATATTGACTGCGGAACGCTAAACAAGAGTATCTTTTTCCTCCATATCACAAAGGCATGGACTTTACCCACCTGCATTGTGAGGAAAAAATAATGGAATCCCTGTCCCTTACCACGTGCGTATCGAAATTTCCTGGTCTCTCATTAACATAAAAATTTGTTTTCCTTATAGCGCACGTATTTACGATATAACATAGTATACTTTGTTTGTTTGTCAGCTGACCTTATTTTTGCGAAGGGAGCAAAATAAAAAATCTTATTTGACTAATAACGCAGAGTGTGCAAGTTATAACGTATATATTATTAAACATAGTTTTTCCCGTGGCTTCGCTCGCATGAATTGATAAATCTAGCAGTTGACTTGAAACTTTAGGTATAGAGAACCTTTATTCACTAATATACTATTTGACAAACTCGCGTGGTACAATATCTGTCAGGACAGGGCAGACTGGCGTAGTATTAATGTCCAATTTTCAGTTGGGCAAAAAGTGATATTTTATTCCAAGCGGAAGCAGTTAGCTTTAATTTTTTTTCTACTTCTGTAATTTTATCTGTTTTTAGATGGTCACGACTCACGAACAATGAAATAGGAACATAATATGACTTCAGAAAAGTCTATACTCTATAACAGCACTTGTGTCTTAATGTCGTTATATGGATACGCTAAAGTAGATTTGTAGCAACAGGAGCGAAAATACCGTCATAGAGTGATTTTTTTAATAGCTATAATTTTTAAAATACATAATTTAAATTTTTAAATATTTATCTATAACTATTACAACGTGGCTTATCATCTAATTCCGGCTTGATGAAGACCTATGGGACACTCTGTAGAACATAGGTACAATATAGTTCACTTGGCGAACTGGACGCCAGCGGAAAGCGGAGCGGGTAGTGGCGCGGCAAGCGTTTTCTCCGTTCATTGCGTGTAGTGACCGGTAACCACAATGCGGCGAGCGTTTCGACGGCGTAATGAACAGAGAAGTACCTACAACGTTCATTCGGATGTCATTGATTACATTGTCATCTTGAAAGCCGAGGTACCTACCTACCTCATCGCTTTTAGACAGCGCCCTCTATTCTTGCTTTAAGTTAAAATATTATCACAGGGGTACGCATTATCGGAGACCGTTTTGCCTAACGCGCGGGCGCTTGCCTTCGCTTTCACCATCTCTTTCTGTCACCATTTCTTTTTTTTATTATGAGAGGGAGGCAAACGAGCAAGCGTGTCATCTGATGGTAAATGTTCACTGCCCACAAATATCAACAACTCAAAGAGTCACCAATCTGTTGCCGGCCTTTAAAGGAAGTATTGACCCATTTCTTCAAAGCCCCGATGGCATAGCTGTCTGGAAACACTGCTTTACATACATGCCATTTGACAGCAAGAAATAGTGTATGCTAAAGCAAGCGTCACATTAAACGTTCGGATTAAGTATCCTGTCTCTATCCAAATTTTTGTCTATCGGAGTGCCAAGTTTCATCCAAACGTCTGTTTGGTTTGGGGCCTACTAGACACTGTATTTTAATGTATTTTTTTTTGGTCAATAAACGATTTTTTTTATTTAAATCTGTTAAGCTGATAACGCGTGATTGACTAACAAACATCCAAACATCTTCACAAACTTTCTCATTTATAATATTAGTAAGATTCAATATATTTCGGTTTCGTGGTCTCAACTCTTACAAAACAGTTACAGACAACCACAGGAGATGACTAGTTTGAAATAATATTTAACAATGCGTCATTAAAAGCTGATAAGTGCGCCACGGGAAGTCCGAGTAGTTATTCATTTACAATTAATTCGAACAATAGGCAATTTGCTATCCCTTAATATGAGTAAGCAACTATCAAACTAAAGTTATTAGTTTAAGATCTGGTTGCTCAGACACAGAAAATATTCAAAGGAAACCCATCATCCCTCGCGAAGATATAGACTGAAATTTGGAATAAAAAATGGAATTTAAAGGCAGTATTTTATTTTTTAGATTAAAAGAGGAGGACTTCGAAAATAAAGATCACGATGTTTAATTTTGTGAATTTCCATAGGAATCTAATGGTTTGAACGTACGAAGATTTAGGTAAAGGCTAGTACATCACAAATCTGTAAGAGTATTAGAGTTTACTGCTAAAAAGCAAAGGTATTTTTTCCCTTTGTACTTACAATTTGCTTTATCTCCACTTTGACATCTGGCCTGTCACTCAAAATCGCGTCCAGATCACCACTTCATCTTCGAATTGGTCTGCCGTGATTTCTGTAGCAATGCCCTCTTTGAGCAAATTTTGACCCAGTTCCATAGTGGTCTGACTGTCTGGTATTTTTCACAAGGCACCTACAATCACAAGGCCAGTTCTATTGCGCACCCTGCAGTAGAATTTTCAAGACGAAGTTCAGTCTAGCGAGCCATATTAGGACTCGCGCTAGGAAATAAGTTATTTGTATGTAAATTTTGTTTTTCTACGTTATATTATCTTATTCCAATCAGATATAAAATATCGAGCGACTAGACTTTCTGGAGCTGTGCCCTTTTACCATTGTGATTCTTGTTTTTAATCCTCCCACATTTAATATTCATCAAAGGTTTACCTCGACAAGGTAAATTGACAAAAAACATTAGACTGCTTTTAATTTCAAAGTCCCACGCAAAAATATAGTTTTGTAGGTACTTGTTCACTTGGTATCCGTTTGAACCATTCGTTTCTCTGAAGTTATCCGACTCTGTGGGTGAACCGATGTTAATTGGATTCTTAGATGATGCTAGCTAATAAATTTAGTACACATTCACACGAATTGGCCAAGTCCCAAACTAACCAAAGCTTGTACTAAGGGCACTAGACAACGGATAAACATACTTATAAAAAAAAATACACACATAAAAATACATACCTACTCAAAATACAAATTAAATACATACTCAAATACAAATTAAACACCCAAAACCCGAGAGCAAACATTCGTATTTTTCATACAAACATCTGCCCGACACGGGAATCGAACCCGGGAGGGACCTCAAGCGTAGTAGTCAGGTTCTCTAACCACTAGGCCATCTGGTCGTCAACCTTCCATCCATCCAGCAGACATTACCTGTACGGTACAGTTATCTACACATAATAAAGTCCTGAGGCCCTACCACGAAGTGCATAATTCGAACTTCGTTTCGTGCCGTCCCGCTCACGCTAACATGATTTGACACGAGAGTGAGAGGGATAATGCGATGCGAACTTCGATTTTCGGATTTCGTGGTAGTGCCTCTGACTGATTGACTGACAGACTCATTAACGCCTAGCCCAAACCATTAACCCTAGATGCTGAAAGTTTGCATAGAGATTTCCTTGACGAAGAAGAAGAAGTAAGATTTGTTGGAATTCCCACTGAAAAGAGAATAAAAGGGACTGATATGTTCGGTTCAGAGTGACACTATCTCCGGAACTATGATACGTACTATAATATGTACTAGACTCTTCAAAGGAGGACGGGCAGCTTTTTGTAAGGCGGGAAATCTCGATTTGCTGTGTATTAAAAAGGTAAAGCAAAATACACAATGAAAACGCATAAAAACAATATCATGACACAAAATCATCGACCGTTGCAAAACCTTCTGTAAATCCTCCTCCTCCTTCTGTAAAGTGGTACAGGAACTTACAATTAGTATCGAAAACTTTTGACATTGAAAAAACCTACATGGTATCATTTATCATGGGGAGTTGTTTGTTCTATAACCAGCCTGCTGTTAATTTTTTTCATCGCACCACTCGCAACCGACTTTCTTTCCACCCTCATCACCTCAATAGCTAGCAGTCCACAACAAGCTTTTCCCCGCGTAACATTTTGCCACGCACGGTGAAACTTTGGAATCAGCTCGCAGCGGCAGTATTTCCGTAGCAGGTACAACTTGGGGATCTTCAAAATGTGAGCCTACTCTTTTCTCAAAAGGCCAGCAACGCATCCGTAACTCAACTTGTATGTAGGTGACCATGGGCGACTGTGATTGATTTACATCAACTGACTCGCCTGCGCGTGGCCCTCTATCATATAGAAAAAAGGTCCTCTTTACCGCACCATCGTGGTAAAAGCTGGTAAGTTATTTTACATCTGTTTGATAAGCCTTTGCTTATAGCTCGTGTCGACCAAAATACCATCCTGTACCGATAAACTATTTGGGACATCACAAGACGTACATTTATTGGCGCATAACGTAAATAAATTGTTCCGGAACTCTCCTAAATTCGGACGGAATAGGTTCGCGTTGCTAGTTGAGTTTCTCGTTGCGAATTTTCGCGGTGGATATTTATGTGTGTATTTATTTATTTACGCTAGATGGGTGTTACACAGAAATGTTCGTTATGAGTTATGAGACATCAACAGAATCAACAATAATCGACCTTGATAAAGATAACTTTAGCTTTTAAGGTGTCTTAACCTCGGGAGTCCGCGTACTTAATCATCATCATCATCATACATTTAACTAGCTCTTGTCGGTGGAGTAACTTCCAGCTTATTCTACTTTCCGCTTTTTCGTTCACTTATAAACTATCTGTGTGCCAAATTTCATCAGGATCCGTCGTTGTTTTAGCGTTTTTTAATAAACATCCACACATCCATCCATCCATACAAACTTTCACGTTTACAATATTACTGGGAAATGGGATATGTGAACGTGATGAAGTCCCGTGAGTAATAGTAGTTACGGGTAAAAATAGCGAAAGATAAAAACAACAACACAATAAGTAAGATCGCTCAAAAAGTAGCTTCAAACTCTAGATGACTCCTTGTAATATGCATGACAAACTATGTAACTTAACTATCTACCTGAGCTTGTTCATAACGCAAAAATCCCGAGGAAAATAACTCTCGTATATCCTTACACGGCGTGGGTAGATTACTATGTAAGTAAGTACTTGTTATGTCCAAGTTTATCTACCCATCGGTATAACGTGTGCCCGACCGTCTGGTTCTATTTTTATCATAATTATATTCTAAGCTAATTATTTACATTCAAAACACATTGTTATTTTTAATAATAAAAGAATTTCATACGTAAAACAGAGATTGAAAGCAAAACATACTTAAATAAACCACCTTAAAAATCATAAACGATTTCCAAGTAAATTTTCATAAGGGAAAACCTCACTACACAAACATTTCTACGCCCACAAAACCTACGTATTATGCGGAGCACCATTCCGACGTTACGTCTGATTTTGTAAGAGATCTCTCGTAATACTTTAGTATTCTTGCCTAGCACATCGATACATTTTATTGCACACTTTAGCAGTACATGACAGGTATACAAAAAGACGCGATAGGCATATTGTATGTATACTGAGAACCAGCTAAATATTTTCTATCAAAGAAAACTTAATCTAAATGTAGCACATTGTTGCCCGCACATTGAAACCGTGGTGGCCTATGTGGCCGTGGTGGTTTGACCTATGGCCTCTCAAGCAGAGAGTCGTGAGTTCAAATCCCGGCTCGCACCTGTGAGCATCTCGGAATTTATATGCGAAATTACATTTGTAATTTACCATGAGCTTTACGGTGAAGGGAAACATCGTGAGGAAACCTGCATACAATTGCGAAGTAATTCAATGGTGTGTGTGAAGTTCCCAATCCGCCCGCGTGGGAACTACGGCTTAAGCCCTCTCATTCTGAGTTCGTTAATCACTACCCCGCGGGAACTATGAAATTTTCCGGGATAAAAACCAACCTATGAGAGAGAGAGAGAGAGAGAGAGAGAGATGTTTATTTACAAATATTCTATACAAACACAGAAAAAAAATACATTTGACAGGAAATATACAGATAAAAAATATCGAATAGTATAAATTGGGCCCCACTCAGCACAATGTTGTGGCAAGCCACAACGCTATGTGAGTCGTTTTCAAAAAAATTGTACATAGTTAAGGGCTTAATCAGAACAAAATCCAAAAAAAATATCAAAATATCAAAATGATAAGAACTCCTTGTAACTGGTTTTTGTTTCTTTTGCATGTAATTTAATGTTAAGTTTTGTTAGCTCTCTTACTCCTCCTGAAACACAGGAATTTTCCTAGTTCAGGAATATACAGGGTGACATCTAAGACGTAATACAAAATTATATTTTCTGGATCCACTCATGATTACGATCAACTTTTATTATGGGAGTAATATCGAAATCGGTAGAAAAAAATTGAGCCTCCATACTAAAAGCAATCAACTGGTTTCGCAATTTGTATGGAGACGTCGATTTTGTGTTTACGTTTTCGAAGTTGGTCCCATAATAAAAGTTGATCGTAATCATGAGTGGATCTAGAAAATAATAATATAATTTTGTATTACGTCTTAGATGTCACCCTGTATAACTGTTTTTGTTCTAATTTAAAATATTTTAGTCTATAAGTTATCTGATTGTACCTAAATGTAAAAATAATAAAGATTTATTATTATTATTATTAAAATCATGATCGCTTCCTTTGTGTAACGAAAGTTAGTCATACAAAATATATGGGTAACTTTCGTCACACAAAGGAATCAATTAACTATTGTTTTTATTAAACCAATAATTTGACGACCAGGCCCTATACTACGAAGCGCGAAATTCGAACTTCGTTTCATGCCCTTCCGCTCACACTAATGGTATTTATTAAGAGAGTGAGAGGGACCGCACGATCCGAACTTCGAACTTCGAATTTCGTAGTAACCCCCCAGATGGCCTAGTGGTTAGAGAACCTGACTATGAAGCTTGAGGTTCCGGGTTCGATTCCCGTGTCGGGGCAGATATTTGTATGAAAAATACGAATGTTTGTTCTCGGGTCTTGGGTGTTTAATATGTATTTAAGTATGTATTTATTTATATAAGTATGTTTATCCGTTGCCTAGTACCCATAACACAAGCTTTCCTAGCTTACTTTGGGACTAGGTCAATTGGTGTGAATTGTCCCGTGATATTTTTTTTTTTTTTTTAATAATGTTCCCTATTTTACTCGGAAATCACTTTTCCTTCTAGCGTTCAGTTTGCAAACGTTTTGTCCGTAAAAAATCTACGAAGTCATTCCGTTTCTATCAGGAAATAGCCTTAATGAAAGAGGCGGTTCTGATAATTGCGGGGAAAAAGTTTTATCTTCATTATTTTTGCTTCAACGGTCTTCGGGATAGTTTCCACGCAGTGCACGAATTTGAGTTACAAGTGTGAGGTATCGGTTTATACTGCTTTTGGGTTGAAGTGAGACGTAAAATCGCTGTCAATTGAAATTGTGAACAATTTAAATAAACAAATAAAAACACCAATGTAAATAAACCATTTTTTTAATGAAATATCCATCTAGCACTTTTTTATTGTTTTAATGGTTTAGTGTATAGATAGATAGTGTTGTTGTGGTTAAATAACACACGGATTTAGCAGTATTTGATGAGGGAAAATGGAAATGAAAGACATTTAAATACAAGGTTTGTTTGCAATTTCAATTGACTGGCAGTTTAAATGAGAATAGAAAAGTCCAAGATGACATAATAATGTAGAACGTGCAGCAGTTGTGTAAATTAAATTAATTAATGCATTGCAATTTCTATAATTCACTTTTTCTTGGTCAAATTGGCTTCAATTCTCTGGAAGCGAGACGTAACTGCACTCTGTTAACGACGGTGTGTGACATCTTGCGAGGCAATTCAGATTGTCCTGATCTAGTGTCAATGATCGTAAAGTTAGCAGTCCCATTCTCCCCAAAAAATTTTCTCAGACCGCGTAACAATAGTTTGCTGGCGGTACCAAGGACTCGTACTGTATCACACCGTAATTCCCCTGTAATTCGTGCACTAACGTGCCTCAACTCGCTTCTGTCTTCAGCACCCGAATCTGACCTCTTTGCAAGTCGATGGGCCGAAGTCTGTCGCACATGTCTGAGGTTCTGTGAGGCGATGGATGGAAGTGGATTGTTATCTATTTCTTAAATGTATAATTTCTTATTTCAAATGTTTAAATTGAATTTTCCAGTGAATTGGCTTCACAGAAATAATAATAAAGAGGATAGAAGTGCCTTAGACGCGTGACCTTGGCGCCGCGCTTTTGACTCGTAGGTCACAAGCGCGCGACTTGTGGCTCAGTGCTATTTGAAACGTGGGTATGACAGCAAGTGCTTTAAAATGGTGTTTTGCAGCATTAGCAATTGCGGAAACTCGTCCACACTGTGTAATTACACTAATAAGGGGATTACATTTCATTGGTATGTATTAATTTAATGTAATAATGCGGTTTATATCAAAATACAACTTGAGAAAATATTTCATTATGAAATATTGGTTTACACGTTATTAACACGAAACTTCATATACCATTGCTACTCATGCCCATAAAAACGCAGATCGTTTTGAATTATACGCAGCAATGTAAAGTAATTTTTGATAACCCTTCCGTCTTGCACAAAAGTTCGTGGTACGGACAAAAAAACAGGTTACGACTAGTACAGACATAATGCCGACGCGGCCAATAAAGAGCGCCGTTGTGTAAATGTGGGTATGACTTACGTTGAGTGTTATTCAACGCTATCTCTAAGGTGTAAGGTTCATAATTGTTTGTAAGCAAAAATATTAGTAATTGTGTGCGTGATTGCGTAGTACGGTTCCGGTCTTTTGCATGTGTGCATTAACACAGTAAGTAGAGGGGATGAAGCAGCGACACGAGTTCCGGAACAAAATAGGAACTAAGGCATTTCTATCCTCTTTATTATTATTTCTGTGATTGGCTTACAGCTGTAATACTGTGTAAATTTTGTTTTACTTAATAAATAAATAAATAAATAATATTGTACTAGGTTTGTCTTATTTTTATTACTTTCGTAATATAAACGCCAGGTTTTCTTTAAATAACAATAAACTCATAAATTTAATTTTATTTACTGTTTGTGTCTGTTTGCGGGTGATACCTTTACTTTATGCACAAGAGCGTAAAAAACTATTCTATGCAGCATTCTCTTGACGCAAAGACCATCTTTACGAGCATGAGAAGTGAAACAATATTTTTTTAAACAATATTTTTTTAAACAATATTTTTATAGGTACTGGCAGAATATCAGCGCTGCGGCTTGCTGCAGCGTTATTGCTGAGCCAGCGCCTATTCTTCAGTGCATCACATGGCTTCTCATCTATATGTGTCTGATCTGTTTAATTGTTCTTTTATGTTTCTTTTTGCTATCATAAGTACCTTGTTTCGGGCATAATTTTAAGTGCTGAATTGTTAGTTTTAGTTTTATTATTCTTTGGTTACTCAGCCATGTCTTTGTTTTGAAGAATAAAGATTATATCTATCTATCTATCTATCTAAACAACAATGTTGGGAAAAAAGACGCAATCCCGAGCAACGACTGAAACGTCTTCGGCCGCTGCGGACGTATTGACCGCTGAAGCTGTGCGTTGGGTTCTGACGACGATCGGAGAATTGAAGCGGACGTCAGACGCCGCATATGGCATACTAGATTTTTCCCGCGACTTTGTCCGCGCACATATGAAATTTATGGTCATTTCCCGATCTCTATCCCGTGGGAAATTCCAAAACTCCCTTTTTACTGCACCTCTATAATCCTAAAAGAATGATTACTTGATACGGTCACATTAAATCGAATATATAAATCCCATTTTGTCATTATCCCGTGGGATTTTTAGTCACCTACTTGCACGACAAATTTGAAGTCTCGAATAATTATAGTTGCGGAGACAGGGCCACTTTGAAGCGAAATTATAAATCCCATTTATTCCCTATCCCGCCCGTGGGAATTTTGAAAAACCCCTTCTTAGCGGATGCCTACGTCATAATAGATTTGTGTGTCAAATTTCAGCATAAACGGTTCAGTGGGTTGAGCTTGCTTTGATAGATCAGACAGTTACGGTTGCCTTTTATGTCATACAGAAAACAGGAGAACATAGCCTTAGAGCAATACAAAAATTCATTAGCACTGTAGCATTCAATATTGCCACATTTTATCGTCTCTATCGCACGCATTGCACGACTCAGGCTGGGACGTCGGTAAAATTTGATAAAGTCATAAAGCGTTACAGTGGTACCGCAACAAAACTCTACCCCACATCACAAATTCAGAAGATAAAACAAACAGTTATCTCGCCAAAGGAACGTGTGCGTTTTACTCCCGCCGTTTCACTCGAAACATAAAACAAAGAAATCGAGGTGTTTTTTTTTACCTTAACAATTTGTATATGTGGAAATGTTGGGGGGAGGCCTTTGCTCAGCAGTGGGATAGAATAGGCTAGTAATAATAATAAAAATTTGTATAATAACCTCGTTCTGACTAGGGTTGCAAGTAGATGAATATGGATATCTATATCTTAAACTTGTAGGTAATGTTTTTAAAAATTAAGTATGAATTTGTACATGTTAAACAAGCAGCAATTAGACACAGAATAAGCAACAATTGGTCACTTTATGCTCTCAATTTTCCCAATAACTTTAATCAATAGAACCTAAAAACAGTAGTTTAGAGTAGACAGACTTTTTAGGGTTCCGTAGTAAACTAGGAACCCTTATAGTTTCGCCATGTCTGTCCGTCTGTCTGTCTGTCTGTCTGTCTGTCCGCGGCTAAGCTCAGAGACTGTTAGTACTAGAAAGCTGTAATTTGGCATGAATATATATATCAGTCACGCCGACAAAGTGATTGAATAAAAAAAAGTAAAAAAAATTTTTTACTGTACCCTACCATAGACGTAAAGTGGGGGTGATTTTTTTTTCTCGACTAACCCTACAGTGTGGGGTATCGTTGGATAGGTCTTTTAAAACCATTGGGGGCTTGCTAACATGATTTTTCTATTCAGTGATCTGTTTGCGAAATATTCAACTTTAAAGTGAAAATTTTCATTAAAATCGACCATCCCCCCCCTCTAAAATCTAAACTGTTGGGTGGAAAACTTTGAAAAAATTCAGAATGGTAGTAAATATATTATATTTACAACGAAAATTATAGCGGCTAAAATTGCTTGGGAATTATTTGTAGTTTAAGAGTAAATAGTAGCCTAAGGTATAAAACATACCTAAACTTGGAAGATTCCGTAGTAGAATCCGTACACACGAAATCCTTTGAAAAATATTACTTGATTTTTTCGTAATGGCTACGGAACCCTATCTTGGGCGTGTCCGACACGTTCTTGGCCGGTTTTTTATATTACTTTCCTATGGTTGCGAAAATATGTATTATTGTTTTTATATAAATACCGATAGCTCTGTTCTGTTCGAAATGCTAACATCGTATCGGCAATGCTAAAATATCAATATTATCAAAATTCGATATATAATAGGGGTAGGTCTACAAAACATAGCCTACGACCTATTCTCAGACCTACCGAATATAGAGAAAAAGGTTTCATAAAAATCGGTCAAGCCATTTCGGAGGAGTTCGATAACAAACACCGTGACACGAGATTTTTATATACACCGTGAAATTTTAGTGGTTGTTTTCCCCAAACGAGGTGATTTAGTATCGATTGTACAATCGATTTATAATTACTATTTTGACTAGAGTCAAAAATCCAATTTAGAAAAACGAAAGTCGAAAATGACCGCAAACCAATAGTAACGCTTCGTTGGTACAAGTAGCGTACGATCGTATGATAGGTTAGGTACCAACGAAGCGTTACTATTGGTTTGCGGTCATTTTCGACTTTCGTTTTTCACAATTGGATTTTTGACTCTAGTCAAAATAGTAATTATAAATCGATTGTACAATCGATACTAAATCACCTCGTTTCGGGAAAACAACCACTAAAATTTCACGGTGTATAAGATTTCTTTTACAAATAATCATCAATATTATCTGCCGAAAGACGTCCACTGTCGAACAAAAGCCTCCCCCTTAGAACGCCACAATGTACGACAACTCGCCATCTCCACCGGTGGTTGGGCAACTCTCGAGATGTTGTCGGACTATTGTCATCATCATCATCATAATTACAGCCGAAAGACGTCCACTGCTGAAAATAGGCCTCCCCTAAGGCTCGCCAAACAGATCGGTCCCGCGCCATCCGCATCCAACGCGATCCCACAACCTTAACCAGGTCGTCCCTCCATCTTGTACCCTTAAATTTGTCTTGTCTTGTTGCCTTAAATTGTACGAAGTGATATTCAAGAAAATTTTCAACGCAATTAAATTTTTGCATAATAAGAAAACACAGCATACAAACATGTTAATTGTGTTTATACGCAGCTGCTTCACTTCAGACGTGTAATTAAGATTTCCGGGTAATTAGCTGTACAGTCATAAATCCAGAACGTGTTTCAGCTTCGTAATTTAAAGCGTAGTAAAAGCGCTTTGTTCTTTTTGCATACACCGTTAGTTTCTTAATGGGCTAAATGGTTACGTTGTTAAGTTTTTATTTTGTGGTATAAGTAGAACTGATGGCCGATGGCGCAAAAAGGTTCTCGAGTGGCGTCCACGGACCGGAAGACGCAGTGTAGGTAGGCCTCCAACAAGATGGAGCCACGACTTGGTTGAGGTTGCGGGATCGCGTTAGATGCGGATGGCACGGGACCGATCTATTCGGCGAGCCTTGTGAGGCTTATGTTCAGCAGTGGACGGCTTTCGGCAGACATGATGATGATGATGCTGATAAATAGAGCAGCAAGGTAAAGCTTTGTATTATATCAACACTCGGAGTTTTCTAATAAAAGTAATCTGATCGTATATCAAATGCACACGCAATATCAAAATTATTAGAACTGAGTAGTGTCGGCTCGGTCTGTAGAACTATGACTGTTATAAAAAAAAATCCGACTAAAAAAAAACAAAAATATTATTCTTCTGATCAGTGCCTCAGCATGAGCCAGCAAAAGTGGACCTATATAGTCATCTACCTTACCTTATCGCTCGTGGCTGGATCGTGCTGAGATATGCCCAACTTGTTATGACAGCAAAACTAATACGTAAAACGGGGTTACTTTAAAATGCAGGGGCTACTTTGAAAACAGTTTTTACGCCGTGTCCTTATTTTTTTAGACCATCTGTGGCAGTGAAATAACTACCCTGATAAATTACCTAAGTTTTTACGTCATTTGCTCAATCGAGCTATGAATATTTGCGTTTTTATAACCATTTTAAATCTATCAAAGTAGCCCCAAAATTTCCTAAAGTACCTAACCCCAGTTTACCGTAATCGAATAATCTTACGTTTTCAAGGTGGTAATGCTTTCAATCTCTTCGACCTAAACCTACAACAGACACATTGCGATTTTTTCAGCTTGGCGTAGCATTTTGATATTGGCTATGGTAATGTTCTTTCTGAAGTGATACATAGTAAACTCCAGCGCTATATCTTTTGCCGATAAAGTTGAATAAACTGTCAAAGGCAACGACGAAGCTGTTTGAGTTACAAAATAAACGCATTGCAAGAGCGTACGGAGAGACACTGAAAACATGAATACAGAGGTGGTTGAAATCGGAACACGCGCAAAGAAGAGGCTTTAGTATACACTCCTAGTGGATAATGGAACCCAACAGCATTTATAAACTACTAACTTTTGTCCGTGACTTCGTGCACGCACGAATAAAATGTATGGTCAACTCGCGGGAAATTCCGAAAATCCCTTTTTACTGCACCTCTATGATCCTGAAGGAACGGTTACGGAGACAGGGTCCAGTTGAATTGAATTTATACTTAAATCTCGTTTTTTCCTGATCCTATTGTTGGCTGACTGGCAACTAATTCTATTAAATATTTGTTTTATTTTATGATTGTCTTTGGAAAAATGAAATGTAACAGAGAACACGTCAGTGTCTTGTTGGAATAGAGTTGTAAAAAATTGTAAGGTACAAAATAAAATATTTAATCCGAAAAGCCGCAGTGTTTCCTTCTCTAACACCTATGAAATCCTAAAATTAGTTTTTTACTGTTATAATCACCCACTTCCATGACGAATTTGAAGTCCCAAATAAACTATAAATACGAAGATAGGGCCACTTTGAAGCGAAAATATAAATGTAATTTAGGTATTCTCTATCCCGTGTGAATTTTAGCTGTACATCTATGACGTAGGTATATGTGTGCCAAATTTCAAGTCTTCAGCTTCAGCTGTTTGGGCTGTGCGTTGGTTATATCAGTCAGGACTTTGAATTTCATATACTTCTAGGTATATAGATAACTTAGGGACAAGCAATTGTTTAAGATCTTTTTATAGAAATAGATATCTAACCCTGGCGTCGTTTTACATATCTGTAATAACCAATTCATGTTATGTAAGAAAAAATGTTTGTAATTTTCCGACTAAATTCGATAAGCCAGAGGCTACTAGACACGGAGATACGGAGAAGCTTAAAGTTCCATCTTACAGACTGGCTAAAACCAAACAAGTCGTTTCTATGTAATCGCATACGTTTTTTTATAATAAAATTACAAAAGCTAAGAACCAAATAAATAAAAATTTCTAATCCATCTACAAGAAAACATTAATATCTAAAGAGTACTATAAAATTAATGATTGTATCATGTACATGTTTGGAAATAATACCGGTCCGCATAGGCGATCGATAAGTGTCAAATAGATCTACTGTGTTAAAAACGTCGTCTACGTTACATGTAACTTAATAACATTGTTGTAATCTGTTTGAAAAAAAACTTTTTAACAAAAAATTAAACCGCCGAAAAAACTGAAAACCAAAAAATAATACCTTGTTTGTTTGACCTTAATCTAGGTACCAGTTTGAAGTCGGTGCCTCAGCACTTAGCCAGGAGGAGTGGACCTATAATCGTCTACCTGATTGGCTTCTATCACTCCTCCTGGCTCGTGCTGAGGCACCGACTTCAAACTGGTACCTAGATTAAGGTCAAACAAAAAAGGTATTATTTTTTGGTTTTTTAGTTTTTTCGACGGTTTAATTTTTTGTTAAAAAGTTTTTATTTTATACTTTTTTCCATCCTTGGGGTAATTTTTTTTCCAAATTTATAATACCAACTTCAAGGTATACTCTATCTATCCAATAAAAAAGAATTATGAAAATCAGACTACTCTGTAAAAAGTTAGTCAATCATCCCCTGTTTTCCTACCCTTAGGGTAGGAATATTACTTCCAAATTTAAATGGGACCACCCTTGGGGTATACGCTTTCCAATAAAAAAAGAATCATCAAAATCCGACTACTCCGTAATAAGTTATGCGTGGTCATATAGTACAATCAGTAACTGAACAATCAATCATCCCCTGTTTTTCTACCCTTAGGGTAGGATATTGTTTCCAAATTTAAATGGGACTACCCTCGGGAAATACGCTTTCCAATAAAAAAAGAATCATCAAAATCGGACTACTCTGTTAAAAGTTATGCGTGATAATACATAAAAAAAAAAAAATAATAATATATACACGTCGAATTGAGAACCTCCTCCTTTTGTTTTCGTCGGTTGAAAATATACCTTGTTGAGTTTCTTGCCAGATTCTTCTCAACAGGGTTTTTCCGAGCCGATGGTAGATTGTTAGATTTCATAATTGCTTGTTAGCTTAAATCGTGATTGACTTTGACTTTGTTGCAAGCTTTTCCAAACGATACCGGCATTTGGTCTAGGCAAGGCTTTTCTACCTTTCAAGTTAATTAAAATAAAAGGGGGTGGTTCCATAGGGTAAAACCAGGAAAGTTGGGCAAGGGGTTTGCCTCGATTATAATTACTCTAGTTTTACGAATGAAACGTATTTTGTTTCAATTATTTATCAAGAGACTTTCCAGCTACCACTAAGATGACCGAGTAGCATGTCTCTGTGGCTTGCATGGGAAGGCAAAATGCGATCAAACTTTTAAGGGGATAGATGTCCCGTTTCGAGGCCGGCCGTTTGTTCATACGGCATTGATATGGATCAGGCAATTAATGGGATAGATGTCACAAAATTAAGAGGTATGCTAAAATCGCTAATAACCTGAAAAAGTTCAAGAAAATGTTTTTTTACTTTTTATAAATTGATCGATGAAAATACCGGCCGGTTTTATAAATAAAACATTTTACTTGTTTTACTAAGCGATATGGAGTGATTTCAAAAAGTGGGGCAACTATCCCGGTTTTACCCTACCCGTAATAAACTAAGCTTGTTTGTGGCCCCGTTTGGGTTTGGGTCACATAATTATGAAATGTATACCTTCCGTCCTTCCGACTTGTGGTTAGGCATTCACAATGATAATATTAGTCACTGCAATCCGACCTATATAATACAGTTTCATGCAATTTTGCACTTTATTACATTTCTCTGCGGCTTATTTCAGGTTGGAATTGGTTTTTGTGGTAATTCGGTAGCCGGTGTGTTATCGTAGAACCGTATATTTCATTTGAGAATATTGTAAGTAGTTATAAAGCTCAATGCAGTTGGCCTACATTATAGGTATACCGTGTTTTTTATTTCCTTTAATTTTGAGGGTTAGGGGCATGAAGTCAATAAATAAATAAAATAAATAAATAATAATTTATTGAATAATAAGCCACACATAAACAATGCTTCTAACTAAAACACTAGTACTAGTATCCTTACTCTTACTGCTTAAAAGATACCTACACTAGTACAACTTAGATAAGCTGTGAAGTCGAAGTTAGAACATTGTCGTATCTGACAATAACTTTTTGTTACTCTAAACTTTAGAGTCTAAAGACAATGACTTTGCGCTCAATATTTATATATCATAGTGTGAAATAGAAAAAAAAAGATACCTAATTAACGGGTACTTACTATTGGTGTAGGTGGGTACTAGGTAAACTATTTGTGGAAGCTAGCTGAAATAAAAAAATCCCGACGTAGAAGTGGTTTAATCATTCTAAAGTAGCAGTTTAGGAGAAAACACAATTACAAAATATGTCAGGCGTAAAATTGCATTCCGATCGGCACACAGTGTTAATCATAATTATGTATGAATCATAAATTCATTTCATAGCACTTGGCGATGTAATGTTATTAGCTACGCAATGAATATACTTATCGAAAGGGTACCTAAATTATTTGAATGAATCAACTGATCCAGAAAGTGAAGTTAGTCAGCACACAAAAATGGCTGAACGGAATTGAACAAAACTTGGCATATAAATAAAAAAAGATCTGGATTGAAACCTTCAATCTATACTCTATACTAATATTATAAAGAGGAAAGATTTGATTGTTTGTTTGTTTGTTTATTTGTTTGTTTGTTTGCATTGAATAGGCTCCAAAACTACTGGACCGATTTCAAAAATTCTTTTGCCGTTAGAAAGCTACATTATCACTGAGTGACATAGGCTACTTTTTACCGCGGGAAAATACCTTTTCCTACGGGAAAATTAATTTATCGCGGGCGAAGCTGCGGACGGAAGGCTAGTAGATACGTAATAACCTGGTAATACGATCCCCTGAGAACAATATTTTGATTTTTAATAAGAATCGAGGGCGGCATTTAAGACCGATAAGGATATTGAGGATACCTCGGTTTTCAAGATGAAGCTTACTTCGTCTGCAAACAATAGATGGTGTTCTCCGAGCGAACGCTATGCTTTAACACTTAATAAGGTAGAGGCGATTTAGCGACCACATGCATAGAGTTGGAAATTGAACCTTATTGATTTCATTATACGTCACAATTTACATTGTAATTACTGAGATACGACTAGTTTTAAAAATATCCCTGTCAGGTATGTATTCGATAGCTGCTTTTGGTTCTGTGGTAGTATGCTCCAATAAATGGGGCCTTGTAAAGGGTTAAAAACTATATGATTGTTTCTTGTAAACAGAAAGAAAAGAAAGAAAGAAAGAAAAACATTAAATCGTGACATTTTTATAAAAACAAAGAAACGAAAACTGAGTCAAAAAAACGATGACGAACAAACAAACAAACGAATTTAAAAGATCGCAAAGAAATGTAAAACCAGAACAGCATAAAACAACAAGATGTATGAAAAGGAATTCAGAAATCTACGTTCTGATTCTAAAGCACATCAAATAAAAGGAATGAAAACAATAGCATCAGTTATTGATGTTATCATAAGTCAATACTCTAGTTGCCCCAACGGTCAGCATTTGCTATATTTATTCAGCTTGAATAAATAACATGGGATGGTGACGATTGGGGATGGAGGTTAGTGGAGGAAATAAGATAAATGAGATAACATCCGTTAGTATTGAGATTATATTTTAATTGCCTTACTAGGCAATTGGCAACATTTCATACTTCTAAGACTATAATTTGATTCGTTCTCTGTATTCTGTTTGGAAAGAGAAAGACGCTGATAGTTTTAAATTTTCACTAGGATTGTTAATTAATTAGTTACAATTTTTTAAAGATGTGCTTATTCTAAAAGAGCGTAACGATAGAATAGATTCATTGGATTCATTACTTTTGTCGTCTCTATTAAAAAAAGTGATGACGTAAATTTGACGCTAAGGTTGTTATTTGGTTGTTATCAAATTTAAAATTATGACAGCTCCTTTTTCTAGTGAAAAGGGTAAAGGAAACATATCTATTCTGTGGATGTATTTGTAACTACATAAATGTTTTTAAATTTGTTGTATTTTTTTAAATATAGAGAAATAAATTATAATAAATATTTCTCCGTGTTCAGGAGGCGAAACTCTTTCGATTCCTGCAGTAATTTTCAGGTGTTAAAAAAATGAAAGGTTGTCAATTACTAATGGGCATTTTTCAAGTACCCTACCATCATTCCAACCTATATAGGTATATTGACGACCGGATGGCCTAGTGGTTAGAGAACCTGACTACGAAGCTTGAGGTTTCGGGTTCGATTCCCGGTCGGGGCAGATATTTGCGTGAAAAATACGAATGTTTGTGCTCGAGTTTATTTATCTATATAAGTATGTTTATCCGTTGGCGAGTACCCATACTACAAGCTTTGCTTAGTTTGGGACTAGGTCGATTGGTGTTAATTGTCCCATGATTTAAGTATTTATTTATATGTCCCAATACAGGGCACTTTCAGAACGGAAGGGCATGGGCCGTAGTTCCCACGCGAGCCCAGTACGGATTGAAAATTTCACACACACCATTGAATTTCTTTGCTCCTCAAGCACCGGGAGCTCAAAGTTTGTTAGTCGGGCTCTCTAACCACTCGCCTACCACTCGGTCGTCAAATTGAAACGGACTTAAGAGGTTTTATACCTACTGAGCTGGCAACGTTGCATTTTTGTTAGTTTTTCTCGATTATTCCATATAAATTGAATGAAAATTAAAAATGTTTTGTATACAAATTGTTCTAATATATAAGTTAATGTGTCTACTGCAATAATAATTCGTGATAAGACTTTTATTTTCTTTAAAAACCGTTAGGTAATAATTTGTTCGTTTTTAAAGAAAATAAAAGTCTATTACGAATTATTATTGCAGTAGACACAGTAAATATATATTAGAACAATTTGTATACAAAACATTTTTAATTTTCATTCAATTTTTATGTAATAATCGAGAAAAACTAACAAAATGCAACGTTGCCAGCTCAGCAGGTTAAACCCTCTTATTGAAACAACTCAACTCAAATCGAGATTAGATAGGTAATAGGTTGGAGCTGACTAACAGAGTAAAGTCACAAATTTTAAATCGAATTTCTAACAGCATCGAAGCTTGAGAACCAATCTTCTCGATGGTATCGATCGAAACTTTCTCATCGGGAAATATTGTCCAACTTATATTGTGTTTGAGAACTGCATGATTTTGTTTATTAGATGTCTTTGACCGGGTTAGTAAAGGCATGCGTTATGCAATATCAAACGTAATTGAATTGAAATATGCAACGATAAGACCCAGAAGATTAAATATGAAAACGAGAACTTATTTCACAACTAGCTTTTGCCCGCGACTCCGTCCGCGTGGAATTAGTAATTTGGGCAGCTTACTTTTTTTATCCAATTTGCTTTTTCATCAATTATGGCTCCCCTTACTTCCTCGATATAAAAAACTACCCGCCCCCGCAAAACCCCAGACCCCCCCACTACAGAACCCCCCCGCACCGCCAACCCCGCCGCACCCGCACTTAACCCCCCCCCCCGAACCCCGCCGCACAGCCGCGTTCACATTCACCACCGTACTCCCACCCAAGTCAAGAGTACCTATAGAAGTTTTACTTCAAAAACCCCCGATTTTGAAACATTCTTCCGCTCCTATTGGTGTTAAAATCGGTTCAGTAGTTTTAGCGTGAAAGCGAGACAGACAGACAGAGTTACTTTCGCATTTATAATATTAGTTAGGATTAGGATTATCATCCCAGCCTACATACGTCCCACTGCAGGACACAGGTCTCCTCTCAGAATGAGAAGTGCGCACACGGGCGCAGTGCGTTTCGGGAATTCCGTACATACCATTGAATTTCTTCACAGGTGTATGCAGGTGCGCCATAGCTCGAAGAACCGCCAGACTTAATGCCCGTTTCACACGAGGGCAGAACAGTCGGGCAGGACAGTAGGCAGTACAGTACTGCTACAATCTGAACGCACACGCCGGGACAGAACAGTACAGTCTTGATAGTATCCTAGGCAGAACAGTTAATAGCTCGCCGGTCTATTTTTTCGGGGCAGTTTGCTTCCCCCACCACCTTTCTCGCTCGTCTGTCTTGTGGCTGGACTTATGTGAACGCGAAGGCAGTGCAGTGCAAAGGGCAGGACACATATGTCAAACTTCATGATCGCGCATGAGCATGAATGTGTCTTGTCACTGTATTACCGGACTGATGAGGTGCAACAAAACTCCATAACTTTCGCGCGTCATACGCATAAGCAATTTTCAGTAGTAGCGTAAATGTTGCCGTTGTCGGCGTCGACTTTCCATCGCTATTTCACTCGGACTGTCCTACTCTTTCGCTCTACATTTGAACGCCACTGCCCTTCCAAACTGTTCTGTCCTACTGTCCTGCCCGACTGTTCTGCCCTCGTGTGAAACGGGCATAAGTGGCAGCGGACAGTACATCACTCGTAGAACTTATCACCGATAGGGCCAAAAGGTTATCGAATGGCGTCCACGGGCCGGAAGACGCATTGTGAAAAAAACGCATTGGATGCGGATGACGTAGGGCCGGTCTTTCCGGCGAGCCTTGGCCTAGGTAATGTTCAGCAGATCAGATGATGACGACAAGGTTTTAGTTAACCAAAGGTTAGCACGGCTTTTTATTTCTGATTACTTTTCCATGATCATTGTTGCTTTCATGTTATTTTACAAATACATTTTTTTTTTTTTTTTTAATTCATTTATTGCCACAAAATACAAAGAGAGCACAAATAAGCAAAATAAAAACAATAGGTACATGACTACAAAGCATATTGTGGCAAAAGGAACCGGCTCAGCAATTTTCAGTATTTATAGGTACTAGGTATTGCGATAAGGGGCAATGTTAATGGGGAACATTTTAAATAGGGAAGCTGGTCGTAAAAAAATATTCGTGTCGTTTAATGCAATTAAAGCTTTTATATTAAAAAAACCGGCCAAGAGCGTGTCGGACACGCCCAAGGTAGGGTTCCGTAGCCATTACGAAAAAATCAAGTAATATTTTTCTAAGGATTTCGTATGTGTACGGAATCATCCAAGTTTAGGTATGTTTTATACCTTAGGCTACTATTTACTCTTAAACTACAAATAATTTCCAAGCAATCTTAGCCGCTATAATTTTCCTAGTAAATTTGATATATTTACTACCATTCTGAATTTTTTCAAATTTTTCCACCCAACAGTTTAGATTTTAGAGGGGGGGGGGACGGTCGATTTTAATGAAAAGTTTCACTTTAAAGTTGAATATTTCGCAAACAGATTACTGAATAGAAAAATCATATTAGCAACCCCGCAATGGTTTTACAAGACCTATCCAACGATACCCCACACTATAGGGTTAGCCGACAAAAAAAAAATCACCCCCACTTTACGTCTATGGGAGGTACCCTAAAAAAAATTTTTTTAGTTTTTTTTATTCAATCACTTTGTCGGCGTGACTGATATACTAGAGGCGTTCAATATAAAGTGAGAATGAGATGCAAACTCTTTTAATATTACGAAATTAAATACTGGCCGGTAACGCTAATCTATCTAGCTGATTGCTATGAAAAAAAAAACTGTCTTTTGTTTAAAAAAATATACGGTAATTTCTTTGCAATGCTATTGAGTACGTTAGCGAAAATGGAGAAAATTGAACTGCGCGCCGTTATCAAATACTTGTATTTGAAAAAATTTTCTACGGACCAAGTCAATTTGAATTTGCGGGACACTTAAGGGTCTAATGCTCCTGCGTATTCGACAGTCGCACGTTGGTGCGCCGAATTTAGACGTGGAAGAACATCGACAATGGATGACCCCCGCTCCGGACGCCCTACTACAGCAGTAACTGAAGAAATTGTGAAAAAAGTCGAAAACTCAGTTTTGGCGGATCGTCGTGTCACAGTTCGTTTTATTGCTGAAAATGTAAAGATTTCAACGGGGAGCGTGCATAATATTTTACATGAACGCTTGGGTATGAAAAAGGTATCTGCGCGTTGGCTACCAAGAATGCTTACTGACACGCAAAAACAAACTAGAGTCGAGATTTGTCAAGAAGCTTTGGACCTGATACAGCAAGACCGGGAACTTTTTTTGGCGCGATTTATAACAATGGACGAAACATGGCTCCATCATTACGACCCTGAAACGAAACTGCAGTCTATGACATGGAAAAGGCCATCATCTCCAACTCCGAAGAAATTCAAGGTGAGCCCATCTGCCGGTAAGGTCATGGGCTCTGTTTTTTGGGATGGTAAAGGGGTATTAATGATTGAGTATCTCGAGCATGGAGCCACTATTACGGGCACTTTATACGCCAAACAAATAGCAACATTGCGCAATGAGATCCGCGAAAAACGGCGAGGTAAACTCTCGAAAGTTGTGCTGTTCCACCAGGACAATGCTCCGGCACACAAGTCCGCCGTTGCAATGGCTGCAATTCGTGATGCTGGGTTCGATATCTTTAAGCATCCTCCGTATTCACCAGATCTCGCTCCCAGTGATTTCTACCTATTTCCGAGATTGAAACAATACCTGAGAGGCCAGAAATTTGAAGACGACGACGCGGTAGTCGCTGCAGTACAAGATTTTTTAAGTACTCAAGATGAGACCTTTTTTAAAAATGGAATTTTAAGTTTAGAAAAAAGATATACTAAGTGTATTATGCTACAAGGTGACTATGTCGAAAAATAAAATGACATTTAGTAAAAGTTATTTATAACATACTCATTCTCACTTTTTATTGAACGCCCCTAGTATATATTCATGCCAAATTACAGCTTTCTAGTACTAACAGTCTCTGAGCTTAGCCGCGGACAGACAGACAGACGGACAGACATGGCGAAACTATAAGGGTTCCTAGTTGACTACGGAACCCTAAAAATGAGTTCCGCTTTATTCGGAATATAAGTAAATTGTAATGAAATGAAGGCATTGCAGAAATTTTTACACTTTGAGCTGCTTTTAAACTTCGATTAAAAAAAATAGAAAATAACAGGATATTTTCGCTGATTCATTGTGAAAATCACTTTAATGATGATAATAGGGATCCTGTCTGGTGGCATAAAATTTTTACGCATAATTCATCATTTGGCATAACTATTTTTTCTCAATAACCATTAAATATTCAGACACTTTAAAATCATTATCCTGTAGGACTATATCTATAGATTACCATACCATACTATAGGTTACTATATAATATATAGGGTATCATACCAAAACCACTCAACGACTCAACAAATCCTTTTGATGCTATTTCTATTGCACTCCAATGACTTTATTGCACTTAGCTGACACTTGTGCCGCTTACAGTTCTCCAGTCAAGAAAATCGCGTTGCAAAATACTAAAGAAATACCAGACCGCATTTCTTTTTTTTAATAAACATACTCACTAAAAAACAAATAAAAACGATCACTTTGTTTAGAGAGCTCTCGAAAATTATATTTTTTAAAGTCTAGGGTGAATTCATGACCATTTACAGGCAAGCGTGCTCCATCGTAGACTTCATCTTCGCTTTCCATCAGGCGTGACTGTGTTCAAACGCAAGCCTATTATTGTATAAAAAAGTATTTTTTAATACACTATGTTAACGGCAAATCCGACAGCGTCACGGGACAGATTTCTGAGTCCCTCGGAAGTAACGTAACAAATGCTATTATGAACCTGGAGTCTAATCGGCCATTTTAACCTTCCTTTTTTCAAACAAAAAGATATTAAATAATCTCGAAATACAAGACAACAAGGCTTCAGATCGAGCTGTCAAAGCATTCTAAATTATTATTACATTATCTTGAAAAGAGTTATAAGCTGGAGAATTTTTCAAATTGTTTTTATAAAAAGTAAATATCTCCCAAACTGAGGCAAATCGGTCTGACACTATACTACACTTTAGGCTTAAAATCATCTGAGAAATCTTTGTTTTATATTTGTCTAATTACTCGTTGACCACGGTGCATACCATGTCTTCGAATGATAAACGTGCACTTATAAGATAATGCACCGTTTTTTTAAAAGCCACATATTAAATCCCAAATATTCGAACCCTTTAACCCTTTTATAGACTAGCTGCTGAAATGGAACATGTCACACGTCAATATCAATGTCATACAAAACGAGACAATAGGACATCAGATACATTAATCCCTTACGATCCGCCTGGACTCGATAAAATATCGATTACGCTACAAAGGGGCGCCAGTGGCAATATAGGTTATGTCCCATTATAACCCATCGGTCGCAAGGTAACAAAATTCCTAAAGGTATTGTGAAATTCAATATTCTGACGGGAAAATAACAAGCAGATTGGGGTCAATCTGTCACTAGGATTTCTTTGGGCGGTTATCTTTAAAAAAGGGCGTAAGTTCATTTCGGATAGAGGTTGTATGCTGCATTATCCTTACTTCAAAGGTAATTCGAGGAGCCTTAAAAATAAACTGCAAAGTGAGCTTAGGCAGGTTTCAGTAATAGGTACAGTTACATGGTGAATCTCCACGGTGCGCAACTTTACTAGCCGCTGAAGAAAATAATATAAATGTAAAATTTCAAATTCTCAATTGTCTTTTGTTTTTTATGTCACTCCAACCTTGCTTGAATCACTAATTGGGAAGACATAATAAGCGTTTTGACTTGTTTTGTATAGGGTAACGGGGCTTATGGGGTCATCATTAGGGTTGCCAATTGTCCCGCTGGACGCGGGACGTCCCGTTTCTGGAGCCTTGGAGTATGCGTCCCGCAAAAGGTCCGCACGGGACGCCGTTTGTCCCGTTTCAGGCTTGACTAGATTATAAGCACCGAAATTAATGTTAATTTGAATATACTGCGATTAACGCGCGCTCACTCACTTGCTTGGCTCTATCCTGTCCCTCGTCTTACCCGATCTAAATAAATCCCGAGTAAATCTGGTTTAATTTTTCATGCCTTTCAATACGTTGACAGCCACTAAACCTAACCAAGTTAGGCCGAGTGAAGGAGTCCCGCATTTTATAGCTAAGTCCAGTAATTTGATCGCAAATGTACCGCAAATCTGTGCACTAAGGCTGGCAACCCTAGTCACAATACGTCCCAATGATAAATTGAACCGTTAAGCAACTTTTTCGACTCAATTTTGTCCAAAGTTGTCATTGGAATTGGAATTGGATTGGAAGGGGTTGTTCTGACTCTTGGTGATCAAGTATCTTGTATCCTAGTTATTTCTATAAATAAAGTCTCCCACGCAAATATTTGTTGTTCTATTCTAAGTTTATTTTCTTGGATACTTAACATGCTTTGTGGAATCAGATCAAAGTCTTGTTAAGTTTTCTTTAACTGGCATAAATACTAAAACGATGCTTGAATGGGTGCTTCGTACAAGCAGTAAATCAAATAATGATATTATTGGCGGCATTTGCTTTCAGCCCTTCCTTTCCCGCCACATTCCATTTCTCGTCCAGACAGCTGTTAAAGCCTATAACGCCTTCTGGACGCTTCGATACCTAGAGGGTACGGCCTCACTACCCTGCTCTATCTTTTTACTTATCCAGCAGTTCCAAAACTATTGTTTTAATTAATATTTTCATGAGCATTGCTGTGTGGAATAACTTCTAAAAATATTTTAGCTTCCAAATTTTCTTTTACAAACTCGCGTTGTTGTACTAAATCTCCTACTGACTTGCCCTTTATACAGTGGCGCTGTCTGTCATGCTGTTATCGCATTGTATCTGATACTCATCGTGATAACAACAATATTCAACTACTACCTACAGCTTTTGAGCACTAATCGTTTTCAATTAACGTTAAAATCATTAATTAGCACATGATAAATAAACACTTCAATCCTACACTGTTTGTCACTTTGTTTATGACATTTGTGTTACCATAGTTAAACGAATAGAGGAACTGCGCTAATTATCTATTAATTTTCTGTTCAAAATAAAACTTGGCGACGCGGCGCGTCCTATGCTTACTTCAATCTGCTGATTAAGACAGCGCGCAGAAATGTGCCAAATTTGTTATGATGTTCGATTCATCATATTACCCAAAAGACTTCCCCCAAAGATTTCCACGACGACTGCGTCCTGCGCTGTCCGCATCCAAATGGTTTTTACAACCATTACCAGGGCCCATTGCATAACAAAGTACAACTTATATTACAAGCGGAACTCCCTTTCTAGTTAATATAACTGAAGCGAAAGTTCCGCTTGTAATATTAGTTGTACTTTGTTATGCAATTGGGCCCAGATCGTCGGTCCATCTTGTTGGGGACCTTCCCACGCCACGTCTTCCAGTTCGAGGTCGCCATCTAGAACCTTAATGCCTCATCGGCCGACGGTTCTGCGAGGAATGTGCCTTGCTCACTGCTACTTAAGTTAATATTCGATTAGATAAAATAGTAATTTTGAACTTAATCGACAACTTATGTTTGTACACCATTAAGTCTGGCATATAAAAATGACAAAATTTGATTAGATAAAATAGTAATTTTGAACGTAATTGATAAAAATTATGCTTGTATACCATCAGTGGCGAAGAGTACCTACTAACAACCCGATTCCCCCGGGTTGACTTAACTTTTAAAGTAACCGATCATTTCTCTTCAATTACTGCACTGCTTTTCAAGATGATAAATGGGTATGTTTTTGTTGTTATGGTATTTTGGTATGGGTTTGTTGTTGTTTGTGTTGTTTGTATGGGAATCTTCTGGTCCAGGTGAGCGGGTAGCTCCGAAGGAGTGTTGAAGTCTCTCGGTAGAGGGCATAACATAGATGCGCGCTTTATCACTGCATAATGTGATTATAACAGACTGAAGTGTAGGATGTATGGGAAAAATTCGTCGCTAACTTCTAGACCAGTGATGGTGTAGGGGTAAGCACGCAGCACGGAACGCTGAGGACCTGGGTTCGATTCCCAGCATTGGTCTTTTTTCTGGGGTTTTTTCTGTGCATCTATATTTCAGTTTGTATTTAGTTTGAAATATATGGTTTCACGGGATGACCGTAAAAGTAATAAAAAATGAAGTTGAAAAAAAAAACTAAAAAAAAAATAGAAAAAGATACTTCATACTTAACTTGTATGTTTTTAGGTTTGTTACTCCGGCTTTACTTGCAAAAATTTTCAGACCCCGCCACTGGTCCATTATTCGATGGGACACACCGCTATGTATCACAATTTGTCTTCAAATTACCATGACAATACAAACTCAACATCCTGGGATATACAAAAATGTGCCTTCTTCTGTTTTTGAGTAATGGATAAATGAATCGATCACACATCTCGAGATGGCATTAAATCCTAAAGAATCCGCGTTAGCAATAAATAGAGTAAAATTAGTATTCCGGTCTCGTCCCTTGCGATGTAAGACGCGACTCGACGTAGACGTGGGTTAGAGGTGGTTACAGTTATAATTCTCTTAAGGTGACAGCGGAGACAACTGACAGTTTAACTTCTCTACACCCACTCAAATTACGTTACAGTGCGTGAGCATTTAAATCGCCCGTGGCAAGAAATGGAGTAACAAATTAATATACGTACATACCTACAAGCAAAAGACATCGCGAGGGGAAGTTTACTTGCGAGTTCAAACATTATAGCAAAATTGTCTATTATTTTATTGACTTTTATTTAATGGTGACTACACTGCATTTAAAAAGGTAGTTTCCTCTATTTTATCATCCTTTCGCGTTCCATCACGTTCTAGCTTTTCATTTTCTCCAAAAAGCTCTCAAATTTTATTACACTCTCCGAGACATTATTAGAATCTGTACCGCCGTTTTATATTTCACTAGACTACTATCAAACGCCAGTACCCGGGGAAGGGCAGGAAATAATTTTACGTCATAAATTCGGAATTTTACGTCCACCCTCGACCCTTAAGGGCATATTTCGGGTGAACAACGTGTAAACCATTGAAATATTTCAAAATTGATGTCCGTTTTTCGAAACCCTTGACAATTTCAAGGGTGTTTGAGCTTTAGTAATGAACGGGTGGAAATAAAATCGCGTACAGTTAATTGAAAAAGGATTAATGAAGTTCTATGGAACACACATCAGTAAATTTATTGAAGGTAGGAGGAAGTGCAACTTTGAGATCTACTGTGATCTTTGTTCTTTAAATTTTGAACTAATGAAAACTATGCATAACAGTCTGCATATGGATTTACAGTCAAGGAATTTAATTCCCTACCCATTTCGTAAAAATGTCGTGTTGCTTATTCGCAAAGCATTAAGGTCGATATGTCAATTGCAACACGCCAAAACAACATCGTTGCTAGCTCTTATGGTGACAGTATGCCGTACGATATTCAAACTTAGGTGGGTAGGGAATTAAATTCCTTGACTGTACTTACAAGTAGTTTAAACGACGCCATTGTCCTATAAAGATTCGCTAGTATTCACAAAATTACTAATAACATCGTTTGGTTACCGAATCAATGTTTACATTCCAAAGAGATGGTGTAGCATTGGAAAACAAATATTAGTTACTTAAGCGCACTGTAAGCTGGTCAGATAAACAAAAAAAAATCTCAAAATCTAAGCGAAATAAAGTTGTAACAGTATGTGAAAACGAACAAAAATAAAATGACCTTTTACATAGACAATATTAAGTACGTTACAAGAAGCACTTTCAGAATAATAAAACGCAAATAACGGTACGAATAAGAAAGAACTGTCGCAGAAATAGCCCCTTAAAGGATCAAAGCAAAAGATCAAATAGCACGACTCGCAAGCGAAAAATCTCACTGTTGTAGTATCGTAGCCAGCGCTATCTCCAATTCTGATTAATCCACGATCTGGGCTCAACAAACATCCGACACAATCATCCAACTTCCTCGCTGTTGACCTTTGCCATCATTACACCGATTACTGGACCGCTGGACACTATATCGTTAATCCTTTGAAATAGATAACGAGGGACTGATGTTCCGTAGACGATAGCATTAATACTTCCTGAGCTGGAAACATTTTCGTGTTCATCCATACTAATGTTGGGATCACGTGGCCGTACGTATATTTCTATATATGGCATTTCATCATCTGGGAATAGTAGCCCACTGCTGGACATAGATCTCTCATGAAACACGCCATTTTATCCTGTCTTCCGCCTAAGGTATTCAGGTTCTGCCAACTACTATTCACAAATCATCCCTATCAAAACTTAAAATATTATCTGATACCTATTCATACTATAATTAAAGTAATTCATCATTCACGCGGGCTCAGTGCGGATTGGGCACTTGCTTGCTTGCTTGGTGTGCTACAGGTTTCCTCACGATGTTTTCCATCACCGTAAATTTCGAGCATAAATTCCGAAAAACTAAGAGCTGCGAGCCTGGACTCGAACCCACGACCGTCTGCTTGAGAGACAATAGGTCAAATCTATAACCACTAGACCACCACGGCTTTATGTTATTACAATATTAATTAAAGTAATTAATTTGTTTGTATCACTGATACTACTGAACTGATTTAAGAAATCTTTCACTAGTAAAGCTACATATAGGAATCTACAGCTATATATAGCTATTACATTGAGCGACGTATTGTAGGTACCTGCATTGATTGATTTGTTAAATTTTAGTAAATAATCGTTAGCGTAGTAATGCGTGTCGTTGTGAAAGAGCAGTTTAGGCTTAAAACTTAAGTTAGTTTGTACTTTACTGTTTTAATTACTGTGTATGATTTTGGTAAACAAATAAAGATTTTTACTTTTACTTTTTACTTACACACATATACTTAATAAACTTGATCATGTACCTACATAGTCTTAATTAACTGTTTTCCTTAATTAGTACATACTATTTCAGTAGATTTTACTAATTGTATTTTTTATATTAATGTTATGTTGTCTTTTAATTTTTCTTCTTAATGGAGTTTTTATAACATCAGTAACTCAGTTGATAACAGAACATTTCTTTCTGTTTTAACTCGGAGACAATGGCTCTGCTGTCTGCTAAGGTTATCAGTATTTTTATGATTTGGGAAATTATGAAAATAACGGTCGTTAATATATTTGCTAGCTTTATTATCCACCAAAAAAATATTTTTTCTATTGTTCCACAAAAAAATCTTTCAAGACAAATCCGCTGAGTTTAAAGACTATTATTTGCAAACTATGCTCTATCTCAAAATAATCCCCCTACACCGCACTTAAATACGTTAGTAACGACTTATAGTCACTTGACACATTTAACCGCACTTTAAGTAGCTAAACCTGGATCATTACAAATACATCAGCCTGACAATGATCCTCCAACGATCTGTAAACGATAAATGATCAGTAATTTCCTGACTGCGCCTGATCTTGTCTCAATGATGGACAATCATTACGTTGCGTCACCTTCAGTTTTGTTCATAATAGACAGCAAAGTCACAATTTGCCATTGTAACAGCCTCTCTAAAATACAGTGGAATGAAACTAGACGAAATATAAGTCAACTTGTTGTCAAAGTGAAACCTAAATACGACCCAGAACGAGTAAGAAATCATTACTATTATAAATGCCCTCTGTGGCCATCGGACATTACGTAAGTCCCCAAATTGCTCGCAAAGAGACCGCTTTGAAGCAAATGACGCCAAATAACCTAACGATCAAAATTAAGCGCGAACTAATGGCGTTAACTTATACTGGTGTGAGTGGATATGCAAATCTGTTTGCGCAGTATAATTTCGGCGAATTCACGGACTCCAGAAATAAACACAAGGCTGGTGTCGTAGAATTTGTATAGTGACTGTCATGAACTTAGTAGAACTACTCAAGAAATTGCGGTCTGAAAACGCTACATGGGCAGGATTTATATTTTGCAAGACTATCTCAAGGATTCGTCGGATTATTACGGCTATCCTAAAGGAGCAATAGAAATATAATCAATACGAATAATAATCTAAAGAGATTATCCGGTACGGAAAATAGAATACATGCAACTTTCTTTGCATTGTTAATTTACTTTTAATAGTTGCCGCATGGTATTTTTCTTTGTCTGTCATAATTCCGGCGTGATGGGTAAAACAAGATGTCCAGAAAAATTGTTGGATCCAGAGCAAGTGTTTTACCATTATAATCTTCTCGACTAGCATTCACTAATCTCTTACTACGGTCTCCTTATGGCTTATACCGTTTTGGGTGAATTTGATTGCAAGCATGCCCGCGGCAGAAACATAAAAGTTATTCACAATTTGATTAAACAAAAAACTATAAGGTTATGAATGCAACAAGCGTAGATATATTCCCGGCATGCAAAACTGAACACGTTTCGTTAGTATAGGTTTTGGCAAGCAAATAGTATCGATGCCAACTAGGTCATTTATTGGCATCGCAAATCAATGTGAACATGAATAATTTATTTGAGCAACAACCATTTTACCATGACTTCAGTCGCACAAATAGTGAAGAGTAGAGTACTTCTGATGATTCGGGTTGAATTTGAGTTGCCGTGACGGGAAGGATGGATGTGAAAGGACTTGTAGAAACTAAAACTAAATAACATTATGTTTGTAACGCTACTGGTGTATAAGTCAGATTCAAAACATCTTTATTTAATGAACTAAAACAATTACTTTGCTCACCCGCGGCCGTGAAGGTCGCGGGTGAGCAAAGTAATTGTTTTAGTTCATTAATATGGACCTCCGCAAAGTAACGCCTGATTCAATAAATTATCTTTATTTAATTTAGGCTAAAGCATTGATGAACGTCGAAAAATCTACCACCGTTTTGAGCTGAAATTTGGCATGCATGTATTAATCAGATGAAAATGCAATATTATTATGTTCGTAGTTATTATGACATAAAGCTGATCAGACGATAGAGCTGGAAGGTGGCCAAAGTGGTGGTAGGAAGGTGGCTGGTGGAAAGGAATGACATAACTCCATCGAGTTTGATCTCGTTTGATTCGTCTTGACGAGTACTTTGGTAACCCGGGACAAAAAATACAGCAAAAAAAGCTTGTATTAACAATAGAATTTTTAGCAAAAACTTATTTCTAATAATAGCTTGTTTTTAAAAATGTATTTTATTCTAAGTTTGTTACAAATTCACAACTTCAATAATTATTTTGCAATTTGTTTAGTTTTTTAAAATAAAATGAAAAACAAGATAGCCGTTAGTAAAAGCTGGTTTCCTGCAGATGACAAGCAGAATTTAGTAACAGTAAAGTTCGCGTTAGCGTGCAGCGGAGTAAATTTATTACCCACGGACAGGAAAATGTCTGGAACGCTACCGACACTGCATTTTCAGCTGGAACGTCCAGCAGCGGACGCACAGCCATTTGTTTTACTTTTTAGGGTTCCGTGGCACAGTGAAGTAAAAAAAAATGTATAGATTTAATTTTGCACTTCACTGTGCTGTGATTTAGACGACCAAATGGCCTAGTTGTTAGAGAATTTGACTACGAAGCTTGAGGTTCCGGGATCGATTATCAGTCGTGGCAGATATTTATGTGAAAAATACGAATGTTTGTGGTCGAGTCTTGGATGTAATACCTGCAATAGCCTGCGCCGCGCCAGCTTCCTTGTTTAACCTAAAACCAGAAATAGTTATGGTCGAAAGACAATTACTTGTGAAGTTGTGCGCCTGTACAATAAAATAACGATATTTATAAAGAGAGCGAACTCGTTTAACTCATTAAAAAAAAAACTTGTTCAGTATGAAACTGATATTAATAAAGTACTATTGTAAAACGTCAAAGAATGAGTTAAACGGCGAAGTACCTACTACCTACCTATACTGATTATTTATTTATTTATTTATTTATCAGTTAGGTACAATTACATATTGTAAAAACTAGCACAATTTAGACATTACAAAGAATAACATGGGTTTGTCTACAACAATGTAAATGAATGAATGTACTTACCTACCTACTTACTATGTTAACTTTTACCGACGAACCGATCTTGTTACTTATCTATAAATATAAAAGAAGAAACTGACTGACTGACTGACTGACATATCAACGCACAGCCCAAACCACTGGGCCTAGAGATTCAAAATTTGGCATGTAGGTTCCTTATAAGGTCTAGGGGAGCACTAAGAAAGGATTTTTCAAAATTCACTCCCTAAGGGGGTAAAAAGGGGGTTCAAAGTTTGTATGGGGAAACAAGATTAGTTCGACTATTTTATTCGAAACTTCACAGAAATACTCCTAATGATAAATGAGTAAACACGTGTTTCAGGTTTTTTGAGAATTCAACCCCTAAAAGGGGGGTAAGGGGTAACAAAGTCTGAAAATCAACATGGGTGTTGTTTCTATGGTTTATCGGGTCGCTGGTTATGAAAACAACAACGGTTTTAAAATCCGACGTGGCAGACGTAAAATACCATCTCCCTGGATGGGGTGCGATGGGGTTGAAATGTCTGTATATCAATATGGGTGTCGTTTTTAATGTATAGCCCAAACCACTTGACCTAGAAACTTGAAATTTTGCACATAGATACCTTATACAATGTAGGCATCCACTAAGGAAGGATTTTTGGGAATTCCCACGGGAAAGGGAAAAAACGGGATTTATATATTTGATTCCGAGTGACCCTATCTCAGTAACTATAATAACTAGACTCTTCAAATTTGATACACAAGTAGGTATTACATTATTTAAAATATTAATTTCAGGATTTTTCAAAATTCCCACGGGATAAGAAAAAAACGGGATTTATATATTCAGTTCAACGGGATCCTATGAACTATAATTACTAGACTCTTCAAATTTGGCATAGATGTAGGTAATTATAAATTCCCATGGGATAAGGAAAAAACGGGATTTTTCGTTTTACTGGTCGTAGAAAGCTGAAATTCGGCATGTAGGTTGTTTGGGGAGTGTTGGGCTGGATTGAGAGAGGACTTTCCAAAATTCCTATGGGAACGGTAAAAACAGGATTTTTCGTTTTACAGGTCGTAGAAAGTTGAAATTCGGCATGTAAGTTGCTTGGGGAGTGTAGATGAGAATTGAGAGAGGACTTCCCATATTCCCACGGGAACGGGAAAAAACGGATTTTTCGTTTTACTGGTCGTAGAAAGCTGAAATTGGGCATGTAGGTCGTTTGGGGAGTGGAGAGGAGCATTGAGAGAGGACTTTCCAAAATTCCTACGGGAACGGGAAAAATGGGATTTTCGTTTTACTGGTCATAGAAAGCTGAAATTTGGCAAGTGGGTTCCTTGGGGATTTTAGAGCTGGATTGAGAGAGGACTTTCCAAAATTCCCACGGGAACGGGAAAAAACAGGATTTTTCGTTTTACTGGTCGTAGAAAGCTGAAATTCGGTATGTAGGTTGCTTGGAGAGTGTAGAGGAGCATTGAGAGAGGACTTTCCCAAATTCCAACGGGAACGGGAAAAAACGGGATTTTACGTTTTACTGGTTGTAGAAAGCTGAAATTCGGCATGTAGGTTGTTTGGGGAGTGTCGAGGAGCATTGAGAGAGGACTTTCCAAAAATCCCACGGGAACGGGAAAAACGGGCTTTTTCGTTTTACTGGTCATAGAAAGCTGAAATTTGGCAAGTGAGTTCCTTGGGGAGTGTAAAGGAGCATTAAGAAAACATTTCCCGAAATTCTTACGGGAACGGGAAAAAACGGGATTTTGCGTTATACTGGTTGTAGAAAGCTAAAATTTCAAAATTCATAAGTACTAGGGGCGTTCAATAAAAAGTGAGAATGAGTATGTTATAAACAACTTTTACTAAATGTCATTTTATTTTTCGACATAGTCACCTTTTAGCATAATACACTTAGTATATCTTTTTTCTAAACTTAAAATTCCATTTTTAAAAAAGGTCTGATCTTGAGTACTTAAAAATCTTGTACTGCAGCGACTACCGCGTTGTCGTCTTCAAATTTCTGGCCTCTCAGGTATTGTTTCAATCTCGGAAATAGGTAGAAATCACTAGGAGCGAGATCTGGTGAATACGGAGGATGCTTAAGGATATCGAACCCAGCATCACGAATTGCAGCCATTGCAACGGCGGACTTGTGTGCCGGGGCATTGTCCTGGTGGAACAACACAAATTTCGAGAGTTTACCTCGCCGTTTTTCGCGGATCTCATTGCGCAATGTTGCTATTTGTTTGGCGTATAAAGTGCCCGTAATAGTGGCTCCATGCTCGAGATACTCAATCATTAATACCCCTTTATCATCCCAAAAAACAGAGCCCATGACCTTACCGGCAGATGGGCTCACCTTGAATTTCTTCGGAGTTGGAGATGATGGCCTTTTCCATGTCATAGACTGCAGTTTCGTTTCAGGATCGTAATGATGGAGCCATGTTTCGTCCATTGTTATAAATCGCGCCAAAAAAAGTTCCCGGTCTTGCTGCATCAGGTTCAAAGCTTCTTGACAAATCTCTAGTCTAGTTTGTTTTTGCGTGTCAGTAAGCATTCATGGTACCCAACGCGGAGATACCTTTTTCATACCCAAGCGTTCATGTAAAATATTATGCACGCTCCGCGTTAAAATCTTTACATTTTCAGCAATAAAACGAACTGTGACACGACGATCCGCCAAAACGGAGTTTTCGACTTTTTTCACAATTTCTTCAGTTACTGCTGTAGTAGGGCGTCCGGAGCGGGAGTCGTCCATTGTCGATGTTCCTCCACGTCTAAATTCGGCGCACCAACGTGCGACTGTCGAATACGGAGGAGCATTAGACCCTTAAGTGTCCCGCAAATCCAAATTGACTTGGTCCGTAGAAAAATTGTTCAAATACAAGTATTTGATAACGGCGCACAGTTCAATTTTCTCCATTTTCGCTAGAGTACTCAATAGCATTGCAAAGAAATTGCCGTATATTTTTTTAAACAAAAGACAGTTAGTTTTTTTTTTCATAGCAATCAGCTAGATAGATGAGCTTTACCGGCCAGTATTTAATTTCGTAATATTAAAAGAGTTTGCATCTCATTCTCACTTTATATTGAACGCCCCTCGTACTGTAAGTAGGCTGCAAAGGGCACTTTAACCGACTTCTAAAAAAGGAGGAGGTTATGCATTCCACTTTATGATTTTTTTATGTAGGTATGTTCACCGATTTCTCGGTCAATTGTGGACCTGCTTGCTTGCTTGCCAGTATGCTTGCTTGCTTGATATCTTGGTTCTTTGGAATACTCATAGTACACGCGAGCGAAGCCGCGGGCAAAAGCTAGTATTTTATAATTACTTAGTGATAATGTAAACTATTGTTCTCATGAAAGTGATGTAATGTCATATGAGAATATTTCTTTAAACCTAAACCTATGTATAATAATAATAGGTATCTGTTTAAGTATGTTTATCCGTTGCCATGTATCCATAACCCAAGCTTTGATTACTTTGGGGCTAGGTCAATTGGTGTGAATTGTACAGTGATAAAACAAAATAATAAAAAATATCCCCTCCTCATTTATTACAAAACGACGACGACGTACGGGAAAGAAAATTATGTACCAATACTTTAAATTCGACGACATTTTGTAGGATATTTTTATGAGCAAGTTGTATTGCATTCATATTTTTACATTTGACTTTGCTACACTAAAAGGAACGCTTACAGTTGCATGTGCGTCTGTCCTTCTATCCGTCCGCGGCTTTGATTAGTGTCTTAATGGTAGTAGGCCATAATTTTGTATGGGTATATAATATTTAACCTGGATTAACATAGCTATAGGATACCGTCACGTGGGATAGCGATAAACGAATTCTTCGCGGGCAAAAGTAATGAATATTTTTATCAAATTTACTGTTAGTACGGGACCCTGCACTGCGCCTGGTCTGTCACGTACTTGGCCGGTTTCTCATTTTTCGTACCGACATTCTAAACGAACGATTTTCCGATTTGGGAAGCATCCAGAACGCTGTTTTGATGGAAAGTAAAGACAAGGGGACAAAAGAGTTCTGTAGCGAGTGTTGCCCCGTTTTGCGTTGCAAATGTTGGGGTGTTTCATTCTAGAGATGACTATCATGTAGTCAAGTTAAGTATGAAGTATCTTTTTCTATTTATTTTTTTTATTTTCTTCAACTTCATTTTTTTTTTTTTTTTTTTTTCTTGGGCCAGGTGAGCGGGTAGCTCCGAAGGAGTGTTGAAGTCTCTCGGTAGAGGGCATAACATAGATGCGCTTTATCACTGCCTAAATGTGATTATAACAGACTGAAGTGTACGATGTATGGGAAAGATTCGTCGCTAACTTCTAGACCAGTGATGGTGTAGGGGTAAGCACGCAGCACGGAACGCTGAGGACCTGGGTTCGATTCCCAGCATTGGTCTTTTTTCTGGGGTTTTTTCTGTGCATCTATATTTCAGTTTGTATTTAGTTTGAAATATATCATGTAGTCATTATTACATTCAATCGATATAATGGGTAAAAGGTCTGAGATCAAAAGATAAACATTAAGGTGGCGACTGACTTGTAGCCTTTGCTTGTAATGTATCTATCGTTCACGGCGATCGTGTTACATTACAGTTACATTACAGCTACGGAGCGAACGCTCGCCTTGAGCGCTCTGTGACTGTGTCTCTCTCTCTTGTGCTCCATTCTGTTTCTTGCTTGCGAACCTGTACTGACTTGTAATGTAGTAACACTCAAAGGGATTCGCGTAAAAACCGACAGCTGAGTGGAGCACGCGGCGCTCGCGTCGAGCGGCTCGGCTCGCTGCACTGACTGCTGTAAAGGTGGGTACTGACCAACGTTACGAGGTGTAATGTAACATGTTACACAGCGAGCATTCGTACAGTCAGTACGTCGTGTTACGGGGAAAACCAGCGAGCAACGACGTAGTGACTGCACGAATGCTCGCTGTGTAACATGTTACATTACACCTCGTAACGTTGGTCAGTACCCACCTTAATGCTCGGGTTGTATCATGTTACATTACACCGAAATATTACAAGTCAGTCGCCACCTTTATAAATTAGGGTTTGCTCGCGACTTTGCACGGAAATAAAATTTTTAACAACTGTTCTGTGGAAAACTCCAAAAATCCCTTCTCACTGCACTTTCTATGATCTTAAAAGACGATATCTGCCTATATTTTTTTCCGAATATTTAAAATCCCGAATGCTACATTTATCCGAATGCATTTTTTTCTGAAACTGTAAATATTTCAGGATTTTTATAAAACTAACCTAACCTAAAGGGTTCTACACGATGGCCCTGAAATAAATCCTGAAATATTTAAAGTTTCAGAAAAAAATGCTTTCGGACAAATTAAATTTTCGGGATTCTAAACCTTCGGAAATAAAATATTCTAAACATCGATAGGTTCCCCAGCCAAAGTTACAGTTACAGAGAGTAGGTTACTTTGAATCGAATACAATATCCCGTTTATATTCCTCTTATCCTGGGATTTTTTTTGTAAGAACATTCTGCAAAGTATTAGTAATCTTTAAAAGATTAATGAATGAAATTACTTTTTTTTTAAACAACTTGCTTTTGACCACAATCACGTCTGATGATTGCCTAGTAAATGTTCATTCACCCGAGACTTGAAAACGGCCAAATTGTAGTGTTCAGGGAACACATTCGCAGGCAGAGAATTCCACTCCTTAGCAGTACGGTTTAGTAAAGTCGTTCTCAAGTTATGACCAAGGGAAGTAGAAATTAATTTTTAAGTTAATACTAGGGGCGTTCAATAAAAAGTGAGAATGAGTATGTTATAAACAACTTTTACTAAATGTAATTTTATTTTTCGACAAAGTCACCTTTTAGCATAATACACTTAGTATATCTTTTTTCTAAACTTAAAATTCCATTTTTAAAAAAGGTCTCATCTTGAGTACTTAAAAAATCTTGTACTGCAGCGACTACTGCGTCGTCGTCTTCAAATTTCTGGCCTCTCAGGTATTGTTTCAATCTCGGCAATAGGTAGAAATCACTGGGAGCGAGATCTGGTGAATACGGAGGATTCTTAAGGATATCGAACCCAGCATCACGAATTGCAGCCATTGCAACGGCGGACTTGTGTGCCGGGGCAATGTCCTGCTGGAACAGCACAACTTTCGAGAGTTTACCTCGCCGTTTTTCGCGGATCTCATTGCGCAATGTTGCTATTTGTTTGGCGTATAAAGTGCCCGTAATAGTGGCTCCATGTTTGAGATACTCAATCATTAATACCCCTTTACCATCCCAAAAAACAGAGCCCATGACCTTACCGGCAGATGGGCTCACCTTGAATTTCTTCGGAGTTGGAGATGATGGCCTTTTCCATGTCATAGACTGCAGTTTCGTTTCAGGGTCGTAATGATGGAGCCATGTTTCGTCCATTGTTATAAATCGCGCCAAAAAAAGTTCCCGGTCTTGCTGCGTCAGGTTCAAAGCTTCTTGACAAATCTCTAGTCTAGTTTGTTTTTGCGTGTCAGTAAGCATTCTTGGTACCCAACGCGCAGATACCTTTTTCGTACCCAAGCGTTCATGTTAAATATTATGCACGCTCCCCGTTGAAATCTTTACATTTTCAGCAATAAAACGAACTGTGACACGACGATCCGCCAAAACTGAGTTTTCGACTTTTTTCACAATTTCTTCAGTTACTGCTGTAGTATGGCGTCCGGAGCGGGGGTCGTCCATTGTCGATGTTCTTCCACGTCTAAATTCGGCGCACCAACGTGCGACTGTCGAACACGGAGGAGCATTAGACCCTACAGTGTCCCGCAAATCCAAATTGACTTGGTCCGTAGAAAAATTTTTAAAATACAAGTATTTGATAACGGCGCGCAGTTAAATTTTCTCCATTTTCGCTAACGTACTCAATAGCATTGCAAAGAAATTACCGTATTTTTTTTTAAACAAAAGACAGTTAGTTTTTTTTTTCATAGCAATCAGCTAGATAGATTAGCTTTACCGGTCAGTGTTTAATTTCCTAATATTGAAAGAGTTTGCATCTCATTCTCACTTTATATTGAACGCCCCTCGTATATAAAACAAAAATAGAACTCCTATCTATATACCTAATATACCTATCCTATATTAAGTTAAAAAAACTTTCTATAGAATTTGTGATGTACTACGAAACATTATCTTGTAAATGCATATTTTAAATGTATATAAGTATGTAATTTTCTATAATTAAAGTAAATTGAAAGATTAAGATTGCGTTTAGTGACTTTATAATTCAGCAACCGTCTCATGAGCCCTTTCAGCCCTTTTCAGTTTTCATTTTCCGTGACCACTAGAATTGCAAAGGGCTCTAACTGGATAATCATCTCGCTGACAAAGTAGTAGAATAAAACAAAGTTTAAGCACATGAGGTTTCGCTGCTAAATGCTAATACTTATTCTAAGTACGAGAGCAAATAGGCTAGGCTAAATGTAACTCGTCTTTGCTCGCAATCGGGTAATAAAATCAATGGCAATGTCACTCGATGCGCTATCAGACAGCCCTCAGATGTGCTTATGCTGATTATGTTATCGTGATAGACTTTTCCGTTTCATTATTGACGACTCCAACATATGGCAAGGTGTATACTTTTTCCTGAATATACCGTGGCTAACGAGTAACTCTACATAAAACATAGATTCTTCAGATTACTTCGAGCCAAAAATGTAAATAATATAAAGCCAGGTTAAGTGATGAGGTTAAGTTTTTTCACTTTCATCTTCACAAACTTCCTGATTTAGAATAATAATAACAATAAAAACCATTTAAGTCAGATAATTGCATCCATAGAAATTTTAGCATTGGTACTTACAGCTACGAAGCACGAAGGGTTCCGTACCATTATCCATAAAAAAAATGGCAAAAAATAACACGTTTGTTGTATGGGAGCTCCCCTTAAATATTTGTTTTATTTTTATTTAATTATTTATTTTTAACGCGAATATATAACTAAATATTCTGTGAATATTTCAAGCGTCTACCTTTTGCCGTTATCAATATCGAGCAAAAACGAGCAAAATAAATCACGTATGGAGCCCCCTTAAATATTTATTTTATTCCGTTTTTTAGTACTTATTTGTTGTTATAGTGGCAACCGAAATACATCATCTGTGAAAACTTCAACTGTCTAGCTATCACGGTTCATGAGATACAGCCAGGTGACAGACGGACGGACGGACGGACAGACGGACGGACGGACGGACACACGGACGGACAGCGGAGCCTCAGTAATAGGGTCCCATTTTTACCCTTTGGGTACGGAACCCTAAAAATCTTGATAAAGACGGCAGAGGTTCCCTGCGACAGGGTTTTGCCGAGGCAGACACATTAAACTTGTCAAGGTATAGAAAGGATTTTATCATATCCTTCACTCGCATTCACAGAAAAGCTTAAAGTTCTATCTTACGGAGAGGCTAAAACACAAAAGTCGTTTCTGGCAAATTGCTTAAGTTTTTATAACAAAATTCCAAATAGTATTACCGAGCACACAGAAAAAAAAATGTCAAGAAAAGAAGATAGTTATTCCCTAAGGCCTACTATACAATTGTTGATCATATCATGAACAAGGATGTTTGGAAATAATTATCTAGTATCAAATAGCGTATTTACTGTGTTAAAATATTTGGTTTTGTTAAATACTTTAGACGGATGCAATTAAATAATATAGTGGACCTGTTTAAAATATACCTTGCTGAGTTTCTTGCGGGATTCTTCTCAACAGAGTTTTTCCGAAGCGGTAGTAGATTTCCAAAATTCATAAATGCTCATCATAGCCTAAATAGAATAAAGACATTTTGATTGTGTCTTTGACTTAAACATTTAGCCAGGTTCTGAATTGTTTTAATTTAGACAATTGTTTACAGTCAGCGTCATTAAGGTTGTAACCGAAACAGTGACGTTTATTGTCTAAATCTGCCGCAGTGGGTCTGGTTTGACTGTGTACGTTGAACCACATAAATAGCAACGAGCTTCCAAAATCTCATAAACGCTGAATGAGTCTCATCAAAGGTCAATGTTTTTACTGATAAAGTAAAAAGGAAAACGTTTTATCAGATGGGAAGACGAACATAAAGAAAATGACTTGGCCACTTCCAAGATGGAGAGCTTTCTAATACTACAGAACGGATAAAAGGAAACCGAGTCGAGTTTCAAATATATGTGGAAAGCGAATGGCACAATAGAAAGAAAGATGATGCTTGAACAGCGTCGGTAATATTTGCAAGCAAATTGTGTACAAACAAACGGATTATTTCGCGTCATTGTTCATTCGTCATTCGGATGTATCAAACCTTATAGCCCTGTAATAAAAACTGCATGGGCATGGTGACTGAGTCTTCGTTTGTATATTTTATGTTTATCTTTAGTAAAGTTATGTACTTAGTAAGCATCACTTTGCACAAGAATGTTATTGTCAGAACATGACGCCAACAAACTGCTTCACAGTTTGGCGTACTTTAAATATATTGTTATGTATATGCTAATATTAAAAAAAAAATCTCTAACATGAATATTTGACGAAATATCATGTTTAGTCAAATTTACGTCGCTCATTAAAGTTGTTAAGCTGCAATTTATTACTCCAACTAGAAAGTATAACGAAGTTGAAAACGTTACTCTGAAAAGTATTTAAATTTCAGTTGATGATTACTGTAGTATGGCATAAATTAATGTTTAAATAAAGTTATGGAATACACTTTAAAAAACAGGGATATTTTCCATTTTAAATGGACTAAAAAGTTTCTTACACTCGGTCAGCTCAAACTAAAAGCTTTGCTTAGTTTGGGACTAGGTCGATTTGTGTAAGATTGTCCCCTAATAATTATTATTATAATTAATTATTTTATTTTAGCTTACCATGAGCTTTAGCATGTGGTAAAACATCGTAAGGAAACCTGCACACACCTGTGAAGAAATTCAATGGTATGTGTGACGTTTCCAATCTAGGAACGGGTGGGAACTATAGCTAAAGCCTTCTCATTATGAGAATCGGCCTGTGCCCTGCAGTGGGACGTCAATAGTTTGGAATGATGATGATAAATACGAAATTAGTAACACAATCTCAGATCTACTTTTGTCCATGGAAAGTATAGTTCCTGGGGGATGTAGATGAAGTTAGGAACAACAGTTAGCCGTGAATAAATAAGCTATGACCTACTAGCAAACTGTGAACTATAATAATTTCAGGTGTCAGCTGGCAAAAATAACATTATCCCACAAGGATATATACGCAATTTCTACGGACGATAATATCCGCCCGGAATAAGGTTTCCGCCCCACGGGGACTCTGCATTTATCCTGGATGTGTCTCTGGTTAAAAAGTATCCCATGCCCATCTTCGGGTGTTAAAGTATTTTCTCTTATTATTTCAACGAATTCGAAGAAACATTTGGGTTCAATAAATATCAGTCGTACTTAGTTACACCTTAAAACATTTATACTCAAGCTAATGAACTAACAAGTTAATGCGATAATCAACCTTTCTTCTGATGTAGAAACCGTCATAAGAAATCGTAAAACACTTAGGTACATACAAAACTATTTTATTACAATTCGTTCTTACTTTATTGCACATAACATTAACTGTGTGCGATAGTTAATATAATTTTTAAATATTTAATATTGAAACATTCTTATACGCATCCCAACTCCAAAATGCATAACGACCCATCATATATCGAAGCTTTTACAAAAGACCCAATACATACAAAGACGGATAAACAAAAATCGATTTATTTTTTAATGTATTCGAAGTGCTGTTGGTAATTCAAACATCGAAACTTTTTTATCTACTACACAAGGTGTCATTGATACAAAATTTGTGGTTCCAGCTCAAATAATACTGGATAATATGATGAGTTAATTCAATTGTCTGCATTAGTCTGATTAAATTTAGGATGTTCACAATTTGTGAAAAATAAATCACAAACGCGATGTATGGACAATTGAGATTATTGTTCAGTACGCTTAGTATAAGTTTTACTTCACCAAAATACTTCTCGATCGCGTTTACGTAAAAAAATCAATTACTAGGGAAACATGAACAGCGTCTCCGCGCGCGCGTTTACATGTTTCCATAGAATTGAAATTTTTACGTAAACGCGATCGAGAAGTATTGAAGTGAAGGAAAACTTATACTAAGCGTGCATTCACTGAGCTAGAAGCAACAATTTGCTATCATATTTAAAACTAGCTTTTGCCCGCGACTCCGTCCGCGTGGAATTAGTAATTTGGGCAGCTTATTTTTTTTTATCCAATTTGCTTTTCCGCACACCCGCGTTCACATTCACACTGTACTCCCAAGTCAAGCGTGCCTATAGATTACTTCAAAAACCCCCGATTTTGAAACATTCTTCCGCTCCGCTCCGCTTCTATTGGTGTTAGCGTGATGATATATAGCCTATAGCCTTTCTCGATATATGGGCTATCTATCACTGAAAGAATTTTTCAAATCGGAGCAGTAGTTCCTGAGATTAGCGCGCTCAAACAAAAAAAAACCTGTTCGATAAATTGTTAAAATAGACGTATCTTTCTTATTTGTGAACCGATTCAAATGAAACAAACACTAAATGTTAATCCAAGAAAATACCAACATATCAGTGAAAACCGCATCCTTCTAGGTTAAGCCGTTTCTGAGATTAGCGCGCACAAACGCACAGACAAACAGACAAACAGACAAACAGACAATAATTCTAAAATCATTGTTTTGGGTTCTATTGTGCTAATAAATAGCCCTAGTGACAGTTTTTCTCAAATATATTCAATGTACAGACACCGACTTGTTACAGATTTATTATATGTATAGATTTCATCTCGTATTATAGAAAACCATGTCTGTTTTTTGACGTGACTTCAAAGATCTTAGTCAAACGTATATAATAACTAGCTGTTGCCCGCGACTCCGTCCGCGGAGGATAGAGGTATAAAAAATAGCCTACCACCTATTCTCAGACCTGCCGAATACTTACAGAGAATTTTTTTTGATAAGAATCGGTCAAGCCGTTTCGGAGGAGTTCGATAACAAACACCGTGACACGAGATTTTTATATAATAGATCAAATGCTGAAAATCTTTATAGTTCTATTTGTAACTCGATTTTCAGAGTTCACTGAATCGGCTATCTTTAAAGCCAACGGAATTATTGATTGAATTCCAACTCAAAGAAGCATGATTATCGGCGGTTAACCTGGCTAGTGGCTTCAATTGTTTTCAACTTATTACGTTTTAGTATACCCAAAACGATATCACATTTTTATTGGAAGATTGTAAATCGGTTTTCGTGGAATAGCATCTCAAAGTGTCAGGAGTAACTTTCATTTCATTGCAATATTGCAAAACAAATTACGTTACCACTTCATAAAATTTAGAGAGAAAGAAAGTTATCAAAATAATACATGCCTAAGTCTCAATTCATAGATAATCGTAAATTTTATCACCAATTTTGTTCCGAGAAAAACAATTGATAATCGATAACAGCTGATAAATAAAACTGAGCTGTCGGACATCTCAGCGAGGCGCTCGACCGAGGTTCTTTCATCTTTGTATCGAAAATGATTATCAACGACCTTCGTAGAGCATTATCTCTGAAACTAATCCTATTCTCATACGGAATAGAGGCTGTAACTCAATCTGATTTACAGCTGAGCTAAGTATTTTTTATGATCCTTCTTGTTTAGCGACAAGGAGTCTCGCTTCCCCGACAGAATGTGTGCGTTGTCTCAATGGCTCCTGGTTTTTGTCTGAAACCATACAGATTGGCGTTCGATTACTTCAAGACTAAAAGCAGAATGTTCAATATATCTAATCTTAATCGCCGTTTACGAAATTAAGTGTGTATTCTTCAGGGCCGACCCTCTTTCCAACTCTAAATTCTGTCTATTCATATACTGCCCAAGCTATCCGGTTGTGAAACTCCTTATACCTAAAGCCTTAAGGCGCGCAAAATCACATATTTTCAGTCTATGCTTATGGAGCAAGTGAGGTCGAATGAGGATTTCATTTATTCCCATAGAGCTACGGAACCCTAAAAAACTTAATGAATCCGGGCCGAAACAATCTATATTTCATATATTCAATAATCCGTTTAGAATTATTTCATAACAGCGGAAAATTTGGCTCGGAGTTTTCTCATTACAATAAAAAAAACTCATTTTGCGCCTCGTTAAAATTGAATCGAATGAAGGAAAGTGGGAAGGCATATATCGATTTCAGATTATTCAAAAATTGCTCCGTTTCCTTTTATTGAATTACTTTAATTTGCATTTACATCGAAACCTTAGCTTGGAAAGGTCCATTTACTTACATATATTGCTTCTCTTCCTTTACGGTAGAATTGGATTTGAGTACGATTTTCAGCTAAATTTCCGAAAATTGTTTGTCTTCAGTAAACAAATAACAGAATTGATATTACTACTAGTTTTAATACACGGTTTTGCTCGTGTTAAAATCCATGAAAAAAGGTAATTTATGATAACATTTTTAACCTTTTCAACGCGCCAAAAAAAGTATGTATTTTTTAAAAACACTTTATGTAATTAGTTATTATTTTATTGTTTCTTTCAGTTTCGTTCCAAGTTACATTAGAGTCTTTCTCAAATGTCAAAACGGACTTCTTATTTTTAGATGACTTTAGCTGTTGTTTGTTGGTTACAGCACCCGGCCATAAAGATTGCACACGGTCTTTGAAAAAAGACTCGGCAAATGTCGGACTTTTGCAGTCTTTTTCCAAAGACCGGTGTGTTTTTTGTGTAAGAGTTACAAAGACCGGTGTGTTTTTTGTGTAAGTGTTACAAAGATCGGTGTGTTTTTTGTGTAAGTGTTACAAAGATCGGTGTGTTTTTTGTGTAAGTGTTACAAAGATCGGTGTGTGTTTTGTGTAAGTGTTACAAAGATCGGTGTGTTTTCTGTGTAAGTGTTACAAACACCGGTGTGTTTTTTGTGTTTTTTTTTGTGTGTGTGTCAGACCGTGTGCAATCTTTATGGCCGGGTACACGCGACATTGCAGTATCATCGACGAAATGTTAGTTCTTGAATCTTTATCCAATTAAGTTTCTTTACCCGTTGATTAGTACCCGTAGTATAAGCTTTGCTTAGTTTGGAACTAGGTCAATAAATGGTGTCAAATTGTGCTTTACTTGTTAACTCCTCAAACAGCTGGGACAGAGATAAGGCGGGCTTGTGCGGCCTAGAATTAACTTTTAACTCCGAGTTAACTGCTAACCCAAGGTTAAGTAGTGTCAAAATGTATGGAACTTTAACTGAGCCAGGTTTCACGGTTCCATTTTTTGAACCTGCGCCGTAAAAGTTAGTCCTAAAATTAATACACATTTTTGAGTTGAATTGATTTGTGTGGTATTTCTTTGTTATGAATGCGAGTAATAAAAAGCAAATACATTTGACGACCGGATGGCCTAGTGTAGTTTTTTCACCCGACTGTCGAAGGAGGGTTATGATTTTCGAGCGTATGTATTTATTTATGTATGTATCATTCTTTGGCACGCCCTACAGCCTAAACGGCTTAATGGATTTTAAAGTGTGAGGTGTCATTAAATCCGTTTCAGTCCCGAGAGTGACATAGGGTATGTATTTTCCCGGAATTCCCATGGCAACGGGAATTATACAAGCGGGCTTTTTATCATCTAGTATTGAATTTCAAGTTATATATCGTCACTACTTTTAAAAAAGCTCGCGTCTAAACATAGATAATCATACGAAATGAACTTTACACCGTCAGCTTAAGGTTCAGTTCAGTTTGCACATTAATTTGAGATACAAGGTTTTTTAAAAGTAGTGACGATATGTATGTATACTTAGGTACTGCTGTCCCAAAACTCTACGAAAACATGGCAACAAGCGAAAGAGCAACTTATACGAGTTCTGGAAAAAATAACAAAATAAATCCATGTCACTTAGTAAAGCAAACAACACACACACCAAATAAAAATTCCATACACTTTATACAGGGTTATTTGTAATTCACTAGCATCCTTTTAACCCTAAACACCTACCACTTAAGCAAATGTTTTTTGTTTTACGGCTTTTGTCATAACTTAATATTTTTGGTGTAATAACGTTTTGAAAATTTGAGATTACCTCTTATTTTTACGATACTCTGTGTATTTGTATGGGAAAAAAGTGCTTCATTTAAAAAAGTCGTAGAACAAAAAACATTTGTTTGAGTGATAGGAATTCAGGGTTTAGAGGATGTCAGTGAATTAAAAATAACCCTGTATGACTCGTCACAAAACTGACACAAAAAAATGTATGGAAAATTAGGAATATTTTTTAAGGAAAAGGTACTTTTTTTTGAAAATGCCCTTTCGCATTTATAATATTACTAGCTGTTGCCCGCGACTCCGACTGCGAAGAATAGGGTATAAAAATAGCCTACGACCTATCCTCAGACCTACCAAATGCAGACAAAAAGTTTAATAAAAATCGATCAAGCCGTTTCGGAGGAGTTCGATAACAAAAAGTTAATTATTTATTTTTATAGTAAATACTTTTTGTATTTAATATAACTAAATATTCTGTGAATATTTCAAACGTCTACCTGTTGCCATTATCAATATCGAGCAAAAACAAGCAAAAAAATCACATTTGTTGTATGGCAGCCCCCTTAAATATTTAAATTATTCTGTTTTTTAGTATTTGTTGTTATAGCGACCACTGAAATACATCATCTGTGAAAATTTCAACTGTCTAGCTATCACGGTTCATGAGATACAGCCTGGTGACAGACGGACAGACGGACGGATAGCGAAGTCTCAGTAATAGGGTCCCGTTTTTACCCTTTAGGTACGGAACCCTAAAAATGATGCAATGACCGAGCGATGACCAATAGAATAAACATAATCTAGTTAATAAATTGACCTTTTAATCGTTACTTCATTACTAATATTTGTAAATGCAAAAGTAACTATTTTCCTGTTACACGCTTAAACCGCGGAACTGATTTGGATGACAGTTTGAGATCCTTGGAAGGACGTAATCGTCGATGAAACTGCAATACCGCATAACCAACAATGGCGCGATGGCGGGTAACTAACAAAATATGTCAAATTTACGTTTGGGCAAGTCTGGCTGGCATCAATAAACACAAAGCAGTTCAATTTTAAAAATTTGTTCTAAATAAATATTAGGGGACAATCTCTTGTAAAAATTGCAACAAAGTCAGTTACGCGGCATTAGCAATTGTTGGTTACGCGGTATTGCAGTTTCATCGACGATATAGGATTTAATTTATCTCCGATAATTCCCACTAAATGCTAGGAATCTTGATAAACGAATTCTTCGCATTAATTTTCTAATATATAAAAATCTCGTGTCACGGCGTTTGTTATGGAACTCCTCCGCGAACGGCTTGACAGATTTTTATGAATTTTTTTCTCTGTATTGGTCTGAGAATAGGCTATGATTTATAACGAAAAACAACGTTTGCCGGGTCAGCTAGTAAAATAAATAAATATCAAGGGACAATTCAGATTAATTGGCCTAGCCCCAAAGTAAGCAAAGCTTAATACTACTTAATTAATACAAATTAAACATCCATTCGAGAACTTACATACATTCGTAGGTACTCAAGGGACAATTCAGATTAATTGGCCTAGCCCCAAAGTAAGCAAAGCTTAATACTACTTAATTAATACAAATTAAACATCCATTCGAGAACTTACATACATTCGTAGGTACCGAACCAAGGACCAAACCGACCAAAGGACCAAAGCACCGGGGACCGAATCGAGGGTCTCATGCATTGTATTCAGGTACTCTTACTTAGTTTCGTTTTCTTTCTCATAGATTGGTTGTCTGTCTGTTTGGAGGCCTATGTTCAGCAGTGGACGTCTTTCGGCTGAAATGATGATGATGAGGAGATAAAAGTACTATTTGATACTAGTCTAAGGCCTTAGTGTTTACAGAAGTTATTACTCTTTATCATATTATTGATCTAGTTCGTCACAGTTGGGCAAAATTTATACAGGGTTATTTGTAATTCACTAGCATCCTTTTAACCCTAAACTCCTACCACTTAAACAAATGTTTTTTGTTTTACGGCTTTTGTCATAACTTAATATTTTTGGTGTAATAACGTTTTGAAAATTTGGGATTACCTCTTATTTTTACGATACTCTGTGTATTTGTATGGGAAAAAAGTGCTTCATTTTAAAAAGACGTAAAACAAAAAATATTTGTTTAACCGGTAGGAGTTCAGGGTTAAAAGGATGCTAGTGAATTACAAATAACCCTGTATATTTACGAATAACCAGGAATATTAGGTACCTAGTTACTAAATTATTTGTTATTAGCTGACCCCGCAAACGTTGTTTTGCCATATCACCTAGGGGTATAAAAAATAGCCTACGACCTATTCTCAGACCTACCGAGTGTATAGTGAGTGGGGGTAAGATGAAAAACCACCCGTATCACCCGGTGCTACGGGTGGTTTTTCATCTTACACTGTTGTTCATCTTATTTTCATCTTACCCCCACTCACCTAGAGAAAAAAGTTTCATAAAAATCGGCCAAGCCGTTTTTGAGGAGTTCGGTAACAAACACCGTGACACGAGATTTTTATATATTATATTTGAAATAACTAAATAATCAGTCAATTGTTATTTTAAATAAAATAAAATAAAAAAAAAAAAAACCATTTATTGCCACAACCATACAAAAAAATAAAAAGAAACACAAAGAACACACGAAAAAAAAAGAACTGAAACACAAAAAAAAAAAAAACTTCGTGGCAAAAGGCTCAGGCTCAGCATAAATGCTGCCGGTTATTAAGCCGGCGCCGCTGATTTTCAGCCTGCGCCCTCCCGACGCGCGGCGTATTTTGAATTTATCTAGATGAGCTTTATTTTAAACCCCCGACACAAACAGAGGGGTGTTATAAGTTTGACCGCTGTGTGTGTGTGTCTGTCTGTGGCATCATGATTTGGATGCGGTTTTTTTTATATGAAGGCACGTTTCTTGGCGATGGTTGTTCTAGATATTTTTCGTTAAAATTATTGGTTCAGCGGTTTCAAAGTTATCAGCTCTTTTGTTAGCTGCGGAAGGGATCTTAGACGCATAATGGGTATTCACTTTATTTTAAAATTGTATTTTTATTTTTTTAATTTGTAGTCATGATTCCAGCCCTATACGTCCCACTGCAGGGCACAGGCCTCCTTTCAGAATGACAGGGGTTGGGCCGTAGTTCCCACGCGGGATTTGGTTACATATATCTAGATAAATAAAATAAGTTGGGCCTTTAAATAAAAGATGAATGTCAGTGTGTGACAATATGACCCGACATGACATTATATTATGAACTTAATTATCTAAGCTTTCTTCAATAACAAAAAAGGTTTTTATCTTCATCTAGATGAATGTCTTTAAATAAAAAAGCTGACAACACGTTACTTGTGATTGGCGTTATTTCCGAATTTTATTTTTCAAATTATTTTATTTAACATAATTAACTAGATAAGAAATTATTTGAATACACCCAACTCTGTTCGTACTAAATCGAGATGCCGATCTCGGTATCAAGGATGTTGTCAATAATCTCATATCATGTTTGACTGAGACGGTCTGCGACCGGTGATAACGGTCTAGTAGTAACATAGTTATATGATTCGTGTAGACGTTCATACGATAAACACACTTATTGAGAATCACAGGTGTAATAGTCATAATTACGGCATCAACAACATCAAAACCTTTTGTTTACCTAAATTTAGTTTGGAAGTGTTTTTGGAAATCCATGTTTGTTTTTGATTTATAATTGCAGCGCATAGGTAAGTACTTATACTGAATCGCTTGAACGAAATTACAAGTGGAAGTTGCTACTATATCTACATTATTCACGGTAAGGATTAAAGCGCTACAGTTTTATTTACTTTCACCTTACACCTTATAACATGCTGCGTTAGGTGACTTAAAATGAAACATAGACCAGCAAAATAATCAACAAAAAGCAATTAGACACAAGCAACGCAAATTGGCACTAAGGTTAAGCAAGTACTCACTTTCGCTGAAAATTCTCTATAGGTAGCCCTCAAACAGATCGCATTACGCTGTCCGTATTGACGCGCGACGAATATTAGGAGCCCTGGCAGGTGTGACGTCACAGGTTGGAACCAAACACAGGCAAAAACGAGATTTCACACGCGATTTAATTGAAGATTAGGTATTGCGGCACGCGGCTGAATATAGTTTGGACGTTCGTGCGAGCGACGTGCGCGCACCGCGACGGCTGGCAGCGGACTGAAGGCTTGCTCTGCTTGAGGTGTGCCGGACCAATCGCGCGGCTTCCCCCCTCCGCCGCGCCGCCCGCCCAGGCCGCGCCGAGCTGCCACAGAGTACGCGCTGTAGAGTCAACAGCTGAAGCTATCGGCTATTACGCGTAAAAGCCTTTTCGGCGTGTTTATTTAAAAGTTTCGCGCAATCGCGTGATTTTAATTATGTAGATTGCTATTGGTAGGAGTACGCTAAATTTATTAGTTAGAGGTAAGTAAATACGGAAGCACTTAGTAATAAAGTTAAGTATTGTAAACAAAACACGTGGACGGTCAAATATGACGCAAAATTACAGGTACCTAAGTAATGGTTTATTTAAAACCGCTACCGATCAAATTTTTCGATCACATTTTAGTTTTGATCGACCGGATTTCCTTTGAGTATGTTAGATAGTGACAATAAAAGTACTAATTCAAAGAATAGTTAGGTACTTCGTAGAAGGTTCTTGCAGAAAAATCCCACGTGATATGGAATAAACGGGACATAGGTATTCGATTCAAAGTAACCTTATCTCTGTTACTACTGTAGTTGTTATGGAGACTAGATAAAATATTTTAGGATGATTGACGTGCAGTTAGAAGAAATTTTCAGAATTTCCCGCGGGATAGAGAATGGGAGTTGTCCATAGGTTTTATCCCTGCGCGCGCGGAGTCGCGGGCAAAATCTAGATTACATTAAAATACACTATTCAATCAAACTTAAATTTGTTAAAACTTATAGGTCATTAGTAATAATAACAAGTTACGTTTCTAAGAATTAGAACTGAACTATTTACTTACAATAACAGTGTCTTAAATTCGGCCAATGTCTACGTGACTTTTTACGCGTTTTGCAAGCATGTTATATCAGAAGCTCTTAAAATGTTTTATACGAGCTGCGCCCGCGACTTCGTCCGTGTGGTCTTCGATTTATCTCACCCAGTTATTAAACGCAACGTGCCTTGTTTGTCTGTTCGTTTATCATGATATTTTTTAGATGATACCTACCATTATAAAGTTAGAGGAGAGGGAGGCGTACAATTTCTATGACTCTCGAAACTCATTCAATATTTGCTATACTTATTCAAAAAGTACCAAATCACGTAAATAAATTTCGAAGACATTTTAAGGAATATATATATTTGAACTTAGAGTTTGAGCGTTTTAAAAGTTAAAGAGTATGCATGTGCGTGCATGTGTGTGTTTATTATTCCTTCACGCTAAAATGGTTCCACGGACTTAGGTAATTTGGTATGTACCTAGATAGATAGCTAGACCTCTGTAAAAACACACTGGCTACTTTTTATTTATTTATTTATTTATTTATTTATTCAATTCAATACAAAGTCAGGCTTACAGTTTGCACCAAAATGCCTAACTCGTTAATATAAAAAAACATTACTAAAATTATTAAGTATTATAATTATGCTAAAAATAACATTATCTCGGTATTCACGGAATCCATACCTGTCATTGAGGTACGAGCTAGGCGTGTTACTTATTATAAATTTTAATTGGTTAATGTAATTGCTCTGTACTTTGTTGCTGTGCTCTATAAAATAAATAAATACCTGTAAATACCTGTAATACATGTAAAGTACCAAAATCTCATCCGCACAGTCTGGAGACTAAATAAATACCACGGTGTAATTTTTGGGAACTTCATTTCGAATGCTAGATGGTTTACGCGAGCGACGCCACGTTTAAAGGTTAGGTATCACACGCACAATGATATTAATGGACACCACAAATGATATGCTATCTAGCAATGTATCACACACACGCAATGATATGAATGCACACTAGAAAAATAATTCGATGAAACAATGTATGATAGGTACGTACAATGATGTTAATTTAATTTTTAATGTCTACTAACTAACAATACTAACAATAGTTGGAATGTTTTTCTACTAACTATTCGATGGATCATTGGTTTTGGGCCCCGAGATACAGGCCTCTGCCTAGTTCGGGGTCCACCGGATATCATTCTACAATTGTATTTCTCAATAATGATTTTATAAATAAATTTATTCTTATTCTTATTCTTATTCTTATCATGGATGTCCGAAATAAGACCTATTATTATTATTAATGCACACTACAGATGATTTTCTATCTTACCGTTACGAGCAATTCTAAAAAAATAGATAGGTATAAACCAAACGCGACGCACCCATTATATCTCGTCCTGTATCCACAAACAAACTCCACCACCACTCTGCGTATCGCTTGATCTATGACATTAAGCACAAAACACTTCGATCAGTTCGCGACCATGTTTCATTCATGAAAATAATTAGCTGTTTAGTTTATTTCAGGCCCTCATTCCACTTACATTGAAGAGGGTTATAAATAGAACAGACACAGTAATGATTTAATAATTATGTTAAATTTGAGCTGATCAGTAAAAATTACACGAAATTGACAAGCAACACCATTTTTTATGCCAAAAGAGTTCCTTTCTTTATTATTCCTTATTCCTAGGAAGGCACAAAGGATACCTAAGATACCTAAGCCATTCCGAAATGTCCACATTTTTAAAACGTACGTCCACATTTTTAGCCTAATGAGTTTTTAAGTACTATCAGGCTTTAGGCTAAATATTTTCGACTTTAAGTCTTGGAAGGCTAAAAGGCTCCAGTTTTCCGGAACACTACATTAGATTCTGCATATTATTATATTCGCTTCGCCACAATGGATGCGCACCCTAAGACGTGTACTCTGTCCAGCAGTATTAAGATGTGTATTGGCTTTTTGAGATATTACCTGTAGACCAAATAGAGACCGCGTTTAACAAGATTGGGAGCAAAAAAAACATTAAGAAATTGCAGGCACGTTGCCAGTATTTTGAAAAGAAAATGAGAAAAAGGAGATGAAGATTTGGGTCGACACTCTCATCGGCCAAACAAAACAGGTAAGGACGATATTTTTATTCGGAATTTCAACATAACGTTTAAAACCTGACGAGAGGGCGGACTAAACCAAATTTTAGGGCTCACCAATATTCAATAAGAAATATGAGAACTCTGCAAAATCTCTGCTTTTGGGCAGTAAAATAATAAATGTTACCGAGATTCCACTAAAAACAGCAAAGTCTATAAAAATTAAAGTCCAATTTCACAGTCGAATAAAGGTTTTTTGTCCTCTTTTATAATGCCCTTTTAACTGAGACATATCCCGGGAGATAAACGAGCCTGGGTTTAAAGGAATAGGACAAATAATTTGGCTTGCACAAAAGTAAGTCAGTCGGGCGCCTGATTCTGGCGGCATATGGGAAGTGGCCGTCAAAGAGTTGAAAAAGGATTATCTGGGAATCGTGGAATCGGACAACATACGTCCGTTGACGTCTAACAAGTTTCTGCATGAGCGAACGTATGGCATGTCGACTGTCATTTGTCATTCATTGCATCTTCTATGTTCCGAATTTGATAGACAGCGATGTAAGTAGCGAATTTTAATTGGTGTTCAGATGTTGGTGGCATGTCCTACTAATATTATAAATGAAAATGTTTCTGTGTGTGCGTGCGAGTGAGATGGATTTATAAAAAATACTTTTCATCGCGATATTTCCACGTGATTGCTATAAAATCCCAAAATCTCTACACCTAAGTGTAGAAAAATGAAAATTTTCACGGATGTTCCTTATGCAACCTAAATGATGAACACTATAAATATACGGAGAGATCTAGCACTATAAATATAATTTATGGAAAATTTGACGGGATCTTTTTATTTTCTACAAGTAAGTACTTAATTATTTACAGTTACCTATGTAAAATAAAGTTATGCCCCTGACCGTTATATCATTGGTGTTATTCCATATGAACGTTATGTCAAAAATTGTTACGATAAATGAGTGGATATCTAATTTAAACGTTATGAATTTTGATGTTAGCTAAAAGTTCGTTATGATTTACGTTATTAGATGTAACGCTCTTATACAAAAAGTTTTTATACTGATTGCATAATAATTATTATCTTTGGAATCGATTGTTCAAAACACCCTAAAATTGTAAAGATGAACCTTCACAAGTATCAAAATAAAAAGTTATATTGCCGACCAAACAAACAACGTATTACATCCTCAGCAGAATAAGTCACGGACTGGAAACGGGCCAAGTTGGGAATTTGTAACAAGCTAGAGAATATAAGACCACGCTTTATACTTTTGCACAATGCTTCGATTTAAAACGGCCCCAATTTATTCTAGTAATTGATATTGCTTTGTCCCGATCAAAATCGATTTCAGGTGGATTTTCGTCGTTCTTTGCCACTGTAATTTAAAAAAATTACAGGGGAAATTGGCGGATCCAGTAAGGGGGGGGGGGGCTTGGCAACAGAGTTCTTCTGTGATGATGCGTGCTTATCTAGCTTATCTAGTGTTTACTTTGCAAAAACTACGCCCTTAGTGTGATCAAGCCTCTCCCAAACAGTCCTAGATCTGTAGCTGAGGGGCCGTCCATAAATTACGTCACACATTTAGGGGGAGGGGGTCAAGTGATCTATAACACGAGAACAAAATAATTGCGATTTTCATAGCAATAAGTGTGACAAACTAAACTAAAGTCACCGACATCGCTCGTAGAACTGATGGCCGATGGGGCAAAAAGGTGCTTGAGTGGCGTCCACGGACTGGAAGACGGAGTGTAGTGTAGGTAGGCTTCCAACAATATGGAGCTACAACCTGGTTAAGGTTACGGGATCGCGTTGGATGCGGATGGCATGGGAGCGATTTGTTTGGCGAGGGACGCCTATGTTCAGGGGGGCTACTCCGAAATTCGAAAATCGAAGTTCGTATCGCATCGTCTTGCTCGTTCTTGTATTAAATATATTAGCGTGAGAGGAATGGCACGTTACGAAGTTCGAATTTTGCACTTCGTAGTTTAAGGCCTGCAGTGGACGTACATGTACTTACAGAGCGGCGAGGGCCAGTTGCAATAGAGCGGCGAAGGCCAGTTGCAATATTACGAACTTAATACAGCTCGCGCGATAAGAGTTTGGCTTTGACCTTCGGGTGGAGGGGATTACTGCGCATACCCCGCACCCCCGTTGATACCCAATGCGCAATAACGGTCAAAGCCAAACTCTTATCGCGCGAGCTGTACAATCATAGCGATCGGGTAATTTTTTTTTATTGAATGTTTTGTTACGACGTTGTCACGTTAAACTATCGTCCGTAAACCGACTTTACAGACAACCGGTTTTTTGTTGAGGTTTTCTTGCAGAGAAGCGAAAAAGTATTGCATTGATTTTAACACTTAGCTGTTCCCCGCGACTCTATCTATGAAGAGTTTGCTTATCCTATCCCGCGGGGACTACACAAATTTATGTGTTATAACTATAAGGCCCATACTAGGTACACGGGCGGTTTCCCGCCCCGGGACACCGCTCGACGGAGCTGCGCAGTGTAGTTTGCACCATACAACTTACATATAAAATTGTGTCTAGTGGCGGTTCAGAAGCGGTTTCCCGCGGCGGGAGAACCGCCCGTGTAGTATGGGCCTAAGTATAAATTAAAAAATTTAAAAACCCCCAACGCAATTGTGTTACACGTAGGTATGTTTGAACATAAAAGTAAATGCCCATTATGCGTCTAAGATCCCTTCCGCAGCTAACAAAAGAGCTGAATGATAACTTTGGAACGGCTGAACCGATTTTGATGAAACATATCTATAAACCATCGCCAAGAAACCTGCTTTCTATTAAATAACCGCATCCAAATTGGTTCACCCGTTTAAGAGCTATGATGCCACAGACACACACACACACACACACACACACACACACACATATAGCGGTCAAACTTATAACACCCCTCTTTTTAGACAGATAAACACACTTTTGCATATATAATTAAGTAGTATGAATATTGTATTTTTTTTTATACACCGTGAAATTTTAGTGGTTGTTTTCCCGAAACGAGGTGATTTAGTATCGATTGTACAATCGATTTATAATTACTATTTTGACTAGAGTCAAAAATCCAATTGTGAAAAACGAAAGTCGAAAATGACCGCAAACCAATAGTAACGCTTCGTTGGTACCTAACCTATCGTACGATCGTACGCTACTTGTACCAACGAAGCGTTACTATTGGTTTGCGGTCATTTTCGACTTTCGTTTTTCACAATTGGATTTTTGACTCTAGTCAAAATAGTAATTATAAATCGATTGTACAATCGAAACTAAATCATCTCGTTTCGGGAAAACAACCACTAAAATTTCACGGTGTATAAGAGGTGGCAAACGAGCAGACGGGTCACCTGACGGAAAGCAATCACCGTCGCCCATGGACACCTGCAACACGGGGGGCATCACAGGTGCGTTGCCGACCCTTTTAGGAATTGGTAGGCTCGTTTTTTAAAGATCCCTATGTTGTAACGCTACGCTCCGGGAAAACTGCCGCAGAAAGCTGATTCCAGATCTTAGAGACGGATGCAAAGCACCTAACGCCTGAATATTTTGTAGTGGTAGAGCCAAGTTGTAGCTAGCCGCTGCATCACGAATGGGCCGGCTCGTCCGGGGCAGTACCACCCTCTCACAGAGCACCGGCGTGAAGCAGGCCTTATACTACGAAGTGCAAAATTCGAATTTCGTGTCGTGCCATTCCTCTCACGCTAATAGTATTTAAAGAAAGAAAAGAAAGAAAGAAAGAAAAACATTTATTTTATAACAACAATAACACATACACAGGCAAAAATAAGAGTACAAACATACGTATAGACATAGACATAGAAATGTACATATTAGTGCTGCTACAAAAAGGGACCCGGCTCAGCATGTTGCTAGTTAAAAACCAGCACTGGTCTTCCGCCGGACCACAGTACCTACAGCAACATCACGGAAGGCCATACAAAACAGACACAAATTATATAATTATTATAAAAAAAGAAAAACATATCATTCTAACATAAAACTATCTGACTACGGAACCCTAAAAACTAAACATTCAAGCATTCAAAGGCTACCACAGACCGAAGCGCGTATTTAATACAAGAACGAGCAAGACGATGCGATACGAACTTCGATTTTCGAATTTCGGAGTAGCCCCCCAGCAGTACTCCTGTTGCGTTTCGTACGGTCAGTGAGAGCGCCGGGGGCCCAATACCTCTCCCCCTCCCCTATTCCCTCTCCTTTTTCCTCTCCCTTTATTTCTAAAAGGGTCGGCAACGCACCTGTGATTCCCCTTGTGTTGCGGGTGTCCATGGGCGACGGTGATCACTCTCCATCAGGTGACCCGTCTGCTCGTTTGCCCCCTCTTATATAAAAAAAATGTATAAATAAATAAATAAATAAAATAAATATCATGGGACAATTCACACCAATTGACCTAGTCCCAAAGTAAGCTAAGCAAAGCTTGTGTTATGGGTACTAAGCAACGGATAAACATACTTATATAGATAGATACATACTTAAATACATATTAAACACCCAAGACCCGAGAACAAACATTCGTATTTTTCATACAAATATCTGCCCCGACACGGGAATTGAACCCGGAACCTCAAGCTTCGTAGTCAGCTTCTCTAACCACTAGGCCATCTGGTCGTCTAAAACATACAGTACTTTTGCTTTGACAGTATTTCACAGCCCTTATTTGCGTTTAAGTCTTATTGTTAGATACAATAAAGCTACCCGGATCTGATTATCCCTTCAAGGGTCCAAACTATTCAGTTGTCACAATAACTAAGGTAATGCTCATTCAAATTTCACATCATAAACCTAGATTTAACTACATTTGGTGTTTTGCTCGTGCTTGCTCGGTTTACGAGCAAACTTCGTAGGTATACTCCGGCCTACAAATTGCAGATACAACGACCATTCCGACGGTTATGTCGAAAACTTTCTGATCATCGCTGAATTTAAATCGGACCGCCATATGCCATGGGAACTTCTACTTTGTCATAATTATAGTTTGGTAAGTTAGTGCATCACAATTTTTTTTATTATGAGATGGAGGCAAACAAGCAAGCGGTTCATCTGACGGGAAATGAATCACCACCGCCCATAAATATTTACAACTCAAAGAGAGTCACTAATCTGTTGCCGGCCTTTAAAGGAAGTATAAACCCTTTTCTTGAAAGATCCGATGTCATATTACTACAACTAAAGGACTTGAACATTTTTACGCCATTTTTGGTTCGAGGGTTCATGTCTAGATGTGTATGAAATAATTTTTGTAAGTAAAGTATTTCACACTAAAGGAAATGGAATACTTATTTTGTTCTTCTGTGAAGTAGTAAGGCTTGCCATCCAAAAGCTGCGTTTGAGTTGAAAATATACTTTATAATAAGGGCATTTTCAGAAAAAAGTGTACTCTGTACTTTTTTTTAAAAACCTAACAAATTTTGGGTTATTTCTACTCAGAATCACAAGCACTATCGATTTAAGCAATAAAAAAAAGTGTCCCTCCTTTAATTGTCAGTTTTGTGACGCAGTTAACCATACATGTTGTATGGACAGTCACAAAACTAACTAATAAATTTTGTATGGAAAAATTAAGGATAATTAAGGAAAACTGGTACATTTTTTTCTGATAACTCCCATAAATATCATGCAATTTTCCCGCCCTCCGCAAAGTAACGCCTGACTCAATAAATACCTAACGCTGATTGTCAAATTGATTTGTACGTGAAAATAGTCTTTAATGTTTTATGTAGTAGGTACAACAGATATTGATGCTTAGGGTGATGAAGAAATTTTTGGTCGACTATTTACTTACCACTAGGTTTTGAATATTATTTCATTTCAGTCAAGCAATCCTAGAGACAAATTGAGTAAACCGCTTAAGCGGATAGCGGAAGGCAAGAGCTATGTAGCTAAACAGTTACACGTTGTTTAGTAACTTAGTTAAGTTGGACTAGTCCAGACAATATCGGACAAACTGTGGTCACTATGTAGAGCATATTCTGTAAGTTAGATGCAATTATTTGCCATCCTCTAACATAGTAATACTCTAGGTTAAACGCTGATGGAACACTACACTTTATAAGTATTAATATCTTGACATGTCATCATCATCATAATTTCTGCCAAAAGACGTCCACTGCTGAACATAGGCCTCCCCCAAGGCTCGCCAAACAGATCAGTCCCGCGGCATTCGCATCCAACGCGTTCCCGTAACCTTAACCAGGTCGTCGCACCATCTTGTTGGAGGCCTACCTACACTGCGTCTTCCGGTCCGTAGACGTCACTCGAGAACCTTTCGGAACCATCGGCCGTTAATTATACGAGTGATGTGCCCTACTCACTGCCACTTGAGTCTGGCGATTCTTCGAGCTATGTCCGTGGCTTTAGTTCTTGCGCGGATTTCATTATTTCTAATGCGATCCTGTAGAGAAACTCTGAGTATAGCCCTCGCATCGCCCTGTGAGTGACTTTGAGCTTTCTTATGAGGCCCAACATTAGCGGCTACGTCTTAGTGCCATAAGTCATCAGTGTCATCACTGGCAACACACACTCAAGACATGCGCCTCTTTTATTTTATTATCTACCTGACCACGAATTTACGAAGCTTGAGGTCCCGGGTTCGATTTCCGGTCGGGGCCGATATTTTTCGTAAAAAATACGAATGTTTGAGCTCGAGTCTTGGATGTTTAAATCTATCTAAGTACGTTTATCTGTTGCATTGTATCCATAACACAAGCTTTGCTTACTTTGGGGCTAGGTGCATTGCTGTGAAACCGGTGATAGGTATTTATTATTTTATTATGTTGTCACGAATGCTTTCTTTCTTTCCTTCTTTCATAATTAAATTTAATAATTAGTTTATAAAATACCACCCTTTATATAATGATTATGAAATCACCATTAGCAATAAATTATAACAATTTATAATAGAATCTTATCTTCAATTAGACAGACAGCTCTGCTGTAGGAATAAACTAAAACAAATCGAATTATTCCAAAGGGAATACGAATAATAGAGACAAATTAATAGCTGGACGGTCCTTGTTTTGCATATATGATTAATATTGTTTATAGGACGACCTATGTACATTCAGGACGGCTTAATCTTGTTACAAGGAGTTCAGAGTAACTATAGGTCCCAGTATCATGTATCTATTCTACAATTTCTACACCATGGCTGAGTGCTTCGACAGCGCATGCTTAAAATGAAACAGACTCAATCCGAAATAACCTCATTTCGAAAATAAACTTTGTGTAAAATAAGTTAGGTTTAGTTTTGAAATAAGAATGCGAGACATAAAACATAGATTTCTTGGGTTATTTCAAGCCAAAAATGGAATATAAAGTCAGAGTTTGGGTTAGTTTAGGATATATTTTTTGTAAAATATAATTTTGATAAATTGTGTAGTAGAACACAATCTGGCAACATTGCCACTCTTCGAACCTAAAAATATTATTTTGACAGATGTCATAACAATTTAGAATGCGTTGCCAACTCCTTCTGATGCCTCGTTCGAAATTATTGATATCAGCCGTAGGACGTCCATTGCTGGACATAGGCCTCCCTTATCATTACGGTTGGAAGCGACTTGCATCCACCGTGAACCTGCGGCCTTTACTAGATCGTCCGTTCATCTTGTTGGTGGACGTCTCCATTCGAGAACTTCTTAGCCCCAACGACTATCTATACTAATTTATACCATAACTTAATTAACAATTTGTAGGAACTTCATGTTTGGTACCAAAGGGTTACCTGCCTATATTTAGGAACTCTTAGAATAAGTTAAAATTAAGTTTCTCTGGAATTACAAATCCTCCAATGTTGAAACAGTTAAAGTACCGGCATAAAAGCGTTTCAACTCATTCCCGTAAAGTAATATTAACGTTCTGCGAAACAGAACAATCTTATATATTTGGTGGTCCATGGCTAAGGGTTGTCAATTTTCAGAAATCCGTCACAATCATCATCATCAGTGTTTTTTCTAGAACTCTTATAACTTATTGGCCTTTCTTTCGGTATTGTCTAACGTAAGAACGCTTGTTATCGCATTCACTAGTTATTTAAAATAAAAATAAAATAAATGAAATAAATATCACAGGACAATTCACACCAGTTGACCTAGTCCCAAAGAAAGCTAGGAAAGCTTGTAAACGGATAAACATACTTATATAGATAGATACATACTTAAATGCATATTAAACACCCAAGACCCGAGAACAAATATTCGTGTTACTCATACAAATATCTGCCCCGACGCGGGAATCGAACCCGGGACCTCAAGGTTCGTAGTCAGGTTATCTAACGACTAGGCCATCTGGTCGTCTAAATCTATTTCTTTTGTTAAACGGTATGGCATAAGATGGTGGCAGAAAGAGATGGTGAAAGCGATTGCAAGCGTCCTAGCGTTAGATAATATGTCTCGGTCTCAGGAAGTATGGTAGATCGAGTTTTGGGACATCGGATGTCCGACATCCTGTTTAGGCCGAGATAAATAAATAAATAAATAATAAATAAATATTAGGGGACAATCTTACACAAATTGACCTAGTCCCAAACTAAGCAAAGCTTGTACTGTGGGTACTAGACGACGATAAACATACTTATATAGATAAATAAATACTTAAGAGGGTTTATACCTGCTGAGCTGGCAACGTTGCATTTTTGTTAGTTTTTCTCGATTATTAAATAAAAATTGAATGAAAATTAAAAATGTTTTGTATACAAATTGTTCTAATATATAAGTTAATGTGTCTACTGCAATAATAATTCGTAATAAGACTTTTATTTTCTTTAAAAACCGTTAGGTAATAAATTATTCGTTTTAAAGAAAATAAAAGTCTGTCACAAATTATTATTGCAGTAGACACATTAACTCATTTATTAGAACAATTTGTATACAAAACATTTTTAATTTTCATTCAATTTTTATGGAATAATCGAGAAAAACTAACAAAAATGCAACGTTGCCAGCTCAGCAGGTATAAACCCTCTTAAATACTGGATACTTAGATGATGGATATTGCAGACAACAACATAGTGATACATAATGATAAGGAAACAGCCTCTGCCTCCTATCATACCAACCCAATTAAATTCTGTCAAGTTATAGCAAGTGCTTGAGCGAACCTGTCTGGGGTCTTTAGCGCGCGGAAGCGGATTCCTAGGACAAACTGCCTTCCTTCCTTGTCAATTCGAACTGGGTTTACGTGGGAACTAGGGCCCCACTCCCCGCACTCTCGGTGGCTTCGCATTCTAAGAAAAGCCCTGTGCTCTGTAGTGGGACTGTGGGACGTAAAAAGACAGAGATAACGAAGGGTCATTTCTACGGTCAAGGGTTATAAAATTAAATCTGTAGCCCTGGGTGCTGTACGACAGTCCCAAACATTTTGACACATCTTAACGTTGGGTTAGCAGTTACTTCGCAGTTTATAGTTATCTCTGAAAATGAAAAATGGAATAAAAAATGAAAAATAATTTATTCAGTAACTTAGTTAGTTATGACAATAACTGTGCTGGTGCCTCTTTTTGAGTATCATGATACTCGTACTAAGAGAACACCGCTCCTCCATGTTATGTAACTTAAAACAACTTAGGTGTAGAGATACTCTAAACTATTTGAATTAAGTTTTATTAAAATATAACAACAAAAAATAAAAAAAAATAAAAAAATAAAGTGAGGCAACGTATGTATATTAATGGTAGGTATGGTGCGACTGTGTGTGTATAAGTGTGTGTGTGTGTGTGTGTGTGTGTGTGTGTGTGTGTGTGTGTGTGTGTGACTGTGTGTGTGTGTGTGTTTGTATGTGTGTGTGTGTGTATGTGTATGTGTGTGTTAATGCGTGTGCGCGGGTGTGATAATCATCATCTCTGCACCGTGCAAGTCCTGTTATCAAACAGTTAGGTATATACTAGGGGCGTTCAATAAAAAGTGAGAATGAGTATGTTATAAACAACTTTTACTAAATGTAATTTTATTTTTCGACATAGTCACCTTTTAGCATAATACACTTAGTATATCTTTTTTCTAAACTTAAAATTCCATTTTTAAAAAAGGTCTCATCTTGAGTACTTAAAAAATCTTGTACTGCAGCGACTACCGCGTCGTCGTCTTCAAATTTCTGGCCTCTCAGGTATTGTTTCAATCTCGGAAATAGGTAGAAATCACTGGGAGCGAGATCTGGTGAATACGGAGGATGCTTAAGGATATCGAACCCAGCATCACGAATTGCGGCCATTGCAACGGCGGACTTGTGTGCCGGGGCATTGTCCTGGTGGAACAGCACAACTTTCGAGAGTTTACCTCGCCGTTTTTCGCGGATCTCATTGCGCAATGTTGCTATTTGTTTGGCGTATAAAGTGCCTGTAATAGTGGCTCCATGCTCGAGATACTCAATCATTAATACCCCTTTACCATCCCAAAAAACAGAGCCCATGACCTTACCGGCAGATGGGCTCACCTTGAATTTCTTCGGAGTTGGAGATGATGGCCTTTTCCATGTCATAAACTGCAGTTTCGTTTCTGGGTCGTAATGATGGAGCCATGTTTCGTCCATTGTTATAAATCGCGCCAAAAAAAGTTCCTGGTCTTGCTGCATCAGGTTCAAAGCTTCTTGACAAATCTCTAGTCTAGTTTGTTTTTGCGTGTCAGTAAGCATTCTTGGTACCCAACGCGCAGATACCTTTTTCATACCAAAGCGTTCATGTAAAATATTATGCACACTCCCCGTTGAAATCTTTACATTTTCAGAAATAAAACGAACCGTGACACGACGATCCGCCAAAACTGAGTTTTCGACTTTTTTCACAATTTCTTCAGTTACTGCTGTAGTAGGGCGTCCGGAGCGGGGCTCGTCCATTGTCGATGTTCTTCCACGTCTAAATTCGGCGCACCAACGTGCGACTGTCGAATACGGAGGAGCATTAGACCCTAAAGTGTCCCGCAAATCCAAATTGACTTGGTCCGTAGAAAAATTTTTCAAACACAAGTATTTGATAACTGGCGCGCAGTTCAATTTTCTCCATTTTCGCTAACGTACTCAATAGCATTGCAAAGAAATTACCGTATATTTTTTTAAACAAAAGAAAGTTAGTTTTTTTTTTCATAGCAGTCAGCTAGATAGATTAGCTTTACCGGCCAGTATTTAATTTCGTAATATTAAAAGAGTTTGCATCTCATTCTCACTTTATATTGAACGCCCCTCGTAATTGAAACAGGCGTTACTTTGCAGAGTTCCATATCAATTAACTGAAAGAATTACTTTGCTCACCCGCGCAAAAAAGCTTTTTTAAGGTCGCGGGTGAGCAAACTAATTGTTTGAGTTCATTGAACTTATAAATAAATAAATAAATAAATAAATATCACGGGACAATTCACACCAATTGACCTAGTCCCAAAGTAAGCTAAGGAAAGCTTGTGTTATGGGTCTAGGCAACGGATAAACATACTTATATAGATAGATACTACTAATATTATAAATGCTAAAGTTTGTCTGTCTGTCTGTCCGTTACCTCTTCACGCTTAAACCGCTGAACCGATTTAGATGAAATTTGGTATAGAGATAGTTTTATCCCAGAAATCTTCCTTTAAGGGAGTTGGGTTCCTTTAAGGGGGGGGGGGGGGGTTGGAAGTTTGAATAGGGAATCAATAGCCGCTGACCTGATCTAGATGAAATTTGGTATGGTGTTAGTTTAAAACTGTACAAAGGAAATAGGTAGAATTTTTTTTTATCTCGGAAAATTGTATAGTTCCCGCCCGCGGAATAGCGATAAACGAATTCTTTGCAGACGGAGTCGCGGGCAGCAGCTAGTAGTATAAAGCTGCAACCCTATAGCTTCCAGGTTCGTTTTCAATTTTAATATCCAGTTGAAGGAAACGAAATGTCCCTCCTACAAATAACGGTTCGCTGTAAAAAGTCTTTAGCAAAAGCGTTTTGTTTTTCCATTAGCCACTTTTAATTGTTCTTCCGTTACTTTTAAACGCGGCGAATAAATTATTTAAAATGACTTCGGGAACGATTTTGTTTGTAAAAGTAATAAGAGGGTATTTTATCATATTTAGGGGTTTTATCACTACTACTTAAATAACACGAACTTAACAGAGGAGTCTTCAGTTCTTTTGCTTGGCCCACCTAGCCAACTTTTCTGCCCATTTAATTAAATCTTAACTTTGCTGACTCCAAGTCACTAATTGTATGTCCACAGGAGAGACCACTTTTGTTTCTTACGCTGTGTATGACTCTTATATAGGTAACGCCACAAGAGTTGAGGCGAATGATTACACAGCTACATAAAGTACTGATAAGAAATACTCGCAACAAAAAAATTGGTATTTTATAAATAGCGAAAAATATGCTTATCTGATTTAAACAAAATAGATCGAAATATTTTAATTTCTGTTTTGTTTGAACTAGATGAATTTTCCTAAATAACGAAAAAGTCTGAAAAAATTTTTAGCCAATCATGTAATTTACTGCTGAGTTTTTTGAACTTGCTATCGGTACTACGGATAAATAAAAAAAAATAATAAATAATATTTTTTTTTATTTAAGATAACTTTGATCCAATATTGGTAAATGTCAAAATCCCGCTGTCATTGCATGACATGTTTTTGTGTGCGTGACCTCAACTCTCGTGGCAATACCTATACTAAAGATGCAATCTAATTTCAGATTTTATCTTTTTTCTTTATAATAGGAAAGATGATTTATATCTTAAAGACATCATGAAAGGATAAACGGCTATTCATTAAACACACTAAGCTAAGTAAGTATATTAATGACGTCTTTATATGAAATAAACTAAATAACTATGATGGGTAATCTAGATGCTCTATGGAAAGATTTAATGGCTATGAAGGTTGCCCGCACACTACCTCAGTATTATTAGGTAGCCGAGTGTAATAGGTACGTTGTTAGCGACCCCGGCTGTGGTGTTAGGGTTCCGGGTTTGTTTCCCTTGACGCGAGTACATTTTGATTTATTTTATAAAAAATAATTCATTTATTTATTTATTCGGAATGTCCTTGCCTAATTTACAGTTTCCCCAGTTTTATAAATAAATAAATATCACGGGACAATTCACACCAATTGACCTAGTCCCAAACTAAGCAAAGCTTGTACTATGGGTACTAGACAACGGATAAACATACTTATATAGATAAATACATACTTAAATACATATTAAACATCCAAGCCTCGAGCACAAACATTCGTATTTTTCACACAAATATCTGCCCCGACCGGGAATCGAAGCCGGGACCTCAAGCTTCGTAGTCAGGTTCTCTAACAACTAGGCTATCCGGCCGTCTAAATGTTAGTATCTAAGCCTTTAGTTTTTAGATTTAAATATTTTCTTAGGTTTGATTTATTTTGATTTGTCATAACCATGACATAGGAAATTGTACCTATCTAAACATTTTATGAATAAAATTGTGTAAATATAAACTTGAATCTATACATATAATAAATCTGTAACAAGTCGGTGTCTGTACATTGAAGATATTTGAGAAAAACTGTCACTAGGGCTATTTATTAGCGCTATAGAACCCAAAACAATGATTTTTAGAATTATTGTCTGTTTGTCTGTGCGTTTGTGCGCGCTAATCTCAAAAACGGCTTAACCTAGAAGGATGCGGTTTTCACTGATATGTTGGTATTTTCTTGGATTAACATTTAGTGTTTGTTTCATTTGAATCGGTTCACAAATAAGAAAGATACGTCTATTTTAAGAATTTATAGAACAGGTTTTTTGTTTGAACGCGCTAATCTCAGGAACTAGGTACTGCTCCGATTTGAAAAATTCTTTCAGTGTTAGATAGCACGTTTATTGAGGAAGGCTATAGGCTATATAATCATCACGCTAACACCAATAGGAGCGGAGCGGAGCGGAAGAATGTTTCAAAATCGGGGGTTTTTGAAGTAAAACTTCTATAGGCACGCTTGACTTGTGGTGAATGTGAACGCGGGTGTGCGGGGGGGTAACTAAGGCTAGCCATAATTGATGAAAAAGCAAATTGGATTAAAAAAATAAGCTGCCCAAATTACTAATTCCACGCAGACGGAGTCGCGGGCAACAGATATCTATCTATACATATCTATACATATAATAAATCTGTAACAAGTCGGTGTCTGTACATTGAAGATATTTGAGAAAAACTGTCACTAGGGCTATTTATTAGCGCAATAGAACCCAAAACAATGATTTTTGGAATTATTGTCTGTTTGTCTGTGCGTTTGTGCGCGCTAATCTCAAAAACGGTTTAACCTAGAAGGATGCGGTTTTCACTGATATGTTGGTATTTTCTTGGATTAACATTTAGTGTTTGTTTCATTTGAATCGGTTCAGAAATAAGAAAGATACGTCTATTTTAAGAATTTATCGAACAGGTTTTTTTGTTTGAACGCGCTAATCTCAGGAACTACTGCTCGATAGCACATTTATTGAGGAAGACTATAGGCTATATAATCATCACGCTAACACCAATAGGAGCGGAGCGGAGCGGAAGAATGTTTCAAAATAGGGGGTTTTTGAAGTAAAACTTTTAAAGGCACGCTTGACTTGTGGTGAATGTGAACGCGGGTGTGCGGGGGGGTAACTAAGGAGAGCTATAATTGATGAAAAAGCAAATTGGATAAAAAAATAAGCTGGCCAAATTACTAATTCCACGCAGACGGAGTCGCGGGCAACAGCTAGTCTGAAATAAATTACTTAATTTGACTTCATCTTTAACCATCATCATCTTCATCTTTTAGACGACCAGATGGCCTAGTAGGTAGAGAACCTGACTACGAAGCTTGAGGTCCCGGGTTCGATTCCCGTGTCGGGGCAGATATAATTTGTATGTGTAATACGAATATTTGTTCTCGGGTCTTGGGTGTTTAGTATGTATTTAAGTATGTATCTATCTATATAAGTATGTTTATCCGTTGCCTTGTACCCATAACACAAGCTATGCTTAGCTTACTTTGGGACTAGGTCAATTGGTGTGAATTGTCCCGTGATATTTATTTTATTTATTTTTATTTAACCACACTAATCTTAATCTACTAATATTGTAGCGACTACTAGCGCCATCTAGTCATCACATAAGAAACTAATTTCTACAATCCTCGGCTGCATAAATACAACTTCCAACTTTCATCCATTGGACTTCGGTCCCCAGGCATAACATCTGCCTGGAGAGAGATCTCTCTATTGCAACTACCCCGAAATAAATAAAAAATATAAATAAAATATTTATAAAAAAAAAATAGAGCGATCGACTCCAACTAACCTTGTCCCAAACTAAGCAAAGTAAGTACAACGGAAAATCATAGGCCTCTAACAAGACGGAGCGCGACCTGATTAAGGTTGCGGGAACGCGTTGGATACGGATAGCACATGACCGATCTGTTTGGCGAGCCTTGGGGGAGGCCTTTGTTCAGCAGTGGACGTCTTTCGGCTGTATGATGACGATGACCAAGTAAGAACATTATAACCTGGAATTTCAGGCACGTGAACATTAATTCACAAAGGAAATACACCGCCATAGCTCGCAGGCATCCGAGCAATTAACGTGAAATGAATTAAGCACGGCTAATTTGGTGTACGTAGACCACTACTTTGAGAACTTAATGTAATTAATTATGCTACAAAAGTTTAAATTAACCGACTGTGGGGGCGTTGCTCAATTATGCTATTTATAGGTAGTGCAGATACGCGGTATTTACATATCGACGGTGAAAAATTAAAATCGCTAAAGCGCCATAAGTATACCATAAATCGGAGCTTAGCGATTTTTAAATCAGTATCACTAAGGTAAAAACGCTAAAGCGCTATATACATATGACATATGATACTAGTGGACCCGACAGACGTTGTCCTGCATGAACCTAGTTACCGACTGCAGCGCCATCTGCCGGGCTGATTTGTGAATCTAAACCATCCAGGGCGGCGGGTCCAGCTGTTTAGGAGGAGTTCAGTGATATACACACGTACAGTAGAATTATATATACACCGTGAAATATTAGTGGTTGTTTTCCCGAAACGAGGTGATTTAGTTTCGATTGTACAATCGATTTATAATTACTATTTTGACTAGAGTCAAAAATCCAATTGTGAAAAACGAAAGTCGAAAATGACCGCAAACCAATAGTAACGCTTCGTTGGTACACGTAGCGTACGATCGTACGATAGGTTAGGTACCAACGAAGCGTTACTATTGGTTTGCGGTCATTTTCGGCTTTCGTTTTTCACAATTGGATTTTTGACTCTAGTCAAAATAGTAATTATAAATCGATTGTACAATCGATACTAAATCACCTCATTTCGGGAAAAAAACCACTAAAATTTCACGGTGTACAAAGAAGATATGGCGCTTTAGCGATTTTACCTTTCCACCGTCGGATGGTAGAAAAGCGGATTTGCACTATCTCCAACGATTTATAATTAATAGTAGGATTATTTTCTACATTGTTTGCGATCCACCTTACATATTTGACGGGTACAGGGGAAGGACGAAGTCTTAGCAACATTGTGCTTAGCCCATCCATAAAAATGACGCGTTCAATATGGGAGTGAGTAGCGGGAATCCTTAGGGAGTAAGATAATCCATAATTATGGCATAACTTACTCGGTTATGAAACGAATTCCTCCCTGCATTCGCCGAAGGAAGGTAGCAAGTAAATATGTACGTACTTACTTAAATATGTAAAACCGTACACCTTTCGCATCAACATGTATAGGGCCATCTATAAATTACGTCACACCAATTTTGATCATTTTTATTTTGTTGTGTATTTAGACGTTTCTTTAATTTGGAAAATTTTATGTGATATCTGCTCAGAATCACTACTAGCTTTTCCGATCCTACTAGGTTCCAAGTTTTTTTTCCGATGAGTTATTATTTTCTCCTAGACTTTTTTTTTCTAATTACAATCTAGCTCATAAAGGCTAATAAGCAATATTCATTTCACAATCTACTATTTTGTTTAAATAGTAGATTAATTACTTTAATTATGACCGTAACTAAATGGAAGAATCAAAAACTATAATGGAAGTTTTGGGACCTTTTTTCTCCTAAATAGTATGATTGATAAAGCTCGTGATTCTGAGCAGATAACACATACAATTTTCGAAGTTTAAAACAAAAGTCAAAACATACAACAATATAAAAATTTGCCCTTTTAACTCTCCCTCTCCCCCTGTCACACTTATTACTACGAAAACCGCAATCAGGGGTCAGGCGATTTGTGTCGCTAGAACAAAATAATTGGCATTTTCATAGTAATAAGTGTGACAGGGTGGAGGTTAAAAATGATGAAAGTAGGTTTGACGTAAGTTATGGATGGCTCATGTGTGGGAAAGTCACAATAAGCAAATCTCTCTCCAGTTAGATGCCCCGGGAACCGAAGTCCAAAAGAAGGCTGGAAGATGTATTGTAAGTGTGCATCTAAGTTGAGAAATTTTGATAGCGCGATGTAGAATGTAGCAGTTTCTATATTTAATGAGTAGGTGGCACTAAAGTCCACTGTAAAGGACAAGGAAAGAAGAGTTCAGACTTGATGTAGGTACATTGCGTGATTTCATATTGATTTCGGATAGGAGTAGGTATAGGTAAGTACATACTTATACATTGCATAGATTTGCAATGGAGACCGCATGCTAACAACCGCAGCAGAGAATACCACCACCTAGAAGATGGACTGGCGGTATCTAGCAGCGTCTGACGTAAACAGGATGTGAGTAGTAATGCATACGAGGACTGGAAATATCAGGAGCACATTAAAAATCACGGCCTCCATTTTGTTTACCGACCAAAAATATACCTCTAGTGTGTGAGGTGTTGAATAAATCTTAAAAGTATGATTAATGACTATTATTCGCACAGATTACGAAAATTTTCTATGCCATTGTCATGGACTCATGAGGTTTTCAATGCACTTAAACAGGGTTGGCGGCCCACAGGGACAAAAGCCCAAGAGGGTCTATTCTATATACCCCGTTAATCTCATGACTTGGCCCCAAATCCTCCACAATAGCCCCCTAGCCAAGTAATAACCTTTGTAATTAGATCCCGTAAAACGTTATGTTTACGACCGCTCGAGAATTATGCGTCGCGAGATGAGATCAAACGCGTATGGAACAAGGTTAGCAAGGTTTATCAGACGATCTAAGCCGCTATTTACTTGTCTTCGGGGCCTTTATTTGACACTTCCGGAACACTAAAATGGGAAGTTAATTTTCGGGCGACTTTGCTTCTTTTTAATTAAACTTTTGGTCAAGGGGGTTCAAACGGGTGATGCAACAGGAATTCGATCTGATGTGTACTTAAGTGGGCACACGACGTAGGCCTATCTATTAATTATCAGAAAACTAAGCTTATGCATGTATATTCTCCTTATCTAAAAACTAATTTTTACCCAACAATTGTTGCACACGAACATCAATGTATGCACAAACAGCCCCCTCATTGTAATTGTAATACACTTGAATTAGTAGAACAACATACCTACCTGGGTCTCAAGATTGATCAAAGATTCAACTGGGGTCCTCATGTGAATCATGTGTGCAACAGGCTAAGGGCAATACTTTCAAAAATATCTGTACTTAGAAATAAATTACCCTACAATACGCTAAGATTGTTGTATTTGTCGATGGCAGATTCAATTATAAGCTACGGTATCTCGACCTATGGTAAAACATATAAAACTTACCTCCTAGACATCTATAATTTACAAATAAGAATTCTAAAAACTATTGTTCCTCTGAAAATTAAATATAAATATAAAGATAATTATGGTCAACTATTCCAATACTGTAAAGTGATGAATGTATTCAATAAAATAAAGCAAGCCATAATATGTGAAAATATTGATAAAATAGAATTACTAGAAAAACATCGTAACAGGCCAGATAACTTACGCCATATACCCAACCGCCCGCTATATCGGGTCCCCAAGCAATGTAATGAGTATGGCAGAAGGGTCTGGAAGTGCATCCTTCCCCAACTATTAAATAATTTACCGTTGTCTATTGCGAAAAAATTAGAAAGTAATAACAGTAAACAAATTAAAAGCGTGATTAAAAGATATTTTATGAAAGATATATTTGAGAGGGAAGGGACGGATGCGCACTCAGACTTAGGTTATATGTAAGTTAAAAACAAAAAAACTGCATGCATGGGAAATCATGATTTATATAATAAATTTACTATCTACTCGTATTGTATACTTAGACTAATTACGCGTGAGCAACTCAGTCTTTCGCTAACCGAGGCCACGCAAAATCCTTAAAATTAGGATTAAGGACTCTTTTTGCATGTTTTATAAATGTTCTTTGCTTGAAATAAACAGCTTAAAATTAAAAAAAAAAATTTTTTTAAGTAGGTTGATCAACTTACCCGAATCGTTATTTCCTAATAGCAAAGTTTCCAATCGCATTTTTTCCCAAATGCTTAAATGCTCTGATTTTTTACTGAAGCTAATTTTAACAATCGCGTTTTTTCTCAATTTAAATCGACACAGAAACAAAAGGTAGAGGTTATGTTGATGAGCCAAAACCACACAGAAGCAGAAACTTTGATTTTCTGTGTCGATTTAAATTGGGAAAAACGCTACAGTGAAAATAAGTTTCAGTGAAAAAAAAATCTTATTAATGGGAAAAAATGCGAATGGAAAGTGTAAAAATTTGAACTTAATCAAAGTTTCAAAAATAAGTACCACAGACTCTTATTCCAACGCAATAAGGCCGTAGTAACATATTTTTGAGTGGTTCAAATAGATACTTATTTTTGCACTTGACCCTACCTACTTTCTTTGCTATCTGTCCACGATACACGATATACGATACATCATCATCATCATCATCAGCCTATGTTCGTCCACTGCTGGACATAGGCCTCTCCCATGGCACGCCACTGAGCACGATCCTCGGCCACTCTCATCCAGCTGTTGCCAGCCGCCTTGCGAAGATCATCGCTCCACCGAGTCTGAGGACGTCCCACGCTACGTTTGCCGATCCGTGGTCTCCACTCAAGAACTCGTCTACCCCAACGGTTATCGGTTCTTCGGGTTATATGGCCTGCCCATTGCCACTTCAGCGAGCTAATGCGGTGGGCTATGTCGATAACTTTGGTTCTCTGTCGGATCACTTCGTTACGAATTCGATCTTTTAGAGAAACTCCGAGCATAGCCCTTTCCATAGCACGTTGAGCAACTACAGATACAGATACAGTATTATTATTATATTATTATAATATTATTATTATTTTTAAGCTCAATGTTAATAGTTCCTCTCATACTTTAAAGCTGTAACGCAAGCCGGCATTTGGTTGAGAACTTTCAGAGTTAATCGAGTTAAAATTTAATATTCAGAACTACGGCTCCGTTGGACAGGGTTAACTTGGATTATGCAATACTCAGCTAAGCTACGTAAAGTTTTTGCCTTACCACTTAAGCCTTGGATTAGGCAAATGATTCAAAATTAAGACGAAACTTTATCTTATCACGTCATAGTTTTCGTTATAAATAGGTACTTAACTCATTAGCGTTTACCAAAGGTTTCGCTTGCGTAATTCTGGCAATTCAATTGAAATTCCGGTATTTTACTTACTGAATTCTCAAAGATTACCTACCTACAGTATATTTATTCACAAAACGTAATAGGGTGGTATGAAGAGTTTCAATCGCCGTACCCCATGTATTACGAAAATCGACAAAAATTATGTCCGCCAACTAAATATCCTACGCGTGGTGTGGTGTGTAAACCGTAACATCTGGCAGCGGGCTTAAGGTGCAACCCGTACGGTACCTCTACCATTAGTTTACACTAGTTTACGTGACCGTACTCGCTAGCGACGGCGTAAATTATTTGTATGGAGAATTGTACAGCGCCTCTAGCGGTCACTTACGGAAGTACAATTCTCTATACAAATCATTTACGCCGTCGCTAGCGAGTACGGTCACTGTAAACTAGTGTAAACTCATGGTAGAGGTACAAAAGAGACGTGGGACGGGGGCGCGTCGCAGGCTACCTACGTCGTTTGTTCGCAAGCCGCGTCTCCGCCCCGTCTCATCTGTCTACTTTGGATTGCGACGCTTCTATACAATTAAATAAATAAATATCACGGGACAATTCACACCAATTGACTTAGACCCAAACTAAGCAAAGCTTGTAATATGGGTACTAGACGACGGATAAACATACTTATATAGATAGACTAGCGACCCGCCCCGGCTTCGCACGGGTGCAACTATATTATGCATGTATTATACATATAAACCTTCTTCTTGAATCACTCTATCTATTAAAAAAAACCGCATCAAAATCCGTTGCGCAGTTTTAAAGATCTAAGCATACATAGGGACAGACAGACAGACAGCGGGAAGCGACTTTGTTTTATACTATGTAGTGATACAAACTTAAATCTATACATATAATAAATCTGTAACAAGTCGGTGTCTGTACATTGAAGATATTTGAGAAAAACTGTCACTAGGGCTATTTATTAGCATAATAGAACCCAAAACAATGATTTTTAGAAAGAAAGAAAGAAGAAGAAAGAAAATACATTTATTTACAACATCACAAGACACAATATTATACAAAACAAAAAGGCAATACTAAAGCTAAAGATAGAATGTGTCATTGCGGTTGCAAATCGGACACTGGCTCAGCATAATGCTGAGGCGTTTAAAGTACCCCAGCGCTGATTTTCAGCCAGTACCGTTGGTGACACCCGGATCGCTGTTTAGATAGATAAATAAATAAATAAACTGCACACTAATAGCTACATACATAAGACTAGGTACATGCGTAAATAAATAATTTGTAAATTGTAAAAGCAAATAATAATAAGAAAATTTCTTGAACATAATTAGTATATCTCACTTGCCAAGTATACAACCCTGCGCGGACTAAAACGAAAAATGAAATAACCAAGACAATAAAAATCAAAGAAGTTTTGTGAAATAGTAGTTTTAGAATTATTGCCTGTTTGTCTGTTTGTCTGTGCGTTTGTGCGCGCTAATCTCAGAAACGGCTTAACCTAGAAGGATGCGGTTTTCACTGATATGTTGGTATTTTCTTGGATTAACATTTAGTGTTTGTTTCATTTGAATCGGTTCACAAATAAGAAAGATACGTCTATTTTAAGAATTTATCGAACAGGTTTTTTTGTTTGAACGCGCTAATCTCAGGAACTACTGCTCCGATTTGAAAAATTCTTTCAGTGTTAGATAGCACATGTATCGAGGAAGGCTATAGGCTATATATCATCACGCTAACACCAATAGGAGCGGAGCGGAGCAGAAGAATGTTTCAAAATCGGGGGTTTTTGAAGTAAAACTTCTATAGGCACGCTTGACTTGGGAGTACGGTGCACGGTGTTGAATGTGAACGCGGGTGTGCGGGGGCGGGTATTTTTTTTATATGAAGGAACTAAGGAGAGCCATAATTGATGAAAAAGCAAATTGGATAAAAAAAAATAAGCTGCCCAAATTACTAATTCCACGCGGACGGAGTCGCGGGCAAAAGCTAGTACAGTCGACTACAAAAAAATCGATACGGCCAAAGTTACAAAAATATGTATACACGACCTTAATGTTAAGTCAATAAAGGTGTGTATACATATCTTTGTAACTTTGGCGGTATCGATCTTTTTGTAGTCGACTGTACATAATAAATACCCAAGACTCGAGTACAAACATTCGTATTACTCACACAAATGTCTGCCCCGACCGGGAACCTGGGACCTCAAGATTCGTAGTCAGGTTCTCTAACAACTAGGCCATCAGGTCGTATTAGTATGAAAACCGATTTAAGGGGCGCAGCGACTGCGGCGCGCCCCCGTCCCACGTCTCTTCTGTGTGGCTTGCGCCTAAATCAGTGCCGTGCGCCGCGGATACACATACTTACTGGTGGCACGTATCATGCATGACGATACTTATCCTAAAGATTACATAAAGGCTTTCTCTTAAGTATCAGAAGATTGTATTTATTATTTCAAACTAATAAATAGTGTTCCACCGTTCCACGTAGATTAGGTATAATTGATAATGTAATCTCACAAGCTCTGTTTCAGAATAGGCAAAAGAGTTGGTTTTATAGCAGAAAAATAAAACATTTCAAATACATTTAAATATTTATTACAAGTCATAATAAAATTTACAATAATGCAAATCTATTTTTAACCTTAAAACATACTTAAATACGGAGTGATTTAAAAAAATTGGTTTTTTAAATAATATTATTTAAAATTATTATGTGCATTTTATACATCCATTACCGTAGCTTATTTGCTAGAATTTATCCCAATTAATAACAATTGTAATATAAAATTTAGTTGATACTATAATTAAACATTTTTAAATAACCCATACATCACTTTGTCCCCTACATTATTTTATTAAACCATTTATAAATCCGACAGACATTAAAATTTAGAAGAAAACAAATACGTTTAATAAATTACAATGCTGTACTGGCGTGGTAAAAATGTGACCAGATAGTTTTTAAAATACCAAAAACTAAAAAAAAAAGTTAACTAAAAAATTACTTCAATTTTGATGTTCATGTTAATCATTGATTGTGATCATTATGATGTCAAAGTTTCATGATGCGAGTATAAAATATAATATGGAGTTAAATCGGCCTATAAAAAAAAAAAAATAATCAGTTCAGTTAGTCAAAGTCTTTGCACCTAAATTGTAAGATAGATAAATTAATAGATATAGCTATTTGTTACTAATTTGCTGTATAGGTGAAAAACTTAAGTACCTAAAGGACCTGTTGTTTGTAGCAGTGCACATAATTGATATGGAGCTTAGAAAAGTCATTTTTCTAATTTGCAACGTCAATTTGTTTAAACGAACACGTTACTGCTACATAAGACTGGTCCTTTACTAAAGTATTTCACCTATACTTACTTTCATGTTTTTAAATTTTCATAACCCCCGCTAAACTGTCCAGAATTTCGATTAAAAAACTTTAAAACAAGACGCGCTACGCCTCCGCTAAAAGGTCGGATGTTTCGAATAATTCAGATGGAGCCTAAATTCCCTAAACTAAGAACTCGTTAAATTGTTACGTTAATTAATTAGACAGCAGGCTTATTTGCAGAGCGGTTATAACTTGAACCGCAAAACTCAAACATAGGCGAACATGCTTCAATTGAAGTTGTACTACAGTCGCGGTTCATAATCATGGCACATGGCTGTACTTACTTTGTTTTTTTTTCTGGATTAGAAATTTCACTGTCAAATTCATGATCGTTTCTCAAAAACTTGATGCAAAAAAATAGAAACTAATATTTTAACCCTTTTTATTTTTTAATTTGAATGTTGAAGTAACAAAATTTTCAACGGTAGGTATCTTCTTTTTAGGTAGAATATGCAAATTTGAGAATTAAATTTTCAATCTAGAAAAAAACGAAGTACTTAACCTAAACATCCGAACATGGCCGTATTGACAGTCACGAAAATGCGTGTTCAATTTTCTTTGAGAACCTAGACAGCTTCGATGTTTTTCATGGCGACGATGCGAATAGAACCAACATTAAAGTGAAGGTAAACCGTTTAAATGAGTTCTCGCCCGCGCGGTACAGGGGCTGGGGGTATGACGACAAAGGGGGCGGGAGAGGTGCGGGCGGCGAGCGCGCCTCGTGTGCCTACCGCCCGCACCTCCCCGGCCCCTTTGTCGTCTTACGGTTTAGCTATAGCTGCATCACCAAATAGATACAACTGAAGAGTCGTTTTCAAAAAATTTGTACACAATTAAGGAATTAATTAAAAACAAAATTTAATTGTTTTTTTTGTGTAACGGAGTTACCCATATACTTTGTATGACTAACTTTCGTTACACAAAAATAGCGATCGTGATTTTTGTTTTGATTAAGCCGTTAACTAGGTATGTACAAATTTTTTGAAAACGATCCTGAAGTCATTTAAGTTCATCTGAACTATTGACAACTGGTGGGAAAGGTAAAAATCCCTTAGGGCCTACGCTAGCTGACGCGGATTACCCGGAACGGACGCCCGTCGAGCGCGCGTCTAATAAGAATTTGTATGAACAGCGCTAAGTGATTTGAGCGGATGTTTGAGCGGATTTTCGGTACATTTTAGACCCGCGAGCGGGCGCACGCGGCGGGCGTCCGCGTCAGCTAGCGTAGGCCCTCACTCCGACTCCCTGTCATTGTCAAAATTAGAAAGGAAACTACAAACAACCTGCTACCGTCCAACCAAAGGGATCTGATTGTCGGAATGTCAGCATTCGATACTATGGCATGTCAGCCGTTAAGATCCCGCACTCAGAGACGTTAGTATTAGTACATTAGTGAATGAGCATTTAACTTTGATTAATTGGTGGCATGTTTTGCCGCAAATCATTAAATTATTAGACCGAAACGGCTATGCAACTACTGAAATAGAACCAAGATAATTTAAGAAACCAAATTCAATTAATTCAAAACCGAGTCTGATTCATAATAAATAATAAATAAATAAATATCACGGGACAATTCACACCAATTGACCTAGTCCCAAAGTAAGCTTAGCAAAGCTTGTGTTATGGGTACTAAGCAACGGATAAACATACTTATATAGATAGATACATACTTAAATACATATTAAACACCCAAGACCCGAGAACAAACATTCGTATTTTTCATACAAATATCTGCCCCGACACGGGAATCGAACAAATGAATCTTCAATTGCATATAAAAAATATTCGTAAGTTGGTAACAGAGAAATTAAGACCTAAGGCGGACTTGCACGGATCAGGGTTAGTTACGTAACTCCGAGTTAAGTGCTAGCCCACGGTTAAGTAGTGTCAAAATGTATGGGACTGTCATTTAGTTTTTAACAGGTGAATTATAGTTATTTAACTTAGATTATATTTGATAAAGGCAATTTACTTAGAAGAAAAAATATCGCAAACTTATTTAACAATATAACCGTGGAATAAGATAGGTACATTGTAATAAGTAGTATTTAAATTAGGTACGGTATCTATGCAAGCGTTCATAAACGCTTCCGGTAAAGATATCTAAATCGAACTTAGTATAAAAAATGCAAGTTTACTGTAACATTAGACATTTTATGCTTAAGCAAATAAGTATATAAAGGAGATTTCAATATCGGCGTCAGCGTCGTTTGGTACCGACCGTTTTCTTACCAAAATACGTTAGATTTATACTTTCGAATCCTAGATGCTGCCATCTGTCAGAATTTTTAGCAAGACCGCCAACACAATAGCTACACATGCTTCGATCAACAGTTGTATTGTTGATCGAAGGCTACATGTTATAGCACATAAAAGGGTTGTCACATCGACACCATTTCATTATAATCATCATCATCATCATCCCAGCCTCTATACGTCCCACTGCAGGGCACAGGCCTCCTCTCGGAATGAGAGTGGTTGAGCCGTAGTTCCCACGCGGGCCCAGTGCGGATTGGGAACTTTACACACACCATTGAATTTCTTCGCAGGTGTGTGCAGGTTTCCTCATGATGTTTTCCTTCACCATAAAGCTCATTATAAATTTCAAATGTAATTTCGCACATAAATTCCGAAAAACTCAAGAGGTTCGAGCCGGGATTTGAACCCACGACCCTCTGCTTGAGAGGCCATAGGTCAAACCACTAGGCCACCACGGCTTCATTATAATATCAAAAGCGAATTTGAACTTTCGGCATAGACAAAGAGGTCGTGGACATAGACAAAGAAAACATTATAGTTTGGGTGACTAATAATGCTGCATTTACGCGCTTGCCAAGCCTCAACAACATTTCACAAGCGTGTGATTCGTGTGAACAAGGATGTTTGGCTTGGTTTGCGTCAGTCTGCAAGAAGTAGGCTTATTGTCTAACGTTTCTGACGCTTGCCTTCGCAATCACTATCTCTTTCTGTCAAACGGTATAAAATGATGACAGAAAGAGACGGTGAAAGCGAAGGCAAGCGCCAAAAGCGTTAGATAATACGGCCTCTGGTCGCCGATCCGGGCCAGTATCGGTCCTCGAACACAGATCAAGGGAAGCTATAACGGAACAATAACGCACAAGCAAGCGTTTAAATGGCATTCAAGCGTTTGTATTGTATGGCTTGGAGGTAACCAGTATGTTGTGCAAGTGATGAAATATGGATCCGAGACGTAGTGCTTCACTATAAGGCTGATGAATAGGCTCAGAGTCGCTCAACGAGCTATAGAGAGGGCTATGCTCGGGGTTTCTTTACGGGATCGAATCAGGTATGAGAAGATCCGTAGAAGAACAAGACCGACATAGCCAAACGGATTAGCTCGTTGAAATGGAAATGGGCTGGCCATATGGCACGCAGAACAGTTCTCGAATGGAGACCACGGACTGGCAAGCGCAGCGTGGGACACCTACCAATAGACGGACGATTTGGTATAAGCCGCAGGTACAAGGTGGATGCAAGCCACTTCCAACCGTAATGACTGGGCATCAATGATGGAGGCCTATGTCCAACAGTGGACGTCCTACGGCTGAAGTGATGATGATAATGATGAGGCTTGGAGCTGAACGAGCTGGTAGACGTTTGTCAAGTCTCGGCAAGCATGTAAATGTTGCATGATGGATCGGTGACATAGCAAGAACGACAGGTATCGACACCTTTAGGAGTCGTTGGAATTCAAATGTCCAAGTAAAGTAGGTATATTTTTTTTTAACTAAATTAGTTAGTGAAGCATAAACATTATTCATTTAAATATCGTAACTAGCGTAACCGTACATATAAAAAATAATTATCAAACCTTACATTTACATATAAATACCTAAGAATTAAACAAAATGTGATGCTAAAATCACGCTCTCGACGAAATCAAAACTCAGCAATAAATAGAAAAGTAACAAAATAAAAGAAAAGCGCGACGTTTAACCCTTCAACGCGTACGCACACATTTGTATTTTTTATATACCCATTGCAATTACCAAAGTTTTTCCCGCATAGGTACGTATAAAAAGGATTTCAATATTGCGTAGAACTAGCGTGTTATGATTAAATGACACATGTCTATTATCATGATCATGAGATAGGTAGTAAAATTAAACATGCTGTACTGATGACGCCATTGTCAACAAGAAAACAGTATCAAAAATTTACCTCTCAACTTCTTATCGGAAACAAAATGACAACAGAATTAAAAATACGATAGTACGATTTGTCGGCACTTTGAGTGAACGAACTACATTCTGTCTCATCAAATATGGCGTCGAATAGGGATGTTGACGCCATTAAAAAATAATTCAAAGACACGAGTCCGGTAAAAAAACGCTTTATTTTAGCCCTAAAAACCAGATTAATTTTCGATTAACTACAAAATTAGATTATTTGTTGCTTTAAAACAAATAAATAGGTAGTTGATTTACTTAGCGAACAAAGCAGAGTTGGGCGTTATTTAAATAATTTCTTATCTAGATAATTACTTCAAATAAAATCATTTCAAATAAATTTATTCGAAGATAAATTCAATCACAAATAATGCGTTGACAACTTTTTTAATTAGATAAATTATCTAGATGAAGATAACCGACCTCGTTTGTTATTGAAGTAAGCTTATAATAATAAATGTATACAGAATGTCACGTCGGGTCAAACCGTCACACTGACACCACTTCTAGTTCTACATGACTGTACTACTGACATTCATCTTTTAGTTAAAATCCCAACTAATTTATCTAGATAAAAATGAAACTGATCTAGATAAATTCAAAATAACGAATGACGGATTATTTAGTTACTTCAAATAAAAGATGATTTAGTTATCTTCCCGGTTTTTCGTAAATAGATAATTTTTGCCCAACTCTGGAACAAAGTGACGTCATAAGTTGTTATTGCCAGTTAAGTATGAAGTATCTTTTTCTATTTATTTTTTTATTTTCTTCAACTTCATTTTTTTTTTGTTATTGCCATTCAAACTCTATGAGAGAATTGTGTTTTGACAGCTCGTAAAATGTATGTCAGTTGATTGGTGGTGTCAACATTCCTATTGGCTAAGGTGGTAAATCTAAACAAGAACTAGCATACTGCAAACCTTTAAAATTAATACTATACCATTAATAAGTAACGTAAACGAAATGGATGAAAAATTTGGCATCGGGAGTTTCATGCAGTTCTAATTCACTCGTTATTACAATCAATATTAATATTTCATATTACTTAATACATTAAAATCACAATCAATCCATAATTATTTCTTTTAACATACACGGTAGTAATAAGTACACAAACAATCTACTATTACTGAAATTATGCATCGACACGAAAAGACATCACGTCTTGGGAAATCAAGTAGGAAACAGCGCCATCTGTCTTTTCACCAGAAAAAATGTGGACTTCACAGCAAATTATCTCCCTAGAGATGAAATGTAAGTAAAAGCGACTCGATACTATTATATTCATGCATTTCGGTCTCCAATTAACCTCCTGAGTCCTGAGGTCCAGTGTCCTATTACTAAATAGGACTTATTCTGAAGTGACATCGAACTTACTCAAGAGTCATAAGTGGCATAAATTTTAAAGATAATTGAAACAAAATTTGACGTGGGCTACAGGTTGGTGCACTTCCGTTTGGCAAATTATTTTTCCCAAACTGATTCATTTGGCAAATGTTTCATTTCCCAAATGTTTATTTTTTCTGAAACTGTAAACTATTCAGGATATATTTCAGGACTATTCTGTAGGTTAGGTTAGGTTTGTTTTATAACAATCCTGAAAAGTTTACAGTTTTAGAAAAAATAAACAGTTGGGTAATTAAACATTTGCCAAATGAATCAGTTTGGGAAAAATAATTTGCGAAACATTAGTAAACCATCAGCGTGGGGTGCGTGTCGGGGATCCTCCTCGTGTGCCCAAGACCTGAGGTTTCGTACTGGATCCGTCCGAGAAGACCAGTGCTTGGCAGAGCCGGATTAAACATTACGCAGATTAGGCAACTGCCTGGGCCCAATTAATTGGGCTAAATTGAAAATGTTTTTGAATAAACATTTAATTGGAATATTTGTGTCATCAATGACAGTACAGTACCCGGCGATAAAGAATGCACATCGGCCTTTAGCACGAGACAATTTGCAGTTTACGACGATTTCCGAACACTGGCGACCGTCCATCAATAGCCGTATTTATTAAGTGACGTTTGATATCAAATAAATACTGCACTCGATGGACTTAATTAGTTTACGTCAAATTAATGACATGTAAAGTTTTGATATCTATAGAGGGTTGTTGCAACTACTAGAAAAAGGAAAGTCAAGAAAGAGATTAGATTATATTAAAAGACACCTATTTTTTCATAAATTTAAATTTTCAAAAAATCTCAATTCCTTCCATTTCACTATCTGTGCTCTCAATTTGGTCAATATCACTGTCACTATCAGCCGTATTTATTATTAGTCTATCAGTGTAATCCATCATACAATTTAAAGTTGGGGGGTTTCAATAACTCTATATTATATATTTTCACCGGAACGCGTCCGTACCCTACGGCACCTGAACGACTGACAAACGTCACATAAGTAGTGTGTGACAACGCTATACGAAGCCCACATTTGCCGAGTCTTTTTCCAAAGACCGATGTGCATTCTTTATGGCCGGGTACTGTAGGTATTATGACTATTTTTCGACGAATGCTGTCAGTTGATTTGATTGAACTTGGAAAGTGCTGATGATAAGAGTATTAGGCGAAAAAGGAGCCCCGAGAATCGCATTGCCTAAGGGCTCTGGCATTGTTAATCCCGCCCTGGTCAATGATTCCCTAGCAAATTAAGGATATTCATCGGTCGGTGGCTAATAACCCGACCGACACGAGAGGGGAATGTATCGGCCGAGATGTTCTAAAACTTTCTTCTATTTGACACTGGCAAAATTGTCCTATGAGGCTGCGTATCCACCGGAGCTGTGCGAGGTTGCGTTGCGAGGGATGTGTTTGTCATGAACCAATAGAAACACTTCATTTACAAGGTGTCAATGAAGTGTTTCTATTGGTTCATGACAAACACATCCCTCGCAACGCATCCTCGCACATCTCTCGTGGAAACGCAGCCTAATACACAGACTTATTGTTTTTTAACTAAGGGATCAGTGTAGTACAAACTAGAAGAAGATACTAAGCCAAAGGTAGAATTTCGAACCGATCTGGCCTAAAGCTTTCGGAACACACACATTATTGCCTGTATACATATGAAATCTAAATCCAGTTTTTCAAAGTACGAGTAAAAACATCAAAAAGCTACTTATAGATTACGTGGCTAGCGAAGCAGGTACGTTACTTCAATTATCATGGATCGCTAAGGCACTGGTCCCACCGCCGGCGAGTGAGATGTGAACTATCGACTTTTTTCTAGCCCAAGAAACAAACAAAAGATAATTGCTTCCGTGTAAATAAAAGAGAGAGATATATATTTATAGTTCATCGCTCGCTGTTCACACTGCCGGCGAGAACACTCTCCCAACGCCCGGCGACTAAATATATATCTCTCTCTTTTATTTACACGGAAGCGATTATCTTTTGTTTGTTTCTTGGGCTAGAAAAAAGTCGATAGTTCATATCTCACTCGCCGGCGGTGGGACCAGTGCCTAAGGCGCAAGCCACACAGACGAGACGTGGGACAGGGGCGCGTCGCAGTCGCGGCGCCCCTTGAATCAGTTTTCATAATAAATGTATAGAAGCGTTGCGATCCAAAGCAAACAAGACGGGGCTTCTCTTCTGTGTGGCTTGCGCCTAAAGCCACACAATGTATTGCAACGATTATTAGGCTGCGTTTCCACCAGAGATGTGCGAGGTAGCTAAGCGGTGCGAGGCTGTGTAACCAGGATGTGTAACGGTGTGAATGTTTCCACCAAAGATGTGCGAGGTAGCTGAGCGGTGCGAGAATGCGTAGCGAGGATGTGTAGCGGGCTCTTTTCAAATAAGCGGGCGGGGTGCGGTGAGGCGGGAGCGGAGCAACGCCGCCTAGCAACACATTCCTCGCACACATCTTTCCCTTCTTTTGTTTTGTATGTATGTACAAAAACCTCGCTCCGCTGAGCTGTTTCCACCAGAGCTGAGCTGAGCAATGATAGGTAAATGAAGTGTTTCTATTGGTTCATGACAAACACATCCCTCGCAACGCATCCTCGCACAGCTCCGGTTGATACGCAGCCTAATACTCGTACTGTAAAAAGCTGGCGCAATGAGTATGAATGTGAAGCGTCAAGACATTTCATTGGACTACGAAGCAATTATTTGGAGATCAGATATTACAATATCAATAATTTTTTTTTTATTAGTGTGAGGAAAACCATAAGGCCCATGAATATCAATAACTAAAGGAGAATGAATTATATGCTTAATAGAATGCTTTTCTAAGGAGATCACCAGTTTTTATGATTAGGAGTCAATTCCGAAGATCGGAGAATACATTTTCATAATCCATTAATTATGCTGAATTCAGAAGAATTCATAAAAATTTAAATATTTTGTGTATCATGGTCAACATAGATAATCTAGTCTACAAGTTGAGCTCACTTAGTGAGTAAAAGTCAATGTGGGCTTATTAACTTACCACAGGAAAATTCTTCATTTTAAATACTAGTTTACAATTACAAGTTCTAACAGAACCAAATAAACGTGGAGCTGGTCCTGTTTACTGCCATAGTAGTTAAAAGTTCGTTTTTTGATAATCACATTTTTCGACTGGCATAAATAAATTATTTAAAACCAGTACCGTAACTGTTACATGAAGAACTCCCGATTCTCGTGTGGTGGTCAAGTGTGTCGGATCTGCACCGCTGTGTTGTTACCCGTGGGACTCTGGTAGTTGGGCATCTCTATTATCGTGATCTCTATGACTCTGAGCCCTCGGAGTATCGGATCGGTGATGTGGATGCCTTTGGGGTTGTACACTCTTTCGTTCTGGGTCGCTATGAATTTTGAGACTTTCCGAAGGTGCTGGAAGTAGAAACATAAACAGTAAAGCAATGTTACAAGTATGAAAATCTAAAACATTTGAGTCTAGATCAGTTCCCCAAACTTGTTTGTTTCGCGTAGCAAAATTCCCAGTCAACATAACCTAAACCTACCTATGTTTCTGTGTCGATTCAAGTTAGGAAAAAACGCGATGGTGAAAATAAGCTTCAGGAAAAAACCATAGTGAGAAAAAAAAATTGGGAAAAATGCGAATGGGAATTTTGCTACGCGGAACAAACAAGTTTGGGGAACTGATCGAGGCACTCAATCATTTTAACCTCAATTAAAGTCTCATCGCCAATCTTTATCCTAAAAATTTTGTAAATTTTGTTGAGCTTCTAAACAACAGACGGTTCCGGACAAAATTTGATAATTTAAATCCACTCTCTTTTATTGAAAAGAGAGTGGATTTAAATTATCATATTGATGAGGACCGAGACAAAATAATAGACAAGAATATTAATAAGAAAATGAGAGAATTTAAGGTAGGACAGACCGTGTATATCAGAAACTACGGAAAAGGACCTCGCTGGTTGAAAGGAGATGTAGAGAAAAGAATTGGGACCTGCAGATACCTTGTGAAGTGGGAGGATAAGTTCCTCATAAGACACATTAATCAAATTCTTAGTTGTGGGGAGGGTAGCGAGCAAAATATCACAGAGCCAATTGGACAGAGAGAGGAAAACGAAGAAGATATAAGAGTCACAATACCACCCCCTCGTCATTGGGCCAAGATAATTGGAGTGTCAGGACCACAGGATATAGCAATCCATCAAGACAATGAAGACAGCCCAGCTAATAACAATAAACATTCTCGACCAGGTTCATCACCCCAATCACCTGATTCAAAGAGGTTGGATTTAGCAGACAGCAATGATGAACTTGAATTAACAGAGCTAACTGATACCGAGGATGAAAAAGAATAGCCTTATATTTGCCTAGTATGTTAAGTGACTGTTAGGTTATCTGTGAATGTTAGTGATACTAAGTGAATGTTAGACTTAAGATGTGAAATTAAGTATAAGGACTATCATTGATAAATAGACACTGATGTGAATATGCATGAACACGCTTGTGGGGAAGGCATGTTATATATGTGTAATGTGGGTAGATTGGTGACAGTGAACAAAAGGAGGTAGAAGGAAAAATCGCCCCTGTCTTCTGGTTCTTACTACGTGGTTCATGTGCTCAAAATCCAAAATCGTAAGTTATAATAAATAGGGATGTTGACACCATTAAAAAAAAATTTGAAGACACAACTCCAGTAAAAAAACGCTTTATTTCAGCCCTGAAAGTCAGATTAATTTTCGATTAAATGCAAAATTAGATTTTTTGTTGCTTTAAAACAAATAAATAGTTAGTTGATTGAGCATTGCGAACAATGACGTCATGTCGCTATTGTCATTCAAACTCTATGGGAGATTGTGTTTTGACAGCTCATAAAAAGAACGTCAGTTGATTGGTGGTGTCAACATCCCCATTATAATTTATATTATTTTTTCCTAATTGCATTTTTTGTTAACTGTACTTGCATAGTCATCCAACAAACCTATATATCTATTTACCAAGAAGGGGGTCAAATTTGCTCACAGATAGGAAGCCGGTATTTAGTATGTAATTTCTAGACACTTCCTAAAAGTTCTGGGGAATTTAATAAAGAATAGGGAGTAATCATTAATTACAGCATACCAATGCATGTAATTACAGCAGATTTAACACATTCTAGCTGTGTTAAGAATTATAGTAAATAGAATTAACCTTTTGTATGCTGGAAGTGAAAAAAGTTGTGCATTCTAGTCTCAACAGTTTCATATAAATCCAATGATACAGATTAAAAAAAAAATACAAAAAGAATGCCTTAAATTGCATACGGATCCGGCACACGGCATACAAAAGGTTAAGTTATGTGATTCTCCATTACCTTTTCATAATGTGTCTCCGTACAAATGTAAATGAAGTAAGCAGTCAGGCAAGCCAGGCATCCTTCGCAGTAAGTGCTACAGTCTGCTGTTTCGGCCATCTCAAAGTGCTCATTCAATCTCTCCATTGTATACTCAAATGTTTGTCTCTCTATCTACAAATTGAAAGGAAATTCACAACTATTGTATTAATATTATAAATATGAAAGTTTGGATGGTAGGATCTTAAGATGTTTGTTACTTATGCAAATATGAATGAAATTTGGCACACAGATAGTTTATAATCTGGAATAACACATGACACTTTTTATCCCAGGAAATTGCAGTAAGCGGTAAAATACTGCTGATAGGTAAGGATATTTAAGAATTAGTAGTATATTTGTAAAAGAATTAGAATGGCTAAGTACTCTCAACACATGAGCTAACTCTGTTGGTGATTGACAGGGCTCGAACTTTTAGCGCTGACGATGTTGAATCACACATAGTCCTACATATAAAGTAAATTGTTTTATTACAAAAATATATGCTGAAAACAGTTTCAGAAGTTACAAAGAACGAAAAACATAAAAGTCGGAAACACGTCAAACTATGAATCTTCTTATTGTCAGGTAGTGATTTGATTCATATCAACTAGTTTGACGTGTCCTAAACAATTTTATTCACAGCAGTTGTAATTATTAACATACATGAATTTCTCACAAGCGTTCTCAACAACACCGACATGGCTTTATATCAAGGCCTTCCTACGACCTGTTTAAAAACAAACTTCCACTTACTCTGTCTTCCAGCTCCGGTGGAAACCGCGTTTGGAACTTCACCGCCGTTCCTTCAGAATAGTCCCGCTGGATAAATATCTTAATCCCTTGCTGGGTTGGTGTTTGCTGGCTTCCAGGCGTATTCGGGCCAGACGGTATGCGATTATTCGCCATTATAACTCACAGTTCAAAGTTCAATTAACACAAAAAACAGGTTGCAGAGAGCTCTATTGCATCTCTAAGAGCTAATACGTACTTGGTAAAAGAAATAACGATGTTATGGACGTAAAATAGTAATTTATCGTCACGATTTCTAGACTATCCCTGAATAAGTGAAATGTCAGTCAGTCGACCGACTGTCTATTCATTTCATTCATTCATTCACAGATATTGCGAGAATTGACAGCGTTTATCTCACTCTTTCTTACGGATAAGATCGTTTGCTAGAAAGAGTTAAAAAAATTGCAATCACTCGCGTGTTGCCATGTACGTCTAAAATGACAAGAGGCGTATTTTTGTTTTAACTCCAGTTAATTCCTATTAAACAAAAAATTATTGCGTTTGGGTAAAAAATATAAAGTTGATTTTATACATCATTGTTTATTATGTATTATATTATCAATTATTGAGAACACTTCTCAATTATTCACTTTTAAGTGTTAGTAAAAACGACGCCTGTATAGCTAAATTATTTCTCATCTGTCTCACTACATCCGTTTCCGTTCTTTGTTTAAGAATGGAAGGAAGGATGTTCTGAATTTCACGAAAAAAGTTGACAAATATGAAACAACGCAGTTCATTTTACAACAGATCAACAAATAAAAATTTATATGTTGCCAGCAAAGTTATTTAACTTCACGGAACCCTAAAAAAAGATGAGAAAATAAAAAAAATTGATTATGATTATTAATGTTTAAACTATTAAGTAAAAGTTTTACTCTATCTTTAGTGAAATAGTATCGCAAGTAATGTGTCTAAAATTCATCACTTTGGCTTAATTAAAGGTACATCACATACTTATTAACAAAAATAATATATTTGCAGGCAATTCATTTTCTCTACAGATGCAATTGTTCATAAAACTTTGACAACGTGACTTTTGTTCTACAGAAGTTGATTGAAGTCATTAATTCTGGGCCGACAAAAATGGGGTCGAGTTTTGATCGAACGCGCTACTCCACCACCCAACAAGGTATCTAACTGTTTTTTTATGTTAGTTCTGCTACTCAAATGTAGATGGCGCTAGCAGTGGCCACGTTTTGTACACGAGACCAATTAAATACTATAAAACCAGGACTATAAAAACCGGCCAAGTGCGTGTCGGACACGCCCAGAATAGGGTTCCGCAGCCGTTGCGCAAAAACACTTGCATTATTTTAATAATTATACTATTCGCACAAATATTCGTCATCGTAATACTACAACAAGTACCTAATAACTAATAATATTGTTCTAAGGATTTCGAATTTTGTACGGAATTTTCTAAGTAGGTAGGTATTTTTTATGAGTTAGGTTGTTATTTACTCTTAAACTGCTTACAATTCACAAGCAAATTTAGCCATTATTGTTTTCCTTGTTAATTTGTAATAAGACCAATTTTTTAAAGCTTTTAGAGGGGGAGATCGGGGGGGGGGGGCTCGATTTTAACAAAAAAATGTACTTTAAAGTTTAATATTTCTCAAACAAATCACTATATCGAAAAAGCTTCTTCACGACTCTGTAATGATTAAAAGACCTATCCAACGAAACCCCACACTATATAAGGTTATTTGAGACAAAAAAAAATCACCCACACTTTACGCCTATGGGAAGGTACCGTAAATTGTTTTTTTTTCTACATTTTATTTTATCACTTTGACGGGGTAATTATTGCTATTATATATCCATGCAAAATTACAGCTTTCTAGCACCAATAAGTATACCTAGTCTCTACGCTAAGCCGCGGACGGACGGACAGACAGACATGGCGAAACTACCTATACGGGTTACGTGTTTACCATTTTTGCTCCGGTACCCTAAAACAAGTAAATAGCCTGAAGATGCCATTTAATTGGTTTATTAGACAGTTGGTAATTTTAATTAAAGTGCACATTCCGCATACTCGGACTGAAATATTAATAAAACACTGGCTTTTGTCAACCAAAACACTGGCAACACCTGTATATGAAGACAATGATTGTTTTTCAAATTCAAATTGTTCGTAGGTAACAGTAGGTACATCAGATTGATTAACACTGGATAATGCCGACGTTATGGGCATGGTAAGTTTAATTTAGTTCTTACCTAAGCATAAGTTAAGTACCTACCTGGGCGACCGAGCTTCGCTCAAGAAAAAGAAGTAAAAGAAAGATGAAGAAGTAAGAAATTTGAGCACCATAACGAAATTTCCTGAAAATAGGTCCCTACTTAATCGATTCACTTTATCAAAATCCATATTCCTTGTAAATTTGTACAAAATTGCAACACTCGTTTTTTTTTTTAAAAAAAGATAAAGAATTGGCAATATGTATTTCAATTAGGTAGGTACCTACTTAGGTTACTTACATAAAGAAATTCATGGATCACGCACTTTTTTCTGCCAGATCTAAGAGTTTACGTGAGGGAAGCTGGCTATTATAGGCTAGATCGTTGTACATAAAAATGAAATAAATAAGAATAAGAATAAGAATAAGAATAATTTATTAACCAATGAAGTTACACAGTACACGAAATTACTTATTACACATTGTTACTTAAGTGATAACATAGGTACCTATATGTGACATTACAGCGGCCTTCGCACTAGACTCTGGGTCTGTATCGCGAGTGCCAATTGAGATTCTAAATAACAAAAAATGTCTCATCATTTCGGTTGCAGGCAAGTCGTACTTATAACGTTCTATGCGACCTACACGGAAGCGCAGAGATGGCCTGAGAGAGTCCACAACCCATCACGATTTCGGAAACCAATCAACAAATTTATCAATGGCACTGACGTCGAGGTATCCATACTCTTTTTTTACCACCTCATACATAATTGTCTTTTTCGCACCTTGGTCCCGTTCTATTTGATGTCGGTTGTATGTCCCTGTCTTACTTACCTTAAAACAACAAAGAATACCTACAAATGAGGGTTTTCTGACAAGTGGAATATCGCTAGGTGGCGTTAGTATCGTATGGTCTATTTGACGTTACACCCATACAACAAATGTCAAAGTTGACAAACGGACCTGACGATACTAGCGCCAAAGAGCCTCTCATAGAAAACCCTCATTAAGGTGGAAGCGCACGCTCTAGGCGCGAAATTCAAACTTTTTAGAGTTTTTAATTTACTGTGGGTAAACGGTGTAACTGTTTAACTTCACATGGTACATACTTGCGCTTGTAAAACAGTGTTCTTTATATTATTGTGTAAAGTTTTTTAGGAATGAAACTGTTAGCTTGAAATAAAAGTTGTCAAAACGTTGAAAGTCCGAATTTCTATGTTTGACAACTTTTATATCAAGCTAACAGTTTTATTCTTAAAAAGCTTTACACAATAATATAAAGTACACTGTTTTACAACCGCAAGTACCATATGAAGTTAAACAGTTACACCGTTTACCCACAATATATTAAAACCTGTAAAAATTTTGAATTTCGCGCCTAGAGCGTGCCGTTCCACCTTAAATGAAGGAAGACGTTACTGTTTTTGTCACCATCATCGTCAGCTGCTAGATGTCCACTGTCAGACGTAGATCTGTGGGGGTAGATCGCAATAGAGAGATCTCTCTGCAGACAGATGTTACGCCTGGGGACCGAAGTCCCTTTAATTTATCTAAGAACTTTTTCTCAGTTCTTCATGCAATGGGTCCTGCCCAGAATCACCTCATTTCTGAAACGATCGCGCTGTTAAACTCTAACGTAACCCTTGCTATTGCCTCTTATTATTAATAGTGACTGTGAGCCTCTTTACAATGACCATAGCGCTACGTATATAATTCTACTGAGTTTATAATGAGAAATTTATTTTCGTGAAAGGCTTGCTTGTGCGAAAAATCCTAAAGATCTATTCCCAGACCTACCAAATATAAACAAAAAAAATCTTAAAAATCGGTAAAGCCGTTTCCGAGGTTAGATTTTCAAAAAGAGGAGGAAGTTCTATGTTCGACTGTATGTATTTTTTTTATGGTATTCATGTCGTGCTTAGTTATTATTAATAGGTCCGTTAGACCTCTATTATTTTCCTCAGCCAGGTATTTAAGATTCCGTTGTGTCCAGGTCGATGCGGATCTTACCCCGGACTGGAGAGTGGAGGAGACTCCTCCAGGCCCTTACATACCTAACTGGTACATGGAAATGGGGAGACCTTACCGACTTTCGCCGTTCACCAAGCAAGCTGACAGGTGGAATAAAGCTACCAGGTGTAGAGTGAGTATTGTGTTTTGACGAACGGATTTAGCCTGCGTATCCACCGGAGCTGTGCGAGGATGCGTTGCGAGGGATGTGTTTGTCATGAACCAATAGAAACACTTAATTTACAAGGACCTTGTAAATTAAGTGTTCTATTGGTTCATGGCAAACACATCCCTCGCAACGCATCCTCGCACATCTCTCGTGGAAACGCAGCCATAAGTGTTTCAGATGCCAACTAAATAATAGCTCTAACTGTAATTTTATTTATGGAACGCAGTACAAACCCTTGCCAAATTCGAGTACTTAAATGAAAATTCCCATTGACCTTCAGGTTCCAGCACAGTCCAGCAAATGGGTCACCTTAGCGAGCAGCACAGCGTAGGGCTTCTTCGGATTTGTAAATGTTCAAGGTTTAGGAGACGAGCTCAACACAATCACAGCATGGCTGTTTTTAGGGTTAAAACACACACCAGGCTCACAGAGAAACGAAAAGTCCGCACGGTAGCCTCTTCCAGTGGCAAGTACCCTCAAATCAGTCGGAAAACATCGTCCATGTACCCTTATTTGGCAAGAATCGAACAAAAGAAGTAGTCTAATGATTTCATTCATCCATCTGCTTTTTCCCAACGGACATCCAGCCGTAGGGAGCGTCTTTACCCTTATGATGTTCGTATTCCTTTGGCCTGCACGAAGCCATTCCTTCGTCTTTCCAAATACAAACTGCTAATTGTTTTAAGTTTTAAGTTCGCGGCGTCCAAGTGCTGGAATAATATTCCTCCCCCTATCCAAGGAGCGTCTAGTGGGTACACCTTCAAGCGCAAGCTGAAGGTTGACTTATTAACGCTCCAAAAATCCTACCTATAAAACCAGCACTCACTTATTGATATGCCAACCTGTTGTTTTTAAACAAATTTTTACCAGACTGCAAGGACAGGGTTATGTTTTCTGTTTTCTTTTTCTTTATTGTAATTTATTTATTTACATATTATGCTACGCAATAATAAATCTAAATTATTTATTAATTCATAATCATTTTATTAATTTATTATTTTATTAAGTAGTTTATCTTAATATATAAAAGAAGAAACTGACTGACTGACTGACTGACTGACTGACATATCAACGCACAGCCCAAACCACTGGGCCTAGAGATTCAAAATTTGGCATGTAGGTTCCTTATAAGGTCTAGGGGTGCACTAAGAAAGGATTTTTCAAAATTCACTCCCTAAGGGGGTGAAACGGGGGTCCAAAGTTTGTATGGGGAAACAAGATTAGTTCGACTATTTTATTCGAAACTTCACAGAAGTACTCCTAATGATAAATGAGTAAACACGTGTTTCAGGTTTTTTGAGAATTCAACCCCTAAAAGGGGGAAAAGGGGTAACAAAGTCTGAAAATCAACATGGGTGTTGTTTCTATGGTTTATCGGGTCGCTGGTTATGAAAACAACAACGGTTTTAAAATCCGACGTGGCAGACGTAAAATACCATCTCCCTGGATGGGGTGCGATGGGGTTGAAATGACTAAATAAACTAAATGACTGTTGATATATCAACGCACAGCCCAAACCACTGGACGTAGAGACTTGAAATTTTGCACATAGATACCTTATACAATGTAGGCATCCACTAAGGAAGGATTTTTGGGAATTCCCTCGGGAACGAGAAAAAACGGGATTTATATATTCGATTCCGAGTGACCCTATCTCAGTAACTATAATAACTAGACTCTTCAAATTTGATACACAAATAGGTATTACATTAGTTAAAACATTAATTTCAGGATTTTCCACAATTCCTACGGGATAAGGAAAAAACGGGATTTATATATTCAGTTCAACGGGATCCTATGAACTATAATTACTAGATTCTTCAAATTTGGCATAGAACTAGGTAATTATAATAGTAAAAAACAGTTTTAAGGATTTTCGGAAATTCCCACGGGATAAGGAAAAAACGGGATTATTCGTTTTACTGGTCGTAGAAAGCTGAAATTCGGCATGTAGGTTGCTTGGGGAGTGTAGAGCTGGATTGAGAGAGGACTTTCCAAAATTCCCACGGGAACGGGAAAACCCAGGATTTTTCGTTTTACTGGTCGTAGAAAGCTGAAATTCGGCATGTAGGTTGCTTGGGGAGTGTAGAGGAGCATTGAGAGAGGACTTTCCCAAATTCCCACGGGAACGGGAAAAAAACGGGATTTTTCGTTTTACTGGTCGTAGAAAGCTGAAATTCGGCATGTAGGTTGTTTGGGGAGTGTGGAGGAGCATTGAGAGAGGACTTTCCAAAATTCCCACGGGAACGAGAGAAACGGGATTTTTCGTTTTACTGGTCATAGAAAGCTGAAATTCGGCATGTAGGTTGCTTGGAGAGTGTAGAGGAGCATTGAGAGAGGACTTTCCCAAATTCCCACGGGAACGGGAAAAAACGGGATTTTTCATTTTACTGGTCGTAGAAAGCTGAAATTCGGCATGTAGGTTGTTTGGGGAGTGTAGAGGAGCATTGAGAGAGGACTTTCCCAAATTCCCACGGGAACGGGAAAAAAACGGGATTTTTCGTTTTACTGGTCGTAGAAAGCTGAAATTCGGCATGTAGGTTGTTTGGGGAGTGCGGAGGAGCATTGAGAGAGGACTTTCCAAAATTCCCACGGGAACGAGAGAAACGGGATTTTTCGTTTTACTGGTCATAGAAAGCTGAAATTCGGCATGTAGGTTGCTTGGAGAGTGTAGAGGAGCATTGAGAGAGAACTTTCCCAAATTCCCACGGGAACGGGAAAAAACGGGATTTTTCATTTTACTGGTCGTAGAAAGCTGAAATTCGGCATGTAGGTTGTTTGGGGAGTGTAGAGGAGCATTGAGAGAGGACTTTCCAAAATTCCCACGGGAACGAGAAAAAAGGGATTTTTCGTTTTACTGGTCATAGAAAGCTGAAATTTGCCAAGTGGGTTCCTTGGGGAGTGAAGGGGAGCATTAAGAAAACATTTCCCGAAATTCTTACGGGAACGGGAAAAAACGGGATTTTGCGTTTTACTGGTTGTAGAAAGCTAAAATTTCAAAATTCATAAGTTTATACTGTAAGTAGGCCGCAAAGGGCTCTTTAACCGACTTTTAAAAAAGGAGGAGGTTATGCATTCCACTTTTTTTATTTATGTAGGTATGTTCACCGATTTCTCGGTAAATTGTGGACCTGCTTGCTTGCTTGCCTGTATGCTTGCTTGCCTGATATTTTGGTTCTTTGTAATACTCATAGTACACGCGAGCGAAGCCGCGGGCAAAAGCTAGTATAGTATATTTGTGTATCGTTTCGTGAGTCACAGACGAATCTGGCAGAAAATCAGCGCTGCAGGCGTTCTAACGCCTCAGCATAATGCTGAGTCAGCGACCGTTTCACTTTTGCATGGACACACATGCAATCTGTGTATTTATTACTTCATTGTTTTGTGAACTTTGTTTATTTGTATGAAATTGTGTGTACTTTCTTGTATTATGTGTGTCTTGTAAAAGTGAATAAATGTCTTCTTTCTTTCTTTCTTTTCTTTCTTTCTAATTGATGGAATTCGCTCCCATATTCTGAATTTCTATCTGGTATCTGATCTAGATCTAGTATCTATTTAGACATGGATCGAGTCATTCATGATAACGCGTGCCATGGTTCTTACTAACTAATAACTTTATTGATAAAAAGTATACATCTTTATACATAGTCCTTATAACTAGAAACTCTACTCCGGGGATGGCGAACCTTTATTGGTCAATGTGCCATTTTTTTATGAAAACATCGATACTCTAGCTATGACGTGTCATCAAAGATACTAAACTTAGTGATTGATTTAATGCTTGATTAGTGACGTTGCCCGAATTATATCGTCGCGTGCTACAACTGGTAATTCGTAATTCCCATCCCTGTTCTACTCTCTAGATAGGAAGAACAGGTGCTCTAGGATAAGCAGTAAAAAAAATTATGTTTAATATAATGCAAAATTTAATATTTAATATTGCAATGTCTTATTTTGACAAATTCACGCGTCTTCGTGAATGGCACCAGCTATACAACCTAGGGCTCTTCAAGGCTAGAGTGAATTGGCTATTAACTGCTGAACCGGTGAGATTCACCTTTGGCCTCACCTTGTGCACTTTCCATCAGGTGAGATTGGGGTCAATCACGAGTGAGTTTTATGTAAGAAAAGTGTAGTAGGTAGTTAGCGACTCTCAAAATTGGCTATTTTTCTTAACTTTTAAGGACAGACCTCACCGCATGGGTTGTTACTGTTGTACAGTGTACAAGCGCCTCACTCCGCTTGCTACATGCGCTGTCATCACCACTCGTCACTTGATCACTACGGCCACATCAACTGAGTTAGTGTTAAAGGATTACGGGAAGAGACCCAATTTGGAGGACATTCTTGGAGCCTGGTATGACAGGGATGGCGACGTGTTCAACAGCTCTATGTATATGACACCATCACGGATCCATTATCATCCAGAGGTGGGTGTATAATATGTCCAGAAAATAGCGATACCTATAGCGATACCTTAGCTAAGGGCCTGTCCGTACAGCGATATTTCACCGCGAGGTTTTTTATTCGTAATTCTGTAACACATTTAATCTTATGGACGTAGTCGTGCGGCCCTAAGCCTATTTACTGGTGACTTTTGATTTTACCCAATGAATGTTCATTTTTAATGTCGTAACGAAAAGACTAGCTTTTGAAAAATTACGAATTTCAATGACAATTTATCATCATCACCCCAGCCTATATGCATCCCACAGCAGGGCACAGGCCTTCTTTCAGAATGAGAGGGGTTGGGCCGTAGTTCCCACGCGGGCATAGTGCGGATAGGGAACAATGACAATTGCCAACCTTCAATAGAACCATAATATAGATGGATCGAAGACCTGGTTAAGGTTGCGGGAACGCGTCGGATCTGTTTGTGGAGGCCCATGTTCAACAGTGGACGTCTTTCGGCTGAAATAAGGAATATTTAGAACCAAAATAAGCATGGCGTCGAAAGCAGGTAGACCCTTTTTAGGAAACAATCTTATTTCTTTTTAATATTATAGCTTCTGTCCAAGTCATTCCTGCAAATTTATAAGGAATCATACACTCGTATTGGACTAAATAGCTTTGAATTTTTAATATCCAGTTAAAGAAGCAATCATCATCATCATTTTGGTCAAAAGACGTCCACTGCTAGACATAGTAGGCCTCCTTCACTGATATCCAATCATTTCGTTTGGAAGCGGCTTGCATTCCCGTGAACATGCCGACTTTACCAGATCATCCGTCCATCTAATGAATGATGATGATGACGAGTAAACTTATTTTTCAGTACGTGTTCCCTCAAAATGTGAATTCGTCCCACCCAATTCCGTCTTCGTTTGACTTGGCGGTGTGGGCAGCGACCTACCCGTTCGTGGGTTCATACTGGTTCGGGCCACGGACTTATATCTGCAATAGAGCTGGCTCGCATATGTAAGTTACCATGACTATTTTTCTTCTCATACAGTTATAAAGCGTGATGGATGTAGGCTGCTTAGAATAACTTTTAATGCTCTAGTGCATAAATTAAAATCTCCTGAGACCAAGGCAGCGAGGCAGACCCGAACTTGGGTCGCAACCCAAGGTTAAGAAACGCTGAATTATATCAATTTTGCTGTTAAATATTTTCGCAATCAAAATCAAAAGCAGAGTATACATAATTTAGTAGTTTTAGTAGTGGTAGAGCCATGTTGTAGCTAGCCGCTGCATCACGAATGGGCCGGCTCGTCCGGGGCAGTACCACCCTCTCACAGAACACCGGCGTGAAGCAGCAGTAATCCTGCTTGCGTTTCGTACGGTCAGTGAGAGTGCCGGGGGCCCAATACCTCACCCCTTCCCTCCCCCCCTCCCTCACCCCCTTCCCCTATTCCCTTTCCTTTAGGGCCGACAACGCACTGGCATCGCGTAAAGCGCTGCGGGTGTCTATGGACAGTGGTGATCATTTAACATCAGGTGACCCACTAGTTCGTTTGTCTGGCCTTTCTAACATAAAAAAAAAAAAAAAAAATTTGTTCATGAACCCATTTTACCGTCGATTTAACTAATAAACCTCGTCTGCAGCTCGGGCGGGTATAAGTATCTCCTCTGTGAAACGTCCCTTCTTTAAGCCTGTTCAAAATCAAGGCTGACCTCTTGTCCAAGTCCAGTTCTCGAGAAAATTTTAAAGAAGATTCCGCGTGAAATTATGAGACAAAACCATTATTTCACAGGCTTCAACGGGCGTCTCCCTTTCCAGGGACGGCTGGCCAAGCCCAAGTGATGATTGTAGTTGGGTTCCAGTTCATGTGGTACTACAAGAAGGTGCCAATGCCGTGGTTCAAATACGCGATAAAGACCAAACAGTGGCTTGACACCTGTCCTAAGGTAAAATTTAAATCCTAAACTCAGAAATTTTGCTTCTCGATTTTTGTTTTTTAGGTGAGCACCACACAGGTTGGTCCATTTAGGTGGGTCAGTTTGAGTAACTCTGAAACTATAAGATATAGAAGGATCTGTTCTAAGGAGGCATACTGATTGCATTCATAGTTTTTATAAATATGTTATGTCTATTAATAACCTAATCATAATAAAGCACGCAGGATACATAATGTATAATATCCAACATTGTCTATTTCAGAGTGAATGGGGCCATTTTATTTGCCTTTTTGGCCGCTGGGCATCTCTGGGCATAGACAGTGGCGCAGCTCTCCACAGAATCAGCCGAAGAGATGGCTGGATGGAAGACGGTCTTCTGGGCTTGGGTGCCTTTTCAATGACCCTACGAGCACCAATCATCACGCATTACTTCACTCCACTAGAGAACCACCCCGTGTTAGACTTCCTCTATGCAGCTTACATGGGAACAATGAAGTACCGGTATCTGGATAAACGTTTTTATGACACTCAGTACAGAGCGCCTTATCCAAAACCGTGGCATTACATTCCTTGGAAGTATCCCTATGGGGATAATAATTACTATGACAGGCCACCACTGTGGTTTAAAAAATAGTTTTATCTTACAGATACTAACTATATCTTTAAGTCGTTCAATTGTTACGGGTGATTCGACTCGCACTTGGACAGTTTTAATTTTTATTTCGTTAAGCGTTGGCCAGTGGGGTTCTAGCGCTATGAGGCTTTATAAAGAAATAGAAAAGAGGTTAAACGACGTGACATGAGACCGAAGAGCTAGCAGCTACCTCGGATAAAGAATTAGCTTAGCTATTCAAAGAGGTAACGCTGCCAGTGTCTTTGAAACCTTATAAGGGCAGTTATTTTCATAATATTATTGTTTTAGTTTTTTTTCTTTTTCTTAATGTACCTACCAATTTTTGCTTTAGGATACTTGTAAATAAAATAAAAACAAAGTACTTATTTATGTTAATTCAAACTGTCATGTACTTATAGCCAATATAATTATTTTATTATCGTCGTGCAAAAAAATTAAGGCATGGGATTTAGCATTGCAACGGTGCATCCAGGCTTTCCCTAGAATCTACAGCTTTGAAAAATTGATTAATTATTTATCTGGACGGTTGTCTTCATTTAACAATATCCCTAGCTACGTCAATGTGAGTATAATTAAGTGTATCGGTCAGTACAGTTAACTGTAGTGAGAACGAAACTTAAATGGGTTTTCAGACGACAATAGTCAATATTGCGAACTCTTGATTACCATAAAATGTAGATCAGGCAGGTAACTAGCTTTTATACTAATTTTTAAACTGGATTTCTCTCTATTATTATTGGAATCTTCCCTGCAATTCTGAACGCTTAAACCCTAAATTTGAGTATACTGTATGAGGTAATAAAATAAAATACCCTAAATTGTTATCTGTTTTTAAAATACTTCTCAACTTAAGCGCCTAACGTGTGATGTAAATTCTTTAAAAGGAACCTGTGCCTGTGCCTTGTAAGTCTGATTTACTCTTTTCTAGTTTTCCGTGGTACATTTGTTTTGAAAACTACGAACGTCAGTTTGTTTAGTTTGTAAACATTGATAACGTTGTTGTAATTAACTTCGAAGTAATTGAAGCCATGTTTTACTCAATGAAGTTGCTTTTCCTCGTGTATATTGCTGAATTAAGTGAGGTATGAAACTGTCTTGTTGGAACTTTAATTTGTAACTTGTAACCCAAACTCGATTTCGTATTTACGAGTGTGTTGAAAATGCCATTGGTATAGCTTTTGATTAAAATAACCTTATTTTGAGCTTAGAATAATGTGCTAAGTATTTTAATGACACGATGCCCAATAATACTTTGTGTAACATTTTAGGTAAACCACAACAAAGTGATCTGCGTAAAAACAGCTGAAAACGAGAAATTCCAAGTCCTACTAAACCTATACCACATGAATCCTTTAAAACATTCAAATATATACAAATCGCATTCTGATAGAATGCTGTCCGCGAACAAATCAAGCGAAGTTGGTGTGATGAATTTTGATTCAAATGAAAGTACGAGGGAAAAGCGAAAGAGTGTTAAAATGAAACTCAGAGACATAGAAAAACAAATACATCATGTTAATTCAACAAAAACTAGACATATCGGTCGAGCTAAGTATAATCCAGGTGGCAAAAGTCCAGAGAATTTTGCTGTAGACAATAGAGTACAATATAAACGTCCTTCTCATTACAGTTTAGAAAGTAAAGATTTTGCTGACGTCGAAGGAAAAGGACCTAATTTTGATAGGATATTTTCACATATAGAAAGTGGTGAAAATGAAAAAGAAAGTGCAGTTGCGGAAGTTGTATTTCCTAACAATATAGAAAAAAGTGATTTCGTTACTAGTACCCCGAATCTTTTTACAGTAACGGTAGATGATGTTTTGCTTGAAGAAAATGTGTCTAAAAATCCTTCATTGGAAAGATATCTTCAGTTTAATGAAATAGGTAATTTTTCGGAATCTGATGTAATAGTTTTTTAGTTTTATGCTCAGATACTTTGTAACTACCAAAAAAAGTCAATAAACAGTTGTTACGATCAACATAAAGATTTTTTTTTGGATAGTATTCAGTGGTTTATGTTGATGATATCCCGTTTTGATTTATTTTATTCTAAACGTAGAAATTAATCAACATCTATTGAATTAACTATAACTATGTATGTCACATGAAATATGAATTAAAGTCAATCCTGAAATGTGAAAACTAATATTACCATTGCACTTTATTACGAGTAACATTACTTTGTTACAACGCGATTAAAGATAGATCTGACGGATTTCCCATGCAGAAAGCTGTTTTGTAATGCTAGCACACACATTTGTTTTTAGCAACGAGACATCCTGTATCTAATGTCGATTTTACAAACTTATGCGAGGTATATCGTCACAAAAGGTCGTATCTGTAATCATATTATGTAAACCAAACTGAACCTTGAGGTACACTTAGTAAAGTTGACTTGGCCAAATTATCGATTTTGATATACGAGCTTTTTTCAAAGTACGATGATTATGTATGTCGGTTCGGTTTTTCAAAAAAGGAGATTCAGTAAGCAACCGATTTTTCAAGTCTAGAAAGGCACAAATAAAAGTCGAATCGCATTTGACACTTACTCCATAAGTCTTTATTTACAGTGAGTTGTAATAAATAAAATAAATAAGTTAATAAATTAGTCGGGGTCCGTGGAAAGCTGTGTCATATTTAGATCTGTCCGATCTGTCCGGAATAGGCGATCTCGTGGGCGTCTTCGTAAGACCTGGCTTGGTAGGGACCGTGGGCATCCCAGGCGGGGGCGTGGTGGTCCACATGATGTTCCACATGATGCTGGGGATAGTGGATCACTTCATAGTTGACCACCTTGGGCTTCGTGAACTTGAAGATGACCATAGCACCTGTGAAAAAAATAATATGGTCTTTAGTGTTAAATGTTGGAAACCTAGACACGCGGGCAGCGCGAATTTCGTAGGTGAAATCTTGTAACACGTTTAAATAGAGAACATATTATAAGTCTATGATCACAATATTTAATTACAATTTAAAATCTAGTAAGCAAATCAATATATTTTTCTTAAGCCTTACTGTTAATTACAAGTTAATTGCTGCCAATTGTAGTAATTTGATCAAATTAATTCTACTTTATCTGATAATACTCGTAGTCTGTGCCTTTTTATGGTCTCTTTCAGTGCAACTTTATGTTAATTAACTCTATCTTCAAATTTTGTAAGTCAGTATAATCTTATTTAAATATGAAAATATTTTATAATATAAGAAATATTCAATACATTTTAATCAGACATAATAAGTTGCTATTTTGAGTAATTGATTATTTATGTTAGAAACTAAGAATACAAATATGAAGAAGAAATAACAATGAATAAAACTTATCTAACTTAGAACCTACCTAAGTAAAATTAACTAAATATGTACATGTCACTATAAAAATAAAAATTATAAAAAGAATACCCCGTCCAAAAGATCTGACTGTGGCAGGGTTCCCATGATGCTGGGATCATGATCATCATGATCTTCAAATTAGATTATTAATTAGATACGTATTTGCACTATCTTCCTCATTTTAAACTGAAATCCGTATTTTTATTGCTATCGTTTAGTAAACTTACCAGACAAAACAAGGGAGATGAGTCCAAGAGTCAAAGCTTTCCATGTCTTGAGCGCAATGAGCGCCAGAGCCAAGGGAACCAGCACCGAGGCCTTGAATTTAAGACCTAGAAGGAACGGCAGCAAGACTTTCTTGATCAGACCATGCTCTGAAAAAAATAAAAAAAGGGCTGAACATTAACTTCTTATCCAAAAGCACATGTAACTCTACAAAGCTACTCCTGATTCAATATATTATTTAGAATTGTAAAGTGATCTCACTGGACTTGATCCTCAAGGGTTTGGGCAGCTTGATCTTCTTCTTTCTGCCTTCGAACACCTGGGCATCTTCTTCTCCATCCAAAGGCATGTCCAATTCAGAAGGCAAATCAGTGAGTAGAGACCGCGGCACATACTCAGCAGCTGCACTCTTCGTGATCTCATCAGGAACCTTAACCCTCAGTGTGTGGGTTTGTAGAAAGCCGTCGAATTTGTCAAACATCGCATATGCGGGATCCTTTGCCATCCTAGGGTCAACTTCGGCATCTTCTTCAATGATCCCAGTCTTGACTATTGTCAAGTCGTCAGTGATTCTAATTTCATCGTCGTTGGCCACTCGCGAAATCCATTCCAAGGTCCTCGGTTTCACACACTCCACCGAATATTGACTTAAACATTCGTTATAAATGTTCTTTACCAGCCTCGATGCTGTGTAACTTTGCGCACTGGCGAACGCCGCGATCGATAAAAGCACTATTAATTTCATTTTGCACTTTTGTTTTAACTATTTATTTTTGTTTGACGGCTGATGCGACTGACCGCCGTCCGATATCAGATCACAATGTATGCCAGGGAAGTTGAGGGCTTGGTTTATATACGAGCATTAATACGTGAGGTGGTGTTGAATGCCCCGAAGAGCTATCTTGGGCGAGCCGTACGGCCGCGGCACATTTTAATTGTGTTTGTGAGAGGTGACAGTGTATTGAAAAACTATCACTTTGTTGCTTAAGTGAGGACGTGAAAATCTCTTCAATGAGAAAAAGGTTTTTGATTTGACTGTATTAGTTTTTTTTACCCTGTGCTGCTTTTGGCATTCTAAATATTTCAGTTTTTCAGTGGTCTAGAGAGATCAGGAATCGATAGAGAAGAGAGATTAGCTTACATTTCTTTGAGAAAATATTTTAAATGCCAAAGATCTGTAGTTTTGGATAGAAATTGACTCTATGTGTTTGGATTTAGTCAATTGTCCGCTCACTTGTTTGTTTGGTGTAGAAATCGGAGGCCCATTTCCGATCGCAAAATTTTGCTTCTAATGGGGCTATATAATATACGGTAAGGCATGCAAGAAAACTATGGTGAAGATCATGCAAACAAACATTAGTTCTGGCAAAAAAGCTCCGAAAGAAAAGACTGCATAATACGTTTACCATCAAACACACATTGTTATTAGGAAAAGCAAGGTAGCCTAGTGATTAGGTTCTCAAGTACGACATAGGTTCAAGGTTGATCTCGCACTTCTGAGTTTTTCTACATGAATCTACGAAATTACGTTCAATATTTACTATGCAATTTTCGATGAAAGACTCCACGAGGAAATATCTGCATACATCTGCGAAGGAGTCCAATGGTTTTTGGTGAAGTATTTAATTCAAAGTGGGGGCATGTGTAAATAACAGACAGTCTATAACCTCTTATTCTGAGAACAGGCCTGTGTCTATCAATGAAACGTATTGGTCCGAGAGGATATCAGGGAAATTAACGCATACTTACGTGAAATTATTATTCGGAAGTGATAAAAATATACGTAGTAACCGTGCTATATACATTATGTAGGTATGTATTATGTAGTTACCACTTGAATTTTGACTAGTTGACAAAAATAATTGGACCTGTAGTTTTCTACTATACCGAACAGATAACCTAGTGATTAGAAAACCTGACCACGAAGCTTAGGGCCTCAAGTTTGATTCTCAGTCGGGAAAGATACACATAGGTACCTATATTTAATGTATGAAAATACGAATAATTGCTCTCGGATCTGAGATGTTTGTAATGATGTGATGTGTTTGTAAACTTTATGAGTTAAAATCGGGTTTAGTTCCGCGTACCTTGTTTTTTAAGAAGCCCGAAATTACGCCCGAAATTGCGCCCTTAATTAATTATTAAGGAACGGAACGAACGCGGAACAAAACTCGATTTTAACTCATAAAATTTTTAAATAAAAAATAGAACCGCCTTCAAAAACACCCAAAAAAATATTAATTAAAAATTTAACCGACTATAATGAGCATTATAATATCTTTCTACTAATCTGTTTGAAGTCGGGCCTCAGCACGAGCTAGCAGGAGTGGTAGAAGCCCAACAGATAGTAGGTATAATAGGGATAATAGGTAGGTAAGTTAAATTACTACTATAAAGTTTGAGGCTTTTATTTTCACCCTGAGGGACGCAAGACAGCTAACTAACCTAACCAGGTTAAACGGGAAGTGATTTGAAGGTATTTTTTATTATGGGAGCTCCGCCCCCCAAGCCCCTCTACCGGTACCGAGGTTTCTATTTCCACTCTTGAGGGACGCAAGATAACTGACGAATCAAACCAGGTTAAACAGGAGGTGGTGAGTATTTTTATTGCGGGGGGCTCCGCCCCCCGAGCCCCCCTCCATCTCCGGGGCTTCTATTTCTACTCTGAGGGACGTAAGATAACTATCGAACCTAACTAGGTTAAACAGGGGGTGGTTTGAAGGTGTTTTTTATTACGGGGGGCTCCGCCCCCCGAGCCCCCCTTGCAGTGCCAAGGCTTCATTTTCCACTCTGAGGGACGCAAGATAACTAACGAATCTGGTTAGGTTAAACGGGACGCGGTTTGACAGTTTTTTTTATTGCGGGGGGCTCCGCCCCCCGAGCCCCCCTTCCCACCTAATCTCACTTTGAGGAGCGCTAGGTAACTAACGAACCTAACCAGGTTAAACGGGGGATGGTTTGAAAGTATTTTTTATTGCGGGGGCTCCGCCCAACGGGTCCCCTTTCCGGTAGCGATGCTTCTATTTCCACTCTGAGGGACGCAAGATAACTGACGAATCTAACCAGGTTAAACGGGAGGTGGTTTAAGACTATTTTTATTGCGGGGGGCTCCGCCCCCCGAGCCCCCCTCCGAGAGCGGGGCTTCTATTTCCGCTCTGTGGGACGTAAGATAACTAATGAAGCTAACCAGCTCCGCCTCTAACAGGGTTTAAAACAGGTTTGGTTTTAAACAAAGGGTGGTTTGAAGGTATTTATTATTACGGGGGGCTCCGCCCCCCCTGCCCCCCTTTCAGTACCAAGGCTTCAATTTCCACTCTGAGGAACGCAAAATAACTAACGAGTCTGGTTAGGTTAAACGGGAGGCGGTTTGACAGGTTTTTTATTTCGGGGGGCTCAGCCCCCAAGCCCCCCTCTAATATCACTTGGAGGAGCGCAAAGTAACTAACGAACCTAAACAGGTTAAACGGGGGATGGTTTGAAAGTATTTTTTTATTGCGGGGGGCTTCGCCCCCCGAGCCCCCCCCCCCTTTGATATCACTTTGAGGAGGACAAGGTAACTAACGAACCTAACCAGGTTAAACGGGGGATGGTTTGAAATTATTTTTTTACTGCGGGGGGCTTTGCCCCCCGAGCCCCCCACCGCTGAATAGACTTCCATTCCCACTCTACGGGACGCAAGATTACTAACGAACCTAACAAGGTTAAGCGAGAGGTGGTTTGTAGGTATTTTTTATTGCCCCCTTTTCTTTGTACATAGGTGCCATACCTACTTACTATAGTTTAGGTGAATAACTTACCTACACAATAATTCTTAGGACTGCTTTGGCCAATTAATATTAGTAATAAAACATTGTAGGTAATTCGATGTTCTTGTTATCAATATAAGGACGAACAAATATGCTTTAGGACTTTCAACAGTATGCCAAACATTCTTCGCCAGAAAATTTTAGGACAATCAACATTATGCGATACAACAGGCACTCTTTGCTGACTGTACTTTTTGATCCTGGTTACCAAAGTACCTACTCGTCAAGACGAATCAAACGAGCCCAAACTCGATGCGGTTATGTCGTTTTATTACGGAGTTCTTATTAACTTAACGACCGCTTTAGCCTAGTTGGTAGTGACCCTGCCTACAAAGCAAGAGGTCCTGGGTTCGAATCCCGGTAAGGGCATTTATTTGTGTGATGAGCACGAATATTTGTTCCTGAGTTATGGATGTTTTCTATGTATTTAAGTATTTATTTATCTATATAAGTATGTTTATCGTCGTCTAGTACCCATAGTACAAGCTTTGCTTAGTTTGGGGCTAGGTCGATTTGTGTAAGATTGTCCCCTAATATTTATTTATTTATTTATTTATTTATTTATTTATGGTCACCTTCCAACTCCAGCTTCAGACCCTAGTTACCATCTAGGATCAAAGTACTCGTCAAGACAAATCAAATGAGCTCAAACTCAATGCGGTCGTATCGTTTTATTACAGAGTTTATATGGCCATTTTTCAGCTCCATCATCAGATCAGCTCCATGTCATAATAATATTGCATTGTCATCCAATTCACACATGTCTGCAAAATTTCAGCTCAAATGGAAACCGGGAACTGTGTCAAATTTAACTTGCAAGATTTGACCCGTTGAGGAGTTCCGTTGGCCATCTACGGTCTTCTTCATCAGGTCCAGTTTTCCAAATGATACTTTCTGAATGCAAATACTTCACTTGATACTAAAAATGCTAAAATCACTATAGGTTTGCCTGTAAAATTTGAAGGTTGCCCTCGATTTCTCTAGGATCCCATGATCAGATCTTGACTTGGTGCCAATGGGACCACCACAGGAGTATACTGTTTCAAACAAAAAAAGAATTTTGAAAATCGGTTCACAATTGAGGGAGTAATCGCGTAACAAATATACAAAAAAAAAAAACATACAGACGAATTGATAACCTCCTCTTTTTTTGCAGTCGGTTAAAAATTAGTAATGACCGCGATAGTCTAAAATATTGTGTGTTTGTAAATTTTTATTCGATGTTTACCTACTTAGTATCCATAATGAAAACTCTGCTTTGTTTGGAACTAAGCCAGTTCGTGCATTGTCCCATGGTATTTTAACATGGTATTTTAGTCGTACCTATTTTAAATTCAACACACAGATTTTCATCATTATAATTTTCATACCGATTTACATAAAAGTGTAGTTTCAGAAATCGACCCTCTGGTGACTATCATTTCATTTGCATTCAACACCCACCTACTATTATTTACCATTTTGGTTTAGTATTCGTATTCATATTCATTTATTCATTCAGATTCATGTTTATTCATTTCTTAATCTAGTAGTTTTTATGTTAGATATTTAGTTAATTGTTAAGTTTTATTAATTTTTATTTTTTCCTAATATTTGTATTCTAAGGCTGGATTTTACCAAACTTTTATTGCGAGAATAACGCTTAAGTACTCTCAGATAATAATGTCAAACCGCCATAGTAATTTGACATTACTATCTGAGAGTAAGCGTTATTCTCGGAATAAAAGTTTGGTAAAATCTGACCTTAGTTTCAATACATGACATTATTAGATCGTGGTTTTACAAGGTAGATGCAGAAAGTCAATTTATCATAATACTTACTTACAATAATTATTTATGACACATTAATTAATAATAAGTGTTAGTTATTGGTAAAAAATATGAAAATTATGAATTGCCAAATTCAAGTTGCAGCAGGCAGGGCACATTGCTCGAAGAACTGATGGCCGTTAGAAGTAATTGTTGGTCTTGAGTGGTAGGTACTGGAAGATGCAGCATGAATAAACCCTCCATAAGGTGAACTAAGTCGAACTATGATGATGCGTTATATTATAATGTATTTTTAATGTAGAATTTCAATGAAACTAACTCCTCTTCAAAGATATCGGTTGAATTCCTTAAAGAGGTCGTAACCATTGAAAGAAAGTGACACCGACATTGCGTTCGCATTCCTTACGTAATAGAGGACATTTTAATTGTCATTCTTACCATAAGCTTAAGAGAAAGATGTCCTGCAAAACGGATGCATGTGTGCGTGACGCGCCTACATAATCTTGGAGTATTCGCGGCATAGTCATAATGTATTGTGTTGGTGTATTGTAACAGCGAAGGAAGAAGTACCAATATTCATTGAAAAGTTTGATACGGAGGGATAGCCTCTAATGTTTTGAATTTTTACCAGATTTGTTTTTGTTTTTTTTGACCATTAGTGAACTGGGTCATACACAGCGTAAAAACAGAAGTGGTCGCCCCTGTGAACATAAAACTAGCGACTCCGTCTCAGCAAACTTAAGATTTTTTTAAATAGGCTGAGAGTGGGCTAGGCGGTCCCAAACATAGATATAGACTCGAATAAAACCTGGTGCTGCACTGGTGGTGGTGGTGGTGGTGCAGGTGCTGGTGGTATTAGGTACAGGTACAGGTCAGGTGTAGGTGTAGTAGTTGTGGTGTAGGGGTAAAGGCACGCAGCACGGTATGCTGAGTACCCGGGTTCGATTCCTGGAGCTGGTCTTTTTCTGTGTTTTGGCTGTGCATCCATGTTTCAGTTCGTATTTAGTATGACATAATGTTTTTTTAGTTATCTTTCTTGATGCTATCGTTTGTTCTAAAACTAAATTCAGAACAGCTAAAAAAAGAAAAAGAAATTTTTACCAAATATTTAGTTCGCTCTAAAATATTTTACTTTTATGAAGATCACTGCCATTTGTCTGCCTACAAACTTATAAGTTTGTGGATTATTCTGCAAAAACCTTCCACGTCTAGTGCATTTAAATCATCCTACATAATTTGGATCTTTACTTAAATACCTTTAATTTTAGCCAATGGTGTCGAATAAACGCGTAATATACATTCTCAAACCCCGACTGTCACAGTTACACAGCGATATCCCTATCTGCTGCTATTCAGGCCGATTTCGCTTGGTTTGCTCACAGAATATTAAACAATTGGACTGATGAGCGAAGTGACTATAAATCAATTAAATTTAAGTAGTGGTTTGTAGAGGTGTGAAAAGAGTGCGGAGATTCAGAGATTTAAATTTAGATTTACTAGCTTTTACCCGCGACTTCGTCTGCCTTTTTTATACTAGATTAATGTTTTATTCATAAAAATACCTTACTCTTTCATACGATAAAACAAAAATCCGGCAACGGCGACATCCAAAGATCCAACAACATAATAATCGGTAATAGTTAGGGAATTATAATAATGATATCAATCTCGTTCTTTCCTTATCTCGTAGAAATTACCAAAAATTTTCAAATTATTTTTTACTGTTGTAATTACGACATCATAAATAAGTGATCACTTTTGTACCTTGTCGCTTTCAGTCGTTACATAATTTCATTTAGCTTTTCAAACACGACGTTAAAGTGACAAAGTACAAAAATGATCACTTATTTTATTTATGACGTCTAAACCGTTGGAAATCTTCAAGGATCAGTTCATTACGAGACCTTGCACTGGTTTTCGCTGACAAAATACGTGACTGGAAGACATGTTGACGCGTTTTCTCAGCGAAAGCAGTATAGCGTCTCGAAATAAGCTGGTTTTAAATCCTACTAAATATATTTCTGACGTCATCAACCAAACTAGTTTCAATAATTAAATAAATTTTCTGACGTTGACCCTACTACTTGCGGACCAAAATTGAAAAGTCTAGTAACAGTAGTTACAGAGATACGATCACTCTGGCTTGAACGTATAAATCCCGTTTGTTCTCTATCATGTAGGAATTTCAACAAATCCGTCTTTATTCCTTGTCTTTGTCTAACGGACTTTACAATACCCAGAAACCCTCCTTGAATCACTGGAAGTGGGTGGTAATTATTGCACCAGGCGATACTTTCATCATCGTCACCAAAATCACATCACTGTTGAGCGCCCTACTCCAAAGTCTTCCATGATCTTTAAGACCATCCCTTTATCTTGCGGGATACTTAGGTACAAATATTTCGCGTTCCTGTACGCGGTCGCCTGTGTAGAGCCTTACGGAGACGAACGGCGTTACGTTGCGGAGATATTGGTGGGAAAGTACTTAATTGGTTTCAGTTCATTGTTAAGATCCTATAAACTGTACTTCTCCCTAAGGGCGGACAGGTGTACCGTAGAGCCATGTCGAACTGGCCATTTGCGAACGTATTAGAAGCGGAGTGCACCCTATTATCGCCAAATAAATGTTTTTCGAAGTCAAAGTCAAAGTAAGAGATCGCTCTTAAGCGATAAGGCCGCCTATTGCTTACCTTGTAACTTACTCTCTGTGTACCTGTTTTCTGTATTGCTTACTATTCCTGGTGTACAATAAAGAGTCATTGTATTGTATTGTATTGTATTGTAAAGTCAAAATAATCTTTGTTCAATTTAGGCAACAAGCACTTATGCAAGTCGAAGAATCTACCATCGAGTCATCGAATCTAACATGTTGAGTTAAACTCGTTTTAAGACGTGAGTGATCCGTTTATTTTCACTATGAGTGAGTCTCACGGTAGTTTCATGTTTAAAATCTACCATCGGTTCGGAAAAACCTTGTTTTTTATTCGCATAAGTACATCTAAAGCATTTGACTCAGCTAATTTTTCTTTTACTTACAATACGCTATTTGAAACAAGGAACCGTCAATGCTAATCGGAATTATTTCCAAAAATCATTAATTCATTTATAGTACACCTTAGATATTAATGTTGTCTTGACGATGAATAGAGTGCTAATTTGGAATGATTACGTGCATAATTTGGAATGGACTGGCGACTGAGATTTTCCAGACTCCCTACGACTTAGGTGACTTTAAAAGGCGTGTGTAATCAGTTTTTGCAAGCACCACCAGTCCTAAAAGTACTGGTGTTCGAGGGTGGCGCTGATCACTTAACATTAGGTGACATACATGACCGTTTGTCGCCTTTCCCATAAAAATGTTAAGTATATTATGTGTCTGATGGTCAGAAGATATTACACTTTTTATTAAAGACGTCATCATATCTAGTTTTGGCCTCAAGCGGGTCTTTGGACCTCAGGGCTTTCGCTTATCTTTCTCAAACATTAGAGCAGTTCAGAGAGGCAATGCGGCCAATGTCTTGGGGTTGATACCCGTGCGGCAGAAAATTTTGACGACATTTTATAAAGTTTGTTTACTTTTGCTTCAGCTTTATAATTGTATTTTATTATATTTTAAAAGTTTATTCTAAAAAAAAGTGAAAGCGATACATTATAAATAACTCGATAAATGAAACATACCAACATCTAAACTAATAGCGAGTACGTGATGTGCCTGCAGTTGAGAAGCGGATGTCATATGATATATGGTGTCCTTCTGAGGCTACTACTCGTAGTTGTACAGCGTGACCTATATCCCTAGTTAAAGTATGAATGACTTACTTTTTAGGTTTGGTTAGTCTGGCAACTCATAGCGGGGTAACGAAATTTTTGGAAGCCTGCCATTATTGGGGTTAAATAGGTTGAAATAAGAAGGATGCGAATACATACGTGTTGCGTTGTCATTGTGACATGTTAGAAGTTAGTTTCATTTTTTAATGACCACTTGATTGAACTATTGAACTATACAGACAATACTTCGTTTTTTTAGCATTAGAAATAAAGTAAACAATCTTGGCAAGTCTTTTTATTGAAAAATGGTTTGAAAAATAGTAACTATTACTTATGATACCAAAAGAATGTAAATGACCATAATTTCGTTTCAAATTGTTACATACTAGCTTTTGCCCGCGGCTTCGCTCGCGTGTACTATGAGTATTACAAAGAACCAAGATATCAAGCAAGCAAGCATACAGGCAAGCAAGCAAGCAGGTCCAAATTGACCGAGAAATCGGTGAACATACCTACATAAAAGAATACATAAAGTGGAATGCATAACCTCCTCCTTTTTTAGAAGTCGGTTAAAGAGCCCTTTGCGGCCTACTTACAGTATAAACTTATAAATTTTGAAATTTTAGCTTTCTACAACCAGTAAAACGCAAAATCCCGTTTTTTCCCGTTCCCGTAAGAATGTCGGGAAATGTTTTCTTAATGCTCCCCTTAACTCCTCAAGGAACCCACTTGCCAAATTTCAGCTTTTTATGACCAGTAAAACGAAAAATCCCGTTTTTCCCGTTCCCATGGGAATTTTAGAAAGTCCTCTCTCAATGCTCCTCTACACTCCCCAAACAACCTACATGCCGAATTTCAGCTTTCTACGACCAGTAAATCGAAAAATCCCGTTTTTTCCCGTTCCCGTGGGAATTTGGGAAAGTCCTCTCTCAATGCTCCCCTACACTTTCCAAGCACCCTACATGCCGAATTTCAGCTTTCTATGTCCAGTAAAACGAAAAATCCCATTTTTCCCGTTCCCGTGGGAATTTTGGAAAGTCCTCTCTCAATGCTCCTCTACACTCCCCAAACAACCTACATGCTGAATCTCAGCTTTCTACGACCAGTAAAACGAAAAATCCCGTTTTTTCCCGTTCCCGTAGGAATTTGGAATAGTCCTCTCTCAATGCTCCTCTACACTCCCCAAACAACCTACATGCCGAATTTCAGCTTTCTACGACCAGTAAAACGAAATATCCTGTTTTTTCCCGTTCCCGTGGGAATTTTGGAAAGTCCTCTCTCAATCCAGCTCTACACTCCCCAAGTAACCTACATGCTGAATTTCAGCTTTCTACGACCAGTAAAACGAAAAATCCCGTTTTTTTTTATCGCGTGGGATTTTCCGAAAGTCCTTAAAACTGTTTTTTACTATTATAATTACCTAGTTCTATGCCAAATTTGAAGAGTCTAGTAATTATAGTTCATAGGATCCCGTTGAACTGAATATATAAATCCCGTTTTTTCCTTATCCCATGGGAATTGTGAAAAATCCTGAAATTAATGTTTTAACTAATGTAATACCTACTTGTGTATCAAATTTGAAGAGTCTAGTTATTATAGTTACTAAAATAGGGTCACTCGGAATCGAATATTATAAATCCCGTTTTTTCCCGTTCCCGAGGGAATTCCCAAAAATCCTTTCTTAGTGGATGCCTACATTGTTTAAGGTATCTATGTGCAAAATTTCAAGTCTCTAGGTCCAGTGGTTTGGGCTGTGCGTTGATATATCAACAGTCATTTAGTTTATTTAGACATTTCAACCCCATCGCACCCCATCCAGGGAGATGGTATTTTACGTCTGCCACGTCGGATTTTAAAACCGTTGTTGTTTTCATAACCACCGACCCGATAAACCATAGACACAACACCCATGTTGATTTTCAGACTTTGTTACCCCTTTCCCCCCTTTTAGGGGTTGAATTCTCAAAAAACCTGAAACACGTGTTTACTCATTTATCATTAGGAGTACTTCTGTGAAGTTTCGAATAAAATAGTCGAACCAATCTTGCTTCCCCATACAAACTTTGGACCCCCGTTTCACCCCCTTAGGGTGTGAATTTTGAAAAATCCTTTCTTAGTGCACCCCTAGACCTTATAAGGAACCTACATGCCAAATTTTGAATCTCTAGGCCCAGTGGTTTGGGCTGTGCGTTGATATGTCAGTCAGTCAGTCAGTCAGTCAGTCAGTTTCTTCTTTTATAGATATAGATTAGCTGTGACTTATTTTTCAAAAGAGTTTTTCAATAAAAAGACGTCAATATCGCTTATCCTCATTCTAATGCTAAAAAAAAAAGAAATATAAATTGAATCTCAATTTAGTTACTTGTGTCAAAATGTAAGGAACTTTACAATTTTTCATTTAAAGGCTAAATCGAGATTTAACATCAACAAACCTCGAATTGTTGCCAGAACGATTTTCTTGCGAAAAATCTAACATTGAGTGACAGGAGTCGATGATATTTGTTTTTTTCAGCAAGGGGCCATAATACACTGTTAAATTTGACTTTCATATTAAGTAGGTATACTTCTTAATCAAATTCTGGTTTCATTGGATTTCGTTATCTGAGTCGGATTTTTGAGTCAGAATTTTTTAATTATAAAAATATCAAAAGGTAAACCTACTCCTTACTATAATATTATAAATGCGAAAATAAAACCTGTTTGTCTGTCTGTTACGTCTTCACGCTTTAGATGAAATTTGATATAGAGCGATAGTTTGAGTCCCTGGGAAGGCCATAGGATAGATTTTATTTCAGAAAAATGCATAGTTACCGCGGGATAGCAATAACAATTCTTCGCAGATAGAATCGCGGGCAAAAGCTAGTCTTTTATAAATTTGTAGTAAAATACTGTCATGATTTTTTAAATTGATCAAGCTGTTTTCTTAATTTTCTTTAAGTGAGTTAAGAAAAATACCAAGAAGAAAATAAAATAAATAATTTATTTCAAAGTAAAATAACAAAATATAAAAAAAAACCATTTCCTTTCCTCAATAATTTAAATACAGACGAATCTTATCATATTATTTTTGAGCAGAACCGAAACAATATAAAACCGACTTCAAAAATAGAAAAAAAATATTTAAGATAATGTAACAAAAAAATTAGTGAAAGTTTGAAGTCGATTTAATAATTATTTCTTAATTATCTTAACCTAGTCTTATTAAGTATGTACTGACAATGTAACGCCAGTAAAGTATCAGACAGTATCATGGAGTAACATTTTAAATGCATCATTCATTATTTTTAATACATAACAATGTACTGTCCTAGTGACTGGATGGCATTATTGTAACACTATCAATATAAATAAATAAATAATTTATAGAAAGACTAACTTCGAGTTATTCATAAAAAATACTTTGAAATTTATTTACGTGATGACTTATTATTATCATCGCTTTCAAAATAAGAGTACCACAAGGGTCAACTCTGGGATATTCTCTGTTTTTATTGTACTTAAATGTACTCCTGAAAGCTCATATCAGAACATAGGTACGTAGGTACTTGCAAAGTTCAATATGAATTAAATCAAAGCGGGTCTTTAGATGTCTTTTAAACAAAGTCATTAATCTATAATAAATAATTCGCTACTAACACTAGGGGTTTGGACGTAGCTGTAATTAAATATTTTTAATTAAATAAAATAAATTATGAACTTCCTTGTGGTAGGTTTTGTTCTTTCGAAATGCTTAAAAGTAATTAAATGCAGTACATAAATGTAAAATCGACAGTCAATTCGCTACAAAACTTCGCTTCATAAAATTTAGTGATAATTATAATACATTAATGAACTAAAACAATTACTTTGCTCACCCGCGACCTTAAGGTCGCGGGTGAGCAAAGTAATTGTTTTAGTTCATTAATATGGACCTCCGCAAAGTAACGCCTGATTCAATAAATTATAATACATTACACAAGTCTAATTTTCACACAACGTCAAAGTTTGCTTCAAACATGAAATTCTTTTGCGTTAGGTTTTTTAATCTATTTATGATAGTATTATGATCTAAAGCCATTTTTATTCATACGTCCTTCGCTTGGAGTCTAGTATTTTTAAACTTAAGATGTTTTTTTTTAGTATAATTACATACCTAAGGCGTTTTTAAATGAATCTAGAATATTTCAGAAAGTAATTAGTTTGACTGAACTTGTTTGGTCTCATTTAAATATGAAGAAAATATTTCGGGGTCATAAATCGCAATGTATATTTTTCATAATTATAATTATCATTTGCTATAAAGTCTTATAGAATTAGTAGTAATGAGGTTAGTTTAATAACAATTCCGAAGAAAATACTGTTTCAGATATAAACACTTTATGACTGATGATAATTATGGCAAATGACTTATTAAATTATGGAAAAATATAGAGACATAAAAATTTTACTTGTAAGGAAGTTGCTTGAAATTGTTTTTTTTTTTAAAGTACTTATAAACATTTTTCGTTTTCAATTAACAGGGTTAGAACATGACTTCCAGCGCAGATTCTGACTTAAAATAAGCAGTTTAGGTATTTTATTTAATAATCTGAAGCTCTGACTGGTCAGAAATTGTGCAATTGCACTTGTGTTTTTATTTTATACAAAATGCTTAAAAAATATTCCGAAATATTTTAAAACGTGGTTGGGTTAGGTGAAGTGAACCCCTCTGTAAATATTTTTCAGGGATTTTAGACTATGTTTTGTATAACTTGATCGATGTTTTAAGTAAATATCCCACGTCGAAGGCGTGATTGATTTGAAATTTTTGCCATCTGCTAAAATATTTCGGATTTATGTCGAAACAGGCATAATATTCGTTTACGGCTACATGCGCACAGTTAGGGTGAGGCTCCACTGGTGTGTTGCGTTACGTTGCGTCGCGTCATGACAACGAATCAACGCATTGTATGCCACACCTGCGCTGCGTCGACGCACAACAGAAATGCACTGTTAGAGACAGCGCAGCGGCATCACCCTCCCCCCGCTTCGTCTCTTGTCCGTCGATCCGTTGAAACGTCGCGTGCGACGATGCGACGCATCAATGTGGCATGTCATAAAAAAATATACGTAAAACAGCCCCAGTGCAGCTTCACTCTTACTTTACTCTCACAAACGATTGAAAGTAGTAGTTGAAGCCGATTGAACAGGTCCCTGTCGGCTTCAATTTTCCTAACCTAAAGTCTACGACCTAAGGTAAACGTCCCTGTGCTTGAAACTGACCCAATACATGGCACCTTCAATCTTATGTCATAGTGAGAGAGGCGACAGATGGTTGTCATCTATTGGGCGTTGAAGTGTCGAGCATTCGTACGTTTACCTTATTTGCTTTTGAATCCCACAGTAGAGTAGAAATTAAATTAGTATGCCATTTTTTTACGTAACTGCTACATTTTTGACGTACTTAAAATGATTAAATTTGCCATTTAATTTTCTATGGAAATGTTTCGTTCCTCTTTCATAAGTTTTCTTCTCTCTGTTGTACCCAACAGACAATAGGTCTGGCACCCAAGTTGTTTTCGGTTGTGCTATTTTTTGTTATAATCGATATGGCAGTTCGGATAGAGGACGGAGCAGTCCTTCTGCTCCTGGCCGTCTCTTGCTGCTTGTACGTAGCGATAATAGTGGATGGCTAGTTTGCTATCGGCTGGAGGGACCAGCTCGTTTGAGTCCCTGGAAACAAAATAGTAAATACTGTTATGAAATCATGACTACTAGGAAACGGGTAATTACTTTTGGTAAGATGGAATAGTCGACGTCGATCGTTAGTTTTTACTACATTAACTACCATGGCAACCGGTCGATCTTTGATGGATGGTCTGTCGATGGTAGAATGAGTGTTCCACGCCGATCGAATGCTTTTACACCCTAAGATTCATTTGAACATCACGCAATAACAACCAGTAAGCTTAATCACAGAGACGGATGCATAATGGATTTTCTACTGATGCCAAGCAGAAGTTTATATTATGTGAAGTATGAGATATAGCTAAAAGTGATTTAACACATTGAATAAAATGAGGCAGTAACAAACGCTACGTTCCAGAATGAGTTATTATTTTAATTTCCAAACGCTATTAATAAATGTAATCCTACAGTTTCAATTGACACCACTGGATGCATTTCTGTAATAGTTAAAATTATATCTAATTTCGTAACTTTTTTCGCCTTTTGTGCTTAACATTTAATCTTATACTGTCTATTGCCTCATCACACGTTTTAGTACTTACTTGCTGAGTTCATTAGAGACTAGATTGCTGTACGGGGTGTGCTTGAAGGGGTCCCTGTAGAGTGCGCAAACAGCTCGTTCCTTACAGCCAGGATCCCCAGCTCCCAGAGGACTAAGGATGTGATCCACCTTCTCCAAGAGTTGTCCGTAGAACTTCTCTGCCGCTATCGTATCCTGTAAATCCATGCTATGTTTAAGAAAACAATTTTATAATTTTATTAATTCTGTGAAAGTAGCATGTTCCAATTTAGATTCGATGAAAGAAAAAAAGTACACAATGCACACGATGTAAGTGTTTTATTGGCGATTTGGCATACGAGGGAATAAAGAATGACTAACTGATACCGATGATGATGGTGGATTTCTGGATGTAGATTTTCCAGATTTTGCTGTATGCAATGGAAGTGATAATAAAGTTTTATCAGAATGAGTTCTTCACGGATGAACTCCCAGGACAAAGCTAGTCTATCATAGAGGTAATTACCTTCTTCAGTTGCCTTGGTTTGTTCTCACGCAGCTACTAAAATGCATAAAGATATAATATTGACGTTTACCGGGTCCTGCGCAGCCATTATCTTCTGTTGTTGACGCACCAGCTCAGTCTCTGCTTTCACCCTATTCGTCTCTGTCAGCTTCGCGGCCGACACTCGTAATAATTCATCGCGAACCGGTGAAGGGGGCGCGCGCGCAGCCAACGATGCTGCCCGAATCTGAAACCGGACAAAAGGACCATTATGATTTTTTTAAACAACGTGTGCTTGGCAACTTGTGAGAGCTTGGAATCGTAAAAGATACTTCCCCAAAATTTGCACTTCCTTAGAAGGTCTACCGTCTTCAAAGGAGCATTAGGTATCTCAAAAAATGTATTTTCTTAAATCGGTCACTTTTCGAAAGATTTTAGTTTATTGTATACGTAATGGCAATAATGATGTTTTCCAGTGCATCCTCTACTCATATTGATTTCATACAATTTTAGATTGGTCTACCTCAGTAAATGCTTTTGTTAATTTCATCTTTTTGATATGCGTTTATGAAAAAAACTGTACCAGTGCTTCCTTTTCGGCCTGTAATGGATCTTTTGGTTTGTTCCGATACCCGTTGAGTGGTCCCATTGGTCTGCAAAAGGAAAAAACAAATGATCATAATTTCTAATGCTATCATAAAACAGGAATCAACAATGAGTTAATAACAGAATCTTCAATGTGGTTAATATTAACGTAGTAAAAAACAGTTAAAATAAACTAAGATGATTAATCTAGAAATCTTTAAAAATAAAGATTGGCTAGGTATGTCATTATTGTATAATTGTTATGAAATAAACAGATATAATTTAAATTTTTTTAATTTTTTTTTAATCGAATCAGCATGCTTTATTGTCTAACGCGCTGATGCTTGCCTTCGCAATCACTATTTCTTTCTGTCAAATGGTATAAGACGGTGACAGAAAGAGACGGTACAAGCGAAGGCAAGCGTCAGCACGTTAGACAATACGGCCTCAGGTACTACAATGAACAAAAAAAAATTGAACAAAATCAAGTTATTGTTTTTGTTCATTGACTAAGATGATAGTTTATGAGGATTACCTTCCCGCTGAATTCTGCGGTATCCTTTGACCACTTGGCAGCGGATTGTTGGCACTGGCAGCAATCTCACCCACATTCATTGAAGTCCCTGGCGGTAATCCCAGACCCCAAGCTTTTATGTCGTTCATATCATTGGCGTGCGGTTTGAAATTTGCTATTGCGTTTCGATGTATATCAGCAGCGATGTATCTGTAATTAATTTTGAAGTGATTTTAATTTTCATCGTTACTACAACAGTAATTGATTTTCTTGCATTACATTTTCATTCAATTCGGAATTCCAATTGGTTAGTTTCTCTTCCATAATTCTGATGCTCTTAGAACTTTCTCCATACCGTCTCCTTTCCAACTATACTATATTTACTCTTTTACTGTCCAAGTTATTGTTTGTTTGTAGAACTTCCTACCGACCGATATACATACTCGCAAGAGTCGCAAGGCGTGATAAATCTTTGCCTATTTTTAGATCTGTGCCAAACACCAAATGAACGCTACCTGTCATTTTGTGCACGAGAATTATTTATAGATCATATTTTACAAGTATAAGTATTGTCGTGTGTCTATTTATCTATGTATGTTTTATATGTGTATTGTAAAAACCGCACGCACTCGTTGCCAAGACCTGGTCCGGATAGCTCCCAATCCTGAGGGTAGTTTTCGAATGCTGGTGACCCGTGCTCATGCTGATGAAGGTCATGGGATGTAGGAGGGCCGGCGGCGTGCGGTCGAACCACCACAGTGGAGCCGTGTGGACCGTGGGGGGAGTGGCCGTAGATTGGAGCGTGTGGGACCTGGAAAGAGTAGGAGTATTATTCAGCAGTTTCTTGGAAACTGAGGCCGTATTGTTTAAACAAGTTAGCTATGAAGTATCTTTTTGTATTTATTTTTCAACCTAATTTTTTTATTACTTTTACGGTCATCTCGTGAAATCATATATTTCGTACGTTCGCCGTATTGTTTAACGCGCGGACGCTTGCTATCGCATTCACTTCCCATTTCTATCCGTCAAACGGTATAAGATGGTGACAGAAAGAAAGCCCGCGCTTAGATTCCAAATCTGTCAGTTTTGCTACTTTTGCACTATCATCATCATCATTTCAGACGAAAGTCGTCCACTGCTAGGTGTCCCCCAAAGTTTGCAAAAGAGACCGGTCCTGCGTCATCCGCATCAAACGCGTTTCCATAACATTAGCCAAATCGTCGCTCCATCTTGTTGGGGGCCTACCTACAAAGCTTTATAATGTTAGTAGGATATAATTTAAAACCACGACACAATAAATATCAGAAGTAAGATATCTACTTCCAGAGAAACTCTACCCTATGCTATTTACCAGGACCAGTTTTCATGCTTGAGTATTAAACGCTTTCTCGTGACCTTCACAAGATTTCCGGAGTAGATTCTAATATGAATACTCGTACAGTCATGTTCTATTCTACACAGTGTCATGAAATTATAAACACTTGCCTTATGATGATGCGTTATCAAATGGTGGTGATGGTGATACTTCGACGTGTGATAGTTGTTGTGGTACCACGAGCACAGCTTGAATATGTGGCTGAGCGCCGGGAATAGGAACAGCAGCAGCTTCAGGAATATCTTCTTGGCTGTCGTGACCCCCATTATCAACGGTAGCACGAACACCAGTTTCAGAGCTATCAACTTTATCACCAGCACGATTGCTATGGCCGCTGTTATCAACTTCTTCTTTATGTGTTTCTCTGAAATATACAAAACGAGCACATACTTTAATTATAACACATAAAAGAAAGATAAAGATGAAATGTGTGTGTTTAGCGGTTATTGTGTATAACGTGTATCATAGACAATGAATAAAAGTTGAATGATCCACTTCTCAGCACAATGTAGATCGCATTTACCTATGACCTATGACTATACCAAAGAAATTGCGCGTATTTTGGTATATGTTTCTACACCCCTTAGGAAATATGGCAAAACCAATACACATCACGTTTGTTGTATCAAATCCACTTACTTCATCACCATTATCATCATCATTACAGCCAAAAAGGTTCACTGCTGAACATAGGCGTCCCAAGGTTCGCCAAACCTTGTCTTGCGCTATCCACATCCAATGCGATCCCTCTACCTTAACCAGGACGTCACTCCATCTTGATGGTGACTCATATATACTGCATCATCCGGTCAGTGGACGCCATTCGAGAACTTTTTAGCCGCATCGGCCATCGGCTCGACAAGCGATGTGCCCTGCTCACTGCCACTTGAGTCTGGCGATTATTTACTTTAGTCAGGGGGGTTTCACTCCGCAGTTTAGGTATGTTCGGCCGGCGCTCCTCTCGGGAGGAGTATGGCAGTAGGTTGTCGCGCGGCCTTCAGTTCGCACGCTAGCCGCGTCGCGCGTAATTAAGCATCTTTTTTTCTGTGATTTTTGCAACAAACAATGACTTCTAAACGATATTATAAATAACTTACTTACATACTAGGGGCGTTCAATAAAAAGTGAGAATGAGTATGTTATAAACAACTTTTACTAAATGTAATTTTATTTTTCGACATAGTCACCTTTTAGCATAATACACTTATTAAATCTTTTTTCTAAACTTAAAATTTCATTTTTAAAAAAGGTCTCATCTTGAGTACTTAAAAAATCTTGTACTGCAGCGACTACCGCGTCGTTGTCTTCAAATTTCTGGCCTCTCGGGTATTGTTTCAATCTCGGGAATAGGTAGAAATCACTGGGAGCGAGATCTGGTGAATACAGAGGATGCTTAAGGATATTGAACCCAGCATCACGAATTGCAGGCATTGCAACGATGGACTTGTGTGCCGGGGCATTGTCCTGGTGGAACAGCACAACTTTCGAGCGTTTACCTCGCCGTTTTTCTCGGATCTCATTGCGCAATGTTGCTATTTGTTTGGCGTATAAAGTGCCCGTAATAGTGGCTCCATGTTTGAGATACTCAATCATTAATACCCCTTTACCATCCCAAAAAACAGAGCCCATGACCTTACCGGCAGGTGGGCCCACCTTGAATTTCTTCGGAGTTGGAGATGATGGCCTTTTCCATGTCATAGACTGCAGTTTCGTTTCTGGGTCGTAATGATGGAGCCATGTTTCGTCCATTGTTATAAATCGCGCCAAAAAAAGTTCCCGGTCTTGCTGCATCAGGTTCAAAGCTTCTTGACAAATCTCTAGTCTAGTTTGTTTTTGCGTGTCAGTAAGCATTCTTGGTACCCAACGCGCAGATACCTTTTTCATACCCAAGCGTTCATGTAAAATATTATGCACGCTCCCCGTTGAAATCTTTACATTTTCAGCAATAAAACGAACCGTGACACGACGATCCGCTAAAACTGAGTTTTCGACTTTTTTCACAATTTCTTCAGTTACTGCTGTAGTAGGGCGTCCGGAGCGGTGGTCGTCCATAGTCGATGTTCTTCCACGTCTATATTCGGCGCACCAACGTGCGACTGTCGAATACGGAGGAGCATTAGACCCTAAAGTGTCCCGCAAATCCAAATTGACTTGGTCCGTAGAAAAATTTTTCAAACACAAGTATTTGATAACGGCGCGCAGTTCAATTTTCTCCATTTTCGCTAACGTACTCAATAGCATTGCAAAGAAATTACCGTATTTTTTTTTAAACAAAAGACAGTTAGTTTTTTTTTTCATAGCAATCAGCTAGATCGATTAGCTTTACCGGCCAGTATTTAATTTCCTAATATTGAAAGAGTTTGCATCTCATTCTCACTTTATATTGAACGCCCCTCGTACTAAAGGTAGTTTACTGAATTAATACACACTGTTATCTTTCTTGATTTATATACCTACCAAATATGGGCGAGTGGGAACCCTGTGCCCTTGGTTTCGGATCAGCGGTGCCCAACGGAATATGAACGCTCGTATCACACGATAAGTTTTAATTTAGCGTGCACGCAGTAGGAGTAGGAAAGTTTTTATACCTAAAGTTGACCTTTGTTCGAGAGTGATCCTTCTGCACGTTAGTACTATTACTTATTCTGTGCTTTAGTTCTCGCGTGAATTTCAAAATCAACTTACTTATCTTGTTGAAAAAAATCCTGCCCTCTCCATGCGTCTCCTTCGGCTCCAGATCGATGTGGACTAAAGCCCCCGTCTTCGTCAAGGCTCGAGGGGACACCTTCAGAGTGGCCCCGTGGAAGAACAAATCCGGCAGCGTCAGTTTCATGTCGTGCGTCACTAGGAACTTTACTCCCTTATCATATAAAGCGTCAGTGACTTCTTCGAATGGGCTTTCTGGAAATTAATAAATATTGGATATTAATATACTACTTTACATTACCTTTTATTGTATTTGATCTACTGTGTTAAAGTTTAGTTGCATTTAATATTTTAGATGAGTAATTTAAATATTGTAGATCTGTTTAACAAAAATAGGATCTTGTGGAATTTCTTGCCGGATTCTACTCAACAGGGTTTTTCCGAACCAATGGTAGATTCTTCGGCTTTCATAAGTGCTTGAATTAAAGCCTAATATTAATCATAGATTGTTAGGCTGGTTTTAGTGTCAGGCGGACCGTCCGTACGGATTGCCTACGCATGGACCAATGTGCATTAAAACTACTGTCCGCGCGTAAAACGCTCCCAGGCTTAAGAGGGTACGATGGCTGAGAGAATTTTGAGAAATAGGTATTTTAATAAAATGTCGTTGTCTCGCCCGAACCCCTCCGTGTCAGTACAGCGAGAGCGGGACAACTGCACCTCAGACCGTTAATAGGCGCGTAAAATTGAACAGAAACAGCATTTCGTAGTCCCCTGTTTCCTTCTCAAAAACTGGACCAATAAATTTATTTTTTTCATAAATAATTAAAGGACAGATTTAGCTATGCCCCTATGTTTTCCTTTTTTTTGTTTATAGGAGGGATTCTTTTCTGATGAGTATCTGAAAATGACGTTGAAATTGGGCAATTTTTTCAGAATTTGAAAGCTCATATTTCTTATTTTAATTGAAATATGAAAAAAAAACGAAACATAGGGGCATAGCTGTGGTAGATACAGATTACACAGTAAAAAAAATTGGCTCTAAAGCCATTATCCAGGGAGGAAACAGGGGACTACGTTTGTATGGAGAAATGGTGCGCATCGTACCCTCTTAATACATATTGGTCCATGCAATCCGTACTGACCGTCCGCGTGACACTAAAACCAGCCTTTAGTTACAGAATGATGACAAAGCAGTATGAAAAAAATACGGTTGGTTTTGGAGGCAAAACGCCCTAAATGGTTAAAGGCATAAATTTTATTTTCCATTAATTTTAATTAGGTACATTTGAAGTGTAGTTCAGGGTGAGGCCAAACGAATGTAATTTTTTGGCTTGCGATTCGCGTATTTTCGGGCGCAAAATTTCAGCAGCATTCGGTTTTATACAAAAGTTCAGTTTGTGCCATACCTAATCATTCATCCCAGCCTACGAGTATATACGTCCCACTGCAGGGCACAGGCCTTCTCTCAGAATGAGAGGGCTTGGGCCACAGTACCCACACGGACACAGTGCGGATTGGGAACTTCACATATAGCATTGAATTTCTTCGCAGGTATATGCAGCTTTCCTCATGATGTTTTCCTTCACCGTAAAGCTCATGGTAAATTTCAAATGTAATATCGCACATAAATTCTGAAAAACTCACGAGGCGAGCCGGGATTTGCACCGACGACCCTCTGCTTAAGAGGCCATAGGTCAAACCGCTAGGCCACCACGGTTTTTTTATTGTTTTTGTTTTTATTTGTTGTGCCACACGGAGACGCAAAAAAAATAATTAAAAAGATTATGTTGCATGAGCTTTACGCAAATAGGACTTTTGTATGAAAACAAAGTTACGCGACTGAAAATACGCGACTCGCAACCACAACTGAAAAAATTACGTTAATTTTCCTCTCTCTTAACATACCGGTAGCATTTATTGTGAAGTATTTTGCATGGTTTATTTTATTTTGACATAATATTAATAGTATAGTAATAATAGTAAAGTATACCTAGTAATGTGACGTTGATATGTGTATACTGCCTGTCCTAACTTACGGTGCTCAAACATGGTCATTGACGGAGTTACAGAAGACCAAATTGAAGGTTTGCCAAAGAGCAATGGAGCGCAGTATGCTCGGGGTGAAGCGGATTGATCGGATCCGAAACACCACACTGCGCTCCCAAACACGCATTACCGATGTGGGTGCCAAGTTTAAGTGGGACTGGGCAGGCCACGCCAGCTGCATGGATCCAAATCGGTGGGCTAGGTTAGCCACGGACTGGATACCACAGGATGGATGGCGGCGACGAGGTAGGCCCAGGAGGCTTTGGCGGGACGACCTACATGAACCTCAAAGACTGGAAGGACACCGCTCAATATCGGGATGAATGGCGAAAATGGAGGGAGGCCTTTGCCCAGCAGTGGGACACTTCTCCAGGCTAATTAATTAATTTTTAAAATATATTATAATCATCATTTGTTTGTACAGTCAGCAGCAGAAGTGGATAAGCGGTTGTGGTGCTGAGCTGCTGAGCACCAGAACCTCTCAGCCACTTTTGCTGCTGGCTGTACATAAATAATGTAAATACCTTGGTTAAAAATAGATAATATTACATTAACAGGCCAATATAATCAAGAAGGCTGCATTTTTATAAAAGCAGGGTGCCTGCTAAATCTAAATTTGAAGTTTGTATCATACCTTTCTTTCTCTTATTAAATGCTTACTCATTGTCATTTTGGTACAAATGCCAAAATGCATAAAATGTTTAGATATTATCAAAAAGTACCTACAAAATGATTGTGTCACCAAATCATTTTGTCTCGATATTTTAAGGGGCAGAATATGCTTTGGCCAACATGTTTAATAATAATAGGTAATATAATTTATTTCGAATAATTTAGATAAGTTAAGTTTAAGTCAGAATGTTTCCTAGGCAGCATTCACTGTGGTCTAAATGTCCCTGTGTCTGGAAGTTTTTACGACAGAATACCCTGGGATCAAAATGTACAAAATGCCAGTCACCGTACGCACACACATACGCACACACACACACACACACACACACACACACACACACACACACACACACACACACACACACACACACACACACACACACACACACACACACACACACACACACACACACACACACGCACGCACACACAGACACACACACACACACGCGCGCGCGCACGCACACGCACAGAGACACCAACACACGCATCACTTTCTTCGAGAAAAATCATCATAAGCCAATCATTAGCTGGTACCTACTTTTATTTAACCCATTTTACATTGTTATTGTTAATATCTTTTTCATAGAATTTCCTTCCGTATTGTCTTTTTCACTGTTTTCTCTGATACTTTCTTTTGTGTCAAAACGTTCTAGATATCGATGAATTGAACTAGTGTTACGTAGATTTCCATTTTCTCACAACGTTGCGATGTTACGAAGTAATCATATTGTTGTCTACAGGAATTTCCTCATCAAGTAAGGTCACATGTCATGTCATCAGGTAAAGTGTCATTCAATGGAACTTGCTAACTATGTAAACAAAAGACGTTTCTTCTTGAATTTTCACACCTCATCAAACATCATTGAAACCATAAACTATTGAAATGGTTTTTACCGTAAAATACAAAACCATAAAAAAATATATATAACTGCATCTGGGATATTTCATTAAAAGTTTAAAATGGTTTCATAGGTTAGGACCTGATGGAATCACGTTTTTTTTTCTTTTAAATTCTTCAATTGTCTATGATGGGTAGTGTTGTGACTAAAATTGGTGATCTCACGCTCTATACCTGCCTACGCGGTTGTATACACTACGCGGTAGTTTGACAATTTTAAATACGTGAATTCAGATTAATCGTATTAAAATTTCCTTTCTCTCAAAACCAACTTGTTTTTTACTTTCGGTATTTTATTATTCGATATGGTTTGACATAAGAAAATAATTCATCATTCAGAGACAATTTCAATATGGTGGTTTGTTTACATAGTTAGCAAGTTCCATTGAATGCCAGACTAATGGATAGGTGACTAGGTAAACATCAACCTGTATGCCTTTTCAGTCCTGTCACGTGCGCAGTCGCGTACCTTTCTCTAAATTATACAAGGTGTCAAAACTCAACAATAACGTGATACCAGGCCAGAGTACCTGATTACCTGTTAACAGTTATCGAAGAAATGAAAAAAAAAAACATAAATTAAAATTACGTGTCACACACAACCTTCATACTATGAAATATCTAAAAAGCCGGGAAGCCGAAACTTATTGACGATTATTATGCGATTAAACTAAAGAGTACGCAATTGGTACGCAACCAAGCTATAATCTCCAAAAAAAAAACTAAAGAGTACGTCGATAAACTTGGTTGCTGTTGACAGCTGAAGTTAGTGTACATTTAGTTAAGGCCTACCGTGTTTTTGGCGCATTTATTGCATTCATTTAAACTCGTGCTGTATCATTTCTAGCAAGGCTATAGTCCTGAAATTCATATGTAAGATATTTGAGGATTCACTCTTAGTGACAAGTACCTATTTATCGAAACACGATTACTTGTAGTTCGCTCGATGGAAAAAAAATCCAAAGCGTCTCTAAAAAATAAATTAAACTCGTAGTACGACGCTAATACTGCACGGAAGGTCATGACTTTTTGAATGTTAATAAAACAAGATGTTTTCTAGGGCGTAGTTTTGCTACATTTTCAAAATATGTATTTGTTTTAGTAATAAGTTGAAAATACCCAAAAACACGTGCAGTCCAACTAACCTATCTTGAGCCATCGTGCCTCCGCCACGCGGCCCCACGCCCGAAATCGCCCACCCAAAATCGATTTGCGCGAAATACTCGGTAGGCCCTTAAGTCCCTAAACTATCTAGTATACGGGTGAAGAAACTTTTTTGTGTTGTTTACTCTGTCTCCGATTGTCTAAGTGATATTTTCATACTGTTTCATAGATAACTATGAATTAAAAATTTTAAAAACCCCCTACGTCAATATGTCACACGTATGTTTGAACATAAAGTAAATGCCCAGTTTGCGTCTAAGATCCCTTCCGCAGCTAGCAAAAGAGCTGATAACTTTGAAACGGCTGAACCGATTTTGATGAAACATCAAAGAACTATCGCCCAGAAACCTGCTTTCTAATAAAAAAACCGCATCCAAATCGGTTCACACGTTTAAGAGCTATGATGCCACAGACAGACAGACACACACACAAACACATAGCGGTCAAACTTATAACACCCCTCTTTTTGTGTCGGGGGTTAAAAATATAGTGGTAAGATTATAAAGTTTAGGTTGTAATTTCTTGAATGCGACACTATAATGGCTCTTACAATTTTTTTGTTAGCGTCTCTCCTGTGGACATGGCAAAAGTTAACAGTTTATGCCAATATTTTTTAATCAAGTCGACATCGGAGTGTGGCATGCCTGGCCAACTTTCGGCCGATTGAAATAAATCTCAAGTTTGTCGACTTGGAGTCACTATTGAGACAACTTTTTGATGGCCCAGACGAATAAACGGGCAAAGGCCTTTACACGAAAAATTTTTTTTTGCTTCATGTGGTTTTAAATACCCTAAGGCACGTTGTAATTTTTTTTCAAGCCAATCCAATTTACCGTGCAATGGTTTTCTACCATGTTTTTTTTTATTTCAATAATATTAATTTGCACGTTTATTCGTATTAAACTTTGTTAACAAGATTCGTGCAAACTAGTATTAACCAAATGAAGTTAACACAAATAAAATTGCAAACGCCGAATGCGAAATCAAATAAACTACAAAATTAGACGATAATGTACATTGCGCTAAAGCAATTACACTTTTTAACACGAATAACGTTGCAATGAACCATAGAGATAATCCCGCCCCTCCGCAATTCAAGAAGTCTTCAATGTATTGTGAAAGTATATAAAGCACACCAAAACTTTCAACGCATGTGTGCGTGTTGAGACAGCCGTCAAACAAAAAAGCAGGATACTACTAAATTAAAATTATTTCGTAAATATGCGACTAAACATATTGAAATAGTAATGTGGAGGGACGGGCCATGTTATCGTAGTTTATAACTAACACAAAACGACCTGAAGATTTATGATTCGAATTAAAAAATAAAGAGGTTTTTCACTATTTACGGGAAAATGGTTAAAAATAAGGGTCAAATATTTACACAGTATTGTAGGTAATTTTGATATCTATCTAATGATATATAGTACATACATATATAACGGCTGCCACAACTGTCAGTTATCTTTGTTAAAGTTGATTTTATTTTTCCTGTAAAGTTGTCGTTTTACGATTACACGTTTATTCGTCTGGGCCATCGTTTTGGTTTTTAAGCTGTGTATGACTCATACGCAGAGTGTCATGGCTGTTAAAATGGCAAGATCTACAATTTGCGGTGCACTGCCAACTTATGAGCTTCGGTGTAGCTTTCTCCCAACATTTGCGGTAACAGTATGAGTATTGAGTGTTGATGGCCTAAAGTTATAGCATTGTAAACCTACTAGTCTTACTTCTGGTTAATTATGAAACTAATTGCGAACAAAAGCAATTAGTTTCTTGTTCTTCAGACGACCGGATAGCCTAGTTGTTAGAGTACCTGACTACGAAGCTTGAGGTCCCGGGTTCGATTCCCAGTCGGGGCAGTGTGAAAAATACAAATGTTTGTGCTGGAGTCTTGTGTGTTAAATATGTAGGTATTTAAGTATGTATTTATCTATAATAAGTATGTTTATCCGTTGTCTAGTGCCCATAGCACAAGATTAGCTTAGTTTGGGACTAGGTCAATTGGTGTGAATAAAATTGTCCCGTGATATTTATTATTTAAGCGAATTTTGACGGGTTGTTCACTATGATATTGACTATGTTATCTTTAAGCGAAGAAGAAGAAGTTAAGAAGTTACGTAATTTCTCTTAGACACTCTTGTGTCTTAACTCTTATGATTTAAAATATAATCACGAAGGGAGAACAACCGAACGTGAGAATAGTTTATCGTTGCATCATTTTCTTCTCAACAGATTGTTGTGATTAAGTATAATTACTGCATTAATCACCTACATACCGATATTTTATGATCTCACTTCAATGCTTAATTAAGTCGTGTCACATCCTGATTACGTTTCTGATGTCACCCTGTATTTCTGATCTGATCTTTGTGAAAATATTACTTCAAAATTAATTATTCTCTCAAATTATATCAAATGTTAAAATAGTGTAAGTGAAAATAGGAGACCATAGCCTTAGTAGTTGAATATTTTAATGTAACTTCTTCATTACATATCAGAACTGTAGGTGCAGTTTAACTACTAACCGAGAAACCGGACGTTCTAGAAATATAAACTGTCCTCGTCGCGGTTCATTTAACATAATCTCTCTTGAATTCAACTAAGTTGCTTTTATATAAATTTACGTAAACAGTTGAATGTGCGTTAGATTCCCCGCATCATTAAAACAATTGATTTCTTACTGTCGCATTTACAAACATCAGTTCTGTTTATGTTATATTATGCACTACACATACATCGTTTTTTGGTTAACTTTAAGATAACATTAAACAGGTCAAAGGAAGTTATTTTTTTGAACAAGAAACTAACTCTTATAATTTAAAAGATTAATAAGATATGGGCTGGGATGATGATGATGAAGTATGAAAACGTTTTTGCTTTTGTACTAAATCATTTAATAAATAATAAATAAATATCACGGGACAATTCACACCAATTGACCTAGTCCCAAAGTAAGCTAAGCATAGCTTGTGTTATGGGTACAAGGCAACGGATAAACATACTTATATAGATAGATATATACTTAAATACATATTAAACACCCAAGACCCGAGAACAAACATTCGTATTTTTGATACAAATATCTGCCCCGACACGGGAATCGAACACGGGACCTCAAGCTTCGTAGTCAGGTTCTCTAACCACTAGGCCATCTGGTCGTCATTTGTGGAAGTTAATGATAAAAAATAAACACATGTATACCTATGTGTATTATAGGTATTGTAGAGCCTTGTGAGCACGAGTCTAATAACATAGAGCTTGGTATGGCCATTACGGGTAAGTGGTTCTTAGACTACGCATAACAAAGCATAATAATACTTATAAGGTTCCTAAATTGAAGCACCAACCGTGAACCGATTTTTTATTTGAAAGCAGGTTTCTCAGCAATAGTTTTTAGGCATGTTTCATCAAAATTGGTCAACCGTTTCAAAGTTATCAGTTAGTCAGCTCTTTTGTTAGCTGCGGCAGGGATCTTCACGCATAATGGGCGTATAAATACTTTATTTTCAAACATACATTATGAAAAATTTATTGAATCAGGCGTTACTTTGGACCTCCCATATTAATGAACTGAAACAATTACTTTACGCAAAATCGTGAAGCGTTCCACATTTTTAGCGTAGTTTGGTGGTAGTGATAATTGGGTTTGTGTGATTTGATGTTCGTACAGTGTGGAGGTGGAGGAACTGCATTAACACGCATTTCTTACATAAACGTAAGTAGTATAAAATTGGGCATTTTAAACCAGCTTACTTCGGGGTAGCTTTCAGCTACCCCTTAGTTTCGTTGTTTTAAAATTCCCAATTTTGAATTTCTGCTCATTATTAAAAATTTGAATCAATACCTTATTAATATCGGATTATTGAGAGGTATTCCGTTCAGCGTTCCGTTCAAAATCACTTCGACTGCGTTCGCGTTAAGTGTACCTATGAGGCATCCCGTTCAGCGTTCCGTTCAGCATTCCGTTTAAAAACCATTTCGATTGCGACTCTTTCGATCATCCAAATTTTTCATTCTCACTCACTCGGGGCAATCCAAATACCTAACATTGATGTTAAGTTCAAACCATTTCGAGTAAGACTTTCATGCTTGTAACACGCGCGCATTGGTTGAATTGATCTTAAAGAAGTATGAAGTTTGTAAAACAAGCTCAGAGCTTGCAGTTGGATGCCGTTTGTTCAGATCGCAACAACCGTACTTTTCGTCATGGTGAACTCTTACCTGACACAATTCGTTGTATAATTTGCGGTCCTTCTAATTGTGGGAAAACTAATTTAATTGTTGGTCTTTTAATGCATGAACAAGGGCTACGTTTCCAAAATGTTTATGTATATTCAAAAACACTGTTCCAACCTATGTACCAGTTTTTGGAAAAAATATTGATGATGATTCCATCAGTTAAATTTCAAAAATATCGCGAAAATGACGAAATAGTGAGCCCGAATGAAGCTAAGAATAATTCAGTTATCATATTTGATGACGTTGCATGCGAAAATCAAAACAATATAAGGGATTACTTCGCAATGGGAAGACATAAAAATATAGACAGCTTCTACTTGAATCAAACTTACAGCAAAGTACCTAAACAATTAATAAGAGACAATGCTAATTTAATAATTCTTTTTAAACAAGATGATGTTAATTTACGCCATGTTTATGACGAACATGTTGGAACCGATATGTCTTGGTCGCAGTTCCGGGAAATGTGCGCAAAAATATGGACCGTACCTTTTAGTTACTTGGTTGTAAACAAGGATTGTGCCAGAAATTCAGGATGTTATAGAATGGGATTTGATACATTTATTGTCTTGGATTAAGTGTGATACTTAATGTGTTCCATTTTCAAGAAACTTTTATTTCTTCATATGAGACCATCGAGATCGGACATGAATCTTAAAATAAATGAAGAGAAGGCATTAAAAAGAAAAGTGTTTCAATATGCCGAGGCAGTCAAAAAGAAGGTGAAACTGCTTCGTGACATGAAAACTAATAATAACATGATATTGGAATCAGTGTTGAAGCCAATAACGGAACCGCTTAATGAAATGGTTAAAACTAACGATAATAACAACTTTCACTCCAACGATACCGATTTTGACGACGGTGAATTTAAATGGCAGAAGGCCGCAAAAACATTAAAATTTAGTCCTGGTGATGACAAGAGAAGTAGCTTTTATAATCGGACAATTGTACAAAAATCTCCTGAATCTAATAATGATGATGAGATATCAAATGGTTGCGAGTACGAACAAGATGATGACAGTGAACACAAAGATGACGAGGAAAGTGACGACAAGGATGACTTGGAAATAACAAATGATATGTCATTTAAGACATCTGACTCGTATCCTTCTCCTCGCGAAGATCCTGCATGGCAAAAGCAATACGATGTTAACTTGAACATTCCTTTTGGCATAAGAACAGAGCGTGATAAGCTAATGCTAGGATCTTATTCAGTTTCCATGAGTAACGAGAAACTTAAAGTAAATGGGCATACTTACGATTTGACACCGGGCTTATACGATTTGCTATTTAAGAAATTGCCTGATTTAAGTATAATAACTGAAGTCGACAAACGTAATTATAAAATGCTGCTATTAGAAACGAATGCTCATAGGCGAGATTTTAATCCCCATAAACCAATAAAAAGTAACAAGGGCATGAAATATTTGTATATTATAAAACCGCTTTTCAAATTAACCAAAGAACGTGAAATAAGTGAAGAAGTATGTACTCAAGGCAAAGGATTACCAGTAATGAAAAGAGTTAAAAGAAATGTTTCGTATGTATATTGGGATAACCCGAACGAATTAGTGGAAAGATTGAAATTACTCATAGCTTCCCGTGATGCTGGTAACACAGGATTAGATAATGAAATCATATCTATTATTGAAGAACTTCATGAAGCTGGTTTGGTTAATTAATAATATATAAAACTGTTGTTTTACTTTTACCGTCAGTCGAAGCCGGGCTTTTGTCAACAAATATTAAAAATGAATATAGACAAATTCGGTCATCATGTTCATAAACGTTTGCGTGTATCTGATGTTTCTGAAGTTACAAATAAGGCTTTGCTGCGTTCAGATAATGGCGCTTTTGATTTACAATCAACGAGATTGAAGGGGGTAGCAGATCCTTCATCACCTGATGATGCGGTTAATAAGAAGTATGTCGATCAGCTTTTCCATAATATTTACGAGAAGAAGCATCTGGATTCTTTGTTTGACATTATAAATTCTCAAATCTATCAGCTTGCGAATCAGTTGAAAATAAACTTTTATACTAAAAAGGACATAGATAATATTTTAAATAATTTCAAACATGGCAAAGGAACAAGTCGTGAATGAGATACACAGATCGGCAAGAAGAAATTTCAAGCGTCGTGCAGTTATATTAAAAGGAATTGACGATTTGTGGCAAGCAGATTTGATTGATTTACAGAATTTACAAACGATTAACAAGGGAAATAAATACATTTTAGTTGTTATTGACACTTTTTCAAAGTACGCGTGGTGTACTCCAACAAAATCTAAAACCAAAACCGAAATAAAAAATGCATTTGAACAAATTATAATATCAGCAAAACGAATACCTAGAAACTTACAGACAGACTTTGGAAAAGAGTTTTACAATAATGAATTTGATTCTTACTTAAAATCCTTAAAAATAAACCATTATTCCACGTATTCAATTAAAAAGGCATCAATTGTTGAAAGGGTAATAAAGACTCTCAAGAACAAACTTTACAAATATTTTAGTTTAATTGGAAATTATAAATGGGTTGGAAAACCTTTAGATAACATAATCCAATCTTATAATCAAACTGTGCATAGCACAACCAAATTTAGACCAAATGATGTTAATTTTGACAATGAAGTCGAAGTAAAGAAAAACATAGAAAAAAGACAATCCAATCTACGCTATAAATTAAACAAACTTAATGTAGGAGACCGTGTGCGTATAAGCAAGTACAAAAGTGTGTTTCGGAAAGGTTATATGCCAAATTGGTCTACAGAGTTATTTACTATTAAAAAAGTTAATCACACTCGTCCGGTAACTTATCATATTGAAGACCAACGAAAAAACACTATACTCGGTACATTTTACGAACAAGAACTTCAGAAAACTAAGTATCCAGACGTTTACCTTATAGAAAAGGTAATCAAAAAAAAGGGAGAAAAGTTTTATGTTAAGTGGTTAGGACTTGATGATAGCGAAAACAGCTGGATTGACAGAAATGCCATTGTATAAATATATTTATAAACATTCGCGCTCGAAGCCATTAGCATATAGAACATGAAAGGAAGAGGACTTCTAAATAATATTATAAATCACTTACCATTTGAATTGCACTTACCTGGGTACAATTATTGCGGACCTGGCACAAAATTGCATAAACGGTTGCAAAGAGGTGATAAAGGAGTTAATGAACTGGACAACGCGTGTATGCAACACGACATAGCTTACGATAAATATTCTAACCTAGCAGACCGACACCGTGCAGATTTAGAACTTTATAAAATGGCTAAGCAAAGATTGAAGTCTAAAGCTGCTGGAAAAGGAGAAAAACTTGCATCATGGTTAGTTAGTAAACTGATGAAATCTAAAATCAATACTATCAACATAAACACCAATAAACACCAATAAACACCAATAAAATCACAATTTCACTTAGTTTCTCGCAATACCGATTTTAAAACATATTTTGGTAGTCACTACTGTAGTGAGGTACACATTTGTAAACTTTCGTAATTTAAATAATTTATACTTCACGGTTAATTTCAGCGTAAATTAGTTTAAACCTAACTCACGCTAACGATGTTTTTAGATTGTTCGGTATAAATAAACCCGACATCCTCATCATTGTACACGTAAAAAGCAGCCATATAGAAACGTCCACAGAGGACGCCGGGAATGTTATCGTCCCGGGTGGCTCAAGCTTGACTGCGAAGTCTGATCAGCTTTGCGGACGAGTTGTGTAAAGCCTCGGTGGGAGGCGTCAAAACCACCATGCACGCCAAAAGCGGGGTCATATCGACATGCTCAAAAAGAGCACCGGGAACTCAGCATCCTGGGTGGCCTTCAATCTTGGTTGTGGAGTCTGATCAGCTTCGCAGTCAAGTTGTGCAAACACCTGAGCAAACCTAACGTCAGCTTGCGAGCAGACCGTGATGCGCTCAGTGGCTTAAGCCTCATACACATCGGACCTGATCAACCCGGTGTGTGTGGTGTGTGTATTTTGTTTTTGAAACATAAAAATTCCACACTAATTTGGAAATGTATCGTTTGAGTCAGTCAAACTACTCGGAGTATCGTTTGTAGTCCAGCGCGTCACCGTAGCGATGCAATCATGTTTGATGCAATTGAAAATGGTATCTGCACTTTGCATCGAACGAAAAACATCGCATTAAAGCAATGCGATGAAGTCATGTTGTTTATCGATTCCTCAACATGAGTTATGACAGAAGTGCCTGATCATGGTTTGCGAGCAATTTAGCTCGCATCGAACTTGGTAGGCGTCGATACTTAAAACTCAAAATCGTAAATCGAATCGTAGATTTAAAGTAAAGTAACCTCATCGAGTTTGGTAGTAACGGTTCAGAAAAATGTAATTGAACATTTAACTCACCGCAAGAGCGTGAGAGCGAAAGCTATATTGATATTTATGGTATTGATTAAAATTTTTATAAATGAGCAGTAATTCAAAATTGGGCAGTTTTGGAACAAATTAAATGAGGATAGCGAAGCTATCCGAAGTAATTTGGTCTGAAATGCCCAATTTTATACTACTAACGTAACTATCGTAAGGTGAGCAAAATCATTGTTTCGGTTCACACATATTTTGTGTGACCAAATTGCGTCGAGGGTTTTTTAATTTATAATTATTGACGAAGGTGTATGTAGTTACTGTCACATAAATCATCGTAAAATGACTGTTCCCTGCCAACCATTTCATCATACAAGGTACCACGTGCAATGCCAACCCCATGAATGAGTTGAACAATTTTATGCAAAGTAACGTTCAAAAGTCAATCTTTCTCCTCCGTAATAAATCCTACGTAGCTTGAAAATGAAACCAAAAACAAACATTACGTCTAAACTGATCCGTTTGCCATTATAACATTCAATTTTAACTCCTATGTTCGCAGTAAAAGATTGGAATTTGACCGGCATTGACAGTTAGCGTTTTAGTCTTATTTTGCTTTCACTTATCACGAATGCTTTCGACTTCTGCATTTAGCAAGTTCCGAAGATAATGGGTTAAATTCACAACACAAGAGTAAAATACCAGTTTGGAAAGCTTTGAGACTATGATGGTGGTAATTGGAGTTAACACTTCCGTAATCATGAAGGTTGTCGCTAGTGCTGTGAGCCAGCCTTCTGCTAACATCCGTATAGTTTTTTGGGTATCATAGCCGTCAAAATTATCAACTTGTAAAAATTATCAGACAGGCAGAATTTTAATTTCACCAAATACTCGTTGAATTGTGAGTAGCGTTCGTGTTTTGACCGTTACAATGATTCCAGTCGTTTTTCTTACCTAAACGACTCGAATATATAATGGAAATGGCTATAAAATAGTCAAGCGCGAGTCGGACTCATACATGAAGGGTTACCTCTGTGCAATGTTTTAAAATAGTCCAGTGAATTTTTTATAAAGATCAAGGTAATGAACTGAAACAACTACTTTACTCACCTGCGACCTTACGATGGTTACATTTATGTAAGAAATGCGTGTTCATGCAGTTATGCGTGTTCAAGAGATAGGACCCTGTGACAGACGGATGGACAGGCACAACCTAAACTACTAGAGTCAGAGACTTGAAAGATTGATAGTGTACCAAATATAGAAGTGAATGTACTTAGAATATTTTTCAAAATTCCCATGGCAAGGGTACGGACCTTCTCAGCTTTATCAAATCCATTTTCCATTTTCAAGGTCCTTTCATCTGTTTATTGAATTTATATTTGTTTTAAAACCCAGAAATTGGAAATTATACTAGTGGAATGACAAACTATTAAACTTCTTATGTTACAGGTTGTTTTAAAAACGAAAATTTAAGTCAATAAAACCTTTGACTATCGAAACTTTTTGTAAAGGTCAAAACACAAAAATCCTGAATTAAAATTGAATAAATTACTGTTAATATCACTTGTTTAGCTTCTCCGACCGCGACCTAATGACTGATTTCTAAATTCGATGACCAAATTAATGCCTTCTCGCCATTTTGATCATTATTAATGATGAATTTACTGTTTTTATCGTTTATTATTTTTTGTATTTTTGTGTTTAATATTAGTATTCTGAAGATATCGTGCCTATCTCAAGCCATCATCCTCTAGTGTCACTATTTTTCCAGTATTATATTACAATTACTGGACACCTTCAAAAAGAAGTCGAATTCATCCATTCTCTCGCCATTTAGGTTTTCTGGGTGCTGGGTCACCGTTTCAGTTCATGATACTCCACTCGGTTGTTATCTTGGCCTACAACTCGTCCGGTATAATTGTAAGCGTGTACAACATGGAATAATTAAATTAAGATGAAAGTGTGCTCATTTTCAATGGAAATAATTTGTTATGACCTTGACAGTGAACTTATAAAGCTGAAATATCATAATTTTATTGTCTTTTCAGGACATGCAAAAAAGCGGGTCGCTTCGAAATGTTTATGTCTGTAGAAAGTCTCACACTTCATAGGTCTGACAAGAATGGACAGGTCTTAACATTTCTACGGGTACCTACTTTAGGCTGAGTTACGTGACATGCGTGACAAGGAATAGCACATTGTCCGCGTATGTAAATGCGTTTTCACGCATGTCTTTGGTTTTCTAGAGTACTTTGACCTACTGTGACGAATGAGTGGTTAAGTTTATTGAGAATAATGACGAGTTTTACTCGGCTTCGTTAAGGTTTCCGGGTTTTGATGATTACAGAAGGTGCGTGACCATTCATCGTTCCGTCAGCACAGATGTAGCATGAAATAGTGCATATCAAAGAAGCAATAGGCAAAGCAATAAAGTTCGAAGGTCCGGTAGAATTTTCCTAAGTATGCATCATGGTAATTGTTGATTTAGTGTTGACCCCGTACAAGGTAGATACGAATAACTAATGTGAGGTCACAGGTTACTGATAGATATTTTGATTCCTACTAATATTAGGTACAAAAGCGCTTATTTGGATATTTCGATCTTTGGTGTTTGCTAATCCAGCACTCAAAAATGGCCCAACAGATTTGGACATACTTAATACAATATAATAATAATTTGGCATACTTATAGAATATAACTAACCTGTGAATCCAGGTAACTTATATACTAATTTTGAGCTTAATTTTAGCGAAAGAGTTTTTGGTCTAGCTAATACATTTCTCAGACAAAAGCGGACCGAAAAAAACTCCATCAGGTGAATTCACCTAATACAAAGCGAACGGTAGAAAAAAATAACTCCAAACAATGTCCAACAAGCACTGAAAAATGTAAAGAAGCTGCATTATGATGCTGTTCGCTTGAAAAGAAAAAATAAAAAGTTTGCTAGTTCAAAGCGATCTCGGAATGCATTAGAAAAGTAAATCATCGCAAAAAGTCCGGTCTAAGAAATACTATTTCATCTTTTGCTTTCCATGTAAGGAAAGTTGTTCTATTTATTATGTAGATATAATTTATTTTTGATATGAAAGGTCAAATAATATCGTTAAACTTCCGTTAATATTGAAAAGGAAGTGCAAGGTGTATAATCATAATTTTGGTATGGTAAGTACAAAAACCTAGTTTATCGTTATTGGTGTTATTTCAATTTCAAGTTCTTTTGGAAATTTTCAATCATCATAAATTAAAATTACATTTACCTGACTCTTCTTCGTCGTTTATTTCATTTTCTTCGTCCTGTGCCCTCGCTTCTTCCGTGTTTTTGCTTCCCGTGAGGTAGATAACGTTGGCTTCTTTGCTGTACTTGTTAACATCCACATTGTTCTTTTTAAAACACACACCACTTGCTAAGTTCACATCACCGTCAAATTTCAAACTGTCATCTAAGTAACTATAAACGTTCTTCTGCAAACAACTCACTGAAGGACTCTTAGTGCACTTGTTTAATATATCGTCCCACAAATTGTTACCGGTCCGGAACGTTCCGTTTTGATACACGTCACTAAAAAAAGATTTGCCTAGTGTTCTTCCTATGATTCTCATTCGTGCTGCCATATCATAATGTTTTGGTGCCACGTCATCATTCGTTACGTTTTCACTACTTTCAGATATTTTTATGTTCACAAGTAATATTAAAACTATTGCGATTTTAAATATATTAGTTACTCCTATCCTCCGGTTTTGCCTCTCTTGGGATGCGCTCGGGCACACATAGCGGCGATCTGTCGCCATTGTCACAGCATTACTGTTCGAACACGATACTTGTTTCACTTCATATATTTCAAATGCTACCACACGAACAATTTTTGTAGGCAGTCACGTATAAGCTCATTAATTCCATTCTTTTTTGGTAAATTATGAATTTTAATACTCGAAAGTTGGTCGAGTATTTGTATTGTTCGAGTCTTCAGTGTCAGTCTCCTTGTGGCAAATTGTGCTCAGCCGTTTGAACCCAATTTGAGTTGACATCGTAACTGTAAAAAGAAAACAGGAAATTAAATGACAAAGCAATACAAAAGTCATATCACATAATTTAACTTCAAAAAGCAAACAATACGACAGGTGTAATAAGTATTTTGACATAAGCAATTGTTACACGTATTTTTCACACAGCAGTTACTCTTTTAGGATAAGTGCAAGTTAAACAATCGGTTTAACTGACCGCATAATTACAAATGAAATTTAGATGTAGAAAATTGATTAAGGCTGCGATTTGTCGATCGAAAGTTAACAGTTTTTAACTTGAAGTACTTAATTGAACTGTTTGCTCTATTACTATGACACAAAGGTCCAAACTGAAACACTTAAAATGAGCGTGACAATTATCGTTAAATTCGATGAATAAAACCAGTAACTGCATGAAAAGAGGAAATAATTGAATTGTAAAAACTAAATGATTGCCACGCGAGCGCAGTGGCATAATTTAATTACTAGGCGCTTTAATTTAAATCAGCCGCTATAAAAAGCCCAACATGTCATGAATAGTACGTTTTGTTTTGCTTAGAAAATTATACTTAAGAAAAATAAAAATTAACAATATGAAGGTATAGATTTTTAAAACTTTTACAATAGACTCAATAACTTCTTTTTATTTATCTATACATTTAATAAACAAAAATTAAATAAAAACAGTAAAAGCTTAGGACTAACTTAAATCTAACTAGAACTAACTAAAGCTAAAGGTAAAAAATCTATCCCAAGTCGCCGCCAATGGGGAGAGTGCCCAGAAGGCTGGCAGCATTGCCACGTTGGATGGCAATGCTGATTCGCTGAGCGAAGTATTGGCCAGCCCTCTGGTCACGGGAGGCCTCTATTAGGCGCGCCGAAAGATCTTTATATAGACTAAGACTTTTAACCTACGGATGAACTACATTGCAATAACTGTTTCTTGTTTCTGAATCAGGTTTTGTCCATTATAAATATACATGAGCTGAGCTTAAGAATACCTATTCTGATAGAAGTAGTTAAGATCTAACAATACTTAACTTTAATTTACATCAGGAGTCAAGGTCGCTACAATGTTCATTCAACCCAAGACAAATCAAAAATGCGAAACTAATTCTAAAAATAAATTGAACTATTGTGTTGACAAACGAAGAATCACACTTTTACTAATATTTAACAGCGAAGAATTGCAATTAGAAGATTTATAAATTTTATGAGCAAGCTTTGCTTTTTGGCCCATGGGGTCTTTCCATTCCGTGGCAATGAATGTGAAATCGAGTCTGAACGGGTTACGTACTGATGTTCGAATACGTTGAAGCTTATCGAGGCCAAAAGACAAAATTGTGTGAGATATGTTTATTTCCGCCAGAAATCTAATTTTTTACCTGAGACTTCCACTAGCAATTAAAATATTTAAGAGTTTCAGTTTCAATAATAAAGACCAATAAAATATAATAATTAAAATTTAGAAAAATTTAATGTGGCAGGGTAAATGATAAACTATTTTATAGATAAAAACATCTCATTTTTCATTGTCCTGATTTTTTTTTTACCAAAATACTGCCGACATGTCTTAAAACTGTCTTTTGCATGACATTGGCAAACTTGAACCCCAATACACAGAGCCACATTTTTGAAAAACTACGGCCCAAAGGGTCATACTCAGCGTAAGAAACAACAGTTATGTAGACATAAAATTCGCAACTCCGAGTCAGCAACCTTAAGATTTATTTAAATAGGCCGAAACTTCGCCTGGTGTCACACACGCCAATGTAGGCTTGACTAAAAAATATATTATTGGTTGTAGACCCTTAACCATATCCACAGGGAGAGTCGCCCACAAAAAAATGTGTACGACCCCGAAACGTTTTTCTAATTTTAAAAGCTGCCACATTGCAGCATTCGACGCTATATTATAGGTTGTCTTGACGTGACTTTGTATTCCGCACGAAAAGACAGCGTATTGAAAGGTGCGTTTAAACGGCGCGCAAATACGCGAGCCGAGCCCAACTCGGCTCGTGATTCAGCGCGCCACGCGCCGTTTAAACAGCCACGCTCGGTGCGGCTCGGCTCGGCTCGGCAAAGTTCGTACGATCCATCGCTTGTCGGTTTTTCGACACGGATCAAAGGCGCGCGCGCCATCTTCGGCTCGGCTTGTGTTAATACGCGCCGTCTAAACAGATGGTACAGAGCGCGTGTTGGAGGATGTCGCCAATTTTGAGTTTTTAGCGAAGTTTATTAATTTAAAGAATTGGGACGAGATGGAGTGGAACAATGAAATGGTTCAACTTTTCATTGAATTGTATGAAGACTCTTATACAATGACACCATCCACCATCGTCTTCTTCGTCTTTCTTTTTTTTTTAAATACTCACCACCGAGCAAAATAACAGTTGCTGCTGCGGCAGCGAGGCGTTTTCGTTTATCCATATTTAGAACGGCCAAGCGGACGGCGCGGTTCAACAGGTCGCGATGTTGTGACCCACGTGCCGCCGCGCCGCGCCGTGTATACGAGCAGGCTTGCGTTCGGATTTAGCCGAGCCGTATCTAGACGGACGGCTCGGCTCGCGTAGGATCGTGCTATCCCGCGCCGTTTAAACGCACCTAGATGATACAATGTGATCATCACTACTTAACTTATACGATCACTTTAAACAAACGCTATGTCAAACACGCAAACGTGATAGTAATATTACCATTGCCCAGGCCCATCACATTTCAAAGTAATCTAAATTTTTCAAGGCCATCTTAATGAAGGTAAGTAAACCCGATAGAACTAGTTTCTGGGCCATCATCTTGCTCCTATTTAGTTGACACGTCTAACTTGTTTCTGAGGGCATTGGAATCTAGAGATAAAGTGCAGATGTTAAGGAATAAAGTAACTTTGAAGAAGGCATTTTTAAAAACATACAGTTTCATAGTTTTTGCGTTGAATATTTCTACTCAGAAAGAAAATGATTTGTGATTTCACTTCGGGGATTTTACAAAAAGTAGATAATTTAAAAGAAATATGACTTATTGATTACTTCGTGTCGTCTGAGTTTCAAATGAAATTACCAACAACATTGTCATAGAGGAAAAAATTGGAGCAGAAAAATACTTAGGTACTAAGAAATAACTTACATACATTGTAGTGATATACTACAAAGGGAAACTGAACAAGTGCCATTATTAGGATCTTGTTAATTATTACGGTTCACAAGATACCGGTAAACTGGGATAACTTTAGGAAATTTTGGGGCTACTTTGATAGATTTAAAATGGTTATAAAAATGTAAATATTAATAGCTCGATTGAGCAAATGACGTAAAAAGTTAGGTATAGGTACTATCAAGGTAGTTATTTCACTGCCACAGATGGCCTGAAAAATAAGGACACGACACGGCGTAAAAACTGTTTTCCAAAGTAGCCCCTGCATTTGAAAGTAACAATACAATACAAGTTAGCTATGAAGTACGAAATACAATACAATACAATACAATACAATACAATGACTCTTTATTGTACACCAGGAATAGTAAGCAATACAGAAAACAGGTACACAGAGAGTAAGTTACAAGGTAAGCAATAGGCGGCCTTATCGCTTAAGAGCGATCTCTTCCAGGCAACCCTTTACCAGAAAGAAGGAAGGACTAGTTTACAGCAGGTGGTGCATCAACAGTGGATCAGAAAATTAAAACGCAACAAAAAATAGTACATCTACTCATACATATATCGTACATATAATAAGTACACGTCTAAAACAAATATAAGCATTGGGATAAACAGCCACATATAAATAAATAAACTATAACAAAGCTAATAATTACAAGAAGACAGATAGTACACCTTAAGCATTGATTTAAAGATTACCCCAGTTTACGGTACCGCTTTGTATCAGACTGGACCGACTAACGTATAGACTAACGTATAGACAGAGGAGCTTATAGTATGTTACAGGACTAGTGCCCTTAACGAAGTTGTTCAAGTTGAATTAAAAAGGTTTAAAAAACTAAATTGAAAGGAAAATGACTAAAGAAGCCTTAATCAGATTAGGTTATGGAAGTAAGGTAAAATTGGCATGACTTTCTATTTCACTTCTCTTTTTTAGCGTTTTTTGCAACCTTTGACAACTTTGAGTAATGCATATTTTCGCAATTGTTCTAGCAGGTTAATGATCTTTCTAGATTTCCAAAACATTATAATTTCCTAGTTAGTTAGTTTAGCTTTATTGAAATCTCAAAAATATCTAGAAACCATTATGTTCTCTAAGTCATTAGTAGTATTATACCGGCAAAGAGAACACGCGTGTGAAAGAACAAAAGAACGTTCCGTAGTAATTAAAATTTACGGAAGAAAGATAATTATTAAATTTTAAATGTAATGTGGTTTATAGAGGTAATAGAGTAAATAAATTAAAACAAAATCATTTTTTAAAAATAACAAAACGTTGTGCCAAGAATTTCCATTACGTAAGTACCTGATGCAATGAAAAGTAGACAAGATAATGATAAATTATTAACAGCTAGTAATAATGGATGGATTATGGATTATGGATATGGATTATGTGCCTAAATGTGTCATTTATCCGAAATAAATATTTTTGAATTTGAATTTGAATAAATTGTGAACTACAACAATTCCTACTAACTCAATGATTTTTTTTGCAAAGAGCCTTCACTACACCGACAACGCACTGGTATCGCGTAAGGCGCTTCGAGTGTCTATGGACAGTGGTGTTCATTTAACATCAGATGACCCACTAGTTCGTTTGTCTGGCCTCTCTCTATCTTAAAATCGTAAATTCAAAAAAGTGCCTAATTCTTAACCTTCATAATATTACTCAATTCATCATTGTAATATTTTTAAATAAGAAATATCATCGCAGCCACAGGTCATTTGATAAAGTATTATGGTTAATCGTTTCATTTTTATTCATCCTTTCGTTCCTTCCGTTTCGTTAACTTCGCCTGTAGAAGCAAATTATCTAGCAAACTGGTTTGCCGGATGACCAACAGACACACTTTGCGAGCATACTTTTAATGGATTGACTTGAGTTTCCTTTGCATTTTTTCCTGTTCTTTTATCGGTCTCAGCTATTGGTTAAAATGGAGCTACAGTCATGGTTGCAGTTACTTTTATTTTCGTTTATATAATTTAGTTGCTTTAGATCTCAGAAATATGCTAATGAAGTTCATTGTATTAAAGCTTTAAGTATTTAGTTTTTATTTATGTTTTAGTTGAGTTATTATTATCCTTACTAATATTATAAAGGCGAAAGTAACTCTGTCGATCTGTTTGGCTGGTTAGATCAATTTACCAAAATCGTAATTTCCTTGTAGCAAAATTTCCGTTCGCAGATTTTCCTAAATGCTTTTTTTCTCACCATAGTTTTTTACTGAAGCTTATTTTCACAGTAGCGTTTTTTCCAATTTGAATTGACAAAGAAACAGTGTCGACAGAGCTCCGCTCAGGCGGAGCTCCTTCTTCTGTGTGCTTTTGCCCTTCGGGCCGATGAAAACTTAACATAACCTAAACCACAGCAGATCGACTTGTCGGCAACCCGCTAGTTTCTGGTCGTTTGGATCCCCTTTCCTTGCGAAGAGACGTAGGTTCTCTTTGTGTGCTCTACAGGCTCTACTACGGGGAGTGCTCCGAGGAGCTATTCAATTTATTACCAGCTACGGGCTTCCACTATCGCACGTCGCGCCGTAAGTCTGCGTTCCACCGTCACCACCTTGATGAATATACATCTACAACTGTGCGTTTCCGTCGGCATTTTCTGCCACGCACAGTTAAATTGTGGAATCAACTCCCGTCTACGGTGTTTCCAACTAACTATGACATCGGGTCCTTCAAGAAAAGAGTGTATTGTTCCCTTAAAGGCCGGCAACGGACTAGTGACCCTTCTGGGGTTTCTGGTTCTCATGGGTGGTGGTGATCGCTTACCAACAGGTGACCCACTTGCTCGTTTGCCTTCCTCTATAAATAAAAAAAAAAAAAAAAACCTACCTATGTTTCTCTGTCAATTCAAATTGGAAAAAAACGCTACTATGAAAATAAGCTTCAGTAAAAAACTAAGGTGAGAGAAAAGCATTTAGGAAAATCTGCGAACGGAAATTTTGCTACAAGGAAATTACGCTTTTGATAAATTGCTCTAACCGGTCGACTACTTGTCAGGGCGTCACCTGGATACGTTTGTTGACATGTTTTGGTTGTCACTTGAAAATATATTGTGATGAACGAATTATTTTATTGAACTTGTTTAAAGTTGCACAGTAGCGCCATCTCTTGTCCAGGTGAGCGGTTAGTTCCGAAGGAGTGTTAAAATCTCTCGATGAGGGTGTAACATAGATGTGCGTTTGTCACTGCATAAGGTGATGATTTAGCAGATTGAAATGTATGATGTATAGGAAAGATTCGTGTCTAATCTCTAGACCAGTGGTGGTGTAGGGGTATGGCACGCGGCACGGAATGCTGAGGACCTGGGTTCGATTCCCAGCATTGGTCTTTTTTCTGGGGTTTTTTCTGTGCATCTATATTTCAGTTTGTATTTAGTACGAAATGTATGATTTCACGGGATGACCGTAAAAGTAATAAAAAAAAATGAAGTTGAAAAAATAAGTACAAAAAAAGATACTTCATAGCTAACTTGTTTGAATTTCATTAAGTTTTTATATTTTGGCGACGATGGCTGAATATTAAATTAATCGCCTCAATCGCTTACGAGCGGCATTACGAAATTATGCTCGCAATGGAAGAAATACAAATTACATCAGATTTCGAAGTAAGTCAAAGATTGTCAAATCTTGAAAATTAAGAGAAATAGTTCGATATTATTCAAAGTGATACCGAAGCACAGACAGAATTTAGAAGCAGAAGTCGAACTACGGCACACAACTGAATCAAGAACTTAATCAAGTTTAATTAAAGTGAATAAAATTAATCTATCATTTATATTTACATCCCATTTTACCTGTCAACTGCTCTGCGACTCACGCGCAGGGTGGATTATTCTCCACGCAAAAATCTCAAGCACGCGCCTATGGAAAGCGGAACGATGCACGTTAGCTACAGATTCTTATTAATCAACTACATTTACTATTTTGGCCAATTACTAACCACCGCAAACGATCTAATTTACCTCGTTAGAACATCATTTTGGAGTTGGACGCATTTGTTGTATTACGATAGAAAATATTATTATGGTTTCACTGTTCTATGAGTTCAAGCTCACTTTCCTTTTCATTCATTAGTATTCAGAGAGTTGCGATTATCATATTTTTACTAGCAGCATCATTATTTGCCAAACACTAAGTAGATCAAGTTTACGTTTACGCTTACGTTTTCTACGTCGGTTTTAATATTTTGATCAGAATCGTAGAAACAACAGAAGTAATAATTTCAATTTTCACAGAAGCAGTCAGTTATTAAATGCCATGCAATACTTGTATGTGATTCACGGTTACGGTTAATTTTTATTTCTTTAAAATAACAAGGGCAGTTGAAACAACACAGAAAAGCAACGAATACGAGTAATGCATGCAATTTATAAAAGCAACGAATATCCAATCAAGATTTCACTGGTCCCCCCACTAGACAATGCCTGTCTCGAAGGTAATTAAATTAAGGTCGATTCATATTTACGAACATCGGGCGTGTCAGACACGTGCCGTATCAGACACTGACAACATATTATTTACTAAACTAAACGGGACTTATCACGCACTAAATATTTATTTATTTACCTCGACGTTTCGGCCACATTGCAGCAACCGTGGTCACGAGTCAACTGAAGTGTAGGGTGTCAAGTTCGTTTAGCCGCACGAGTCTTTCGAACTACCCGCACTTGATCCCGATTAGAATCAGCACCCGTATCTTTACTTTATGAGTGAAAATCACGAAAGTTTAAAACAGTATAACATATTATTTGCTGGTCGGGCACGGCCCGTGTCTGCGCTGTCCTGTTACGATAGATAGTATGAATTCGTTAATACAGTAGAAGAAATGTTTACTCCATGTATATACGGATAAGTATGTAACAAACTGTCCTCAGAGTTCAAAGAAATGCAAACATCTAATTTTAAGAAAAGTGTCACAAACTGGTTGCTGCAAAATTGCTTCTACAATCTTGCCGAATATTTTAATTGTAATAAGTAATTTGGTTCGATTTTAATGAATATGACTGCTCGCTTGTACATTTTTCTTCTTTGTTAATTTAATTTATAATTTTATACATTAGAATATTGCAATTAGACTGAATTTATGTTTGATTTGAAATGTAGTTATTAGTATTATTTCTCGATTTAGTTTATTTTTGTTTCTATACAATTTTTTGATTGATTTTTTTTTTTAGTATTGTGTAACTGTAAAATGTAATTATATTAGTTGTCAGATTATCTAATGTTTGCATGCTTAGTTAATTAAGCGGAATGTATCGGATTTTTTATATTGATTTTACCACCTGACCTTGTATTACGACATTCTTGCAAATAAATGATTTATGATGATGATTATGACAGAAACTGTATAGAAAAACATTACTTTGTCTGCCACGGTACGTGCCTGACACGCTCGGTGTTCGTAGATTATGAATCGACCTTTATAAGTAGACTAGCTTTTGCCCGCGGCTTCGCTCGCGTGTACCAAGATATCAAGCAAGCAAGCATACAGGCAAGCAAGAAAGCATGCAAGCAAGCACGCAAGCAATATGCAAGCAAGCATGCATGCATTACAGTATAAACTTTTGAATTATGAAATTTTACCTTTCTACAGCCAGTAAAACGCAAAATCCCGTTTTTTCTCGATCCCGTAAGAATTTCGGGAAATGCTTTATTAATGCTCCCCTACACTCCCCAAGGAACCCACTTGCCTAATTTCAGCTTTCTACGACCAGTAAAACGAAAAATCCCGTTTTTTTACGTTCCCGTGGGAATTTCAGAAAGTTCTCTCTCAATGCTCCTCTGCACTCCCGAAGCAACCTACATGCCGAATTTCAGCTTTCTACGACCAGTAAAACGAAAACTCCCGTTTTTCCTTATCCAGTGGGAATTTCTGAAAATCCTTAAAATTGTTTTTTACTATTATAATTACCTACTTCTATGCCAAATTTGAAGAGTCTAGTAATTATAGTTCATAGGATTCCGTTGAACTGAATATATAAATCCCGTTTTTTCCTTATCCCGTAAAAATTTTGAAAAATCCTGAAATTAATGTTTTAACTAATGTAATACCTACTTGTGTATCAAATTTGAAGAGTCTAGTTATTATAGTTACTGAGATAGGGTCACTCGGAATCCAATATATAAATCCCGTTCCCGTGGGAATTCACAAAAATCCTTTCTTAGTGGATACCTACATTGTATAAGGTATCTATGTGCAAAATTTCAAGTTTCTAGGTCCAGTGGTTTGGGCTATACATTAAAAACGACACCCATATTGATATTTAGACATTTCAACCCCATCGCACCCCATCCAGGGAGGTGGTATTTTACGTCCGCCACGTCGGATTTTAAAACCGTTGTTGTTTTCATAACCAGCGACCCGATAAACCATAGAAACAACACCCATGTTGATTTTCAGACTTTGTTACCCCTTTCCCCCCCTTTTAGGGGTTGAACTCTCAAAAAACCTGAAACACGTGTTTACTCATTTCTCATTAGGAGTATTTCTGTGAAGTTTCGAATAAAATAGTCGAACTAATCTTGTTTCCCCATACAAACTTTGAACCCCCTTTTTACCCCTTAGGGAGTGAATTTTGAAAAATCCTTTCTTAGTGCACCCCTAGACCTTATAAGGAACCTACATGCCAAATTTGGAATCTCTAGGCCCAGTGGTTTGGGCTGTGCGTTGATATGTCAGTCAGTCAGTCAGTCAGTCAGTCAGTCAGTTTCTTCTTTTATATATTAAGAAGATATGTATGTTCTTTTCTATACTGTGTTTAATAGCTATATTAACAAGTTAAATAGGTACTATATTTCAAACTAAATACAAACTGAAATATAGATGCACAGAAAAAACCCCAGAAAAAAGACCAATGCTGGGAATCGAACCCAGGTTCTCAGCATTCCGTACTGCGTGCTTACCCCTACACCATCACTATATTTCAGTTTTTATTTAGTTTGAAATATATAGTTTCACGGGATGACCGTAAAAGTAATAAAAAATGAAGTTGAAAAAATAAATACAAAAGATACTTCATACCTAACTTGTTAAATAGGTACATTATCCTCCTTTACATTGTTAAGTAAAGCCAGATTCGTGAGTGAATGTGATCAGACTTTTGATTTCGAGAGCATCGCAGTGAAATTACGCCTGGTGCATCCGACCGGCATACCTGCGGTTTTCCCGTCGTGTAGGTAAATTAATTTGAATCATTAATTATCTTCAGCATTGTTAGTTTCGTTACTTTATACATCTTGTGTGTGTTTGTCATTTTTTCTCGCTAAAACGACTACACGAAAATGTTTAAACCCAGGTAAAACTGAAATTGGGCGCCCTTGCCAAGAATATCGCCAAGATAATATACGAGTAAACTGTGTGAGTCCCAACTCGCACTTGACCGGTTTTTTAAATATTTTTATTAGACCTTTCCATATGCGGTTTTCATATGGGTCAAAGTTACGGTATTTCTTCCTGTCTATTGTATTTTCTAATTATTTCATATTAATTAGCTAATTACTTGAAATAATGCCTACTACGTGATAAGGCGTCCATTGAAAAGTTGCAGTCAAATTATCCAAAACAAATTCATTAGCCAAAAAGTCTCAACCAGTTTTCTTACATTCATCAGCTCGTGCGTCATCGTCAACCTGTAAACTTTCACTGCATCCGTCTGCGTGCTAAACTGTTAAACTGACTGTCCTATGGTGTGTAGTGGTCGTTTTATTGCGTAGTAAATTGAGGTTTACTTGTAAACGTAAGCTTTCAAAGCTTTCACAGTAATAAATATCACAAAGAATAGCAAAATCATAAAAAAACAAAACATAGCACCTATATGTCTAGACAGTTGGATACAATATCATTATTTTGCTATTATTGCTATACCGGTTGACTACTAAGCCGTGAACAGTAATTATTGTTTCTAACGCAGCATTTCAAAGCAAATTCAATGCACTAGGTCCTGAAGCAAACAATGAACATTTAATTCACCATTTCAGCGGAAAGACGTCCAAGGTTCGCCAAACAGATCGGTCATGCACCATCTGCATCCAACGCGTTCCCGCAACCTTAATCAGGTCGTCGCTCTATCTTGTTGGAGGGATACCTACATTGAGAGAGAGAGAGAGAGAGAGAGAGAGATGTTTATTTAAACATATTCGATACAAACACAGAAAAAAAAATACATTTGACAGGAAATTTACAAATAAAAAAAAATATATCGAATAGTATAAATTGGGCCCCACTCAGCATAATGTTGTGGCAAGCCACAACGCTGTTTTTCAGAGGGACCCATTTAAAAACTAAACACGAAAACATACTCACTGTGACGACACGAACACCAGCGAATAGTTCGCAACAAAAACCAAATTAGAAGCCGGAAGTAAATATGTATGGCAACACTTGGTCGGCTTAATCGCATTTGAACTTTTAAACCGTAACAAATTAAGCCAAGATTTGTTATGGCTATTGCAGTGAATCATCAACAATTTGAATAATACTGATACTGTAATGCATCACATAACCGCATTGCGTACCGGTCTTTTAGTTAGAGCACGGCAGCATTTCTGATAGCTTTCTCCATCGCCCTCTGAGTGACCTTGAGCTGTCTTATGAGGTCCATCGTTAGCGGCCACGTCTCAGTGCCATAAGTCATCACTGGCAACACACACTGATCAATAACTTTTGACTTAGACTTGAGACACTGCGGTATATTGGACGACAAGATAATTATTGCGAAGCTTCCCGAACGCTGCCCAGCCGAGTCGGATCATCGATTGACCTCTTTCTCGAAGTTGGACCTACCTGATTGGACTGTTAGTCCTTGTCCCAGGTTAGGGTTGCCATCCGTCCGGATAAAGCCGGACAGAGTTAGGCTTTTTGATCTCTTGTCCGGCCAAATTTGGCTGCGTCCGGCTCGTCCGGCTTTCGTTAGGCTTTTTATTACTATCGCACTGCGCGCGCGCACGGCCTTGCCCAGTCTTGCCACGCCGCCCCCGCCCGCATCGGACGGACACATACACACACTCAACAATCCCTTTTTTTAGCATCCGGCTTTGGAATTCAAAAGTCCCACTTTTAAATGTGTGTTTTATTCGATATTTTTGTCAAAAATCCCTAATTTTTCTTAATGACCGGCTTTTTAACCCAAAGTCCGGCTTTTTTGACAGGTAAGTTCGGCTTTTTGATTTTTAGAGATGGCAACCCTATCCCAGGTAGATAATATACAGGGCGGAAACGATAAGTGATCTCACTCGATTATTTCTAAACTGTACAAGATATCGAAAAACTGGTTACTGATCCTGAAAGTGCTTCACGAGCTCTATCAAACGGTTTCAATAATAGGTTACAGAATAAACTGGATCTATCCGAAAATTCAATGTTTCCAGCTTTCATATATTTAGTTCAGCCACATGGCACTCATCTCTTGATAATGCAATAAAAAGTAAGTTTTCCATAAACAATTATTCTAAACTAGCTTTTGCCCGCGGCTTCGCTCGCGTGTACTATGAGTATTCCAAAGAACCAAGATATCAAGCAAGCAAGCATACCGGCAAGCAAGCAAGCAGGTCCACAATTGACCGAGAAATCGGTGAACATACCTACAAAAAAAAAATCATAAAGTGGAATGCATAACCTCCTCCTTTTTTAGAAGTCGGTTAAATTGCCCTTTGCAGCCTACTTACAGTACTTATGAATTTTGAAATTTTAGCTTTCTACAACCAGTAAAACGAAAAATCCTGTTTTTTCCCGTTCCCGTAAGAATTTCGAGAAATGTTTTCTCAATGCTCCCCTACACTCCCCAAGGAACCCACTTGCCAAATTTCAGCTTTCTATGACCAGTAAAACGAAAAAGCCCGTTTTTCCCGTTCCCGTGGGAATTTTGGAAAGTCCTCTCTCAATGCTCCTCGACACTCCCCAAACAACCTACATGCCGAATTTCAGCTTTCTACAACCAGTAAAACGAAAAATCCCGTTTTTTCCCGTTCCCGTTGGAATTTGGGAAAGTCCTCTCTCAATGCTCCTCTACACTCTCTAAGATGATGAGATGGCTGGGCTGGGCTTTCTACGACCAGTAAAACGAAAAATCCTGTTTTTTCCCGTCCCCGTGGGAATTTTGGAAAGTCCTCTCTCAATCCAGCTCTACACTCCCCAAGGAACCCACTTGCCAAATTTCAGCTTTCTATGACCAGTAAAACGAAAAATCCCGTTTTTCCCGTTCCCGTGGGAATTTTGGAAAGTCCTCTCTCAATGCTCCTCTACGCTCCCCAAACGACCTACATGCCGAATTTCAGCTTTCTACGACCAGTAAAACGAAAAATCCCGTTTTTTCCCGTTCCCGTGGGAATATGGGAAAGTCCTCTCTCAATGCTCATCTACACTCCCCAAGCAACCTACATGCCGAATTTCAACTTTCTACGGCCTGTAAAACGAAAAATCCTGTTTTTACCGTTCCCGTAGGAATTTTGAGAAGTCCTCTCTCAATCCAGCTCAACACTCCCCAAACAACCTACATGCCGAATTTCAGCTTTCTACGACCAGTTAAACGAAAAATCCCGTTTTTTCCATATCCCATGGGAATTTATAATTACCTACATCTATGCCAAATTTGAAGAGTCTAGTAATTATAGTTCATAGGATCCCGTTGAACTGAATATATAAATCCAGTTTTTTCCTTATTGTACGTTTTGTCCGTATTGTACGTATTATATGATCGAAGGGTGACAACGTTTCTGCACCAATTGAGTACTTAATACTTGTGTGGTTACCAATTATACAATTCAAATGATCATGGTCAATTCAAATATAATTATTTCGCACAAATTCCGAAAACTCAGAGGTGCGAGCCCGGATTCGAACCGACGACGCTCTGCTTGAGAGGCAAATAGGTCAAACTACTAGGCCACCATGGTTTCGGAAACGGAAAGTATCTATAATGAAATAAAATCATTCTCATTGAGAAAACTTTGAAATCAAATAAGAAAATTATTACTTTTCTATCATAAAATAGTTCTTGTAGTAGCCAAACGGCCAGATATTTTGACTAAGGTGTAAATTTTGTGAAGTTAGGTCGTGTTATTTGGTTCTATATGAGATTATGATAATTTTTGACAGTGCAAGGAAGAGGGTTTCGTCTTGGCAACATTTTACATGAAAATATTTTTGGTAGAATTAAAATTTCTGAAGTTAGACAGTGAAACAATAATTATTGATTCCACGCATCATGCAGATACATCAACTATTAGAAGTCCATTGACTGCAATAGCCCTTCTAATCCAGTTTGGTGTTTAATTTGAAATGAACACGTATAAATATTTCCAACAAAAATGCCTAAAACGAGTTTGTAAAAGAAAGTAGGCGGATGTTTGTTGCAGACTTTGAAATGATCAGACAAATGGTGTCTCAAGAGGTGAATACGAGATAACAAAACATTACGCGACATTTACCATATCTAGTTGTGTCGCGTTGTAAAATTTCAATTTTGGGAAATCCGCCCTTCTTCGTCATAAAAAGAACCTCGTGCAAGTACTTTTAATGGAGAATAATTTATTGGACTTTCATCCTATTTGGCTGTCAATGGCTGATTGGCGTGACTCCTAGCCCACGCGCCGACGCATGAAAAAATGACGACTGTCAGTGGGACACCTAAAATGGAGCTACCAAGAAGTGCAAAAAACATATAATGAAGTAAAAACTTAGCTGTATATGGTCCCAAACCTTTGCCTTTTTTAAAGTGAAAAGAATTAAAAAAAATAAGAACAACTTAAAATGGGGGGGGGGGGGACGGTCGGTGCGGTGCGGAATATGCTTGAATTTAATATAAAAAAAACTGTCGTGAGTAGCGATCAGTGTTCTTAATACGGACGGTCATTACTGTGTAAAAAACTAGATAGTTCTCTCTCTCTCTCTTTCTCTCGGTCTCTGAGTCAGAGTGAAGTTGCTGTGCAGCGTGGTGGTACTATCACAGACTTTACGGACTTTATGGCTTTATTTTTAGGTCTGTTAATCAATTGTTTTCTTTGTAGACCTAATGAGACACAGAAATGAATAAGCCAAGGCTTTTTGGTAATGAACAGCCAGTTTTAGTAATCGAAATTATTATTTTGCAAACTTCTATGCATGTTTTCAGCTTTCTAGGTCCATTGGTTTCGGCAGTATAAGCACTGCCAAACTGATCAAAGGATAGTCACTCAGTTAGCCAACCAGGATTAGTCTATTTGTAATGTTTTCATTATATTAACTAACTGTTGCCCGTGGCTTTGTCTGCGAACAATTCGCTGTCCCGCAGGATGGATGGTAATGTATAGCAATGTCGTAGGATATAAAAACGATCCTACGACATTGCTCCTTAAATTGGAATATGAACAAGTTGAAGCTTATGTATCAATATGAATGAACTCATTGCCTTTTTTTTATTTGTTTCACTCTCTAAAATTTTGGCATGGGAACATACATCTTACATAATTTAGACACGTTTTTGTGATGCCTTGTGTTCATGGATGCGTACTAACTCCTATAATACAAGTTTTTACTTAGCTTAGGAGTTAGAGGGTTTACTGTTGTGTGATTATGTACAACAAAGGTTTCATATATTTTTGTTTGTATTCTGCTGTTTTTCCTACCATAATTGTTACCTGTATTCTTTATATCTTACAAGTTAAGTATGAAGTATCTTTTTCTATTTATTTTTCTTTATATCTTGTTGTACTTTATGAAATAAACTATTATTATTATTATTATTTCCTAAGACTTAAGTTATCTCCGTTCTAAATGTAATCTTTGATTTTGTAATGTGGTGCAACGAGAATCTGGTAAGCTACAGATGTGGTAAACAGACGTAGTATTTTAAAAAATGTGGTATTTTAGGCGCGAGCGGTTATTATGTATTCATCAACTTGTTAATAAGAGGACATAATTCAAACTTAACGAAATTCCGCAAGTCATTAAACTTTCCCAGGAAAATTTACGACTGATTTTCTTTCGATCTAATCAAGAGCATATGATAAAAATAAATTAAGCGAATACATGAATAATTAAAATTAACACGCGTGTTTAAAGTATTTAAATTAGAAAAACTGGATTTAAAAGTGCACTATGTGATACTTTCTTAAATACTACGATTTTATAACAGATATGCATTAATAATTCAAATTCGCGTTTGATTTACAACAGAATGAAAATATGTGGTTAACTCACGTCTTAGCCCTTCTTCGTAGAGCAAAACGATGAGCTACGGATTACGGGTTACGGATTAGCCCGAAACATGTTAAGCTGAACTCGATTATAGACGTGAGTTATACGTATATTTTCACTATAGAGTGCGTTTCACGGTGGTTTCATGCTTAAAGTGATTTTAAACATACATATTTGAATATCTTCAGAAGGCTGTCCTTCCGCACCTTGTGGCTTTTTGCTATCAAAATAAATGTTATTGCGAAAATAACATTTATTTTTTCACTGTCTAGGTAGAGATAAGAGTAAATGGATCTGAAACGTTTCAAATGCCGTATCCCATGTGATAGGAAAAAGGAGAAAAGAAAAAGAAAGAAGAAGGTAGGTAGTAGGTAGATATATAGGTAGAAAAATTTCATGTGTATTATAATTATGTAAAGAAAAATAAAGTCCCTAAATCCAAGTAAATAATGAACATTACCGATGGAAAAAGTAACATTCTCGCCAAGACAAGACCCGGAGACAACTTAACCATATCTAAACTGCTTAAAATCGTTGTACCAGAAGACTGCTTAGTAGGGTGAATTCATCGTGGATGAACTTGAAACACTACAGCTAATTATAAAACAATTTCATATTAAACGTCAATCTTGATACGTCATATAAAATTATCAGTTTGCCTACTTTCGTTACAGCCCCAGTTTGTCACAGCAACCATTTGATGGCTTTCTGAGAATCCACCAGACAACTAATGACGTCTTAGATCCGTGTCAAGTCCCTTACCATGTGCTATGCAAGAAAAATGTAACACACAATGTCATTCGTATTGCAATGGCTGTGGGCAATGACCATTTTATCTGTAGTCGCATTTATATACACTTGGGAATATGATCGTGGTACAACAATAGACCTCAAGATAAATTAAAAACCATGATGGTTTCTTTGCTAAGCATACAAATGTACTTAAACTTGGACGTCAAACACAAGTAAATAGTCAAGGACAATGACATGGGATTCTAATGGAACTAATCCCTTCAAAGATGAAGAATCCGATCCGTTCGCAATTGCTACTGATCGAACACCATATAAGGCATCTGCATCTAAAGTTAAGCAGCCATTATAATATACCTGTTCATATGCCACTATTAATCTTTCAACAAGCGTACTTGTAGTTATGATAACAAGTCTTATGACAATATCGATAATAGCAGTAAATGGTTGCTCTTACGAATTTGAGATGACAAAATGACGAGATTATGCAACTACAATTTTGATACATAACACTTGAACATTACTGGTATCTTTATAAATAAATTGTTTTACATCACAGAAGAATAATATCACCATAGTGTGGAATTACGCTTTAGAGCTTCATCGTAAATAGTTAGGTATTTTCAATTAGCAATTTCTGAAAATAGTGTTCTTCAACCTAGATTCTTAAGTTAAAGGTCTGCGTGGGACGGTTATGCTAATGTAACACAGTATCATCATTCGAGTTTCTCTCAAAAAATGGAAATTCGTCAACGGTGACCTTCTTCACAAAGTGACCCTCCGAATATTCCTGTTGCCAATCCGGTTGAGTGAAAGTGTAAAATAATAAAAACAGGTCGAACTGCGCGACCTTGTTGGGCAAGTTGCAGTTGCCCATAAATATGTAATAAAATGTAAATAATTACAGGCAGCTGTCTTGTGGCTCTTTTCACCCGTAGTTATCCGTTAGTATTCTTAACTCTTGCGGTCATGTTAATAGCTACAAAAGTTTGCGTTTCACACTTCTTAATTGCTTCCTTGGTGGCATCTGCTGGCAACCAAACAATTGTTTCCACAGGTATATCTTCATTGCTGGCGAGAAAGCTTTCAGCAGATACTTTTTGTTTTGCAGTTTTCAATTAATTATGCATTGAATTTTTTGTAATGATTGACGTCGTCGTTAACTTTTGACAAAGTTTCAGAAACGCAAATGTCATTTTTGTTCATACAAATGAAGAATCTACACAAACTGTGCAAATTCATTTGCTAATGGTATACGTAAACAGTCTCGGTCCGTAGACGACTAGAAAGTGTTTGATCAGTGAGCCTCCTCGGGAAATTTGAAGTAGCGTCTACTGGATCATTCAAATTTACATTGAACTTGTATGCGATTTCTGTACAACTTTTGGTATATGTTTACGTACTTCTCTCAATGACGTTTCAATAAGTAGCATCTCATATTTTTTGTCACTTTTGCATTCAATTCATAAATTGAAAATTGTAAATATTGACTGCAATGTTTAAGAAAGAAACAGTTCCATAGTCAACATAATTATCATTGTCTTTAATCAATTGAAGTACCTGAACAAAGTGGTTCTGCTTTATGAATTCAGTGATGACATTGTTACAAACACGACGCATCATATTTCCTTAAATTCTGTTATGTATACTTAATTTTGTCATTTTGAGTCATTTCAGCTTATGTACGTACCACTGTAGGGCATAGGCCTCCTCTCAGAATCAGAGGTCTTGGGCCGTAGTTCCCACGCGGGCCAAATGCGGCTTGTGAACTTCACACACATCATTGAATCTCTTCGCAGGTGTGTGGAGCTTTCTCTCGATGTTTATCCTTCAACATTAAGTTGATGCTTTTCAAATGTAATTTCGCACATAAATTCTGTAAAACTCAGAGATGCGAGCCTGGGCTCAAACCCACAACCCTCTGTCAAACCACTAAGCTACGACGACTAATCATTTAGAAAAACTTTTTGTAACATGAGTTGCTTGGTCGCCCATGGCTAGAAAGTTGCTTCTTCTTCGTAGTGTTCCGTCAATAACCTATTGTTTCTATTCAAGTGAGTATAGGCATACAGTACTGAATTTTATCGTCTTCAACAGAGCGTGAGTTTGCTAGATGCCAGTTCAGTAAATCCCAATCTTAATTCAAATGGCGGGGATTTATTCGAGTGTTTCAACAGCCTCATATATCTAGCCATATTTTTATAAAAATGGCCGTTGATTTTGATGGGGCTTTCGGTTACTTATTAAAGGTCCTGTAACTCTACCATATAACTGGAAGGAAACTGTATCAGAGTCTTCTACCATTTCTTTAAAAATGTGACCAGGGCCCAATTGCATAACAAATTACAAGCCAATAGTATTAGCTATTTTGTATATATTATGTATTCACTAATACTATTCGCTTGTATTTTGTTATGCAATTGGGCCCAGCTAAATGACTTGGTTGAAATGTTCGAATAAATGTCCTGGCGTGATTACAAGATTTCAAGATTTGATGTAAAATTGTTTTCATTGGCTACAATTTATTTCTATGGTTACTATTCTGGCGACATAATCATTTACAGTGAATATTTTATGTCTCTTATTCTTTATGATCTGTTTAATTACTTTCTCTTCTTCTTCTTTTATTAGAATCTTCATTTACCGAGGTCCTGTGCTCTGGGTTCTCTTTTAACAAGCTACGTGCATTATAAGATATGGATAACGAACATGCAACACCAAAGCTGTGTTAGCCTAGTGGTTTGACTCATGGCGTTTCAAGCTGAGGCTCGTGAGTTCGAGTCCGGTCTCACATCTCTGATTTTTTTCTGATATATGTGTGAATTTACATTTGTAGATTTACTAATAGCTTTGCGGTGGATTAAAATCATATTGCAAAATGCTGCATACACCTGCAAAACAATTTTATAGCGTGTGTGTGAAGTTTCCAATCCGCATTGGGCCCGCGTGGTAACTACAGCCTTATGTATTTTTGTCTGAGAGAAGGTCTGTCTCAAGCAGAGGGCCGTATACATGGGTCAGGTAGATGATGTATACCATTGTTGTCTCATGTCTGGTCCATCAAGCATTTCATTCAAGAATCAAATTCTGTTATATCCTGGTTACGTATGTATCAGAATTGCAAAATTTTATAATGTGGCTAAGTAGGTCACGACAGTCCTTATTTACCTACCTGTTTGTATGAGCGTTTACCGACATGCTTTCACTTCATTCTACTCCTTACATCCTTTTGGCAGCACTGCCTTAGGCCTACGTTATTGCTGTCATAACTATTTGTGGTTAGTAGTTTATTAGTTAGACGTTTAATCATTTTAGACTACCTACCCATTAGCAAATTAACATTCATGATTGCAGTTGAAATATTTGTTAGGATTAGAATCGTTTTAATGAACGATAAAAAGACAATAGAAGATGTTTAGTAGAATTACAATATAATATGTATGTATGTAGATGACATTATTGTTTGAGTATTATAGATGTCTTAGTGGTTCGATAGGCCATTGCAACAATTAAATGAGGTCAAAATCCTCGCAAAAATAGCGCTCATCTTTAATGGTTAGTAGAGTGTAAATAACAACAAAACGGTTAATTAAGCCGGAATTAATTAATAAATTAATTAATTACCTTTAATCCATGATTCGCATCCAACTGTCCACTTTCACAAGTCTAAGTTCGTTTGTTTACGTCCCAAACAGTTTATCGTGGAAAGGGGTCAACAGATATAAGGCTTGGCACACATGCACAGCGCGAGGTAGCGGCTAGGTTACTAAGTTTGAGAGATCTCTCGGTTAAGGCCAATGGGTGGGAGGGACTGAGACGGACTAACTCTCCATCGCGCGATATGCGAGTAGTGTTGGCCGCGAGTGTATCGATACTAGAGTTAGACCAAGATAAGTCTGCAACGATTTTGATAGCACAAGCAGTGCAAGTGTTATTTTATACGTCACAATTTCATAGAAGTTTGACGTTTTAGGTAACACTTGCAGTGCGTGTGCTGTCAAAATCGTTCCAGACTTATCTTGGTCTGACTCTATTCGTTGTTAACTGTATAACTGCAAATAAACTAGCTGTTTCCGGCGACTCCGTCTTTGTAGAATAGGGGTATAAAAATAGCTTACGACCTATTTTCAGACCTACCAAGTGCAGAGAAAAAAGTTTCATAAAAATCGGTCAAGCCGTTTAGGAGGAGTTCGATAACAAACACCGAGATTTTTATATATTAGATATCCTAGCTGTTGCCCGCGACTCCGTCTGCGAAGAATACGGGTATGAAAAATAGCTTACGACCTATTCTCAGACCTACCAAATATAGACAAAAAATGTCATTAAAATCGATCGAACCGTTTCGCACGACTTCGATAACTAACACTGGGACACGAGATTTTTATATATTAGAAGAACAAGACAGATAGATAAAAAGAAGAAGAAGATATTAGTGATTATGATAATACTTAACCCATTTTGCACAATTAACAGACTCATGTTTCGATTTAATTTTAAGTGAAGCCTAGGTGAAATTTAGTTACTGTGCATACAGTTTCTCTAATTGCATGGTCTTGAGTCAAAAAATTTAATCGTCAACCCTGAGATAGCAATGACAGTTCCATAGAACTTTGACACTGCTTCATCCTGGGTTAGCGCTTGACTCTAAGTATAGTTAACACCAGTGTAAATCCAGGGTTATTCTTGGTTTATTTTACTCAGTAAAAAAATCTTTATTCTTTTTCTTTCTTGATTATAGACTAATCGACTAAGTTTTTTATATATTACTTGAGTAAATTACATATAAAACACTACAACTTAAACAAACAGAATGTACAAACTTCATACTTTTTAGAGCGTTTTTTTTTTTAAAACTACCGTCAAGTGCAAAAATATGTATCAATTTCATCCTCTCATATTTATGAATCTAAATTCGATGACAACATTCATGACATAAATGACATAAATGACATAATTCATCAGCAATTTTTTGAATGTACTTCCTTAAAACACAGCGTTATCGTATCGAACCTGTTGTTATCGATATATCCCTTTTCATTGCAAATGCCACGTTGACATTCCATACATCTGCCAAAGAAATTATCGTGCAATTGGTTGTGAAATGGTTCCATCCTGGTACGCGATTCAATTTTCTTGACTGTATACGTTTACTTTTAGTTTACCACTGACAGATTGCTTGCCTTCATTTCATTTCCAACTTTAATCCCATACAAATAAAGTAGTTATTACAAAATCTGCAAACGTGGGTAACAGTATTCTAAAATTGGCTTTATTCGTAGGTCGTTAAAAATGAACATGAAATGAAGGCAAATCATCTGTCAGTAGTAAACTTTATGTAATTTTACTGTACTTGTGTCGATGACGACATTTCGATAGACGACAGCACGTCACTATTCGCGACTTTGGCAAACCATGTTCTCCAAGAGCAAGGTGTGGATCTGGGTCTTTGACCGCATACAGCGAGCCTATACCACGTTACGTTTAACTATGGTTTAAATCGCAGCTAACTTGCCACAAGTGATAAGCAGTTCCCGGCCGTACGTCTACTAATCATACCTATCTTTAGAATTCCAAAATCTTTTGAAGAATAACATTTACTTAGCTAGTTCAAAAGTTTGATTTCTATGTGTACCTTGTGTTAACACTTTATTGTAAAAAAAATATAGGTATTGGCAACCGTTGAAATACGTAGTATGTAAGTATATAGGTACAAAGGAAAAAAAAAACAAAATTTTAAGGTAAAAAGGTAAGGAGTATAATGTAAGAAATTTGTTCTTACTCTCTGTTTCTGGCGTTGCCGAGACGCTTGTCGCTCAGTGGTTTTCTTGCAGCATTTTTCTTGCTCGCTGGCACTTCGTGGCCTTACTAGTTACCTATAGTTTGAATTGTAACAGAATTTTCTTGAAAGTTTTGAACAAAATGACATCGAAGGGCGGTAAATGAATTTCTCGGTCGACTAATAGTACTAATACCTACACAACGTGCGTACGGGATGCGTCAGAGATATAAGACGGATTTCTGAGCCAAAAAAATTTTCGCGTACAATTTTTTTTAACATAAAGATAAAAAGACCTTAGAAGGACCTGCAGGTAAATTGTCTTACTCCCTCGCAAGTTCTTATGGGCTGACAATTGGTATCGGAAACAGCCAGCTGTCACAGCTATACAAAAACTGTCATTTCAATCCGAACCCAAGTGTCAAAAAAGTTACATAATTACCCTGCTGGTAACACATTCTAATTTTTTATGACGTTATCTGTTAGAAAAATACTTTTTAGTATTGTAGAGTGGCAACATTGCCTCTCATTAGGGTGTGTTGCAATGCAGAAATTTCCAAAATATTTTTTTGCAAAAAATAAAATATCTCCCTAAGTAATTTTAAGCTAACATGTTTCGGGCTAATCCGTAGCCCTTTTTCCTGGAGCGCACGCCACGGCGGCTGCTCCCAAACGCGCACTACGCGCCACCACTAAAGCAACGCTAATGGTTACGGATTAGCTCGAAACATGTGAGGCTAAACTCGATAAAAGACGTAAGTTATCAGTATTTTTTCAGCGTGAGTCTCATGGTAGTTTTATGTTCAAAGATTTAAACTGGGCTTAGTACCGAGTGCCACTGGCTCTTCGAAAGTGACAGCCCCGGCGCGGGCGGCGACTGATTCATCGAACAAGCGTTGTCCACTAATTTCCGATTTTGTGCATGGCCATTGGAGGTATCTTCTGAGGCTCAAGCCACGCAGATGAGACGTGAGTAGGGTTGCCATAGGTGGTCGGGATTTGGTGGGATTCTCCCGAATTTTTGCGTGTCCTCCCACCTCCTGCAAAAATAAAAAATCTCCCCAAAAACAATTTCATTTTTTACAACAGTAGCTGGTGCCCGCGACTTCGTCCGCATTAATCATTAATCATTGAAGCTCTGCTCCTATTAATCGTAGCGTGATGTTATATAGCCATAGCCTTCCTCGATAAATGGACTATTCAACACAAAAATAATTTTGACACGTGAACTAAAGCCACCCTCGCTCTGCTGGGGTGGCTAAACATCTTGTGCCATTATGGCTTGTATTAGTCCCTCGTTGAATAATCTAATATTGTTGATTATTGGTAATAAATAATATTGCAATGACAAAATAAATTTCTGCTTTTCTTTCGTTGATTTATTTATGTAGACATTTCTATCGGCAGTGGACGATTTAACAATATTTAATTTTAAATGTCGTTGTTTTATTTATTTACCTTAATTTCATTTTTTTTTCTCCCGACTAAAGCCCCAAAATCCCGAAAAATAGTTTTTTCTCCCGATAATAGGGACATTCGATCTGGCAACCCTAGACGTGAGACGGGGGCGCGCCGCGGTCGCGGCGCTCCTGTATCAGTTTTCATACTAAATGTATATTGTATACAGAAGCGTCGCGATCCAAAGCAGACAAGAGACAGGGCGGAGACGCGGCCTGCGAACAAACGACGCGGACTGCGACGCGCCCCCGTCCCACGTCTCTTCTGTGTGGCTTGCGCCTTCGAGCAATTTTATTGACTTTGAAATATGTAAGTAATGACGGCTCCATATATTTTATAATCTCAACGTACTATCATAACAATATCTTAGTTAGGTATCATCGGCAGAATGAGAGGGATCGTGCCGTAGTTCTCACACAGGCCTAGCGCGGATTGTAAACTTCACTCGTACAATTGAATTTCTCTGCCGGTGTGTGCAGCTTTCCTCACGAATACAACATATAAAGTAAATATAGTAATAATAGAATATTTGAAATGTTAAAATAATTCAAAATATTTTTTCGTAAATGCAAAAACATATTCCGATACCGGGAATCGAACCCGAGCCTCCTGGGTGAGAGCCAGGTATCCTAGCCACTAGACCATATCGGATATATAAGCATTAGCGAATTTTTAGTATATAAGATTAAAATTACTTAACAGTAAGTTGTTAGTATTAATCATGCGGTTTATTTGGGGTTGTATGTAACGTGACCGTATACGACTAGGAGACATTATTATTTGTTTTGTTCAAATCGAATAAAACGAAAAACAGTCTCACATTTATTATAAAAGCATGCAGGTAATAATGACAAGGATTAATTTTACAAGCGGTGGAAATACTTGAGCCTTAAAAATAAAGTTTTGATTTCAATAAACTTTACAACCGAAAACCTGTAACCATCTACCTGGTCAAACAACGCCATCTAGTGGTAAAATGGAAAACTCCTTAGCTCACTCTATAGGTATAAACTGAGCGAACGTCGTTATCATTGTTGTGTAACAATCTCGTGTAGTGTTTAAATTCGTTCAAAGTACCCCGTATAGATGGCGCTGTTGTACTAGATATAAGCAAACAATCAAAAGCAAAACTTCTCATTTGGATTTGCATTTACATTCATGTCATGTAAAATATTTCAGTTTGTTGAACAAATTTTAATAGAGAGTAACAAAGAAAAAAAAACATACATAGATATTTATTACATTTTGAGTTTCAGAGGACCGATTTTTGAAATTAAAATCTTTGGAAATTACATTAGAAAACGGAGAAAGAGTGATCTGAAATTAAAATGTGAATTTAGTAGGAGAACATTTATTATTACCACCCTAGTTTATTTTTACAAAATAAACATTTAAGAAGTGCATGTTCATATACAGGGTTATTTGTAATTGACTAGCATCCTTTTAACCCTAAACTCCTACCACTTAAACAAATGTTTTTTGTTTTACGGCTTTTGTCATAACTTAATATTTTTGGTGTAATAACGTTTTGAAAATTTGAGACTACCTCTTATTTTTTTACGATACCTTCTCTGTGTATTTGTATGGGAAAAAAGTGCTTCATTTAAAAAAGTCGTAAAACAAAAAACATTTGTTTGAGTAATAGGAATTCAGGGTTAAGAGGATGTCAGTGAATTACAAATAACCCTGTATTTTTGAGCACAGACTGTTTCGATGTATAATTATTATGATGGCAAGTGATAATGAGAGTGATAATATCAGAATACCTTTCGAAAGTGATGGTGGTGGCTTAACACCACTTTCGAAAGGTACGGTCAAGTGCAAAAATAAGTAGTAGTTTAATCCTCCCATCGTTAACATACCTATACCTACCTTAATTCGATGACATAAGAGCTACGGGACATATTTATGAGCAAGTTGTGTGCACCCATATTTTTACACTTGACTGTACCTATTCTGGTTACACATGTGATTTCAGAAGTGCCTCTCTCGGTCTTGAAATTCAGGGTTGTAAACTACGAAAGTAGTAAGTAACTCTGAGTTAACTGCTAACCCAGGGTAAAGTATGTAGTGCAAAAATGTATGGAACAGTAATGATAAGTAATAATAAATAACACTATTACTATTATAATTTATTGAATCAGGCGTTACTTTGCGGAGGTCCATATTAATGAACTAAAACAATTACTTTGCTCACCCGCGACCTTACAATAGTTACAATAGTTACAATACAACAACAACAATAGTTCGTAACTATTACTATTATGGATGAAATTTTTGAGCCCTAGACCGTACACGTGATCCTAAAACAAAACAAGGGTCGGCAACGCATCCGTAACTCAACTTGCGTTCTGGGTGTTTATGGGCGACGGTGATTGCTTTCCACCAGGTGACTCGCTTGCTCATTTGCCCCCTATCATATAAAAAAAAGCTCAAAGGCAAAAGAAGATAGGTACTATTTTCATGAATTGGATCTTACCCCGGCGCCACACATGTTACAAATGTTTCAACACATATTTGAACACATATTTGATCTATGGTTGATTGTATGGATGTTCAAATAAATAAACATTTTTAATATGTGTGGCGCCGGGGTTAAATAAACCCGTAGTTTTGCAAAGAGATATTTAAGTCCAACTGATCATCTAATATTAGGATTAATTAATAGGTAACAATACGAAGTAAGTAAATCCAAAATTATACATACACGAACGGAGTGCCCGGAGGGGGACCGTACATTTAACTCCGGCCGGGAATCGAACCTGGCTGGGAGTAGTTATATCGGTAACGGACGACCCGGAAGGGGTCGCACGTTTGGCTCCGGCCGGGAATCGAACCTGGCTGGGAGCATTTAGATAGGTAACCCGGACGTCCCGAGAGGGGTCGCACGCTTGGCTCCGACCGGGAATCGAACCCGGTTGGGAGTATTTCAAGGTATACCTCAGAGAATGGGAATCGAGGGAATGAAATAAACAACCTTTTACGAGCTATAAATACGGTGGGATTTTTGGTGTAATCATTTAATTTTAGGGGAAAAGTAATGTGTTATAATAATGTGTCACGTTTTGTTCGCGGAATTAGGAAGAATTCATGTTTTGTTAAGTTTTTTTATTGTAAATGATACTAACTATACTCTATTCTATAAGTTACATACTATATAATACATAATTAAACATCACTATTAATTCGTGGTATTGTTTTTAAAATTATTACGGGTACGGGTATGGTCGGTGGTAGTGGGTCAGAAGGGAAAAATATAAATAAAGACAATTGATTGATTTACCACGTTTACTTATTTATTTCTTTATTAAGTATATTGACTGTTCACACAAGAAAGATAATTATTGATATAGCTGCTATATTACAAAAATAACTTAAAAATGTAATTTAATATTCTAATTTGTCTTATCAGGACAGACTGAACAGTAATCATGCAAATAAATGTATTAAAATTAAATTATACATTCCATGTTACACGAAAACAAATGAATCAACTTTAAACTATGCAACTAAAGTCTTAGGTTAAATAATACTTTAATTAAAATATTACTATTAAACACTTTACTACAAAAATATAAATGATCTAAAGTCCGGCTCAACAATGTTTTCCAAAACGTAAAACTTCATCAAATAAAATAGTCATTCCCATGGATTATCGTCCATCGTTTCATTAACATTATCAGTCATCTTCATAAGCTTCTTCTTGTGCGTTCTGCTTTCTACTGGACCTTCTACTATCTCACCTTTATTGAAATCTTCAGCTGTTATAACTGTTTTCAGCTCTTCAGTCTTCAAATCATTATTAATAGCCTTTGGTTTCTTAGCTTTTTGAATATAACGTAACGGATAGTAAACATATTTCACACCATTAATTATTTTAAATTTAGGATACTTATAATTACCTTTATTCTTAACACGTCCCCCTAGAACTTGATTCATCCAATATAAGTAAGTATTTTGTAATACATCAATGATTCCTCTTTTCTTTCTAGATTTGACATCACTCTGCTTCACTTTGATGACTTCGTCGTTCAAGTTCTTTATTAGAGAGAATGGTTTCTTTCCATTAGCGTTATTGTTGTATCTTACTATAGGTGTTACGTAGGAGATGATAGGTTTGTTTTCTATTTCGGAATTTTCTTCAACATCAGCTATGATAGATCTGCTTTGCCACTGGCCGTTGGCGTCATAGCCACCGCCACCGCCGCCGCCTCCGCCGTAGTCTTGCCCACCTAGTTAAATGAGAAGTTTAATTCTTTAGATATAAGAAACTTCCCCATTGCTTAGTGTTTCAGACTGGTATAATACCTGCAGGCATCCAGGCACCTCCACCGCCGCCACCCGCGGCCCAACCCTGTGAAAAAATGAAGGCAAAATCATCTTAAAGTCACTTTGCTCGTACATTATCTGGGTTAAATTTAATGTTTTGAGATGACTAGAGACAAGTTTCCATGATCTCTTTATTGTAATGAAGGAAAATATTTCTCTCTGTCTAGTTTATCTGATTTGGTGTAATAGATCGCTTCAAGGGGAAAATTTGTTTTTTATTATTTGTATGGTATAGGGTTACCTACAATTATTCATAAGTTTGTGATGATCTTTACTTGGAACGCGCCATATTAAAGAAAGAAACGTTTGATGTGGGCTCATTTCTGTTTATGACCTTTTACAACTCTCGCAAGTCACGAAATCGAGCGCGCTTTGCTCGTATTTAAATGTGTATATAAGATTGAATGTGCGTAATCTTTGTGTTGAATGATAAATTTGTTGCATATTTATTTGTATTTTTTATACTAACTATACTCAATTTTGCTCTCACTCGCACTATACCTTTTATTGACTCTTTATTTACTAAGTGTAATTGCTGTTGTATTACCGTAGGCGTTTTGTAAGATTAATTAAAGAGCTGCACTAAGATTAAAACTTTTAAATTTTTGCGGGATTGGGTACAAGTATCAGTTCTTAGTATCACATATTCCAACGCTTCAATATTACTTACGTCACCACCACCTCCTCCTCCTCCGCCGCCACCACCGCCCCCTTTCTTCTCTAAAAGCTTCATGAGTAGCATCATCTGAAATATATTCAGTAAATTAGTGCAAATTTTACTTCATATCATTTTTGTACGTCACTATTGGCGTGACATGTGTTACTTTAATCTGCCATTCTGTATTGTTGTCACTTGTATGTACGGTCAAGTGCAAAAATAAGTATCGATTTATTCCTCCCATCGTTATATACCTATACCTTAATTCGACGACATAAGAGCTATGGGACATATTTATGAGCAAGTTGTGTGCACCCATATTTTTACACTTGACTGTACATACTATGTTTCAGTAAATAAAGTATTCTATTCTATCATTATTTATTTTAACGTAACATAGATAACGAAACTTGCCTTTGATATCATGAAGGACATCATACTAAACATCATCCCCTTAAATGACATCATGCCCATCATGCCCATCATCGCTGGAATCATCTGAAAGAAGACGTCTTCAAAAATATTGTGTCAATTAAAATATCCTTTCTAAGTTTTGACTGACCTACCTATATTCTAAGTAGTGCTTAGTAATAACTAACGATTAGAGACTACGTTGTTTAATGCGAAGGTTATAAGTTGAATCTTCATAGAAAAAAAAACTTTATCACACTGTTGAAAATTATTTTCATGCTTACCATCATCATTTTCATTTTCATGCACATCATAGCCATCATCATCATTTTCTTTTTCCCATCATCATGGCCGCCGCCCCCGCCGCCCCCTCCACCTTTCCGTTTCTTTCTACCGACAAATTCGTCAACTGTAATATCAGAATAAATTATTCTATATTTAATCAAAATTTTAATCACAGTAATTGTAGTATCGCTGCCCTCAGTCACCAGCAAGGGATATCTGACGCGCTGTTAACTAAGAGGATTCAGAATGCCTCTGGTAAAATTCACTTACTAATTACTTTTAATTTCTCAATGGCAAATATTTTAAAATAAGCATCACCACACTTACCAGTATGTGAAACTGCGATATCTTTGCCCAATGCTTTGAAACGTAGAATGTGGTTATCGAAAAACCTATTGACTGCATTATCTATATCCAAAGACAGTTCTTCCGGATCGCTTTTCACTATTGATTTTTCAACCATGCCAGTCTCAAGTTCAGTTGTATTAACTTTAACTGAAATGTGAAGTACCTATTATTAAGACATTAACATTCATAATATTTGTATCTGTTTAATATTTATAACTGCCACTTTATTTTTACTATGTTTGAAATACGGATAAATCACAAAAACATTATACTACATGTACGTTTAACTTACCAAATTTAACATATTCTCCTATAACAGATATTTCACTTAAATCGTTCAGCTTCTGTAGATACAGAAGCGTTTTCTTCTGCAAACAAGAATAAGACAAATACAGGAAGCATTCCGTATAAACACCTTTGAACGCATCAGCCGACGTGTCTACATCATTATTAACTTCACTTATTTCTTCACTAGCATTGTCACTCTTCATTTTGAGAACCGAAGCATTAACTATCGCAATAAGAAGAACAACAACAATAACTTTATCCAAAGCCATTGCGTTTGAGAAAAGGGAAACAAATGAAAAACCAAGTAGTGGGTTAGCGTTATTTATTTACTTTGTGTTTATAGGATTTCAGGTCAAAAGTCAAGGTATGTGGGTGAAAACATGTCATTTACTTTGAGCTGAGAAATACGCGGATCTTGTTTGTGGTCGCCTAGGGGTAGGACTTAACTTAAACGTAAACCACGTTTTGTGAGACGTCGAGATAGTCGGTTAGATCTTATGATAAATGTGGTAAGAACTATAATGGATCTGTATTACTGTTGATTGACTGTCAGTTGTGATAGCACGGTGATGATAAAATGATAGAACTATTTGAGTGAAGAATTTCTCAACGTTTTTTTTTTTATGTTGATTACGGAATATCTGAATTTCATGATAAGCCTTTTTTTCGCAAGTTTAAGTTTTACTATCTAAAATTTGATTTAAAAAACAAAAAAAAGAACTTAAATAAATTTAACTAAAATTAGGAACTTACTTTTTTACATAAAGCTGACCCGTGCCGTGGTTGACCCATATCTCACCTGATGGAAAGTGAAGATTACGCTAAAAATGTATCTCACTGGCTCAGTAACAGTCAATTCACTCTAGCCTTGAAGAGCCCTACGTTGTATCTATCTGGAAATACACATGACTAAATTATGTAAATACTTTATGTATGTATGTAAACACTTTATTGTACATAAAACACAAAAATAATACAAAAAACATCATAACAAACTAGCTGTTGCCCGCGACTCCGTCTGCAAAGAATACGTTTAACGCTATCCCGCGCGAACTATGCAGTTCTCCCAAATAAAAACTATCTTATGTCTATCCCAGGGTCTTAAACTATCTTCATACCAAATTTCATCTAAATCGGATCAGCGGTTCAAGCGTGAAGAGGTAACAGATAGACAGATACACTTTCGCATTTATAATATTAGTATTGACTTCTATCTTCTAATATATAAATATCTTGTGTCACGGTGTTTGTTATCGAATTCGTCCGAAACGGCTTGACCGATTTTTATGAAACTTTTTTTTCTGTTTTCTGTGTAGGTCTGAGAATAGGTCGTAGGCTATAAATTTATATGGCAAAACAACGTTTGCTGGGTCAGCTAGTCTTGTATATAAAAATCTCGTGTCACGGTGTTTGTTATCGAACTTCTCCGAAACGGCTTGACCGATTTCTATTATTTTTTTTTCTCCGTATTCGGTAGGACTAAGAATAGGTTGTAGGCTAATTTTTATACCCCTAATATGGCAAAACAACGTTTGCCGGGTCAGCTAGTCTAATATATAAAAATCTCGTGTCACGGTGTTATTTATCGAACTCCTCCGAAACGGCTTGACCGATTTTTATGAATCTTTTTTCTCTGTATTGGCTATTTTTTATACCCCTATTCTTCGCAAACGGAGTCGCGAGCAACAGCTAGTATTAGTATAATATTACTATATGGATAGACCCCGTGGCATTGTGCCCAAAGTCTGGCAGAGTTTCCTCGATTAAAAACATCTATTTTTAATAATTTAAACTAAATTATTTCATTCGATATTTTTCAATTTTTCTATTCTGTTACCTTTGGTTACTTTGTAACCAACCTTGTGCCTTACCCATCGTTACTGCTTTCCATTGTAAGTGTCGGAATATACCTTTATATTTTATTGATTTTTTTATTGTCTTTGAGGCTGATATTATTATAGAATCAATTCTATAGATTCCAACGACATTGTCATAACCACAGCTCGTGAATGAAATCTTTGTAGAAGGGATGTCCTAGGAACTTTCATAACAAAGATAAGTACGTAATTATGTATAAGACAAAATACCTAATTATTATACTTTTAATGAACGTCACATAATTATTTTGGTTTGTGTAAAAAAAATGGTTTTTCAACGAACGAACAAGTGAACGAGTGAACTTGATGGTAAATTAGCAATAGTGAGCATCATCACCTGTGGACACCCGCAACACCAAAGGTTTGCAAATGCGCTGCTAGCTTAGGGAACTAAGATAAAGTACCTCACGTGTTACTAATTTCATGGTATTGAATTGTAATTGTTTAGTAAACTTTTATTAGGAAACTCCATGTCCATGTATCAAGAAAGTAGGTATGGTGGAACTGTGTAGGTACTGGCAGTGCGAACAATTATTTTTAAGTTTTTTTTTTCTTAATCCTTGGCGCAAATCGTTATGTTTAGGTATAGCTCATATCTATCGTGTTTGTGTGATTTCTGTGGCATTTTGACCCACTCGGAATTTTGACCCGTTTTATTTTAAGTAATTATTTAAAGTTAATTTAACTTGGCTTCCTTTTCGTATAGTTTTAGTTTAGTTATATCAAAATCGTCTCGATTAATTTTGAGGTATTCGATTTTGAAAGTGGTGAAAAAATAGTCAAGAGCTATTTTGTTTTAAATAAAAGAAAACAGATTATAATAATATAAGTAAAAAAAAGACTTAAATACAGTAAATTCAGTTTATTATTACATCAAGGTGAAGACAGTAAAATACTTACGTGAAAGCAATATAAAATTATGAAAGTAGTTTTTGGTTTCAAGAATAAATGCATATTGATAGTAAAATCGTAAATAATATTACTAGAAAAAATATCACAGCTATACCGCTAATATAATACAAATATACAGAAAATTACACACATGTACACAAGTATTCGTAGATACAGTAGATATAAATAATACATATAGAACATAATTATGACACATATCGATAATAAATAAATAATTAGTTAACAAAACGATAGTAATTATTTGTGCTGAATAACACGGTGGGAAGACCAATGAAAGATAAAATAGTAAACATGTGAAATAAATACAACTTTAACACGCCTAACGAAATCTGCAATAAACAATCAATTCACAACGAAGAAAAAGCTTAACAAACAAAATAAATACTTACTTAACTAATCAATAAATTACTACGAACTTAACATTTCAGAAAACGAAAGAAGAGGTAGTACTAATACCAGGTAGGAATAAGATGATCCCATCTGAGTTTAGAATTAAACAAAACCACACTCAGGAGTAAAGATAATGAAATTTAACAAACACAAGTCAAATCGTGAATTGAAATCGCCAGACACATACAATTATATATTTTAGTAGTGGTAGAGCCATGTTGTAGCTAGCCGCTGCATCACGAATGGGCCGGCTCGTCCGGGGCAGTACCACCCTCTCACAGAACACCGGCGTGAAGCAGCAGTACTCCTGCTGCGTTTCGTACGGTCAGTGAGAGCGCCGGGGGCCCAATACCTCTCCCCCTCCCCTATTCCCTCTCCTTTTCCCAGGGCCGACAACGCACTAGCATCGTGTAAAGCGCTGCGGGTGTCTATGGACAGTGGTGATCATTTAACATCAAGTGACCCACTAGTTCGTTTGTCTGGCCTTTCTAACATAAAAAAAAAACATAAAAAAATAAATTATTAAAATAAGGTAAAGATAAGGCTATTTTAATAATTGCAAATCTTGATTTGTGTGTTCAACTTCAAAGGTTGAAAAAAAGTCTTGTGAAGAAGAATCTTCAGTCAATATGACTAAGTTCTATCCCTAAAGTTTATGTGGTGCTAGCGCTGGACGTGCCATAAGGCATGTAGCTGCTGTACGCATCAGGCTCATACGCTCTTCTGTATCCTCCGTGATGACCATGTTCATGTTCGTGATGCTCCTCATGGCTATGCGAATGATGATGAGACACTTCAGGCTTTGTGATGATCTCGTATGTTGTCTTTCCGCCTCCGCCGTGACCCTTGAGGCCGACCAGAGCAGATAGAAGAAGTGACATTAGGGCTGTCATCAGAGCTTTGCCCGCTAGTAGAGCTAAGGCACCGAGAGCTGCTGCTGCCAGGGTACCTGTTAAAAAAACATTTTTTAAAGTTGGTGGAACGTTGTTTTAAAGTGACATAACAACTGTAGATTATCACTGTACAACTGTACAGAATTGTTTGAACCAAAATGCTTAGTGCCATTTAATTGTTTATTATTTTGTACTGATCAGTAGAAGCACCTAATATCCGTCAAACTCATTAATTTTAGTATCATCAACGTTATCATAAAATACACTCTTATGTTCGATATTAATTCATCTATAATCTCAAATAAAAAGTAAAACATCATTTGGTGAAAGACTTTTACCATTAAAAGTTATCAATATTTTTACCTTTCATCATCAAAGCAGCAGCTAGCAATCCACCGCCACCCCCTTTGCCGCCACCTAATCCTCCTCCTCCGCCGCCACTCTTCCTGCCAAAAGCCTCCTGATCTCCTTTTGCCATGTTCATAGCCTCCATTGTAGTCTTCGGATCCAGCAGCCTGTACCTCAAAGAATGTCCATCCAAATAATCTTGCAGGCGATGTAACAAGAATCTATTTAATTTCTCTTCAGGTTTTCCCGGAAACTGCCGGGACAGCTCAGCAGCCAACTCTTCAGGATTTGAAGAGTTTGACGTCTTGTTTTCTTTCACGATGCTCAATCCTGGAAGGAGAGGTAGCTCATCGCGAGAGCTCAAGTCTTCTATGAAGGATAGAACATGGATTTTGAGACACTTGGCACTAAGGCTGCTGTTGCAGTCTTTGTGCAATGAACGTCCAGCTCTCTCTGATGTATTTTTTGGAGGTTCCGTAATAGTGTTCGTTGGTGATCCATCAATAGCTCCTTTGGAAAAGTCCACGCACACAATCAGAGCCACTAAAGCGAACACACTTTTTCGGAACATGTTGTCACTTTTTTCACTGCACTGGTTAATAAGATCCTTTTCTCGTTACGTTACGATGGCATCTCGTTGAATGGTACCATTCAACTGATAGTTAAAGTACAGCGTCCAATTTATTTTATACTATCTATCAGATAAAAAAAGTAAGAAAAGTCGATCGGAAAGGTAAAGAGTAAAATTGAACGAGCTAGCGGTCATTGTCCGGACGAATGATTACTTTCGAACAGCGAGTTAAAGTGTAAGTGTCGGAAAACGATTTGAAATCTGGAAACCATTTCAAACGATGATTTGATAATACTTAACTCAACCGATGAAGTAATTTATTAAAACAAAAACAAGAGTGCCACGTTGAACACAAAACTTAGGATGTCATTTAATCTATTTAGGCATTAAAAAAGTTACAGAACGTATTCCTGAACATGGGATGTGAATAATGACCACAGTGTTTGATAGTGTTACAGTTTCAACAAATAAAATGCATAACACAATCATGTTCGCGGTGCGTTTCCATTTCTACTAACTATGCGTGATGATTATCATGTTTACAAAATAATTATTTTCTTAATGGAAGTAGTTTCATTCTTTAAGTATGCAAATTTTCCTTACTCAATTAACTTTTATTCAAAAGTAAAGCCGACAGGTGAAAAATGTCAATTCGCGAACGCCCATTGCTTACCATATATATTTTTACATGTACTTGTTTTTTTGTATTATATTATTTGTGGTGTATAAGTGTATTGTTTTGTATTGTCAAAAAGTAACGATAATGTTTTTGCAATCTGTACTTGTTACATCCAATCTACTTGATATACCAAATTTCAAGTCATTCCAACACGACAAGTTAAATAAAAGCTTATAAAATGTAATTTGACAGTCTATATATTATTGTTTTAAACTTTTCCGATTTTCGCTCATGGTTATTATTACATCCCATGCTTGTTTCGACAATTTATTTCTAACATTACGACGCCGGCCGGGTTAATTTTGACTATAACTTGTAGCGATAAGTCCCGGATAAAAATAACAATTTGACCATTATTGAACGATCATTCGTATCCACACTTTTTGTAGCAAAAAGCAATTGAATATTACTAGGTACTATGATAGATAATCGATCGCCTCTATTGGCATAAAATTCAAAGTCCGAAAGTATCTTTTTTCTCAGACACCATTAATTATTTAGGAATTTTCAAATGAAAATAAACGGATCACTCACGTCTCAAAACGAGTTTAACTGGACATGTTTCGGGCTAATCCGTAGCCCTTCCTCTCGGAGTCGCACGTCACGGCGGCTGCCAAACGTGCACTGCGTGCTAACGCCCTGGTCGCGCGGCTACTCGACGCAACTGACAGCGAAACACAAGCGTCGTTTTGATACGTGAGTGATCCGTTTATCTTCACTATGAGTGAGTCTCACGGTAGTTTCATGTTTAAAATTATCAAATGGTTATCCTGTAGGACTTTATAGGTTAGGTTAGGTTTGTTTTATAACAATTCTATACAATTAATGGATACAGAGTAAAAAAAGTTCGGCGAATTGATGAATTCAGACAAATGATTAATTCGGACTTAATGTCAGTTAATGATGTTGATTACACAATTTTGACATTCTACAAATAATATAGTTCCTAAAATTTTTTGATAGAAAATACAGGTGAAGAAGAATAGAAAAATGGGATTGAAGCAATGGAAACAAACTCTAATACAATCGCTATTGATCTTGGAAGTGCGTCGTCGAGATTAAAGAATAAGAAAAAAACAGTGGCAAAACTCTCTCCCAAAAAGAATAATAATGTCTCGAAGGAAATTATCGAGAGTGATGTCATTTCAATTCGAATAAGTATTGCAAAGCATTGCGTATTATATTGGTTGATTAAATCACAGTTGTGTGGTTTTTCTTTGAGAATAAAAAAAACCATTTGCGAATTAGCAATCACTTTCATAAATTGGAAATAGGTACTTTTACAATACAATACAATAATAACTCTTTATAATATTGCCCACCACAAATAAAACAATACAGAATTCCCTAGTGGGAGCTTAATGAACTCAAAAGTTTTTGTATGATCCCAATGGGATCATGAGATTGGGAGTATAATGCAATAAGCCCTTCCATACATTTAGACACTAGCTAACTCTGGATTACCTGTTCACTCGAGGTTGTATAGTTTATATAGTATGTTGTATGGTTTTATAGTTGACGGCCAGAAGTTTTGCTTACTTTGAGACTAGGCCAATTGTTAACGTGATGGTTATTAATATAATATTATTATTGTTATTATCCGGGTTCCTTTAACAGAACGACAGTATTTTACAAGCTTTTATTTACCTTCACCTGTCTGAGTGTCATCAAATCTTGGAAGTTAAATTTGACCCACTTCTCGATTAACAGGGCGCGTAACTTTGGTGCGGGTGACGTCATTATGATGCAAAGTCACATAAGTATGGGATGTTTTTTAAACAAAATTGCAACACTGCAATGATTCCTAATAATTAATGGTAATGAAAATAAATTATTTACGTAATTATAAAACATTTTACTGGGTAATCTAATTCGACAAAAAATATCTTTTCACCTCACTAGCTCGGAAAGCCCTTTTTGTTTGTTTGACATCTATTGAGAAAATCGCTTTTTATCCACTTGTGAAGAAAGAGTTTTGACATTTGAAGGCAGCTTAAGTGATATTTGACAGCTAACAAAACGTAAAACGTTAAAAGTGCTGAATTTTTAACATCACAATTAATGAATTGCATCGAGTAAAAAACACTAAATACAGTCTTACAACTTTATTTTAATTCATAAATATCAGCATTCAACATTAACCTTCATTCTTGTTGTAAAAACGGATAAAATGTTCTGACAGTCCAAGTAAGTCGATGTGCGAACAAAACGCATCCGAAATAATAAAAAAAAACTTAAGTCAAAACGGTATACAATTTAACAGTAATACAGTTTGCTCGTATCTCAAAATCGATAATCTGGCTAATTGAACTTTACTCGATGTGCAATAAAGTTCAGTTTGGTTTATTCATTGATTGGAGATACGAGTTTTTTCAAAGTAGTGACGATATGTCGGTATTGGAATAGTTCCATAAAGACTGGATTTGCTTAGGCTATTTTGCATTATTTTTGATTTTACCAATATTTCTAATATAAGTACTTCAAAATTATTGTATTGACAAAGAGGTAAATAAATAATAATTGATAGTACAAACCCTTTTTCATATTTTCCTCGCTGTAGTGAGGTGAAAAGTTTTGTGTTATACACGGGTGAAAAGTTATTTTACGTCTCGTGTGTTGAAGCACTCGCTATCGAAAGAATTCTATTTTTGAACCACTCGCTTCGCTCGTGGTCAATCATAGAATCCTTTCGATAGCTCGTGTTTCAAAATGAACACTCGCAGTTAAAATACAACTTTCCCCCCTTGTATAACAAATAACTATTCTTCGAGTAAATGAAACAACAGATGTTTCGTTGAATTAATGCCTTAAATTTAAAGATAACGCATCTTCTTTCTTATTTACACGAGGATTCAAATAGAAAGATTTCCTTTTGGTCGTTCAATTCAGCCATATTTTTTTTAATGTGTAGTCCCCTATTTTCTGTAATATTGTTTCATGTTTCTAGGCTTACCTTTGCATGTAACTCAATCTTAAATAGTTTTGCCGTGATAGTCTTAACGACACCTGAGAAGAAATTTAATGATGTATGTGAAGTTCCCAATCCGCACTGGGCCCGTGTGGGAACTACGGCCCAAATCTTCTCATTCTGAGAGAAGGCCTGTGCACTGCAGTGGGACGTATTTATGTTACTTTGTATACTGAGTTAGGTTTTGGTAATAAAGATGTTTTTACTTAAGTATTACTTAAATTTTTTAGTTAGTGTTCAGTGACAGTTTTATTTTAACTAAGCCATGCAGTCATAACACGGCTGTAGTTTGTCATTGAACTCTTTACAAAGCACAGTCACTGAATATCTCATTTAAAAAGCACACACTCTGTGCTGTAAAAATAGTTGTGTAATATCATGCTCCTAATAATTTACTTTCCCTTACTTATCTAAAAGTAAAAAAAGTAAAACCGGCCAAGAGCGTGTCAGACACGCCCAGGGTAGGGTTCCGTAGCCATTACGAAAAAATCAAGTAATATTTTTCTAAGGATTTCGTATGTGTACGGAATCATCCAAGTTTAGGTATGTTTTATACCTTAGGCTACTATTTACTCTTAAACTACAAATAATTTCCAAGTAATCTTAGCCGCTATAATTTTCCTAGTAAATTTGATATATTTACTACCCTTCTGAATTTTTTCAAATTTTTCCACCCAACAGTTTAGATTTTAGAGGGGGGGGACGGACGATTTTAATGAAAATTTTCACTTTAAAGTTGAATATTTCGCAAACAGATCACTGAATAGAAAAATCATGTTAGCAACCCCACAATGATTTTAAAAGAACTATCCAACGATACGCCACACTATAGGGTTAGCCGAGAAAAAAAAAATCACCCCCACTTTACGTCTATGGGAGGTACCCTAAAAAAATTTTTTTTACTTTTTTTTATTCATTCACTTTGTCGGCGTGACTGATATATATATTGATGCCAAATTACAGCTTTCTAGTACTAACAGTCTCTGAGCTTAGCCGCGGACAGACAGACAGACAGACAGACAGACGGACAGACATGGCGAAACTATAAGGGTTCCTAGTTGACTACGGAACCCTAAAAAACGACTCACTGGACTTGTATTGGAAGTCATAAATAGAAAGCCGTAGCCTTTTCAAATGCGCCGTTTTTTTTTTCTTTTTTTAGACTATTTTAAAGCATCTCGCACCTCGCATGGTGAGGGTTCCGTGCATAAAAAACAACCTGCAAAACATTAATGTATTCTTGATGTAGTTTCTATGAGATACAAAATTACTATTGCAGTTTGCTGATTGTCTATTTTTTTTTTTCGTACAGTCACCTGCAGAGAAAAAGTACCCCCTCGTAATGGCGGTAACCAAACTAGAGGGTTACCTTTTCTCTGCAGCGGACCGTACCGTGAGGCCTCATTCTTTGCTAAATTTAATAATTCTATGTCAACGGGAAGTACCAAGTTCCTACAGTTTTTGTATAAAAACCTAATAAAAGCTTACACTTTCAATGTTTGTATCTTGATCGCGCGAACTTAATTACTATATTATTTAGCTTGGAGAAGTGTCCCGCTGCTGAGAAAAGCCTTCCTCCGTTTTCTCCATTCGTATTTATGCATGTATGTAAAACTCTTTATTGTACATAAAACATAAGAATTACCAGATAACAAGAGAAACCCGACCCGAGCCCCCATCACCCAACAGCGATTTTGGTTATTTTTTGATTTTTGATTTTGAGCGGTCCTTCAAGTCTACAAGGTACGCGTCTACAGATAATTATGTCTATAGAAAATAAATTATGATGGTTTTAGTAATTGAGCCATTGAAACACTTTGTCATGATTCATTATTTATTCCTTTGGGTGCCAAAATAGTAAACATACAATATTAAAACAATAACACAGATAAAATACTTACGCGAAAACGTATTTACATACATACATTCTTTACAACATAAATAGTTAAACAGGTACAAGAAATCTTAAAAAGTAATAATACAACAGTCTTATTAAATACTTATGAATAAATATTATATGACTTGAGTTATAATGTTATAATAATAAAAACAATGATTCATAATATATTGAATAACAAAACCAACAATAAGAGCATATAAAAACCAAATTCGATAAAAACTAAAAGAAAAATAAAAATATCATAAATACAGTATCTTTTATCATAAAATACTATTAAAAATAGACATTATAAATATCATACCAAATAAATGAAAAACATACATAAAAAGTAGTATACACGACAGATCAATAAAAAAAAAAACAAAAACAGAACAAAAAAATAAACGTAAACACAACAGATAACTTAAAATGACAAACAAGACAGCATCTGAAATCGTGACTTAACCTAATCAATAAATTACTATTCCGATCAATAAATAGTTTCAATAAATTACTCGTTGGTTTCGTTCGAACTACTAGCGCCTCCTAACATTCAGGTTTCTTGCGTAACCTGAATGAGCGTAAGCACCACCTACATCCTCATGGGCCGTTGAGTGACTATGAGAGTGACTGTAGATGGGTTTAGAGACGATTTCATAGGTGGTTGACTTGCCACCGGATGATAATGACTTGATGCCGATGATGGCTGAGAGAAGGAGCGACATCATTGCTGTCATTAGAGCTTTGCCGGCGAGCATAGCCAGACCACCAAGACCAATGGACATTAGGGTACCTGTAAAAGAAAAATTGAAATTAGTAAACGTCTTATACTGGGGAGAACTTGCCGTGATTGCAGGCGGATTGGTGACATTGCTCGTAGAACTAACGGCCGTTGGGACGGTAAGATTCTAGAGTGGCGTCCGCTTATCGAAGGGGGTGCATTTTGGCTTCCTGTAAGGTGGTCGTCAGACACAGCAGGGCCCATCACTCGTAGAACTGATGGATGATGGGGCCAAAAGGTTCCCGAACGGCGTCCATGGACCGGAAGATGCAGTGTAGGTAGGCCTCCAATAAAATGGAGCGACAACCTTTTTTTTTGAGGAAGGTCGGCGACTAACAGCTGATATGATTAATCATCTTAAAACTGGACCGTATGGCTTAAAACAAAGAAGCAACAAGGTTTAAAGGATTTTAGAGTTCGAGGCCTTCGTAGGTTATTCAAACTTTATGAATCTAAATATACAGTCACACCACGGGAATGTTAAGCCTCTTGCCATTGTTAATAATTCATCCGAGTATGTCATACTTATAGTGCAGCCGTCAAAAAAAGTCATTAATAAAGCCAATTACGGGTAGCATAACACTGTCAAATTACAAATAGTGGCAAGTGGCTCAACAATGCGTTTCAACCTTGATTTTGAGTACACAGTAAAGATAAGCAGTAACATAATTACAACAGTCAACGGCTTCTATGAAGTAATAAGTATACATGACACAACTATGAAGTTTCTGAATGTCAATGAATATGTAATACGAAAATAATGCTATATCTACATGTTGCGTGTGACAGAATAGTAAGTATAGGATTTTCTTCTTATGGTTTACATTGTCAATATTCATAAACTTCATAAGTAGCTATGCTTATGTGTCAGGGTTAACTTTGTAACGGCATTTGATTAAATATCTATAGTGTGGCATGTGTAGTGTGGCATGACTTAGAAATAAATAGCATACACACACACATACACACACATTCAATCCAAATTTTCTTTCAATCCTTCTCATTAAATATAGAACATTTTGTCACCTATGCAGGAAATGTCGATTCTCTTTTGCTTTCCTTGGACTTGGACACTGTTTTCAGTATATATAAAAATTGTCAAACCTTTTTAATTATTAAATTGTATATTGGTTTCTGTATAATATTATTAGTATATAATTAGATCTAAGAATTCCTGACATATGCATCTCCCGCCCATACGACAGGTGAGCTCCGGACGGGGGACGCACCCGGTAGTCCCAGCGGGGACCTCGTGGGAGCAACGGCGGAAGCCTAAACAGAGAATCGAGACTAAAAGTCTCTTCTCTGGCCCTTCAGCATTGGCTGGGTAAGGGTCTGCCGAGCTCCGCATGATCCCTTTAAGACACTGGGGCGTCCAGCCGTCCGGGGGGCACTCCTCGTCCCTCCGTATTATTATAGCAGAAAAACTATCGATGGAAGCGGAAACGAAAAGAGGGTAGCGCTAGGAGACAAGCGCAAAAAAGCACACAGCATGCCAAAAAACCACCAGGCATAAAGGGTAGCCCCACCCTAAAGATGGCATCCAAAGCCACACAATGGGTCCAAAAGATCTCCGACCCACCCTTCCATCGCAGGGCAAAAGAAAGGAAGCCCGTAGTTATAGATAAATGCATATGACAGGAGATCCCACCAACCCAACCAATAAGACTAAGTAATTGTACAGAAACGGGCGAGGGTCGGTCAAGGAAGTAACCAACGGGTAAAAACATAAAAGACCGACCCAAGCACCCCCAGTGCCCAGCGGGAGAATGCATGCTCCTCTCCCGGCCTTCCAGCAAATGGCTGAGGCAGGACACTGTGGGTAGATTAAGTCCCCTCCCTACCTCCCCTCCTCAAAATTTAAAGCACACGTTTTTGTTTTGATAACCAATAGAGAAGGGGACTTGTGACCGGGTTTTTTAGTCCGTGCAAGTCGGACACTGTCTGGGCCCTCCATTCCCAGTTCGTCCGAAGGGATTTTTCCCGAGCACAAGTCACCCTTCCAATCCTTAAAGTAAAAAACAGCAAAGACTTCGCGTCTTTGGCCCCTCTGGCGACTCATTCAAAAAAAAAAATATCTATAGTATTGTCTGATTGTTGTGTAAAGCTTACTACATTCGAAACATCCGAAATCAACGTGGTTCTGTTAAAAACTGTGACCATTAATTTCAAAACTTCAAGTGTTGTTCGTCTTTACAAAATAGAAAATGCTGATTGAAATAAAATCTCCTGTATTTCAACATCACTCATCTCTAAACTCTTCCATCCAAAACCGTTATTTCACTTTTATTACTAAGGCCATGATTATTATCACCGTGCTACTTTTAATTTTAAAATATCTCTGAAACGAGATCTCTGAAAAATGCGGTCTATAACCAGTTTGTACAACGTATATTTCACGTTGGTAACATGAATGAGTAAGAAGGATGCACAGTCATTGACTTTGTTTGCGAAGTTGTACTGCACCTACTTAGACTAGACCTAGCTAAACAACAATGTAAGCCTTGATATTGTTACTGTCAATCTGACATATCAATCTTCCCTCGCAACGTGAAATTATGTCTGATTATACACTATAAAACGTAACCCGTAATCAACTGTTAGAGAATCGAGTGACATTTTTTTTTGCTGCAATTTTGTATGCTCTAGTTAATGTGCTTGTTAGTTTTATTTTAGAAATGGTGAAAGTAATAAGACTTTGTTTTTTGAATAATTATGACGTATTTTGCACACCGTTCATGAGTTGGTGTAATTATTTCTAGGTATTTCTTTTGAAATTTAACTCTTTATCTTCCTCCTTTCTTTTTGCGATTTAAATGCTCTTAATTTTTGAATTTTGATCATGGCTTGAAAACCTTAATTTATTAATTACCTGAATTGAATGTGCGGATGTATGCGTTTTCGTGCCGACAAACAGGTACCTACTTAACTTTTGTACATGTTATTTTGTGATGAGCATTAAAGCAGCTACTCTTAAGTTAATGAATTATGCATGGAACTATTATAAAGTCATTTTGTAACTACGACCGTTGCACTTGAAACGTCTGGCTTAAAAATAAAGGTATAAATAAATCTATCTAGATAATAGTCCTTGTCTTTTACTCACTAGTGAATACAATGGGAGTATAGTAAAAAGAAGTCGAGGTAGCCTATTGGTTTGACCTATGGCCTCTCAAGCAGAGGGTCGTGGGTTCGAGCCCTGGCACGCACCTCTGAGTTTTTCATAATTTATGAGCGGAATTACATTTGAAATTTACCATGAGCTTTACGGTAAAAAACAAAAACACCATTAAGAAACGTGCATCCACTTGCGAGGAAGGTCAATGGAGTGTGTGAAGTTTCCAATCCGCATGAATATGGGCACTACGGCCCAAGCCATCTTACTCTGACAGGAGGCGTGTGCCTTACAGTGAAACGTAGGTATATAGATGGAGATGATGATGATGATGATGATGATGATGATATCTAGTGACGACTAAATGAAAACATGCTTTGTACTTAAGAGAACAGAAGATGAATGAAAGTTCCTTGCGACGCTGAAAATATAATACGTGCTGGGTTTGATGAATGAAATTGGTACGTCCTTACAAAATTCCATGCAATGGATAATCTTGCTTGCTTGATAGGATAAGCTTAATTTTATTTCCAAAAGCGAATAACAGCAAATAGTTTTCCTCGTATTCGAATTTGTCTTTGAAAGCAAGACAAGCTCAAAATTTAATTACATTTTTTATCTGTTGTTATCTATTCCTTGCTTCTTTCTTACCATTTGCGTTTTCTCCATGTACCTCTTTTCTGTATTGCTTATTAATTAGTATTTAGTAAAAAGTCATTGCATTGCATATCGATTTTAAATTAATACAAGCTTTTGCCGGTTTATTTTGGTTAAACTAAGATATGTATTTTAGTTATGTATAAATAGATCGTAAACTTTGACTACTTCTAGTGATACAGTTTTGAGCTCATTTTCAATAAATAAAAATAAATATACATGTGTTGGTAGCACTAAAATGTCATTCTGTTCCAGTAAAGCTCCAATTTTAGGCATACTTAAAACCTATTTAATATTTTTAGATGTAACTAGGTGTGTCGATTGCATAATAACAAAATTGCATATTAAATTTCAAGAAAAAATATGACGTTATTACTGCGGAACAGGTTGCCTTTAGAATTTTAGATTTTAATAACTATTTTTATCATGTGGATTACTTTCGGAAGAATAAAATATAATTATGTTAATAACCTTTTCCGTGGGTATGTGGACAAATCCCTTTGTAGTACATCTTTATTAGGGCTGCTTGCACGGAGAAATGTTATGAAATAAAATCGTTAGCCCTGGATTATGGATGATAGTTCCACATATTTTCAAACTTCTAAACTCTTGGTTAGGTTTTAACTCACAGTTATATAACCGTGCAAGTTTGCTTTAAGGCGTAAGTTTGCCAATGCTCAAATTTCTAAACCCAGTGGTCCAGAAAATACTTTATCCGTCAATCAGTTGACTGACTAGGTAACTAGTCTCATAAGCTATACTCGTAGATAATTTTACGTATCGCTAAATCTATAATTTTCTAAGTCCTTAACAGGATTTAGTGGGATTGCGTACCTTTCATCAACATTCCGATGGCCATCAGCCCTCCCATGCCACCCTTCTTCCCGCCAAGTCCTCCTTTGGCCCTGGCTTCACCGATCAAGGCCCTAGCTTCTTCACTTGCACTGTCATCCAACAACCTCAACTTCACCGAATGAGTATCCAGGTAATTCCCCAGTCTGTAGAGGAGGTATTTATCTAAACGCTCCTCAGGTTTCGAAGGCATAGCCCGAGCCAGTTCAGCTGCAAAGTCTTCAGCTTTGCTTCCATTTTCTTTAGCAGGCTCCTTGACAACACTAATGCCTGGTAGTAGACGAAGTTCTTCCTTAGAACTCAGCTTTTCGAGTATAGATATAGCTTCTATTTTTAAGCACGTGGCACTGAATATTCCACTTGAGCAGTCTTTGCCCATTGCTCTGGCTGCTGTTTCCATGGTAGGTTCTACACTGTTGTCTCTTATTTCAGGATTAGGCAATGCAGCTACTGTCACTACTAATATCAAACACGTAAGCCGATACATGGTATTCAAACTCGCGACTGTATTCAAACGAAGGCTGTTACGCTTTGATAAGACGATTGTTTCGTTCAGCTTTTATATGTCTCACATAGTAAGATGTTAGTACGAGCAACCGTGTGTCCATTATATTTTTATAGAAGACTGGTTGCAAAAAGATAGGTTAGTCCCATTCGAAATTGAGTTTTATCTCGAATGGTGTGAGTGCTTTCTCATTTGTAGCGGTGGCTAGTGTGAGGTCTTGGTTTATTATCGCACGCAGTGAGCGAAGAAGCGGCGACTGATTGATATCTCGTAATTTGAATGGATTAAAATATGAACTTCGGCCACTTTAAAACAATTTAAAGTTTTTAGAGAACTGAAAGAATTCATAACGAATAAAAGTCCACCTTTTATTACTGGATTCATCATCCTAGTCTATATACGATACGTCCCACTTTAGGCCACAGGGCTCCTCTCACAATGAGAGAACTTGGAGCGTAGTACCCACGCGGGCCGAGTACGGATTGGGAACTTCACGCACACAATTTAATTTCTTTGCAGCTGGGGGGAGGAAACCTGCACAAGTTTCCTTGCGATGTTTTCCTTCGCTGTAAAGCTTATGGTAGATTTCACACCGTTTCAGAGGTGTGAACCCGCGCTCGAACAACAGAGAGAGAGAGAGAGAGAGAGTGTTGTTTCTCTGCTGCAGGCTATTGTATAATAACGTATTTAATACATTTTATTTTTATCTTTCTGAACAGGTCATCTTTAGGTACATCAATGTGATTATTGAAGAGATCAATTTGGAAAGGATTTTCGGTCACTAGAGAGTAATGATGATGAAGTTATAATGATCATTATTTGGATATTCTATATAGCATGCATGAAGGATCATAAAACAAAAGCACCCAAATTACTTTTACCTAAACTATTTTACTTTTGTGTAGCTAGATCTTTTATATTAAATACACTAACGGTAGTACAGTTAAGGAATCTGAATCGCGTACTAGGGTGGAACTTTTTCACAACCAATTTCACGATGAGTTCTTTGGCAGATGTATGGAATTTCAACATGAAATCTGCAATGGAACGTGGTTCAGTTTCTTTGACTGTAGGTACACAATACATGTACAATATTTTTTGTATTGTAATAAAATATGCCAAGTTTTAATACATACTTAATTTAAGATTTAAAAGCGAAAAAGTTTCCGGGTGCGCCGGTGGGACTTGAACCCACGTCTCCCGGGTATGCGCCCCAACGGGTGTTCTACCAACTGAACCACGTCGCATCCAACCGACCTCCTCCCCGAAACGCCAACAGTGGCGTGTGGTAACATCCATCACAACTATTAGAAGCTATGACTCCTACGTTCCAAATTAGTTGGAAATGCGTAAGAAATGATGTACCACTTCTATTTTTCTTCTATTTTTTTTTCGCTTTTGAATCTTAGGTTCGGTGAGCAGACGTAACTGCTAATAAAATAAATAATATTTGATATACTTAATTTATTTTATATTCATGCTGCTTCTCAACTTAATTTGACTAACTAACCTAACCTGATTTGACCTTTTTGTCAATGTTTATTCCTAGCAAAACTCTTCTCTATCTCTCGTCTATACTTTCATCTATCTATCTTTTGTAGTTTACATTATTTAAGTTTGTAGTCAGCTTTTACTCGCGTGAATTCGTCCGCGCAGAATTTAAATTTGTGGCGAGGTTCTAATTTTTTTCCTGAATCAAATAAACGGCAGTGGCTCACACAAAAATGGTTGAATATTCAAAATATCTTTAAGGTTAGAGTTTACAGAATCGCTTATACACTTAATTCTTTATTTTTGATTTTTAAACTAGATAATTGTAAGTTACACGTCTACGTCTATAGTTTAAAAAATGACAATATTCATTTACAGAATTCTACTGCACTTAGGGGATTATTTCCGGGATAAAACTATCCTATAGTAGGGTAAATCGCCAATAACTGGCCACCTTTCAATAACTGGCCCCCTCATACTGAAAATGAACTCTGTTCCCCTAAAAACAGAATTTAATTTAGTATAACGTGGCCAGTTATTGAAGTGTGGCCAGTAATTATCATCTTATACAAAAAATGGGTGAATAGAGTTCACTTTTAGTATGTATGTATGTTTGGACGTCCGGATAGCCTAGTTGTTGGAGAACCTGACCACGAAGCGTGAGGTCCCGCGTTCGATTCCCGGTCGGGGCAGACATTTGTGTGAATAAAACGAATGTTTGTGCTCGAGTCTTGGGTGTTTAATATGTATTTAAGTATGTATCTATCTATATAAGTATGTTTATCCGTTGTCTAGTACCCGTAGTACTAGCTTAGCTTAGTTTGGGACTAGGCTAGGTCAATGAGGGTCTATTTGACGTTACACCCATATAACAAATGACAAAGTTGTCAAACGGCCCTGACGATACTAGCGCCAAATAGCCTCTCTTATAAAACCCTCATTGGTGTGAATTGTCCCGTGATATTTTTTTTAATAAGGTCTGGCCATATGGCCTTAAGGAGATAAGGACATATTTATTTGCGATATACCCTATGTCCTATGTCCTTTCCAGGGCCTAAAACTACCTCCATAGCAGGTTTAAGCTATGTTGGTTCAGCGGTCTAAGCGTGAAGAGGTAGCATACAGGTCCTTTCGCATTTATAATATTAAGTATAGATTAGGTATCTTAAAATTTTTAAAACAAGGTTTATTTGTTGTGCTCGTGCATTTGCATAATAGTAGTTGAATCGTGTTCAAATAAATGAAGCTCTCAGACACACGTGCAAGACAAACGAAAGAAAATTCTGTACTTTCTTCATATTATAGCAGGTAACGAAGTGAAACTGATTAAATATGACTCCCATTGTGTTTCGTGCAAAATATTTTTTTTTCGTTATTTTAATAATGTATCTTGTACGAATATTTTTCAAAAGTAAGTCCATCGAATTGGTTTTGAGGGTTTTGAGACGTCAAATAACGTTCGAGTTTTTAATAGCTCCAAAGGAGTACAGGTTGTGTTATAGTATAAATCTTCCCAGGTAAATTTTTCGCTTCGAGCCCTTATCTTTCAAAACAAACGGTATCGTCGTAGTATTAAGGTTCAAATTTAAAGTAATGGCTCGAAGCGAAAAATTCACCTGCGAAGATTTATACTATACTCGTATCATGAAGTTTTCTGTTATATTATAAGGTTCACGCATGACTCACATTGCTTTAAAGTTTGGATTGTTTTTTTTTGTCAACATACGAGTGGCAGCCAATGCATTACTAGCACACGTTTTAAACCCTATAATGTGTCAGTTCACAAACAAATAATATAATAGACAACCAGATGGCCTAGTGGTTAGAGAACCTGACTATGAAGCTTGAGGTCCCGGGTTCGATTCCCGTGTCGGGGCAGATATTTATATGAAAAATACAAATGTTTGCTCTCGGGTCTTGGGTGTTTAACATGTATTTAAGTATGTATCTATCTATATAAGTATGTTTATCCGTTGCCGTACCCATAACACAAGCTTTACCATGCTTACTTTGGGACTAGGTCAATTGGTGTGAATTGCCCCGTGACATATAATGCGAATACCAGATTAAATACGCTTTAAGAGGGTACGATGCGCACCATTTCACCATACAAACGTAATCCCCTGTTTCCTCCCTGGATAATGGCTTTTGAGCCAATTTTTTTTTACTGTGTAATCTGTATCTACCACAGCTATGCCCCTATGTTTCGTTTTTTTCCATATTTCAATTAACATAAGACATATTAGCATTCAAAAACTGAAGAAATTGCCCAATTTCAACGTCATTTTCAGACACTCATCAGAAATGAATCCCTGACATAAACAAAAAAAGGAAAACATAGGGGCATAGCTAAATCTGTCCTCTAATTATTTTTGAAAAAAAAAATAATTTTATTGGTCCAGTTTTCGAGAAGAAAACAGGGGATTTCGAAATGCTGTTTTGATCAATTTTACGCGCCTAATAACGGTCGGAGCTGCAGTTGTCCCGCTCTCGCTGTACTGACACGGAGGGGTTCGGGCGAGACAGCGACATTTCATTAAAATACCTATTTCTCAAAAGTCTCTCAGCCATCGTACCCTCTTAAGCTCAGTAATAAAGCTTTTTATCCAATTGCTGAAAGGGGGTTAGGTTATACATTGTGAAATCTAAATGGTACTAAAAATTTAGCGTTTCTAACTCAGTTAATGCTAGGCAATGGGCAACATAGTCCATTACCTCAATTGAACTCAATGTATGGACACCTCAAATTAAGCAAGACCAATTAAAACAAAATGAGTTAGTGCATTATATTGTCCAGCATTAACTTAGTTAGAAACACTTATTTTGTACCACCATAATATATATTTTACCCTGAATTTTTCGAGCGTATGTATGTACTAAACGTTGCGAGAACGATACAGGGTCGAATTAATATTTTTATTTATAATTTGAGTTAAAATTTGGTACACATATATATAAGTCGTTGACCCAAAGACGGACTTGTAATGTAAATAAATGAATTTTATACATGGTGCCACTTTTGGGGGAGGGTGAATATTCGAGCGTTTAGACCGCGCGGTTAATCGTCATTACCATTTGACGATTATTACCACAACCGAAGGACGAATCGAGCGAAATTTCATCAAACTAGATTCAGCATCGGTACTGTCTTAAGTTTTCATAAAAAGTTAACCCTAAGCATCATCCATTTTAATAATTTCTGCTCAAATAGTAATGAGAAAAAAAACCACCGTAAAAACGCTGAATATTTACCCGGGAAATATGAAAATATTTTTACACAGTTGTGTGACTGTTCAAAGCAGATTTACAATGTTAGTTATATTATTAAAATATCAAGATAAAACTCACCTTTCATCATCATAGCCATAGCAATTAGTCCACCCATGCCGCCTTTCTTGCCCATTTTGAAAGGCCCTCTACCCCTCGCTTCACCTAGCATTGTCTTAGCTTCTTCCGCAGAATCATCATCCAGTAGTCTTAATTTCACTGAATGCGTATCTAGAAACGTTCCCAAACGGTACAGGAGGAATTTATCAAGTCTCTCATCAGGGTTAGAAGGCAGAGACTTCGCTAGTTCAACAGCAACCGCTTCAGCTTTTCCATTTTCACTGGTATCCTTCACTAGGCTTACTCCTGGTAGTAAAGTCACTTCATCCTTATTGTTGACTTTTTCCAGTAAAGAAATCACTCCGATTTTCAAACATGTTGGACTGAATATTCCTTTAGTGCAATCTTTTCCCATGATACGCGCTGCGGTTTCTAACGTGGGTTTCTCTTCGGGATTTGGAGCTGCATTCACACAAACTATAGTCACCAATGAAGCAAGGATTATCGAAATCATTTTTTGATGTTTCTACACGACTGGTTCCGCTAGTAGGCTTTGATACTGTGGTTATGATTTATCATTGTTAGCCTTTTTATATTTTCTGTTTTGTGGTCAGATGATTACTCCTGGCCAGCCAAGTTTTGCTCTCGGAATCACGGCAAGTGTTACCATTTTTCTGCGGTTAGAATAACAAACTTATCTACCAACGAAACCCTACAGAATGTAACATTAGGATCTAATTTTGCATGTCCATTGAAAAAGAATTCTCACAATGGAGAGTAGAATAAAATTGGTGCATCTGTCTCATTTTCGTTAAGCCATTAGTCAAAATGAGTGCGCGTCACTAAATTAGCTATGTAAATTCTTTCCTTATTACAATTACATAGAAGTGGTTTTTGATTTGCGCTTTCGATACACATGTATTTTTTTGACTTCAGACTTGTTAAACGTATGTATAATTTCTTTTGCATTTCTACGTGGTATATAATTCGAATAATTTTGGATTTTAGTTGTTATTAAAAACTTAGTAAATTAGCCATGATAATTGCTGATTCACCTACTTATTTTTTATTTTTTTTATTAAGAGAGGGAGGAAAACTAGCAAGCGGATCATCTGATGGAAAATGATCACCACCACCCATAAATATCAGCAACTCAAAGAGAGTCACCAATCTGTTACCGGCCTTTAAAGTAAGTATGAACCCTTTTTCTTGAAAGCCCTAATGTCATAGTTGTCTGGAAACACAGCTGCCGAAAGCTGGTTCTACAGTTTCACCGTACGTGACAGGAAGTGCCGAAGAAAACACTGTTCAACTATTCTTATTGCTTTTGTAAAGAAACTACGAAATTCGATCTAAATTTACCAATAGTAGCTGCTGTAGATATCTAATCTTTTAGTTCAAATAAATCACTATCATGTAACAAATTGACATCAGTTGATCTACGTAGTTCCAAACTAAACAAGGCTTGTACCATAGCAAGCAATAGATAAACATTATTTACCTATAGCAAACGTTCACGTCTTGAGATCAAAATTTTCCCTGACTGGGGATCACAACCGGGACCTCAGCTTTGTAATCAGACTTTTCAACTACCTGGTTAGCCGGCAGTTAACAAAACTAACGATTACCTAAAATTGATCTTGAGAATTTAATAGAGAATATAATAATGATGGAATAATACAATGATATGAAAACAAAACCAAGCGTCAAGAGCGAAGAAAACTCGACTCGGGAACTAAGCCAACTCATGGCTTTAGAGCCACTTGATCAACCAGTCAATGTCGTGGTAAAGTTTATAAACATCTTTATTGTAAGCATGTTTTTTTTTGTAATTTATAAATCATGTGGTAGAAATGGTAGTGGATGCAAATGAATGACCACTATGGGTTAATGGTCGTGAAGGCCCTACAATGTTGACCACGAGACATATTTTAATAACGGTCATCGTTATTCTTAGGTCACTAAACGGTTACAAATGGGTCTCCGTGGGTCATATAAAAAGCCAGAATTATATGCGAATTCAGAATAGATGCGTGTAGTATTTGTTGTTGTCTGTTCTGTTACATATTACTATTGTTGTTTTTTTAAGCTAGACTTTCTCAGTATCTCACTGCTGGAAAAAGACTTTTTTTTTTATATAAGAGGTGGCAAACGAGCAGACGGGTCACCTGACGGAAAGCGATCACCGTCGCCCATGGACACCCGTAACACGGGGGGCATCACAGGTGCAATGCCGACCCTTTTAGGAATTGGTAGGCTCGTTTTTTAAAGATCCCTAAGTTGTAACGCTCCGGGAATGCTGCCGCAGAAAGCTGATTCCAGATCTTTGTCGTGCGAGGAAAGAAGTTTCGCTTAAAACGCACGGTACTAGAATGCCAATCATCAAGATGGTGAGGATGGAAAGACAAACGGTTCCTCGAAGTGCGGTAGTGGAATGTAGCCGCAGGGAGCAATTCGAACAGTTCGTCAGAACACTCCCCATGATAGATACGGTATAATATACAGAGAGACGCCACATCCCTCCGCAAAGCCAAAGGATCGAGTAGGCCAGAGAGTGCCTGATTACCGACAAATCGAGCAGCTCTACGTTACTTCGACCTAGACTTCTAACTCGCCTAGCGATTGTGCGTTTTTTTACAGAGTAGTCCGATTTTGATAATTCTTTTTTGGGGGCCGTTCATTAATCATAGTAAACTTTTAGCATAATTCATCATTTGTCAGAAATTAGCGAGTGTATAGTTTCAATAGTTTTATCATTGTGCTACTACCTAAGTGAGTAGACGAATGGGACGGGCAATAGTTATTCGCACTTTAGAGTAAAATTACCGCTACTTGGTAAGTACTTCGGTGTGAATTTTGACTGCTGCATCGCATCACCGAGAGAATTCTATAGGGTAAGTATCAAAATATATAAAGTTTAATAATAATAATGGACGAAATATATAACGGTCATTTGATGCAATGTAATTTTCGATTTGATGAAGCCCGTAGGTTCAAGGTGGATGCAATTCGCTTCCAACCGTAATGATCTGGCGCCAATGAGGGAGGACTATTGTCCAGCAGTGGACATCTAACGGCTGAAATGATGATGATGATGATGATGAATTTTCATGAAAATTCGCAACTTTACAGGAAACCGTACCTAACCTAAACCAATCTCTAGGTTACACGATAAGAAAAGTATATTTCAAACTAAATACAAACTGAAATATAGATGCACAGAAAAAACCCCAGAAAAAAGACCAATGCTGGGAATCGAACCCAGGTCCACAGCGTTTCGTGCTGCGTGCTTACCCCTACACCATCACTGGTCTAGAAGTTAGCGACGAATCTTTCCCATACATCGTACACTTCAGTCTGTTATAATCACATTAGGCAGTGATAAAGCGCATCTATGTTAATGCCCTCTACCGAGAGACTTCAACACTCCTTCGGAGCTACCCGCTCACCTGGACCAAGAGATGGCGCTACTAGGCCAACTTTTACAAGTTAAGTATGAAGTATCTTTCATACTTAACTTGAAATATATGGTTTCACGGGATGACCGTAAAAGTAATAAAAAAAATAAAAAAAATGAAGTTGAAGAAAATAAAAAATAAATAGAAAAAGATACTTCATACTTAACTTGTAAGAAAAGTATGTTTAATTACCTATTAGTTTCCTCAAAAGTTACTTGAAATTTCAAATTAATTACCTACCATTAAGTATTTCGTCTATTATTCTTCTTAAACTTTGTACATTTGATACGTTCCCAGTTCTATCCTTGATAGCTCTTGGCGCTGCAGCAAAGTAACTCATTTAGACGAATCGAGAAATATCGTTCGAGTGGCCGTTAATAATCGGACACTTAAGGTAAACGTCCCTGCTCGACAGTGACGCAATACAATGACACCTTCAATCTTATGTCATAGTTAGAGAGGTGACAGATGGGTGTTTGTTTGTTTCTGTGTTTTTGTTTGTGTGTTTGGGTGTCATGGGATGAGGTGTCGAGCATTGTTACGTTTACCTTATAAATCCATCGCCACGCGGCCCTGTACTGTAATAAAACTCATGTTTTACACATCATCGAAATAATCAAAATTAATTTTTTTTTACACGCTTTATATTAGCTTCACCTGTATGTTTGTATGCTTGTTTGTAACCGACTCCTTAGGGCGCGATTTTGACCCACTTCCCGGTTTCCGATTGAGCTGAAATTTTGCACATATGTGTAAATTGGATGACAATGCAATATTATTGTAACATGGAGCTGATCTAATGATGGAGCTGGATGGTGGCCATAGGAACTATGTAATAAAGCAACACAATCCCGTCGAGTTTGGGCTCGTTTGATTCGTCTTGACGAGTACTTTGATCCCTGATGGTAACCAGGGTCTGATGATGGAGCTGGAAGATGGCCAAAGGCACTCCACAATAAAACGACACAACCCCATCGAGTTTGGGCTCGTTTGATTCGTCTTGACGAGCACTTTGATCCCATGTGGTAACCAGGGTCTGATGATGGAGCTGGAAGATGGCCAAAGGCACTCCACAATAAAACGACACAACCCCATCGATTTTGGGCTCGTTTGATTCGTCTTGACGAGCACTTTGATCCCATATGGTAACCAGGGTCTGATGATGGAGCTGGAAGATGGCCAAAGGCACTCCACAATAAAACGAAACAACCCCATCGAGTTTGGGCTCGTTTGATTCGTTTTGACGAGTACTTTGGTCCTAGATGGTAACAAGAGTCTGATGATGGAGCTGGAAGGGGGGTAGGTGGCGGGTTGGGGGGGGAATGGGGTATGGGGTAAGGGGGTCGGGGGTTTAGAGGGTTGGGGGTTAGGGTGTGGCGGTTGGGGTTAGGGGATGGGGGGGGGATTACGGGAAATAGGGTGGGGGTGTTGGGGGGTTCGGGGGTAGTGATATTGGGGGGTTGTGGGAAATGGGGAGGGGGTAAGAGGCCTAGATGGTAACAAGGGTTTGATGATGGAACTGGAAGGGGGGCGGTAGGTGGCGGGGTGGGGGGTGTGGGAGGGGTGGGGTGGGGGGGCAGGTGGCAGGTGGGGGGAGTGGGGGTGGGGGGGAGGGGGGGTTTCCGGGGGTATGGGGGTTCGGTGTTAGGGGGGGTTGGGTTTAGGTGGTTCGGGGGTTTGTAAAATGAGGAGGGGGTAAGGGGGGTTTAGGGGATTGGGGGTAAGGGTGTGGGGTTTGGGGGGGTTTGGGGAAATGGGGTGGGGGATGTTGGGGGGTTGGGTTTAGGGGGTTTGGGGGTTGTAGGTGAGGGGGTAAAGTTAGAAAGAAAAAAAATGCAACTAAAAAATAGAAAATAAATAATAGTTAAAAAAACTAAAAAACACGCTTTAAAAAATAAAAAATAAATTTTAATAAATTTCAATTCACTATTCTTATAGTGCAGTAAAAAATCTTAATAAGCAATTATTATATTGTTATATCCAGATCAAAATTTGTAAACAATTCTAAATATTGATAAAATAAATAATAATAGTTTAAAATATTTTATTGTAAAAAAAGCGTGGGGTGCTTTTTAAGATGTTATCAAAATGATAATCCTTGACAGTTGACACCATGCACCCCACGCTTTTTTTACAATAAAATATTTTAAACTATTATTATTTATTTTATCAATATTTAGAATTGTTTACAAATTTTGATCTGGATATAACAATATAATAATTGCTTATTAAGATTTTTTACTGCACTATAATTTTTAAATATAGCTGCATCGATACTATTGATAATTATGCCAATATAGAGGTTGATAAAGGCACTACCGGTTGGCCTTTGTTCGGTAACTTCGATCTTCGGTAAGGAAATACATAGGTACTCTAAATGGAGAGTTCTTCCCGTCACTGTGAACAGCTTAATTATGATAAACTATCACAGTGTCAATGTCATCATGGCAAAACAAAGGCACTGTCAAAGTATCAGGTGTCAGTTGCGGGTCCAAACCAAACTCCGTAGTACAATCCACGTTCGAGTTGTGGACATTTCTAAAATAATTCTATTCCTCATCGTATAAAGTACGACTTGGACCGTCTACGTCATAGTCTCAAAGTCTCATTCAATGAGTGGCAGTGTAGCGACGTTAAAGGGGTTCTTTTATTCACCATTCAGGTACGGAACTCTCGAAACGTTAAGGCTTATTCAAACATAACATCGCACGACCGACGGCAGTGGCGAGGGTTTTCTCCGTTCATTGCGCGGCCGAGACGCTCGCCGCACAGTGGTTATCTGGCGGAACACGCAATGAACGGAAAAAACGCTTTCCGCTGCCGCCGGTTGCACGATGTCGTGGCCTGTACCTCTACCATGAGTTTACACTAGTTCACAGTGACCGTACTCGCTAGCGACGGCGTAAATGACTTGTATGGAGAATTGTACTTCCGTAAGTGACCGCTAGAGGCGCTGTACAATTCTCCATACAAATAATTTACGCCGCCGCTAGCGAGTACGGTCACGTAAACTAGTGTAAACTCATGGTAGTGGTAGGCCTACAGGCCATAAGCGATATCGCTGTCGCGCGCTCCAAAGAGGGACCATAAATGGACCATTGTTAAATTGCGCGTTATCACGTACCGATTCGGTATCGCTACCGATCGCGACAGCGATATCGCTTACGTCTGAATAAGCCTTTAATCTGGATTTTATTCGATCGAAATCGTTTCGCCGATGAGTGTTTATAATTTTATCGATTTACCTATTGACCCTCTTAAGGTCATCCGTCCACCGTGCCTCAGGACGGCACACTACGTTTCCCCGTCCGTGGTCTCCATTCGAGGATTCGTCTGCTCCACCGCGCATCAGCCCTGCGACAGACGTGGCCAGCCCAACGCCACTTCAGCGAACTAACTCTTTGAGCAATGTCGATGACTTAAGACGACGACGACGACACGAGACGACGTTTATGTCGGTGGACGGATGACCTTAAGAGAGTCGCTGGCGGCGGATGGATGCGAGGGGCCGAAGACAGAGTGTTGTGGCGCGCCATGGAAGAGGCCTATGTCCAGCAGTGGACTGCGATAGGCTGATGATGATGACCTATTGACGTGACGTCAATACAATACAATACAAATATTCTTTATTGAACACCAAAAACCAGTAGGTACAAAAAAAATATCAAAAATAAAAATTCAGTTATTGTGTGTCCGATTTTTTTGATAGTCCGTTATTCTCTTACCCGACATTACATTTGGTATTCGATAGGCTCAGCCAAATGGTAATTTTACCATTAAAATAGAAATTTGAACATCAACACAACTCTAGGTACTGTCCTTGGAGACATTAAAGTTATGTAACCTATTGTAAATAATGTAACAATTTATCGATTAGTTATTTTTCGAACTGATCGAACGCTTTTAGTGATTCAAATAGGTAACTGACATGCTCGTACACTGATCGTGAGTTTTTGGGTCACTCCACTTGTTTTGGAAATTTCTATTTACTCCTTTACAAGTAACTCTGTAATCTCTGGTTAGTGAAACCATGATTTTGCAGTAATTAGACAAACTGTTTAAAACCAAAAAAAATAAGTATTTCTATGAAAAAAATCCAGTCACCCAGGGGACATACCACTATTTTCATACAAATTTCGGGGACAACATTGTCCCCTGGGTAACCCACGAAATAGAAGCTAAACAAAATAAAATAAAATATGGCAATTGTACCATTATTGACTACAAAAATCTAGGGTTTTGAAAAGTAAACTTTAAATAAGGAAAAACAATCAGTTTTTTAATTATTTCGGTTTTCATAGAAAGTAGCAGCAAATCGTTTACAAAAAAAAGGTAATTGGCCCTTTTTCAAATTACCATACCTTGCCTTACCGTCATTTTCTTAACGGTATTGTACTAAAATTGTCATATTAAAACAAATTAAGCCTTTTGGCCATTAATTAAATAATAGCGGAACAAATAGCTACGAAGAATACATGAAAGGGAAAGTAATTATATACTTTATTAATATATAGTGGATGTATAGGTAAAATTGTTCTATTGTCATATGGCGTGCGTAGAACAAATAATACAGTATGGGAATATTGCGTGAAGTGTATAAGAAAAGAGTCGTTCACGAATGTATGTAAGAGTTCTGTAATTTTATTGATTTGTTACGTCACATCAAAGTATTGAGAAGGCACCAAGCTGGTGGCGCTAATTGATTTACTGTATGTGGTCTGTTTATGTGTGAGTGAGAACACTTAGCTATGTTTTAATGTCGACCAAACTGACGAAGACTCCTAGCACACGATTTCGTAGAACTCAGTCTTTTGTTTTCATACACGTGCATACATCCTGCAAACCTGCGGAGAAATTCAATGGTGTATGTGAAGTTCCCAATCCGCACTGGACTCGCATGGGAACTATTATGGTCCAACCCCCTCTCATTCTGAGAGGAGGCCTGTGCCCTGCAGCGGTACGTATATAGGCTAGGATGATGACGATGATGAACCCGCTTGCCCGTTTTCCTCCCTTTCATAGTATAAAAAAATACAAAAAAAGTTTTAGCTTTTCTATTGATAACTAATAGCTTTTGCCCGCATTTACGATGAAAACCGAGAAGTCCTGAGTGTAAAAGTGGAAGTAATTGTATTGGGTTGTATTTTTTTTTTGGTTGTAATTGGATTTTTTTTATTATGTTTAATCTGCTGTAACTGTATTTTCAAACACGATACTTATATTTTTCTTGAATAAATACTTTTAGAATCTTGAATCTAGTACCTTATCACATGGAGTACGTGGGCCATTTTTTATTTTGTCGTACCTACCTTTTGACTTTTTTTTAATTTGGAAAGTTTTATGTGACTTCTGCTCAGAATCACGAGCTCTTTCAGATTTATTTCCGCGTTACGTTTTTTCATAGACTTTTATATTATGACCGTAACGGAATGGAAAAATCTAAAATTATATCAAAGTTTTGGGACACTTTTTTCTCCCAGTAGGATCGAAAGAGCTCGTGATTCTGATCAGGAATCACATAAAGCCGATCAAGTGTTGCCATACATATTTACTTCCGGCTTCTAATTTGGTTTTTGTTGCGAACTATTCGCTGGCGTTCGTGTCGTCACAGTGTGTATGTTTTTGTGTTTAGTTTTTAAATGGGTCCCACTGAAAAACAGCGTTGTGGCTTGCCACAACATTATGCTGAGTGGGGCCCAATTTATACTATTCGATATATTTTTTTTTATTTGTAAATTTCCTGTCATATGTATTTTTTTTCTGTGTTTGTATCGAATATGTGTAAATAAATATCTCTCTCTCTCTCTCTCTCTCTCATAAAACTTTCCGAATTAAAAAAAAGTCAAAGGTATAAAAAATGGCCCATGCATCCCTACTGCGCCGACCTAGCACTGTGTAGCATGGCACTGGCTCGAATTTGGGCAGAAAGCGAGAACTGCGTCTAATGACGGTGCATCAGCGCGTGCGCCGCGACGCTGATACTTATCAATCTTTATTAAGGCCCGTGCACGCCGCCAACATGCTGTGTGCCCGTGTCCTACTTATTAAAAACAAAAAAAGGAAAAAAAATGTATCAAAACCAGAAAAAAAGTTTGAGAATAATATTGGACAAAGTAACCTTTAAATGCAGTAGTTCAGTTGATTGTCCGGGACCGAACTACTTCCACACTTTTAGTCTTATTAGTTCAGTTATGACGTCAAACCGAACTACTGCGAATTGAAACGACTCAAAAGCGCGGTTAAGAATATTCTTAGCACACAAATAGCTAAAAGTACACAATCCATGAAAAAAAAGAGCTAGTTAATTTTATTTGCAATGTTGCTATTTAATTTCCTTGCAACTGAAGTGAAAAGAAGAGTGTAAAACTCTAGCATTGAACCCATTTTCCCCTCGACGCAGGTATTAGAACGTCTCGGGTAAAATGGCTCGTTTTAATTTCTTGTTGTACAATCTAATATTTATTTAGCTATATCCTTAAACGTACTTTAGAGTCATTTCATTTCTCAGTAGTTCGGTTTGACGTCATAACCGAATTAATGATACTAAAAGTGTGGCAGTAGTTCGGTTCCGGACTATCAACCGAACTACTGCAACTAAAGGCTTCCCAACAGTTCGGTTTGACGTCATAACTGAACTAGGTACTGAGGCAAAAAGTGATGCAGCACTTCGGTCCCGGACAAATCTACCGAACTACTCCAACAACTAAAGGCGAAAATACATACTCGTAATGATCATTTGACATAATACTGATAGTATAAAATTGTTTAGTGTTGATTGATCTAAGGGATCAATCAAATATCAAGTACACAAAATATGTAGCTGTTCTTAATCGCGTTTTAACTCTAGCGATCGCTATTTCTCAATCGCGTATTACAATAACGAATTTATTTCGTTTAAATAAGATTCATAATATTAAAAAACTCCATTCTCTTACAAAAGAAACAAAACACAGCACTCTCTATCGGTCAGCACTGATGACGTTCAGCCATTTCTTCTTTTACTTTTTGCTTTCGTTGTACTTTGGAAAACATCCGCTAGATGGCTCTGTTTTCAACGTTCGAAGTTCTTCAATAGCTGGCGTTAGTAGTATGCGTTTGGAACAAAAAAAAAGGAAAGTGTGAACAGTTTTATTTTTTTTATGTTATTACTGTAGGAGTTTGTGTTGTAGGTTTGAAAAACTTTTGCTTCGTGTTGCATCGTAATTATTATATTGATGAATATCTTTTTTTCTTTTTATTATTAGGGCATTTATTTGTGTGATGAGCACGAATATTTGTTCCTGAGTTATGGATGTTTTCTATGTATTTAAGTATTTATTTATCTATATAAATATGTTTATCGTCGTCTAGTACCCATAGTACAAGCTTTGCTTAGTTTGGGACTAGATCGATTTGTGTAAGATTGTCCCCTAATATTTATTATTATTATTTATTATTTATTATTATTGCAAGCGTTTTCTTTTTTTTTCTTGAGTTCAAAACTTAGATGAATCATAGAGTAGGTAAGTATAATAGAAAGACGTTGTTCAAAAACTTTGAGCCGAAGTTAATTTTATTAAGATTCAGAAACAGTTTATTAAATACTTTTTACGTTATTTTTTTTAAATATACTTCCTAAATTGAAAATTAATTTTGCATTGAATGTTTAGAAGAATGAAAAAAATGAAAGAGGAGGAAAGATTTCTGTAATTCTTACTATTTCTTCGGTATTTTAACACTGAAATTCGAGAAAATTTTTAACCTTTCTTTGAGTTACGCATCTTTATATTATTATCGAACAATGTCAGAATAAGTATCTTTACAATACATTTGCTCGAAAAATTCACTTTCAAAGGATGTATACATGGCTCGTAAGTTCATTTTACCGCACTAGTGCGATTGTATTACAGTTTTTTTTAATTCTTCAGTTCAAAAGTTTACAAGCAAAGAGTTTAAAGTGACAAAAATAAAAAAATATCGATTTATACGTAGAAAAATGTATGAATATACAAAACTAAGTAATGAATTTGCAAAATTGATTGTTATTATTTTAAACTGTAATTTAATTACCGCAGATTTTAATGATTTCCACCTTTTATTTATTCGAAAAAATCGCAGTGGCTGAACGCGTCGAACCTTTGCCTGATAATTTTAGTTAACCTAATTAAAAACAAAACTTACGCATGCGCATTACGGACGCGCCATTTTTGTAAAACTTTGCGTTGTTTTGAGTTGTTGACTATAGTATATTGTACAAAAAGTCAAAAACCAAACAAAATGAGTGATGTTCAAGTGATGAAGTCGACAATAACATGGAATTAATTCCGCCCGACATTTAAAGTAAGGCGCAAACCGCACAAAATAATCTTTTGCTACCAATAAGTATCTCGAGAAATTTGTTTTTATTTTACAATTTTGTGTTATTAATTGCCTATTTTCTCACAAATGTATTGTAAAACGTCGTATGATACACGGTTGGCAATGTTTTACAAACTCGTGACGATGAAAACCCTCGCCGTGCGGCTCGGGTTTATCACTCGTCAACTCATTTGTAAAACCATACTTACCAACCTTATATCACAAATAACTATTAAAGAAGACAATTTTATGTATCCATGTATGCGTGTTTGGGGTTGTAAATAGTAATGTATTATTCCAAGAAAATTGACACATGGGCTTACGCTTAATCCTATAAGGTCTGAAGGTACAGAAATTTAAAAAAAAACACACGCAGTTGTAAATATATCCAGAACTTACTGAAACGTGTATACGAGGGGCGTTCAATATAAAGTGAGAATGAGATGCAAACTCTTTTAATATTACGAAATTAAATACTGGCCGGTAAAGCTAATCTATCTAGCTGATTGCTATGAAAAAAAAACTAACTGTCTTTTGTTTAATAAAATATACGGTAATTTCTTTGCAATGCTATTGAGTACGTTAGCGAAAATGGAGAAAATTGAACTGCGCGCCGTTATCAAATACTTGTATTTGAAAAATTTTTCTACGGACTAAGTCAATTTGGATTTGCGGAACACTTTAGGGTCTAATGCTCCTCCGTATTCGACAGTCGCACGTTGGTGCGCCGAATTTAGACGTGGAAGAACATCGACAATGGACGACCCCCGCTCCGGACGCCCTACTACAGCAGTAACTGAAGAAATTGTGAAATAAGTTGAAAACTCAGTTTTGGCGGATCGTCGTGTCACGGTTCGTTTTATTGCTGAAAATGTAAAGATTTCAACGGGGAGCGTGCATAATATTTTACATGAACGCTTGGGTATGAAAAAGGTATCTGCGCGTTGGGTACCAAGAATGTTTACTGACACGCAAAAACAAACTAGACTAGAGATTTGTCAAGAAGCTTTGAACCTGATGCAGCAAGACCGGGAACTTTTTTTGGCGCGATTTATAACAATGGACGAAACATGGCTCCATCATTACGACCCTGAAACGAAACTGCAGTCTATGACATGGAAAAGGCCATCATTTCCAACTCCGAAGAAATTCAAGGTGAGCCCATCTGCCGGTAAGGTCATAGGCTCTGTTTTTTGGGATGGTAAAGGGGTATTAATGATTGAGTATCTCGGGCATGGAGCCACTATTACGGGCACTTTATACGCCAAACAAATAGCAACATTGCGCAATGAGATCCGCGAAAAACGGCGAGGTAAACTCTCGAAAGTTGTGCTGTTCCACCAGGACAATGCCCCGGCACACAAGTCCGCCGTTGCAATGGCTGCAATTCGTGATGCTGGGTTCGATATCCTTAAGCATCCTCCGTATTCACCAGATCTCGCTCCCAGTGATTTCTACCTATTTCCGAGATTGAAACAATACCTGAGAGGCCAGAAATTTGAAGACGTCTACGCGGTAGTCGCTGCAGTACAAGATTTTTTAAGTACTCAAGATGAGACCTTTTTTAAAAATGGAATTTTAAGTTTAGAAAAAAGATATACTAAGTGTATTATGCTAAAAGGTGACTATGTCGAAAAATAAAATGACATTTAGTAAAAGTTGTTTATAACATACTCATTCTCACTTTTTATTGAACGCCCCTAGTAAAAGACATCAACGTGCTACATAATCTTCACCCTCAACGTTCCTAAGTCCGATTCCGCATATTGTAAGTAAATCATGTGAATCATTGAACAAAATGGAATACAAATCAATGCCAGTAGGCATTCCAAGGTTCATGCCAGATACATAAATTTACCATAAAACCGGAAAAACAGACCGTGTGGCAACTCAGGTGTGGCGGTTGGTTTACACTACCCACGGCAGCTTGTACGGTCAAGTGCAGAAATACGGGACCACATACATCTCTGTATTTGTTTTTTTATATGTAATTTCTTTTAAATTTTATATTGTAGTTTATAATATGTTTATTTTGTTTGTAATTATTTATTTGATTTTTGAACTGAAACAATTACTTTGCTCACATTTGGTAGCATAGCATACGGTTGTGGTGCTAACTCTGAGGATGAGCACTGGTTGAGTTCAAAACGCGTCAGTAGTTTGGTGGTGGTGATTGTTGGGTTTGTGTGATTTGTGTGTGTTCATACAGTGTGGAAGTGGAGGAACTGCATGAACACGCATTTCTTACATAAACGTAACTATCGTAAGTAGAGATGCACCGAAATTCGTTTCACATTCGGTATTACCGAAGTTCGGCAGCTTTTACCGAACTTCGTCTCCGGACGAATTTCGGTTAGATCTGCCGAATGTCGGCCGAAATTCGGTAGCTTAAATTTACTTACATAAGAAATGGAATAGTGAAAAGAAATTTATTTTAAAATGAAATCCACATCAAAATGATGACTTGTAAGTAAATAGGTACTTAACGTGAATGCTTGTGTTTGCTTTTATTTCCTTTTACTTTGAATTTCAATCTTCTAATTTTTTTTATGTAACAAAACAATATTTTTTATTTATTATTATTTTTAAAAACACTTAATTTCAAAACAGGTTATTCAAATATTCATAATTTAATTAGCAATTTTTTACGCTTAATAATTTTTAGACAAAAATATTATTTTCTCTTAATATTTCTAACCAGTGGCAGGTTGTGGTGGAGGAAAGTTAGTGTCTCAGCTACGTTATTCCGCTTATACAACCAAAAAAACTAAAAAAATACTGAGTAAATAAACAATTGCACGCGTTTTCGTTAACACAAGAGGCCGCGGGGTGAACGCGGGTGGCAGGCGGGAGGCGGGTGAGTGAAATTACAAGCGACGAAATGAACAAGATCTGACCTATTCATTGAGCAAAAGCGCGCGAAATTTAACCGAATTTCAGCCGAACTTCCGCTTCGGCACATATTTAAACCGAACATTCGGCCGAATTCGACATTCGGCAGGACCCACATTCGGTGCAACACTAATCGTAAGGTCGCGGGTGAGCAAAGTAATTGTTTCAGATCATTGATATGGACCTCCGCAAAGTAACGCCTGATTCAATAAATTATTTTATTTTTGTTTGAAAAGTTTACTTTCTGCCAAGTTTCTTGCGGCGCATTCTTCTTGGCAATGATGGTCCTTACGAAAGCGCTGGTATTTTTAAAAAAGTGACATGTTAAAGAGCCCTTTGCGGCCTACTTGCAGAATAAACGTTTTGATTTCATTTAATATAATGCATCGATTTAACCCTCTCATAATTATGCACCGATACCTTAATTTGATGACAACTATGGGAGGAGCTATGGGACACAATTTTACACATGACTGTACGAGGGAACCGAGCCTTTTTTGTTTGGTTTTGCTGAGAAAAGTCACTTCTTGCGGCCAGTGGGCGACGCGGTAAGCTGCGTCAAAATTAAAGTCTCTACATTAAAGTATCTTTATGTAATTTAGGGCCGATTTTTCAATCCCAGATAAAAGTATCTGTCAGATAAATGTCAGCTCTTTTTTTTCTTATAACTTGAGAAAAGGAAAGCGATAGTTATAACTGACGGATACTTTTATCTGGGGATTGAAAAATCGGCACTTAGGATATATTCCACTTATGAATGCCGAAAAGTCTACCACCGGTTCAGAAAAACTCTGTTGAGAAGAATCCGGCAAGGAACTCAACAACGTTATTTTATCAAAATAAATCAGATCATAATTTTTATTTAAGTAATTACATCCGAAGTACCTATTTAATATAACTAAACGCTATTTAAAGCTAGGGATCTACAATGTGAATCGGAATTATTTCCATAATATAAGAATTAATTTTACTATACGCCTTGGATATCGGTGTCCTCTGACAATGGCTTAGACTTTTGTATCTGGTTGATCGGTGGTTTCCAATTTTTGTTTAAAAATGTAGTGGGACTTCCCAACGACCTTTTGGTTTGATTGATTTGATTTAGTATGCCATGTATGATAATGCTCCCTTTCATTCAGTCCAGGAACGCAGAAACGCAGGAAAGAGGCTCATGAATCCAGCCGATCTGGACATGGAGGTTACTCCTAACGACTTTCATCATCTGCCCAGTGAAACTGTGGAATCAACTTCCGGCAGCAGTGTTTCCAGACAACTATACATCGGGGCTTTCAAGAAAAGGGTTTATAAGGGCTTAAGGGCCTTTAAAGGCTGGCAATGGATTAGTGAGGCTTTTTGAGTTGTTGACATTTATGGGCGGTGTTGATCATTTCCCATCAGACGACCTGCTTGCTCGTTTGCCATCTCATAATAAACAAAAAAGGGTCGATTTCAAAGCGTTTTGTCAGCATTTTTTAAATTTAATTAGTGTCACTCGATTATTGCTGTAAAATAATGATAAATCGCCACAACTTTGGATAAAATCAGACTAAGCCTCGGTACCGCCACACATTTATATAAAAAGTTAACTCTGATCATCATCCCCCTCTGCAATATTTACGTCGACGGTAATGAAAAAAAACGCGGCGGTCGAAACGCTCTGAAATCGACCCAAAATCATTATTCTTTCAGCCGTACCGTAGGACGTCCATTGCTAGAAATAGGCCTCTCTCATTGATACCCAATCATTACAGTCAGAAACGGTTAGGCTTAGCTCCACCGTGAAAATGCGGCCTTTACCAAATCATCCGTCGATCTCATTGGTGGACGTTCCACGCAGCGTGATCTAACGAGTTCTAGACTATATACTTCGTTAAAAATAGGTTAAGTTAGTTAGTTTATCATTTCAGCCGAAAGACGTCCACTGCTGAACATAGGTCTCCCCCAAGGCTCCCGCAACCTTAACCAGGTCGTCACTCCAGAAAAAATAAAAAATATATAAAAAAAATAAGCCATCACCCACCTGCAGTGTGCGGTCACTTGCCGCGTTCATACAATGTGCTGTACGCTTAGTATAAGTTTTACTTCACCAAAATACTTCTCGATCGCGTTTACGTAAATAAATCAATTACTAGGGAAACATGGACAGCGCCTCCGCGGCCGCGCGTCCATGTTTCCATAGAATTGAAATTTTTACGTAAACGCGATCGAGAAGTATTTTGGTGAAGTAAAACTTATACTAAGCGTACTGTATGTAGTGTATGTGTGAATGCCTGTCACACATTCACCGGTTTCTACAGTTTCTAGATAAGTCTTAGGCGTGATTTTTTGTTGTTTACGACGCGACGACATGCGAAAAATAATCGTGGAATTTCTCGAATATTCTATCCACGTCGGAACAAGTTATAAAGACACAGCATGTCTAGGAAGCCGTGGAAGCCGTGGTGGCCTAGTGGTTTGACCTATGGCCTCTCAAGAAGATTGTCATGGGTTCAAATCCCGGCTCGCACCTCTGAGTTTTTGGAATTTATGTGCGAAATTAATTTGAAATTTACCACTAGCTAAAACATCGTGAGAAAACTTGTATAGACCTGCGAAGAAATTTAATGATGTGTGTGAAGTTCCCCATCTGCACTGGGCCCGCGTGGGAACTACGGCCCAAGCCCTCTCATTCTGAGAGGCCTGTGTCCTGCACAGCTCTATCTATCTGTCCGTCTGTTACCTCTTCACGCTTAAAAAACTGAACCGATTTAGCTGAAATTTGGTAAAGAGATAGTTTGAATCCCGAGAAAGAACATAGGATAGTTTTTCCCGGAAATTTGCATAGTTTCCGCAGGATAGCCATCAACGAATTCTTCGCAGACGGAGTCGCGGGTAACTAGTGTTTCTTATAAAGGTATTTCTAAAACGGGTGAAGCCAAGGGTTGAAGCTACTGGTATTTAAGGGCAATGTTAGTCAACGTTTAAACAGCACTTACAACCGAAATCGGGCGTCACGTGGCTCTCACTTTTGCCACTTTCCACTTTCGGCGACTTTCACCGCCGCATCCGGCGTTGCGACACGTCGCCGACACGTAATGACAGTGACATTGGACAAATAAACGTATGTTTATGTAACCAACATCTTACTGGATGTCCACTACTGTTACTGGATGTTCAGACGACCAGATGGTCAAGTGGTTAGAGAACCTGACTACGAAGCTTGAGGTCCCGGGTTCGATTCCCGTGTTGGGGCAGATATTTGTATGAAAAATACTTAGTCTTGGGTGTTTAATATGTATTTAAGTATGTGATTGTTCATTTATTTAAAGATACTATGTTTTGTACGTATATGTGTATGTAAAACCAATAAATGTTTATTAAGTACCTTGATCAAATGTATCTATCTATATAAGTATGTTTACCCATAACACAAGCTTTGTTTAGCTTACTTTAGGACTAGGTCAATTAGTGTAAGTTGTCTCGTGATATTTGTTTATTTATTTATTTTTACAAGCTTTTATTTATTTATTTATTCAACGATAACCTGGTACCGGCCGAAGAAACTAGTCTCTTAACTCTACTATTTTTGAAATATTCAGTAATTAAATTTAATAGCTGAACCAGTGTAAAAGGTCCTTCATTACGTCCTATTATTAATTTATTGAATCAGGCGTTACTTTGCGGAGGTCCATATTAATGAACTAAAACAATTACTTTGCTCACCCGCGACCTTACAATAGTTACGTTTATGCAAGAAATGTGCGTTCATGCAGTTCCTCCACCTCCACACTGTACGAACACACACAAATCACATCCTAATTCCTATCCTATTATTATTATTTATCTTTTAAATGTCAGTAAAGAGTTTTCCATTCATAGCTATTCGCTACAAGATTATTGAGGCGAGTTCGTTCGACATTACATACTTTTTCATTTATTATGTCTCACATCAATGTCATAATCGTAAACAATGCTATTGTATCAATAATCGTGTTTATCTCAACAGAAAATGCCGTGATATTTTTTCAATTTTAAAATAATATACCAGGTAGTTTCTGTTAACGTACCGAGCAACGTATTGAATTTAAAGGAAATAAAAAAAAAAACGGTGTAGAACGTACTGCCCCATCGGCCGTCGATAAAGGATTTGCCACACTGGATGCTTTCTGCGGTCGCCGTCCAGGTAAATTGAAAGCAGCCCGCATTATGTATCAACAGAATTGTCGGTCTCTATATATTTTGTGTAGATATGCGACCTGAGCGTGCGGTCCGCACGGTCAGATCGCACGCACGCGTAATATATAGAGACCGACAATGTTGTTCATACATAATGCGGCCAGCGTTCAATTTGACCTGACCGCGACCGCAGAACGCATCCAGTAATGTGGCAAATCCTTAAAGAAGTGCGTTGAAAATTTGGAAAAAGTCAAATTGAAATTGACTTGCCAATTTGCAGTAATAATTGAAATCTCATTGAAACAATTTTTTTTTGTCGCCAAAATTTCTCAAGCTCTGAATCTGCTTTCAATTACAATGTAGTGTAAAAAGAAGACGTAACTTGAATGGATTGAAACTGTGTCTGTAGACCGCATGTATGAGAACGAACAAAGCATTGTGGGAATAACTAGTTCAAGTTAAAACCGTGGACTTAATTCCGTTTAAACTTAAAAAAAACTATGATTATATGTAGGTTGTAATTATTAGGTCTTTACCTAAAAATTACCGTTGGCTTTAAACGTTTGATAAAACAGCAAGAGTTTATCTGTTTTATACTACTACTGGCTGCCCGCGACTCCATCCGCGAAGAATAGGGGTATGTAAAATAGCCTTCGACCTTTTATTCTCAGACCTACCAAATATCGAGAAAAAATTTGATAAAAATCGGTGAAGTCGTCTCGGAGGATTTCGATAGCAAATACAAGATACCATTGTGTACAAATATATAAGATCAATTAAAAAAAAATACCGCTTTATGAAATTATTGATTTCAAAACATTTAACTTTAGCTTTTATTCATTATGAGTTAAAATATGTTATAATAAAGAAATTATTCAAAAAATATGGCACCTAACTGTCTCTTATAATTTGCGTTGGTAGTCATAAAAAATTATGAATAAAAAAAGGTTATGATGAAAAAAATTAAGTGATGATTATGAACACAAGTCGGTAGTAGAACGAAAAACTAGGGCTAAGAATTTTATGTGAATATGGGCCCATACGGTGGCCTAGTGGTTGGAAAGCCGTATTGGTCTAGTGGTTTGACCTACGGCGTTTCAAGCAGAAGGTCGTAGGTTCGAGCCACCTAAGCATTTCGGAATTCACGTACGATTATTTCAAATTAACTATAAGTTTTACGGTGAACGAAAACACCGTGAGGAAGCCTGTACATACCTGAGAAGGAGAATGTTGTGTAAATTCAATCCGCACTGGGCCCGCGTGGGAACTACGGCCCAAGCTCTCTCATTCTGAGTGGATGCCTATGGACCCCCACGAGAGATTAAGACATTGTACTCGTACTACAGGAAACACCTACATAATCTCATACAGACTCATACAGTGAACCCAGAGTCGTGATTTCTCTCAAACACGGGTGCGGTTATATCACGAGAAAGTCGGTCGTTGACCCCGGCGCACTTGCAGCGGCATTTTGACTGTTACGACACAAGGATGAATGGAGGCTCCTATACGTACAGTAAGCGTAGGCGCTTTTGAGTGTTACGACATGAAGATGAAAGAACTGACTAGTGGTAAGGGTGTTATTCACTCTTCCATTAAAAAGATACAAAATTGATACAAAATTCAAATCTATCGTCAAGAAAACATTAATATTTAAGGCGTATTAACGATTGTGTCATGGACAGGGATATTTCGAAATAATTCCAAACTGCACTGGTGATCCCTAGTTCAAGTAGACAAATTGAATGAAGATAAATGTGATGGTTTTTTATCAGGGAAAGTTAACGCACGTTTTTATGTCAAGTTTGAATTTGAAACTTTTAATTTTTACCCAGAACTCAAATGCTTCCGGGATCATCATTGCCAAGAAAAACCATCTAATATTGAAGAAGTTAGATCCATGTTAGTTAGTTAAATAATTTCACCTCAATTGTTAAGTTCAAAATATACAAGTAACGTGTCCTCATTTGTCTACAACTATGCTAAGAATTCTATTAATTACATTTAATAGTAGAAAATGCAAGATAATTCATCAATGAAAGCTTTAATGCTTGCTCATTATGGTGTTCTGTTTCTTATAATGTATATCTTTCTCAATCGTTTCTCGTTAAAAAGATTAGAGAGGCATAAATATGCCCAACTGTAGAAGAAAACGAGCTGAAGAAGAAGAGATATCTTTCTTGTTAGACGTCGGTTTATAAACAGTGAAAAACTAGTGCTTAAAAGTTTGTAATTTTATTGAATTGTAATTTTTAACATGTCTACACGAGTCGCATATCAAACATGATTTTATTTAACATACCTTTGACACTTCCAATAAAATATACCTAAGTATTATTTTGTTTTTCATAATAATAACTTTGGTCTCTGAAACAGTTTGGGTTGAAGAAAGAACCCGCGCAAAGTAAATAGAAAACCTTTTTTTTGTTATTTTATTTGCATTGTGACCACAGTCATATCAGTAAAATGTTTATTATTTTTTTTAAATACTACGATTACGACCCTTATTCATGGAAGGATGTGTATGTATGTAAACCTTTTACTGTACAAGAACAAAATACAGGGTTATTTGTAATTCACTAGCATCCTTTTAACCCTAAATAAACTCCTACCACTTAAACAAATGTTTTTTGTTTTACGGCTTTTGTCATAACTTAATATTTTTGGTGTAATAACGTTTTGAAAATTTGAGATTACCTCTTATTTTTACGATACTCTGTGTATTTGTATGGGAAAAAAAGTGCTTCATTTTAAAAAGTCGTAAAACAAAAAACATTTATTTGAGTGATAGGAATTCAGGGTTAAGAGGATGTCAGTGAATTACAAATAACCCTGTATAACTGACAATTGTTTAAATGCATGTAAAAAGGTAAACTTGTCCCTTTAAGCGAATTTTACTCTCCTGGGCGCCGATTTTCGAAATTATAGCTGTGAAAATGCTTAGGTTAAAATCGCTTGATTAAAAGTTTCCGACTACTCAAGAAAATAATACAAACTTTTTTTCTACTACCCTGTTCGTATTTCAAATTCAACATAGACCTTTTCCACTTTCAATAGTAGATTGTTCAACAAGGGAGGAAAATAACCAATATTACTCGAGGTTACTTGGCACCCGAGCACAGCGAGGGTGCCAATATTCCGAGGGTGATATTGGTGTTTTTCCCGAGTTAATCATTCTTCTTTTCATTTCGACTACAAGGAAAGTAAGAAAATATAAGTATAAATAAAAATGTCTAAACTGGTCAATATGATCTTTTGCAAAATACCTATTTCAATGGAGTTTATTGTTAAGGAATAATTAATTTAACAAAATTTAGAATGTTCAATATAATAATCAATGAAAACAGTCGATAAAGTAGGTATTTTAGTAAATTTATTTATAAAATATGTAAGTAAGTAACCAATTTGAACCAAGGAGTTATCTAAGCTGTATAGAGATAGGCTGTGCGGACAATAACATTGTCGTTTACCGTGTTTTTTTCTTAACATTTTCTAACTTTTCTGGTTTAAGTCACTAAATAAGAATATTAATAATTTAATTTAATAATATTTCACTGGCATTATAAAATTTGTAATATGAATAATTAAGAAAAAAAAACTCAATACTTAATTATTCCATGTGTATGCCGTAATGCTTGGCTGAATGCGTATGTGTTCCATTGACAACCAGTGCCTTTATTTTTTTTAATTCATTTCTACCCTTGGGAAGAAAATAATAGTTATCCTCCCGTATGTCAGATATGATTTGCCTCACTTTCCGAGTATGAGAGATGAAAATGTTTTTCCCAGAAGAACCATTATCAGTTTTTCATGTTCCCTGCGCGTAAACACAACTTTTACTGTCCCTCTAATGACAGACACACCCGAAATAAATAGAAAAAAAGAAGAAACAACTCAACCACCTGTTTTTACTGCCATCATCACACATCCATCGCAAGTTAAGCAATGCATTTCAATTGAAAATCAACCTTGGATCAAATGCTGAGATTTCAAGGTCGATTGTGCTGGGTTGGTCGTTAGGTTTCTTTGGTGGTGAGGTGAGGAAAAGCAATGAGGGCACTATGTTTACTCGAGAAAGCCAGGAGAAAGGCGTAAGCGGACGTAGACGAGCCCAAATTCCGATGGACAAGTTATTTCTCCCATAAATCCGAGGATGGTGTAATGATTGAATCATGGCCGTTGGGAAATCTGGTGGTTTGATGTTTAAGGATGATACTTGCAAACGTTTAACTATATTGTTATTTTCTGCTTATTGAACAAAAGGGAGCTCTCATATACGTATATTTTCATGGAATATTTAGCCAGAATTTGTTTTTTTCATTGTCCCTATTTATAAAAAAAACTTAAGGATTATAAACTTCACCGATGGGTTGCATCGCTATTATTTTAAAGATTGAAAAGTGGTACCGTAAAGAGAACTTTGACCCATTCAAAAACCAAATAAAGAAGGGTCTAATCTTTTAATAAAAATCTCGTGTCAAGATTGTTGTTGTTTGTTATCGAAGTCTAAGGCATAGGTCGTAGGCAATTTTTTATACCTACCCCTATTCTTCGCAGACGGAGTCGCGGGCAACAGCTAGTAAAAATTTGAAAATGTGGACGGTCAGATAAAACCAACAATAAGGGAAATGTGCTATAGTTTCAATGTAATAATAAAACTTGGGCCGAGTTAATGCCAATGACCAAAGTCACCTATCAGGGCCAATGTTACCCGGCCTTACGTTATTATGATTTTAAGATGTGTCATACTTACCAGTTTTTTTTTTTTTTTTTTTTTTATGATATAGGGGGCAAACGAGCAGACGGATCGCCTGATGGTAAACGATTACCGTCGCCCATGGACACCTGCGACACCAAAAGAGTCACAAGTGCGTTGCCGGCCTTTTAGGTAGGAGTACGCTCTTTTTTTGAAAGCTTGAAGGTCATATCGGACCGGGAATACCGCAGCAGGAACCTCATCTCAGTATTCACACTTTAGAGATATGGCAGTTTGTAAAAAAATTAAAGCTATTTTAGAAAAACAAGTATGTTAAAAAAACCAATGGTTGTTCAGTTCTATACATATAGATACGATCTATTGCTACCTAAAGTTAACAACAAAATTTATAGAAACGGTGCTATAATTTCTGCTATAAAGATTTTTAATAGACAGCCCATTGATATTAAAATGTTGGATGGTAATAAATTTATAATCAAACTTCGTAGCTGGCATACTGAAAAAGTTTTCTGTCTTATTTCTACTACCTATATGTAATAATATTTATAGAAATTTGATAGCAACGTAAATATATTGAAATCATATACACCGTGAAATTTTAGTGGTTGTTTTCCCGAAACGAGGTGATTTAGTTTCGATTGTACAATCGATTTATAATTACTATTTTGACTAGAGTCAAAAATCCAATTGTGAAAAACGAAAGTCGAAAAGTCGCTTCGTTGGTACAAGTAGCGTACGATCGTACGATAGGTTAGGTACCAACGAAGCGTTACTATTGGTTTGCGGTCATTTTCGACTTTCGTTTTTCACAATTGGATTTTTGACTCTAGTCAAAATAGTAATTATAAATCGATTGTACAGTCGATACTAAATCACCTCGTTTCGGGAAAACAACCACTAAAATTTCACGGTGTATATATTTTTTTAAATGGTAAGTTTATTATAGTGGTAGATAAATATTGCTAAACTAGTAGCTAGTTTAATTGTTGGTGGTTTATTGGAAGTAATTTAAATTGAGATAATAATATTGTACGTTGCTTTTCAATAAGAAACGTTAACATTAAGGTGAAAGCAAAATTCGATTTTTGTTTATTTAGATTTAAAAAACACCACAGGATTTTAGGTTCCATTTTGTATAAGTAGGCTATGTGCTTAAATAATTATAGATCAAATATGATGGTTGTAAAAGTTTGAAATAAATGATCAAATGATCAAATTATGATGATTTATCGTCGTCTAGTACCCATAGTACAAGCTTTGCTTAGTTTGGGACTAGGTCGATTTGTGTAAGATTGTCCCCTAATATTTATTTATTTTAAACTATTTACTACAAAGAATAAAAATACATTAAAAATCGATTTTGTACACCCATAAATGTTTGAAGTTAAATACCCATTCGAACAGAATACTCATTTTGACCTAAGTATGCCCATAAAAAGCCTTAGAGTTATTTAAAATAACATAACTTAAGCTTGTAATCCTTACAAACGAGAAACGCAATAAAACCAAATAAAATATTCAAGACGGAACAAAAAAACGAAAAGTTACGCGAGTGAAAGTGTCACGCACACACGCGCAGATTGCAAGTGTAGTGGTAGAGAAAGTTTGCCGTCTACATGCCGTGGCTACAGAAATCAATAGAGACGGAACTCCGTATTTTTAGGTTCGTTGAAAGGGCTGGTATTTGACCACATGGAAGACTTGCGTTAAAATTACGATTTCAATTACATAACTAGAAATCATATTGCAGCATTAATGTTTGATAATTTTTTTCGTGTTTTTTTAGTGTGTGTTAAAGTTACCAAGAAAGATAGCAAGATAACAATGTTGTGAAAATTTTAGCAAAGCTCACAGCAAAACTTTGATCTTGAATTAAGAGGGTACGATGCGCACCATTTCTCCATACAAACGTAGTCCCCTGTTTCCTCCCTGGATAATGGCTTTTGAGCCAATTTTTTTTTACTGTGTAATCTGTATGTACCACAGCTATACCCTATGTTTCGTTTTTCTCCATATTTCAATTAACATAAGAAATATTAGCTTTCAAAAACTGAAAAAATTGCCCAATTTCAACGTCATTTTCAGACACTCATCAGAAATTAATCCCTGATATAAACAAAAAAAGGAAAACATAGGGGCATAGCTAAATCTGTCCTCTAATTATTTTTGAAAAAAATAATTTTATTGGTCCAGTTTTCGAGAAGAAAACAGGGAATTACGAAATGCTGCTTTGATCAAATTTACGCGCCTAATAATGGTCTGAGCTGCAGTTGTCCCGCTCTCGCTGTACTGACACGGAGGGGTTCGGGCGAGACAGCGACATTTCATTAAAATACCTATTTCTCAAAAGTCTCTCAGCCATCGTACCCTCTTAAAGACCTATATTTTTCACTTTCCGCTTTACCAACTTCGATATCGAACATTCAACATATTATAAGATAGTTTAGTTATAGCTATTTTAAAAGTATCTAGTTATATTTAATTCAGTAGGTACACACAATTTAATGAAATAAAAACTAGTTTCTAAGCACTCTCTTGCCGATTATTTAATTATCTATACTTATCTTTGCCCAATAAAAAAGATATTTTAAAATGAAGGGTTTCAGTAATTATACTCCATCATTAAATAAATAAATAAAAACCATATATTGGCCATAAGAAAGAAAAAAATACACAAAATAATGTGGCAAAAGGCTCAGGCTCAGCATGTGCGGCGAGGATTAATCATCACCACGCTGGTTTTCAGCCTGCGCCCTTATATAGCGTGCTGACATTGCAAACAGGTATTAATTAAATCATTTGCTTCTTCACAAAAATGTGGTTACAAAACGAGGTGTTAATTTTACTGTGTGCTCTATACAGTCTGCTTTGTTAAGGATGTAAAGATCACGAACGATAAAAAACGAACGAAAAACGATCTTTTCATGGCTTAGGCGATACAGAGTGAGACCACTTTTATAATTTATTCCTGGTTGGTGGACATTGTATAAGAGAAAAACATAAAATAGTCTGAATTGACCTCTCCACAGTTTTCACTGTTCCAATGATTCCTTTAGCTGTGTGTGTAAGTGAAAGGCGTGTACGCACGGTGCTGTACCCACGCTCTTTTCAACGTTTGAGTGAAGATGGTATGTGGTTTTTTCCAGAGTTTTCTATTCGCGTCTAGTATAAAAGTCGACTTGCCTGTTTGTGCCGCTTAGTCAGCAGACTGTAATGGCGATGGCAGTTGTCTATGATTTTCAGCTTTTGGAGAAAGTCTACGCATGTTGTTTTATAACTATAACCCATAATTCTCTACAATTCATTTCGAGAAAAATACCATATTGAATAAGCAAGTATTATAATCATCAATGGTATCTTTAAAATTAAAATTTGATGCTAATTTGAATCTACTTTTTTGTACTTTATTATAGCTCTATAATATTGAATGTAATTTTATGACATTTAAGCGTTACATTCAAATATTATGCGCTAACGATCAACGTTTTGTAATAGTTTTCTCTTTTGGTTTTGGTTTGTTCAGTTTATCAATAATAATTTATCCTTTGTGAAAATATAATATCATATATTTCCTGCAGCCATATAGGTATTATAAATGATGATGTTCTTGCTTAAAAAAACTCACTAAGGAATATCCAAAGAACAGGAGTTTTGGACGATTTTTTCCCCTTAGATGAACCGCTTTCTCAAATGTGTTTGAGATCTACATTATATCGATATTACTGATACCTTATGTAATTTATAGTTACTTCTTATTTCACTATTTCGTTCATCATATTTAATTCATTTAGGTACATTTTTTTACAAAAACAATACTTTTCTCCATTGTACAAACTAAACTCGAAAATTATTCGCGTACAATCGCCAGCAAATACATAAAATCATCTTTGTTATCCGTTATAACGTTATAACGTTTTGTTATCCAACTACCGTTTAGAAGTTTATCCTGACAAATCTCTTGCTTTTCTGGATTTACGGACAGCGTGGGACTCCTAGCAAAATACCAGATGAAACTCGCCAAACTCAGAGGTTTTTCCTTGCTATCAGAACAAAAAAAAAACAAATACCAGCAGGGTTTAACTGAGGAAGAACAGAAATAATAATAAATAGGACAAACGACAAAGCCGTGGTGGCCTAGCTGTTTGACCTATAGCCACTCAAGCAGAGGATCATGGGTTCAAATCCCGGCTCGCACCTCTGAGTTTTACGGAAATTAAGTGCGAAATTACATTTGAAATTTACCATGAACTTTATGGTGAAGGAAAACATCGTGAGAAAACCTGCATACACCTGAGAAGAAATTCAATGGTGTGTGTGAAGTTCCCAATCCGCACTGGGCCCGCGTGGGAACTACGGCCCAAGCCCTCTAATTCTGAGAGGAGGCCTGTGCCCTGCAGTGGGACGTTATAGGCTGGGATGGTGAGGAAAAAATATGCCATTATGAATAAACGAAACATTATTTTGGAATGCGACGTCATTCTTTTCTTTGCTTTTCTAAGTAATATATTTTTCTCAAACATCCAAGGAAATGTGGTCCTTATAGTCGTGACAATAGAACACGAAGTATGCCATTGTATAGCAGTTGAGGAAGATTCGTTCTAATTTCAAATTAGACGACAATAATGGAATTTCATACAAACATTGCTGGCCAAGGCCAGCAAAGAGATTGTCTTTTGTTTTAGTGGGTCGTATTTTCTTTCATTGACTATCAATGACATACTGCCAATTAAGAAAAATTTAGTTTGTGAATTTACTTTTTAATATCTTACTTGGCTAGATTTAATAAAATAAATAAGGATTGGCGTTTATTGTTAACAATTTATTAAAATAACCAATTAATAAGGTCGTAATTTTTTAATAAATATAAATCATCTCAAGATTTTGCGTCAAAAACATTAACTGGAACAACTTACAAATAAATTGCTGGAAAAAAAATATTTTGGCGGGAATCAAAAAAAAACAATTTGAATTAAATATGAATATATAAGTTGAACATTCGTGTCATTTCCTTGGATTTATTTGAGAAAAGCACTATACAAGCCTTGGCCACGAACAGGGATTGCCGGCCTCGTATCTCTAGATGGCTTCGTTAACACTCGGCCATCTATTACTACTCGGCCGGCAATCCCCTATTTCGCGGCCGCTGCAGTAATTACTATCGTGATGAAAAATATTTATCTACTTTATATTAAAGATAATTCGTCTAATAAGGTAACAGTTGCGATAAAAGTACAGTTTGACCGCAGCGGCAAAAGGAGACAACTCGTGCGCACAGTTAGCTTACTGTTCGGCACAGTTACAGCTTTCTCCAAGCGCGGCAAAAGATGGCGTTAGTAGTCTTCTGCGACAGTTGTGTTGTCGGAAAAAACGCTTTGGTTCGGTAGTTTTGGTACTGGAATGTAGGTATTGGCTGGATCTAATTAACACGATGATTTTTAATCAGTGATCAGGAACCAATTTTTCTAGATCAGTATTCGGTGTAGATCACTTTTAAGTCAAAGTTGTGTGAGTTTTTTTAAATAATGATTATTTTGAAAATCATTTTTTAATTAAAATCATTGTCACCCTACACATGTTTAATAATAATAATAATATTTTTTATTTTGACCTTCAGGGATCATAGTTTAAATTAAACATTACCATGATATTATAGATTAGTCTATGAGCGTAAAACCTCTTTGAAAAGTCAGTTCCTTAAACAAACTTTGACGTGTGACCTGTAAATTTTCCCGCAAAAGCGATGACACTTGACAAAACTACTTAATTTCAACAAAAAAATGTAGGATGACCGACCATGCCTTCGGTGGATGGACGAAGTTTTAACAATAACGTTTTTTTTAAATTAAACGGATACTGAATTGTTTTAAACAATCTTCTATTAAATTCCGTTTTGGTTAGCAATTATTATTTTTAAACTCCTGATCACCGATTAAAAATCACCGATACATACTGTGAAGTTACACGTTTTGTAACTTAGTAATAAAACAGTATTTAACTATCAATTGAATAAAGTTGCGCATTATGTAAGTTTTGTCAAAAAATAATTTAAGAGGGTTTATGCCTGCTGAGCTGGCGACGTTGCTTTTTTGTTAGTTTTTCTCGATTATTCCATAAAAATTGAATTAAATTAAAAATGTATACAAAACATTTTTAATTTATTTCAATTTTTTATTTTATTTTATTTATTGGAGAAAAAAAAACAGATACACACACACAATCTTTATGAAACAAGGCATATAAATAAGAATGTAGTATGCACCCTAAATAAATTCTCACTTGGAGTAATGAAGGATGTGGCAATTTAATAAAAAATCTTAAATTTTTATGGAATAATCGAGAAAACTAACAAAAATGCAACATTGCCAGCTCAGCAGGTATAATCCAGCTTTTTAGTGACTGTACTTGCTTTATTATTAGCTTATAGCTTTTGTTTTACTCTGTTCTAGGTTAGGTACTACTGGCGCAAATGTAAGGTAAACGTCCCTGTGCTCGACACTGACCCAATACATGGCACAGTAAGAGAGGTGACAGGGGTGTCATCTACTCGGCGTTAAGGTGTCAAGCATTAGTGCGTTTACCTTAGTCCATCGTCGTTCAACGAGCAACGCGGGAATTGTGACGAGCACTTTAGCGCTGGTAATGATGCAGTGCAGTGCGGGTTATTTAACTGGTATATTGTGAATTTTATTTTTATATAATTACTAGCTGTTGCCCGCGACTCCGTCTGCGAAGAATAGGGGTATAAAAAATTGCCTACGACCTATTCTCAGATCTACCGAACATAGAGATAAAAATTCATAAAAATCAGTCTAGCCGTTTCGGAGAAGATCACACACCGTGACACGAGATTTTTGTATATGATAAGAAAATACCTTAGTCCTCTCATTCTGAGAGGAGGCCTGTGCCCTGCACTAAGACGTACAGGCTGGGATGATGATGATGATGATGATGATGATGATGAATTATAATGTAGTTTTATGTTTGGATAAAGTGTTCGGAGTGTCGGTGTTAAGTTCGAAAAAATTACCTACAAATTAGAAACATAATTTTAATACGATTAAATACAAAAATATAAGAAGAGAGATTATTTTGGACAAAGTATTAAAAATCTTGTATAGATACTAGCTGTTGCCCGCGACTCCGTCCGCGAAGAAAAGGGCTATGAAAATTAGCCTACGACCTATTCTCAGACCTACCGACATAGAGAAAAATATTTATAAAAAATCGGTCAAGCCGTTTTTGAGGAGTTCGATAACAAACACCGTGACACGAAATTTTTATATATAATAAAAAAAATGGAAGATTAATTAGTATATTCGTTTATTTACCTAAGCCTAATATAAAATATAAACAGTCTCATAATTTGAAAAATACAAATTAATACCAAATTTTAACAGTTTGGTTTTTAATGACACAAAAACCCGTAAAATTATTTATTCTAAAGCTACTCGGAGTCAAAGTCCGTATTATAAGTAACTGTTTTTTTTTAACTGGCTCGTACCCTGTACCTTCCAAACTTGATAAATTGTACAGATATATTTTCTACTTATTTTCAAACTTAACATTAAAATAGGTACTCTTTTATAATATAAAATATGAAAATATAATATTATTAACAATGCACCGCAAATTCAGCTTTTTAAATAATACAAATTAAATATAATTAAAGCTTACAAGCACTACAAAAAAAAAGACTAAATATATTAATTTTAATTTGAGTATATCATAACATAATAAGATCAATTTAACCGAAATATGCAGATCATAATTTTATTCTACAGTAAAAATATATTTTTTCTTTTTAGTAATGAAAACTGAAGCAATTTTTTTTAAATATAAATTCTCATCATCATAGCTTTTAAATTAAAAAAAAAACAACTGTTATAAATATACGTCGTTATCGCGGGGCAATAACAAATCAGATAAAGAACACATATAACAAAATGTCTATTTGGTAGAAACGGACATATTCTGCCTACAAATACTAAGCATCTAAGAAGTTCTTCACATCTGGAGAGTTCTCGCTAGAAAAGGTCTATATTGTTATCTTCTACTAATTTAACGCTTACCTACTTAGAAGACAAAACGTGTACTTAAATAATAAGACAGCAATGTGTGTAATTTTTATTAACGTGTATTTTTCACTTGTATTTTATTTGGTTTTTATATTTTATAGTGGTGTTGTATTGCCATAGAATGCAAGTTAATTAAAACGTTTATTATCTATCGTACTTTAAAAAAAATACTGCATATTACGGTCTCAATTTGTCTTAGATGAATATTAATTATGGGATCAAGGAACAAAATATTAGGCAGTTCTCGTATTTTTATACCTCGCATTTAAAAGTTAATTTTTACGTAACTAAACGCAGTTACATTCTACGGGAGCTGTCATCGTGAAATTTTTTGCATTGCGACTGTATGGTTAATCTATTTAGTATGTATTGGTACTCGAGTCAAGTATGGAGGTCGGATATTAGAAATAATGTTGATAAATTTTAACCTCCATAGGCATAAATGTTCCTCAAAATGAGTTTCACGTCTGTTATTGCTTGTTTGTCCTAATCTTTCTGCACTGTCAAATCGTTTTTGCCCCCGCGATAACGATGTATGGTTATAAATTTTGTTCACTTTTAAAATAAAGATCATTACATGAACACTGCTGTGTGCATAATTCGAACTTCGTTTCGTGCCGTCCCGCTCACGCTAATATGATTTGACACGAGAGTGAGAGGGATAATGCGATACGAACTTCGATTTTCGAATTTCGTGGTAGCGCCTCTGGTCCATCTTCGTAAGTAACTAAATATGATGACAATGTTGATTGTAGCATTAAATGTAAATAGGTACACCATTCATCTGATATTATATCATTAGTTAATTAATAACCGGTGACGTCATTACCAGTTAACTTTTAACCGATCAAGTCATCACCAGTTAAATATTCGGTAATATTAGTACTAGTTAAGTTATTACTGGCAACGTCATCACCAGTTAACTTATAACCAATCACGTCATCGCTGATAACGGTAAACTAAATGCTTAAGACGGTATCTGCGACTTGTACGCCAAGTCATTACCGTCTTGTGCAACGTTAGACGATCTAGCGTAAGGGTAGGATGACGCCGGCGCAGTGGGCGAGTTCCATTGGGGAGAAGGGGACTGGAAGCTTGCGATCTGAAAGGCAATAAATGATTATTAGTTGGAGGTATTAGTAGTGTATTTTTAATGAAATAATTTTATTCATTTCGTACTAAATACAAACTGAAATATAGATGCACAGAAAAAACCCCAGAAAAAAGACCAATGCTGGGAATCGAACCCAGGTCCTCAGCATTCCGTGCCGCGTGCCATACCCCTACACCACCACTGGTCTAGAGATTAGACACGAATCTTTCCTATACATCATACATTTCAATCTGCTAAATCATCACCTTATGCAGTGACAAACGCACATCTATGTTACACCCTCATCGAGAGATTTTAACACTCCTTCGGAACTAACCGCTCACCTGGACAAGAGATGGCGCTACTGTGCAACTTTAAACAAGTTAGCTATGAAGTATCTTTTTTTTTTTTTGTACTTATTTTTTCAACTTAATTTTATTGTCGATTTACTAACACCCCCAACCCCCAGTAACCCCATATGCCCATCTTCCAGTATCAGTGGAATAGACTACATATGAAATCGGAAACTCGGAACGATTAACTTCATGAAAGTGCTTCCACTTAATTTCCATGAAATTGGACGTTGAGAGTTAATTACAAAGTCTATACAACGTCCGGTCCGCTTGCAGTGGCAGACATTATTAAGCAGAATTACCTTTATTATGTATCTCGCGACAAATATTGGGTTGTAACAAAAAACATAAGCGTGCTTTAAATTAAATATTTATATTTAGCCTTACTAACAAAGGGAGTGTGTAACCGACCGCCTTAGCCTAGTTGGTAGTGACTCTGCCTACGAAGCAAGAGGTCCTGGGTTCGAATCCCGGTAAGGGCATTTATTTGTGTGATGAGCATGAATATTTGTTCCTGAGTTATGGATGTTTTCTATGTATTTAAGTATTTATTTATCTATATAAGTATGTTTATCGTCGTCTAGTACCCATAGTACAAGCTTCGCTCAGTTTGGGACTAGGTCGATTTGTGTAAGATTGTCCCCTAAAAAAAAAAAAACATCTAAATAATCTGTACTTGAAATACATTGAATGAATTCACTAATAATAACACTATCAGTAAAGTTAGATGTCATTACCAGACAGTCGCATTATTGCCACCAAAAGCAACAACGACTTACCAATCATAACCAAGATGGTACTCCAAAATAACACTATCAGTAAAGTTAGATGTCATTACCAGACAGTCGCATTATTGCCACCAAAAGCAACAACGACTTACCAATCATAACCAAGATGGTACTCCAAATTAAATTAAGGTATACTTACATTACCCACCTTGCCACTGATGTTGTTCAAGCCACCTCCGCTCAAAAGCTTCTGGATACCCAAAGCTGCAGCGGCAAGGAACGCGAGCTTCGCGACCACTAGAGCTTTGGTCACCAGCAACGTAAGTCCACCGAAGAGTAGCCCGAGTACGGCGATGACCTTGACCCCGATACCGGTGAGAAGAGGGGCATATTTCTTGATTTTACCGCGAGCTGTGGAATGGTTAAGGCTATTTAAATTTTGTGTAAACATTTTTTTAAACAACCCGAGTTGTATGCGAAATTATGATAAGTTAAACGAAATGATGAATTATGCGTAAAAATTTTATGCCACCAGACTGGACCCTATTTCATACACTCAGCATGCCTAAACGGGCCTGCTCAACATTATACCGCTACTCATATTTTTCTCACGTCTAAAATGATGCTTTATTTTCTACTAGCCACTAATAATTATGCTTCGTGTACTTCGATCAACAATACAATTGTTGATCGAAGTTCGTGTAACTATTTTTTGCACGATGACACGCTTGCCTAGTAAATGCTCACTATGGTTCTATGGTTGCCAATTTATTTATTTATGTTAATCTAATTTATTCCTTATGACGATTACGATATTGTTTGAAATCACTTATCAATAAATTACAGTAAAAAAAAAACAAGTGCGCAGCGCGCATCTCCAAGTGACGCAAGCGCATGCGCGGCCGTGCTAACCTTGACCGCCGCTGTTATGCGCGCTACGTAACAGGGCGTCGACCCCGCGCATTGCCTTTCGATTCTCGTAGGCTTCCCGACATTTTATGTTCAGGGCAGCATATCGACACTTCATATAAAAAACACAATGTATGGAATTATGAACGTACTTTGTACCAACATTGAAAACTAAGACACTCTTGCCAAATAAAAGAGTTGGTTAATGTTCTGTCCTAATATACCAACCCCGACACCCTAATTTAGCCGCATTATACTACACCTCATGTTGGCCAGCATGTGACGTACGCCATTGCCGCCATCAAGTCAAATCTGTCGCGTGGTGTTCTTATTTTCACTGAATTTATTAAAAAACTGCAATTAACTCCATAAACAGACATTATGGGTGGCAAATCTTTGCGAAAGTGTGAAATTTGTGGTGTCCGGAGAGTGAGAAGGTTAAGTAAAGACATACTTTTGGCTAGATTTCCGCTTGACCCAAACAAGTAATTTTTTGTATGTTTTTTTAGTTGTGTAGGTAAATTTGAGTAAAAAATGCTTAAAACAGTGTTAATGATAGTCGCATTAACAGTAAATATTATGAGCCTATGTAATATTTAGCATTACCATATTTTCATATAACCATTACGTCATAGTGCTGTGCTGAAGTTATCGATATTTTTTTATTTTAATGAAATTAATTAATTGTAATTACTTTCTGTTTCAGATTTCAACTGACTTCTGCCACGAGCTGGACATTTTATTATGGATCATAGTTCTCAAGATTGTTGTTAATCAAACTATACATACAAATTTGTTGCAAATTGTGTGGTTATTGTAGCATATTCAACTTATTCATAAATCACTAGATTTTCAATAAAATTTTATTGATGTGCTATTTGTAATTATTTTCCTGGTAAAATGCAAAAAAATATTACAAAGATCGATAAATATTAAGTAGTACCTATTTAGGTAGGCATACCTAGGTACTACTTAATATTTATCGATATCGATGGCATAGTGCTACATCTCTAATGCCTTGACATTGACACTTTATGTTGGTACCTCTGACTGTTACTTTCAAGTTGGTAGAAACTACGTTCATAATTCAGTTTATGGCTTTGATGGAAGTGCCGTCTCTTAAAACGTAGTGATTACTTGCTCAGTGGTTCAGGGCGCTTGTGCACTGCAAGGAATTATACGTCCGGCATCCGATTTTTTACGGTCCGATATGGCACACCTTAAATTTACTATCTTGTGCACTACATTTAACTTTTTCGCATTTCGGACCGTTTTTTCCGTTTCGAGATGACAATAATGAAAACTTAAGGGGTATCGCGAAAAATCATAAATAAATAAATAAGTAGTTGTAGACATTCGATAATATTTAGTTAGAAAATAAACTTTTGTCCTGCCTCAATTTATTGTGGTTTATGTAAAATGACCCAATGAATGTCAGGTACCTTGAACTTATAAGGAGATGAACCCAAAATTCATTTTGTCTTCTACATCTTCGCTCGTAGAGTAATGATAATAAAGCAAGCAACTGCCGACGTTCCAGGAAGCTAGCTCATCGTTCGTAATTATGCGGGCGTGGCGTGTAGTTTTTAAAGAGAGCTATCCCAACTGCGCCGCACCTCAGAGAAATGACGGACAAGTGCACAAATCAATCATACGTTTTTTCATGCCTCATCGGACCGTGAAAAATCGGATTTCCGGACAGTAAAATTCCTTGTAGTGCACATGCGCCCTTAGCCCGCGGCTTCGCTCGTGTGAACCTGGTTTACTTAATAAGCCAAGTTTAGACCAGGAAGAAAAATTGTGCAAGTTACATTGCGAAGCCGTAAGGCAAACGAGTTTGAAATGGGCAATAGAGTGCCGCAATGTAATGCAACTTGCACAATTTTTCTTGCGGGTCTAAACTGGGCATTAGATCTGGAAGTCGAATTGAAGTTTTGAGATTTTACTAAATTCCCATAGGAATTCCTACCTATAATAATTGTTGTGTTGTTGACTTGAGCAAAAATTCACGCATGGCACAGACCGGGCTCCTCACAGAATGAGGAGGAGGACGAGGACTGTTGTTCCCACGCGGGCCCAGGGCGGATTGGGAACTTCACACTCATCATTGAATTTCTTCGCTGGTGTAATAGTAATCAGGTCAAAAATTCATGTCGCTATAATTTAAGCTAGTAACTTATTCTCAACTCACCTTCTTCAAATGTTCTGGCAGCTTCTTTGAGTTCCCCGGGTTCAAATTTAACGTTTAGCTTGTCTTCTCCAGACGCATCTCTGTAAAAAAAGTAAGTTTTCTTTTCATTTTAAATTTAAAAAAAACCAGTAGCCAACTTCGAATTAATATGATTTTTATCCTAATGTATAAAATGTATGTAATGTTCGGTGAAGTGAAAAATCATCGACTCATTAGGAAAATTATAAAACAAACAACAAAATAATACCAAAAGGTTATTCAACGAAACATTACATTAGAACAAACATATTTTCACACGAAGGGCATTGGCATGAAATTGAACTAGCGGAGACAGAGATAAAATATTTTCCGAATTCCAATTTTTGTCAGTTTCAACTGCAGTAAAATTATGCGAAACGATCATTCGACCACACGTTATTCGACGAAGTGAATTTCGCCAAAATGGTTATGAGGAAATTTACAAAATTATGTCAACGAAAACCGGCCAAATGCGAGTCGGACTCGCGCACGAAGGGTTCCGTACAATTATCTATAAAAATCACGTTTGTTGTATGGGAGCCCCCTTAAATATTTATTTTAGTTTAATGTTTTATTTTTAAAGACAATATATAATTAAAATATTCTGTGAATATTTCAAGCGTCTACCTGTTGCCGTTATCAATATCGAGCAAAAACGAGCAAATAAATCACGTTTGTTGCAAATATTTATTTTATTCCATTTTTTAGTATTTGTTGTTATAGCGGCAACTGAAATACATCATCTGTGAAAATTTCAGCTCTCTATCTATCGCGGTTCCCGAGATACAGCCTGGTGGCAGACGGACAGACGGACAGACGGACGGACGGACGGACGGACAGCGGAGCCTCAGTAATAGGGTCCCATTTTACCCTTTGGGTACGGAACCCTAAAAAGAGATCATTTTATTAGTGTAATAATAATAAGAGATATATTAAATAATATAAAAACTTTTTAACAAAAAAATTAAACCGCCGAAAAAACTGAAAAGCAAAAAATAATACCTTTTTTGTTTGACCTTAATCTAGGTACCAGTTTGAAGTCGGTGCCTCAGCACTAGCCAGGAGGAGTGGACCTATAATCTTCTACCTGATTGGCTTCTATCACTCCTCCTGGCTCGTGCTGAGGCACCGACTTCAAACTGGTACCTAGATTAAGGTCAAACAAAAAAGGTATTATTTTTTGCTTTTCAGTTTTTTCGGCGGTTTAATTTTTTTGTTAAAAAGTTTTTATTTATACTTTTTTCCCATCCTTGGGGTAATTTTTTTTTCCAAATTTATATAATACCAACTTCAAGGTATACCCTATCCAATAAAAAAGAATTATGAAGATCAGACTACTCCGTAAAAAGTTAGTCAATCATCCTCTGTTTTCCTACCCTTAGGGTAGGAAGGAATATTATTTCCAAATTTACACGGGACCACCCTTGGGGTATACGCTTTCCAATAAAAAAAGAATCATCAAAATCTGACTACTCTGTAATAAGTTATGCGTGGTCATATAGTACAATCAGTAACTGAACAATCAATCATCCCCTGTTTTCCTACCCTTAGGGTAAGAATATTATTTCCAAATTTAAATGATACCACAATCGGGGTAAACGCTTTTCAATAAAAAAAGAATCATCAAAATCGGACTACTCTGTAAAAAGTTATGCGTGATCCATACATAAAAAAAAAGAAAAAAAAAACAAATATACACGTCGACTTGAGAACCTCCTCCTTTTGTTTTCGTCGGTTGAAAAGTAAATATCACGGGACACTTGGCACCAATTTACCTAGTCCCAAAGTATCTAAGCAAAGCTTGTGTTATGAGTACTAGGGAATAATACGGATAAGCATAATCTCAATCTTTATTATGCTTAAAATGTAGCTCACAGTAGGTCACAGTGTACAGAAAAATAGTTTCACACATTTCACCTATAAGTATCAGGCATGCAAAATATTAATGTAAGTACTTATATGAAAAGACATTAGGCAATAGATACAAAATTTAACATTTCAGAATTAATAATTATTACACACATGTCATACCAAAATACTAGAAAATCTAAATAAAAATAACAACAATATTCCATAAGACTATAGTAATTAAATTTCATACACGCAGATCCAGAAAATAATGTCAATATTATGTGATATGTCAAACAGAATAACAATGATAAACATGTCAACTGACATAAATACATATTAAATATCCAGAACTGGGGAACAAATATTCGTATTTTTCACACACAATATTTTAACTGCGTCTGCGTGTTACCATAACTTTAGAAAGCGTTTCATAACAGACACGTTACACATTGACCATTTTACACGCATGTTTCAGTACCAAGATTATAATTACAAAGGGAACTTGAGAAATGCTCTTTTACAATACAAATGTTTTAGTCGAAGCGTGGAAATGACTAGTTGTACAACGTTAACGTAATTTGTATATATTGTATGTGTATTGTTTGTTGTTTCTGCTTCGAAAATTATTTATGTACGAGAATTTCGTTGTTGCTATTAGGTAATGTTTAAACGACTAAAATAACGCCAGTTATAATTTGATTATGAAAAAAAAACAGGCCAACTTAAGGCTGTGCCGAGGAAATAACGACATAATTGCGTTTGTTAGATTCCTTACTATATCGTTATTTCTAAATCTTAGTCTATGTGGGTCATAAGTTAGACATTTAAGGATTTATATTACTTATACTTTGCTCACGAAACACGATTACTTATACTTTGCTCGAAAGAAATTAAATCCAAAGTTAACTCTAAAAAAGAATGGATTCCCTTAGTACAACGTAATTACTTAACGGAACGTAATGAGTTTTTTTATAATAACAAAACTACTTATTTTCTGTAACGTATACGACTTACATCTTCAAAATATGTATTGTTTTAATAATACGAAGGAAATAACTACATTCGCGCGCGTTCCGCCCATCCTAACCTGAGCCGCCACGACTCCCTCCTGTCCGCGACTCCGCCGAGACACCCTTCACAATAATACCTAAAATCGAGTAGCGCCAAAAGCTCGGCGCCCTCTTAAGCGCATGCCACACAGATGAGACGTGGGACGGGGGCGCGTCACAGTCGCGGCGCCTTTGAATCAGTTTTCATACTAAATGTATAGAAGGGTTGCGGTCCAAAGCAGACAGAAGAGACGGGGCGGAGACGCGGCCTGCGGACAAAAGACGCGGACTGCGACGCGCCTTTGTCCCATGTCTCTTCTATGTGCCTTGCGCATGAGAGATTTTGCGTGTATATTAGCGACCTGTACGTGGAACTGTGGGAGTGGCCCAATATATCTCTGGATAGGGAGATGTGGAGGTCAAGACGAAAAGCCTTTGCCCAGCAATTGGATACAAATCTGGGCTAAGTAATAACAATAATTTGTCAACTAGCTTTTGCTTGAGAATTTAATCACGTAGAATTCAAATTTGTGACAAAGCTTCTTCATCACTGTCATCGAATAAAGCAATCGGCAAGTCATCGGTATCAGTTAGTGAATATATAAATTTAGTTTGTTCTTTATCGCGTGAGAATTTCAAATAGTTTTTTACCATAAAATCTATAAGTATCTCTACCACGGCCACGGCCATGTTTTTTTTTTCATATTCCAACTAACATAAGAAGTAGGAGCCTTCAAAAACTATGAAAATTGCTAAATCTCAACGTTCTTTTCAGACACTTATAAAAAAGGCCTAGTGGTTTGACCTGTGGTCTCTCAAGCGGAGGGTCCTGAGTTTCGAGTCCGGGCTCGCACCGCTGAGTTTTTCGGAATTTATGTGCAAAATTACAGTTGTAATATACCATGAGCTTTATTAAGAATAAGAATAAGAATAAGTTATTTAATTTATTGAATCAGGCGTTACTTTGCGGAGGTCCATATTAATGAACTAAAACAATTACTTTGCTCACCCGCGACCTTACAATAGTTACGTTTATGCAAGAAATGTGCGTTCATGCAGTTCCTCCACCTCCACACTGTACGAACACACACAAATCACATAAACCCAACCATCACCACCACCAAGCTACACTGACGCGTTTCGAACTCAACCAGAGCTCATCTTCAGAGTTACCACAACCGTATGCTATGCTACCAAATGTTAAACTACGGTACGGTTGTGGTAACTCTGAAGATGAGCTCTGGTTGAGTTCGAAACGCGTCAGTGTAGCTTGGTGGTGGTGATGGTTGGGTTTATGTGATTTGTGTGTGTTCGTACAGTGTGGAGGTGGAGGAACTGCATGAACGCACATTTCTTGCATAAACGTAACTATTGTAAGGTCGCGGGTGAGCAAAGTAATTGTTTTAGTTCATTAATAAGAATAAGAATAAATTTATTGGTGCAGTTAATTAATTTACATTTTATGAATAAATTGAAACAATCTAAAAAATATGGCACTGCGACAGACTTCTTACATAAAAAAAAATCCCGTATCACCTACACTAGGCTAGGCCTGTCCCGTTGAGTGACACTACACACTTTACCAAAAAAATGTAATAAATCATGCGTTAAGGTAAGGCATCTTATAATCTATACATATAAAATCCTTTGTCCTGACTGACGGATCAACGCACAGCCTAAACCGCTGATCGTAGAGACCTGAAACTTGGAGGGTGTGTTCTTTGTATGACGTAGGCATCCGATAAGAAAGGATTTTTCGTAGTTCTACTCCTAAGGGGGTAAAAAAGGGGGGCAAAGTTTGTATGGGACAACGTGATTCCTTGGTCCAATCTACTTCAAATTTTGCATAAACATTCTATAACAGAATTGATGGAAGAAGTGTTTCGTATTTTATTGAAATTCATCCCTTGACGGGGTTAAAAAGGAGTAGAAAGTTATTTTGGGGGTGATTTGCTTCGAAGTTGATATCAATACTCCTTAGTGCTTTTGATTTAAATTACTTTTTATTTTGACACAATGTAAACGAAACGAAACTTCAAATTTTGCAAACCATTTGTCTACGTTTGTCAACCACTTCCTGATCTGATCTCTGATAATAACTAATTATATGTATAAGTATTTGCATTTCACCAAGCTTTTGCTTTTACAAGCGCAGCGTGGGACGTCCACCAACGAGATGGACGGACGTTTTGGTGAAAGCCGCAGGTTCAGGGTGGATGCAAGTCGCTTCCAACCGTAATGATTGGGCGTCAATGAGGGAGGCCTATGTCCAGCAGTGGCCGTCCTACGGCTGAAATGATGATGATGATGATGAAGCTTTTATGTGAGTTCAACCTTTTTCGAATAATATCGAATTGAGTATTCAAACATCATTGTTGAACTCGCATAAAAGCTTGGTGCAATGCAAATACATATAAAATGCTTTGTCCTGGAAGTCCTAAATGACTGACTGGCGGATTAATACACAGCCTAAACCGCTGCATGTAGAGACCTGAAACTTGGAGGATGTGTTCTTTTTATGACGTAGGCATCCGATAAGAAAGAATTTTCCGGAATTCCCACGGGATATGGAATATACAGGATGTATATATTTCATCAATCAAGAGTGACCCTATCCCCATAACGAAGATTACTAAACTGTTCAAATTGGGCATGCAAGTAGACTTAATAGTCTACTCTAATGAGTAGGTATAAAGCTAATTTCAATAAATTTGAAAATAAGACGGGATAAGGATAAATCAGGATTTATATACTCAAATCAACTGGATCCTATCTCCGTAACTACAATTACTAAACTTTTCAAATTCAGTATAAACATAAATGGTCATACATAACAGCATAAAAACTTATTGCAGGATTTTTGGAAATTCCTGTGGGATAGATAATCTCTGAAACTTCCGAGCCGATTAAAAAAAATCTTTTACCAGTAAAAAGTTACACTATCCTTTATTGACATAGACTACTTTTTCCGGGAAAATGCAAAATTCCCAAGGGATAGAAAAAAAAAATTCAACTTCGGAGCTCATTTTGAAATGCCTTTCACTAATAGAAAAGATACACTGTCCTTGATTAACATAGGATGCTATTTTCCGGATAAATGCAAAATTCCCGCGGTATAGAAAATAGTAAATTTAACTTCGGGGCTCACGAACCGTCTTGCGCGAAGGCTCGACGAGTTCCAGCCCCCCGAACAGGCCGGGTTTCGATCGGGATACGGCACCATAGACCACATCCATACAGTGCGGCAGATTATATAGAAGACCGAAGAGTATAATCGGCCCCTGTGCTTAGCGTTTGTGGACTATGAAAAGGCCTTTGACTCGATCGAGATTTGGTCTGTTCTGGAATCTTTGCAGCGATGCCAAGTGCTTCGCTGAAGTGGCAATGGGCAGGCCATATAACCCGAAGAACCGATAACCGTTGGGGTAGACGAGTTCTTGAGTGGAGACCACGGATTGGCAAACGTAGCGTGGGACGTCCTCAGACTCGGTGAAGCGATGATCTTCGCAAGGCGGCTGGCATCAGCTGGATGAGAGTGGCCGAGGATCGTGCTCAGTGGCGTGCCATGGGAGAGGCCTATGTCCAGCAGTGGACAAACATAGGCTGATGATGATGATGATGATGATGAACTTCGGGGCTGAGTTTAAAAAAAATTACCAATAGAAAGCTACACTATCCTTCATTGGTATAGGCTAGGCTACCTACTATTTATTCGGTAAAATGCAAAATTCCCGTGGGATAGAAAGAAGTGAATATCACTTAAGGGTTGATTTTAAAATTTCTTTCACCAATAGGAAGCTACCCCAACCATTATTTACATAGACTACTTTTCTCCTTGAAAAAGCAAAATTCCCACGGGAAAAAAATAAGTGGATTCAACTACGGGGCTGATTTTAAAACTTCTTTTACCGGTAGAAAGCTACACCTTTAAGGACATAGGCTACTTTTTCTCGGGGAAAATGCAAAATTCCCGCGGGATAAAAATAAGTGAAAATTTGCATAGAATAAGGAAAAATTTGTTGAAATTCCCACGGGACAGAGAATAAACAGGATTATAATATTCACTAACTGATACTTATGTTATGATGATGAAATGATAATAATGATGGATGTTGCCGTTGCCGGATTTTTGTTTTATACAATGAAAGAGATGAAGAAGCTTTACCACAAATTGGAATTCTACGCGGACGAAGTCGCGGGCAAAAGCTAGTCTAGGTATATATTTCAAGTTACTATTATAATTTTTCTTTAAGCTTAAATTCGACAGACAATACAAACAACATCCAAAACCATAACAAAAAATGGCACCGTCGGTGTAAGATTAACTAGGATGGATCTTATGAAATGTGCATATGCGTGTGTGTGCGTGCGTGTGTGCGTGCGTGTGTGCGTGAGTGTGTGTGTGTGTGTGTGTGTGTGCGTGCATGTGCGTGTGCGTGTGCGTGCGCGTGTGTGTGTGTCTTTGCGTGCGTGCGTGTGTGTGTGCGTGTCTGCGTGTGTGAGTGCACGCGCACGCGTGCGTTCGTGTGGGTGGGAGTATGAATGGTCTTGCAGTAATGGGTGTAGTATGTAAAACATCGTGAGGAAACCTGGATACACCTGAGAGAAATCCAATGGTGTATGTGAAGGTCCCAATCCGCACTGGGCGCACGTGGAAACTAGGTACGGTCCAAGCCCTGAATCTGAGAGGAGGCCTGTGCCCTGTAGTGGGACGTATGTACCTAGGCTGGGATGATAATGACGATGACCTATTTTTGAAACTATCTCTGCTGAATAAACATTGCAATCATCATCATCATTTCAGCCGAAGGACCTCCACTGCTGAACATAGGCCTCCCCCAAGGCTCGCCAAACAGATCGGACCGGAAACATTGTAAGTTAACAAAATAATAGTCTACAAAAACCGGCCCGACACGCGCTTGACCGGTTTTTATACATCTCGTTGTCACTTGTTAACCTGATATTTGCAAGTTCAGTGAGCATAACAAAACCCATTACGGGTTTCTGGTTTAAATAATGCGCGTCTATTGTCCAAAATGTTTTCTCTTTAGACAAGTTTTGTGTTAAATTGTTTGTTTGTAACAAAATGATAATTGTTTTGAGTTTTTCCGTACTCAAAAGACGAAGTCGGGGAATGAGTAATTTTATTTTATATGCATTGAAATTTTCGGAATTTATGTGCGAAATTTTTTTATTTTTTTTAAAGGTGAAGGTAAACATCGTGAGGAAACCTGAATAACCTGCGAAGAAAATCAACGGTGTGTGTGAAATTCCCAATCCGCACTGGGCCCGCGTGGGAACTACGGCCCAAATCCTCTCAATCTAAGAAGAGACCTGTGCCCTGCTGCAGTGGGACGTATATAGGCTGGAATGATGAGTTTAGTTATTTGTTTTTTTCTTTTATTTTAATTATAGTTTTAATTTAGTTTAAGATCTTATGTATAGTCGGGGTAAGAAAAGGTTCGTCACTTTTCGACCTTAACTCGTTGACATAGAGTCGAAAAGTGACGAAGCTTTTCTTACCCCGACTATACTTTATTAATTTCAATTCCTTTTGTATGTGTTTAACAAATTAAAAATTAAATTTAACCCACTTTTTACAGTACCTAGCAATAGCAATTCTTAAAAAAAAATCTCATTATTAATTATTTTAAGTATGTACACAGTAAATAAATACCTATTAAAAAAAAATTGACCTGATTGTCGTAATGAATAATTTTAGACGACCAGATGGCCTAGTGGTTAGAGAACCTGACTATGAAGCTTGAGGTCCCAGGTTCGATTCCCGTGTCGGGGAAGATATTTGTATGAAAAATACGAATGTTTGTTCTCGGGTCTTGGGTGTTTAATATGTATTTAAGTATGTATCTATCTATATAAGTATGTTTATCTGTTGCCTAGTACCCATAACACAAGCTTTCCCTGGCTTACTTTGGGACTATTGTCCTGTGATATTAATTTATTTATTTAACTAAATAAAATATAATTACATCTAGGACTAGGACTTATTAATATCGAGTCCAACCTTTGGGCCTAGAAGGTTTTAAAGTTAGAGTTAAGCTAGGGGCTCTAATTTTTATGACTTAGGCAAGGATTATGTCCTTATGGACTGGTTGTTCGAAATACTTACGGGATATTGCAATTTGAGATTTGAGGTGTACGTCACCGTTTATTTTCAGTACTTCAGAAACTCAAACCGTGTTGGGCCATTCCTGAATTTAGCCCCAGGCTTGCCTGCCTCCAGGCATATGATATGATAGGATAGCGCAACCACCAAGTCAAATTATCAGAGCCCGGAATTTTGGTGGCACTTTCGACCTGTCACCTACATAACATGATAGATAAGTTTACGACAATCTAATTTAAAGTCTAATATTTTTATCGATATCATTTAGGTACAGTCGATATGGTGACAAATCACTTTGACGGGCCAAAAGTACCGCCAAAATTCCGACCTCTACAAATTATGCACTTAATATACTGTTTTAAACTTTCGTGATTTTCACTCGTAATTATTAAATACTAAACGGGACTTATCAGTTGACTCAGTTAGCTCGTGACCACGGTTGCAATGTGGTCGAAACGAAACGTCGAGGTAAATATTATTTGCGTGATAAGTCCCGTTTATAACAATAATGCACTTAATGTCTAAACTTACTTCTCAATGGCTACCCCTGAAAACAATTCGAGCCTGTCTTCCTCGCTGGGCCCGGGGGCGGCGCAGCAGCCAACCACCGCAACGATCAAAACCACGCACAACACTTTCATTTTAATTTTTTAAACGTGTTACTCCTTACAAGTGCGAGGACCAAGTGATGCTTGGGATGCGCCCGCGTCTTTATATTAGGCGCGGGAGCGTTTTGAAATTGAGGCAAACGTTTTTGTTTAGGATTCGAGTGGTCTTGGTACTTGGGGATTTCGGGTGATCCATTGCGGGATTGTTGATACGCTCTGCGTCAAGTTTTAGAGGTTTTTGTATTGTAGTGTAACACTAGCTTGAAATTTAAAGAACATTTTGACATCGCACACACACAATTGAAATAAAACTATCCTGTTGTTTTTTTTTGTTAATTTTTTTACACTAAAAGTCAATGATGAGGTTTGAATTATGAGTTTCTGTAAATTGAAATAATGATAAGTTGATTGGATTTATCAGTTTATAAAACGTATTAGGTTTTTAAGTCTTTAAAATCCTGATTTACTAGTAATAGTGTTGTGTATGATGTTAAAAATTGCAAGGTAAATAATGAATAAGAAATTTTTATTTACACTCGACTTAAACGCAATATAAAGTAAGATTAGGTTGTTTTGTTTCATAGTTCATAGGCAGATAATTAACAAATAGTGGTGTTGCTATAAACTGAACGGCTGTGTATTGTCATCATCACCATAATTTCAGTCGAAAGCCATCCATAGCTGAACATAGGCTTCAACCAAAGCTGGCCAATTTGTGTCTGGCGATTCTTCGAGCTATGTCAATGACTTTAGTTCTCGTGCGGTGATGATGTAAGAACAAAATTAAGAATCCACAAGTGATTTCCAATTGATTTTAATGTTTTTTTTTAATTTCAAATGTTTAAAAACCTATACTGAAAGTAGGAAAGAGAAGACGTACATGGAATTGTGATAAAAACGACATTTTGATGCTCTGTCATTTTTTTCATATTTGAAATACTATGCAAATCTTTACGCTACAGCAAATATCAAAATCTTTTGATCTATGTATACAGGCTAAACGTCCATTCATACACATTTTGTAGGCGCATGCGTCCACAGCAGCCACGAGATGACAAAGATGACAGACAAATGCTGTTTGTTTCCTTCAAAATTGATATCTATCGCTAGGGAACAAAGATTCAGACACTGCTTATCTAAGTTGGCAAAATGTTTTTGAAATATGAACTGTAATAATGTTCAAAAGTTTTGTTGACTACCATCATTTATAGCTTTTGTGTATCAAGGTATCGATAGTTAAAATAACTTAGTATCCGTATTTTTTCACTATGAGCGAGTCTCATGGTAGTTTCGTATTCATAGAACGTTCTCACAGTTAGTTCGATTATTATTTTCCTTATCAAGCAATGCGTTATCATTATAAATAAATAAATAATAAATAAATATCACGGGACAATTCACACCAATTGACCTAGTCCCAAAGTAAGCTAAGCAAGGCTTGTGTTATGGGTACTTGGCAACGGATAAACATACTTATATAGATAGATACATACTTAAATACATATTAAACACCCAAGACCCGAGAACAAACATTCGTATTTTTGATACAAATATCTGCCCCGACACGGGAATCGAACCCGGGACCTCAAGCTTCGTAGTCAGGTTCTCAAACCACTAGGCCATCTGGTCGTCTAAATCACTTTCACCTTTGTTATCACTATGACCTTTACTAAGAAATGGTTCCACAGCGAGTCACAATTCAACTGATTCAAAATAACACAGTTGAATTATAGTGTCACTAAGTAAAAGCATTTTGACCTGTTGTTTTATACAAGATACATACATACATACATACATACCTCTCTTATGTGAGTCTTAAAGTTCTTTGTTTAAGCTCCATGATTAAACGAACATTTTCTAGACATAGAGATTTAGATTTAGAATTTACATGCGTCTTGATCCTGTAGAAATATCGGAATAAAAAATAAAGTATCCGTTGTTCACGGCATTTAGGTAGAGTTAGCGGCAAATAACTTGGAACACTTTTAGTTTTTTGTAAATAACTCGTAGGTAAACGATGGCCCATACTAAAAATTGTTCTTCTACATAAGTATTTTATATGAAATTTCCGACAAAAATATGCACTTACTTTTTACTAGGAACACTTAATAACATATGGAGAGAAAAAAAGTCGCCCGTATGTCAAGAAGTTTGTCGGTATCTTATAGTATCTATAGCTACTTTTTTGCGTGAAAAAGTGACAAAACCTCACACGTAATTTCGCATCTAAACTAGTAGAATTAGTAGGATTCAAGGTTGCAATGATGACAAAAAACATAAGTGAAAATACTTGCATACGGCGACCTACTTGGCACGTGGCATTATATTTATAAATTCTGTGTCAAATTGTCCTTATCGCATGTTTACGACACTTTCTCTGGGTTTGTACAAAATTTTATATCCAATTATTTATTTTTAAATTGGCTTTTGTGTATCAGTGATGGATTGGTATAGTAGTTGGCATCCTTACTACATACATTATATACTCAGCGGCAAATCTAACCGCCCACTTTACATACATGTTTCTAAGGAAGGAGGGCGATTAGATTTGCCGCTGAGTATATTTTTGGGGATAGATTGGGGAACTATTCAAAACATCATTCAAACTAGACTAGACTACATAGGTATTGCTGCAAAATTTTTGTTAATTTTAGTTTAGTGTTTTTTTTCATACTGTTTATATGAAGAATTATCATACAGTAATATAAAACATAGACTCATTAAGAGTTGCAAAGGCGCCTGTTGTTACCATTGGAGACCAAAAGCCCCGCAGCTATTCTCACAATCAATTTGAAATGCAGTTCAATGAGAAAACGCTTAGCTACTTTTTATTTTTAACGGCAGTACTGCTTTTCTTTTAATTGTTTATTTAAAACAAAAAAAGTCTATCGGCACTGAGACCATTTTTGGATCAAAATTAATTTAATTAATTCAGTTTTAAGCAAGTGGTTTTATTTAAGTTAGTAAATCAGATGGAAAGATGAAGTGGAAAAGGATCTGCGCGCTCTAAGTATACGCACAAAACTGGGATGAGATCGTTGAGAACAGGGCGCGTTGGTGTCAACTCGTATTGGAGGCCAAGATCCACTTCGGGTCGCTGAGCCAACGGAGTAAGTAAGTAATAGTACATTACTGCAGCGGCCGCGAAATAGGGGATTGCCGGCCGAGTAGTTATAGATGGCCGAGTGTTAACGAGGCCATCTAGAGATACGAGGCCGGCAATCCCTGTTCGTGGCCAAGCCTTGTATAGAGTTTTTCTCAAACATGCATCATCATCATCATCACCATCATCATCATCATCATCATCATCATCATCATCATCATCATCATCATCATCATCATCATCATCACCACCATCATCGTCATCATCGTCGACGTCGTCGTCGTCGTTGTCGTCGTCGTCGTCATTATCACCGTCACTATCATCATCATCATCTTACCTTAAATAAGCGTAGTGGCAGAATGTCATAATGAACCAAAACGCAAATATTGCTTATTGTTTTTTTTTAATAGCTAAATGCTATGATGCCATAGACCTATATAAACGTCATGGTGCTGTAGTCACATGAAACAATAGACGATCACTTTGCTGGCCAAGGCCAGCAATGTTGTATGAAATTCCATTATTGCCCTCTCGTCTAGCCGCACCTTCAACGTGACACTTCGTGGCGTATTATAAGGAACATAACGGAAATATTTCGTAGCATGTTTGAGAAAATCAGATTTAATTTATCACTTTAATTTAGTCAATTTTATTATTGTATTTTTATACTTTATATATCATTAAATCATTCACCTGCGCCAACATAGTTTAACATGCAAGTCTATCAGTTCAGTTCAGTGTCTTGTGGTCGATAACGGTAGTAGAAAATCTTGACGCCGTATTTATTTCTAGTATCATGAAAATTTGCGTGTGTAAGTATAGTCGGGGTAAGAAAAGGTTCGTCACTCTATACCAATGAATTAAGGTTGAAATGTGACGAAACTTTTTTTACCCCGACTATACAATAAAATAAACTTAGCCTAAATCACGCATACAATTCAAAATGAAATTCAGAATAAAATATCACAATAATAAATATATTCTAAGAAATATTTTATAAAGATGTCACATTTTAAGATAATGTAATACATAATTATTTTTAACAATGACATATTTTGTATTATAAACAAAACTCCATTCTTCCCACCAAAATATTAAATAGGGTAATCAAAGTTTTTAATACCATCTTGATATTATGTCGCTATGTCATAACCAGAAAGTGTGCCAACGCACTCGATCTTGAAGTTGTGTAACAGTCTCCCATTACACCTGCATACGATCTTCATATGTAGTATATTAAAAGCATTCGGATGAAACTCGAATTCAAAGCTGCAACAGCCTCTCTAGACAGAAGTTCTTGTCTGTATCAGAAATACAAGTTTATCGTTGTTTTATAAGATGTTATTAAAATAAATAAAATAAATAAATATTAGGGCACAATCTTACACAAATCGACCTAGTCCCAAACTAAGCAAAGCTTGTACTATGGGTACTAGACGACGATAAACATACTTATAAGATAAATAAATACTTAAATACATAAATACATACTTATATCCATAACTCAGGAACAAATATTCGTGCTCATCACACAAATTAAATAAATGCCCTTACCGGGATTCGAACCCAGGACCTCTTGCTTCGTAGGCAGGGTCACTACCAACTAGGCTAAAGCGGTCGTTATTGTTATGGATCATTTAAAAAAAAGAAATGAAATCAATACTAGGTAGCATACTCCCCTTAAATTAGATTCAATGGCGGTAAAACAGCTAAAACATTAAATACACATTAAGAAATATTTTTTGATTTCAATCCAATGTGATTTTTTTTTCTGAAATAAAGAACTTGAATTAAATTGAATTAAAAATCGGTTTAATTTTTTTTTTAAACTGACATAAAAAATGGCAAAAGCACTTATTAGGCATATCTATACTAATATATAAAGGTGAAGAGTTTGTTTGTTTGTGTGTTTGTTTGTTTGAACGCGCTAATCTCAGGAACTACTGCTCCGATTTGAAAAATTCTTTCAGTGTTAGATAGCCCATTTATTGAGGAAGGCTATAGGCTATATATCATCACGCTAACACTAATAGGAGCGGAGCGGAGCGGAAGAATGTTTCAAAATCGGGGGTTTTTGAAGTAAAACGTCTATAGGCGCTAATCTCAGGAACTACTGCTCCGATTAACACTGGGGGTGGGTTAGGGTTGGGTGCGGGGCTTCCACAGGGGGGATGAAAATTTTATTGATTTTGCCGTAGGATGCACCGTTTTCAAGATATTTGACAAAAACTCTGGGGGTGGGGGGGGGGGGGGGGTGCCGGGAAGGGTATGGGAGAGAGGGTGCGGGGGAATTAAAGGGGGATGAAAATTTCATTGATTCTGCCGTAGGATGCACCGTTTTCAAGATATTTGACAAAAAAAAGACTTGAAGTAAAACTTCTATAAGCATAGGCACGCTTGACTTGGGACGAACGCGGGTGTGCGGGGGGTGCTGTGTGGGAGGGCGCACGGGGGGTGCGGAGGGGTGCGGGAGGGTGGAGGGTGCGGGGGGGGGTGCGAGGGGGAGCGGGTTGGAATTTTTTTATATCGGGGAACTACGGAGAGCCATAATTGATGAAAAAGCCAATTGGATAAAAAATAAGCTGCCCAAATTACTAATTCCACGCGGACGGAGTCGCGGGCAAAAGCTAGTTTATACCTATTTGGGAAACGACCTGTCCAAAATTCCCTCCAAGTATATTTTCCATCTGAAGCTTAATTTTTGTTTTTCTGAGTGCGTTAGATTTTCTCTGTTAATAAATTTTATTTTTAAAATAGTGACTAAGTATTCTTTCATTGGCATGTCGTAAAAGTTTTTCTTAATTTGTAACTACGTTGATATCAATTCAAACTCAAATTCAAATAGTTTATTGCAAGGAAGTAAGTAGGTACAAAGATCTTAAAAATGCAAAACATGTATATGAATTGCTGAGCGATATATTATTTTATTAAATGATCTGTGGACCATGCGTGTACGCATCCAGATCAAATAGAAAGTGCGCAAGTTCAATGGCTCGGCCTTGGGCGCTGACCGCCGGGGAAAGTGCCCCTGACCCCTTTATGGCACCCAGGGTCCATGGCATTCCCTAAAATTATGAACCGTGCGGCGAAACTTTTTTTAAGGATACTTATAAGATAACAATAAAATTGCGTTATAATTTTAGCTATAGCTTTTATTACGAGTAAAACATCAATAAAGTACTACAAAATAAATTCCTTATATGACTATTATTCAAAAAATTTTTAAATATAAATTTAGGAAAAAATTAGAATCAATATTAATTTATCAAAATAATCAACACCTAATGCTAAAATAATAATAAAATAATAAGCTAAAGCTTACGTTGACGAGACCAATTTTGGAATTCTTGTACTATAACATTTTCATAAAATTTAGTCAGCTTTGGTTGGTTTATTTTATTTTATTACTTAGCTTACTTAACAAGAAGCATTTGTAGAATATACAACATCATAACAAACATTTCAAAACTTATTACGATTGGATTTTCTTTCACATATTGTTAACAAATTTACAGCTTTGTTATACTTATGTAGGTCTAACTTAATCACAAGTAAGCATCAAATGAGGCTGATTGTTAATCAGTCAGTCAGTACTCATGTTCATGTCCAATCACAGGCACATCAACTCTACGGTAATGGTCATCATAGTACACATGGTCTTCACTCTTTGTTGGGACTTGGATAATTTCCACCTGAGTTTTGGAATCGTCCTTCCTATTTTGTACGTGTGAGTGGTCAAACATTCCTTTTAAGCTGAGAATGGAAGCCATTACGGTCGAGAAGAAACCCATCATGAGACCTGTAGGAAATATTATCTTTATTTATTGAAAAATTATAGTATTTGTCGAAATAACACTGATGGCATTTCTGGTCAAGTAAGTGAAGATTGTCTAATTGTTAAACTGGCTTTACTAGCTTAGTTTACAATTTTATTAGTCAATGTGTAACAGCAATCATGGATTAATTTTTATAGCGCAGTACGAAATACCGAGAATGCTGGGCCAATTTCAATCGTTTGAACAATTTTTCTATTCTTTGTTATTATATGTTAGTATGTATCTAAAATTGTATTAAATCAAAGTGAGAGCAACAAAGTTGCTTACCCTATAAACGTTGTATTTTTGTCATCTTCTTTTGTGGTTTTGTAGTGTTGTACAAAATTATCCTCGTAACGTCAATGCTATAATTTTCAATCCCAGGAAAGCAAGAGGAAGATATGCTTGAAAGAAAAATGACGCTTACATCTCAAAATTCACTGACCTAAACGTCTCATCCGACTCTTCTTCTGGACGTATAATAATAACTTTATTATTTTAATTTAAACTAAAGTGAAATAACTTGTTCTTACCTTTTACTGACATGAATGCCAAAGCTTTCAATGCTACTGGTATAAGTATGCTCTTCGCTGCCAACAACCCCAGAATCAATGGCATCATCATTTTCTTAGGCATCTTGAACTTGTTCCGCCTCCTGTCTTTCCTCTTTGGTTGCTTCACCACTTTGTAGATGCATTTGTTTATCTTTCCTTTACTTTTCCTTTTCTGTTTTTTGGATTTTTTCGCCCTTTGCGTGTTGCTTTTAGATTTTTCGGCCGAATTCGTTAGAGCCCGAGAAGATTCTGGACCTTGATTTTGAAATAAATTATTAAAATATTTTTGTGTTCATCATAAAGTTCAGAGCTGATATAACTAAATAAAAAATAATTAATTTTCATAATACCTTGCAAAGATCGCCTTTCAAAACTTCCTGGTTTAAACACCCACTCCACGGGTTCTGTGTCGTTGTTATTTTCATTTACAAATGTATGGTTAGGCGGAACAAATCCAAAAACAGTCTCTGTCTTTACAATTCCATAGTTATTCGTGTTATCGAGAATCAAACCACTTGAATAAGGCATCATTTTAATAGCACCTACTTCTATACTTTTACTAGTGTCACAAGAGCCACTTCATCAATATTATTGTTAGTCACTTTATTTTTGTTATCAGCAATATTATGCTCTTTAGTGTTCGACGTATTGATTTTATTTATTAATTTTGATTGTCTCGTTTCTTCTGCTATTTTTTACCCGATGACTTATAAAGTCACTTATGGTATGGCTCCTATTTGAATTTACTATGACTTTTATACAGTGTGGAAAACTAGTTCACAACGGCATATCATTGCACTACGTGTAATAGCTAGTAATGAGTTCGTACCAACAATTAAACATCTAATTTGTCGACCTGTGAAAGCATATTGCCAGTTAGCTGTGGCATTTATTAATAATTATTTGAGTATCACAACGAGTGCCTACTTCAAATATTAAAACTAAAACTAAATTAAATCTAAAAAACCGGCCAAGAGCGTGTCGGACACGCCCAAGATAGGGTTCCGTAGCAGGTACGAAAAAATCACACATAATTTTGAACTTTCGTAGTGAATATCTCCGAAAATATTCACTTTATCAAAAAATGGTTTTAGCAAACCCCTATTTATTTTCAAATTACTATCCAATAATACCCCAAACTATAGGATTAGTCGAGAAAAAAAAATCACTTTGTCGGCGTCACTGATATATATATTCATGCCAAATTACAGCTTTCTAGTACTAATAGTCTCTGAGCATAGCCACGGACAGACAGATAGACAGACGGACAGCATGGCGAAACTATAAGGGTTCCTAGTTGACTGCGGAACTCTAAAAAGTCCCTGAGACATGGTGCCCAATAGGGTGGGACCATTTGCTCGTTTAAAGGCTATAGTAATTCGTTTTAGAGAGATAGCTGCCAGTTTTTTGATTCAGTTAGATTTAACTTGAATAAACATGTTCGGAAAGACTCATATCTCAAATAATAAAAATAATTAAAAAAAACTAAAAACCCGCCTGCGGTGTAAATAAAATAATAAATTAAAAAATCAAAAACCCGGCTGCAGAAATACTGAAAAGGTGGAAACAAGATAAAATGTTCAATAACAATAAAACGAATTTTAAACACGTCGATGGCAGTCTTTCAAAATTTAATGCAACGATAAAATGCAGTCTGAGGCATGCATGAAGTGACATTAAATCCCATGCATGCAGCCACTGACTCCCATGCCTCCGACTGCATTTTATCGTTGCATTAAATTTTGAAAGACTGCCATCGACGTGTTTAAAATTCGTTTTATTGTTATTGAAAATTTTATCTTGTTTCCACCTTTTCAGTATTTCTGCAGCCGGGTTTTTGGATTTTTTAATTTATTATTTTATTTACACCGCAGGCAGGTTTTTAGTTTTTTTTTATTATTTTTATTATTTCTTGCTTTCTAGTGTAACCTCTTGAGACCCAGATAAATTATTGAGTATTTGAATTAGGAATCCGTTGCTATTTAGTTAAAGTTCACAACCAATATTGAATTGGCTAAGTAAGTTTTTTGAAGAAATGCTAATTATATTTTTTTTCGACAGTGGTCGACTTCAACACCAAGAAACTGCAGCTGTTTTGTTTTTATCTCCTTTTATTTATTGGAAATATTTTTTTAAGTGTTCGAGATGACATTTGTGAGATTTTATGGCTGACAAGCGGTTCGTGCTCAGTACTAAGAAGAAATAGAAAAAAAAAACGAATTCAACTGCCGCTTCTGTCAATGTCAAATGAAATCTAACCGTTTGCGTTTCGTTTGCTTTGCGTTGTCCATGAAGCAGTTCCAAAATAGTGATCGAAAGTATTCAATCGTGATCCAATTATTGTGCATAGGTCGTGGAAAAATGCGGTAAAATTGAAAGTCCGGATTTTATGCGGAGGTCGACAAAAATAGTCAAAAAATCACACTGAGCACACCAAAACGCAAAGCAAAAGAAACGCAAATGATTTGACATTGACAGCAGTGACAGTTCACTTCGGTTTTTTTTTCTGTTTCTACTAAGTTCTGAGCACGAACGGCTTGTCAACCATTAAATCTCACAAATGTCATCTCAGACACTCAAAAAAATATTTCCAGTAAACAATAGGAGATAATTAAAAAAACTAAAAAACACGCTTTAAAAAATAAAAAATAAATTTTAATTAATTTCAATTCACTATTCTTATAGTGCAGTAAAAAATCTTAATAAGCAATTATTATATTGTTATATCCAGATCAAAATTTGTAAGCAATTCTAAATATTGATAAAATAAATAATAATAGTTTAAAATATTTTATTGTAAAAAAAGCGTGGGGTGCTTTTTAAGATGTTATCAAAATGATAATCCTTGACAATTGACACCATGCACCCCACGCTTTTTTTACAATAAAATATTTTAAACTATTATTATTTATTTTATCAATATTTAGAATTGCTTACAAATTTTGATCTGGATATAACAATATAATAATTGATTATTAAGATTTTTTACTGCACTATAAGAATAGTGAATTGAAATTAATTAAAATTTATTTTTTATTTTTTAAAGCGTGTTTTTTAGTTTTTTTAAACTATTATTTATTTTCTATTTTTTAGTTGCATTTTTTTTCTTTCTAACTTTACCCCCCTCACCTAAAACCCCCAAACCCCCTAAACCCAACCCCCCAACATCCCCCACCCCATTTCCCCAAACCCCCCCAAACCCCACACCCTTACCCCCAATCTCCTAAACCCCCCATACCCCCTCCTCATTTCACAAACCCCCGAACCACCTAAACCCAACCCCCGTAACACCGAACCCCCCAAACCCCCCGAACCCCCCCCCTACCCCCCTCCCCATCCTCCCAACCCCTCCCACACCCCACCCCGCCACCTACCGCCCCCCCTTCCAGTTCCATCATCAAACCCTTGTTACCATCTAGGCCTCTTACCCCCTCCCCATATCCCACAACCCCCCAAAATCACTTACCCCCGAACCCCCCAACACCCCTACCCTATTTCCTGTAACCCCCCCCCCTAACCCCTAACCCCAACCGCCACACCCTAACCCCCAACCCTCTAAACCCCCGACCCCCTTAACCCATACCCCAGTCCCCCCCACCCCGCCACCTACCCCCCTTCCAGCTCCATCATCAGACCCTTGTTACCATCTAGGACCAAAGTACTCGTCAAAACGAATCAAACGAGCCCAAACTCGATGGGGTTGTTTCGTTTTATTGTGGAGTGCCTTTGGCCATCTTCCAGCTCCATCATCAGACCCTGGTTACCATATGGGATCAAAGTGCTCGTCAAGACGAATCAAACGAGCCCAAACTCGATGGGGTTGTGTCGTTTTATTGTGGAGTGCCTTTGGCCATCTTCCAGCTCCATCATCAGACCCTGGTTACCATATGGAATCAAAGTGCTCGTCAAGACGAATCAAACGAGCCCAAACTCGATGGGGTTGTGTTGTTTTATTACATAGTTCCTATGGCCACCATCCAGCTCCATCATCAGATCAGCTCCATGTTACAATAATATTGCATTGTCATCCAATTTACACATATGTGCAAAATTTCAGCTCAATCGGAAACCGGGAAGTGGGTCAAAATCGCGCCCTAAGGAGTCGGTTACAAACAAACATACAAACATACATACAAACATACAGGTGAAGCTAATATAAAGCGTGTAAAAACAGCTGCAGTTTCTCAATCTCCAGAACGCCGACTGCCGAAAAAAAATATAATTAGCACCTCTTCAAAAAACTTTACTTAGCCAATTATGTAGGTACTTAATTTTTCACATGGGTTTCATAGAGAATATTATTGCTCAAAGATATCTTAGTAAGTAGGTACGTAGTCGTTAATGCATTGATTGCCAATTTACTATTCCAAAATAAATTTAAACACATGACTTTTTTAATTATATTTTTGTAATCTCTTTTAAAATCCCTTTGTTTTGATACCCTACTCGATAGATATGAATAAAAAAAAATTTTTGAAGACTTTCAATTTGGCGCCAAAAATCCACCATTTTGATTTTTCTAGAATTTCATATATCCAATGTTACTCGCGTTATCAAGACGAATCCAATGACGTATCATTTATCAAAATCGGTTCAGCCGTTGTGTAGTTACGAGAGGACATAGGAATGGACATACATACATACATACATACATACATACATACGGGTCAAACACATAACCCTTCCTTCTTCGCAGTTGGGTAAAAAATACACAGAGCCTGAAATAGTGACAAAAAAAATGTTGCTTTCAAATTCTAGTAAAGCCAGACTAAATAATACTTTTTTCGGTATCATAGGCTGGGTAGTTTCATGGATATTTTTTTTTTATTTAGCCTGCCGATTAAATTATTAGAAAAACATTGTACAAAGGTATTTACTTTTTGACAATCAAACAAAAAATTACATAGATGAAGAACGTCAAAGTTCGGGAGTGGGGATTTGTGACGTTACATCTAAGTAAAAACTGCACGAGTTAAATCTTCACTATTTTTGTTTAATTGAACAAAAATCGTGTCTAATATTTATTGTTATTTGTTTTATTTGGTGTTATTTGTTGTTGTTATTTGGTGTTAATCTAGCCTTTTACTAACAACCTCTGTGTTTTCCCTGGGACTAGATCAATAAAATTGGCAAGGATTTTCCTTTTGTGTATTTAACTAATTAATTTAGCTTTATTTTAACTATTTCATTTCTTTATTTATTTTGTCTTTGTAATTGCTATCCTGTAATCTTTTACCTAACCACATATCTCAACTCCAGTCTTAAGAATTCATGCAACAAAATTTTCAGGAACTGTAGTCATTTTAATAAAATATCTAGCAAACTCGGGTACATCATAACATTTTATTCATTTAGCTTACTTTTCATGATTCTTTGTCAAACTTCTTCTTCTTGTTTGAACTTAACATGTTATCCCATGGGAATTCTTCACCCTGCGATATTAAGTATCCTATGTCTCGATCCAGATCTTTTCACTTCTGTACGCCAAGTTTCATCTAAATCTGTTCTGCTGCTATTGGGTAATTAACTAACAGACATTCAAAGATCAAAAAATCCAAACATCCTTGTCAACTTTCTTGTTTATAATATTACTAGGATACTAGACAGTATAATGTTTTATTTTAATCTTTCATTAAATAAAGTTTCAGTTAGTAATGTATAAATCCCGTTTTTTCTTTATCCCGTGGGAATTCCCAAAATTCTTGAAATTTGTTTTTTATTATTTTAATTACCTATTTGAATGCCAAATTTGAGGAGTCTAGTAATCATAGTTACGGAGATAGGGTATCTCTTATCAAACACATAAATTCCGTTTATTCCCTATCCCGTGGGAATTTCAACAAATCCGTCCTTATTCTTTGCGGACATCATAAAGGTCACCTGTATGCAAAATTTCAGTCTTCTAAAGCCATGGATTTGGTTTGGGCGTTGATGAGTCAGTGAGTCAGCTGTCTTCTCTTTTTATTTATATATGTAGATAAGATCTGTGGAACAGATACTCATCATTATTGTAATCAATACTAGATTGAAGGATCTAGAATTGTATCGTCGTGGTAAGTAGAGCACGACCGTCGCCCTATCATTACATGCTTTGAACTAATTTCACGCTCATCGAACGTCCAACTAAATTGTTTCCTATACTTTCTTTCTTATTGTTTTTTCTTACATTTTTCAGTAAGTATTGGTACATATTTTTTATTCAATTAATGCTACTACTTAAGAAATTATCAATTCATTAATTAAATTAATTAGCTCCTACCCACTGCAGTCGGTGCCTTCGCAATCCTTCTCCACCGTTCTGTATTGGCTGCTTGGGGCAACTCTGCCACAGGAATTTTGGTTACAGCTTTGATGGTATCTATACCCCACTCTAAATCGCCAATCGCTCCATTGCATTCTCTCTCTCTTCATGAAAATAACCTACCTACCTTTTAACCTATCAAAACTCAGTTATGCCGATATAGTATTTCATGATTGTCTATTATCTCGCACTAAAAAAACAATCCAACGCTTGCAAATTGACTATGCTTGATTTTGTTTTGATATTCCGTAACGTTTCACGTGACTCCTTTCCTTAACTAGGGCAAACTTCTTAAAATGGAGGCTCGCCGAACGCTGCATCTTGCTACTCATTTATTCGGAATAATTAAAACTGAAAAACCCTCGTATCTTTTTGATAAACTTAATTTTTCAAACCGAGCCGTGCGGCGAGCCCCCCGCCTTCTTTTTCCGCGTCACAAGGGCGCTTCATTTCGTGGTAAATTTAAATATGCTGCTATGCAATGCTGGAACAATATCCCGCCACCAATAAGAAATGTGAAATAGCTATGTAAGATTAAAAAGGACCTCCGTGATCATATTTGTTAAACTTACAGATTAACTCAACATAGCGCATAGTTATGATGTGTAGCTCCTTGTACCTGAGGGTGGGGAGGGTGCCCTGTTGCTCGTTGGAGTTACCGTGCTGCGGTTTGTGTCACAATTTCACCAGGCTACAAAAATTTTGTGTGGGGTGCTGTTTAAGCGAATTGTGTTATGTATGTACGCGAAACTCTTTATTGTATATAAACTCATGAAATTGTTGTTTAATAAGAGAGACAGACATATATTTTTAGTCATATTGGGAGAGTTTGCGGGAGCCCGCGTGCCGCGCGGTTCTGTATCGGATGCTAACTAGGATCCACATAATATCAGCGTCGAGCCACCTTTAGTGACTCGACGAGTGCTGAGTGGACTCCTTTTTCGCATATCTATCTTATTTCTATTTTTATTATTGTTTTTATTTTTCTTCTTAGCATGTACATATTTATTGTACATGTTACTTATGCGAAATAAAGATTTCTTATTCTTATTCTTATAATACTAACGATCCAAACTCAAAATCATCAGAATTCATAATATCACCAATCATACTTATGTTTATTCTAATATTTGTTTTCATATGTTTCTTAATCATACATAAGTGTCAAAATCTTATGCCATTAGGTCTTGCCAAATTATACGAGTAGGCTAGGTTGGAATTGCGTCGATGGGCTGAGCGCCTCGACTAGACGAAATAGCTGTGGCTCTAGTGAAAAAGGGGTTAAGTCTGCAGAAATTAAACAGCTGATTTCGACTTAGCCCCCTTTACGCATAAAATAGAAAATAGCTGTTTAATTTCTGCAGACTTAACCCCTTTTTCACTAGAGCCACAGTAGAACCTCCGCGAGGCGGAGCTCCGGCGCCCTTGTCCTATATTTATTAAGCTATATTTATTTATTGTGCGAGTCACACGTCACACGACATATTTTTTATTAAATTATTTTTTTATTTATTAATTGTGTATTGTCATGCTAAGTATTACTTATACTTCAATTCATAATGATGTTTTTCATAACAGACAAATTAGACAATATAACGGTATATTGTCTAATTTGTCTGTTATGAAAAACATCATTATGAATTGAAGTATAAGTAATACTTAGCATGACAATACACAATTAATAAATAAAAAAATAATTTAATAAAAAATATGTCGTGTGACGTGTGACTCGCACACCGAGGGTTCCGTACAAATTTATATGTATCTATGAACATCCAGTCTTAGCAGACCCCTGCTCCTAAGCAAAATGTGCGTAGTGTGGGATCATTGTAGATTGGTTAATTATATAGACAGATATAGAGAAAAAATTATGCTTTTCGTAATTTTTCCTTTATCCGTGCTATAAGACCTTGCCTCGTACCAAATTTCAAGATTCTGAGTTCACGGGAAGTACCCTGTAGGTTTTGATTCCCTTGCGCGTAGTTGCGAGTTTGAAAATATGCGGCTTAAATTGCTGTTTCTTTTGATTGCGTTGACATAGATGTTTGATTTTGTTATAGCTTAAAGGTATTATAGACCTGAGTATTTGATATGATTTTCAATTCAATACCTTTACGCGTTCATGAGGAAAAGGGTAAAAAAACTTTAAAATTATTAAAATATTTTTTTTTATATGATGTGACTAAAAATTTACGGTTTTCGCAATTTTTCCTTTATCTGTGCTATAGGACCTTGCGTCGTACCAAATTTTAAGATTCTGAGTTTACGGGAAGTACCCTGTAGGTTTAGATTCCCTTGCGAGTGTCGAAAATTTGCGGCATAAATATATTGGTTAGTGATATAGTGATATAGACAGGCAGACAAAAAAAAATATGTTTTTTCGCAATTTTTCCTTTATCGGTGCTGTTATACTTTGCTTCGTACCTAATTTCAAGATTCTGAGTTCACGGGAAGTACCCTGTAGGTTTTGATTCCCTTTCGAGTGTCGAAAATTTGCGGCATAAATAGATTTGTTACTGATATAGACAGACAGACAAAAAAAAATTATGCTTTTCGCAATTTTTCCTTTATCTGTGCTATAAGACCTTGCTTTGTACCAAATTTCAAGATTCTGAGTTCACGGGAAGTACGCTGTAGGTTTTGATTCCCTTGCGAGTTTCGAAAATATGCGGAAATTTGCGGCATAAGCGGCTGTATCTATTGATTGCGTTGGCTTAGAAGTTTGATTTTTTCACAGCTCCATGGGACAGTAGACTTGAGAATTTGATATAAATTTCAGCTTTATACCTCCACGCGTTCTTGAGAAAAAGGGTCTTGACAGACAGACGGACGGACGGACGGACGGACAACAAAGTGATCCTATAAGGGTTCCGTTTTTTCCTTTTGAGGTACGGAACCCTAAAATTAAGTTTAAATATGTTCTTAGTAATAATAGTATTAATAAAAAATATGATAACTGCCTGTTAGTTATGTTCAATTGGCAGCAATAGAAATTTATGAAATATGATTATTATGAACACAAATCGGTAGTATAACAAATTTTTATATGAGCCAATATGGACCCATATTAGTAAACCTGTCAGAAAAATGGGTTTCAGAATAAAAAACAGTGACAAACAAAGCAAAGTGTCATTATATTTTTACATTATTCGTTTGATCATTGGGTTTACAATTTCAATACATACAAACACGTACGTTATTCAATGGTAACTACTATCATATACATTGCTACATCGATTTGGTTCAGTTTATTCGTACTCACTAATTAATTAAATAAATAACTTAATAATTGATAAAGACTACATTAACACTGAAAAGATATTTACAACAGCGCGAGCACTTATAAAAATAACGATAGAAATGTTGTCATATCAAAAGTAAATTCTTTATAATTTATTGAATCAGGCGTTACTTTGCGGAGGTCCATATTAATGAACTAAAACAATTACTTTGCTCACCCGCGACCTTACAATAGTTACGTTTATGCAAGAAATGTGCGTTCATGCAGTTCCTCCACCTCCACACTGTACGAACACACACAAATCACATAAACCCAACCATCACCACCACCAAGCTACACTGACGCGTTTCGAACTCAACCAGAGCTCATCTTCAGAGTTACCACAACCGTATGCTATGCTACCAAACGTTAAACTAACAAACCAAAACAAATGTTTTAACTTGTCACTGTAACTTCTCAAGTACCCACTTTATTTTTCTTATTCTCAAACTACCCCACAAAAATTAACTTTTATTGACATATTTAAAACTACCTTGAATTTTTTTTTTTTTTTTTTTTATGTTTATGCATGGAAATAATTAGGTACAACACTATGGGGTCTATTATTAATGAACAGGTAAATTTAGTATCTTCTCCTTTACTGCGGCTTGGGTCGAATTTGAACAGTTAGTATTAATTAAATATGCCTTATAAATAAATAAACAAAAAAAATTCAAGGTAGTTTTAAATATGTCAATAAAAGTTAATTTTTGTGGGGTAGTTTGAGAATAAGAAAAATAAAGTGGGTACTTGAGAAGTTACAGTGACAAGTTAAAACATTTGTTTTGGTTTGTTAGTTTAACGTTTGGTAGCATAGCATACGGTTGTGGTAACTCTGAAGATGAGCTCTGGTTGAGTTCGAAACGCGTCAGTGTAGCTTGGTGGTGGTGATGGTTGGGTTTATGTGATTTGTGTGTGTTCGTACAGTGTGGAGGTGGAGGAACTGCATGAACGCACATTTCTTGCATAAACGTAACTATTGTAAGGTCGCGGGTGAGCAAAGTAATTGTTTTAGTAAATTCTTATCACAAAGTAGAATTGAGAAAAGGAAAAGTGTCAGAATTTTTGCCTAATTTAGATATCGGTGGATGAACATATTTGTGTCCGTAAAAATGCGCGCAATAACCATCCGTTGTCCAATGTTCATTGCACGCGAAATCGGATCGTGTTCCTAATAATTTCAAAGAATGAATTTGCTTACGATTTGATGGCAACTCGGAGTGAACGTCGACTTTATTAACGTACAAAAACTCAGTAATTTTTTTGTAAGCCCATGACCGCAGTGAACAACGCGAAGAAGAATCCGGCTAAGCCTGTTGCTCCAACTAGCAGTACTAAACCAGCGATCATCAATGGGACCAATGCAAAATATTTCAACTTGTAGGCTAAAAGGAGCGGCATCATATACTTGGCCAACTTCTTATGCTTATACTTCTTGTGTGGTTTATGTGGTTTTTTGTGCTTCGTGTGTTTTGAACTGTCGATGTTTTCTTCGACTTCATATTCCCCTTCCGCGTCATCATCATCGTCTGCGTCTTCGTCGTCATAACCGCCTAAAAGATCTGAAACGAAGAAAATGTTTTTGTTTAGAGACGTAAATCAATACAGTTTAGTGATATCTTTACTTACAAACTTTTTTCTAATTTTCTTCGTTTGTCTTAAGTTTCTAACATGTCATTTTAGCATTTTCAGACCATTTTTCGATCGACCACTTCTCGGTACCCGATTGAGCTGAAATCAAGCATGCTTATGTGAATCTGGTGACAATACAATAATCTGTAGTGAAATTCTGGCGGTTCGGTCCGAATCAACTCAAAAGGATGAAACTTTTCAACGGTGAGTGGCATCGACTTATTTGGTAAGGCTGTATTGTTTTGGATGTCAATGTATATACAGTTGACAAAAGGTATAGTCAACGGAAAAACTTTTATTTTTTTGATACGATTGACCACAATCACGCCTGATGGAAATCGAAGATGAGGTTTACGATAGAGCATGTTTGCCTAGTAAATACTCATTCACCCTAGACTTGGGAACGCCCAGATTGTAGTGTTCAGGGAACACTGACGCAGATAGGAAATCCCACTCCTTAGCTTTAGGTGCGGATGATGAACAAAGAGCAAAAACGCTTTGCGCTGATATTGGGAATGCTGACAACGTAAGGGTGGGTGGCTATTAACTAAGATTATGTATCACCAACGAGGTGAACGGACGATTTGGTAAAGGCCGCTGGTTCAAGGTGGATGCAAACCGCTTCCAACTGAAGTGATTGGGTATCAATGAGGGAGGCCTATGTCTAACAGTGGATGTCCTACGGCTGAAATGATGAGGATGATGAAGATGTATTAATAACTAGAAGCCGAAACTTCACTCAGCGTAAACTAATACCTGGTGCAATTATAAAAAAATGGCAATGTATTGATTATAAAGTAAAAATAATATTGAATGAAATGAAAGCAAAAATAAATAAATAAAATTGGTACCTAATGATTAAGAATATGATGCTTTGACTAAAACCAGACAGTAACTGAAACTGTCAGCTTATGAGTAATTAAATCTTCTAAGTTCCATAATAGTTTCCAAAGTATCACGGTAACGTGTTAGACATTAACGACATCATTTTTGTAACGGAGACTTAATTGCTCTTTTATTATAATTTACCCTTACTTATATCAAAATATAAGTAAGTGTGACATCGTTTTTAAAACAATGCATGTGTAAATAATGGAGCTACTGAGTGGAAAACAACATTGTTATTATAATTATCTTTAACAATTGGCTTATTACAGTTTCATGCGTACAGATTGTGATAATTAATAAGATAGTTAGTATATCTCTGTTGGTGTTAAGATTACGTTTTCTTTATTAGATAGATCCACACGCATCCATTTGCGTGTGAGTAACTTATTAGTTTTCTAAATAATTGTATCTATTGTTTTACGATCAAACACAATTCTTGATAGAAGATTGATTTAGGTATTGCAATGTTCATTGTAAATATGTATTTAAAGTATTACTAGCAGCTGAGTATTTAATTAATTCTTACTTAAGTAAAACTTGTGATGTCATAACATGAAGCTTATTTTGTATTTTAAAACAGTATGAAATTAAATTTAAAAAAGAATATGCTACCAGTAAGCTTAAGAATAAACCATGAGTTCATCAGCTATTTTAAAATCAAATTTGTGTTATAGAAACGAATAAACCCTCACAAATAGATAAAGTAACAACCAATCATATCAATTGCATCCAGATAATTAATGGACACAAGCAAAAATTAAACGGAATCGAAGTCAACAAAACAATCGTTCCGCAATTACAATGAATTCGCGACCAGCAACTAACAAATATTCTGTTTCCATTATTTTACTAGGAATTGTAATTACGCGCAGTGGAGCGAAACTGCTTGTTGGATCAGTTGACCACGCGAAGCTGTTATATATGCATTTACGTAAAATAGACAAGCGGAAAAAATTACGGGTTGTGGCACTGAAATTTAGGAGCTTGCCACGAGCGATGACGGTTCAGCAAAGATAGCGGTAGAAAATGATAGTGCTTAGCATGTGAAGTCACTATTAAATTGGCAATTAGGAAAAAGTGCAGATTCGGGGAAAGGGTTTGGAAATTTTATGATAGTGGAGAGGACAGAATTATGATATTTCAACGAGTTGTTAAATTAAAAAGTAGGTCATGTGATGTACTAAGGGGTGGCGTGTGATAAGGAGGTCAATTAATCGCAACTGTTATTGTTTTTAGTTTTTATGCTGCAAAAATGTGAAATGCTTTCTTCGTTTAGTACGACATATTTATTTACTTGTCTGCAACATTTGAATTGTCTTCATGTGTTAGAGTTTCTGAAGGTTATTTACTGATTTGGTATATCATGTGATGGTATTCGGTAACAAAAAAGTGAGAGTCGAGTAATGTTTATGCAAGCATGATATAAATGCACAGTTCACACTAGGTAATGCCCGAGACTATGCACCCTTGTGAGCTAAATGTCAAGTCTCTAGCTCCAGTGGTTTAATCTGTCAATTACCTGTCTGCCGTTAATCAATCAGTTACGTTACACTTTTATAGATAGACTGCATGCAGACATTTTAATTTGTTTGTCTGTCCGTCGGTCTGTTACCTCTTTAAGCTTAAAGCACTAAGCTAATTTAGACTAACTTTTGTACGAATTTATTTTTAAGACCTTGGAAAGGACATAGGGTAGTTTTTATCCCGCAAAATTGCATAGTTCCCAAAGAATTGAGATAAATAAACAAATTATTTGGAGATGGTGGCGTGAACAATAACTATTTATTCTATAACCTAATACTTTGTCTAAACGATTAGGTACTGTTTCTTATGACCCAGAGGCCTCATATACAATGCAAGTTTGTCAACTGAAACAAGACATGAATGCCAAACAGGTCTGACCAAATTAGTTGGAATTGTTAACTTTCATCATCATCATTTCAGCCGAAGGACGTCCACTGTTGACCATGCCTCCCCCAAGGCAAGTCCTGCGCCACCTACATCCAACGCGGTAAAGTTAGTTACTTACAAGAAATAGATCTCCTCTGAGCGGATGGCTCATAAAATCCGTCAGGTTTTTCAATTAAGGGTTCTTCATCCTCATCCAAAGATCTCCTCTGGAATTCATGATCTCTCATCAAGGGTATTGATTTTGGTTCAAACGGGCCCCCTTCCAGTGGGTCAAACGCATCTTGCGTCAAATTTTCATTACTTTTCTCTTCGGCAATTTGAAAATAATTACCGGGGAAAAGAATTTCCGACTTGTACCTATTGTTTTCCGGTGAATAATAAACACTCCTTTCAACTTGAGACTGCTGCTCTCCTCTCTTCACTGGTATCGCCCGAGGCTTAAAGGAGTATCTGAAGGGTTCTTTTGAGTCCCTGGATGTCCTAGTTTCTTGGCTTGACGGTTGAATCAGTATTGATGCACTTGTCACATTAACAACGGCAGTCCTTGCTCCACCACTATTTGATGCACTTGATAAAGACCATAATTTTGTCAGTTTATTTTCGTACTCTTTATCAGCTGATGTTAAAACAACTACGAAAAACACCACTGTCGTTTGACACCACACGTTGAAGCGTAGCGTCATTTTGTTCGATTAATTGACTTTTACTAGACAAACGCGTCACTGATTACACAGTTGTGTATAGTTCACTTTCCTTTGTTTTATTATTTCACCCCGCCCGTTGATCCACCATTTTGTTGCAAGCGATCGCGCAAAACTGAATCACTATCGTTGGTAGACGTTATATTTATACATGTGTAAGTATAAACTTGCGTTTTTCCCGACCGTTCACGGTCGGACGGACTCGCGGAACCTTCTTTTGCTGAGTTGCGATTCCGATATGGGCGAAAAATGAAAAGACTCCAAAATAAAACTTGGGGCTTTGGCTTGCCATCACGCCTGGTCTCGCCTAGTAATGGATAGACCAATTTTCTTCAATATAGTGGGGTAATTTGCGATGTTGTTATCATGTCATTATTTTAGACTACTTAATGGGATTTGGTCTCTGGAGCGCCCACATGTAGTCAAGCTCCTATCCCAGACGTTTTCGTGAACCTTTGCCGCCTCAACATACGGTTTAAAATTTGACTCATGTTTTTCACCAAACGTAATCAAAATGATATTAATTCGATCTTCTTGAAGCCAACCAAAATTATGATGTTAATGAAAGCGAAAAGATGACAGTTGTGTCAAGCTGATGTCATATATTGGGACGTAAAGTACGTGGAATACTAATGCTGAAACTCTGCTTTTACTTTAAGTATGTGTTATTTCGATAAGAAAAACACATTCACTTTTCTGGATAAGCTATTTAAATACCTACGTGCATAGCTGGGCTAACTTCAACACAGACATTTTTTCATAATTAACTTCATTGGTTTGAACTAATAAAATCACATGTAAGAATGGAACCAGAAAAATGTTCATAAATTAAAAATTTAGTTAGTTAAAAAAAAAGGAAAACTATAAGTGGAGAAGCGAGAGAAAAATCAACATAATCATCATAACAACCGAAAGACGTCCACTGCTGTACATAGGCCTCCCCAAGGTTCACCAAACAGACCGGTCCAGCGCTATCCGCGTGAAATGCTGCTGCTGCATGAAAAATCGAAGCCACTGAAGCTATTGATGTCAAAGGCCGTGCCAGGATAAGTTAAGTGATTCTGCCCCCCTCGAGTTTAGGCTTGTTATTTTTATGGATGGTTTGGCTCTATATTAGTATTTGATGTGCAAAATTTTAGTCCCCTAAACTTTATAATTTAAAAAAAAAAGAAATATACTTTTTCCTCAATATTTTTTCTCTATTCTATAAAGATAATGCACGCAGAACTGATGGCTGTTGGGGGCCAAAAGTTCTGGAATGGATACTACGGACTGGCAAGCGCAGCGTGGGACGTCCACCAACGAGATGGACGGACGATTTGGTGAAGGCTGGGTATGTATTACAATACCGAAGTACGAAAGACCGAATGTATTAAAACATCGAATGGGTCAAAAGACCGACACGATTTTTTTCTGAAACCGTTAACTTTTTATGATTGTTATAAAACAAACCTGATCTAACCTAATGGGTTCTGTATGATGCCGTTTTAATAAATTCTGAGAAGTTTACGGTTTCAGAAAAAAATCGTGTCAGTCTTTTGACCCATTCGATGTTTTAATACATTCGGTCTTTCGTACTTCGGTATTGTAATACATACCCGTGAAGGCTGCAGGGTCAGGGTGGATGCAAGTCGCTTCCAACCGTAATGATTGGGCATCAATGGGGGAGGCATGTCCAGCAGTGGACGTCCTACGGCTGAAATGATGATAAAGATGATAATGACGTAAATAACATTTTCATAGAGAAAAAAAACGATGACTAAGCTTTTTAGTTTTTTTTTTATTTACTTCTAGGTTAGAGTCCGATGAAAATTTTTCACCAGTAATACGAGTACATCCACTAAGGAGCTTTAATACGTATTTTTCAAAATTATAGCTAAGGCAGAACATGGAGAAATCTTTACATAAAATACTTTACATACATTTTTCTACAACCACTATGCTAAAACAAGATCTACCTACAACCTCTTTAGAGAAACGTGCATAGTGTGTGGTACTTAAATACTGGCAACTTACATTTCATTATATTTTTACATAAAAAAAAACCATTAAAATTAGAAGCCTAAACTCGAGGAGGGCAGAATCACTTAGCTGATCCTGGCATGGCACAGCCTTTTTGATTTCAGCTATAACGTTAACTTTTTTAATAAAATATTTGGTGAAATAGGAATACAACGTTAGCCAGTAGTTGCAGAGGTAGGGTGGAGGGAGTTAGATAATTTATTGAATCAGGTGTTACTTTGCGGAGGTCCATATCAGAGAACGGAAACAAATTACTTTGCTCACACGCGACCAAAGCTCGCGGGCGTGTTTGCGGGTGAGCAAAGTAATCATCATTTCAGCCGAAAGACGTCCACTGCTGAACATAGGCCTTCCCCAAGGCTCGCCAAACAGATCGGCCCTGCGCCATCCGCATCCAATGCGTTCCCGCCACCTTCATCAGGTCGTCGCTCCATCTTGTTGGAAGCCTACCTACCACAGCGTCTTAGGGCCTAAGCACACGGCGCAAATCGATACAAACGCGATACGCACTCGGGTTATTTAAAAAACGCCGTGTGCTAGGGGCCTTAAGGCTGTTCTAATGGAATGAAAAACGCGCTGTAAACGCGCGTTCCTAAAACGCGCGTTGACGGCACGTTAAAAAAACGCCAAGTGCTTAGGCCCTTACGGTCCGCGGACGCCACTCGAGAACCTTTCGGCCCCAACGGCCGTCAGTTCTACGAGCGATGTGCCTTGCCCACTGAGAGAGAGAGAGAGAGAGAGAGAGAGAGAGAGAGAGAGAGAGAGAGATGTTTATTTACACAAATTCGATACAAACACAGAAAAAAAAATACATTTGACAGGAAATTTACAAATAAAAAAAAATATATCGAATAGTATAAATTGGGCCCCACTCAGCATAATGTTGTGGCAAGCCACAACGCTGTTTTTCAGTGGGACCCATTTAAAAACACTTAAGCCTAGCGATTCTTCGAGCTATGTCCGTGACTTTAGTTCTTGCTTGGATTTCATCATTTCTAATGCGATCCCGCAGAGAAACTCCAAGTATAGCCCTCTCCATCGCCCTCTGGAGTGACTTTGAGCTTTCTTATGAGGCCCATCGTTAGCGGCCACGTCTCAGTGCCACAAGTCATCACTGGCAACACACACTGGCCAAAGACTTTTGACTTGAGACACTGCGGTATATTGGATGACAAGATATTGCGATAAAATAACATACTGTTTATCTTTATATCTGTATATCTTTCGACGACGTATTTGCCTTATAGGTTTCTTTTTATGTTATTATTTATATTAGTATTATTTAATTTAGTATAATAGATATTTACTTGGAATGTATTTAGATTAGTTGAATTACACTATGTTTAGTGTGTGTAGTGTTTGTTAAGTGTAATTAGCTTAGATAATTTACCTACCTTTACTTGCAACTTTTTCTGGCTATTCGCCCGGAATATGACATGTGTAAAGACCGATTCAATTGAATGGAAGAATGAATGACTGAAATTAAAGTCATATATTTTGAATGAAAGTGGTCATCATTAAGTAAAATTTTCACGAATTTCAATAGCTTTTCACTGCGAATTCACCTACTCGTAATTTAAAGACAGAAAATTGTAGGAATCTGATTAATTAAATCAATACACATATAAAGCTAAATAAGAAGATCGCTGAATGTAATGATGGCAGTGTAGGTTCCACTTTATTCAAAGTTTGGCGAACTCTGAGCTATCTATGATTAAGGCTGCAAAGCTCCGCTGCTGCCCTCTCGTTCTGAGAGGAGGCCTGTGCTCTACAGTGGGACGTATATAAGTCGAGATGATGATTATAAGACAGTTCCGATCTATATTATATGATAGCTACTGTATACCATCTGTAGATTAAAACGTCAACGAAAATATTTAAAAAATAATTACAAACATAATATTCATGAACGTGTTTATTTTATATTTTATAGTAAAATTTGATTCTGTTTTTCATTTGTAAACACTTCGATACATGATAACTCAAAATGATGAGAGCTGATAGCAACAAAATTTAGTCCATTCCATTGGTCTTTAGTTATGGGTTATTTCGGAAAACTGTAAATACGAAGTAAAAACTATTACCAATTTACTGCAAAAAAACTTTACAACAAAAACAACACAAAAAACTCTAGATTAAAGCTCTGTGGTTTAAAATAATGTTAAAATAAACCGCAGGATAAACTTCATTCACTTTGTACGTTCATCGGTTCAGTTCGCTTGTGTCTCATCCCTACCCACTTGCCTAGTTACAGTTTGTTATTATTCTGTCATTTATGTTGCAAAATTAAATCTGTTATATTAACGTTCTGATAGCGTAAATTGATGATTAAATTACCTACGTGTGATAAAAAACACCGTCTTTCGTAACGCTAGACATTGCTGACTTTGTTTTGCACGAAATAACTGCACAAGACATCATTTTCTAGGAGATCTGTTCACCAGATCAGATCAGATGGCAGAGGGGAAAAAGGTGCGAAGCCTCATCCTGTCTTAAATTATCTAAGGTAATTAGTTATAAAATAACATTTTTCTAAACAATGTATGCTTAGTATTAGTTTTTAACTTGTAACCTTTCTCATGCAAGTGAATTTTGTAATTCTTTATGAGAAATAAAGTTTTTTTTTATGTTAAAGAGGCCAGACAAACGAACTAGTGGGTCACCTGATGTTAAATGATCACCACTGTCCATAGACACCCGCAGCGCTTTACACGATGCCAGTGCGTTGTCGGCCCTGGGAAAAGGAGAGGGAATAGGGGAGGGGGAGAGGTATTGGGCCCCCGGCGGTCTCACTGACCGTACGAAACGCAGCAGGAGCACTGCTGCTTCACGCCGGTGTTCTGTGAGATGGTGGTACTGCCCCGGACGAGCCGGCCAATTTGTGATGCAGCGGCTAGCTACAACATGGCTCTACCACTACAAACACAAACACAAACAAACTACAAAGTTCTAGCTACAAAGTTCTTTAAACCTATTTATAAATAAATAATTAAATTAAAATAAAACAAATATTTAACAAATGGGGCTCTCATATAGCAAACGTGATTTTTTTTGCCGTTTTTATAGATAATGTTACGGAACCTTTCGTGCGCGAGTCCGACTCGCACTTGGCCGGTTTTTACCCTCTAGGTACTGAACCCCTAAGAAAAATCAATCTGAGTAAATTCAAGAAAGAGCTCTCAGCGAATCCAGCTCAATTGGTCAGCATTCGGGAAGTTACGCAATAACTTCACGTCCATAATACTGCAGTTTAAGTTAGTAAGAGGAGCCGTGGTGGCCTAGTGGTTTGACCTATGGCCTCTCAAGCAGAGGGTCGTGGGTTAAATCACGGCTCGCACCTTTGAATTTTTTAAATTTATGTGCGAAATTATATTTGTTATTTACCAATGAGCTTTACGGCGAAGGAAAACATTGCAAGAAAACCTACACACACCTGTCAAAAAAATCAGTGGTGTGTGTGAAGATCTTTGTCCGCACCGCAGACTATGGCAGATGACCCGCTTGCTGCTTTGCCTCCCTCTCATAATAATAAAAAAACCCTCTCATACTGAGAGGAAACCTGTGCCATACATAAGCTATCCATAGCTAGCCATCATAAGCTAGCATAAATGTTCAATAAATGTTTTTTCTTTCTTTCTTTTTTACATAAGCTGGAATTTTGTTGTTGTTAATCTGCATTTTATCCCGGGAAAATGCAAATTTTGTTAAAAGTTACGGACAAGGACTTAATCGGTTTGATTATTTCTATCGCAAAGACAAAATGTACATACATTACATTTAGGTACATTTTAATGCGTGGAAAAATATCTCTTGATTTAAGTGCTAACTTTATTTAATTTCTTAGGGTTCCGTGTCCGAAGGATGCTAACGGGGCTCTATTACTGAATTTACTGAGACTCCGCTGTCTGTCTGTCTGTCCTTTCGTCTGCCACAGGACTATATCTCTTGAACCGTAATGGCTAGACACTCCAAATTTTTATGGATTATGTATTACTGTAGTCGCTATAACAACAAATATTAAAAATAAAATAAAGTAAAAAATTAAAGAGGGTCGTGATACAAGAATCGTGTTTTTTTCAGCATCTTTAAATCCGGCAACGGTTGCTAGGCGACAGCCGGCGGTTACTTGGCAACGCAAGCGACTATGCTATTCGATTGTTTACCAACCAATCATCATCATCATCATCATGCTCGTCCACTGCTGGACATAGTCCTCTCCCATGGCACGCCACTGAGCACGATCATCGGCCACTCTCATCCAGCTCTTGCCAGCCGCCTTGCAAAGATCATCGCTCCACCGAGTCTGAGGACGTCCCACGCTACGTTTGCCGATCTGTAGTCTCCACTCAAGAACTCGTCTACCCCAACGGTTATCGGTTCTTCAGTATGCTTAGTATAAGTTTTACTTCACCAAATACTTCTCGATCGCGTTTACGTAAAAATGTCAATTACTATGGAAAAATGGACAGCGCCTCCGTAAAATAAAGCGGAGGTCCCATACAACAAACGTGATTTTTTTGCCGTTTTTATAGATAATGGTACGGAACCCTTCGTGTGTGAGCCCGACTCGCACTTGGCCGGTTTTTTACTGGACTGTCACATTTGACCCGCACTTACTCTTACTAATATTATAAACGCGTAAGTTTCTATGCGTGTATCTAAGGATGTAGGTATGGATGGATGTCTGGATGTTTGTTACTCTCTTACGCTAAAACGGTTTGACGGATTCTGATGAAATTTGGCACATAGGTAGTTTATAACTTGGATATATCTTATATATAAAATTCTCATGTCACGGTATTTGTTATCAAACTCCTCCGAAATGGCTCGATCGATTCTCATGAAATTTTGTGTGCATATCGGGTAGGTATGAGAAACGGCCAATAAGGGTGGTTCTTAATTTTTTCTAATAAATCGATAAACGCCGGCTGCATACACGAAAAAGGATGACGCAATGTAAATACATGAGCGGCGTAGGCCAGTTGCAAGAGAGAGAGGCGAACGCGTTGCAAGAGGAAGTATGTAGGATATATGTGTATGTGGATGGGTTTCATTTTTTTTGCCTCTACTCTAAGGCGGATCAAAGTTGTCAAAGTTGTCCGCAAATGGAGTCGTAGGCAACAGCTAGTCTTTCTGATATATAAAAATCTCGTGCCTGTTTGTTATCGAACTCCTCCGAAACGGCTTGACCAATTATTATGAAATTTTTTGCCTATATTTAGTAAGTAGGTCTGAGAATAGGTCGTAGGCTATTTTTATACCCCTTTTCTTCGCAGACGGAGTCGCGGGCAACAGTTAGTCATAATATAAATATGAAATTATTATTACGCGACAATTCACACCAATTGAACTAGTTCTAAATTAAGCAAAGCTTGTGCGTACAGGGAAACGGATAAACTTTTAAATTGATATTAAACATCCAAGACTCGAGAACAAACGTTCGTATTTTTCATACCCAATATCTACCCCGACCGGGATCCGAACCCGGGACCTGAAGCTTTGCAGTCAGCTCCTCTAACCGCTAGGCCGTTCGGTCGTCTTATTAACTCGTACTTGTAATTATTGCATAATTTTCGTGACACGTGAAATATATAATGCGTTCGCGCATAAAAAGGTTTTCTCACGCGGAGCATTTCAAACGCGAGTATTAATTGCCATTCGGTTGCTCGATAGTTTAACACTGGCGACTTTAACTACATGTTTAATACTAGGTTTCTATCATTTTCCCGAATTTTATGCCATAATGTATCATTTCCATAATTTTCTTTAGTCAATAATTTTCCCGAATTTTATGCCATATGTATCATTTCCATAATTTTCTTTAGTCATACATAAGGTAATTTATTTCTGCAATAGTATTTTCTTCAGAATTGTTATAAAACTAACCTAACCTAATGTATTCTATAAGATGGCATTTAAAAAATCCTGAAGACAGAGTATATCTTATGCCATAAATTGGTATAGCAAGTGAAATTATGACAAATTTAACTATGGGAAACAAAGGGAGTATTTAATCGGGCGTATAGTGATCGTTATACAAAAAATATTAAAAAAATCAGCCAGTCAGAATAACAACATTTCATAATTATAATGTCAAAGGATATAATTACGCATTTTTACAAGTAATAAAAATTTAAATTCTCGCGACATAGGTGTTCTTGCTTAAAATATAAGTCCAGGCCTCGAACTTTTAGTGCTAATAACGTTGTTTAAATTAATACGTACGTTAAGGAGCTATTTTAAGGACCTACATAGGGTATAACCCCCCCCCCCCCGCACCCCGCACCCCCCGCACACCCTCTTTCACATTCACAACCGTATTCCCAAGTCAAGCGTGCCTATAGAAGTTTTACTTCAAAAACCCCCGATTTTGAAACATTCTTCATTGATGCTCCGCTCCTATTGATGTTAGCGTGATGATATAGCCTACATATAGCCTTCCTCGATAAATGGGCTATCTAAGAAATAATTTTACAAATCGGAGCAGTAGTTCCTGAGATTAGCGCATTCAAGCAAATAAACAAACAGACAAACTCTTCAGCATTATAATATTAGTATAGATATGGCCACTTGAGCAGTAGGCTACCATAATGTCATGACTGGCATTGTCATTCAGATTAACAATCAATTCAGGTTGTGATAGATAATTTAGATAAATATTTGACTGATATCGTCAAATGTATTTTACTATCACAATATTTTATCTGCTTTTACTATAGTTACAAAGACAGTAGGTATATAAAATAAACACAAAATTATTAAATAGGTTATCGTGCAACGGTAGCAAACTTTGTAAAACTTATTTAATTTTGGTACTACATCCGCCATTTTAACGACCGCTTTAGCCTAGTTGGTAGTGACCCTGCCTACGAAGCAAGAGGTCCTGGGTTCAAATCCCGGTAAGGGCATTTATTTGTGTGATGAGCACGAATATTTGTTCCTGAGTTATGGATGTTTTCTATGTATTTAAGTATTTATTTATCTATATAAGTATGTTTATCCGTTGCTTAGTACCCATAACACAAGCTTTGCTAAGCTTACTTTGGGACTAGGTCAATTGGTGTGAATTGTCCCATGATATTTATTTATTTATTTATTATTTATTTACATCGTTCTGTGAACAAAATGACGTCATTTTTACGTCATCCGCACCAACATTTCGATCTCTGTAACTCGAAATTTTTTGATCAAGGAAGCCCAAATAAATAAACGCAAGTATTAACTCTCGCGCATGCGTCATTCGTGCGTGAACACTAGCCGGTCTAGTGGAACGCATGCGATGGACGGAAGCCTTCACTTCCACATCGCTATGTATTAATTAATTGAAAAAATTTGGCCATTTCCCGTTCTCGGGTGTAATATGCTGCGAAAATGTGTAAATTAGTCGGATTAAAACTGTACACGCACCAGTCCAAAATGGGTATGTATTACAATACCGAAGTACGAAAGACCGAATGTATTAAAACATCGAACGGGTCAAAAGACCGACACGATTTTCTTCTGAAACCGTAAACTTTTCAGAATTTATTAAAACGGCATCATACAGATCCCATTAGGTTAGGTTAGGTTTGTCTTATAACAATCTTAAAAAGTTAACGGCTTCAGAAAAAAATCGTGTCGGTCTTTTGACCCATTCGATGTTTTAATACATTCGGTCTTTCGTATTTCGGTATTGTAATACATACCCGTCCAAAATTAAGGCGAGGCGTTAGATTTTATATTTACACTCATGCTTTTGAGTCCGGCCGGAGCGGGAGTTTCCCTTCTACCTATGTTCTTATTTATTCTTATGATAAAGCCTCCATAATGCGTTCAAAAACGGCATAACCCCTCGCGCGATCGGCGACTTTTTTGGGTAATTTTTTCTAAGTACCCTATTTTAAATGGTGATTGAGACTAGAAAAAAAAATAGCAAATTTTGACAGTTAGCTTAGGCACCGCCGTGTCTGCCTAAGAGGGGATAAAGATAAACTCGCTCGAGGGGATAAAGATAAACTGTTTTGTTACAATAAGTTTCTTATCTGTGAAAATGTTATTATTGCTTTATAATAACATCGATTTCAAACTGCAAACAATTTTCAAAAATTTCGCACGTTACTTGATATCGAACAATATGACGATTGGGTAGTTTGTCTCCGAATTAAAAAAAAACTACGGCTGCGTGACATGCGTCACTGGCAACAAAGTTTCGCCTGCCATATTTTGTTGTTCAAATTGTTTTGTCGCAATAATTAGTTGGTTTTGTTGTTTATATTATTATCGCACCAGTTTCATGTAAAATGAGCGATCAAGATAATGATCAAGATATTTCGAAGTCGCCACCTAATATCCACGACAGAGCAACGAACGTTATCATATAAATGAAGTTGTTACCGGCAAAGTCAAGGAAGCAGTACGAAAAAAATTACCAAGATTTTATGAAGTGGAGAATGTCAAAAAATACAAACTCTTCTTCTTCTTCTTACTTCTTTAAAAAACGAGCCTACCAATTCCTAAAAAGATCGGCAACGCACCTGTGATTCTCCTCATGTTGCGGGTGTCCATGAGCGACGGTGATCGCTCTCCATCAGGTGCTCGTTTGCCCCCTCTTATATAAAAAAAAATTGCATATCAAACTACAAGCAAATAGTATTAGTGAATTTCAAAACAAAATAGCTCTAATACCTACTAATTAGCTTGTAATTTGTTATGCAATTGGACCCTGGTCGAGTTCGAAACATGTCAGTTAGTGTGGTGGTGGTGAAAGATGGGTTTCTGTGATTTCTATGTGTTCTCACAGTATGGAGGTGGAGGAACTGCATGAAGACACATTTACATGCTTAAACGTAGCTATCATAAGATCGCGGGTGAGCAAAGTAATTGTTTCACATCACAAGCCATACTTATACCTTGACAAGCTCGTGCGCGGCGCTCGGCGGAACCCTGTCGCAGGAAGCCTCTGCTGTCCTTAACAAGACTGTTTTTAATAAGTGCGGCAAACGCTGACTGCGACAGGGTTCCGCGGAGGGTCGCTCACGAGCTTGTCGGACTATAGAATGTCAAACCACCAGGCCAAGCGGCTTCAGCTTGTCGTCCATTTAAATTTAAATAAACGTTAAGTATGAAGTATCTTTTTCTATTTATTTTTTTATTTTCTTCAACTTCATTTTTTTTATCACTTTTACGGTCATCCCGTGAAACCATATATTTCAAACTAAATACAAACTGAAATATAGATGCACAGAAAAAACCCCAGAAAAAAGACCAATGCTGGGAATCGAACCCAGGTCATTGGTCTTTTTTCTGGGGTTTTTTCTGTGCATCTATATTTCAGTTTGTATTTAGTTTTAAATAAACGTGTTACTTTGGTATTTATTAATGATAGCCAAAATTCGTGTGTAAAAACTATAACAGTTTACCTGTTAAAGTTTCGTTTGCGCATGAAACTGAAACTGACTAACATTGAATTTCTTCCTTTAGCGTTGATTCACGATCTAACCAAGCATCATGTAATTGTTATGATAAATTTCAGTAGAGGGCACCGCTTTCGTTCAGTACAGTACTGATGTTGAAGTTGTCGAAGTTCCAAGAGTGAATAATAGATGGCGCTGTAATCACTATCGAAAAATTACAAGGAGGGTTAAAAAAATAAAAGTAAAGAATACATTTTTCATTCTAATAATAATGTCAAAACTTGTCACTTTCCCATAGGATGAACTCATATAAAAATATAGTCGTACAAACGTGATACACGCACAATTAAACGTTTAAAAAAGGAAACGGGAACTAGAGATAGCGCCCCCTATTATAGGTATAGGTATCAATCCAAATGGGTCAATGGGGAGAAGTCAGAAAATGAGAGATACCTAGAGATAGCGAAATCTGTTCTTAGGAACCATGGTGTCGTTTTAGATTTAATAAAAATTGCTTTTTTAGGGTACCGTGCCCAAAGGGTAAAAATGGGACCCTATTACTGAGACTTCGCTGTCCGTCCGTCCATCTGTCTGTCTGTCCGTCTGTCACCAGGCAGTCACGGTTCTCATGAACCGTGATAGCTAGACAGTTGAAATTTTCACAGATGATGTACCTATTTCGGTTGCCGCTACATAATAACAACAAATACTAAAAACAGAATAAGATAAATATTCAAGGGGCTCCCATACAACAAACGTGATATTTTTGCTCGTTTTTGCTCGATATTGATAACGGCAACAGGTAGACGCTTGAAATACTCACAAAATATTTAGTTAGATACTCACTTTAAAAATAAATAATTAAATTAAAATAAAACAAATATTTAAGGGGGCTCCCAAAAAACAAACGTGATTTTATTGCCGTTTTTATAGGTAATGGTACGGGAACCCTTCGTGCGCGAGTTCGACTCGCATTTCGCCGGTTTTATTAACTGGTATGCATATATGATAACCCAGAATCGAACCTGGTCAAAATGCTGTAAGTAATCGCATCTCGGATTCGTTATTTTAGGTTGATCCTGTGAATATAAGGACTCAATGTCGCTATGAAATCTTATGTTTGTAAACATTAGACAAAAATGCCCACCATTGAAATAATTTGCAAAATTTCTTTATTAGTTCACCACGTGAATCATTTTTGTCTGAAGAGACCGCTTATGCATATTTTACATCTATACTCGTATTACGCATTACAAATTGCGTTTATTTAAAATGAGAACACTTTCATAAATAAAAAAAATGTAGTTTTTACTAACTTTAAAATACATAGGCGCCATAGTTCCTAAGAACAGATCTCTTATTTACTGGCTTCTCCCTAATGACCCATTTGGATTGATCATTGTGTATGTATGTATATTATATATTATTATTATATAGATTCATAGTGATAAGTGCGCCTTTGTACTAGGTCACACTGCTATACTTACCTTGTACTAGGTTTGCCAACTTTTTTTTACTAGAAATAAAGTATATTTAGGTCTGAGAAGTTAACAAGTGTATAAAAAAAATAACAATTTTTTTATGTATTATTTATTTTTATTAGCAGTTACGTCTGCTCACCGAAACTAAGATTTAAAGCGAAAAAGTTTACCCCACCGGCGCACCCGGAAAACTTTTTCGCTTTAAATCTTAATTTTTTTATGTTTTAGTGTAGTGTGGTTTTAACTTATCAATTTAGTGTTTTTTTAAAACCCTCATAGATCAGGCAACTTCTTTTAGTTTTAAGCATTTTGATGCTGAAAACAGTATTTTGTATACTTCATTTTTGTTCAACAGTAAAAAGTATAATGTAGTGAAAAACAGTAAGTATAATAAATACGTATGAAAAATACGAATGTTTGTTCTCGGGTCTTGGGTGTTTAATATGTATTTAAGTACCTATGTATCTATCTATATAAGTATGTTTACCCGTTGCTTAGTACCCATAACACAAGCTTTGCTAAGCTTACTTTGGGACTAGGTCAATTGGTGTGAATTGTGCCATGATATTTATTTATTTATTTATTTATTTATTTAATACTGTTTATAACAGTATAGTTGGTAACCCTACCTTGTACTATTAATACGGCGATCCCTAGTTCCCCATGATATGCGCCGGATCATACTTATTACTCTACATTAGAAGGGATATGCATCGTTATTTTTTACCTTCAGTATAGGGGCCCCGATTCTTGAATGATTTTAAGCCATAAGAAGTTTTTTTTATGGGAAATGGGTATTGTCCAAAAATAACATTAGAAAAAAAATGGCCTCTAAAGAACTCCGCAAGGGATGGTATTTTTTTAAAAAGCTTTTCATTAACATGCAAATATGTAAATTATGTACAAATTTATTATGTACGGGTCAAATTTTGGAAGTTGAATTTGACCCAATTTCAGTGGTCGGGTTAACTTGAAATTTGGTATACTTATGTAGGTTGGATGACAATGCCAACAAAAAGTACAATCAAGGAAGAAACTTCCATCAAAATTGAATTTTTTAACAAAAACTTATATCTAATATATAAAAATCTCGTGTCACGGTGTTTGTTATCGACCTTCTCGGAAACGGCTCGACCGATTTTTATGAAACTTTTTCTCTACATTCAGCAGGTCTTTTCTTCGCGGACGAAGTCACGGGCAACAGCTAGTTTTTATATAAAAGGCACCAAAATGTTTTGTAAATTTTGAAATGGTGTGTTTGAATTATTGCTGTTGGCTAGCGCAGCGGGGACGTCCACCAATGGACGGACAATTTGGTAAAAGCCGCAGGTTCATGGTGGATGCAAGTCGCTTCCAACCGTGATGATTGGATATCATTGAGGGAGGTCTATGTCCAGCAGTGGACGTCCTACGGCTGAAATGATGATGATGATGAACTATTGGACCGTATTATACCCGCCCCATAAAATAACGTATTTTGACTAGCTTTTGCCCGGTTTTTATATTGTTTATGAAAATCTATACACGATGATTTTTAATGGGTGATCAGGAGTTAAAAAATATTGATCTCTAGCCAAAATGGAATTTAATAGATGAGGTCTAAAACAATTAAATCTCTGTTTAATTAAAAAAAAAACTTAATTGTTAAATCTTCCTCCAACTACATTTAATTTTGTTGAAGTTAAGTAGGTTCGTCAAGTGTCATCGCTTTGGCGGGGAATTTGACAGGTCTCACGTCAAAGTTTGTTCAAGAAACTGCCTTGTCAAAGAGGTTTTAGGCTCATAGACTAAACCATGTGTAGGGTGACAATGATTTTAATCAAAAAATTATTTCACAAATAATTATTATTTTAAAAAATAGACGTTTTATTTAACGTAATTACGACTGAAACGTGATCGCCATCGAATACTGATCTAGAAAAACTAGTTCCTGATCACTGATTAAAAAACATCGTAAATAATGAAAACAATAAATTATAAAGTTTGTTGAATGGGTAACTTACAGTCTGCATCATAAATTGTTTGTTCAAGGAAATATTGTACTAAGAAACTTGTTAATTTTTATAGTTTTATTCATAAATTCATAGAGAAATAAATAAATAATAATGATAAAAACCTCAAAAATAAATAATGTGTCCTTATTTTAAATAGTTTGTGTATAGGAATTATTCAAAAATACTTCGAGAATACTGATTCTCCAAAAATATTTTATAGAAAATATTTTATCTAAAATAACGACACAACTTAACATACAGAATGAGTATTTCGGCACAGGACAGTCATTTCTTAAGTCTATAATAAATAAATTACAATAAGGTCTTTAAATATAAAGTACTTTAAATTGTCCTTAATAAAGAACAATCGTATTTAGTACCTAATTAATCTCGTAAAATTAAAGCATTTGATACAAAAATAAAAATGAACGAGGCACATGTTTCAAGAGGTGGGCATTAAAATAAAAATAAAAATATCACGAACTTAAAAAACAAAAATATGAAACATATGACCCGTGAAACTAAAACTTAACAAAATGAGGTGATACCGAGCAGTAAAATAGAAGTTACAAGTATTAACGGCAAAACAAATAAACAATAACATAAAAAAAAAACCTCTTCATATTTTTCACCTCCGTTGAAAACTTTTGCCTATAACAACCATGAAGTAAAAATTAAATAATTAGACCCAAAACAAAATGGATTCAAACATAAAAGCCTGTTTTAAACAGGCTTATCTTCTATGCAAGCCTAGGTCAGTTTAAAGACGGTGTCAACCAAACATAAAAATTAAATCAAAAACAGAAACTTAACAAAAGACTTGTTTAAAAACAAAAACAAAACAAGTGAGGTACTAGAAAAAGGACAAAAATATCAGGTTAGTCCTTCTTGTAGGCAGAGTAAGCGAGCTCTGAGACGTCGTTGTACGAGCGACGGTCCCAGCCGCCGCCACCGCTGCTGCCGCCAGACGACCAGCCACTGTCATGGCCGCCACCGCTCTTCTGGGCCATAATCTTCTTTAGCGCGATGATGCCTGACAGAAGAAGGGCGATCTGGAAAGAGAAGAATTACATATGTTAACAGTTTGTCTTTTCCACGGAAGCCCATCATCATTATCATCATCATCATCATCATCATCATCATATCAGCCAAAAGCCGTCCACTGCTGGACAAAAGCTTCCCTAAAGTGTTAAACAGCAAATCGCTGCTGCCCGCAGCTAAGTGGTTCCTGCGACCTTTACCAGATCGTCGTTCCATCTTGTTAGGGGTCTTCCCACGCCACGTCTTCCAGCTCGCGTTTGCCACTCTAAAACTGCTTATTGCTTGCTGCATTAGCTTTAATTCACAAAAAGAATGCACTTTTGTTGCCAATATCATTCAATCATTTTATGTCTCAATATTTTTGGTGCCTGTCCCATGGCACGCTAAAATTGGTCTGGAGGACCATCTACTAATCGATTTACAGAAATTCAAGCATTAAATCGTAATTATAATGCATGTAGATACGTTTCCGATATGCTGAATAAGATAAATCAGCCATTCTTTTAATGAATCTTTTTAAAGGCGCACTCGCTTACATCATGATTCGTGAGACCCCTAGAATTTACAACCTAAGATAGATCAATTTTAATTTAAAATTATATATTTGGGCCATTCTACTTTTCGTTGACCAGTAATTTTTTGTAATGTGCTCTTTAAATATTTTTTTTACAAAAACTGTAAAGTGCTCGGTTTTATCATTAAAAATTTAAATAGGGACATAATTAAGCTTACATTTAAAATTATCACTATTTATAAAAAGTAATCTTTATTATCTATAAAGTAGGTAACGCAGTGGACATGCATGTCCCCGCCATTTGTATGGAAATTGGTGTATTCTCCGCTGAGTTACCAATTTTTTTTACAAAATTTCTTTAAATTTAAAGTTTTTTTGCTTTTAAATATTAAATTTAGTTATTTCAGTTTTTATATAAGTTATTTATACTTCAAAGAAATTACCAGGGATGCCTTATATTTCACAAAAGATTAATGGTTACTTAAAAGTAGAATGGCCCATTTGCGTTACTCCTTTGAAAGTACTAAGGACCCCGAGGGATCTTAGGGACCATAAATTAAAAAAAACTGAACTTAATGAAAATATCCTACATGAAGAACGTCGAGATAAAGTTCAAACAAAAAATATTATTTTTCTTAAATCATATTATCATTAAAGCCAAATTCGTAATTTTTTTTTTATGGAACATTGTACGCAGGTGACCGTTGCTACCAATAGACTTCCGCAACAGCAGAAAGATAACAATAATATACAGGAAATCAAGAAATCTAACACAAAATGGCGATTGTACAAGAAATTTCCACGAAAAAACCTGCCATGACAGTAAAAAATAATGAAAAACATACCAAAAATCACACAAATGAGTCGCGTTTTATACCATCTATATAAATAAATCTATTACGGCTTTGACGATAACAAAAGCCGCACGAGATTTACTTGAATAGACAGTAAAATATTATTTAGTGCAACATTTTATTACAAACACCACTGTAGCTCAAAACTTTTTATGGCACAAGTCGATAAATTTAAGTGGACAAATTATAAAAGAGACTTTTATTTCAACTGCTATACTACTTTGTGGCACTCTACCGTGTTCCGACGTGACTGGAACTGTTCACAAAACACTTGAATTCACAATGTAATGTTGCCAGTGCTGCTATAAAAATATCACGGTACATTTGTCGTTTTATCTGAAGGTTAGGTTTGTTTGTTTTGAACTAATATGACATGTTTTTTGTTGTATGCAAATTTTACAACATACTAAGGAAATTGGTAATTATTTTAACTTCAATATAAATAAAATAAATAAATATTAGGGGACAATCTTACACAAATCGACCTAGTCCCAAACTAAGCAAAGCTTGTACTATGGGTACTAGACGACGATAAACATACTTATATAGATAAATAAATCCTTAAATACATAGAAAACATCCATAACTCAGGAACAAATATTCGTGCTCATCACACAAATAAATGCCCTTACCGGGATTCGAACCCAGGACCTCTTGCTTCGTAGGCAGGGTCACTACCAACTAGGCTAAAGCGGTCGTTAAATATCTTTTTAAGTTTGTCATAGCATGCAAACTAGGGTATTGTTTGACTAAGAGTTCCTTTCTTTACATTTTTTATCCGTCGTTAGGTTTTTTAAATACAAAAGTAACGCGATTTGCAACCCGTAAAATATACGAAGACAGACACTAATACAAAAGATTTGTGCTTATTTTCAATAGATTAGCAGAAAAAATGAAAAAAATTGACAAAACATCAAGTCAGTTTATTAACTACCAACTGGAAATTTTTCAGATAAACTTAATTTACTTTATTATTAGTTACCATACTCTTTTTTAGGCTATCTTCTAAGAATAAGATTATACATGTTTCACGCGAAGTTCATTCTAACGCGAGCGAGCGGTTTATAGTCAGTATTTAATAAAGATAAGTTTTCTTTCTACCATGGCAACACTCGTCGTTATTAGAACGTAAGCAAAACGAATTGAGCGAAAATGGTCCATCGAAGGTCGTAATGTATTACGAAATTAATAAATCTCGTGCGGATGGTTTACTTAATTATTAACCCTAAGTCTAAGTACTAAGAGTCTTTGCGATAGTATTTTGCATTTAGGTCGGTTGTTACGTAACTACACCCGTGGGAGTTTAGGATTGTTTACCGAATGAATTGTTACATATAAAATAAATGATATATAATTATGAGGACGTAATATCCAACAAGGTTTATTTCCATTTCTTTGCGACTTTTAGTTAGGACTTTATCGATAAAAACTTTAAGTCTAATATGAAATGTAATTTGATCACGATGTTGCCTTTTAGTAACTGAAAAAAATAATTGGTTTAAAATATGAGTAAGGTGAATTTGTTTTTGCAATTAGACGACTATTTTAAATGATAAGCTTGTTAATCAAACGGTAACTTTATATCATGCTAATGTATTAGTTAACATTAGGTACATTTAGCCGGCAGTTGCGGGTCACTAGTAGAATGACCGACTCGCAAAATGACTATCTCATCTAGTCAACATCTCATAATGTCCGAGTCACAAAATGACTACATCGCTGCTAGTCAACGTTTCATAATGTCAGAATCGTAAATGGCCTTCATCTCATCAAGTCCATATCTCACAATGTCCAAGTCGCAAAATTACCACATCGCCCCCGGTCATGATATTAAAAAGTGCAAAATATCAGAATATCTAAGTCGTATAAAATGACAATAGTAACAGGTTGCTAGCCTATCGCCTAGAATTTTTTTTATACAATATAGGCTTACGTTTGACCACAATCACGCATGATGGAACGCGAAGATGAGGCGAGTCAAAAGCACGTATTTGATTTTAATTTTTTGTTAGGTTGACACTATCTTTAAACTGACCTAGGCTTGCATAGGAAATAAAATAGAGGTAGATCTTTACCTGTTTAAAAAAGCAGGCTTTTATGTTTGACTAGCTTTTGCCCGCGACTCCGTCCGCGTGGAATTAGTAATTTGGGCAGCTTATTTTTTTTTATCCAATTTGCTTTTTCATCATTTATGACTCTCCTTAGTTCCTCGATATAAAAAAAATACCCGCCCCCGCACACCCGCGTTCACATTCAACACCGTACTCCCAAGTCAAGCGTGCCTATAGAAGTTTTACTTCAAAAACCTCCGATTTTGAAACATTCTTCCGCTCCGCTCCGCTCCTATTGGTGTTAGCGTGATGATATATAGCCTATAGCCTTCCTCGATAAATGTGCTATCTAACACTAAAAGAATTTTTCAAATCGGAGCAGTAGTTCCTGAGATTAGCGCATTCAAACAAAAAAACCTGTTCGATAAATTCTTAAAATAGACTTATCTTTCTTATTTGTGAACCGATTCAAATGAAACAAACACTAAATGTTAATCCAAGAAAATACCAACATACCAGTGACAACCGCATCCTTCTAGTTTAAGCCGTTTCTGAGATTAGCGCGCACAAACGCACAGACAAACAGACAATAATTCTAAAAATCATTGTTTTGGGTTCTATTGTGCTAATAAATAGCCCTAGTGACAGTTTTTCTCAAATATCTTCAATGTACAGACACCGACTTGTTACAGATTTATTATATGTATAGATTGAAGTAATTTTGTTTTGGTTAAAATTATTTATTTTTATTAGCCTATGTCCTTAGTCGCTTCTTACGAAGTCCACGGAAGAAATGGAAAGGTGTTATTCTAAACCCCAAACTTAGATGGTGTATTTTTTAAAACACGTTGCCTTTTATGTAATGGCGTCCACTTTAGGTAGATGCTAAATTTACTACCGTTTCACAACATTCACACGGCATTATTCAAAGTAGTTAATCTATGCAAATAAAACTTGCCATGTTCGTAGGCAACCTAGTTAATGTTATCAACTTATCACTCAGTTACGTGTTATCACAAACACTCACGGTAAAAAAATAGATGGTGTTAATATTTTCTTCAAGTCCCCCTGTATCAACAGACTTCCAAAAGGTTTTCATTTACAAGATAATAAATTCTGTACGGTTTTTATGGTTATCATTGTATACATCATCATCATCATCACACATCACAGCCTATATACGTCCCACTGTAGGGCACAAGCCTCCTCTCAGAATGAGAGGGCTTGGGCCGTAGTTCCCACGCGGACCCAGTGCGGATTGGGAACTTCACACGCACCATTGAATTTCTTCTCAGGTGTGTGCAAGTTTTCTCACGATGTTTTCCTTCACCATAAAGCTCATGGTAAATTACAAATGTAATATGTGTATACATCATACCAGTTCCCAAGTTGGAACCCCCACGCCAAGCGCCCCCACCCCACCCCACGCGGGAATTACGGCCCAAGCACTCTCATTCTGAGAGGATGCCTGTGCCTGGAATGATGATGATGATGATCATACTGGTGGGGAGTAAATTTAGCGTTGTTATAGCGTTTTCTTTTCGCTATTACCGTTTTTAAAGGAGATCATTAACTTTTTATAAAATGTACAAAAAGTCATCATCATTATTTCACCCGAAAGATGTCCACTGCTGAACATAGGCCTCCCCCAAGGCTCGCTAAACAGATCGGTCCCGTGCCATCAGCATCCAAGGCGTTCCCGCCACCTTAACCAGGTCGTCGCTCCATCTTGTTGGAGGCCTACCTACGCTGCGTCTTCCGGTCCGTGGACGCCACTCGAGAACCTTTTTGCCCCATCGGCCATCAGTTCTACGAGCGATGTGCCCTGCCCGCTGCCACTTGAGTCTGGCGATTCTTCGAGCTATGTCAGTGACTAGTTCTTGCGCGGATTTCATCATTCTAATGCGATCCCGCAGAGAAACAGTACTGGTGCTAAATCTAGTTTGAATAATTTATTGAATCAGGCGTTACTTTGCGGAGGTCCATATTAATGAACTAAAACAATTACTTTGCTCACCCGCGACCTTACAATAGTTACGTTTATGTAAGAAATGCGTGTTCATGCAGTTCTTCCACCTCCACACTGTACGAACACACACAAATCACATAAACCCAACCATCACCACCACCAAGCTACACTGACGCGTTTCGAACTCAACCAAGAAGATGAGCTCTGGTTGAGTTCGAAACGCGTCAGTGTAGCTTGGTGGTGGTGATGGTAGGATTTATGTGATTTGTGTGTGTTCGTACAGTGTGGAGGTGGAGGAACTGCATGAACACGCATTTCTTGCATAAACGTAACCATTGTAAGGTCGCGGGTGAGCAAAGTAATTGTTTTAGTTCATTAAATCTAGTTTGATCAAAAGTCTTGCGACTTGTTTCTGTTGTCGAAATAATCTTGGTGTTATAATTGGCTACTTTCCTAACTAGTCAGTCTTTTAGATTATCAAAAAATATTGGACACATGTTTTTTATTTTGTCAATTAAACAAAAAATTACGAAGATATGGCGCGTTGAAGTTTCGCGTGACGTCACTTGTTCCTACACGTTGTATGAGCGTTTTAGGAACAAGTGACGTCACGCCTCGTCACGCGGAACTTCAACGCGCCATAACTTCGTCATTTTTTGTTTAATTGTTTAAAGAAAAATTACATGTCTAATATTTTTTGATAATGTAAAATACGGACTAATAAGAATTATTCTTTTTTTACCTAGGAAACATCCCTATTATGTATTGTATAACGAAGCGGTTAAAACGCTAAAATATTCAATCTGGGTACGAGCCCCATTTCTGGATGAGAAATTAGGAACATCACACACATTATTGAATTAATTGAATTACTTAGCAGATGTATTGAGAGGTTTTACTATCGCAGGGTTTTTTGGGCATTAGTTGACGCTATGGGGGCGCATGTACTTTGGTACAAAAGATAAGGTAAATTCGCTTCTGCATTCAAGATTATTAAGAGGGCGCCGAGCTTTTGGCGCTACTCGATTTTAGGTATTAATTGTGCTCGGTGTCTCGGCGGAGTCGCGGACAGGAGGGAATCGTGGCGGCTCAGGTTAGGATGGGCGGAACGCGCGCGAATGTAGTTATTTCCTTCGTATTATTAAAACAATAGATATTTTGAAGATGTAAGTCGTATACGTTACAGAAAATAAGTAGTTTTGTTATTATAAAAAAAACTCATTACGTTCCGTTAAGTATTTACGTTGTACTAAGGGAATCCATTCCTTTTTAGAGTTAACTTTGGATTTAATTTCTTTCGAGCAAAGTATATAAGTAATCGTGTTTCGTGAGCAAAGTATAAGTAATATAAATCCTTAAATGTCTTACTTATGACCCACATAGACTAAGATTTAGAAATAACGATTTAGTAAGGAATCTAACAAACGCAATTATGTCGTTATTTCCTCGGCACAGCCTTAAACAAAAGTTTACCGGAACGTATACGAGGTGAAGTCAGATAAAAGCTTGACATGGAAATAAGTCTCACGTACAACCTGCTTATAAAATAAATTCCTAGCAGTAACAACAGTACAGATGCAATCACGCCGCGGCCTTTAGCTCACAAGTCTAAGTCTAGAAAGTTGCCTGGATCACGACCTAAGTCATGGGTCGATCCGGGGAAAGTGAAACTTTCATGTAGGAACCGTGCTTCCCTATAATAAATAAATATATCATGGGACAATTGACACCAATTATCCTAGTCCCAAACTAAGTATGGGTGCTAGACTAGACAACGGATAAACATGCTTAGATAAACTAGCAGGTGGCTTCGGTTTGACGACGGCGCTGCCCTCCCTCATATTAATCAAAATTGTTTGTTTTGTATTGACTTGTATTGTTATTATTATGTTCTTTCCATGTATGTTCCAGTGTAAAGATTTTAATAAATATTATATACGTAAAAAAAACTAGCTGTTGCCCACGACTCCGTCTGCGAGGAATAATAGGGGTATGAACAAATAGATGTTGACCGATTCTCAGACCTACCCGATATGCACACAAAATTTCATGAGAATCGGTCGAGCCATTTCGGAGGAGTTTGGTAACAAACACCACGACACGAGAATTTTATATATTAGATATATACTTAAATAACGTAAACATATATACCTATATATTACAGGTACAGGTACAGTTTCAATGATTCCACTCAACGCAACCGCTTATTTAAGACGTTTTTAAATTCCATGGAAAAGTAAAGTGATATACCTACCTACGATTAAAATTACATACTAACATACAAAATATCTACTTACTCGATAAGGATCATGCAAATTTGAAATGCGATTCAGTGGCTTTAACATCTTCAATCATCATTAGCACATTGATGTTATCTTTTTAATTTCAAGCGTTTTGAATTTTAACGTTGTTTTTCGACTTAATAATTGGAGACAAAACGGTACCATCATCTCGATTTATATACGTTCCACTGCATGGCACAGGCCTCCTTTCAGAATGCGAGGCCTGAGCTATAGATCCAACGCGTGCCCGGTGCGAATTCGGGAATTCAACACATATCCGTCCGTGGCTCGTCCGGGGCAGTACCACCCTCTCACAGAACACTGGCGTGAAGCAGCAGTAATCCTGCTTGCGTTTCGTACGGTCAATGAGAGTGCCGGGGGCCCAATACCCCACCCCTTCCCTCTCCCCCTCCCTCACAGCCTTCCCCTATTCCCTTTCCTTTAGGGCCGACAACGCACTGGCATCGCGTAAAGCGCTGCGGGTGTCTATGGACAGTGGTGATCATTTAACATTAGGTGACCCACTAGTTCGTTTGACTGGCCCTTCTAACATAAAAAAAAAAAAAATATCTTTAAATTTCTTCGCAAGTATTTTCAAGTTCCCTATTAGTGATGTTTTCTTTCACCGTAAAGCTCTTGGAATATTTCAAATGTCGCAGATAAATTCCGAAAGACTCAGAAGTGCGAGCCCGGGTTCGAACCTACGACCCCTGCTTGAGAAACCACAAGGCAAACCACTAGGTTACCACGACTTTTTTAAATTGTAATCGACTTTTTGAAAATTTTACAATGTAGAGAAAAGTATTATGAAGAATGAAAAACAAGATCAAGACAATACTATCGTAGATTCAGCTATGCTTTACTAGAAGAGTTTGCTATGCGAGTTTTGTAGGCGAGCGATCCAGTTCTAGTTTTATTTTCTTCAAATGTACATAGTTTTTGATCGAATATCTGTAAATAATTATTTTTCGTTCTTTTTCTCTCTCTATTACGATTCTAATACGAGAAGAATCTATTGAAAAAACCAAATTGAATGAAAAAAAAAATCAAATTGTTGTGAAAATATGATACTATGAGGATTCTTTCATTGTTAGATTTTTGTAAAATTTGGCTACAAGCCTTTTACTTCTTTTTTTCCCAGAAAATTGCATTCTTACGATAATGAGATAAACCAATTCTTCTTATGTCTCAATCCACATTTTTGTCTGTCTGCTAAGCCGGTATTGTGTGATTGTCTAACAAATATCCAAACATCTTGAGAAAAATTCTCATTTAAATTATTAGTAGAATACTCAAGTGTCCTAAACCTTTAGTAGAAAGTTAAATGGTGCTTTTACTTAAACAACTACACAGACAGTTAGATATAATGATGGCGACCTACAAAAGGACTGCATTCGCACAGCCCACATTGCTATGGTATTATTATGACTTGGTCAACTTCATCTATGCTAATGTTATAAATGCGAAAGTAACTTTCTGTCTGCTTATTCCATTTTTTATGAAATTTAGCTAGTTTTGTACATACTCCGACCGGGATACAAGTAAACGTCTGTATCTACTAGGATTCAAATCCACAACTCATAGGTTCATAGCCAATATAGTGCTTAGTGAACCATTAAACTACTTTCCCGTTATCAAAAGGGAATTAAACTCTTTTTTTTATTTATCAAGTTCTATATATACAGTTACATTTTACTGAAGATACATTTTACCCATAATTTAGATTCACTAATAGCTATCAAATTAACAATGTACCTTAAAATAAACTTGCAAACTTGAAGCTTGGTAAACGTAAAGCTCCCATGACAATTGAGTATCAAGAACCATCAACAAAAAAGTGCATTAATTTTTTTTTCATAAAAATGATTATTTTTGGATATTTGATGATACGTGCTGATGCTGTTGAAGTTGTTACGAAAGCTCGTGCCGATAGTTTAAATAATGATAAATCAGCACCTTAAGTCACGATAATAAATGCGGGGAAAGTTGACTCCAAATCAAAAGGTGACGATAAAAGTACACTTAAAAAGACTTTGATAGATCCTCGAAAATATAAGAATTACAATAACAAATCACGTCATGTCAATCACGAAGTTCCGCGCAATTCAGACGATGAACTTTCACTTGCCGAAGTAAATGTATTAACATTTACGTGATTCAATTATGAATACCAGTAAAGCTTCGCTTATGGGTGCTTCCTTGACATTCTAGTGAAATGAACTAAAACAATTACTTTGCTCACCCGCGACCTTACAATAGTTACGTTTATGCAAGAAATGTGCGTTAATGTTGCCTTTAAGACTAACAACTCTTTGTACTCTAGGCTATGTAACCACAAAGAACAGGTAGATAAGGGAACTAGATCGGGGGTATACAAGCTTACTTGTAATGACTGCAATGGGATATACGTAGGACAGACAGGCCGAAGTTTTAATACTAGATTTAAAGAGCATGTTTCGGCATATAGGAATGAGCATCCAGATAGATCGAATTTTGCAAAACATTTGTTGGAATCAAATCATTCATTGTTAGATTCAGATTCTTATGAAGTGTTACATTATTGCGGCAAGGGGTTGCGTCTGGATGCTCTGGAATGCATGGAAATAATTAGGTACAACACTATGGGGTCTATTATTAATGAACAGGTAAATTTAGTATCTTCTCCTTTACTGCGGCTTGGGTCGAATTTGAACATTTAGTATTAATTAAATATGCCTTATAAATAAATAAACAAAAAATTCAAGGTAGTTTTAAATATGTCAATAAAAGTTAATTTTTGTGGGGTAGTTTGAGAATAAGAAAAATAAAGTGGGTACTTGAGAAGTTACAGTGACAAGTTAAAGCATTTGTTTTGGTTTGTTAGTTTAACATTTGGTAGCATAGCATACGGTTGTGGTAACTCTGAAGATGAGTTCTGGTTGAGTTCGAAACGCGTCAGTGTAGCTTGGTGGTGGTGATGGTTGGGTTTATGTGATTTGTGTGTGTTCGTACAGTGTGGAGGTGGAGGAACTGCATGAACGCACATTTCTTGCATAAACGTAACTATTGTAAGGTCGCGGGTGAGCAAAGTAATTGTTTTAGTTCATTAATATGGACCTCCGCAAAGTAACGCCTGATTCAATAAATTATTCTAGTGAAATGTTTATCGGACGTGAATCTATCGTCTGTGCAGAAACTCGTAGTGTAGTCAGAGAATACGTTTCGTGCAAAATCCTTTGCAAAAAAATTAGCAGGAGTCATATGATAGTGGTTCACGAAAAGTTCCTTGCTACCGTAAAATTGCCATTATTAAGATCATGCCAAAACAGTGTTTTTATCTTCCAGCTATTATTTTTGCTGGTATCTGAGTAAGTAATACCTCGTCTCGGCCTATTATACGTCCCACTACATAGGCAAAGGCATAGACCTCTTTTCATAATGAGAGGCCTGGGGCCGTAGTTCCCACGCGGCCCCAGTGCGGATTGGGAACCTCACATCATTGAATTTCATCGCAGGTTATGCAGGTTGTATTCCTTCAGCGTAAAGCTTATCGTAAATTTTAAATGTAATTTCGCATATAAATTCCAAAAAACACATTCCACAAACAGTCCGGGTTTGAACCTACGACCATCTGGCCATTAAACTATTTATAACGTCCGATTAACTTGAAATTTCAAAAATGTCTACGTATTCATGTCTATTGCAATACATAAGTACCGTCAACCAGAAGGGTGTAATAAAAATTTAATTTTGAAATTTTCAATGCTTCCTTGATAAATAATATACCTACCTACTTAGTTAAAATTTAACTAACAAAAGCTGCACAATGTAGTCAATACAGTTTGATTACAACAATTCTTCTGCCGTGTAGACTTCATTAACCTTTGATTTGAGAAAGGGATCTTCATTGTAGTGCCCTTTTGTATTTTTACTTTTATTGACGCTTTGTTTGGTTTAAAAATGTCATCATCATCATCATCATCCCCGCCTATATACGTCCCACTGCAGGGCACAAGCCTCCTCTCAGAAAAAAAGTGTAATGTATCATAATGTGTTAAAAATGTGTTACAGAGATATTTGACACAAGCACATTTTATTTTGATGTGGAGGTTTACATTCTAATCATTTTTATTTACATCAGTCGTCGTCAACAGCATATTAGCCTATACACGTCCCACTACTGGACACAGGTCCTTTCAAAATGAGAGGGCTTGGGCCATAGTTATCATGCAGGCCCAGTGCGGGTTGGGCACTTTAAGCGCACCATTGAACTGCTTCACAAGTGTGTGCATCGCGTATTTGTTATTCACTGCAAAGTTCATGATAAGTTGGCTAATGGAATTTCGCACATGATTTCTGAAAAAAATCAGTTGTGAGCCCGGAATTTGAGCCCACGGTCCTCTACTTGGAAGGCCATAGTATTTTTTTTTGCTACAGTATTTTCCAGGAATGTCGTTAAAATCTTGTCTATGTGTAGTTTCTATCTCAAATTGCTCGAGCATACTTTCAAATCGACCTTTTAGCCGCGGGTCACTGTAATTGTCTGTCCGTCATCATCAAGTTTTTGCCCATAGATATCATGATTACTTTGACCTTTGATTTCTATGATGCTACCATAAATCATTAACTTTCTTTCACGTTTTTCTAAGCAATGTTAGTCACGCGCTCATCTTGCTTCTTATAGTTAAATTCGTGCTAGCTTTCCGAATCTAACCCCGGCGCCACACATATTACAAATGTTTGAACACAGTTATTTGATCACATGTGTAGCACCGGTATTTGCTTATTTGTTCAATATAACATCCATACAATCAACCATAGATCAAATATGTGTTCAAATATGTGTTGAAACATTTGTAATATGTGTGGCGCCGGGGTAAAAGTTAAACTTTTTAGCTATTAATGAAGTATCTATTCAAATAGAGGCAGTATTTTTAATTGACCAATTGGCGGTTAGTTTACTAAACGTTTTGTAACTGGTTAAATTACAATATTTGCAATTTATAACTAAAAGTGTATTGCGTGTAAAAAAATAAGATTGAAGTGGCAACAACATGGCAACTATTTTCTATAATAAACACTAGCTTTTGCCCGCGACTCCGTCCGCGAAGAATGGGGGGAGGGGATAAAAAATAGCCTACGACCTGTTCTCAGACCTACCGAGTGTAGAGAAAAAAGTTTCATAAAAATCGGCCAAGCCGTTCCGGAGGAGTTCGGTAACAAACACCGTGACACGAGATTTTTATATATTAGATATACTTCAAATGAGAGAGGTCATTCGTTTATCTATCTTAAAACTCATATAATTGGACTTTATTAATTAGTTTCTGTGCTTGTAATACCGGAACCTACAATCATTATATTGCTCTTTCCTAAGTGTTACTAGAAACTAACTAATAAATTGAAGCCTAGCACGCATCGTTTGTTGTCAAAGATGCGTGGCCTTAATTTTACCATTACAAGCAGGGGATTATTTTAAAGGCTTTTTGCTTTTTGAAATTTTTACACTTATTATAAACCATCCTACAGTGACTAAAAATAGACACCGTACTCATGCTGACTTCATAAGGCATATATACTACAGCCTTAGCGCATCAAGAAATTGAAATAAAAGAAGGATGTACTAGGTTCTTCACATTGATATTTTTAAGTAGTTTTTACAATAACTGATCATTCATGGTAATCTGATATATAAAATTCTCGTATCGCGGTGTTTGTTACAAAACTCCTCCGAAATGGCTCGACCGATTCTTATGAAATTTTGTGTGCATATCGGGTAGGTCTAAGAATCGGTCAACGTCTATTTTTCATACCCCTATTCTTCGCAGACGCATGTCGCGGTAAGCAGCTAGTCTTAATATATCTGTTTCCTGTACTATCTCACACATTCCGGTATTAGTTAGAAATGAAATCCAGATTTATAGAGCACATGCTGATGACAATGACCCTGACTCAATGATGGGTAAAAACTCTTCTCACCGCGATGACGATTAGTTTCTCATTATTGTTGACAGTTCTTGCAACGTGTAAACTGTGTTGCACTGAATCAGTGTCAAGATCATTGAGAACGAATTTCTTATCGCTATGAAGTTAACATATTTTGTATTTGCATGCTTTCGCAGGATTCAGTGCTACATGCAACAGAAAGCGAGGTGTGAAATAAGACCTAGATTACTTTCCGTTGAAAATTATTAAATGGGTTTAATGAGAATTTATAATGATGTTGATCGCGATATCTCGATGGTAATAAATGATAACGCAATGAATGACACTAGGCAGTAATAGTAACAGTTAGTTCAATATCTTATCTTATCCCGTATCGGTCTTTTTAGCCACGAGTGGAAGTGTCACCAGGGTGCTACTTAAATCATCTGTCACAGATGTAAAGGACTATTATTAGTTCAATATGCGAATTTAAGTAACTGATATTAATGTTCTTAATGGTGAAATTGAAAAGAAACAAATATTTCCGTATGTAATGTTTGAGACGTGTTTTTTTTTGAGACATTATTAAAATTAAAAAAAATTGTGTTTATTGGTTTCTGGTTGGCTAGGCAACAGTGTTGTTCTTTAGATAATAAATAATTACTGCATTCGAACTTTCTGTTGTCTACTGAGATTGTTGCTGGCTACGCCATAATTCAACATTATCAATGCATCAACATGCACTCCGTATCCAGGTTAGACTGATAATCTAAAATGAAAATGGATCGATTCGGGCTAGTATTTAACTGTTACTTTAGTGTTTTATAGAGAAAATGTGTGCCAGATAATAGTCGACTTTCCCCAATGAAGGCGATTAGCAGAAAACGGTTAGGGTGAGTGTTTGCATTATCAGTTTTACAAGAAAACTAAAGAAATTGTGAAAGTTTTCAATTTTTTTCATATTTTCTTTAATTGTTGATTGATTATATTGTAGGACAAATCTCGGACGTGAAATGTGACCCCTACATATCAGTAATTATATTGATTTGGGATTGATATACGTTTGGAGATTAGATTACAAATGCAAGTAAAGCTTAAAACAACAAAAACTAGAACAAAAAGCATGTCATGTCACTATCGGTGTACCTAACGTTCTGCAATATTTTCACTTAGCGGGTTTTATCCCATGACCTACGGAATACTTGAAATGGGCAGTTAATTTTTGTAGTTTATTAATTGCAAGACGTGTGAAAGTAAACTTGCTGGATCAGAAAAAGTTTTTTCGTGCAGAAAGTTTTTGACTAGATTATTATTATCGACGAAAGAAGGTTCACCTAATGGTAAGTGATTTGCGCCATTCTCAGAACTCTAAGATACTTGCTAGTCCGTTGTTGGCCTTTAAGAAAACAATATCCTTTTTTTGTCGTCATTATTATTTGATTTAGATATCACTACTTCCTTTACTTACTGCTTTGTTTTATACTTGGTCGTATTTAACCTAGTTTTTTTATTATTCTCTCCTTTTCTTCACACATTTGTTTACAAAATGTAATGAGCTTATAAATCTAGTTTTAAAGTCAAGTGTTCAGGGTCCAAGAATTTCCAGCTAGCTATAACGCTAAATCGTGACTTTGGCGTTCCAGAATAATACCAGAAAGCCGGTGGTACTTGTAATGAGATATTTCTAACATGGTACCGTCAGACACACAGATTTAAAACAAAATTGTTTATCATCATGTCCGGGCTATATTACGTCCCACGGGCCATAGGCCTCCTCTCATATTGAGAGGATTTAGGCTGTAGTCCCCAATCAAGCCCAGTTCAGATTAGGAACTATATAAAACATTTTTTGTTTACTGAACTTGCATTGTGATGTGCAATTATAAACTAAAAAAAGCCGTGGTGGCGTAGCGGTTTGACCTATTGACTCTCAAGTAGAGGGTCGTGGGTTCGAGTCCGGGCTCGCACCTCTGAGTTTTTCGTAATATACGTGTGAAATTACATTTTTAATTTGCCATGAGCTTTACGGTGAAGGAAAACAACGTGAGAAAACCTGCGTACACCTGAGAAGAAAATCAATGGTGTGTGTGAGTGAAGTTTCCAATTCGCGTGGGAACTACGGCCTAAGCTCTTTCATTCTGAGAGGAGGCCTGTGCTCTGCAGTGGGACGTGTAAAGGCTAATAAAATGATTATGTTACATTTATCTCACTTCATGTTTACGGCATTATTTCCTTTTTTTGGTATTAATTATGACTGTTTGTGACAAAACTGGGTTCACAAACGCAATAAAAAGAGCTCATTCAAATTTTTCTGCTACATTTAACAGACAGTCAATTTAAGTACTTATTTCAGTGTTTTTCGAAATTCTTGTTTTTTTGCTAACTTTACTTAACCATTGCCTTGACTTTAACCGCAATTTATAAGATATAATACAAAATATCTCGCGGCAGCGCTATTATCGTCTTCAACTATGTCAAGTGCTCTTAACTAAAATACGAGTGCTTTGTAAAATAACATTGTTGCCTTGCAGGTGTCTTTACCGTCTTTGAAATCCAGAAGAGCTTACGTTGTATACTGCTTTTCAAATCATAATACACTTTCTAATCAGAACTGCTTTAACTTGATGTTTGTTAGTGTAAATAGTTCAAATTTTAGGTGTGTCCCGAGATGTTTTATATGCAGAACCAATAGAAGTAGCTTCAATAAAGAAAGATAGATTGTGTATACAAATAGAATAAAGACGCAGTGAGATCAAAAGTAAATCGTGAGTTGTAATAAAACTGAGAGTAATAATTATAATGACACTCAATTATATAAATAACAGGAGAAGGTTTTGAATGAAAAATAAGTGGTGTAAATGATAATAACAGCAGTTTATCTTCATGATAATTGCTCAGGTATTACACTTAGTTCTCAGATTAGAACTTCAATTAAGATCGTGCCATTTCTAATTGCGTAGCTAGTACTAAAGAAAGTTATAATATTAAATAATTATGTAAAAGTAACTTAAAAAGCTATCAACAACTTTTATTCGGTAAGTACCGTAGCAAATATGGGGACAATATGAATTGTGCTTTCATATTAAGTTGATAAGCAACTAGAAATCGAAAGTAACCGTTTGCATAAAATATAAGTAATAATAAAGTGGTTCATATAGTGTTTCACTCCTTTAAAAGCTGCGATCAAAACTACGCTAACTAAATAATGTAATACAAAATCAACAAATGGAAGTGAACTGAATTTTGTATCCACTATTTACAAAGGGCTGACGATTTCACTTACTTAAGCTATACAAGTTGACTATCTCGACATTAATCAGAGATGTTCTCATAACAAGAGGCTGATGATATGGTTCCCACGTATCGTCGTGAACCATAGCACACAATAGATGAAGGTTAGAAGAATTCATTAACTTTGCAATTAGACCTCAATTACTTTTTTCCTAATGCCTTCGTTTTCTCTTAGATGAACACGCTAAGATAGTATTTAAGTTTGATGAGAAATGTGCTTAAATGCAAAATTTTGCCTCTTTTATTACTGTCAACTCTAATTAATGATAGAAATAAGAGATTACTATTTATATAAACAAGATTGTTGATAACGCGTTACCTTTTAACCTAGTAACGCAGCAGTGCTGTGTCTTGGGATAATTTTCTCATGGTACTGTGTTTTGTTTTACCTGTATTTAAATTATTAAAACCAAATCCAAAATTAACGTTACGATGGATTGATATATCATAGTTCAGAATTACTTAATAAGGGTCTCACTAACAAAGCCTTAAAAATGAAAGTAAATTTATGTTTGTGTCATCTTTGATCACGGGAACTCATGCATTGAAGATTTCGTGAAAGTGGGTAACTAATTGCAGTTTTAGTACGTCAATTACCAATTTACTTCCGAAATTGCCCGAAAACGCTGACTATATCGTTCGAATTGCTGTAAGCTGGTCAATTTACATGTGTGTTAACAGTTTCTCTTTTAACTACATGATGCGTTAAAGCTTAGATACCCTACATCTTCATTTAAATTACCTGTGTTATATAAGCAACACTTTTTTTCTGTGTAATGGAAATGATAATGATTCAAAAGCTATTAAATGAAGACTAAAAATGCTATCGTTATTAAGTTGATCGTGATTCATATTGTTTTAAATCTTCTCTCTTTTTAACTTCGTTCGCAATTATGATTCTGTGTAACATTTGAAATATTATCCCACAATTTGCCTATGCATCAATAAGACTGAGAATGTTTTTTTTTGTCTGTTCGTTCATACCTTTGCTACTATTAGAGCTTTTCCCGCCAGCAGGAAGAGCCCAGCAATGGCAATTGGTACCATAGCCGCCATCTTCATGGCGAATCCCATTGCCATCATGCCCATCATTTTCTTCATCTTTCCTCGGCCTGGAAAAAGCATGTGATCGTGTTAGAAAATATGGAAATTCCATTGATGTTATTTCTGTTATATCCTGATATTATCATAACGTTTTTAAAGAACTCATATGAGCTTAGTAAAAGTTTGTCTCGATCATAAAATTTCGAGTATAATTACAAATTTTAACATCTGGTTTTGACGATTATTCTAATTCTTGAGTATAGTATAAATCTTCCCAGGTGAATTTTTCGCTTCGAGCCCTTATCTTTCAAAACAAACGGTATCGTCATAGTATCAAGGTTCAAATTTAATGTAATGGCTCGAAGCGAAAAATTCACCTGGGAAGATTTATACTATACTTAGACTGGTAAAAAAAATCGGTCAAAGTGAATTTAATAGACTGGGTAATTAATGATGCTTCAATCTTTTTACTTTCGAACCAACAAGCTGGAACAATACTGGAAATACCGATTAACACATTTATTGCATAGGAAACATTACTTTACTTCCTTGGTTGTTACTATTAAGGCAGTAAGATTTCTTATGAATCCAGCATAAAATAATGTGTAGATATTCCGTGTAAATTATGGAACACCATTGTCTCTAATAACCGTAATTATAGCTCGTTTGGGGTAAGATACATCATCAATGGGAAAGGCCGAATTTGCCTCAGCTTCATAGTCAACTATATCAGACTTCACGATTCCGTGATTGTTATTATTAAAATTTTCGACACTTTCACTTTAGTTTTCATGATTGGTAATTCTTACATCGACCTTTTACTCATTAAGGCGACTTAAAAAGTTTATGGGCATTCGATTAAAAGTGTAACCTGTACTTTTTCAGATGAGGAAATTTTGAGTTTTCTTAATCGGAATCAAAAACGCTTTTGATTTCGACAATTAAAAAATGTCCCTATTTATCCAATACATTTTTTTTGTGCCAGTTTTGTGGCGAGCCATATAAACTGTATGAAAAAGTCACAAAAGGACGTAGTTATGCAAAAACGATCCAAACCATTGACATTTTCTTCCAAAGTTTCGGTTTTGTTGGTACTGAAATTAGATCCAAAATCAAAAAGCGACTTGTTGAAGGTTGGATCGTTATTGAAAAACTACGTCCCTTACTCGAAATAAGTTTATGTTAAAAAAATAATTTTCAATGCAAGCTTTTTCGCTGACTGTACTTTTTGTTGACTGTACTTGAATTGCCATCCAACCTACATAAGTTACTAAATTTAAAGTTGATCCGACCACAAGATTTGACCCGTACATACATTTAAATACGTACATACATTGCAAGTTAGTAAAAAGCTTTTAAAATAAGGATGGTTTTGAATTAGAAAACCCCACAATAAATAATAATAAATGCTGGATAATTTTTGAAGGAAACTACTATAATGTGGCAAGCTGAAAATAAAACCATTAAAGCAACTAATAAAACCACCAACAATACAGCGAGATTTTAAGACATCATTTGACGTCTTTATATATTTTCTCGCATACTTTAAGCATCGCGTAAGTTTCCTTTATGCCGGCCATTAGAAAAACGTCAATGTAGATGGCTACAATGACCATAAACGTAGCAATGACCACGACATTTTGCGATAACAATTTTGTAATTTGAGGTTTTCTTTGACGTTACTGGAGATCAGTCTATTATTTAAATGGCTCTGTAATGGGGAAGCAATTTCCCTTTGTATGTGAAAATGACATGAATAAAAGCTATTTCTGAAACCGTTCGTGGCGTGCCTCACCAGTAAGTCATCAATGCTTAAGCACTATAGTGAAAAAATACATACGAAAATTAGCTTTGTTAGTTGCATGCACGACAAATGAAGTATTTTTGCTTATGAAGAAGTCAATAAGCATGGATAACAAATTAGAGTTTTCTGCTGTTCACAAATTCACTAAAAGTTAATCACATTGATGTATTCATCAATAAATTGACAATATTACAAAGCCACTTAATGCTAATTATTCATAACACATTAACCGCTCCACTAAGTACGATTATCTTAAGATTGACTAGTAATAATCAATCAACTAGCATGCTAGTATGGTTCCGAAGGCGTCTACGTAATTATAAACGTACCTATGCAGTACTTTTTTAGGAAGGAAAGTAGGAAAAACCCGGCATTTCAGTTCCTGAAGACATTGCTATCGACATTTTAGCGAATCGCATATTGTAAAATATGCCTATTGTTTAAGATTATGTCCTATATTGTTAAAGTTCTTGTATTATTATTTAGTGCAAGGAAAATGGGTTATAAACTGTGATCTATATCTGAATTTCAGTTATTCTCAACAACACTCATTAAAACAGTCTTGGACAAATTTGATGTTTTGACTTAGTAGTATGCCAAATATTGACATTTTCAAACCTTTCTAGGGATATCAAATATCCTCAACCACTAAAATACGTTTTTTTTTATTGGGTAGGTACAATACGGGACAATATTTCAAAAATCCATATAAAAATAATAACACTTGGTGACGAATCCCATCATTTACGAACCGTGTTGGTCCCACTTAAATAAAAATAAAAAATACCATCCCTCGTGGAGTTCTCTACTCACTTGCTTTTTGCATTTACTGCCATTTATTGACAAGTGATTTCAAACAATGTCATTATTGTCTTAAGGAATAAATTTGACTGAAGTAAGTGAATAAATTGGCAACCATGTGCATTTAGTCAAGGAGATAGAGTTTAGTCGAAAAACTATCTTTTGCGGAATGGCATTCTAGATTATGTTAATTTCGGTTATCCTTGTGTTGATAGTTATTTTTGGCTTAGAAATATCGTCAATTTTTTGACAAAAATACAATTAAAAATAGGTACCTTCTTCAACGCCCTTGTTTAACTCCTGGCCTGTCATCTTGGGTAGAGACAGCTGAATGGTCCTCGAGTTGGCAAAGGACGCAATCCTGTCCCACAGCATCGTCGTTAACGTCTCATCCTTATCCTGCAAATTTCTTGGCAGTGTCGCTTCTATGTCTTTTTCACTAATAGGCGCCACTTCAGGTTCAGAAGTCTTTACAACCTCAATCCCATCTACAACGGGAATTGCTTCCATCCTTGCTACTCGATCGAAGAACAAAATAGCCTTCTTTTTTAAGCAGGGCACGATCCCGTCCGCTCTTTGACATTCTTCGTATATCCTCATCATGCTCTTTACTCCCATATCCTCTCTTGGTGCAGACTGAACTAACGCGAAGGCTACTACCAAAACTACCACTTTAGCGTACATTTTGAATGAACCACGCGGTACGGTAGGTAAAAAAAGACTGTTTAGGAACATAAGGCGCCGCGAGTATTTATAGGCTATGTAAGTTACAAAAAGAATTGTGCCTCTGAGATCGGGGACTAGGCCGAGTGCACAACGGCTGAACTATGAATGAAGCCCGGCCGTTTGTTCGCGGTTTTAGAGGCATTGCGCCGTTCACCACCCATGTGTTCCCACCGTTAGCATTCGCTGGTGTGTGGGTGTGTAGCGAAATGGAAAATTGTTTGTAAGTGTTAGTTTGTAGAAGGGAGGTACTTAGGGACGGAGGTGGCGAGTTGAGAAAAATGCTCCATTGTTTTGATGTGCTGATGGCACTTTTGGAGACCCAAGTGGGCTACATTAAAATTCGTCCGTTAAACACCAAGTTTGCTTTAAAAAAATCTGTAAAATCATTCAACTATTTTTTGTAAGAGAAAAGAAACTCAGAATGAATTACTTTGATGTTTGTCTATCTGTCTGTCATGTGTCACTGTCTCAGAACCGATTGGTTGCTTCCCGTTGACATAGGATTATAAAATTTGCCAGGAGGTAAGATACGAAATAAGGTAAAAAAGTAATAAATAAGTAAATTTATTTGCAGCAACACAAGACACAACCAACATTGTTCCTAATACAACACGATGAATAAAGATACTGTGTGTCATTGCGGTTGCAAAAAGTTATATCATAGAAGTATGTAAAAAGTCCTAAAACCATTGATCCGTAAAAAGTAACTCTGTTTTCTATAGAAATACCTAATATGAAATGCTCACACTCTGCCGGTTTTCATTGTTTAGGCAGCTTTTTAATTTGACCTTTGCTTTGATATGACAGCACTTGTGGGTGATAGTTGTTGCTTCGAGCGACGATAAGGGGGCTACGTGCTATCATGTACTATCACGCCCCTTGCCTTGAGCGTCTCGCGGGTCATAAGTGTTCATACTCTACGCGGTGAAAGAAAATAAAATGAAAGTAAACCTAATAGGGATGTTGACAGCATTAAAAAATAATTCGAAGACACGACTCCAGTAAAAAAACGCCTTATTTTAGCCCTAAAGCCCAGATTATTTTTCGATTAACTGCAAAATTAGATTTTTTGTTGCTTTAAAACATAAATAGTTAGTTAATTGAGTATGCGAACAAGTGACGTCATATGTTGCTATTGCCATTCAAACTCTGTGGGAGAAATGTGTTTTGACAGCTCATAAAAAGTACGTCAGTTGATTGGTGGTGTCAACATCCCTATTAAGAGGGTACGATGGCTGAGAGACTTTTGAGAAATAGGTATTTTAATGAAATGTCGCTGTCTCGCCCGAACCCCTCCGTATCAGTACAGCGAGAGCGGGACAACTGCAGCTCAGACCGTTATTAGGCGCCTAAAATTGATCAAAACAGCATTCCGTAATCCCCTGTTTTCTTCTCGAAAACTGGACTAATAAAATTATTTTATTCGAAAATAATTAGAGGACAGATTTAGCTATGCCCCTATGTTTTCCTTTTTTTGTTTATATCAGGGATTCTTTTCTGATGAGTGTCTGAAAATGACGTTGAAATTGGGCATTTTTTTCAGTTTTTGAAAGCTCATATTTCTTTATCTCGGGATTACGTTTGTATGGAGAAATGGTACGCATCGTACCCTCTTAAGTATGTTAACTCTAATTGATTACCTAGGTGTTTTTACTTTAGTGCCACCATCTGCGTATAAGACACGGACTTACCAACGGACACCCAAACGGGAGAGCGTCTTCATCCTTATGTGGTTAGTATTCTATATGACTCTATTGCCGTCGTCTGTATTTCCAATTAAATACAACCTAGGGCTCTTCAAGGCTAGAATGAATTTGTTACTGAACCAGTTAGACACACCTTTGGGGTCATCTGCACTTTTCGTCAGATGAGATAGTCTGTCCGTCCTTCAGTCCGTCCGTCCGTCCGTCTGTCACCAGGCTGTATCTCATGAACCGTGATAGCTAGACAGTTGAAATTTTCACAGATGATGTATTTCAGTGGCCGCTATAACAACAAATACTAAAAACTAGCATAAAATAAAATATTTAAGGGGCCTCCCATACCACAAACGTGATTTTTTTTGCTCGTTTTTGCTCGATATTAATAACGGCAACAGGTAGACGCTTGAAATATTCACAGAATATTTAGTTATATATTTACTTTACTAATAAATAATAATTAAATTAAAATAAAACAAATATTCAGCGGGGCTCCCATACAAAAAACGCAATTTTTTTGTAGGTTTCATAGATAATGTTAGGGAACCATTCGCGCGCGAATCCGACTCGCACTTGGCCGGTTTTTTAAAAACTGGTGCTTTCGTAAGGACCATCATTGCCAAGAAGAATGCGCTGCAAGAAACTTGGCAGAAAGTCATCTTTTCAGACAAAAATAAAATAAACAATTACAAACAAAATAAACTACAATATAAAAATAAAAAGAAATGATATGTAAAAAAAATACAGGGATGTATAGGGTCCCTTTGTTAAAAAAAAAAAACTAAAACTAAACATCTTAACTATATCTACGTTTCAATGGAAGTGTAGAATGCTTCCACCGTCACAAAAAAAAATTAAAAAGGAAAAAATACTGGAGATAGTCTTCCAAATAATTAAATTAATAATACCTATATAAATAATCAAATACTCAATAAGTTTTGTTACTTAGAAATTAATCAATGGAAATAATATTAGAGAGTCACGCATATACATATGCGATTACTTATAATATAATATAGGTCATCGCCGTTTTCGACATTCGATATTGCATTTAATGCTATGTTAAGAAGTGCAATTACCGACTAATTATAAATAATATTTCCCTCATTAATGACTTCCTAGCCTGTAGGTAACAGTTTTTACATTTTTTCAACTGATACGAACACATTATTATTTTTTATGATTTTTACGCAACATAATTATTATTTATTAGACGACCAGATGGCCTAGTGGTTAGAGAACCTGACTATGAAGCTTGAGGTCCCGGGTATTTGTGTGAAAAATGCGAATACCTGCGCTAGATCCTTGGATGTTTAATATGTATTAATATTCATTTATTCATAAAATTATAAATTTTACATGTCAAATTATTATGAAATTCAAATTATATACAATGCAAGCATACCAGAAATAATCAAAGCAATCCAAAATTAAATCAAATACCTACAAAAATTCAAATTAAAATATTAAAATTGAACTAAAATTAAATCATCATTAGGTATTATATTCTGACATGTCATAAAAGGCATTTTTAGTCAGCCATTTTTTTAATTGGTTGAAGAATGTCAGGTCTTTTTGATTATTTTTGTATTTTTTTTTTTGAATGAGTCGCCAGAGGGGCCAAAGACACGAAGTCTTTGCTGATTTTTACTTTAAGGATTGGAAGGGTGACTTGTGCTCGGGAAAAATCCCTTCGGACGAACTGGGAATGGAGGGCCCGGACATTTTTAAAGACAGGTTAATTTTTGTATTTTAGTAAGTATAGTAGTTAGGTAGTATGTATATATCTAAATATGTTTATTCGTTGTTTAGTACCCATAGTACAAGCTTTGCTTAGTGTGGGACTAGGTCAATTGGTGTCAATCGTCCTATGCCATGATTATTTTTTTTATTTTTATATATACACTAGCACAAGTCAATATAATGTCATTGTCTGCAAAATCAATGGTAGATAGTTTAGTAGGTTTAGGTTATGTTAAGATTTCATCTGCCCGAAGGGCCAAATGCACACATAAGAAAGATCTCCGCGTGAGCGGAGCTCCGTCGACACTGTTTCTTTGTCAATTCAAATTGGGAAAAAACGCTACTGTGAAAATAAGCTTCAGTAAAAAAACTATGGTGAGAAATAAAGCATTTAGGAAAATCTGCGAACGGAAATTTTGCTACAAGGAAATTACGATTTTGGTAAATTGATCTAACCAGCCTCCTTGGCACCCACATAGGTAGGTGGTCTTACAAGACACATGTTCTCGGATTTCCCAAGTGCTATTTCCTTGTTAAGAAATAAGCGGGGTCTTACCAACAATTCATGCATCAAAAGAACACTGCTTGGAAAGACACCGCTCAAAATCAGGACGAATGGAGAAATTAAGGGAGATCTTTGCTCAGCAGAGGGACACCTCTCCAGGTTAATTAATATAAGAAATTTGAACTTATGGTACTGGCTTGTACCATCTGTTCAAATTTCTCATGGACTAATTTTAAATTGTAGGTAGGTATCTTAATAAAATTAGTCTTAGACCGTTAGTCCGTGAACTCAATATGTTAGTGTCAAACAATAAGTATTCTAACAAAAAATATGTATGATACAAGATTTTTGCTGACTGTACTTGCAGTGTCGTCTAAATTACACATGCGTTTCACTAGTCAAACCGATTACCAGAAATACTTCGGTGAAATTCAGCTTACAAGATTTGATTCGCAATAACAAACATTGAAAGTTAAATAAAAGCTTGTAAAAGCCACTTTCTGACACCGTATAGTATAATTTATTGAATCAGGCGTTACTTTGCGGAGGTCCATATTAATGAACTAAAACAATTACTTTGCTCACCCGCGACCAAAGGAAGGACTTTGGTCGTGGGTGAGCAAAGTAATTGTTTTAGTTCGTTCACCGTATAGTATTGCGACGGACAAATAAAATTATAAATATAGTCCAATATTACTTCTTTTACAATGCCTAATTGAATGCAGTGGTCAATTAAATTAAATACGCTTAAGTTCTATTTAGTGAATTGTACAGTTATTTATGATAAATTAACATAGTATACTCCCCCCTCCCCCGCGAAAATTCATTAAAAAATTAGTCATGCCGTTTCGGCGTAGTTCGATAACAAAAGTGACAAGGGACACGAGATTTTTATATATTAGAAGATTAAAATTATAATTTCAAACTAAATACAAACTGAAATATAGATGCACAGAAAAAACCCCAAAAAAAAAAAAAAAAAAATTGACACTTATGAAAGTAGAAAAATCTACCACCCGGTTCGGAAAAACCCTGTAGAGAAGAAACCCGACAAGAAACTCAACAAGTTATATATTTTTTTTAACAGATCTACAATGTTATTAAATAACATACATCTAAAGTATTTCACACTAATGAACTAAAACAATTACTTTGCTCACCCGCGACCTTACAATAGTTACGTTTATGCAAGAAATGTGCGTTCATGCAGTTCCTCCACCTCCACACTGTACGAACACACACAAATCACATAAACCCAACCATCACCACCACCAAGCTACACTGACGCGTTTCGAACTCAACCAGAGCTCATCTTCAGAGTTACCACAACCGTATGCTATGCTACCAAATGTTAAACTAACAAACCAAAACAAATGTTTTAACTTGTCACTGTAACTTCTCAAGTACCCACTTTATTTTTCTTATTCTCAAACTACCCCACAAAAATTAACTTTTATTGACATATTTAAAACTACCTTGAATTTTTTGTTTATTTATTTATAAGGCATATTTAATTAATACTAACTGTTCAAATTCGACCCAAGCCGCAGTAAAGGAGAAGATACTAAATTTACCTGTTCATTAATAATAGACCCCATAGTGTTGTACCTAATTATTTCCATGCATTCCAGAGCATCCAGACGCAACCCCTTGCCGCAATAATGTAACACTTCATAAGAATCTGAATCTAACAATGAATGATTTGATTCCAACAAATGTTTTGCAAAATTCGATCTATCTGGATGCTCATTCCTATATGCCGAAACATGCTCTTTAAATCTAGTATTAAAACTTCGGCCTGTCTGTCCTACGTATATCCCATTGCAGTCATTACAAGTAAGCTTGTATACCCCCGATCTAGTTCCCTTATCTACCTGTTCTTTGTGGTTACATAGCCTAGAGTACAAAGAGTTGTTAGTCTTAAAGGCAACATTAATATTGTTTGATTTTAAAATGCCATAAATCTTATCAGACAAACCCCCGACGTAAGAGATGCTAGATCTATATTTGTTAGTAGACTGAGAAGGTAACGCAGCGTAAAGCATGCTATTTACTAACCGTGCCTGCTTCTTTTGAACTAAACTATCTACCATTGATTTTGTATAACCATTTGAGATCGCTATCTGATAAATAGTACTCAACTCTAAATCAAAATGTTCCTTAGAAAGAGGCACAGTCAACAATCTATTAACATAACAATGGAAAGCAGCCAGTTTATGCTGCACATTTCTTGCATAAACGTAACTATTGTAAGGTCGCGGGTGAGCAAAGTAATTGTTTTAGTTCATTAATATGGACCTCCGCAAAGTAACGCCTGATTCAATAAATTCTTTAAAATAAAATCTTTATTTGGAACAGTAACAATTAGGTGCATTACAAAATATGAAAAACGATGTCACCCGCAGAAGTTATTTCACACTAGTATTTTTTTTTAACACAGTAGATAGATACCGTAAACCGGGTTGACTTTGAACTGCGGGGCGACTTTAAGAAGTAGTTTGCCGACCATATTACGCAATTTTGTTAGCATATGTACCTACCTATTCCTTGTGATCTTCACGGGTCCCTTTTTAGGGTTCCGTACCCAAAGGGTAAAAACGCGACCCTATTACTGAGACTTCGCTGTCCGTCAGTCTGTCCGTCTGTCCGTCTGTCACCAGGTTGTATCTCGTAAAGCGTGATAGCTAGACAATTGAAATTTTCACAGATTATGTATTTCGGTTGCCGCTATAATAACAAATACTATAAAATAGAATAAAATAAATAATTAGGGGTCTCCCATACAGCAAACGTGATTTTTTTGCCGTTTTTATAAATAATGGTACGGAACCCTTCGTGCGCGAGTCCGACTCGCACTTAGCCGGTTTTTTGTATACATGTCAATTTTATTATTTATATTATGTATGGGCAATGTCGACTTTATAGCGATTTTAAAACAATCCAAGTTGCCCCAATTTGATCAAACCCCGGTTTATTTACGGCACGCTATTCGAGACTAGGGACTAGATTTATAAATGCGGATCGGAATCATTTCCAAACATACTCGTAGTACCAAAAATATGGAAGTTGACATCTATGGATGTACATAATATTCAAGGTAAAAAAGTAACAAAGTAGTGGGTCAGCTCAGCATCAAAAGCAGCTGATCACATTTGTAGTTTGTCGTAATAACACAATTGTCAATAATGAATGACATTTGATAATATAATATTAAATAAATAAAATAAATATCACGGGACAATTCACACCAATTGACCCAGTCCCAAAGTAAGCTAGGAAAGCTTGTGTTATGGGTACTAGGCAACGGATAAACATACTTATATAGATAGATACATACTTAAATACATATTAAACACCCAAGACCCGAGAACAAACATTCGTATTTTTCATACAAATATCTGCCCCGACACGGGAATCGAACCCGGGACCTCAAGCTTCATAGTCAGGTTCTCTAACCACTAGGCCATCTGGTCGTCTAAATCTGGTCGTATAATATTTGTTAATATATTGAGAACACTGCTTATATATTGTATGTATTTTGCATATATATGTTGTATATGGCCTAGTAGTTAGAGAACCTGACTACGAAGCTTGAGGTCCCGGGTTCGATTCCCGTGTCGGGGCAGATATTTGTATGAAACATACGAATGTTTGTTCTCGGGTCTTGGGTGTTTAATATGTATTTAAGTATGTATCTATCTATATAAGTATGTTTATCCGTTGCTTAGTGCCCATAACACAAGCTTTGCTAAGCTTACTTTGGGACTAGGTCAATTGGTGTGAATTGTCCCATGATATTTATTTATTTATTTATTTATATGGTAGTATATTTTTATTAGGTTTCTTCATATTATGAGTTTATGTATTGTATTTACTAAAAGTTGTATTGTAGCCTTTGCTTTGTCCGACTGTATTATTTTGACTTACTCTTTGTCGGTCCCTTACTAAATGCTCCTTTCATCCACTCAAGGGTTGACTGGTAGAGATCCCTTAAAGGGATAAGTTCGCCTTTGTACATGCATTTCAACGGTTGTCAATAATGTATTATTATTTTTTTTCCTTGTTTTTGTACAATAAAGAGTTTACATGCATACATACATTTGCACCTGATTGTAAAGCGGCAAGGTACAAAAGTGAGCAGCTACTTTTGATATGGAGTGTACAAGACTGAAAAAAATTGAGGATAGCTTGAGCTTTTAAGTAGGTACAAATTTTTGTGTCAATTTTAGGGTTGTTGGTTGTTTTTAAGTAGCCAGTAAAATATATATACTTACTGAAATCGAAAGGAAATATTTACTCTCTTTTAAATATTTCGTACGGAACTCTATAAATACTGCAGGTGGCCCAACATACGCTTGGCCGGTTTTTATTTTAACAATCATCTTTGGTAATCAAAGAAACCGAATTTTCGGTCGGTCACTAATTATTAAACTAGCGCTTGGATAGGTTAAAGAACCTGACTTCGAAGCTTGAAGTCCTTGTATCCTTGTATGAAAAATACGATTAATGAACTTAAACAATTACTTTGCTCACCCGCAAAAAAAGGTCGCGGGAGAGCAAAGTAATTGTTTTAGTTCTTTAATATGGACCTCCGCAAAGTAAAACCTGATTCAATAAAAAATACGATTGTTTGTGCTCAAGTCTTGAATGTTTAATAATATTACGTTAAGAAGTATGTTAATCCGTTACCCAGTACCCATAGTACAAGCTTTGCTTAGTTTGGGACTAGGTCAATTGGTGTCCAAATTCTCATCATTTAATTTTATTTATTAACTTACTCGACGCAAATTAAATTTTCCCGAACCCATAATATTTATAAAATTAAAATAATCTGTATTTTCAGTCTAGTCACAGGTCTTTGAATGGTATTTCCTTGTTATTAGGGAATTGGCTGGGTCTTACCAACGATGCACACATCATAGGATCAATTTGCTGATTCACTTCAATCTACTTTGCAGTATATAACAGCCAGGCATCCAGGCAAAAGCATCACAAGTCTCCAGACATCGACAAAGAACCTCATCGGTCTACAATACAAAATGTAAGTGATTTAGTTATGTAAACAATGAATTCTAATTAAATTTGTTGCAAATTGTGGTAGCCTAGTGTTTTAAATAGAAGCCTTTTCTGCGATTGAGACCAATTTTGAAAATTATGGTTTTTTGAAATTTGTATGCGAAAAATTGTTTAAAAGTTACCAGTATCCAGAAGATAATGCTGGCTACAACGCTGGCATAATGCTCAGTGCAATGCAAAGAAAAATAAACAGGAACAAATTGTCACGGATTGTACTTATTTCGCGACAATTTGTTCCTGTTTCTTTTTCTTCGCATTCTGTTGTAACTAATGTAATATTATCATTTGGGTCGAGCAACTTTTTTTGTCACTCGTTGGTATAGTGACGGTCTCCTGGGTAACTCTTTAAACCTTAAGTTTATCTGATTATGCCAAACATGCATTTTTGTGGTAGTTTTAAACCCCTTCTACAATTTAACGACGCTGGTCATGTAATAAGCATGTTAGTTAATGTGACACAACATATTTCTTCTAATTAAACTGTACTATTTTTGTCCCCTCGCTGACGGGGCAGAATAACAACAAGAAAATAGTTGATCCACCCATTTAACGATATTATGTGAAATTCATAATCTACAATGAAACAAACTTCTAAAATATTTTTGAAGATATTTGATAAAATGAATGGATAATGTCCAGAGCATGCTCTGTGATGCAAATGGTTTATGATATTGCTAGTAAATAAATTTTGAGATATATGTTTTTTTTATAATTTTATTTTTTCAAAATATTGTTTGAACCCCATTGAATAATAATTAAATGTAATAATTTTGTTACAGAAGTGAAACTTAAAGCAAATCAAGCAGAATGTCGAAGTTAGTACTCTTGTTCCTCGTAATCTTGGCTTTTGTCTCGATGCAGTATGGCGTGGAAGCATGCAAAGCACTACTTGGCAAGGTGAGTTTAAATATTAAGTAAAACAAAAAGAACAGGAAATAATGGGTTTTCTCTAAAGGAAAAGTATATCTTCTTGTATTTTATTTCTATAACTAAACCGACAAGTCCATTAAATTAACTTAAGTCACCGACATAGCTCGATGAATCGCCAGACTCAAGTGCACTTCGCTCGTAGCATAGTAGCCGGTGGGACCAAAAGGTTCTCGAATAGTGTCAACGGACCGAAATATAAATATGCAGTGTAGGTAGCTGTTGTAACAAGATAGAGCGACGACCTGATTAAGATTGCGGGAATGCGTTGGACGCGGATGGCGCAAGACCGGTCTGTTTGGCGAAACTTGGGGAGGCCTATGTTCAGCAGTGACTTTCAGCTGTAATGATGATGGTATTATTTATAATGTTTTTGTTACAGTGCTCAAACCACCAAGACTGCTGCAGCATGTGGTGCGCTCACTCCCGGCTCGGGAACTACTGCAGTGTTCGCATCAAGTAGGAGTCTTTACACAGAAGTTGCAAATGAAAAGTTAGGTTAAAAATGTAATCGTGATTTACTACTGTGTACTTCTGTACTAATAAGATTATCTGAACTTCATAATTTGGTGAACTAATTTCCGTAAAAACAACTTATTATTTATATTACTAAAGCTGACGTAAAATTAATTGAAATCTCATTTGAGGTTACTTCAGCTTCTTGTAGCTTGTACTTAATACATGTAGCTTCGGATATTTAATTAAACTTTCTGTCATATTTATTTAGGAATTATATACATTTTACGAACTTGAAATGAGCAACTAAAAATAAAAATATATATATATATTTACTAGCATTCTATTATTATTTGTCCTGAGCATTCTAATTTCAAGGGCTAATAATCTTATAATTTATGTGCCTAAGAGATATAAGTTACTTTTGTATAAACTTATTTAAGAACCAAAAAACGTCGTAAGGCCCAACGTACTAGATTTAGTATACGCCAACTTTACTTGATTGACAGGGTTCAAATTAGATGGTTAAAATTTGCGCTACGTGTAGATTTTAAATAAATCCCGCGTCTGTATCGTTTCATCAGACGGACAGATAGGTACACTTTATATTTTTTCATCACACTTGTTCGTCAATGGCGTTATTCCATGCCTAGGTATACTAAATGACAATGGCCTAAATTGTTCTTAAGGGAGTTTTGGATTCACGTACAGTTTTTCCACCCAAGGGAGTTCTAACTTTAGTTTTAAATTTTGTAAACAAGTTAGTAGGTATGCCATTTCAGACTAAGGTGGTTTCAAGTCAGCCAACGTTTTATTTATATCCTTAAAACTTAGCTATAACCTAATTTTACAACACAAAACACAAATCTACGCTTCGTGAAACTTCGTTATTTTCATATTTTTAATTTATATCAAATTGTTTTGCAATAATTTTAGTATTTTTTTACATGTTGGCAAAATCTGGCCGTATGACCATTCGAATTCTAAACTAAACACAGTTTACATTATCTATAGTACGTAGATATCTCGAAAAAAGTGGCAATCTGTATTGGCGGGTATTTTATTCAATTTAAGTTTTTAGAGACAAAATAATTTAAGTAGGTACATATTTAAGTTTATGCGATCTTACTTCGTTTACATTTTTTTTACCCCCAACGCAATTACGTCACACATATTTAGTTATGTTTGAAAATAAAGTAAATGTCCATTATGCGTCTATGATCCTTTCCGCAGCTAGCAAAAAAGCTGATAACTTTGATACGGCTGAACCAACTTTGATGAAACATGTCTAAGAAACAATGCCAAGAAACCTGCCTTCAAAAAAAACCCCGCATCTAAATCGGCTCAACCGTTTAAGAGTTATGATGCCACATACAGACAGATAGACAGAGAGATACACACACACACACACACACACACATTATAGCGGTTAAACTTATAACACCCATATTTTACAAGTTAAGTATGGAGTATCTTTTTCTATTCATTTTTTATTTTTTCAACTCCATTTTTTTTATTACTTTTACGGTCATCCCGTGAAACCATATATTTCAAACTAAATACAAACTGAAATATAGATGCACAGAAAAACCCCAGAAAAAAGACCAATGCTGGGAATCGAACCCAGGTCCTCAGCGTTCCGTGCTGCGTGCTTACCCCTACACCATCACTGGTCTAGAAGTTAGCGACGAATTTTTCCCATACATCGTACACTTCAGTCTGTTATAATCACATTACGCAGTGATAAAGCGCGCATCTATGTTATGCCCTCTACCCATTTTTTTGTGTCGGGGGTTAAAAATGCTTGCCATATTTCAAGGCACTAGCCTCTAGACTAATAGTAGAGTCCTGTGCCAGTGATATAGGCTGGGCTTTGTCTAAATCAGACTAAAACTAAATTATTCCTAGTTACTATTACACCCGAGACTTATCGCAACCATTCGCAAAAAAAAACAAAGCACAGCGGGTGAGCAAAGTAATTGTTTCAGTTCATTAAGAGCACTTCATTCATTTGAGGCACTGGAACTACATCCACATGGGAGACAGGTCTTTAATTTTTAATATTAAGAAATTTTGTTAATTTTTTATTCCATTCTGCATCTTTTCAATGATGTGTAATAATATACCTACTAACCTAACCTTAAAGATCAAAATAAAGATTTTATTATTATTATTAATGCGGACCTCCGTAAAGTAATGCATAGTTAATAAATTATTCTACATTTTTTAACAATATATTGAAAATACATTTTAAAAAAAAAGAACAAAAAATATTATTATCATCGTCAACAAAACCTATCCCATCGATAACTTAAGACTTAGGCCTTATGCGGATAGTATGTTATAAAACGTATTTTTTTAAATGCTTATATAATCGTTTTAATGTATTTTTATGCCAATTGCAAGTTAGAAAAAGCTAAAAATCGGCCAAGAGCGTGTCGGACACGCCCAAGATAGGGTTCCGTATCAGGTACGAAAAAATCTTTGCATACTTTATTAATGTGGTTGTTTTGGCCCCAACTCCCACCACGCGCTAGGGTTAACAGCGCGATGTACCTAGAATTTCAACGTCGGCGGTACAGCGCCATCTATCGGCGAATTGGGTAACTAATCTAATCTGCAGTCTGTTGGGTAACTAGTCTAATCTAAGCGACATCAACATGTCTACCTATGTCTATGTTTGTATTTTTAGTTTTAGCCTGTGTACGTGTTATTGTTGCTATAAATAAATGTTTCTCTTTCTTTCATTCTTTCAGTCTACTAGAACTAGTATGTATGTTGATGGTTTTTCAGATGTAATTCTTTATTATATGAACCGATTTAATTTTTTATTTATTTAAAAGAAGATACTGTTAGCGTGATCTTATAGTAGGTACTCAAAGAAAAGAAAATGCTTGCAGTGGCGGTTAAATTACAATCTTTGTGTAGAAATATTTTTTTTTACAAAATCTTAAAAACTGCTCAACTGATTAAGTTGAAAATAATTACAAGTTAAGTATGAAGTATCTTTTTCTATTTATTTTTTTATTTTCTTCAACTTCATTTTTTATTACTTTTACGGTCATCCCGTGAAACCATATATTTCAAACTAAATACAAACTGAAATATAGATGCACAGAAAAAACCCCAGAAAAAAGACCAATGCTGGGAATCGAACCCAGGTCCTCAGCGTTCCGTGCTGCGTGCTTACCCCTACACCATCACTGGTCTAGAAGTTAGCGACGAATCTTTCCCATACATCGTACACTTCAGTCTGTTATAATCACATTAGGCAGTGATAAAGCGCATCTATGTTAATGCCCTCTACGCTGAGGACCTGGGTTCGATTCCCAGCATTGGTCTTTTTTCTGGAGTTTTTTCTGTGCATCTATATTTCAGTTTGTATTTAGTTTGAAATATATGGTTTCACGGGATGACCGTAAAAGTAATAAAAAATGAAGTTGAAGAAAATAAAAAAATAAATAGAAAAAGATACTTCATACTTAACTTGTAAAAGTTAAAAGTTGGCCTAGTAGCGCCATCTCTTGGTCCAGGTGAGCGGGTAGCTCCGAAGGAGTGTTGAAGTCTCTCGGTAGAGGGCATTAACATAGATGCGCTTTATCACTGCCTAATGTGATTATAACAGACTGAAGTGTACGATGTATGGGAAAGATTCGTCGCTAACTTCTAGACCAGTGATGGTGTAGGGGTAAGCACGCAGCACGGAACGCTGAGGACCTGGGTTAGATTCCCAGCATTGGTCTTTTTTCTGTTTGTATTTAGTTTGAAATATTGAAAATAATATTCTAATTTTCCTAGAAAGTTTTTATTAAGTTTACAAAAGTCACCCCCACTTTACGTGTATGGCACGTACCCTAAAAAATTTTTTTTGTTTTTTTTTTATTTAAACACTTTGTCGGCGTGACTGGATATATATATTCATGCCAAATTACAGCTTTCTAGTACTTACAGTCTCTGAGCTTAGCCGCGGACGGGCAGACAGACAGACAGACATGGTGAAACTATAAGGGTTCCTAGTTGACTACGGAACCCTAAAACTACCACTACACGAGGTAAATACCCCAATGCTCGATGGTGCCCCAAAAACCGACACTTTCAATCTTAATTAGTAGTAATAAAGGCGACAAGCAGTGTATCGATTATTGGAATTAAAGTGTCCAACATTGGGTTACCTTATGACCAATTCTTTTTTTTTGGCAGAATGGTGAAATAAATATCGGGATTAATAATATCAGATGTGTTTAGAAAAAAATATTTTTTATTTTAAGTAATTCATTACAAATTTACAATGTAAATATCACAGGAAATAAAATGGAATTGCAGTCACTGCATCTTCTAGTACCTAAGTAACTAAGTTTAGCTTGCAATTTCTATTCCGCGAAACTTTTTCTTTGCAACTTCTGTGTAAAGACTTCTACTTGGTGCGAACACTGCAGTAGTGCCCGAGCCAGGAGTGAGCGCACCACATGCTGCAGCAGTCTTCGTGTTTTGAGCACTGTAACAAAATAAGTAATATTATTAATATTATTTAACGACCGCCTTAGCCTAGTTGGTAGTGACCCTGCCTACGAAGCAAGAGGTCCTGGGTTCGAATCCCGGTAAGGGTATTTATTTGTGTGATGAGCACGAATATTTGTTCCTGAGTTATGGATGTTTTCTATGTATTTAAGTATTTATTTATCTATATAAGTATGTTTATCGTCGTCTAGTACCCATAGTACAAGCTTTGCTTAGTTTGGGACTAGGTCGATTTGTGTAAGATTTTCCCCTAATATTTATTTATTTTATTTTATTTATTTAAATACTCAATTGGGACCGGGCTGGCCACGTCTGCCGTATGAACACAAACAGGTGACGATGAGGATGAGGTCTTAGCGATGGTTCTTACACATGTTTCATCAAAATTTTAAAGTTATCAGCTCTTTTGTTAGCCGTGGAATGGATCTCAGACGCAAAATAGGCATTTACTTTATTTTCAAACATAATTATGTGAGCTAATTGCGTTGGGGTTTTTTTTATATATATAAGAGGGGGCAAACGAGCAGACCGCAACACGAGGGGAATCTTAGGTACGTTGCTGACCCTTTTAGGAATTGGTAGGCTCGTTATTTGAAGATCCCTAAGTTGTAACGCTCCGGGAATGTTGCCGCAGTAAGCTGATTCCAGATCTTCGTCGTGCGAGGAAAGAAGAAGTGTTTATAGTTATTTAGATAGAGTGGATTTTAAGTTCCCTAAATATTTCGTTAGTTTTTTCGAATTTTACTTACCCCGCCAAGAAGCGCTTCGCATGCCTCCGCGCCATACTGCATGGCAACAATAGCCATGATCACGACGAGTAAGAGCATCAGCTGCGACATTTTGTTTGATTTATTAAAGTTTGAGTTCTGTAATAAAATAAAATGTAATGTTTATCAAAGGCCGTGGTAACCACTGTATTATTAATATCACTAGATTCAAACAGCTTCTTATACAGAGAATCATTGAGCTAGTTCTAAGTTTTTCGAAATTTAACTTTTCTTTGAAGGATTACATGAGGTTGAGTACAAGTACCAACACCTTCGAAGCAGTGAAGTACGCATTGGTTTTCTCATTCTGATTAAGTACTCATCTGGTTCAGAAATGGTGGTATTTTGCCATGCAATCCTGAGCAAGTTTTTTTGCGAGGTCCAAAAATACCAAAAAATCCTCTTTTCAAATTGAGTTTTAGAATTGCAAAAATTTAAAAAGTGCATCTTTAGCATTACACCATGTCATTGTAATCATCATACCAGCCTATATAGGTACGTCCCACTGCAGGGCTTAGGCCTCCTCTTAGAATGAGAGGGCTTGAGCCGTAGTTCCCACGCGGGTCCAGTGCGGACATCACACACACCATTAAATTCCTTCGCAGGTGATGCAGGTTTCCTCACGATATTTCACTTCACCTTAAAGCTCATGGTAAATTACAAATATATATTGTTTATTTATTATGTACTTACATTTGTATTGCAACTGAACCTTTTCTTGTCGTGGTCTGGAGACTTGTGATGTCTTAGTTAGAAGGCTCCCGGTTATATACTGCATAGAAGGAGATTAAAGTGATTCAACAAAGCGATCCTTTAATGCATGCGCAGTTGGTAAGACCCAGCCCAGCAAATTCCTTAACGACAAGGAAATCAGTCGGGAAACCCGGAAAGTTGCAATTTATTTCTATTTTACGTACGTCTTGAAAATGCTGCTATTATATTAAAACTTCGCTGTATGTATATTTAAGGATTTTAAAATATCGCATTATACAACAAATAATAATAATGAAGATAAAATTAATGGGGTCCCCATACAAGAATGACAAATGTGTAGGTAGGCCTCCAACAAGGTGGAGCGACGACCGGGTGAAGGTAGCGGGAACGCATTGGTTCCGGATGGCACAGGGCCGATCTGTTTGGCGAGCCTTGGGGGAGGCCTATGTTCAGCAGTGGACGTCTTTCTGCTGAAATGATGATGATGACAAGAAATAATAAAACCGGCTAAGCGTGAGTCGATCTTCAAAAAAAAACCTCGTAATTAGTCAGTGGCTGAACTTTTATGAACTTAAAAAGCTACACAGTTTGATTTTTAAAGTTTGGGTTATATAATATATTTCCCCTTGACTGCACAGAACCCTCGGTGCGCGAGTCTATTTCACTCTGAGCCCATTTTTCTTTTTCCTTTCGCAAGGACGTGTGCGTTGAAATATTTGAATAAACATCAAACGCCAAGGGTCAATAAGTAGACATTATTTCATCATCATCATCATCATTTCAACCGAAAGACGTCCATTGCTAAACATAAGCCTCCCCCAAGGCTCATCAAAGGTATCGGCCCTGGGCCATCCGCATCCAACGCGTTCCCCCAACCTTAACCAGTACCTCTACCATGAGTTTACACTAGTTGGCAGTGACCGTACTCGCTAGCGACGGCGTAAATGATTTGTATGGAGAATTGTACTTCCGTAAGTGACCGCTAGAGGCGCTGTACAATTCTCCATACAAATCATTTACGCCGTCGCTAGCGAGTACGGTCACGTAAACTAGTGTTAACTCATGGTAGTGGTACTGGTCGTCGCTTTGTCTTGTTGGAGGCCTACCTACCGTATCGGCCATCAATTCTATGAGCGATGTGCCCTGCCCACTGCCACTTGAGTCTGGCGATTCTTCGTGCTATGTCCGTGACTTTATTTTTAATGCGATCCCGGAGACAATATTTGTTACTTTAGGTTTTTATATCGCAGATTTATTGAACGTTACTGTGATAAAAAAATGTAGGTACAACATATCCATATTAGGTAATTTTAGGCTAGGAAGTGTTCAATCATCACCATCCCAGCATATACACATCCCACTGCAAGGCACAGACCCCCTCTCAGAATGAGAGGGCTTGATCCGTAGTTACCACGTGGGCCCAGTGCGGATTGGGAATTTCACACACCATTGAATTACTTCGCAGTTGCGCGCAGGTTTCCTCACGATGTTTTCCTTTACCATAAATCTCATGGTAAATTACAAATGTAATTTCGCATATAAATTCCGAAAACTCAGAGGAGCGAGCAGGGATTTGAACCCACGATCCTCTGCTTGAGAGGCTATAGTAAATATAATAGTACTAGCTTCTGCCCGCGGCTTCGCTCGCGTGTACCATGAGTATTCCAAAGAACCAAGATATCAAGCAAGCAAGCAAGCGTGCAAGAAAGCGTGCAAGCAAGCGTGCAAGCAAGCACGACTTAACTTCAGGTAGATACGATCCTTTACAGTATTTATTTGTATACAATGTTTTTCACTAATTCGGAAGCGAGCACTAAAAATCTGAATAACCAGAAAGAATACAACTAAAGGTCTATACATGCATATGATATTTGAAGAAACTTCCTATAACTCCTAACCGTTAAGGAGTTTAACCTTCCATCATCAGCTCACCTGGATAACCTGCAAAAATACAACTATCGGTCTATACGTAACTATAATATTTGAAAAAATATCCTCAAATCCTAACCGTTAAGGAGTTTTACCTTCCATCATCAGCTCATCAAGGGATCCTATCGATGTTAAGAAAATTTTATTTCCGAAGGTTTAGAATCCCGAAAACTTCATTTGTCTGAAAGCATTTTTTCTGAAACTGTAAATATTTCAGGATTTATTTCAGGACCATCGTGTAGAACCCTTTAGGTTAGGTTAGGGTTGTTTTATAAAAATCCTGAAATATTTACAGTTTCAGAAAAAAATTCATTCGGATAAATGAAGCATTCGGGATTTTAAATATTCGGAAAAAAATAATTCTAAATTTTGATAGGTAACCGCTCATCAACATGAGATGATGTCTACCAGACGCAAACACTTATATAGCTTGAGAAAATATATGAAAAACCGGCTAAGAGCGTGTCGGACACGCACAAGGTAGGGTTCCGTAGCCATTACAAAAAAATCAAGTAATATTTTTCTAAGGATTTCGTATGTGTACGGAATCATCCAAGTTTAGGTATGTTTTATACCTTAGGCTACTATTTACTCTTAAACTACAAATAATTTCCAAGCAATCTTAGCCGCTATAATTTTCCTAGTAAATTTGATATATTTACTACCATTCTGAATTTTTCCAAATTTTTCCACTTTTCAGTTTACATTTTAGAGGGGGGGGGGGGACGCTCGATTTTAATGAAAATTTTCACTTTAAAGTTGAATATTTCGCAAACAGATCACTGAATAGAAAAATCATGTTAGCAACCCCGCAATGGTTTTAAAAGACCTATCAAACGATACCCCACACTACAGGATTAGTCGAGAAAAAAAAATCACCCCCCCTTTACGTATATGGGAGGTACCCCAAAAAAATTTATTTATTTATTTTTTATTTTACCACTTTGTTGGCATGACTGATATGTATATTCATGCCAAATTACAGCTTTCTAGTACTAACGATCTCTGAGCTTAGCCGCGGACAGACAGACAGACGGACAGACATGGCGAAACTATAAGGGTTCCTAGTTGACTACGGAACCCTAAAAACGTAATGCGTGCCTACAAAATTTGAAGGTTGCCCTCGATTTCCCTGAGATCCCGTCATCAGATCCTGATTTGGTGACAATGGGACCATCTCAGGAGTATATTATATTCTTTCGTATAAAAAAAGATTTTTTAAAATCGGTCCACAATTGACCGAAAAATCGGTGAACATACCTACATAAAAAAATACATACAGTGGAATGCATAACCTTCTCCTTTTTTGAAGTCGGTTAAAGAGCCCTTTGTGGCCTATTTACAGTATAAACTTTTGAATTTTTCAATTTTACCTTTCTACAACCAGTAAAACGCAAAATCCCATTTTTTCTCGTTCCCGTAAGAATTTCGGGAAATGCTTTATTAATGCTCCCCTACACTCCCCAAGGAATCCACTTGCCTAATTTCAGCTTTCTACGACCAGTAAAACGAAAAATCCCGTTTTTTCTCGTTCCCGTGGGAATTTCAGAAAGTCCTCTCTCAATGCTCCTCTACATTTCCCAAGCAATCTACATGCCGAATTTCAGCTTTCTACGACCATTAAAACGAAAAATCCCGTTTTTTCCTTATCCCGTGGGAATTTCCGAAAATCCTTAAAACAGTTTTTTACTATTATAATTACCTACTTCTATGCCAAATTTGAAGAGTCTAGTAATTATAGTTCATAGGATTCCGTTGAACTGAATATATAAATCCCGTTTTTTCCTTATCCTGTGAGAATTTTGAAAAATCCTGAAATTAATGTTTTAACTAATGTAATACCTACTTGTGTATCAAATTTGAAGAGTCTACTTATTATAGTTACTGAGATAGGGTCACTCGGAATCCAATATATAAATCCCGTTTTTTCCCGTCCCCGTGGGAATTCCCAAAAATCCTTCCTTAGTGGATACCTACATTGTATAAGGTATCTATGTGCAAAATTTCAAGTTTCTAGGTCCAGTGGTTTGGGCAAAACATTAAAAACGACACCCATATTGATATTTAGACATTTCAACCCCATCGCACCCCATCCAGGGAGATGGTATTTTACGTATGCCACATCGGATTTTAAAACCGTTGTTGTTTTCATAACCAGCGACCCGATAAACCATAGAAACAACACCCATGTTGATTTTCAGACTTTGTTACCCCTTACCCCCCTTTTAGGGGTTGAATTCTCAAAAAACCTGAAACACATGTTTACTCATTTATCATTAGGAGTATTTCTGTGATGTTTCGAATAAAATAGTCGAACTAATCTTGTTTCCCCATACAAACTTTGAACCCCCTTTTTACCCCCTTAGGGAGTGAATTTTGAAAAATCCTTTCTTAGTGCTCCCCTAGACCTTATAAGGAACCTACATGCCAAATTTGGAATCTCTAGGCCCAGTGGACTGGGCTGTGCGTTGATATGTCAGTCAGTCAGTCAGTCAGTCAGTCAGTCAGTCAGTTTCTTCTTTTATATATTAAGATATTTCCTTAAATCCTGAAACTCCCAAAACAGGATAATGCTAATGCAAAAATAATTTAGATTGTTACTAGTTAGGTAGGTACTAAGGATGTACCTAACTATTATGCAGAATTTTAGTCAATAAAAATGAAGTTTTGGTCTCACTGAAGAAAAAACTTTACCTTGGCAGAAGATGTCAAGTTTAGTTAGTAGTTATGTCGAGATATAATCAAACCGGTCGAGTGCGCGTCGGCCTCGCGCACCGAGGGCTCCGTACAAATTTTCAGGTCAAAATATACGCCGTAAACAGCTGTAACTACAATGTTCCAGTGTTCCAGAGCCCTGCTTCTGAGTAAAATGTACGCCGTGTGGGATCATTTTATGTTGGCACGGAACCCTTAAAATCATATTTATTTAAAAGCTAACTAACTAGACTATTCATTGCATTTATTTTGATCATGCAGAATCTAAGGAATACCTACTTAAAAATAGCAACCAAATCTTATATTATTACAGAACACACATACAAGATAAGAAAACAATTTATATTCTCAAAAGCACCCATATTCATCTTTATACATCTTATGAAACAATCTTTAGTCATGTAAATTCACAATTTAGACGGTAAAAGTCTCAAATGCTACGATTTTCGGCTACTTTCACTGACAAATGGGCGTGTTTGAAATGAAATTGACGATGACAGAGCCTCGGGAGTAATTAAACAACATTATTTGGCTGCTTAATTGTACGAAACTCTTCTGTGAATGACTTTTAATTTATACAGATACCGTTTGGTGTAAGTTTAGTAATAAATTAAATGTTTTATTTTGAGAAGTTTTACAATGAAGACGTAATAGTTTCAATGGTGCCCTTTAAAATTTAATATTAGTAACCAAAGGTCAGACAGACCCTCATGTCATGGTAGCGTAATGGTTTGACCTAGGGCTTCCGAAGCAGAGGGTTGTGGATCCGAGTCCAAGCTCGCACCTCTAAGTTTTTCGGAATTTATGTGCGAAATTACATCTGAAATTTACTATGCTTTCTGGCGGAGAAAAACATCATGAGGAAGCCTACACATACAAGTGAAGAATTCAATGGAGTGTCTGAAATTCCCTATTTGCACTGGGCCTGCGTGGGAACTACAGCCCAAGCCCTCTCATTCTGACGATGTAGAGGCCTGTGGAGTTGCATTTAAAACACTTAAACACTATTTTACTAGTTTTTTTTAAACGTTTTGTCCACATGTCGCATCTAAGATTATTTAAAAGCGAAAAAGTTTTTCGGGTGCGCCGGTGGGATTCGAACCCACGTCTCCTGGGTATGCGCCCCAACGGGTGTTCTACCAATTGAACCACGTCGCATCCAACCGACTCCCCCGAAATTCTTAATCGCTTACATACGCCAACAGTGGCGTGTGGTAACATCCATAATCTTAGATTCGGTGAGCAGCCGTACTGCTAATAAAATAAAAATAACACATGTCGCATGTTTAATAAATTGAAAGCGGTACAGGGCCTATCAAAAATGACAACTTACACTAATGACTCTTGACACCATCAACGATCCGTCCCGGTAAAAGGCAGGGAAATGACAATTACAATGACTTTCTCCGCGCCCATATCGCCGAATGAAATGACCTTTGTGATGATGATTGTTGTGTGTTATTATTGTTTGGTAGGTACGTCAGATAAGATTCTTAAAATCTGTGTTTGGACTAACGGAGTCTGAGATGTTATTTCGCATTACTGTTGCTTTAATTTAATACTGTAAAGTCGGGGTACCTTGACCCAATTGAGGGTAATTCTGGCCCAAATTAAAACTATGGGATGCGTTTGTTGCCCATATAATTGAAAGTCATAATGTAATGTTTGTCATAATTTTTGCAATTCATAATTTTTTTCCCATCGAAACTGTAAATTTTTCAGAGATTTTTAAATGGTCACCGGTAGAACTCTATATATGTTAGGTAAGGTTTGTTTAATAATAATTCTGTACAATTAATGGAGTAAATAAGTTTTCGTTAAAAAAAAAAAAAATTTAAAGCAAGCTTTTTAGTTGACTGCACTTGTATTGTCATCTAACTTACATAAGTACATATACCAAATTTCAAGTGAATCCGACCACTGAAAGTGGGTCAAAGACGAGTACCAAGATTTGACCCGTACACATAGGTATATATAGGTACATTGCAAGTTAAATAAATAAGCTTCTAAAAGAGGAAACAATACATTATGACAAACATCAAATAATGACCTTCAACAATTATGCGAGCCGATATGAACCCGAAAACCGTATACACACTCCTAGATTAAAACAGCATCATCTCGAAATATCGTACCGTTTCAATTTAGACATTCCAGCAATTGACTGAAACCTAAATTAAAATGGTAAGATACATTATTATTTAAAATTTTATTTTAAATTTTTTTAATTTGATTTTTTTTTGTAACTAACGTAGTTGTAAGTAACAATACTAACATTTCTATGGATGCAATTATCTAAAATAAATGGATATTATTATTGTTATTATTTTGAGTTGATGCTGTTTTGATCTGGGAGTGCGGTATGAAAGGGTCTTATAAGATTTCAGTGGGCAAAGCTACCCAAGCCAAAGTGTTCTGACATTACGGTATTTAAATCAGATTTTTTTGTGAGTGTACGCATGTATGGTGCAAGCTACATAGAAGAGACATGGGACGGGGGCGCGTCGCAGTTCGCGTCGTTTGTTCGCAGGCCCCGTCTCTTCTATCTGCTTTGAATCGCGACGCTTTTATACATTTTAGTATGAAAACTGATTCAAGGGGCGCCGCGATTGCAACTCGACCCCGTCCCACGTCTCTTCTGTTTGGCTTGCACCTTTGTGTCTCATACCTAATACGAGTAAAGCAACAGTTAAGCTACTTTTTATCCCGATATTCTGAGGTTCGAGTTGTTTTCATATAATTTTCTGCTATTTCCCTTTATTTTCATTTTCAAAATCTCGAAGTCACCAGCTGGGAACTAAGAAATCCAAATATATATATTTTTTTTATTGATAGAGGGAGGCAAACGAGCAAGTGGGTCACCTGTTGGTAAGCGATCACCACCACCCATGAGAACCAGAAACCCCAGAAGGGTCACTAGTCCGTTGCCGGCCTTTAAGGGAACAATACACTCTTTTCTTGAAGGACCCGATGTCATAGTTAGTTGGAAACACCATAGACGGGAGTTGATTCCACAATTTAACTGTGCGTGGCAGAAAATGCCGACGGAAACGCACAGTTGTAGATGTATATTCATCAAGTTGGTGACGGTGGAACGCAGACTTACGGCGCGACGTGCGATAGTGGAAGCCCGTAGCTGGTAATAAATTGAATATAATAATACGTAAATAAATGAAGACTGTGACTTAATATGGAGATTACCCGTGGGAATTCAGTAATATTCCAGAATACCTACTTTACCGCCTGATCTAAATTTTTTTGCTGGATTCTTCTCAACGAGGTTTTTCCGACCCGGTGGTAGATTCTTGGACATTCATAAGTGCTTGTTACAGTCTAAAAATAAAGACATTTTGACATACCTTTGAATGGATTTAAATAACGCAAGTGAATCTGACAATTCATACTTTTACTTCGGTTAATTTCTCACTGACGAATCTGTGAACATTTTTCCGACTATTCAGTACTTAGTAAGTATCAACAATCATTATAATTTAAAAATTCAAAATTCAAATTCAAAATTATTTCAATTTAATTTAATTATAATATAATCATAAATAATAGCCCACGCGGCCACAGACCGGAAGACGCAGTGTAGGTAGGCCTCCAACAAGATGGAGCGACGACCTGGTTAAGGTTGCGGGATTGCGTTGGATGCGGATGGCACGGGACCGATCTGTTTGGCGAGCCTTGGGGGAGGCCTATGTTCAGCAGTGGACGTCTTTCGGCTAAAATGATGGTGACGATGATAAATAATAGTAAACAATAGACGATTGACTCCAATTTTACTTCACCAAATACTTCTCGATCGCGTTTACGTAAAAAAATCAATTACTATGGTAACATAGACAGCGCCTCCGCGCGCGCGCGTCCATGTTTCCATAGAATTGAAATTTTTACGTAAACGCGATCGAGAAGTAAAACTTATACTAAGCATACAGATTAGCTTGGTCCAAATTTTAGGTACGCAGTATTGTCCTGTATAGATGTTTTCCTTCACCGTAAAGCTCATGGTGAATTCCAAATGTAATTTAGCACATAAATTTCGAAAAACTCAGATAGCCCAAGCTCGAAACCACGACCCTCTGTATGAGAGGCCATAGCTCTTACCGTTGGACGCAAATTGTTTTCATTAGTCTTTTTCAACTAAGTATTTATGTTTATAATAATATGATTGAGTTTTTGATTAAATTAAAACAAAGTATGAACATCCTACATTTTATCAGACTACTAGCTGTTGCCCGCGACTCCGTCTGCGAAAATAATAAATAGCCTACGACCTATTCTCAGACCTACCGAATATAGACAAAAAAGTTTCATTGTTTCGGAGGAGTTCGATAACAAACACCGTGACACGAGATTTTTAAATATTAGATTTTTAACAATCTACTTAATGCATTACGTATATAGGTACACCACAGGTAAATGCGCCAGAGTTATGAGACAGATTTCTGAGCCCCTCAGAACTAAAACGTTCTATTATAAACATGGGGTCTGATCGGCAAATTTACCTTTCTTTATTATTTAATTTTTTTAATTTTCAAACTGCCTCAAACACATGACTGTGGCAAATGACTGACCAGAAGCCAGTAAGCCGAGAAGTTCTGACAAGGAAGTGGCGATGGATTGGACACACGCTCCGAGGGTCAGATAACCACCTGCCCAAGCAGGGTCTCCGCTGGCAATCTACTGGCACAAGACGGTCAGGACGTCCTCGGACCACGTGGAGGCGATCAGTTGAGAAGGGGGCTGGCTCAATTGGTCTCGGCTGGGAAGAGCTGGAATAAGCCGCGCAAGATCGAGCCAAATGGAAAACTCTTCTACGAGCCCTATGTCCCTAATGAGGGATAACAGGAACACATCATCATCATCATCAATTTTATTAATTTCGAGCTTCAGGATAACAGGACTTTAGAATGAACAGGCTACGCATTTATTTATTTTTAGAATTGAAAAATGAGATCGTTACCTAACATTAGGGTGTGTTGTAATGCAGGAATTTTTTTTTTGAAATACCTCCTAAACTAAGCTAAATCAAGAGCCAAGGCCTCAGGGATCTATGTTTTAAATCTGTCGGGTTACTTGTCACCAATGTATTGTCCAGCATTAAACTAAGGTAGAACGTAGAAACTCTAAATTAGTATCACGTTTAAAATTTCATAGTGTATAATATCAATACGATATCAAAAAAAACCGGCCAAGTGCGAGTCGGACTCGCGCACCGAGGGTTCCGTACAAATTTATATGTATATATGAACATCCAGTCTTATCAGACCCCTGCTCCTAAGCAAAATGTGCGCAGTGTGGGATCATTGTAGACTGGTTACTGATATAGACAGACAGACAAAAAATTTATGCTTTTCGCAATTTTTCCTTTATCTGTGCTACAAGACCTTGCTTCGTACCAAATTTCAAGATTCTGAGTTCACGGGAAGTACCCTGTAGATTTTGATTCCCTTGCAAGTGTCGACAATTTGCGGAAATTTGCGGCATAAACGGCTGTATCTTTTGATTGCGTTAAAAAATTATGCTTTTCGCAATTTTTCCTTTATCTGTGCTATAATACGTTGCTTTGTACCAAATTTCAAGATTCTGAGTTCACGGGAAGTACCCTGTAGGTTTTGATTCCCTTGCGAGTTTCGTAAATTTGCGCAAATTTGCAGCATAAACGGCTGTATCTTTTGATTTCGTTGGCTTAGAAGTTTGATTTTTTCAGAGCTCTAAGGGACAGTAGACTTGAGTATTTGATATAAATTTCAGCTAGATACCTCCACGCGTTCCTGAGAAAAAGGGTCTTGACAGACAGACGGACGGACAACAAAGTGATCCTATAAGGGTTCCGTTTTTTCCTTTTGAGGTACGGAATCCTAAAAAATAATGAAATCCACGCAAGAACTAAAGTCATCATAGCTCGAAGAATCGCCAGACTAAAGTGGCATTAGGCAGGGGACACACTCGTAGAATTGACGGCTGATGAAGCCGAAAGTTTCTCGAGTGGCGTCCACGGACCGAAAGGCGCAGTGTAGGTACGCCTCCAACAAGACAGATGACCTGGTTAAGATTGAGGGAACGCGTTGGATCCAGATGGCGCAGGACCGATCTGTTTGGCGGGCCTTGGAGGAGGCCTATGTTCAGCAGTGGACGTCTTTCGGCTGAGATATTTTTGGTATTCCAAGGTCCGAAATGAAACGTTGGAGGTCGTTTAAGAGGATACGATGCATACCATTTCTCCATACAAACGTAGTCCCCTGTTTCCTCCCTGGATATTGGCTTTGGAGCCAAATATTTTTACTGTTTAATCTGTATCTACCACAGCTATGCGCCCCCATGTTTCGTTTTTTTCCATATTTCAATTACATAAGAAGTATGAGCTTTCAAAAACTGAAAAAAAATCCCAATTTCAACGTCATTTTCAGACACTCATCACAAAATAATGCCTCATATAAACAAAAAAAGGAAAACATAAGGGCATAGCTAAATCTGTCCTCTAATTATTTTTGAATTATTGGCCCAGTTTTCGAGAAGAAAACAGGGGACTACGAAATGCTGTTTTGATCAATTTTACGCCCCTAATAACGGTCTGAGCTGCAGTTGTCCCGCTCCCGCTGTACTGACACGGAAGGGTTCGGGCGAGACAGCGACATTTTCATTAAAATACCTATTTCTCAAAAGTCTCTCAGCCATCGTTCCCTTTAAGCATCTCGTAAACGCATCAAGAAATTTCAACAACCCAAAACGGTGATGACTCACAAACTTGATGGTTATTGTCGCATCAACATCAATGTGCGTACACCATGTAAATAAATGCGTGCTTGGTAATTTCACCGAAATTGCTGGTACCTTTAATGTACGTGGCGAATCGTCTCAATAGCGCGTGGGACGTTTTCATGGTAAAATTAAATGTCATAATTAGTGGCGAAGAATAATTTCGACATCAATCCACAGTAACTATACGTGGCAGGAAGTACCGAAGAAAACGTAGAGTGGTAGACCGCCACTCATCGAGATGTTGACGATGGAACTTATATATTCGGTGCGACTTTGAACTCTATTTACTTCACGTTTTCACAGTTCTGGTTTCATACCCTGCGAGTGACGGGGGTAAGCTAAACCGTTTAACTCAGTTCTCACCCGGCGCGAGGTACAAGAATAGAATAGAATAGAATAATTTTATTTCAGGCTGCATAGGCCCATATAAAAATACCTTAAAGACTAACATACATATTTATATTATACTTAACTAACACCTTAATTACTAGCACGTGAAGTCTGTGACGTGGGCACTTTCGCGGTGTCAGTTAACCGGCCACAAAACCCGTAAGCGACACCTTTCGGCCGAAACTCTTCTCTTGTGAAGGTCGACAGTTGATCAGTCGGAACCCTCACCACAAATGAATAAAATTCACGTCATGGCGGGACTCCAACCGCTCGACCCTCAGAGGGAGCTTGGTCTTCACACGCACATATTCCACGATGTCCGCGACCTTCGTGACACATACAGCTGTGTCGTCGGTGTCGCAGGACGCAGCAGGTGGTTCGGTCCGGTCAGGGCAGTGCCGCACTGATTGCGACAGGCGGGCTTCTTCTTCCTTTCCACCTTAATGAAGCCATCCTTGTCACAACGGTGACTGTCCCTCTTCGAAATCGGCTGTGGCGGATCTATGTGAGCAGGTTCACAGGCGACTCTGCTTCACCTTCGGCTTCTGGACGACAGCGGCGTACGCGCGACGAGGAGTCGACGTATTAGCGGTCATCATCTCCACGGGAACAGAGCGGCGGCGGCGGGGCGGGGGGCATTAGGTGTTGTGACGACAGCCGGTGACATCTGTCTGTCGGTGGTGTCAAGAGCTGGGGGGTTGGACGACAAAGGGTGTCGGGAGAGGTACGGGCGGCAGGCACACGAGGCGCGCTCACCGCCCACTCCTCTGTACCGCGGGCGAGGACTCATTGACACGGTCTAGCTATAGCATAGGAATTATTGTTGTGCTTTAAAAATGATACCGTAAACTTTTTTCAGACTAAACCCTAAAATTGTAAAAGCTTCTTGTGAAAACATAAATATTTCCAACGCGGGCAAAGCAGCTAGTGTAACTAAAGGCCTAACAGGACAAATAAAATACAAATATCGTGCGTTCGACTCGTACTTGGCCGGTTTTTATTTGACTTAGAAAAACAAGAGGCATTACAAGTTAAGTATGAAGTATCTTTTTCTATTTATTTTTTATTGTCTTCAACTTCATTTAAAAAAAAAAAAAAAAAAAAAAAGGTTGAAGAAAATAAAAAATAAATAGAAAAAGATACTTCATACTTAACTTGTAAAAGTTGGCCTAGTAGCGCCATCTCTTGGTCTAGGTGAGCGGGTAGCTCCGAAGGAGTGTTGAAGTCTCTCAGTAGAGGGCATAACATAGATGCGCTTTATCACTGCCTAAATGTGATTATAACAGACTGAAGTGTACGATGTATGGGAAAGATTCGTCGCTAACTTCTAGACCAGTGGTGGTGTAGGGGTAAGCACGCAGCACGGAACGCTGAGGACCTGGGTTCGATTCCCAGCATTGGTCTTTTTTCTGGGGTTTTTTCTGTGCATCTATATTTCAGTTTGTATTTAGTTTGAAATATATGGTTTCACGGGATGACCGTAAAAGTAATAAAAAAAAAAAAATGAAATTGAAGAAAATAAAAAATAAATAGAAAAAGATACTTCATACTTAACTTGTAAAAGTTGGCCTAGTAGCGCCATCTCTTGGTCCAGGTGAGCGGGTAGCTCCGAAGGAGTGTTGAAGTCTCTCAGTAGAGGGCATAACATAGATGCGCTTTATCACTGCCTAAATGTGATTATAACAGACTGAAGTGTACGATGTATGGGAAAGATTCGTCGCTAACTTCTAGACCAGTGGTGGTATAGGGGTAAGCACGCAGCACGGAACGCTGAGGACCTGGGTTCAATTCCCAGCATTGGTCTTTTTTCTGGGGTTTTTTCTGTGCATCTATATTTCAGTTTGTATTTAGTTTGAAATATAAGAGGCATTAGGCAATCTCCCTCCATGGTGTCGATCGGGGAAGCTTTAAAGAAGATGTGGCGCACACCATCTCTTTAATTTCTCTGCGAGCTCGGAAAAAGAGGTCTATGAGCTTGCTCAACAGGGGTTTAATGTGGTAAATAATTGGCTTCGGCAACATAATACTAACACTCTCTTTTAAGCAACATATCGAGGCTTTAAGTGGAACGATCCGTAAGCTAATGTTTGTCTTCAAAAATTTACGCCTATGTGTGGATGCTACAACTATTAGACAAGTTTACTTCGCTCTGTGTCAATATTTACTAACTTATTGTATTACTTCATGGGGTGGTACACATAAATCGGCAATGCTAACCATTGAGAGAGCACAGCGAGCTATTCTCAAAGTCTCTACTAATCGCACTTTCCTATATCCAACGGACCTCCTTTATAAATCCTGTAAAGTTCTAACAGTCAGAAAACTATTTATAATAAGCACAGTACTAAAACAGCACGCCGCACTTCCTTATAATATAAATATGACAAAAAAACGACGGCAAGATACTGTTTGCCCTCGAAATATAAACAAAAAAAACATCCCTTCTCATCTAGATTTTACGCATTCCTAGCACCACTTCTGTACAATAGATTAAACGCCCAATTAGACATTTACTCCCTTAATTATAATACAGTTAAGATAATTCTCCAAACAGCACTTCAACAAATTTCTTATGAGGATACAGAAAAATTATTGTCAGTCTTAAAATAAATATGCTTAGATAGGTATATAGTTTGTAAGAGTTGTAGTTACTGTATTTTTGTTAATAATTAATTTATTTTTGTATCTATGTTATAAATGTTAAGATTTTATTTTTTCTTTTGTTTTTATTTTTAATGTGGTTAAATATTTAAAACTTATTTTTTTATGTATTCCTTATTTCACACCTGAAACACAGGATTTTTTTTTCCTAGTTAAGGTATACGTAACATGTTCCCTTTTTAAATATGTTTAGTCTATAAGTTGTTGTTTTGTAACTTTTAGTATGATAAATAAAGATTTATTATTATTATTATTATTAATTTATTGAGAACACTGCTTATTTATTGTATGTTTTATGCATATATATGTTGTATATGGTAGTGTATTTTTAAAAGGTTTCTTTATATTATGAGTTTATGTATTGTATTTACTAAAAGTTGTATTGTAGCCTTTGCTTTGTCCGACTGTATTATTTTTACTTAGGTACTCTTTGTCGGTCCTTTACTAAATGCTCCTTCCATCCACTCAAAGTTTGAGTGGTAGAGATCCCTTAAAGGGATAAGTTCGCCTTTGTACATGCATTTCAACGGTTGTCAATAATGTTTTTCTTTTTTTCCTTATTTTTGTACAATAAAGAGTTTATATACATACATACATACATACATACAAGAGGCTACAAAAAACTACTAAGTAGGTACCTACTGAAGTTGCTTGTAGTAATATTACGGATATCTCTCCCTTAGAACGACATTGACAAAATTACAATTATCTATTATCATTTCAAAACTCAACTTGTTTTTCTTTCTACATAAAGTCTTTTCATGGTTCCGTACCCAAAGGGTAAAAACGGAACCCTATTACTGAGAGTTCGCTGTCCGTCCAGCCGTCCGTCCGTCCGTCCGTCCTTCCATCCGTCTGTCCGTCTGTCACCAGGCTGTATCTGGGTGAATATTCGAGCGTTTTGACCGCGCGGTTAAACGTCATTACCATTCGACGATTATTACCACAACCGAAGGAAGAATCGCGCGAAATTTCATCAAACTAGATTCAGCATCGGTACTGTCTTAAGTTAGCCCCAAGCATCATCCATTTTAATAATTTTTGCTCAAATGGTAATGACAAAAAAAACCGCCGTAAAAACGCTGAATATTTACCCATCTCATGAACCGTGATAGCTAGACAGTTTGAAATTATCACCGATGAAGTATTTTGGTTGCGGCTACAAAAACAAATACTAAAAAATAGAATAAAATAAATGTTTAAGGGGGCTCTCATACAACAAACGTGATTTTTTTTCTCGTTTTTGCTCAATATTGAGAACGGCAATTTATTTATCTATTTATATATCCACTTTAGAAATAAAATAATTAAAATAAAACAAATATACACAAAACAAACAACATAATATTTTTTTTTCTGTAACCTTTTTGTTTTCCTTTTTGTACAATAAAGAGTATAAACAAACAAACAACAAACGCGATTTTTTTTGCCGGTTTTATAGATTACGGAACCCTTCGTGCGCGAGTCCGACCCGCACTTGGCTGGTTTTTTTTTGAAATCACAATAACTCCAATTGTGTCAGTATCGTCCTACAGGAGCGTGTAATGCTCGTTAATAAACGTATCTGTGTGTGTCTGTCAATTATTCTGTTCCCAGTCACATCCTCTTTATCCAGACAAAGTCCTGTTTATAAATTCCCCAGTAAATTTATATAAGTCCTGGGGATTTCTCAAGCTGTGGGATACACGTTCGAACATTATCTTACTTCCTTTTTTATGTACAGTCACAATGCTCCTCTCAGAATGAGAGCGCTTGGGCTGTAGTTCCCACGCGGGTCCACTGCGGATCGGGAAGTTCTCACACATCATTCAATTTCTGCGCAGATCATAAAACATAAGTAATTTTGGATGGACAAAATTAATTTATTGCTTTAATGTGATTAAATAACTATATTACTTCTACTTTAGGACAAGGCATTTTAGGATTTATATTTAAAAAATACATACGTACCTACTGAATTTGAAAAAGGTGTGTATGAAAATTGAAAATGAAAAAGAAAATGTATTTATTCCAATAGCCAGAGCGACATGCAAGAAGGTTAGAGACCTCCTAATAAAAGGTATGTGAAAATACCTGTGACAGGAGATCCTGCGTATATTGTTTGTAATATAACAATAAAAGTATTCAATGTAATATAGGTATGACTGGAAGTAGTCTAGCAGGATTAACGTTGAAGAAAAACATTGCGAGGGAACCTGCATACACTTGCGAAGAAATTCAATGGTGTATGGGAAGTTCCCAATCCGCACTAAACCCGCGTTTGATACGGCCCAACCCCTCTCATTCTGAGAGGAGGCCTGTGCCCAGCAGTGGGACGTATATAGACTAGGATGATGAGTCTAGACCTATTCAACAGACTTGCCTATGATTGTACCTACCATGTCTATATGAGGTACCCACAGACCATGCCAGTGACGGAGTACCCCGACCCTAATTAAGTAATTACACTGCAACTCAACAGACACACTGTCTGTTGAGTAGTATTTGGGCATTTCCATTTTTCCTTGTAATCAATTAAGAAAAGTTAAAATTAGTCCGTTTCGTTACGCACTTTTTCAAGCCTTACAATAAAAACCGGCCAAGAGCGTGTCGGACACGCACAAGGTAGGGTTCCGTAGCCATTACAAAAAAAATCAAGTAATATTTTTCTAAGGATTTCGTATATTATGTACGGAATCATCGAAGTTTAGGTATGTTTTATACCTTAGGCTACTATTTACTCTTGAACTACAAATAATTTCCAAGCAATCTTAGCCGCTATAATTTTCCTAGTAAATTTGATATATTTACTACCATTCTGAATTTTTTCAAATTTTTCCACATAACAGTTTAGATTTTAGAGGGGGGGGGGGACGCTCGATTTTAATGAAAATTTTCACTTTAAAGTTGAATATTTAGCAAACAGATCGCTGTATAGAAAAATCATGTTAGCAACCCCGCAATGGTCTTAAAAGACCTATCCAAAGATACCCCACACTATAGGATTAGACGAGAAAAAAAATCACCCCCCCTTTACGTCTATGGGAGGTACCCTAAAAAAAAATATTTTTTTATTTTTTATTTTACCACTTTGTTGGCGTGACTGATATGTATATTCCTGCCAAATTACAGATTTCTAGTACTAACGATCTCTGAGCTTAGCCGCGGACAGACAGACAGACGGACAGACATGGCGAAACTATAAGGGTTCCTAGTTGACTACGGAACCCTAAAAAACGTAACAAATCGGACAAGTTTAACAATGTTTAACAAGAAGTGAAGAAATTGTCCGGCTTAACATTTTTTTTTATTTTAATAGCTTGAAAAAGTTCGTAACTAAACGGACTACCTAATTTTAACTCCCTATTAACAATTTCTTAATTGGTTGCAAGGAAAAATAGAAATACTCATTTATTTGATTGATTCCATTTTTAGGTTACCGGTGTACTGTATTGTATAGATGTGGGGCGTAGTAGCTCAATTACTTGATCAGAGCAATGAGTGCAGATTAGCTTCCCGTATGTGTTGCAGTCAATGCTTGCACAGCGGATAAATGTGTGAAATGACTAATTTTGTGTGTCCTTACTGCGCTCGATCAGAGACCTGAGTGGATCATGTCTCATTATATATGTGCAATTTTTTTAAATATCATTGGATAGTATTGACACCAATTTTACGTAAGTAGACCCAATTTAACCAAAACTTGTATTAAAGGTATTAGGAAACGGATACTTATGTACACAAATATAATTAACATTCGCTTTATTTATACAAATAAAAATCTGTCCCGTTCGGAGATCGGACCCAAGACTTCAAGCTTCGTAGTCAGGTGTTTTAATCAATTGGCTGTCCATTCGCCTTTTGTTCATGATTATTATAATAAGACAGTTCTATAAGGAATGTAATAGTTACCATCAACCTCGGAATGAGAGATAGTAACCGAGAAATTTGTTTATGCCATATTAAAATTGACTCGAAAGTCTCTTAAAATTTTCGTCTTAAGATTAGGTCAAAGACCACAAAAATCGGTTTTTTGCAAATGTCTCACTGTCTATGGCTTTGATAATATTTGCATGTAGCACAAAATTGTAGGGTACCTATAACATTATCTATATTTTTTTTCCGATTTTTTTTTTATACGTGCAACATAGGTATTTTGAGTTAGAGTACGGAGAGCGCGTAGAGCTAAGCGTCTTCGCATCCTTTTTATTCCTCGTCCCATGGAAATTCTGGGAAATCTGTGTTGTTTAACTCATAGAACTACCTAACTAAATGCCAAATTTGAAGTAACTAATAATTCCAGTCACAGGGATAGAGTCACTTTGAAAATATAAATCCCTTTTAATCCATGTCCCGCTGGAATTACGCAAATCCCTTCCTTTTCCCTTTCGCCGTGCTCTTTAATACAAGGAATATCTGTCTGCCAAATATCGTCTCTTGAATTGCCTTTGCCAAATTAACACTACACAAACTACACTTAAACGTCTTACTAAAACTGTAAAACCTTCGGCTGGAGCGTAATTTCTCGGGAGTTCGGAAAAAGTCTGAAACCTTGGCATTGAACTTGACATTGACCACACAATCCGCAGACTCAGCAAGAGCGAACCTCGCTGACCAGCAAACGCCGCCGCACGCACACTCTCACATCATCCACATGCACATGCACGCCTCAGTGCACGACCACACGATGCAACGATTGCACGCTCTAAAAGATTTATAGATAAATGCAGTTCCCGGTGAAAATAGATAAATGCCAGTGCTCAAGTATTTTCTGTACATTTCTATAGACGCCACCGCACAAGCTGGACATCCATCCATTGAGATAGGGCAGCCGCGGTTTTTGACAAGATGGAGCGCCGCGGGAGTGTAGTCCTGTTTTTGAGTGTCATCGTCGCAGTGACTTCGGCTGACACCTTCGGAGCCGGCATGAAGGTCCTCGGCAGGATGTACGACACTTGCGAGAAGTCACAAGAGATCGTCAAGTGCTTCAAGATCCAGGCAGCCAAGTTAGCAGACCGCGCCGCCAGGATGGAGACCCTTCCGATCGTCGAGGGGATCAGTCTCGTAAGGCGACCAGAAAGCGGCAGGGCTTTCCCTTCATCTCTACCAGAAGGCGACCTTAACTCGCTTGAATCAGATCAAGTAGATAAGTATCTCCAATTAGCTACGTCGAAGTTAATAGAGACTCATAGAGTCGTTATCTCACCGATAAGCGTTGGAAGCGATATGGGAAGATCGATGAACGAAGCCAGAAGCAAGATGAAGAAATGGATTGGTCCTATCATCGCCGGTGTGGCTATAAAGGGTGGTTTCCTTGCCATAGCTTTCCAAGCTATAGCTCTCATCGCTGGCAAAGCTCTGCTGATTGGTAAGATTGCACTACTCTTATCTGCGATCATCGGCTTGAAGAAACTGGTTTCAGGTGGCGAGGCCCATGAAAAGACTACGTACGAGATCGTGAAGCATCCGCAGGTAAGCCAGAGTCACACTTACTCCTCAGCGCATTACGGCAGTGACTTCGATACAACCGGACCTGGAGGCCACTACAGGCGAAGCGTGGAAGATGAAGCTGCAGCTCAAGATAGGGCGTATAAAGCCTACGCTAAAAAACAGTAAGACCACATCAACGGCGCGACTCTTTCACAAAATGCAACGACTCGGCTAAACACGCAAAAAATAAATAAGATTTGGCCTTTTGCGTTAGTAATAGGAAACAAAGATTATTAACAATAAATTTAATATATTTTATAGATCATGCTTATTCAAACGACACTGAGAGAACTCGTAACATTTAAGATTATTTATTCTGTATTTATTTTTTGATGTTGCAAACATCCCATGCTTAATCCAAATATTTAGCATTGATATGAAATAGTTAAAACATTATATGCATTATTATGTAAATAACTAATGTGTGTGAATATTGATGGATGTGTATTTATTTTGATGCAATAAAAAGTATTGTTTAACCAATGGCACCAAATATAAATAGGTTTAATGTTTAAATATTTTGATTGACTGTTGTTTTTTAATTTAAGACGTTAGTTAGGTTAGTCGACGGGTATTGTGCATTTCTGTTCTTAACGTTCAAGTGTCCAATTTGTATAAATAGTTAAGTTTAGATAGGTCAATTTATTCGTCTGTAGTGGTGCTGTTTATATTAATTAGTTAGTCAAACAATGTTTCATAATTATTCATTTATCGAAGTCTATCTATTTATATATTGTCGAAACATCGACAAGGTGGTTACGCGAGTACCTTTTTATATGAATATTTATTAATTATTAACAAAATAATAATTATGTACTTAATATAACACTATTAATAATGTGTATGAATTATTGTTGTAGCGTAATAGAAAGTATTTGATGATGAAAAATATTCTAAGCAAAACAACATTTTAAAATATTAAAAGGTTGAAAACGTGTACTTGTTTCATTTAGGCAATTCAGAACTTAAAATGGTCAGTTAATAAATTAATTGATATCGATCAGTGGTTTGGATTACGAATGATTTCCCTTTAAGATAGGATTCTTGAATTATGTTGAGACATATTGGAAATATTGGAATTTAGAAATCAAATTACAAAGTTAGCTATGCGTGATAAATTGATGCGCATGCTCATGGCATGTTTCACGTAAAAACAAGAAAACATTAATTGGAATCGAGTTAATATACGTTAAATAGAATAAATAGAAAAGTAACTACCGTGAGATTTAGATGTAGGTAATACGGTGTATTGCATGAATTATATAATCCGTACTGATATCATAAATGCGATGCTACTCTGTGTATCAACAGATACAAAGGTAACAACCTATTCACGTTTAACCCCGAAACCGACTTACGTAGATGAAATTTAGGCCCTTCCTATGTCCTCATAGAACAGTTTTTATCCCATAAAAATTTATTAGTTCTCGCGGAATAGCGATTAACGAATTATTCGCTGAAGTGGTCGCGAGCAACAGGTAGTACTTAATATTGTATGAATACTAATTGACTTTAGACTTACTCATTGAATTAAGTTAACTCATAAATTGGGTTACCGGGCTAAAGAAGCGCGATTTTTATGTAAAAAAGTATAATTTATTGAATCAGGCGTTACTTTGCGGAGGTCCATATTAATGAACTAAAAGTAATTGTTTTAGTTCATTAAAAAAGTATTTTAATATTTGAACTAATTAACTGTTTTTTCTAATAAAAATTGAAAAATCTTTTTCTTTTTATTAGGATACATACATACAATCACGCCTTCTTCCCAGAAAGGGTATAGGCAGAGACTATTTGTTTCCACCTGCTAACAATCCTGAATACATCTTTTGCTTCCACGACACTGGTATTTATTTAGGATATGCTGGTATTTATTCCATTTTAAAAATGTTTGACCCACTTATCATTATTATCTTCATTTATGACCTATTTTTTTTCTGTATCTTTTTTTTGCTAATGTAGGAAAGATAAGCGATTTTTTTTCTTATGCAGTGTACTGAATATTTTAATATTAAAAAGTGGTTTCCGTTTACACTGTTTATTTTCTGATGTTATTCGAGTGAAACGATTGATGATTTGTAATCTACTTATCTTATAACATAAACATCGCGAGACACATACGTAATTGGGTATACTAATTTTAAAATTTTGTGCGTAACAATCAATACTACTTTTATGGAGCTACCACTCTGTTCCCATGCATTATTTATTACAAATATTACATAAATACTAAAAAACTTTTTTCGATTTCTATAATCAATAATTAATCAATTAATTAATTAGATCTATTGTCTACTAGACCTAGATTCGCTTTCAGGAGATGTCTTTTTTTTACTATTTTCGATACATAAGCTCGGATTGTTTTTCCTTAATTTATTCTGACAGTGCAAAGCAACTAGACCTAATTTGTAATAATCAGACCATTACAATGTCTAGTCTTCCAATCCTCATTAAAATTTGACATATACTGCCATATAGTGCGTGATACAGTTTTTTTTAATACAAGTCTTTTTTTCGTTGGTAAACGTGACAGTTTAAATGGTCTGATGTTATTTGTAACAGGCAAAAAGTTGTTTCTCAGTTACGTAAAGTTGTCGCTAGGCATCATGATTAGTTGTTAACAGCTCTGCTGTCAGATTAACACAGATAAAAAAATTGACGTCAAAATGTATTAAATTAAATAATTTATTTTGCTTTAGACATGGTTACAGTTGGTTTTAAAAATAATCGCAATAATGTGCAATGGCACTTCTAACCAAATATTACCATGCGAATATTATTTTATACGAAATAGTTTTTTTATGATAAATTAATTAAAAAAATAGTTTTAAGTTATAAATAATTGGACTAAAAATAATTAATATTGTTATTAATTAGTTTTCATTGCAAGTACCCAAGAGCCCAGGCTCGAACCACGACCTTCTGTTTGTTCTGTTTTTTTCTTTCCATTACAGTCAACTGGTAAATCCTGTCACATTGCACAACTATGAAGTTTTTAAATATCGACAATGTAAATAAATAAATAAATAGATAAATAAATATTAGGGGACAATCTTACACAAATCGACCTAGTCCCAAACTAAGCAAAGCTTGTACTATGGGTACTAGACGACGACAAACATACTTATATAGATAAATAAATACTTAAATACATAGAAAACATCCATAACTCAGGAACAAATATTCGTGCTCATCACACAAATAAATGCCCCTACCGGGATTCGAACCCAGGACCTCTTGCTTCGTAGGCAGGGTCACTACCAACTAGGCTAAAGCGGTCGTTTAATGTGAAACATACGAGTAGGAAAAAAATGTTATGCTTACTTGTTGGGTGTGGCAGAATAGGCCGCAAATTATTTTGACACCAAAATGCCAAAATGGCAAAAACGGAATTTATAGTTTCATCATTCTGTCTTTCCGACCGTCCGTCCGAAAAAAACAATTACGACTATTACGGCTACTTTTGCCTGAGATTTATTAGTAGTTTGAGAGTAAATAGCAGTCTGACCTATAAAATTATACCTACTTGAGAAGTTCCGTACAAATTACGAAATACTTAATAATAATAATAATAATAAATAAATATCATGGGAAAATTCACACCAATTGACCTAGTCCCAAAGTAAGCTTAGCAAAGCTTGTGTTATGGGTACTAAGCAACGGATAAACATACTTATATAGATAAATAAATACTTAAATACATAGAAAACATCCATAACTCAGGAGCAAATATTCGTGCTCATCACACAAATAAATGCCCTTACCGGGATTTGAACCCAGGACCTCTTGCTTCGTAGGCAGGGTCACTACCAACTAGGCTAAAGCGGTCGTTACTTAGAATATTTTTTGTTGAATACAGATAGTACTCATCGTAACGGCTCCAGAACCCTATCCGAGAAGTGTTCGACAAGCTCTTGGCCGGTTTTACTTTTCTAGTTTTCCTTTGTTACTACTACTACTATCCCAAGAATAGTTTATTCGCTCAGAGTCGGAAGGGCCCGGCTGAAAACCAGCGCCGAGCCCTCGCGGTGTGCCGTGCGGGTTCGGCTATTGCTGAGCCGGTTCCTTTTGCCACAATATGCTTTGTTGTCATGTATTTTGCTTTCACACTGTTTTTGCTTGTACAATCGGCCCAGACGCCGGCTTGGCACCTTAAAGGCCTAGTTTGCGTGCAGTGACTGGACATCTGTCCATACCAATCCATATCAATGAACTTCAACGGCTGCAAGCAAATTTGTTTTGAAACTGGTTTGCGGCGTTTGGGACTCAATTAATTAATTGATATAGTAGGTTAGGATATTTTGAGCTTTGTTATCTGTGCTTTCTTTGTACTACTTTGTGGCAATAAATGATTTGATTTGATTTTGATTTTGTTTCACATTGTCAATATTTAGAGACTTCGTAGTTGCGCATTGTCAGAATTTAATCATAACGGCTTCATTTCTGCATGTCTTCGCTCCACAGCTCAATAGAAGCACATCCTTACTATCCATGTTAGGCTTATTTCCTCGTACAGACTTCCGATTATAGAAATAACGCACGTCATTTCAATTTAATGTTCGCACGCTAGTTTTCTACACGGAAAATATTAAATTGTCGTGCGTTCATACGAAACGAGCTAATTTGCTGATTATAACGTACTTTGCTTCTTCTATAGATATATTTTTTAACTTGAAAGAGCAATTTGTGTTTTTTTTTTATAAAAAAACTACTGAATTCTTACTTACTACCTAGACTTTACTTTGTTTTATCAATCTTCTGTACAGCTTGGCTAATATTATGATGATAATGATGAATTGACTTATTGAATCACAGCTCAAGCCCTTTCTTAGAGGATGCATGTGCCCAGTAGTAGTGGGGCGTATGTAGAACAGGAATTATGATGATGACTGCTATTAATTGACCACCTCACGTACGGTAATTCAATTGAACAATATAAAAACTAATACGTTAGACTCACAAGTTGTAGTAATTGTAGTCTTAGATTCAAAACATAACATTAAACTTAATCCAGGAAAAAAAACAGAATAAGTATCAGCCAAAAACCGTAAATTGCTGGACAAAGGCTTCCCCTAAAGAATCCCACAACGATCGGCCCTGAGCTGCCCACATCTAAATGGTTACTACAACCTTTATCAGGTCGTCGGTTCATCTTGTTGGGGTCCTTCTCACGCCACGAGTTCCCATTCGTGGTCGCACCTTAGAATCTTACTGCCCACTGACCGTCGGCTCTACGATCAATGTGCCCTGCCACTGCCACTGAGGTCTGTTAACTCTCCGAGTCTCCGGTCTCTCTCTTATGTCAGTCTCTTTGGTTCTCTTGCGGATCTCATTTCTTAACAATACAGTTAACCTATTTATATGCAAATACTTCTACCTTATAAGTGCTATAAAATCCGCTGCCCCAAGGTGTTCTCTCCGGTCTCTCTCTTATGTTAGTTTCTTTGGTTCTTCGGCGGATCTAATTTCTTAACAATACAGTAAACCTATTTATATGCAAATACTTCTTTCAACATAAATGAACGTTATAAGTGCTATAAATCCGCTGCCCCTAGATGCGTGATTAAATTCAAACACAAAGAAATCAGAGCAAAACCACCGCTACCTAACAGGATCACTATCAATACAGACTAGCTGTCCAGCATAACACAGAATCTTTACATGAGTGTTAACACACTTGAGACATTTCCGATTAAAACCCAGAAAGACGCTAGAGAAGGCATTTTAATTTTAAAAATGTGCAATTAACTCTTTTTTTTAAATGAAGAAATTTTGGAGTCGTACTCGGAACCAAGAGTTTGATTTTGATGATAAAAAATATCCTTAACTTTCCATACAATTTTTGTAGTCGTTTCGTGACGAACCATGTAAACTATATGAAAGAAAGTCACAGAACTAACTCAAAAATAAGGACACTTTTTTTCTTAGTGAAAATTAATAGTGTTCGTGATTCTAGGTAAGAATACCCAAAAATTTACTCATTAACAAAAAGTGAAACTGCACTGAAAATGCCCTGGAACGTCTGCAAACCAAATAGTTAAAGCATTTAGATTATTCAATGAACAAAGCAATTAAGTACTATAAAGAAAGCTTAGAATCTCCTAATTGTCACGCAAAATCGTATCGAAGCAAAGCACGAAGATATAGCACGCGATACAGAGTAACAAGTAAGCGTGTGTGAAAAAAAAGATGAAAGTCGAGCGAAATATGTCTGAGATGTGGTGGTGGTCGATTATAAGTTTAATGTGGAGCTCGTACGTAGTAGACATTTTGCGGTATTGAGATGTGTGTATACGAAATTTCAACGGAGAACGATGTATTGCAAAGTTCATTTTGAATTTTTCATGTACATTTATTGGCTCGTTATTGTTTTTTTTTGTGTAGATAAGTGCTTATTTGTTGTTCGTATTATACATAACATATATTTTGTTTGGAAACGTGTCAAAAAACATAAAGTTTAAAAATAATTAATGGACGAAATCGCGTAATCTACAGATTAATTAGGTTAAGTTTATTTTATAAAAGTACTGTAAGTTGAGAATTTCTAAAAAAATTGCATTAAGCATATCAAATGACCATTGTCTTTTATCCATTATTCTTTTCAAACTGGATGTAATTTGATGCGTACACATATTGTATATAGTAAGTACTATATATAGTACCTACGACAATACGTGTACCTACACAATATTGTGTCTACAATAGGTGTACGCATCAAAATATAAAATAAAATAAAATAACCTATTATAAAATATATTTTATAATAGGTTTATTTCTATGAGTTTATGTACCTACGTTAGTAGGTACTAACCATATTTCTGAATTTTTGACTTACTCTCTGTTGGTCTCTAACGGAATGCTCTTCTCTTCACTCACAGGTGGACTGGTAGAGATTCCTTTAGTTAAAGTGATAGTTTCGCGTTTGTCATGTATCTAGGCGGTTGTTAATGTTTTTTTTGTTTGTAAATAAAAGGTTGCTGAAATATATTAATTTGTGGTACCATACCATGAACTTTACGACGAAGGAAAATATCGTGTGAAAACCTGTACACACCTGTAAAAAGTTCCATGGGAAGATCCCAATTCAAACTGGGGCCACGTGGGAACTACGGGCGAAGCCCTATCGTTCTGAGAAGAAGCCTGTGCCCTGCGTTGGGATGTATATAAGGCGTGATGATGGGCCACCCGTTGTAAAAGTTGAAGTGGTAGTAGAAATATCTATATTTATTAACGGATCACGCGACATTTTATTGTTTTACGCAACAATGCAATATAAGTCTGCACGGTTTATTCAAATTAGAATCGATGAAAATTAGCCGTAGCGTCAACTTTTAAACTATGATCCCGAGCGAGTATTGCCATTATTACCATTAATTCTCTTGTAATTTATTATTCGTAAGTATAACAAGTTCTTGTCAAAATATGACTAATTGATTTAAACGTTACTTAAGTACGTAATAGTCCCAAAACTAAAATTGCTTTAACTACCTTTTTCGCACCCCAAAGAAAATGTAGAGCACGTGTCATGAAGATCCAAACGACACTTAAAGAAATTCGCTTTCACCCCATTTCATCGGAAACGCATCCTCATACCGACTCATGCGCAGTTTCAAGGTATTTGGAGCGTGTAATCGTAGCACAATACAGGATGTTCTAAACCGGGACATGTGAACATCTGCTATAAGAAATTGAATGATTGAATGTTGGAATAATTTTATTATGATCGTATGTAAATGATCTGAGAAAATGGTACAATTACAATGACAATTAAAACAGATAATTGATGACAATTGTGTGACAGTGACGATAACAATGAGAACATTTTGGAAAACTCAATCAATGTGACTAGAAGACTAACACACATGCATTTTAAAAAGAAGACATTAATAGAAGAAGTATTAAAGACAATAATAAATAAAATAAAGTTCTGACATGGTTTCACATTTTCAACATAATTAAGCAAAATTTAAGATTAGGATCTGAACTAATTCTACTTCCAATCTTAAAGGACTCGACATGAATTACTTAACATTTAAAATAAAATACTTGATGTATTAAAAAGTAAAATATAAAAAAACTATAATTTACCACGATTCAGCCTTAACAAAAACTATTTCTAATAATATATAATATCTTATCCTACATTAATGGGCGTCCAGGCAAAGTTTCTTGCGTTTCTAATTTTGGTTACTTCTCTTTCTGGATTATCATCTTTTTTGGTAATGAATAGACGTTCTAACCTATCTTTAAGTTCATCAGGTGTGATAGGTGATGCTGTAGTCTGCTCTGCTGATTTTTCTCTATAATAGTATTCCGAATGATGAGGATGTCTGTGGTAATAACCTGAAATTGTTGAAAATTTCATAAAAGATATTTGCATCAGATTTTATTATTATGTTGTTATGCTTTTAAATGCTATTTACAATCTAACATTTTTTCAGACACCGAATGTAGCTAAGTATATTGAAAAAAGTATCAACTGTTAGTTTTATTTTGTTATTTAAATTTTGGAACAGCTTAATTTCTCGGATTGTTGTTAGTAATTTAATCTGGCTATTAAACTTCGAACCCGAAAAAGGGAACTATTTTGACATAACTGCAAAAACTCACAGTATTCGTGCCATTGAAGATATTCAAAATTTAGGTCAAAGGAGACGTAGATGGTTTTAGAATAGTGCATCGGCATGAGGTCAATGAACCTGTGATTGAAAGTTTAAGCATAATTTGGAACAAAGACCGAACGAACAAAATCTTTTGGAAAAGCTGTAGATTGTCCTATTTGTAAGAAATGGTTAATCATACTGACCACCTGATCCTCCCGACCCGTGATGACTATGGCCATATCCAGGACTATCATACGCTGTGTAAGATGATAAAGGTGTGCCTCCATAATCTCCATAGGATCCTTGGCTTCCAAAACCAGAGCCACCACTAAATACTGACACGGCTAACAGAGCAACTTTAGCCAGCAGAAAGGCCTTTTTGCTGGCTATCAGGACTAAACCAAGTAACAAAGGTAACAAAGTCGACAGCTGGAATTTAAATCCAAGAAGAAATGGAACCAGCAAATTTCGAGCCAGCAAACGACCTGAAAAAAAATAGGGTATTAAACATTGAGTTGACATGTTATTTGATCTTTCAAATACTCATTAAATTAAAAACAAATCAAATTCTATTGGTCGCGTAACGCTTGTATCTTATGATTAATAAATCCCTTATTTTGCTTTAAACATATTTCATTCAAAAACCACCCGAAAAATACAAAACATACCTAGCTACAGTACAGTATTTTACTATTCAAAATTGTAGAGGATCACCATAACTTTAAGATGTGTTGTATCTGAGACCTTGTAGAAGTTTAAAACAATTTGGAAAGATGGCGCTGTGAAGTGAAGTTCATGGCCATTGCCGCCGCCTTGGAAAGGAAAGGTGGTACTAGTTTCTTTAGTTTCAAGCGTTTGGTATAGATGGCATAATACGCCATCTTGTTTTGATTTGACTAAGAACTATTTATACATTAATTTATGCATTCTTTGCAAATATTTGGACTTGTAAGCAATAGAAAACTAAAAATAATTATCTTTATTTAATTAATATTTAGATACATACATTTAGAATACCAAGTTTATTGGTGAGAAATTGCAAAAATACAATCTACACCAAAACAAGGAGGCCAAAGCTTACCAGTGGACATTTCCCCGTGTTGCTGCTGATGATACGATCGATCTTTAATCCTAGGATCCATCACAAACTCGAGCATCCCATTCGCTAAGGTTGGACCAATCCTCATCACCAGTCCAGGGTATAATCCACTGAGGTCCCAGTGAAGAGATCTTTTTGAAATTAGGTTACTAGCATCTTCCATCATTGATCTATAACAAAACAAGAATAGAGTTGATAGAAAATCTTCGGTAATTTTTTGTTCCAAGCTATTAAAACTAACTAATTCAAAATTGTTTTCTTTAATCTTCTTATTTTAGTTTATTTGTAACCAGTGTATACTTAAAGGCAATATTATTATATAACTCAAATCTGTGTTGAAAATGTAAAATTAAGTACCGAAAATCCATAGGATCCTTGTCAAGGAAGCTCCCAAAATGTCTCGGTGTTTTTTCATCTCTCACAAAAGATACTCCGTTCGCCAAACTAAAGGTTTCCGCTTCGTCATACTTATTCAAGTTATTCAACACTTCTTTGCCAAAACAGACTCCAACTTCAGAACTCCTTTGTACACTGACACAATCGTTTAGTTCTGAATGTTCTACGTTATTCTCTTTTAATTCTTCACCTTCTTGCAACTGTATTGGAATAACTTCAATAACTAATAATGATACTAAAACAAAAACAAACTGAAAAGGCAACGAGGAGGACATTTTGATGAAAACAAAACTACATTTCAAAATTGCACTTTTTTTGCGAACACCACCGTTAAGAATGGGTCGAATGTTACGTATAACGAAATTGTAACAAACCACAGTATTCTTATAGACTTTCCTTGTTATGTCTCGATGAACTTTGCCATTGTTGAGGCCTCCGTCACGGGCGCTTCCCACGTTGGACCGACAATGGGGTGAAAATTCGAGTACAATTTGAAATATATCTGTGAGAGCGATCTACATACATGTATTTTCCTTACATCATGTTTGTAATTGACGTAATTTTTTTGAGAACGTGGAAACCATATGATTGACTGTGAAGGCAATAAGTGGTGCTGTTTCTTTATATCTATGACAGCTGCTAACAATAACAAAAACAAAACCACTACAAATTTAAAAATAGATTTCATAACATTGATTATGTTGCATGATACGCTCTAAATTTTTGATTGATAATCAGAATTCCAAATTCGTAAACTTTGTTTTTGTGTGGGTATACCTATCTACCTATTATACAAACAAAAGTAACATGGTTACAGGACGAAAAGACTTAGGTACTACCTACGATTTAATTAAGTTAATAGAACATGTGAAATCAAAGTGTCTGTTGCACAGAAAAACTGTAGAAAAATTATTTTGCTGTTCATTATTTTTGCTACAGGTAGCAACAAAACAACAACATAAAGCATCAAATAGCTTCAAGTAAGTGCCATTTAATTTCTTTATAACAAGCCAAATCACCCATAAAATACGAACAATCGTCATTAAAAGTCATCTTTCCAGAGCCTCTGACCTCCTCATTGTCTTACAACCTGTTGTAACTTTATCATGCCGTAACAGCACAATGTGTCAATTCGTTAATTCTTATTAGCTTCCTTAACTCAAGTGCATAGGGTCTACTTTTGTACGTTTCGATTTGGCTGATCAGTCTTATTGTATTTTTAAGTTACGAAGGAGTGAAAGTATATTTTTTTCTTATGCGTCCGGCTCGCTCAGTAAAAGTTTTGTTTGACTGACGTAATAGTTCCTCGATTTACAATGACATTCATGCTGTACTGTTTTCACATTACGTTTTGAAAACGTAAAGTTCATGTAACCGATAATGTGTTCCAATAAGAGATAGAGTATTGTTCTAAAGTCTTTAAATTTTTAGACGAAGTTTTAACAGTTCATCTGCAAAATGTAGAAGTTGTGGATGTAGGTTAGCCTTAATTAGATAGGTATACTGTAATTAAGGCGAATTTCTAATTCCATTAAGTAACTTAATCATGTCATTGAACGCACAAGATGATAATATTAAGTAATTACGTGGTAATTACAACACTTGATCGCTATCAAAAAAGCATAATAGTAGTGTCCTAGTAGAGTAGTAAAATTAAATGCCCTTTGTAAAATACCATATTTAAAGCAAAGTGTACTTTGTATTTCTTTAAGTTAAACAACAGAACTAAGTTTTTTACTTACATAAAAACTAAATCCCGGTATTTCTCCCAGTTTTGATTTGATCAAATTAAATTTTGTAATTATAATTCTGCTAACTAATACAGTAAAGTAATCGTTTTTGTGGCAGTTAACTTTTAGGTTATTTTATTGTGTAACGCACATGGAATCACCGTTTTCACTATTTCTGTCTGTCATACGGTATAGCGTGAGGGGAGAGAGAGATAGTGAATGTGATTGCGAGTGCCCACGCGTAAGACAATACGGCCTGTGATTGCAGCATTAGCTTCGTCATCTTTTTCATTTTATTAGCTTTCTACGTATTATTTTATAGTTTGTGACGAATTATGCATAGCATTCAGTCATATTAAATCATTGATAGGCAAATGCTTTCGCCATTGTAGCTCGAGGACCGTTGACTTTCTGCATCTCACGAGTTTTATGTAACTATCCCCTCCACACACTCTCCCGGTCATGAGGTAAAATAAAACAACAGGTCAAAAACGAAAAAAACGAATGTCCAACGCCTTATAACTATTAATCTAAGATACAAAATCGAAAAGTGCTAGTAAGATCAGTGATAATTGCAAGTTTGTCGGTCAAGACCACATCGTCGGTTCGTTTAAAACAACTTAATTCTTTCGAACCTGAACTTATGTAGAGACCGTATTGTGTTTAACATAAGCTACAATTTTCCACTGTCATGTGATTTCGTAACTGTAATTTTAAAGTGGTCGGGCGTTACTCTTTCGCCAAATTGTTTTTGCCGTCGCGCGATGACTAAAATGGCGTTATTACTGGGTGTTATACGGCTTCGGATAGCGGTTTTGTAGTTGTTCAAATGAAAATGTATGTTTGCAGTCATGTACAGTACTTTAAAGGAAAAGCAGCGGATGTAAACCGGACGCAGGACAGCGCAGGCGCACCGTGTGAAGAGAAATCTCTTTATTTAATTTTTCTCTTCGTAGGATGTCGTGGGTGGCTGACACAAATATTTCTTGATGATGTAAAGCGTATCGTAATAAGTTTTTAGGTACACTTTCGATGACATGTTGGTACAGGAAATGGGTTATGCTAGATTCTGATATTGATTAAACATTTGCTTTTAAGAAAGTTTTGTGAATCTAATAGATGTAGGTATTTGTTATGTAATTAGGTGCAATTTACATTTTCTGTTTAAAAATTACTTAAATTTTTCACTATTCCATCGATATCTCGTAATTTATTCATGCATTTGTTTGCTGCTTTTTTTCAAATTGTTTGACAGTTTATTTTTCGGATTGAATTCCGCTGAAAATAAATTACTGCATCTGGTTTCATGGATTTGATACTTAACTAAACATCCTATCCGGTACCCCGAACTTACAACAGGATAGCCAATAATATACCCGGTCGGGGCAGATTTGTCATGCGATCAAAAGACAGATAAAAAAAGGAAAAAGTATATTTTTACGGAACGGTATAAACAAAACCCTACAGAAGAAGGTATCCTTTAGTCATGGAATTATGAAACATGACAAAAACCTTTCAGTTGCCCTCAACTGCCTGCCTGATAATATAAATAATAATAATAATAATATGACAAACTAAATACAAACTGAAATATAGATGCACAGAAAAAACCCCAGAAAAAAGACCAATGCTGGGAATCGAACCCAGGTCCTCAGCGTTCCGTGCTGCGTGCTTACCCCTACACCATCACTGGTCTAGAAGTTAGCGACGAATCTTTCCCATACATCGTACACTTCAGTCTGTTATAATCACATTAGGCAGTGATAAAGCGCATCTATGTTAATGCCCTCTACCGAGAGACTTCAACACTCCTTCGGAGCTACCCGCTCACCTGGACCAAGAGATAGGCCAACTTTTACAAGTTAAGTATGAAGTATCTTTTTCTATTTTTTATTTTTATTTTCTTCAACTTCATTTTTTATTACTTTTAAGAAGAAAATAAAAAAATAAAAAATAGAAAAAGATACTTCATACTTAACTTATAATAATATGAGTAAAGGAAAGGTCAGTACTCTACAAAACTTTACCTTGTTTTTCATAGAATAAATGTGCTCTGAAGTATAAACTTATTTTTTTTGCTGGATATTAAACTTGTACGAAAACCTAAGGCGCCATTGCAACAAGTTGCAATTTGACCTGTATTTTTAATAAGGTATTAACGTCAATTGAAAGACAATAAAATACATTATACATGTACAGTAGTATAATGTATTTTTGTATGACGACCGGATAGCCTACATAGATGTTAGAGAACCTGACTACGAAGCTTGAGGTCCCGGGTTTGATTCCCGGTCGGGGCAGATATTTGTGTGCAAAATACGAATGTTTGTGCTCGAGTCTTGGATGTTTAATATCTATTTAAGTATGTGTTCATCTATATAAGTATGTTTATCCGTTGTCTAGTACCCATAGTACAAGCTTTGCTTAGTTTGGGTCTAGGTCATTTGGTGTCAATTGTCCCACGATTTATTTATTTACTACTGGTCTTTGCCCGCGCGTAAATCATTAATTTTATTAGATCAAAGCAAGGATGATATAGATTGGATTAGCAGTCGCCATAGTACAGATCGGCCGCGGAAAAATAGTTCAATTTATTAAATCTAGATGGCGCTGCCATATAGCCAGAGGGTTTGAAAGCAAAACAATAAGACTACAGATGTTTCATATTACTACAAATGTATTATTTTTCAAAAATATTGCATAATAATACATTTGTAAATAATATGAAATATCTGTAGTCTTATTGTTTTGCTTTCAAACCCTCTGGCTATATGTCAGCGCCATCTAGATTTAATAAATCGAACTATTTTTCCGCGGCCGATCTGTACTATGGCGACTGCTAATCCAGTCTATATCATCCTTGGATCAAAGTTATATCGAAATACTTTGGATTAAGAAAAAACTTGTAGGAATTTCCAAAACATACAACGTGGTTTTTATTACCGTTGCATAAAAAACACACGTGTTAATTTTCATGTGCTAAACCTAGCAGTTAAAATTTTGGAGATTTTATTTTTATCTTTAGGAGCCTATGTGTTATTCCAAAAGGTCAGGTATACACCAAGTTTAATCTAAAGCTATTTTAGCGTGAAGATTTAACAAACGCACACACACACACACACACACATACACACGTATGCACACACGCACGTATGTATAGTATATATATATATATATATATGTACTCACAAACATAGTAAGATAATTATAATTAATATGCTCAAAATAATGGATAAAATATGGTCATAATCTCATTATGCGTTTTAAAACACGGACATATTATTAGGTTTATTGGTAGGTACTATGAATATTATGTGACAAGCTTTTAATACACTACACAAAATCATGAAAATACTAATTATTAAAGATAAAATGGTACATGTCACATTTCTACTAGTAACTCTTCTATTCTACAGAGTAACAATGTTCAGCCTTCTGTTGGTTTCAGTTTTTCAAATCAAAAGTACTGGGTACTTTGTTTTGCTTATTTTTTGTAGTAAAATTTAATAAAAGCTTGTTATTAAAATAATATGCATTTCTGACCCGTCCCGCTACAAGGCACAGGTCTCCTCTCAGGGTGAGAGGGATTGGGCCCTTGTTCCCACGCGGGCTCAGTGCGGATTGGGAATTTTGCACACACCAAAAGAAAATTAAATAAAGTAAATAAAGTTGTTTTGTTCACTTTAAACATGACACACGTATGCACACACGCACGTATGTATACTCACAAACATAGTAAGATAATTATAATTAATATAGTAATATTCAGTGCACGTTTGGCAGCCGCCGTGACGTGCGACTCCGAGAGGAAGGGCTACGGATTAGCCCGAAACATGTCGAGTTAAACTCGTTTTAAGACGTGAGTGATCCGTTTATTTTCACTATGTTGTTTTGTTCAGATGAAAGTAACTGAGTCCAGATTTTTTTCTCTGGTACGCTCAACATCAATAGTGCTGACTGCTAAACGCATCAGTACTTAGGTACTTACTCACAGTAATCAATTAAATTAGAACAATTTTTATAAAAATATTTATTTTTTGAGCATTTATAATAAGGAATCAAATAAATGTCTCTAAATATCACTAACATAGTATAAAACAAAGTCGCTTCCCGTCTGTCTGCCCCTATGTAGGTACGCTTAGATCTTTAAAACTACGCGACAGATTTTGATGCGGTTTTTTTAATAGATAGAGTCGTTCAAGAGGAAGGTTTATATGTATAATACATGCATAATTGCACCCGTGCGAAGCCGGCGGGTCACTAGTTTAACCATATAGGTGTATCGAACTTTTAGCTCGTATATCATGTACAGTCAAGTGTAAAAATATGGGTGCACGCAACTTGCTAATAAATATGTCCCATAGCTCTTATGTCGTCGAATTAAGGTATTGGTACATAATTATGAGAGGATGAAATCGATACTTATTTTTGCACTTGACCCTACCTATATTTTTATAGTTAGGTATATTGGTGCAGTTTTTATTTATTTTGTTTCCTTTTTTTTTAGTCATGTATGAAAAATGTATTTCTCTGATTAAAACTATCTGTCTGAAATCGATTAAAAAAAAGAATTTTATACAAATAAATAATTAAATACGTAATAAAAAAAATATATATATATTTTTCTTGTTTTTTTTTTGTGTTTAGCTAACTTTTAAACATTATTTTATCTACTTTTCCATCGGCGGCGTTAATTCAAGCTCATGGCCAGATGGCCAGACAAGCCGCGGCAGGAGATTCAAGATACAAAGTTAAATCAACTCTTATCTGAAACGTTTAACCTAAGATCCCACTGTTTAGTTCTGCTCCTCTCTGTTATTTTACCGAAATTACCTAGTCGTTAGAGAACCTGACTACGAAGCTTGAGGTCCCGGGTTCGATTCCCGTGTCGGGGCAGATATTTGTATGAAAAATACGAATGTTTGTTCTCGGGTCTTGGGTGTTTAATATGTATTTAAGTATGTATCTATCTATATAAGTATGTTTATCCCTTGCTTAGTACCCATAACAAAAGCGTTGCTTGGCTTACTTTGGGACTAGGTCAATTGGTGTGAATTGTCCCGTGATATTTGTTTATTTATTTATTTTAAATGAGACTTAAAAGGTTTCACTTGGATTTATACAATGAATGATTGTCTGAAAAAATCATTTGGAAGTATCTTTTTTGAGCCATAAAAAAGTTGCTTCTTCTCAATAAGCTGCAACCTGAATTTGTTACGATAGACAGAGAGGTGAAACCTTTCTTTCCAGTTATTTAGACCCATCCCTTTTTATGACAATTCAATTATTTTCCAAAAAAATCATAAATTATCATGGTAAAAATACTTACTGGAAGGTCTACGATCCTAAGTGTCATCATCATCATCAATGACGAAAGACAAAGACCAGGGCCGGATTTAGAGGTCTGGCGGTCTCGGGGCATAATTGGAGTGGAGGCCCCCTGTCTACAAATTATTTTCCACATATCCAAATAATAAAAAAACCGTAATGGCCTAGTGGTTTGACCTATGGTCTCTCAATGGAACTACAGCCCAAGCTTTCTCTTTCTGAGAGGAGGCCTGTGCCCAACAATTGGACTTATATAGACTGGGATGATGATGATCTAAATAATTACTCCTCCGAATTTGTCAATTTTTATTTCGAAGTTTTTACTGGTGGGTGTGTTGCCCCGGTTGGCCTCCCCTAAATCCGGCCCTGACAAAGACGTCCACTGTTAAACAAAGGCTTCTCCCTAACGCCACAATGAACGACAACTTGCTTTCTGCGTCCAGATGGTCGCAACTTTCGCGATGTCGTCAGTTCACCTGGTAGGAAGCCTTTCATTACGTCTTCCTATGTGTGGTCACCTCTTGGGAACCTTTATCCCCCAACCGGTTATCTGTTCTTCAAACGATCGCACTCCCAAAACAACAGCGTACCAACTCGGAATTACTACTTGTATCATTTTAATTGAGACCATCCCGAAATTTAAAGAAGTCTAAGTTTAAAGGCTGTCATCTCAACATTAAACCCGCCGACATTCAGGTATGCTCTCAGGATGAGAGGGGTTGGGCCGAAATTATACAGACGGGTCAAGTTGAGACCTGACATACGCAACAGAGAAAAACGTCTTTAATGGAGCCTGTGATGTGGTTAGGCGTGTACTTACTCTCTATCATTAGGTTAATCATCGTAGTAGCACCCTCGTGCATATGTGACCCGTTTAAAGACGAGGACGTCTGGCACATTGTTTGTGAATGCCCCCGCTTTGACACACAAAGGTTCGAGCTAGAGCAAAAAACCGGAGTCAAGGTAACTCAAGATAGCTCGACCTGGAGTGATTTGCTTGGATCGGCAAAGAACAGAGACCACACTGAAGAGTTCCTGGAAAGAGTGGTTCGCGTGGCATGTCTTCGAAATAAGTACCACACACACACACACACACACACACACACACACACACACACACACACACACACACACACACACACACACACACACACACACACACACGCACACACACACACACACACACACACACTAACACACACACGCACACACAAACACACACATTCAATATTCCCTCCTTATAAAACCATTCTCTTTTCGCTTCCCCTGGACCTAGACACTGTTTGCAGTATATATAAAAAAAAATTCAAACCTTTTTTTAGTCATTGGATTGTATAGTAGTTTCTGTATAATAGTGGTTAGTGTATAATTAGATCTAAGAATTCCTGACATATGCATCTCCCGCCCATACGACAGGTGAGCTCCGGACGGAGGACGCACCCAGTAGTTTCGGTGGGGAACTCGTGGGAGCAACGGCTGAAGCCTAAACAGAGAATCGAGACTAACAGTTTCTTCTCTGGCCCTTCAGCATTGGCTGGGGTATGGATCCGCTGGGCTCCACATGACCCTTGTGAGACACTGGGGCGTCCAGCCGTCCGGGGGACACTCCTCGTCCCTCCGAATTATTATAGCAGGAAAACTATCGATGGAAGCGGTAACGAAAAGAGGGTAGCGCTAGGAGACAAGCGCAAAAAAACACACAGCATGCCAAAAAACCATCAGGCATAAAGGGTAGCCCCACCCAAAAGATGGCATCCAAAGCCACACAATGGGCCCAAAAGATCTCCGACCCACCCTTCCATCGAAAGGCAAAAGAAAGGAAGCCCGTAGTTATAGATAAATGCATATGACAGGAAATCCCACCAACCCAACCAATAGCTCTAAGTAATTGTACAGAAACGGGCGAGGGTCGGTCAAGGAATAAACCAACGGGTAAAAACATAAAAGACCGACCTAAGCACCCCCCAGTGCCCAGCGGGAGAATGCATGCTCCTCTCCCGGCCTTCCAGCAAATGGCTGAGGCAGGACACTGTGGGTAGATTAAATCCCCTCCCTACCCCTCCCCTCCTCAAAATATAAAGCACACGTTTTTTGTATTAATATGCAATAGAGAAGGGGACTTGTGACCGGGTTTTTTAGTCCGTGCAAGTCGGACACTGTCTGGGCCCTCCATTCCCAGTTCGTCCGAAGGGATTTTTCCCGAGCACAAGTCACTCTTCCTACCCTAAAGTAAAAAATAGCAAAGACTTTGCGTCTTTGGCCCCTCTGGCGACTCATTAAAAAAAAAATCATCGTAGTTTTCTGTCACTAAGCATAATAATGATTTGTGTCTTATATTTTACAGCCACTATTAAATTTCTTTAAAAGTGTGCGCAGGTTTTATGTACGAAATTACATTTGAAATTTACCATAAGCAAACGGTGACGGAAAAGTGTGAAGTGAAGTTGCCAATCTGCACTGGGCCTGCGTGGGAACTACGGTCCAAGCTGTCTAATTCTTAGAGGAGGTCTGTGCCCTGCAATGGGACATATATAAGCTGGGATGATGATGATTATAATGGTGTACAGGATTGGTCATGATGTTTTCCTTCACTGTAAAATTGTCCGGGCTCATACGCGCGAGCTTCTGCTTGTTTCCATAGATTAAACCAGTAAGCTACTATAACTCAAACATCAATAACTATATAAATAAAAAATTTAAAAACCTTAAACGCAATTAGTTCACATAATATGTATATGTTTGAAAATAAAGTAAATGCCCATTATGCGTCTAAGATCTCTTCCGCAGATACCAAAAGAGCTAATAACTTTGAAACGGCTGAACCAATTTTGATAAAACATATCTAAGAACTATGGCCAAGAAACCTGCTTTCAAATGAAAAAAACCGCATCTAAATCGGGTCACCCGTTTAAGAGCTATGATGCCACAAACACAAACACCTCTTTCTGTGTCCCCGCGGGGGTTAAAAAATAGAAATAACAGATAGGCGCAGAAAAGCACGGTGGGATCTCACACTAATATCCGAATGAGAAAGTGCAATTATCTCAAAGTGGTTGAGGATGTGTTTATTGCCGGATTGGTACCACTAATGGTTAGGTAACTAGCAGGTGGGACTAGTTTCGGTCAGGTGTTTCGAAAATGATGTAAGTGTACCCAATCGTGTAATTCGCATGAATGGGTCTGTGTTTTAGTTTAGTGAACTAAATACAGGATCTGAAGCGTTGAAGACGTAACTGAGTGAAATTGTCCAGTTATTAGCAATTAGTATAAGTAGACAGGTTATTGAGTCACTGTGCCTTTCCACCAGAGATATGCTATGCAGCTATGCTGCGAAGATGTGAAAGCTATGCTACGAAACTTCGTGACCGTTTCCACCAATGCTTAGCTATGTAGCTGTGCGAAGAAGATGCGCAGCTAGAGCTATGCGATGATTATCGACAGGGCGCGCGGAGCGGCAGCGCGGTGAGGGGGGAGAGACGCTTGCACCGCGACCGCGACCCTTCATAGCACGCATCCATAGCACGCATCCAGGGCACGCATATTTCCATATAAAAATCTTAGCTTAGTTGAGCCCGTTTCCACCAGTGCTATGCTATGTGGACCAATGAACATGATTGGTGGGTATCAGACACATCCATAGAAACGTAGCGTAGCACATCTCTGCTGGAAAGGCACGCTAATGAAGGTCTCTGTGACAGACTAGATGCCGCTAGTAACGTGAGATACGTTTGACAACTGACTTTGTCATGTTTTGTATTCATCATCCTATCCTATATACGTCCCACTGCAGGGCACAGGCCTCCTCTCACAATAAGAGGACTTTGGCCGAAGTTTCCATGCGGGTCCAGTGCGGATCGGGAGCTTCACATACACAATTGAATTTCTTCTCAGATGTATGCAGGTTCCCTCACGATGTCTTCCTTCACCGTAAAGCTCATGGTAAATTACAAATGTAATTTTGCACATAAATTCCGAAAAGCTCAGAGGTGCGAGCCCGGATTCGAACCCACGATCCTCTGCTAGAGATACCAAGGTCAAACCACTGGGCCACCACGGCTTTGGGATTGGTATAGTTATAATAATATAACTATACGGAGTAGCGGGGAACAGCTAGTTCAGTTTTAAAAACTGAACTAGCTGTTCCCCGCGACTCCATCGGCAAAAAATCCGTTTATCGTTATGCCGCAGGAGCTATACAATTTTACGGGATAAAAATTATCCTAAGTATATCTTTTACCGGGATTCTATCATCATCATCATCATCATTATTATCCTAGCCTATATACGTCCCACTGCAGGGCACAGCCAAAAACAAAAGGCTTGAGGGCTTGGGCCGAAGTTCCCACGCGGGCCAAGTGCGGATTGGAAACTTCACACACACCATTTAATTCCTTCGCAGATGTATGCAGGTTTTAAACTATCGCTATAACAAATTTCATGTAAATCGATTCAGCGGTTTAAGCTTGAAAAGGATACAGATAGAAAGATACTTTAGCATTTATAATATTGGTATGGATTCGAATCTGCAAAAGATAACACTACTATCTTAATTAAGTATGTTTTGCAATTGAGATTCTAATATTAAGCGGCAGAACAAGCGGTCTTCGTCTGTAGCGTGCTTTGGGAAACGCCAATGTTCACCAATATACCTACTTATTTTTGACAAGAAGTTAAGCCAATGATGATGAAATGCGATTTTAGTACGACTGTTGGTACATCTGAAATCTTGTCGTGAAACTGAGAAAGTTAAAGTTAAAAATACTTTTCTAAGTGAAAATGAGAATTATAATCAGCTATGGAGAACCGAAGCCGTGCGGGATACTATGTGGCTCGTATTCATAGTACGGATTCTCTCTATGCATTGAATGACCATTATTTTATATTTTTTACAAAACTATGATTAATCAAGTAAAAAAGTAATAATTTCTAACCATTTTCACATAAAATAATAGAAATAGTGGGTATTTCCTAAAGTGGAAATAATCTCATGGTGTTTTCTATTATATCTTTTCCCACGACCACGTTTTTACCAACAAAAAAAAATTGATGGTTCGGTACTATCCACTGGCAGTGGACCTAGCCTGTCTACCTAACTATTATTATTGACTTCAAATTGATCAGTGGTAGCGCACAGAGAAACATAATTTTTGTAAATTTCTGTGGTAGGACATTAAATATTTTTTTTTATTAGCATCTACACATTTAAATTATTTTTGCTCTTTTTTCTGTCAATTCCCTCGTTTGGAAGTCAGTGTTATTTTCTTACCATGAAATCTGCTTCACGTGGTGCAAATATCTACTGAGTAGCTCCCATTTTGGACTGTACGGTACTATATTGTACTATGTTTATTAGTAAGCAAATAATTATTGACTATTTTTAAAACAGTTTATTTATTTTAAATACTAAAATAACTAAGTTAAATCCAGATATACCTTTTTGCATCCATTATTGTTGTATACAAGACGAATTTCAACCCAACACATAAAAATAGACAGATAGTATTTTTTCCTATACGGTTAACTCTTCATTGTACTCACATGCAGTAGTAGACACAAAGTAAGACAAGAATATGTATGTGATTATCACACATATGGCATCGATTTTCCAGAGTTCGTTTAATTTCCAGCCGCAGCTTTATCTTTTTGTGATTTCACATGTCATCTGTTCTTAGAATTTTGAAATTTATAACTACAGATAGAGCCCCGTCGCGACTGGCGATCGCGTTTTTTCGTCTCATCTAACTTGGTAATACATAATGGGCGTGCATCACAGCTGGTGCGTGTGCGTCCCACATACAAGCAACGGCATTGTACATGCCGTATGCGTTTGCGCAGCGAGCCCTAGCGAAGAAATGAGATCTAAATTTAGTGGAAGTAAGTTCTCGATGACATTAAATTCGGTGAAAGTAATATTCTGCCAATTTTGTTTGTTCAAAAGAGTGCAGGCAATGTCATGAACCTATTAATGTTACTATACACTATCCGTCTGTCTGTATGTCTGTCACAGGGCGTTATTTAAAAATGTTTGTAACATATTGTATATTTTCTATTGCCGCTATAAAAACAAATAATAAAAACTAAATTTAATTAAACTATACGTCAATACCTAATTAAGACGTCACTTCTTCGCCAATTGAAAATGCTAATTATTTATTTGTTTTAAAGCCGCTAAAAATCTGTTACAGTTAATTGAGAATTAACTGAAGTTTTGTTATAATCTTGGAATTGTTGTTTTGTGGTGTCATTTACTCTATAGGATACACGGGCCAAATTGTCCAACGCGCGAGCACGCAATTACATTCAGCATATCATTTTACTCTTCTTATGCATTGTTTGACGATAAGAAGTGGCGAAAACGATCGTTATTCTGATTACCACGGGGCGGAATTTTTATAACAAATATCAAACGTCAAGAGGGATTGACCATTGTGTTTATCGACTCCTCATAGGCCTATGCTCATCCACTGCTGGACATAGGCCCCTGCCATGGCACGCCACTGAGCGCGATCCTCGGCCACTCTCATCCAGCTCTTGCTAGCTTGCGAAGATCATCGCTCCACCTAGTCTGAGGACGTCATAAGCTACGTTTGCCGAACCGTGGTCTCCACTCAATAACTCGTCTACCCCATAACGGTTATCGGTTCTTTGGGTTACACGGCCGGCCCATTGCCACTTCAGCGTGTTGGTGTTTATCGACTACCAATGATTAAATGTGTTTTCAGTTATGAAAGGACCTGTAATGTCGAATGGTATAAGATCACCATCTTACACTTCTACTTCACTTCTTCTTTCTTCTTCTTTCACTTCTGTTTTCTATGTATTTAAGTATTTATTTATCTATATAAGTATGTTTATCGTCGTCTAGTACCCATAGTACAAGCTTTGCTTAGTTTGGGACTAGGTCGATTTGTGTAAGATTGTCCCCTAATATTTATTTATTTATTTATTTATTTACACCACTAGCATTATCTATATGCGCCGTTTGTAATCGCATTTACAACAGAAAGAGATGGAGACGTTAGACAATATGGCCTCTAGTAGAATTAAAGTGATATACTGCATTAACGCACACGGTACGTCTCCGTACGAATGCATAAATAAGTAGTTGTCACTTTTTTTGCCGATTTTAAAACAATTATTCTAATAACGTATCATCAGTCAACCCTGTTCCATTAAGCTTACAAAGTTATTCAATTTACTAATTACTCGTTACAATAGAAATTGGTTTATCTTTAATTTATTCTAATTCATTCATGTCTTAAGTATCAAATGTACCTACATTACAGTAAAATAAAAAAATACATTTCAGTACACTCGTGATCATTATACAGGATGATCAATCCAAATGGGTCACTATGGAGAAATGAAAAACTATGAGAGATAGCGAAATCTGTTGTTAGGAACCATGGCTTTGATTATAGATTTAACAAAAATGGCATTTAGCATTTTTTTTTAACTTGCATACATAACCGGGAATCGAATCTGGCCAAAATTTTGGATGTAATTAATCGCATGTTTGAGTGCCATTTTTATTAAATTTACAAAGACACAATGGTTCCTAAGAACAGATTTCGCTATCTTTCATAGTTTCTGATTTCTCCATACTGACCCATTTCAATTGATCACCATTAATATAGATACATAGACAATTTGGTTTCAATTTTGTAATCAATTTGAAACTAGCTCTACTAAACACGAATCTCTTCTAATCAGTTTATGAAAGGGACACCTTTGAATTAAAATTAACGTGAGGCACAGACTTATTAAAAGAAGATACACTAGTCATTCACGTATTTGTAGTTGGTATTGTCTGACCTGTTTCGAACCAGTCTGTGGTTCGTTCTCAAGGTTGGTTCGACCGGGATGGCAACCGCCAACTGTTCACTAATAACGTGACTGAGTGTATCCTATTATAATGTACAGGGTGTCTTAAAACTCAACGGTAACCTGGTAGCGGGTGAAAGGTCAAGTGATATCAGTTCTGGAGGAAATAAGAAAAAACTTAATTAAGCGATACAGACATGTAATTCAGAAGGCAATTCAAGTACGGTTAGCAAAAAAATGTATTTATTTTTTTCTAACGATAATTTATTTTAACTACCTATATTTGTATTTTAAAAAAGGAATGCCTTTTCCCAGCTATGGCACGTCCAATGGACTATTAAAAAAAAAAATCGGTCATAAATTTGTACGGAAGTCTCAGTCTCATTTGACTCGCAAATCGCAATTGGTTGGGGTTTTCTCGTCTAAACTAGGTTAGTCTAAAATAATCCACCATGGATAATAATAAAGATTTGTTGATAACTAGTGACGCAATCGTTATTGGATTGCACCGTGTACAGCACCTAGAGTATTAGCAAAACCCGGTCAAGTGCCAGTTGGACTCGTACATGAAGGGTTCCGTACCTCCGTACAATTTTTTAACAGTTTAGTGAAAAATCGCCGAAATTTAAGCACTAAATTGCAAACTTACAGGTGGGTTTTCGAAAAAAATCCAAAGCATAGAGTCGCTATAGCTATGAATCGTTGCCTAGCAACTACCGGCTGTCACCTAGCAACCATAGTCGGAGTTAAAACGCTAAAAAAACACGTAAAATGTGTAAAAAAAAAATGTGTCGACCTTCTTTAATTTTTATCTTTATTTTTAGTATTTCTGTTTATAGCGGCCAGACAGACGGATTGACGGACAGACAGACAAACGGGCGGAGTCTCACTAATAGGGTCGGCAACCTTTAGGTACGGAACCCGAAAAAGTAACTAAAATTATGACACTATTAACAAACTTTGACTTAACATAGCGAAAAATTTTATTTTTTTAAATTAGAATGTCTGTAAAGAAAATAATAATAATAAAAAAAAATAAAAAATCTGTAAATCTGTAATTTTGAAAACAAAAAAATTGTTTTGACGTTCCCATCCCATTCATAATGAATCTTCAACTTCAGTTGGCTTATGACTTACTCAATACTTTGTGCTGGCTTTAATTACAGAACTCATATTATGTCTTAATTTTATACGAAAATATTTTTTTTGTCTATACAATTCAACGGCTTCAATTTTTAAAACTACACAGCTTTATTCCCCTAACAGTGCACCCAACTGCATCGTACATTGATGCATCCCTCTTAGCTGCATCCACTGTACCGTGACTCGAAGCGCATATAAACGCAACCACTGCTCTAGTTTTAAACATAGTGTCCATACCGCCATCCACGTGTGAACACAAAATGGTACCACACTACCTCCTCGTATTAGCCCTTGCCGTCGCCGTTAATGCACGGACGGCAAGCACAAACCAGAACACACTAGAAGAAGGCAGGAGTACAGATGATACCATTTTGGGTGACCTCAAAGTCGCATACGAAACTTACAAAGACTGCAGCAGTGGAGACATCGGCACTTGCCTAAAGGTCAAACTAGCGAAAGCCCTCAACAGGATATCGAAAAGCGACGAGGTAACGCTCATGAGCGGTGTGACGATAACGAAGGACAAGGACGCGAAGGTCGAAGATGTGGAGGTTGAGGAGGCGCTTCCGAGAGGTCTTGACGAGAGCTCGCTGGACCACCTTATCTTGGACAAGATCGTTGGATTCATGCAGTCTCATACAGTCCAGGTATTTAGAAACCTTCCAATGTTTCACTTGCATCCCAATAATGTTATCAGTACCACATCTTTCAAATTGTTTTAACTCTGACATACTTCCGGGTACACATTGTTGAGTATTAAACGGTTTAATGTCTAATTTCATTGCTTTCTTATAGACATCAATTTAACCTTTACTAGTTAAGAGCAATTTGTCTACACTCGTTTCACTTGACCTACTTTCTGTTCCTGGTAAAAGTGCATTTTCATCATTAAGATAAGCAATTCTTACTTTAATTAGTGTAGGCACATGGTTTGAATTAATTTCTTCTTTGCTTATTATCATTCTTTGTATCTATCAGATTATACTGTATGAGAAGTCTTTCAAATCTTTGGAGTGACACTTATGGCACGTATAAAAAAGGTGCCAATGTCACTTTAATTGCTCTTATGTATGAAGTCATAACCTGACATAATAGAATTGAGGGCAACAGATTACCTTGATAGTACGACAATAGAAGTTATTGGTATGCATTACCTGTAAGACATTAAACAAAATGAGTGACCGGTTTAGGATCTTTTTGGCAGTTAATTATACAACAGTGAACTCTTAGTTATATTATGCACCACACGTTTGCTAACACGTGTTTTACCAAATGTTTACGATGAAAATATAATTCAAACAATGTATTAGAGGACATACATTTTGTCACTTGCGTTTTACAACTTTTTTTTTGTGTTTTGTCATTGTGTTTTTTTAATTTTTGGGATATTTAAATTTTATAATAGGTTGCATTTTTAATTATCTAGATAGCGATAGGTTTATGTTAAAACCCACAATATTGAATTTATGTGATTGACGCTAATTTAAATTATTTTTTTATCAATTAAATTGCTCATTTAAATACCTCAATATACGTTATAACCCTAATTATGAGAGCAGGCCTGTGCCCTGGAAGTGGGACGTATATAGGCTGGGACGATGATGATGATGATGACGCTATAACCATCAGTCACAGTGGTTTTATCTTCTTCAATTAAAGGATGTGGCTATACGTTAGTGTGACATGTAAATATAACATAGAGCTCACTATATTGTATAAACATGTTCCTTAGTTTGCACCGACATTGGCCAATATGTTCAGCCGTATACAAACACCAACAAAAGGGCACAAATTCAAATCACTAGATAGCGAAAGGAAAACTATGTCGTATGCCTGTAAAATACTAATTTTCACTGGTCAAGATCCTGTAGCTAAGTGGTTAGTGGCGATCATGATGATGATGTAGCGGTTGGTAAACCTGTATCACTTTTACTTTACATTTTATACCTTCATCTTTTCAATAGAAATAGAAATGTCACATCGTAAAGTGAACACGCATGTGAGGTAATCAAGGATAATTATCAACCATCATCTACAATTATTAATTACAATTACTAATTAGAAAACAGAAAAGAAATTAGTCGACGTCACAGGAGACCGAAGAGTTGGCAGCTACCTTAGACAAAGAATTAGCTTAGCAATTCAATGACGGGACGCTGCCGGTAACTTCGAAAACTTGCCTAATGGGAATCCTTTTCTTAAAAACTTTTTTTTTCTTTTTAATGTACCTACTATGAGTTTAATACTACTTGGCACATGACGTGTTGAAGTTTATAAAAAAATCAGCACAACGTGTTTCTCGAAAAAATTTCGTTGTCATTCTTTATATCAGGATATCTTGCTTGATTGATAAAGTAATTGTACGTTAAATGACAATGTGCTACAAGCTTTCAGTTAATTGTGTTTGTGGCTGCACTCGTAACATTGACCTCGTGATGATCGTGATCTACCGCTATCTTGTATACCTCCTACAACAGTAACGTCACTGATTAACTAATAGTACGCACTGTCTAAACTACTTGGGCCAGATACCTATAATTAGGCAAACAGATGCCTTATTTATTATAGAGGTGTATTAGGCAGGGACTTTCCGAAATTCCCATGGAATAGGAAACATTTTTAGTTTTTCCACCGGGGTAACGCTGCGAGCTAAACTAGTAACTTGAACTTGAGCTGTCATTTAATAATTTAAACATGATGTAAAATGACAGTAAGATAAAGTTATTTCAGACTAAAAAGCACAAATTAAAATAGATACCTATAAATAAGAGATAAGCTAAAGTAAGCCTATAAACTAAACTGACAAGTGTCACTAACAAATCATTGCTTCTAAATAATAAAATAAGACAATCCCACCGTTAGTAATTTCGGGATCTACTCCTATTTCACTATATCCTGACAAGTTACTGGTAAATAAAGCTGGTGTTGATACGAATATAATAAGAGATAAAATTACAGATATATGCCACTTAAAATATCAAGAACTAATAAGAGTTGTATTAGGGCTACAAAGTACAGTTTTAGTTAATCCTTCTCCAATTGCAAATCATCTCTAATTCAAAATCATCTCGTGTTGTATCAAAAAAACAACATACCGTAAGTTGACGCACCGTAACGGCTTTCTCGATGCATCTGCAACAGCAATTAATGCATCTTCACTTTTTTTAAATGCCACAGTCTATTAAACAGTTTTCTTACACCGACCTACTTGAGCATTGGTTTTCTTTCGTTAATTAGTCAGCAAATGCGTGTGTCCATAATGAGCGAGTTTCTGCTCTAATGCATGGTTTCATGTTTTTTAACGTTCACTTATCCATTTATGTGCCATTTGCATGATCGTTCATCGGTTACATTGCTATGTATCATCATGTCTTAGATTAGTACTTATTCAAGAAGACTTTAATGACATTTTGGATTGAATGGTTTGTATCGTCATCATTTCAAGTTACAGTTACATTAAATATTTGTTGAACTGCTTTTTTTGTTCCTGGGTTTTTAAAGTAAAGATAGAATCATAGTTGATAAAATTGCATTCATTTTATTTCATAATATTACTTATTATATTATTTATTATATTATTTCATAGGATAGGATACGATATGTATAAAGTCTTTTATAATTTCACAATAAATGTGAGGAATGAATTACCTGTTGCCATACCACGCGTCATTAAGTAGTATATTATTAATCTTAAGCATTCTTGCTTATGGCTTCACTTCCATATTTAAAAGTTTAATAAAGGAAAATATTATAATTAATTATGTAATAACTTTCTTCGTGAATATTATTGCGTGTGAACTGTTATCCGGAATAAATGATCATAACGTCCGTGTTTCAATTCCAATGCTGCACGTTAGCTATCGTGATAATTTTGATATGCATGATATATATTGCTACACTAAGACTTGCTTCTTTGGTAATATCAGGAAATAGTTGAAAGTGTTAGATTATTAGACTACAGTCGTTGACCTTTACAGTTGATGATTTATCTTTATCAGCATCATCATTTTACTACAGTCCATTGATGGAATTAGGCTTCTCCCAAAACGTGTCATTGTGCCCCGACTTCAATTATCTTAAAGGGCTTTCAATTATATCTGTATTTTAATTGCAGCGTTCAAAACTTTAATATACAGCTATTTTTGGATTAAGTACCTACTTATTATTATTTTACTGTTAATTTGTTCGTATATCATATGCTTAATTTTTGGTATACTAACATTGGATAAGGTAACATAGATAATGATCCCTCACTGCACACATTTTACTTTGAAGCAGCTTGTTAACACTGGATTAATATAGTTACGGCTGTAATACAGCTTATATTTTGACATACCTAAAATTTTGTACGAGACCCTCAGTGCGCTGCTGCGACTCGCACTGAGTCGGTTTTTTTACTAGTTTTTCCTCTTGGAGTCATTTTTCTATGGTGTCGTATTCGCACAAGCATTAAAAACATTTCTATCAATTTCCAGATCAAGTTTCCGACCGCCAGTGACCTTAGTGCATCCGAAGAGGGTCGCAGCAGGAGGAAGAAGCTCGCTCCCTTCCTTGCGATCCCCCTCCTGATAGGAGGAATGATGGTGCCCCTGGCCTTCGGAGCCCTGGCTCTCCTCGCGGGCAAGGCCCTCATCGTGTCTAAGCTGGCCCTGGTGCTCGCTGGTATCATCGGACTGAAGAAGCTCCTGTCTCCTTCAGGGGGTGGTCACGAGGCTCATGAAGTCGTCGTGTCTGCTGGACACGGCGGTTCTGGGTGGAGCAGGTAGTTATCAATATTCTTTACTTTGTTACGAACAATTTTAGGAAACATTACACGATCACTTTGTCCTTCTGTCTGTTTATCAAGACCTTTGTTAGGGTTCCATTCCCAAAGGATGAGAACGGTCGCAGTCTGTCCGTCCGTCCGTCTGTCACAGGGCTCCATCTCTTGAACCGTAACAGCTAGACACTTGATGTTTTCTCCGATTACGTATTTACGAATTCGTTCGGGTCCAGTGCGGATTGGGAGCATCACATACACCACTGAATTTCTTGGCAGGTGTGTGCAAGTTTCCTCACGACGCTTTCATTGACCGTAAAGCTCATGCATGGTAGGAGTAGGCGGGGTCTCCATCCTTACGTTGTCAGTATTCCCAACTTCCGCACAAAGCGTTTTCGCTCTTCCTTTATCAACCGCACAGCTAAGGAGTGGAATTCCCTGCCTGCAACTGTGTTCCCTGAACACTACAATTTGGCCGCTTTCAAGTCTAGGGTGAATGAGCATTTACTAGGCAAGCGTGTTCCATCGTAGGCCTCATCTTCGCTTTCCATCAGGCGTGATTGTGGCCAAACGCAAGCCTATTTAGAATAAAAAAAAAAAAAAATTTTAAACGTACTTTCGCATGTAAATTCTGAATAACTCAGAACTCAGAACTCGAACCCACGACCCTCTGCTTGAGAGGCAATAGGTCAAACCACTGGGCTACCACGGCAAAAAAATATAAATACTGTGCTGCTGTGTGTGTGGGCTGTGGTATATTGTGGCCGTAATAATTAAATTTCTTAATTCATGCGAACAAAAAAATCTTTGAAAGTTTATTTTAAATCAAAAACCTATGCCTATTTTGACATACAATAAAAAATTTGGTAAGAAGGAAGATTTTACAAGTACGAGCACAAGTAAAGGTGCGATAAAAGTGAGAGTCCAACTTGCATTTGACCTTTATGATCACAAAATTATGATGATTATAGGAAGTAAAAAAGGCTTTGTTACCATTTTTGTGACAGCCTAGTAGTTTGACCTATGGCCATCATGCCGAGGATCGTCGTTTTTTTTTAAAATTAGTATGTGAATTATATTTGAAAGAATGATGGGCAAAATTTATGGAACCCAGCCCAATCACTAAGAGAATTATAACGCATGTAGGCTCATTGATCCCACTATTTGCTGTTATTGTTATTATGACGACTAGACTGTGAAGGTGGGAGAATAGAGATATTTTATGATGAAATATTTTTTAAGTTCGTACAGACCTGGGATGAAAACGTGGGTAACTTTCAACTCTATGGGGATGTGTTAAAGACAAACAGCAATTTATGATGGACTGATCTCGTTTTCCATGCCATACCTACCACACCTTTGAGGCTCCTAACTCTGTGCTATGACTATACTTTACTGTTACAATACCTATTACTTTCCAAGCCGAAAACTATCTCTTAAACTCAGTATTCGAACTTTTTGAATTGCAATGTCATCAGCAGTCAGATTGAGAACATTTCGCTATTATTATTTTTATTTTATTAGCAGTACGGCTGCTCACCGAATCTAAGATTATTTAAAAGCGAAAAAGTTTTTCGGGTGCGCCGGTGGGATTCGAACCCACTTCACCACACGCCACTGTTGGCGTATGTAAGCGATTAAGAATTTCGGGGGAGTCGGTTGGATGCGACGTGGTTCAATTGGTAGAACACCCGTTGGGGCGCATACCCAGGAGACGTGGGTTCGAATCCCACCGGCGCACCCGAAAAACTTTTTTCGCTTTTAAATAATTTCTCTATTAGTTTTACTTCATAAATCCAATAACTATGACCTTTTTACCCTTGTTATTATCCTCTGATATATTTTTACCCTTATGTATATCAGAGCATTGCAACGCATGCGCACAGCTAGTGTAGTAATAAACGTTGTGTGTGCGTGAATATTTGAAGGATGATAACTCTCTTCTCCGGGGTTTTTGAAGTTTGTATAATACGGGGTATTAGAAATGAGATTTGTATTGGTTATATGGGCCAATTTGCCCATCATTCTTTACTATGTCCTTCACGGCAAGGAAAAACATCGGAGGACACCTGGAACGCACCTACGAAGAAAATCAATGGTGTGTTTGAAGTTCCCAATATGCACTGGGCCCGAGCCCTCTCCATCTGAGAGGGCCCTATGCCCTGCAGTGGGGCTGAAATGATAATGATTTTACATCATGACTTATTTATTTTTTGGGTTTGTGGACTTTTATATAGTTTAAGATAGTTTTCAACTTGGAATTCAGGATGTAAACTTAACCAAAGGTTACAATGAGATGCTTAGGAGGACTTTTCTAATTATTATTCATTTTTTTCAGGTCGATGGAGAAATCCCACGACTTAGCGTACAACGCGTACGCCCAATAGCCAATCAAAACCCACCAAATGTTATTTAAGCGCGTTATAAGGAACAGAAGTCTATATTAACTTATTTATAGAATACGGTACGCGCTCCGAAGTATCCACGCTAAATTCGAAATTTAAAATGTGCGAGTCGGAGCGTTGTTGGAAAATGGAAAACTATAGTTTTTGAATGTAACCGGCGAAGGTAAATGTTGCTATCAGGCATCGTCCGCAAAAAAGAGGTTACATTCGATTCCTAAGGTTAAACGATTAAATATTGCTGGCAGATTAAGGGTACAATGATACATGAATTGGGCGACGACGCAAAGATATATAAAGATATATATCGCTTAAAGAAGCGAAACAGTACCTTGGAATACTCTATTTATGGACCACGCACTGATTTTTATATGATAGTTATCCAACAGTAACGTATGAGTGTAATTATAAAGTCTTTGGAATTCGCTTTAATTTTTATTTATTTTATTTTTATTTTTATTTTATATTTATTTATTATTTTTATGTTTATTATAAACATATCTTATCTATGTATTTATATTATACTAGTTTATTCATATTGTATATAAATGTTTTAACGTAATTATTATCGATATAATTTAATACCTAATAGAAGTCAATTAATATGGCATTGTTTTATTGTACATAATGTAAATAGAATATTGCATTTATTTAGTTTATTAATATACGTAAATATCACAAGTATTAAGTTATTAATAATATCGTAAATATCTTATTTGTTGATGATTCAATATACATTAAAAAAATAGTAAAATTATATATGTATTTTTGTGAATAACGTTAGCTTATTTGTTTAACTATGTATTACAGTTTTGATCTCAGACTGTCTTTTACATAATGCCTGTCTATTTAAAATGTAAATATTACTTTTAATATGTTATTTTATTTATTTAACTTATAATTTGTTGTGTTCAAGCCAAATAATTTATTTAAAACTTAATGTTAAAAACGATTGTTATCAATAAAACTGTTGGTTACTCAGGTGTCTATTTATTTTGTGAGACTCGATGAAAAATACCTACCAAGAATCATAGTGGAAGGCATCTTAAAAAAAATCCCAGGGAACAAAAGAAGTACCCCGTTTTTATTTGGGGACAGTTGTTTAGGCATAGGCAGTAATAAATAATGAAAATAATCAATTTTCTAGTTACTAAGGATAATTTTAAATCACAGAGATGGATGTGAAACCCTCGTAACTCTCCATAATTTTCTAGTTACTAAGGATAATTTTAAATCACAGAGATGGATGTGAAACCCTCCTAACTCTCCATAATTTTCTAGTTACTAAGGATAATTTTAAATCACAGAGATGGATGTGAAACCCTCGTAACTCTCCATTTACGGACGCTCAGTGACGACGACCGGATTTAAATCTAGTAGATATGAAGGCACACAAATAGCTTAATATAGCTTAATTCAACACACAAATTCTCTAAGGATCACAAAGGTGCACTGAGAAGGAATTTTTCAAAATTACCACAAGAAAAAAGCGAGATAAAGCTAGTTATTGATAAGGGTGATCTATATTTTCTAACACACTAAGTAATTAAGAGATCGATAATTTCACAACACTAATCAATCAATCGATGTCGATCAGTAAATTAATAATTTTTGCCACATTAATTAATCGATTGATAAATTCACAACATCAATCAATCGATGTCGATCAGTTGATGGATAATTTCTATCACACTAATTGAGTAGCTTAATTTCAAACTCCGATAAGTATACACTAAGAATTTTAAGATTTTGGTATTAAAGAAAAGGTAAATAAGATAGATAATCTCATAAGAGGGTAGAGAGGTTATATCTGAGATTGAAAGTAAACTACTCAATTAATCGTTGGATAATTTCACAACACTAATCAATCAATCGACGTCGATCAATCGATTGATAATTTCGACCACACTAATCAACCGATGTCGAAAGAACTTTCAATATTTATAATTATTCTACTACTATCGGCCGAGATGACTCACATTTACAATTTGTTTCTTTTACCGCCGTGACCCATAAAGTGACAAACACACACCCGGCACACTTTGTTACTCAACTCATTACTATGTGACAAACGCGGTCTCATGTATTATGCAAACGGTTCCGCTTTGCCGAAAATATATGCGAAAATTGGCACGAAGAAATTGTGTCGTTGAAAACGCAAGTTGTTGTGTGTGGTTTTTTGTGACGAACCTTGAAGTTATTCGACATACTTTTTGGGTAGTCTTTTTCAAAGAGATTTATTGTTCAGTTGCCTGCGGTATCAGCTGCTGGAAAATGTTTTATTTACTACTAGCTGTTGCCCGCGACTCAGTCTGCAAAGAAATATGGTTTATCCTAATCCCGGGGGAACAATGCAATTTTCTCGAATATTATTTATTTTATTAGCAGTACGGCTGCTCACCGAATCTAAGATTATTTAAAAGCGAAAAAGTTTTTCGGGTGCGCTTCGCTTTTAAATAATCTTAGATTCGGTGAGCAGCCGTACTGCTAATAAAATAAATAATATTTGAATAAACAGATGTGGTACATCATTTCTTACCCATTTCCAATGTAATTTGGAACGTAGGAGTCGTAGCTTCTAATAGTTGCGATGGATGTTGCCACACGCCACTGTTGGCGTATGTAAGCGATTAAGAATTTCGGGGGAGTCGGTTGGATGCGACGTGGTTCAATTGGTAGAACACCCGTTGGGGCGCATACCCAGAAGACGTGGGTTCGAATCCCACCGGTGGCGGCGCACCCGAAAAACTTTTTCGCTTTTAAATAATTTTCTCGAACTATGTCCATACCACTATGGGCCTGATGAATAGGCTTATAGTCACTCAACGAGCTATGGAAAGGGCTATGCTCGGGGTTTCTCTACCTACGGGATCGAATCTGGAACGAGGAGATCCATAGAAGAACAGGTGTCACCGACATAGCCAAACGGATTAGCTCGTTGAAATAACAATGGGCAGGTCATATAGCACGCAGAACAGATGGCCGTTGGGGCCCAACAGTTCTCGAATGGAGACCACGGACTGCCAAGCGCAGCGTGGGACGTCCACCAAGGAGATGGACGGACGATTTGGTGAAGGCCGCAGGTTCAGGGTGGATGCAAGTCGCTTCCAACCGTAATGATTGGGCGTTAATGAGGGAGGCCTATGTCCAGCAGTGGACGTCCTACGGCTGAAATGATGATGATGATGATGTACATACCAAATTAAATCTAAATTGGTTTAGCCATTTGAAGCAAGCCAGTGTGAAGAATTAACAATCAGACTTTAATATAAACCACAATAGAGAGATCTCTCTCGGTCAAGGCAGAACAATAGAATAACTTAAGTACATTTTTTAATAAGTACAGAAAGAGGTTCAACATTATTTTTATGCATATACCGGACTCGACTGCGTATTCAAGCACAGCAAAGTCCTTGAAAAATAGAAAGCACCTTGAAGATGGCCGCAAAGGCATTCCTTCTCGTAGTGCTCACACTTTGGTATTTGAGCCATGCATGATACCTTTTACTTACTTTTTCTATAACATTAGATATTAAATCGTGATTAAAAAGCCATGGTAGTCTAGTGATTTGACCTATGGCCTCTCAAGCAGAAGGTAGTGGGTTCGAGCCCAGGCTCGCACCTCTGAGTTTATTGGAATTTATGTGCGAAATTACATTTGAACTATGAGCATTACGGTGAAGGAAAACATCGAGAGGAGACCTGCATACACTAGTGAACACCTGTGAAGGCGTGGGAACTTCCGCCCAAGCCCTCTCATTCTGAGAGGAGGCATGTGCCCTGCAGTGGGACTTATGTAGCCTGGGATGATGATGATGATTTTATATATACTTTTTTATTATTGCAAACAATATATTTTCATTTCACCGAGCTAGAATTAATTTTAAATGAATTTTACGTATAATTCACATCCTGTTTCCTTATTTATTACTGTGTTGTGTGTGTGTGTGTGTGTGTGTGCGTGCGGACATGCCACCATGATATGGCTATATTTATAAAATATCCGCATATACCCACATAGACATGCTTACAAGGCTTAACTCTTTAGATTTTGCAATACTGTTCACGCATGCGATTAAGTTTATAATAAAGCAAAGAGAATTGAAGATTGACTGCACTCGCTGACGTAGAGACATTGACCTTATTTCAAGGCAGTGCTATCTCAGTTGGTTGTCATTTTAAAGCAATGTCAAGGTTAGTTAGCTTCCTGTCGTTCAACTATAGCTACAGTTAGAACGCATTTAGAAAGAAAGAAAGAAAGAAAATTCATTTATTTACAACAACACAAGACACATAAATATTTTTACAAAAAGGACAATACGAAGGTAGAAGATAGAGTATGTCATTGCGGTTGTAAATCGGACACTGGCTCGGCATAATGCTGAGGCGTTCATAGCACCCCAGCGCTGACTTTCAGCCAGCACCGTCGGTAATACCGACAAAATTACCGCAAAAGTACCCACGTCACAGACTTCACGTGCTAGTAATTAAGTTGTTAATTAAGTATAATATAAATATGTATGTTAGTCTTTAAGGTATTTTTTTATGGGCCTATGCAGCCTGAAATAAAATAATTCTATTCTAATACCCGGAACGCCACACAGATAGATAAATTCTACATTTATACTTAATATAAGCGATAAACTAGATGCGTAAATAGATAATTTTCAGATCATAATTACTAGGGGCGTTCAATAAAAAGTGAGAATGAGTATGTTCTAAACAACTTTTACTAAATGTCATTTTATTTTTCGACATAGTCACCTTTTAGCATAATACACTTAGTATATCTTTTTTCTAAACTTAAAATTCCATTTTTAAAAAAGGTCTCATCTTGAGTACTTAAAAAATCTTGTACTGCAGCGACTACCGCGTCGTCGTCTTCAAATTTCTGGCCTCTCAGGTATTGTTTCAATCTCGGAAATAGGTAGAAATCACTGGGAGCGAGATCTGGTGAATACGGAGGATGCTTAAGGATATCGAACCCAGCATCACGAATTGCAGCCATTGCAACGGCGGACTTGTGGGGCATTGTCCTGGTGGAACAGCACAACTTTCGAGAGTTTACCTCGCCGTTTTTCGCCGATCTCATTGCGCAATGTTGCTATTTGTTTGGCGTATAAAGTGCCCGTAATAGTGGCTCCATGCTCGAGATACTAAATCATTAATACCCCTTTACCATCCCAAAAAACAGAGCCCATGACCTTACCGGCAGATGGGCTCACCTTGAATTTCTTCGGAGTTGGAGATGATAGCCTTTTCCATGTCATAGACTGCAGTTTCGTTTCTGGGTCGTAATGATGGAGCCATGTTTCGTCCATTGTTATAAATCGCGCCAAAAAAAGTTCCCGGTCTTGCTGCATCAGGTTCAAAGCTTCTTGACAAATCTCTAGTCTAGTTTGTTTTTGCGTGTCAGTAAGCATTCTTGGTACCCAACGCGCAGATACCTTTTTCATACCCAAGCGTTCATGTAAAATATTATGCACGCTCCCCGTTGAAATCTTTACATTTTCAGCAATAAAACGAACCGTGACACGACGATCCGCCAAAACTGAGTTTTCGACTTTTTTCACAATTTCTTCAGTTACTGCTGTAGTAGGGCGTCCGGAGCGGGGGTCGTCCATTGTCGATGTTCTTCCACGTCTAAATTCGGCGCACCAACGTGCGACTGTCGAATACGGAGGAGCATTAGACCCTAAAGTGTCCCGCAAATCCAAATTGACTTGGTGCGTAGAAAAATTTTTCAAATACAAGTATTTGATAACGGCGCGCAGTTCAATTTTCTCCATTTTCGCTAACGTACTCAATAGCATTGCAAAAAAATTACCGTATATTTTTTTAAACAAAAGACAGTTAGTTTTTTTTTTCATAGCAATCAGCTAGATAGATTAGCTTTACCGGCCAGTATTTAATTTCGTAATATTAAAAGAGTTTGCATCTCATTCTCACTTTATATTGAACGCCCCTCGTACTATAACTCACGCGCGCTTATCACTGCATAAGGTGATGATTTAACAGACTGAAATGTACGATGTATGGGAAAGAGTCGTGTCTAATCTCTAGACCAGTGGACGTGTAGGGGTATGGCACATGGCACGGAATGCTGAGGACCTGGGTTCAATTCCCAGCTTTGGTCTTTTTTCTGGGGTTTTTTCTGTGCATCTATATTTCAGTTTGTATTTAGTATGAAATACAAACTCACCCACTCACTTGCCAGCTATACAACCTTGCGCGGACTTAAAACAAAAACCGGCCAAGAGCGTGTCGGACACGCCCAAGGTAGAGTTCCGTAGCCGTTACGAAAAAATCAAGTAATATTTTTTTAAGGATTTCTTATGTGTACGGAATCATCCAAGTTTAGGTATGTTTTATACCTTAGGCTACTATTTACTCGTAAACTACAAATAATTCCCAAGCAATTTTAGCCGCTATAATTTTCCTAGTAAATTTGATATATTTACTACCATTCTGAATTATTTCAAATTTTTCCACCCAATAGTTTAGATTTTAGAGGGGGGGGACGGTCGATTTTAATGAAAATTTTCACTTTAAAGTTGAATATTTCGCAAACAGATCACTGGATAGAAAAATCATGTTAGCAACCCTACAGTGGTTTTAAAAGACCTATCCAATGATACCCCTCACTATAGGGTTAGTCGAGAAAAAAAAATCACCCCCACTTTACGTCTATGGGAGGTACCCTAAAAAAATTTTTTTTACTTTTTTTTATTTAATCACTTTGTCGGCGTGACTGATATATATATTCATGCCAAATTACAGCTTTCTAGTACTAACAGTCTCTGAGCTTAGCCGCGGACAGACAGACAGACAGACAGACAGACGGACAGACATGGCGAAACTATAAGGGTTCCTAGTTGACTACGGAACCCTAAAAAGTGAAATAACTGAGCCAGTAAAAATCAAAGAAAATTTGTGTAATAATGCTGGAAAGGAGAGGAACTAAGTTTTCTGAAATGACAACAAATAGCCATTAAGCTTTCGCCCAAAGGTGTACCTGCTATTTCAAAACCATACTAGCTTAAGCCCGCAATTTCATAGTAAAATTAACGATTCATCTCATCATCATTTCAGCCGAAAGACGTCCACTGCTGAGGCCTCCCCCAAGGCTCGCCAAACAGATCGGTCTCGTGCCCTCCGCATCCAACGCGATCCCGCAATCTTAACCAGGTCGTCGCTCCATCTTGTTTGAGGCCTACCTACACTGCGTCTTCCGGTCCGTGGACGCCACTCAAACGAACGAATAACGATTATTAACGATTAACGATTATAAAGTAATCGATTTCCGGGAAGTCGTAGTGGTCATCGTGAGGTAACCTTCATATTGTCATACCTGAGAAGAAATTCCATGGTGTGTATATCCCAATCTGCACGTGGTCTGCGTGGGAACTATGGCTCAAGCCCTTTCATTGTGAGAGTAGGCCTGTGCCCTGCTGTGGGACATTATAGCCTGGGATAATAAGCACTTTGAAACGAAAAATTGAATATTTTTTTATTTCTTACCCCGTGGGAATTTCAAAAATCCCATCTTAGTCCATCGTGTTCTGGCATATAAAATGATTCTATTGTATTCTCCGAATATGAATGTAACTCATATTGGAAAAAAAATGTCAGATGGTGTATTTTTTACATAATAACATGACGACAGAATGACCGTCAAGAAATATATCTCTGTCATAATGTCAAGCCGTTATGTAGTATAGCTACTCAGTTAGTATTGAAAAAAAAATCCCTGTCCCTCGGAAATTTCTAAAAATAATAATAATCATAATAATTTATTCGTATGAAACCTTTCTTAGTGCAACTATGTTACTCTTAAAGAGTATATCTGCTAAATTTGAAGTCTCTAGTTCCAGTCCTTTATGAGTATAAAAAAACTATTTATTTTATTATTCAGTGGGAATTTTGGAAAATCCCTTCTTAGTGCATGCACCTTTATCGAACAATCGATCTTCATAGCATGGTCTTATCCAAGTATTTGAACGGAGTTCAGTCGCCCAGTTACTATATATCTAATATACAAAAATCTCGTGTCACGGTGTTTGTTACCGAACTCCTCCGAAACGGCTTGGCCGATTTTTATGAAACTTTTTTCTCTAGACTCCGTAGGTCTGAGAATAGGTTGTAGGCTATTTTTATCCCCCTCCCCCCCCCCCATTCTTCGCGGACGGAGTCGCGGGCAACAGCTAGTAAGATTATAAATATGCCGAAAACAATTTTGCTAATTTCATTAAATTTTCACAAAAATAAAAAGCAAAAATATTCCTCACGTGCTTTCACTTTTACCAACATAACAATGGGCAATAGACTTTTTATAGGTAATAATAACTGATCCCCAACATTAGTTAGGAAAAGTATTATTTAACTACTTACTTTTTCTATTGTTTTGCCGAGCCCAGCTACATAATTATTTTTCTCACAAACAACGACTTCATACATTGTTACTGACAGATTATTATCGCCACTGTTTTTATTGAAAACAAACAAGTTCTGTACTTAGATGAGCTACTTACTTGGCACAGTCATCATCATTATGGCTATACTAGGCTTACATTTCGTCGCACGGGTTAGGAACACCGTCTGACAATCTTAAAGATTGGCTTGAATAATTATATATTTAAAAATTATAAAACCCCCAACGCAAATCATGTCACTTATAATTATGTTAAAATAAAGTAAATGCCCATTATGCGTCTAAGATCCACTATCCGCCCGTCTGTCCTTCATAGAGCTGTATCTCAAGAACCGGTGAAATTTATATACTTAAAAATAACTTTTGCCTGCGACTTCGTCTGCGAAGAATAGGGGTACAAAAAATAGCCTACGACCTATATTCTTGGACCTACTAAATATAAGCAAAAAAAATATAAAAATCGGTCAATCTGTTTCGGAGGAGTTCGATAATAAACACTGTGACACGATATTTTTATATTATTAGATACTGACAATGTGTATTTCTTTTGCCGCCAGAACAACAAAATATAATAAAAATTTAATAAGACTAAAAATTAAGGGGATCTCAACAAACCAAAAACGATTTCACTTTGAGTATATTTTTTAATTTTGATATTATAGATCCGGTGGTTTAATAGTGTATATTTTGACATACCTACAAGTTTTTACGGGACTCTCAGTGCGTGAATTAGATGCACACTAGGCCCGTAGTAGCACGTAACTAATCGCAATGATTATGAACGTTACCTTATAGTTCCTAAACGCCACTTTGAGTTCCATTGTACGCCATGGTCCATTTGAGACTGTGTTTAAAATTCTAAAAATACTGTAATTTATGTTAAAGATATTTAAAAGTTAATTGTATTAAGCAAGTTGTATTTAACTAGGTATCTCAGATTGATAAATATTTTCTTATAATATTACGCAGTGGTCGCTGTAGAACCAATAACATGTAGTACAAAGTATAGAAAAGTAGCGTTAAGGACAGATTTTTTCATAAAACTCAGTGTTTTGTTATATTATTATGACATTCAATAATTTTATTTTTTCAGAAGACAGTTTTGTGTATATTTCGTTAGTAAAGTTTTAAAAGATTTGTAACGTGTACATTTTTTTCTAAATAATTTTCAAAATGTGTGACGTAATGGAACTTCTTACCAGCAGCAACTAAATAAAATTGAGTTTTTTTAATGAATTTGACATTAATGCGCAATAAATTTACTGTTTTCCTACGGTTTATTTAATACTTTATCGATTAAGATACATTTCAAAGTCATTTAACCCATTTTGAAAAGCGGAACTCCGCTTAGGCTACCAACGACAATTTCTGAAAACGCCCGTAAGTAAACAACCTACAAGAAAACTACTTATTTTCATGTACCTATCTTACATATAATTTTATACCATAAGGAAGTGTTACCTAATTAAAAAAGCAAAATTATATAAAAAACTGTTGCTTTCACCGCTGTATTACATTAATTTGTGTACAATTAACAAAATTAGAATCGGAATCACATAAACTTGTCTGACGTAACATTTTAATGGTAACCGTACGTTTTCTAGTTATTATAAATTATAATACTAATATGATAGTTATGCTCTATAGGACTACCGACATATATAATTCTAATGTAGTCATAAAAGTGTTGGGTAACATAGCTCAGATCAATAAGTAGTGAAGTGTGATGTCAAAATACTAATTTGCAATTTTTAATTTTGATTGTATTTTATTGTTACAATTTTCGATAAAATTTAAGATTCAATTTGTTGATTTAATCCCTCTCCCTCTCAAAAATACTGCGCCTACAAGGAAGGGTATCATTATGTTTGTATTGTACTTATGTGAGTTGCATTTAATAATCATTATCGGTATGGATCAGATCAATACAATACAGATCGTTTGACAACGTTTTAATGACAGCTAAATCATTTTCACCTCACTAGCTCGGAAAGCCCTTTTTGTTTGTTTGACATCTATTGAGAAAATCGCTTTTTATCCACAAGTGAAGAAAGAGTTTTGACATTTGAAGGCAGCTTAAGTGATATTTGACAGCTAACAAAACGTAAAACGTTAAAAGTGCTGAATTTTTAACATCACAATTAATGAATTGCATCGAGTAAAAAACACTAATACAGTCTTACAACTTTATTTTAATTCATAAATATCAGAATTTAACATTAACCTTCATTCTTGTTGTAAAAACGGATAAAATGTTCTGACAGTCCAAGTAAGTCGATGTGCGAACAAAACGCATCCGAAATAATAAAAAAAAACTTAAGTCAAAACAGTATAGGTACAATTTAACAGTAATACAGTTTGCTCGTATCTCAAAATCGATAATCTGGCTAATTGAACTTTACTCGATGTGCAATAAAGTTCAGTTTGGTTTATTCATTGATTGGAGATAGGTACGAGATTTTTTCAAAGTAGTGACGATATGTCGGTATTGGAATAGTTCCATAAAGACTGGATATGCTTAGGCTATTTTGCATTATTTTTGATTTTACCAATATTTCTATAAGTACTTCAAAATTATTGTACTGACAAAGAGGTAAATAAATAATAATTGATAGTACAAACCCTTTTTCTTATTTTCCTCGATGTAGTGAGGTGAAAAGTTTTGTGTTATACACGGGTGAAAAGTTATTTTACGTCTCGTGTGTTGAAGCACTCGCTATCGAAAGGATTCTATTTTTGAACCACTCGCTTCGCTCGTGGTCAATCATAGAATCCTTTCGATAGCTCGTGTTACAAATGAACACTCGCAGGTAAAATACAACTTTCCCCCCTTGTATAACAAATAACTATTACACTCTACGCTCTAGGTACCTATTTAATCTTTACAACGCACCTATTTTCGTATTGCATAGTATTTCGTAAAATAAATAATTAAAAGGTAGCATCAAAAGGTAGCATTAAAAGGTAGCAACAAAAGATAGTATTAAAAGGTAGATTCAAAAAACAGCTTTAAAAGATAGCATTCAAAGGTAATTTAAGCTAATATGTACACAGATATAGCTGTAGTGCATAGCAGTTAGCGGTGAACCAAGGTAAATTAATTATTTAATAGTTCAATTATATGGACATCTGCCGAGTAATGCCTGAATCAATCAATCAATTAAAAGGTAGTCCTATAAAAGGTCTGTTTCGCGACTCTCTGATAAGTTCCTGGTATTTAATGTGAGAGACACCTGTAATGCCGTCTCTATTAATTTAATTCAGATAAATAGAGACGGGATCATCTGTGTCAAATCAAATATGGCTACAATCCCTTGAAGTTTCTAAAATCCCACGATCCAAAGACACCTATACCCGTTAGCTATGAAGTATCTTTTTGTATTTATTTTTTCAACTTCATTTTTAATTACCTACTTTTACGGTCATCCCGCGAAACCATATATTTCATACTAAATACAAACTGAAATATAGATGCACAGAAAAAACCCCAGAAAAAAGACCATTGCTGGGAATCGAACCCAGGTCCTCAGGAAAAAATAAATACAAAAAGATACTTCATAGCTAACTTGTTAAAAGTTGCCCAATAGCGCCATCTCTTGCCCTGGTGAGCGGTTAGTTCCGAAGGAGTGTTGAAATCTCTCGATAGAGGGTGTAACATAGATGCGCGCTTATCACTGCATAAGGTGATGATTTAACAGACTGTAATGTACGATGTATGGGAAAGATTCGTGTGTGATTCGTGTCTAATTTCTAGACCAGTGGTGGTGTAGGGGTATGGCACACGGCACGGAATGCTGAGGACCTGGGTTCGATTCCCAGCATTGGTCTTTTTTCTGGGGTTTTTCTGTGCATCTATATTTCAGTTTGTATTTAGTATGAAATACACCTATACCCTTTCTAAAAGTATATTTTCTTATTAAAACCGTGGGAACTAAAATATATAAGGTACTTCCCGTTGACGTAGTAAAGTCTCACAGTGCAAGTAGATGGTCCGAAAATCACTGTTATACAAAAAAAATAACAGAGTTTTTATTTACTTATTTATTCAATTACAGCCATGGTATTAAATATTAATAGTACATTACTGCAGCGGCCGCGAAATAGGGGATTGCCGGCCGAGTAGTAATAGATGGCCGAGTGTTAACGAGGCCATCTAGAGATACGAGGCCGGCAATCCCTGTTCCCGGCCAAGGCTTGTATAGTGCTTTTCTCAAATAAATCCAAGGAAATGATACGAATGTTCAACTTATATATTCATATTTAATTCAAATTGTTTTTTTTTTGATTCCCGCCAAAATATTTTTTTTTCCAGCAATTTATTTGTAAGCTGTTCCAGTTAATGTTTTTAACGCAAAATCTTGAGATGATTTATATTTATTAAAAAATTACGACCTTATTAATTGGTTATTTTAATAAATTGTTAACAATAAACGCCAATCCTTATTTATTTTTTTAAATCTAGCCAAGTAAGATATTAAAAAGTAAATTCACAAACTAAATTTTTCTTAATTGGCAGTATGTCATTGATAGTCAATAAAAGAAAATACGACCCACTAAAACAAAAGACAATCTCTTTGCTGGCCTTGGCCAGCAATGTTTGTATGAAATTCCATTATTGTCGTCTAATTTGAAATTAGAACGAATCTTCCTCAACTGCTATACAATGGCATACTTCGTGTTCTATTGTCACGACTATAAGGACCACATTTCCTTGGATGTTTGAGAAAATAAATAATAAAATAAATATTAGGGGACAATCTTACACAAATCGACCTAGTCCCAAACTAAGCAAAGCTTGTACTATGGGTACTAGACGACGATAAACATACTTATATAGACAAATAAATACTTAAATACATAGAAAACATCCATAACTCAGGAACAAATATTCGTGCTCATCACACAAATAAATGCCCTTACCGGGATTTGAACCCAGGACCTCTTGCTTCGTAGGCAGGGTCACTACCAACTAGGCTAAGGCGGTCGTTAAATCTGAATCTGAATATTAAATCTGGTGTTACAAAAAAAATAAAGATTTTTAGAAACACTAAGAGAGACCTACGTAATTTTAGGTTGCCCTTGAACCCTTAGTGCAAAAATCCGACTGTCACGTGACCGGTTTTATCATCGTACATCGTACATCATTTTTCATCATTACATTTCATTACTCTGACTAAAGATAGGTAAGTTATTTTCACACAATTCTGTTCTTGTCTCGTACATTGCGCACTGCAAAACAAAACGCGTTAGAGGAAAACAACTTTTCTAATTGAAGCTGCCTTCCTCTTTGGTAGCAGAAAGCTGCGCCGGCGCATCCGTGGGGTCACATGCATCGCGCTCCCTACTGCTCTACTTATATTGCACCTGATGCATTTTCATTACATAATACGGTAGACACCCACCAATCAATACTTTCTTGAACTGTCAAAACCGATACTGCCATAGATTTTGTATAAAAATTATGAGCTGTGACATCACTGATTGTCAACTCAATTGACTAACTACCTATTTATTTCTTTTAAAGCAAATGGCAACCAAATTTTTAAATAAAGTTAATTGAATCGTGTCGACTACCCTATTGATTAGATAATTGAAAGCTTTCCGGAGATCGCTGTCGATGAGCATGTGTGGCAGAACAATAAGAAGACACTAAACAAACGTGTCACACAAGCATAGCTGTCTTGTACGTGTCATTGCGGAGTGAGATGTTTAGTTCATGTGTTTCATAGCCACGTACGTATGTCATGAATAAGTATTAATTTTGTTTTTTAATACAATATACGAAAAAAGCGCAATCGTGGTCATCGTTTCAATGCACTCCAGTGTAAATAAGTACTTAATAATAAAGGGTTATTTAATTTTTCAAGTTTCCAACTTATTACAAAAATTTAAAATAGTAAAAATTAATGGAAATTAAGATATTATGTAGCTAATATTCGGTAGACACGTTTTAAGTAGTAACGTTGCTTTAAATAGAGCTTAAGCGGCGTATAAGTGTTCCACTACCACTACGTGACAAAAGTACTATATTACACAAGTGACTTAAATAAACATAAAATACTCTAGTTTCTAACCACTGTATTTAGTACACTGTACCATAATCATCTTAACAAAGTTACGAACTTTCTTCAGCATTTAAAAGCTCGATTAAAAGTTTAGGAGTCAACGTACACAGACCTAATGGGAACAAATCCCGTCATCCCACTCTAGTGCCGTCCACTCATCCGGGACCAGGCACACAGGCACACATGCACAAACACACACACATGCACACGAAAAGTGAATGAACCCCCGAAAACGCGCGTCCACGCACTGCCCGCATTAACATGATATCATTTTTGTAGCACCTTAATCGTTGACTTTTAGGCTCACTTTTCTCGTCCGGCAGGTAACACCGTGGTGGGGGTGACAGGCTTAAAACAGACCGTTTTATACTGCGTGGGCACACTTTCTGTTTAACTTTCTGTAAGGGTAGTTACAGCTAACGACATGAGGTGTTACTTAGTTGCCCTAGTTTGCCTCGCGGTGGCGCGGGCCATGCCCACGGTAGAAAAAGAATCCAACGATCCAAATCTAGTTGCGAGTGTTTTAGGTGTCGTCAAAGAGTGTTCTGAAGGCGATGTGTCCCTGTGCTTGAAGGTTGGACTTCAGTGTTGTGAAAAGTGTTAACAGTGCGTGCTTTAAGTTCTAAATCAGTTCTAAGTATTTCATTTTGGTTACAGGAGAAGGCTTTAAAGTATGTGGAGACTTTGTCGTCAGCGAGGGAGATGAGCATTACTGATGGGGTGACTCTGGTTGGAAATGGATCTCCTAGGTCCGCGAGGGCCCTGGAGCCGTTGTCAGAGGAACCCATGGCCAGGGAGGCCCAGGTGGAGGCCAGGCTAGTGGACTCTGCTGCTGACCTGCTGGAGAACCACGTCATCCAGTTCAGGCTGCCGTCTTCCACCGTCGAGGGAATGAAGAGGTCCCTTGAAGAAGGTAAGCGTCTTGATTATGATTAAACGTATCGTCGAATCGTAGATTGTTTGCAGACCTCAGCATCCTTTAAGTCTTAACACTTTAGTTTTAAAATAAAAAATAAATAAATTTTAAAATAAATAAATATCACGGGACAATTCACACCAATTGACCTAGTCCCAAAGTAAGCTTAGCAAAGCTTGTGTTATGGGTACTAAGCAACGGATAAACATACTTATATAGATAAATAAATACTTAAATACATAGAAAACATCCATAACTCAGGAACAAATATTCGTGCTCATCACACAAATAAATGCCCTTACCGGGATTTGAACCCAGGACCTCTTGCTTCGTAGGCAGGGTCACTGCCAACTAGGCTAAAGCGGAACTAGGCTAGTTAATAAACTTAAAAAAAATAATTTGATAGAACCGGGAGTCATTGTCATTACCGATTTTCTGGGTTAAATTGGAGACAAAGCAGAACTCATTGAAACATTTTTTAAATGAACTGTGTAAAACTACTAAAAAATTCTCGATTTTAGTCTGTTTATCGCTATCAAAGCATTCAAATTTATTTGTGTTCTAATATTAGTTACCTAATCATTTTTATTAAGTAATCAATATGTTTTAGCTAACATCAAAAGATAAAAGCTTTTAAGCACTTACTCAAAGTCTAAAGAAAACTTTTTCTCATTATGTTAATTAATCTGATTGCACGATTTAAATACGGGAATGGAAGAATTTACTACAAGCTCAGAAATACATGGAAATTACTATTAAAATTAACTCAGTTAAATTTTACATGAGTAATTTTGCATCTCTGTAGATAAGTCGTGGTTTACAAAATACAAGATGCTACTAAAATTGCCAAATTTGATCATCAATGCAAAAACACAAATTCAATGTCAAACTAAATATTTACACGGGATATCTTGTAACACTTACGTGAACTGAAAAAGCGTGATTCGAATATTTCCTTAACATACGGAAACGCCTGCCAAGAACTTTCGTTTTCCGATCATCTTCATATTACGAGAGTATTACGAAACCGCCGAAACGAGATTACGAAATGCAAATAGGAAAAGAAATTTAGCGCAGAGAAATGATTCAATAATTCACGGTCTTCTAAAATAAACGGAGCACAACAAAACAGTTTGTGGTTAAAATAAGTAGGTATTCGATGATCATGATCACGGCGGATGATCTAAGTAAGCCAATAACGATAGCCAATTTAAGTATGACCAAAACAACTTTTACTTATGCTCGTTTATTGGTAGCTTTCCACGATGAAGTATCATCTCGGAACTAGTTCACTTACCAAATTGAAAGAAAAACGTGATTCTTTTTCGATCCGTAATTTTGGTCTCTGTTAATTTAACAAATAACAAGCTGGTCGTTAACGTAACTTACATTTTATAATATCAGAAAGTGATCCAAATTGTTACAAATACATTATATGAGTATTATGGTGCTCATGTCTCTTAACCGGACAAAGTGTTAATAAAAGATTTCACACATCGTTGAACCACTTTGCATGTTTATTCACGGTAATTTTAACTCTGCCAAAAAACACACGACTATAGGATTTTTTAAAGTGTAAGGAATTTAATTCGATTATTAATAAATGAAGCGTTTTTGCGAATTATTACAATATATTTAACTAGCGTGTTTTTAATAAAGCTATATCTAACTAATGGACGAAAATTTTTAATTAAAATAAAAAAAGACTATTGTTAATTCTCAGACCTAATACTTCAAGGCAAACGATTTGTATGGTTCACGATTGCTACTTATAACATTACATGCACTAGTTTTTCCTCTATAGCTGCCGTGAAGACGGATGCAGGGCATTGATGTCCGCCACCAGTCTCGCAGTCTCGTAGATTTCTAGACACGCTTGAACAGATTCTATCAGGTCATGTGTAGCTTACATCAAAAATAAACTATCTACACACATTAAATTCAAAAAGAATCCTTTCTAAGTAGCACTAGAGTATAAACTGCAACATCGAGGCAGCTGAGAGTTGCAACGGTACAGCGTCGTAAACAACTTGCAATCAAGGACTTGTTTTCATCGCATTTATTATGTAAAATGTAACCCGATTTAACTGTTCCGTTTGCGGTAGGGTTAAGCTGAACGTGTATTGTGGATGTCTGGTCGTTTGCGCATAAATTTGTAAATGAAAATTTAACCCTCTTCATTACCAGTGTATATCTTGCTAGGGTAAATGATGGAATGACAATAGAACTTCGTAAAAAGTTCATCTCTGATTTTTGGAAAAACTAAAAAAATAATACTAAAGAGTTTTAAGTAGGTATTTAAAGATGATAAAGAAAGTAAAAGCCAAATAAATATAGACTTAAAGGTTACTATTTCATAGTTACCTATTACTAATTCGTGTGATTACGTCATGATATTTGAAAACGCGTGTCAAAAATATACTGAAACCCATTGGTACGAATTTCAAAACTAAAAAGTTGTGTAAGAGTGATTCAAAATAATGAAAAGAGCCATGGATGACGTTTGATGTGACTAGTAATAGCATTTCATTACTCGATTTCTTATAGAATTTTCACTGCCTTATTTAAATGTAAATACCATTACTCTGCTTTCATTAAACACTATTTCAAACCCACACGTTGATTCATGTTTTGATTTCACTTCGTATAAAGCTTACTACTGATATTACCATAATTAGAAGCCCATTCATATTCTGAACAAGTACAAGTACGCACTTGCCACTTAGCACTTGTCATTGGGTTGTGAAAGTGGCACTTGCATTCTTGCTTCGGTCATTAGAGTAGTCGAGTTGGTGGTCGAGTCGAGTCCTTCTGGCGCAAATTGAACTTTCATGGTAGAACCTGTTCAAGTAAGCAAGTCATCGTGAAATCTAGCCATAACTGGCCGCTCCTACACTTGAAAGTCATAATTGCCTTCGAACACAAGTAGTCGTCGCCCTTTGTCTATTAATTACAAAATGGCTGTCAAGCGATTGTTTATGGTTATTATCTGTTAGCCCTTTTGTTGACCACGCATTCATTTAAAGCAAACCTTTTAGTTAGTAAGGGCCCAATTATGTTACGGAAGTAATTCTTTCAAGACAAAGGTATTTTGTAAATATTATATTCGATCAATCAAAACAAAAGAGGTCGTCAATTCAACGCGCAAATAACTCATATGCCGTATGCTTTGCTACGTATATTGTTGTAGAATAGTTCAACTTTGACGCTTCTTTTTTTATTGTGTACTCAGTTATAAGTATTTCAAAGTTGGTCCTGGTTAAATCATGGAAGTAAACTCACTGAAGGATAAAAAACCATGTAATGATTATTTTTTAAAATGGAAAAGTATGGTTGATCTATAAGTCAATTTTATTTTATTGAAGAATTACATATCAATAGTAGAAGAAATTGTTATGATAATTATTTCTAGCTATACATTAATATTCAAAAACCAAATCAAAGTCAAGTTTAAGAATGCGCCTTCTTATTTCTCGGTACAGACCATTAGTTAAAGTAAACAAATAACTTAGGAATGCGGCTGCAATGCGGTATGGAGAAAATATTTGACTTCAAATTTACACTCTCTAATTGATACTGGAAATACTTTTTCTTAACCCTGATTATGAGACCAATTGACCTGACCTATTTTACTTGAACGTAAAAATTACATTTAAAAGTTGTTGTAATGACTTCAGAAAAAAAAGCTACGTTGTATAAAGCTACATGCAATTGTGATAATATTATGAATGATTATTTTTTTCGTAATGAAAAAAAGATTAAATTTGATTATGGATAGCACATTTGTTAAAACAATATTATTTTTGTTTTGTCTCCAAAGTCAGCACGTGCAAAAATGTGTCAAGAGAACGGTAAAATTAAGTAACGATTATGCCGCAGGCGGACATCAGACACGTGTTCCGAATACCTCTTAGCTAAGTATTTTTGTACCGTTAGTAAATATATATTTTTTATTTTCTTTCCAGCCCGTGGCAAGAAGAAGAAGATCAAGCAGCTGATGCCTCTTCTGGCCCTCGCCAAGTTGAAGATCACCGCTCTCATTCCCTTGTTCCTTGGCATCATTGCTTTTGCCGCAGCCAAGGCTGTACTTCTCGCCAAGGTTGCTCTCCTGGTCGCTGGTATCCTTGCTCTGAAGAAGCTCTTGGCTAGCAAGCACCATGAAACTAGTTACGAAGTTGTTGCCCATCCACACCACGAGGAGCACAGTTACTCCGGCAGTGGGCACGGTTGGGGACGAACCATTGACGACGCGCAAAACTTGGCTTACGGCGCCCATGTCAAATCCGACTAAACTCTGACATTCTCTGGCGTTCCACAAGGTTCTGTTCTAGGGCCGCTTTTATTGCAGCCATTTGACTACTGAGAATGCGGGCATGTACTTTAAAAAATATTTAAGCAGGCTTATTTATTACTAGCCTTAAGATATTTATTGAATATTTATTGACAATCCCTTTGTGAGGGATGCTGCGCGATGTTGTTTTGTTTTCATAAACGGTTGTTCTGAATTTGTATGGTCTTTCTTGTTGTACTATATTAGTATTTATTTCAGATCCTATACGGTATCCGTATATGTGTATTTTAGTTTTTGCATTAGCCTTTGATACTCATTTTGTAAATATTTTATCATACCTTATTTTTTTAATCTAGTCCTTCTTTTTAAGTTTTATTTGTTTAATTCTATGTACTTGTTTTATCATTGTAAGTTAGTTTGCACCTTCTATATTATTTGTTATATTCTTCGACTGTGATATTTATTATTTACATTTTTATTCCATTTAAAATTTAAACTTATGCACTTCTTCATATTTCATAAATTCATTTTTATATATTGTTATTGTTTTTATGTATTGAATTTTTCATTATTTCATATACATAAATATGTTTTATTATATCTTATTTACGTATATATTTATTTATTATTATCACCACAGCACATTTCCTATACATATATTTATTTTTCGTATATGTTGTGATATTTTTACCATTATATGATTTCATTACATATATTATCATTTTCAGATTTTTATTCCGTGATATTCATTTATTGTATTAATATATAACATATGTACAACTATCCTAGACTAAAAAAAAATGTATGTACAATAAGAAAAAAGAAAACAAAAATATAAAATATAACTAAAACATATTCTGAAAGCTAGTCCCCTTAGGCAAGGTGCCGAAGATGCTGGCAGCGTTTCCTCTTTGAATAGCTAAGCTAATTCTTTGTCCGAGGAAGCTGCCAGCTCTTCGGTCACCTGTGACGTCGACTAACCTCTTAGAAATATCCTTAAAGAGCTTTAAGGCGCTAGGACCCCACGGACCAAGGGTTTTCAGATTATATATAATCACATATAATGCACATTATATTTCGCTCTGAACATATTTATTATCTGTCATATTTGTTACGATTCGTACAAATAAAGAACTCAATTTAATTTCGTTTTTTACTTCACATTTCTTTAGGTTTTTTGGAGACTTCATCATCCATCATCATCATACCAGCCTATGTTCGTCCCACTGTAGGACATAGGTCTCCTCCCAGAACGAAAGGGTTTAGGCCGTAAGTAGTTCATACGCGGGCCCAGTGCGGACTGGAAACTTATCACACAACATTTAATTTCTGCTCAGGTGTGTGCAGGTTTTTCCACGATGTTTTGTTTCACCGTCTATAATATTATACCTATACAATTCAAATAATACATATCTCTAAAACATCAATAACTTTCCTATCGGTATCCTACAGGCTTCATTTCGGTAAATGTGCTTCGGAACTGCACGACCTTATTCCACCTGCTTCTTCTTTCACAGGTCGACCAGCAGTATAAACTACCTCCTAATGAGTAAATAATCTGAAAAAAAAAACAGTTTTATCTGGCATAAACCGCAACATCGATATCATTATCTGACCAACCACATAATTGCTACCATAATAAATACCTATAATAATAGACAACTTTCAGTAAAAGCTTAATGATACCTTTTTATCGTAGATCTGCGTGGTTTTCATTCAATTGTATAAAGAAAATACCTAATCATTCACAATAAACAGTAAATAATAAATAAATAAATAAATAAATATCACGGGACAATTCACACCAATTGACCTAGCCACAAAGTAAGCTAAGCAAAGCTTGTGTTATGGGTGCTAGACAACGGATAAACATACTTATATAGATAGATACATACTTAAATACATATTAAACACCCAAGACCCGAGAACAAACATTCGTATTTTTGATACAAATATCTGCCCCGACACGGGAATCGAACCCGGGACCTCAAGCTTCATAGTCAGGTGCTCTAACCACTAGGCCATCTGGTCGTACAGTACAATACAATACAATATAATGACTCTTAATTGTCCACCACACAGAAAACAACACAGAAAAACAAGTACATGGGAAAAATACATTAGATACCAAATAGATAGGATTAAACTCATCATCATCCCAGCCTATATACGTCCCACTGCAGGGCACAGGCCTCCTCACAGAATGAGAGAGGTTAGGCTAAAGTTTCCACGCGGGCCCAGTGTGGGTTGGGAACTTCACACACACCATTGAATTTCTTCTAAGGTGTATGCAGGTTTCCTCACGATGTTTTACTTCACCGTAAAGCTCAAAGTAAATTAAAAATGTAATTTCGCACATAAATTCCGAAAAACTCAGAGGTGCGAGCCGGGATTTGAATCCACGGCCCTCTGCTTGAGAGGCCATGGCCGTCAAACCACTAGGCCACACAGGATAAAACTAATGTGTTTGAATTTAATCAGGTTTGAATTTTACTTTGTTAATATATTTAGTTTAGGTCAAAGTGAACAGATACCTTCTAGGCAAACCTGTACCATCTTAGGCCTCAACTTCGCCTTTCATCAAGCGAGATTGATGCCAAACGTAAGCCTATTATTTATAAAAAAAAAAACTTATTTATAGTTGGAATTTTATAAGCTGGGGGTTTAGGACTGCAGAACTCATCTGGTAAAGATAACATTGTTCTCGTTTGTTGAAGCCTACCGCTAATAACAAATCAGAACAAGTAACAAAAAATGCAAACAAATAGCTACCGTCTTCTCTAAGTTACAAGGTTGAAATTGCAAAAGCTTAACTCATTAAGAAAGGCCTTTCGTCATTGTAAGCAGTACCTACTCAGGTGGATCGTCGGCGTTGTAGTGCGTCCATAATAGAACAAACGAGAACAATGTTATCTTTACCAGATGAGGTCTGCAGTTCTAAACCCCCAGCTTATAAAATTCCAACTATAATTTCCAATTTCCGAATCAAACAGGAGCTAAATTCAGGAACGGCCCAGCACGGGTTGCGAGCGGTAATTCAATCGTTTGCAAGAGGATAAGGATGAACTGCTATTCAGGAACACCAAAAATCATGGGTTTGCGAGAGGTTTGGGCTGAGATTGGGATGAGCCTTATTCATTTAATTATTTATTTATTCATTTATTTGCTTACAAAGCGAATTAACAGGAAAATAAAGCTCATCCCAAGCTCAGCCCATTCCTATCCTCTCCCAAACGATTGAATTACCGCTCGCAAACAGAGTTGGGCCGTTCCTGAATTTAACCCCTGTTCAATGTCAGTTTACCAATGTACCTACCAATATTATTTAAAACTAGCTTTTGCCCGCGACTCCGTCCGCGTGGAATTAGTAATTTGGGCAGCTTATTTTTTTTTTATCCAATTTGCTTTTTCATCAATTATGGCTCTCCTTAGTTCCTTGATATAAAAAAATTACCCGCCCCCGCACCCCCCGCACACCCGCGTTCACATTCAACACCGTGCACCGTACTCCCAAGTCAAGCGTGCCTATAGAAGTTTTACTTCAAAAACCCCCGAACCTCCGCTCCGCTCCTATTGGTGTTAGCGTGATGATATATAGCCTATAGCCTTCCTCGATAAATGTGCTATCTAACACTGAAAGAATTTTTCAAATCGGAGTAGTAGTTCCTGAGATTAGCGCGTTCAAACAAAAAAACCTGTTCGATAAATTCTTAAAATAGACGTATCTTTCTTATTTGTGAACCGATTCAAATGAAACAAACACTTAATGTTAATCCAAGAAAATACCAGCATATCAGTGAAAACCGCATCCTTCTAGGTTATGCCGTTTCTGAGATTAGCGCGCACAAACGCACAGACAAACAGACAATAATTCTAAAAATCATTGTTTTGGGTTCTATTGTGCTAATAAATAGCCCTAGTGACAGTTTTTCTCAAATATCTTCAGTGTACAGACACCGACTTGTTACAGATTTATTTATATAGATTTTATTTATTATTAGATGGATTTTCATTTTCACTTATATTTCAAGAGTCACAGTATTTTGAATGGAACTACGAAAATATATCGATATATTTCTGTGGTCAAGCCGTTTCGGATGAGTTCGATAGCAAACACCGTGACACGAGATTTTTATATATTAGACTAGCTGTTGCCCGCAACTCCGTCTGCGAAGATAAAAAATAGCCTACGACCTATTCTCAGACCTACCGAATGTGGAGAAAAAAGTTTCGTAAGAATCGGTCAAGCCGTTCCGGAGGAGTTCAATAACAAACACCATGACACGAGATTTTTATATAATAGGAGATTAATATGGGTGGTAAAGTGTGGATTATTTCATCATCATCATCATCATTTCAGCCGAAAGACGTCCACTACTAAACACAAGCCTCCCCCAAGGCTCGCCAAATGCCAAGTGCCATCCGCATCCTATGCGTTCCAGCAATCTTAATCAGGTCGGCGCTTTATCTTGTTGGATTATTTACGTCAATCAAATTATTTTAAAGTTTGCACACGCCATCTTTTAGAGCGTAGTTATAATCACAACAGCTTAGTGTCATGGCTAAGGTCGTAATTCAAACTTGATCGCGCTAACCAGTTAGGTAATGCTTTCGCTCTATTTTAGCCGTCTAGACTTCGCAGCTTCATCTAATTTAAATACTACAGCAAGACTGTATTTCTTGTGGTGTTTCTTGAATTGTACTTTGGTGTTAGAACTACAGAGAATTAAAAAAAAAACAAAAAAAAACTCCATCGATGCCCACATACAACAAGTAAGCTGTCATAACAGTACAAATGGATTTAGCTTGGACTATTTTAACAGAACGATATTCGGAGGATTCCATGATTCTCGCCATTTTTCACTCTGAGGGTACCTATATATAGTATATTTTATATATACCTATATATAAAAATATAAACAGAATTTTGTGTTGTTCAATCATTAGTAATCAGAACTTCAATATTTTTTTGTAAATAATTCATTTTCGACAAATTAAATACTGTCATACTACGGTTTGAGATTGCTTAAAAAATGACATTTCATTCATCTATTCCCGCATACTTTGACTTTTCTTATTTATATCTTTAAGATTAGTCATTATATATATTGTATGTGACATCACAATTTACTTTTCTTAATGCAAATAAAATGATCTTATCTTTATGATCCATATCCATGTACGTATATGTAAACTCTTTATTGTACAAAAATAAGAAAAAGAAAACACGATTAACAATCGTTGAGATATGAAGACAACAACACTCAACACTTTGCCTTCGATTAAATGATCACGCTTTTATCAAGCTCTACTGTTGGCTATAAAGCGCAGTGTAGGCGCTCAAGCACTCCGGCGCACAAATCTATACTAATATATAAAGCTGAAGAGTTTGTTTGTTTGTTTGTTTGTTTCTCAGGAACTACTGCTCCGATTTGAAAAATTCTTTCAGTGTTAGTTAGCCCATTTATCGAGGAAGGCTATAGGCTATATATTATTACGCTAACACCAATAGGAGCGGGGCGGAGCGGAAGAATGTTTCAAAATCGGGCGTTTCAAATTAGATAGGGCGGGTTGGGAGCGGGTGGGGGGGCAGCTTGAGAGCGGGTTGAGAGCGGGTGGGGGAGCGAGTTGGGGGCGGGTTGGGAGCGGATTGAGAGCAAGTTGAGGGTGGGTTGGGGGTGGGTTGGGAGCGGGTTGGGGGCGGGTTGAGAGCGAGTTGGGGGCGGGTTTGGAGTGGGTTGGGGCGGGTTAGGAGCGGGTTGGGGGCGGGTTGGGGGCGAGTTGGGAGCGGGTTGGGGGCGGGATGAGAGCGAGTTGGGGGCAAGTTTGGGGGCGGCTTGTGAGTGGGTTGGGGGCGAGTTGGGGGCGGGTTGGGAGCGGGTTGGGGGCGGGTTCAGAGCGAGTTGGAGGCGGTTTGGGGGCGGGTTAGGAGCGGGTTGGGGGCGGATTGGGAGCGGGTTGGTTTATTATGAAGTTTCACTTCTTCCGGAAGGATCTAAGGACAGCCATAATTGATGAAAAAGCAAATTGGATAAAAAATAAGCTGCCCAAATTACTAATTCCACGCGGACGGAGTCGCGGGCAAAAGCTAGTTATTATATAAACTGGTTATTTTTCAGTGCCAACAATGAATTGATTTATACAGGTTGACATCGGAGACGTAATCAGAAACCACTTTTTCAGATTCGGTAATTGATGGCCATTTTTAATCAATCCTTGGACGATACAATAATTGTGTGTTTCTGTTAATATCCTAACTATTTTAGCTATCAAGTGTGGTAATCGCATTTGTAAAGCCATTCAAATAATAAAGGCCGTAATTTCGCAATTTTAGCCATACCCAACACCATCTACACATGGCGAAATTTTAAACCCGATACAAAATATGCGCGTATTCCCGCGTGGCAACTATGGCCCAACCCCTCTCATTCTGAGAGGAGGCCTGTGCGTGCAGTAGGACGTATATATATAGGCTGGGATGATCATGCTGCTAAATTGTTAGAATATCTAAAGCAAAATAAATTATTTAATTTAATTTCAATACCGGTCAAACAATTATAAAAGTAACAGACATTAATCATTATAACTTTAAATCGCTTTGGGTTTATCACAAAATCTAACAAAGAGTTGACAATACCAGAAAAACCTGTTACCTGTAGTGGGTAGGAAAAGTAGAATATCATGTCCGTAGTGTTAACAAAACAAAGGATACAGTTGTGTCAAGTCATGATTATCACTTTTGCATTCATGTATTATTAGCATCACGGTGACAGTGATGCCCTGCGGTGATAAGCGATGAGAGTTCGCGGGAGAAGTTCGTGATAAATATGTAGGGGGGGGGGGCATTTGGTGTTAGCTATTTGTTTTTATAACCACCTAGAAACCCTACATACATACTACCCTACATAGCAAATTCAATAAAATATTTGGGATTTTTTTTATGGTGTAGGGGGCAAACGAGCAAATATTAAACAACAAAATGAATATTACGCTCCACACATAATTGTATGGTCGCCTTCTTGTACCCCTGACCTTTGCGGGATAATGATTTTGCGGAATAAATATATATTTGGCAAATGATCCTACGGAATTTCATGCAGTTGGATTTTGAATCATTTGTCAAATAAAAAGACGGATTTCAAAACATCTGGCAAAAGAAAATTATGGTAAATGAAACTTCGGACAAATAATAATTTAGAAAATGAAAAAAAGGCGATACGTTTTCGGAATTTTAATATTTGGAACTGAGTTTTTCGAGGATATGATAGGTAACCATTACTGACAATAATATTGGAGTTTGATATTTACCAACTCAATTGTAGTAATTTATTAAACGTTCTGTACTTCTATCAGATAACTGAAAACTGTATAACAATCTTTGGGAATTTCTACAAAAGTGAGTCTATGAAAATGATTTTTTTATTATTATTATTATGAGAGAAAGGCAAACGAGCAAGCGGGTCATCTGATGGAAAATGATCACCACCGCCCATAAAATATCAACAACTCAAAGAGAGTCACTGATCTGTTGCCGGCCTTTAAAAAGGAGAGGGAATATATGTAGGGGAGAGGTAATTGGGCCCCGGCGCTCTCACTGACCGTACGAAACGCAGCAGGAGTACTGCTGCTTCACGCCAGTGTTCAGTGAGAAGATGTGTGAGGGGATGATTCGAAACAAACGTTTGAATGACCCTAGCCCTACACATTTTACAGTAGTGTAAACCGCTACCGCACGTGACTTAACTCACGACTTACTCTTACTATTGTACCTAAGTAGTATTTACTAGTAATGACATGATACTTTCTTCATAGTATTTAATATAGGCGGAACCGGATCTTGGGACTGTCACAGCGAACAATACTAGAACATGTTTTGGCAGAGCACGTGGAGTAAACTGGCTTGTAAATGAAAACAACAGCACACTGTTGCACAACAAAATATAAGGTGCTAACATATTAGTTACCAATATTTCTACGGCTTAAAAGCTACTCATCAAAACGAGTCACTTTTATTCTAACAACTTTTTAAAATTGGAAAAAAAACGCAAACTTTTCATACATTATCCATCCAAACTGCTTTAGTATGGAAAATTGAGATTTTTTTTTAATTTTAAAAAGATGTTAATTTAAAAGTGACTAAAGTTGTTTTGATGAGTAGGTAGATTAAGCCATAGAAATATTGGTAGCTATTTACTCCATTTTAGACGACCAGATGGCCTAGTGGTTAGAGAACCTGACTATGAAGCTTGAGGTCCCGGGTTCGATTCCCGTGTCGGGGCAGATATTTGTATGAAAAATACGAATGTTTGTTCTCGGGTCTTGGGTGTTTAATATGTATTTAAGTATATATCTATCTATATAAGTTTGTTTAGCCGTTGCCTAGTACCCATAACACAAGCTTTCCTAGCTTACTTTGGGACTAGGTCAATTGGTGTGAATTGTCCCGTGATATTTATTTATTTATTTATTTATTTAATTTAGAATTATAAACCACAACAACATTATATTGCGGCTCGTGAACTGTAATCTCTTTACAATTTGTACTAGAGTAACAATTGACGACACGCAAATAAAGTGACATTAAAACAATTTTATTTTGCGGCTCCCAGACTATTGTACTGTACTATTTGCTAGGTAAGAAATAGTTAACGAGCCGCAATATAATGATGTTGTGGTTTTCAATTCTAAATTAAATGAAGTATAATTTGTTAGCAGCCTGTATATACAGGGTGATCAATCCCAATGGGTCAGTAAGTATGGAGAAGGCGGAAACCAATCGTCATTTTAGACGACCAGATGGCCTAGTGCAGAGATGGCGAACCTTTATTGGTGAAAGCGCCATTTTTAGGGTTCCGTAGTCAACTAGGAACCCTTATAGTTTCACCATTGTCTGTCCGTCTGTCTGTCTGTCTGTCTGTCCGTCCGCAGCTAAGCTCAGAGACTGTTAGTACTAGAAAGCTGTAATTTGGCATGAATATATATATCAGTCACGCCGACAAAGTGATTGAATAAAAAAAACCAAAACAATTTTTTTTAGGGTAGCTCCCATAGACGTAAAGTGGCGGTGATTTTTTTTTTCTCGGCCAACCCTATGGGGAATCGTTGGATAGGTCTTTTAAAACTATTGCCGGGTTGCTAACATGATTTTTCTATTCAGTGATCTGTTTGCGAAATATTCAACTTTAAAGTGAAAATTTTCATTAAAATCGATGGTCGCCCCCCCCCCCCCCTCTAAAATCTAAACTGTTGGGTGGAAAAATTTTTAAAAATTCAGAATGGTAGTAAATATATCAAATTTACTAGGAAAATTATAGCGGCTAAGATTGCTTGGATATTATTAGTAGTTTAAGAGTAAATAGTAGCCTAAGGTAGAAAACATACCTAAACTTGGATGATTCCGTACACATACGAAATCCTTAGAAAAATATTACTTGATTTTTTTGTAATGGCTACGGAACCCTACCTTGGGCGTTTCCGACACGCTCTTGGCCGGTTTTTTTTATGAAAACAACAATAATCTGATTATGACGTGCCATCAAAAATACTTAGTGATTGCATAGATGCATGATTAATGATAGTGACGTGCCCAAATTATATCGCCTCGTGCCACAACTGGCACGCGTGCCATTCGTTCGCCATCCCTGGCCTAGTGGTTAGATAACCTGACTACGAAGCTTGAGGTCCCGGGTTCGATTCCGTGGATAACCCGTAAATGTAGTTAATACCAGCCTAGAGCTGAGAAAAACCAATGCTTCGAAAATAATAATATGATTTAAATACATATTAAGGCGCAGGCTAGGCCGCACATGGAGTACTGTTCTCATCTCTGGGCTGGGGCACCCAAGTACCAAATTCTGCCATTTGACCGCATCCAACGTAGAGCTGCTCGATTTGTCGGTAATCAGGCACTATCTGGCCTACTCGATCCTTTGGCTTTGCGGAGGGATGTGGCGTCTCTCTGCATACAAAGCTGCGTACGGACTGCGCGCACATTACGCGTAACCGGTACGCATAGTCGGTTACGCGTGTCCTGGAACGCCATGTCCGTACTTGCAGTTCCCCTAGAGTGTACGCGTAGCTGCAAGTACGGACATAGCGTTCCAGGACACACGTAACCGACTACGCGTACCGGGTACGCATAGTGTGCGCGCAGTCCATACGCAGCTTTATACCGTATTTATCATGGGGAGTGTTCTGACGAACTGTTCGAATTACTGCCTGCGGCTAAATTCCACTACCGCACTTCGAGGAACCGTCTGTCTTTCCATCCTCACAATCTTGATGATTGGCGGATTGGAGTACCGTGCGTTTTAAGCGAAACGTCTTTCCTCGCACGACGAAGATCTGGAATCAGCTTACTGCGGCAACATTCCCGGAGAGTTACAACTTAGGGATCTTTAAAATACGAGCCTACCAATTCCTAAAAGGGTCGGCAACGCACATGTGATGCCCTTCGTGTTGGGGGTCTCCATCAGGTAACCCGTCTGCTTGTTTGCCCCCTCTTATATAAAAAAAATATTAAGATTCAATTAACATTAAACAGCCATTACAGCTGCTAGCTGAATAGCAGTTTAAACTTAAATATTACCTATTCCACCAAAACACATTACCAGGATATTGGGTATCCAATGTCTTAATCAAGATTTGTGCCAATCTATACACAAAGTTTCATACAAACATGTTATTACATGATTAACTAACAAACATTCAAACATCCAAGAATCTTCACCCACTTTCACATTTAAAACACATTAGAAGAATTAAAAAAAAGTCAGAGTCTATCAGGTAAGTAGGTGTTTTCGATATATTTATGTGTCATCATCATCTTCCCAGCCTATATACGGCCCACTGCAAGGCACAGGCCTCCTCTCAGAATGAGAGGGGTTGGGCCGTAGTTCCCACGCGGGCCCAGTGCGGATCAGGAACTTCACACACGCCATTGAATTTCTTCGCAGGTATATGAAGGTTTCCTGACGATGTTTTCCTTCACCGTAAAGCTCATGGTAAATTCCAAATGTAATTTCGCACATAAATTCCGAAAAATTCAGAGGCGCGAGCCGGAATTTGAACCCACGACCCTCTGCTTGAGAGGCCATAGGTCAAACCACTGGGCCACCACGGCTTTATCTATTTATGAGGGAATTTTCTAATGAATAATAAAAAACACTCTGAGTTCACAGACACAGTTCCCAAGAGAATGGTGGAAATCGGGAAATTCACATACTCACATTACTTCGGAAAAGGCAATTCCTTAATTCTTTTTAATATTTTCTTCTTGTTTTTATAATAAGTTAATTAGCATCACCAGTTAATTGATATACTGTTCTTATGAGCAAAGTTCGGAATTTTCACGGCAAAAAAAAAGACTACCGCAATCTCGGTAGTGTTTGAAACGTGCCTTTATTGATATCGAGTATTATTAGGTATACTTATAGAAAAATCATGGCGATATTCGAGGGTTGCCGTGTCAAACCCAATAAGTAGATAAAATATTTCTTAGGAATTTTGAATTTAGATGTTTTACATAGTGTTCTGTTTTCAACAGTCAATTATTTCGATTTATCGGGTTTGCCCCGGCTATTTACATTATTTTATGATCATTCGCGACAGCTAATTTAAAATGTAAGGAGTAGACATAGTATATATCGTACTTAGTGTTGACGTCGAGTGAAGTTGATCGTTCATTTAGTATACAGGGTTATTTGTAATTCACTAGCATCATTTTAACTCTAAACTCCTACCACTTAAACAAATGTTTTTTTTGTTTTACGGCTTTTGTCATAACTTAATATTTTTGGTGTAATAACGTTTTGAAAATTTGAGATTACCTCTTATTTTTACGACACTCTGTGTATTTGTATGGGAAAAAAAGTGCTTCATTTTAAAACGTTGTAAAACATAAAACATTTGTTTGAGTGATAGGAATTCAGGTTTAAGAGGATGTCAGTGAATTACAAATAACCCTGTACATAAATGGCTTTAAACGAAACAATCTACTCCCAAAGATTTTTTTTTACATAAAACTGACGGTGATTGACCACTATCTCACCTGATGAAAAGTGAAGAAGAGGCCGAAGGTGTACCTCACTGGTTCAGTAACAGCCTATTCACTCTAGCGTTGAAGAGCCCTAGGTTGTATTTATCTGGAAAAACAGACGACGGGAGCGAATCCCATTCCTTAGCAGTTCGCATTAGGAAAGAGGTTGCGAAGCGCTTCGTACGGACCACTGGAGTACTAACCACATAAGGATGAAAACGTTGAGAAATTTATGATTATCTACTCCTATGACTATCAGTCACCAAATAAAACGTCATGTGCTTCTGTGTATTCTGTGTACTGAAGTAGAAAGAAGAAATTTTATCTATCTCTACATCATTTTCTACAAACCTTACGTAAAATTAGGTAAAAAATTTGGCTAGGTTAGATTAGAACTGCGACCTCTGCAGAAAAAAACAGCTGTCAGAAAAGTAGATTAGGTTAAGTTAGAACAGCGACCCCTACAAAAACGAACCGCTGCCAGAAAAGTAGGTAAGGTTAGGTAAGAACTGCGACCCTAACAGAAACGAACCACTGTCAGAAAAGTAAGTTAGATTAGGTTAGAACTGCGATCCCTACTGAAGCGAATCGCAGCCAGAAAAGTAGGTTAGGTTAGGTTAGAACAGCGCCTCCACAGACATTGAAAATGTATATTATGACAAACAATGTTAGTAGGTACATAGATGATTATGACAAGTATGACAACCAGTATTAGCATATGTGACATAATGATTGTTACTACTTAAGAAAATAGTGCAAAATATAAGCATTAGGATATTCAATATTAGGATAAACAATATTATGGCATTTACATTAGGGCAAACGTTATTATGGCAAAAGATCATTATGACCAAAGTTATTATGGAATTTATAATTAAGACAAAGAGTAGTATGGATTCCATTATAGACCCTGTGCGTGTGTACCTACGTGTATATGTGTGTGCGTGCGTGCATACACACACATTTTTGTTAGTCCTTTACGCTCGTTAAAACTAACAATAGAATTCGTCCACATCAAATACAGTAGTCATTCTCAGTAAGTTTAATACAATAATTATTATATCTAAAGTAATAATTAACCGTGAATTAAAAAATACTCAATTTACGTCAGATAACAACAACTACAAAAAAGCCGTGCTAGCATAATGGCCTATGGCCTCTCAAGCAGAGGTTCGTGGGTTTAAATCCCGGCTCGCACCCTTGAGTTTTTCAAAATTCATGTGCGAAATTACGTTTGAAATTTACCATGAGCTTTATCCAACGGTGTGTGTGAAGTTCCCAATTCGCATTGGGTCCGCGAGGAAATTATGGCCCAAACCTTCTCATTCTGAGAGGCAGCCTGGGCCTAGCAGTGAGCCATTGTAGAGTGAGATGATAATGATGACGTCAGATAACAAAATAACTAAAATTATCAGTTAACAAAGCAAACAACTTAAAACAATGTAATACCTACCTCGCGGTGGGTAACGTAAGACTATAACATAAACTAATGCTTACCGGAAGCAACTCAACACTGCCACTGCAACCAAATGATCCCGGAAAGAAAATACCCACAGTTCTTACCAATGAGGAGAAAACCTATTTAAACCCTACATTTAACATTCAGACTGTGCCCAGAAGCGATAGACGGATTTGTCTGTCCGCCAAGCTTTGAAACCTGAGATCTTAGAAGCCAATCACAAACTTGTCTTCCTACAGGTTAAGGCGTAAAATCCATTGAAGAAACTTCGATGAATATGTACAATGAACTCTCTCTAGTTTCATTGTTTGTGCAAGATTGTCAATAGTACCTTTTATGTGACGCCGGCAATTATATGGTCTTGAAGCTTTTGTATTTGCGGTTGAAGACTGATTGTCTGTCCGTATGCAGTTTAGATTTAGACAAAGTAAACTCTCAAGTGTAATATCGACGCATTAATATCGTAAAGATTACGATTTGGTCTTTAGTGCTGCGATCGAAATGTACTGTTATACTTACGTACTGTTCTTTTCTGTAGCTGCTATCTTGCACCATTTTTGGTAGTTTAATATTTTCTTGTTTACGGGAGTCTTTGTTATTGTTTGAAAGTAAACAATGACTCTAGCTTTTGATTGGGCATTTACATCAGAACCATTTAAAATCCTCGTTCAATATCTAATCAAAATTATAATTAACTCAAAAACTTATGTGTGGACAAATTTATGCACATGAAATTCGTTTAATCTACAAACCAAATTTTGAAAAATCTGCATTATTCAAATTCAAAGAATTTGCGACAGGATGTAAGTATGTTAAGTCATCCGAATGCCAAATTCTTGGGTAACAGAAGAAAGTCTTATTGCATCATTGCTCGAAGCACCATAGCGACCTCTTTAAAGTTCCTACGCGTCACAAACTAACATAATTCGTCTCTTTATATGCGTATCCTGAGATACTTTCGCTTCTAGAAAATACTCTAAATGGACTTATAGTTTTGGTCTTATGTACGGTCAAATGTGATGGATATGCTGTGAATGACTTTAGAAAGCGGCAGATTTTTTTGCGGTGATCATCTTTTCAAAGGTTTGTGAATTTGGCATATTGCTGAAATGGTATTGTGTAATTCTATTATGGCAATATTTCTGAACGCCATAAGTAATTTTGGTCTTCATTTCTTGATAATCGGAGATGATTCTTATTCTTTAAACTAAACCGTATCAGCCTTTCAATCAATCAAATCCTTTTTATTTGACTTAAGAAAACTGTTAACCTAAAACATGTCTTGATTTGTTTTTTAAGGATACACAGAGTCAAAGATGCATTCAGTTAAAGATGGATCATTTTTTATCTTAAGTAGGTTTGGAGCGTTTATGAATTTGAAAAGTGTTTGAATTCAATGTATTAAAACCATTATTTGATTATAGTAAATTAGAGACAAATTCAATAAGTTACAATGTGTGGTCGCGATCGCAACCAAAATATCAAAAGTTATAAGATCAAAATTTATATTATATTATGAACTGGCATCAAAAAACAAGAAAGCTAACTTTAAACTCAAGTAAATGCTTTCAAAATGGTGGCATTCAAACACCACTGACCCTAAAGTCCGCTATGCTAACCCCCTTTTCGTCCATAAAAAATTCTCGCAAATGCGTGTTAATATGTTTTATGCCCAAACTATGACTATTTACATTTCGTCATACGTCCCACCCGGCGTGACATATGAGGCATCCGCGCAGGAGGGGGGAAAGAAAATAAAACTGACGGGTGCAAGGCAATTCCTAACAATTGTACATTCGCTGTCGTTGAGATGAAAGCATTCGTGGTTTTAGTGGTCGCATTGGCCGTGGCCAATGGCCTGCCGATGGCCAAGGAGGAGAGTGCCGTGGACAAATTCATGGCCAACCTGAGGGATTGCGTGGAAGGCGACACCCTGCTGTGCCTGAAGGTGTGTGAAGTGTTGTGAAGTGAAGTGAACAGTGAAATTGGATAGGGAATTGGACGTTTTCATTCAAAATTGTAGTGTTTTAGGATCTTAGGACACTTGAAGGATTGAATATTCATGATTTAGTTTGGTAATCCAGTTAACTTTTCCAAGTATGTGGGTTGAATCACGAATTTTGGCCTCTTGAAATTCTAGTTCGATTAGTTGCATTAGGGGTCAATCAATTATGTTAAGTGAAAAGTTGTAGGTTATTTAATTACTGGAACACCTACTGTATAATAATTAAATATGTCATTCAGGACATATTACCTACAAGTAGAATGAAAATATTTTTGTTGAAGAATATCGTTAAAGCAATAATTGCTCTGCAATTAAAAGCGATTTGAGTATAATAAACCTGTAGTTTGCAACTTTTGGCCAATTTTACTGCCATACATTCAGAATTTTATGAGATATCTAGGCAACAAAGCGGAAGGATAAATAAAACGATTTTTAATGTTTCAAAATAAATCAAAACCGTTATCTTTCAGTAGAAATAGGATGTCGGTTAATTGGAAAAATCAATGTCGTTATCACACAAAATAATTATAAGCAGACTCTTTTCTTTGTGTTAAAGAATATTTTCAAAAATTTCAGGAAAAAGCCATGAAGTATACCGAAAATCTCGCGGTATCTAAGGAGTTGAGTGTTGCTGATGGCATCACCTTCTCAAGAACCGGTAGTCCGAGGTCAGCTCGCAGCTATGATCCTCTGCCTGAAGACCCCAAAGCCAGGGAAGTGATGGTTGAAGACAGGATCCTGGACAACGTTGTGGACTTCCTCGATGGACATGTCCTGACTCTAAGGATGCCAAAATCCTTCACCGAAGACAACTCCGTTGAAGAAGAAGGTACGTGAAGTAATTGACGTTTTAAAAAAATTGTTTTGTTGTTTACGTTCAACAAGAGCAGACTTGTATTGAATAGCACTAAAAAACCGAGGTAGAGTAGTAATTGACCTCTGGCCTCTCAAGCAGAGGGTCATGGGTTCGAGCCCGGGCTCGCATCTTTGAATTTTCCGGCATAAATGTACGTGCGAAAATACTTTGAAATTTACTACGAGCTTTACGATGAAGAAAAACATCGTGAGGATAGCTGCACACACCTGTGAAGAAACTCAATAATATGCGTGAAGTTCCCAATCCGCACTGGGCCTGCGTGGGAAATATGGCCCAAGCTATCTCATTCTTAGAGGAGACTTATGTCCTGCAATGGGACGTAGGTATATAAGTTGGTATAATGAATAGCACTAGCTAATAATTACTTTTCAAGAAATGTAGGTACTCCGAAATTTACCAAAGTTGAATAGAATACGGTATACCGTCTTAAGCTGAGTACAACTTAAATTGTATTAAGTAATGCAAACGACAAGAGCTTCTTCATGTATAAGTCAAAAAGAAAATGCTTATATTATGCTTATGACAATGACTCGTGTACTTAAAAGGCTCTTTGTGATGGTAAAGTTTGACTTCTGTTAACATTTGTACAGTGCTACAAAAAGGTTGTACAAACACGTTGTACATAATTTATAACACAGAGATTTACATTTCAAAAGCAAACCCCAGTAAAATTATTTCTTAATTGACTTAAAAAAATTAAGAATATTATTTTAATTTGAAACCTTATGATATCAAATATAGACCACTGTATGCGATAAAAGTTTATAAAACTACTATAGAAGTGGATCTAAAGAGCAATGTTTTATCTTCCCACGATATTGAACATGTTTTTGCTATCATTTAGCTTTAACCTTCCATTAATGTACTGTGCAATTTTAATTGTCATAGAAAAGCATACAGTTAGTTCACACGTTTTCAATTGTACGCCGTCATGTGTGCACAAATTTCTCTAAAGTCAACTTCTCGTGTAGAACCAATACTCCTCGACCATTTTCACTTCACTTAAACTTTAACGCGTTTCTGCTATGTACGCAGTCATTGTACTAGATGGCGGTTTACTATGTTCATGGAAATTTATGTCGACAACTTTATTGTATAACCAATTTTACTGGTAAAGGCTAGTCATCGTCATTTCGTTTCTCTATGACTCTTTCGTCCCACGTTATTCCGAGGGTCATCGACACCTTTGTGCATATCAGTGCAAGGTTCAAGTTGAGAATAGGCTAAAGATGACCTGGATTTTTTTACGGCAAACGCTGGTTTTACTTGAGTTTCTTCTTCGATTCGAGGTTTAATTACCAAGCATATCGAATAAATTATTTACTGAAACAAATTTAAGTATTTGACACCTGAAATGTTAAAAGTAAAATGTCTTAGAAAATATTGACTAGTTGAACATTAATATCTAATTTATATGAAATTATAATCATACTCTACTTAAAATGTAACTATAAAATTATCTAACTATTAAATGTAACTATCGTATACGACAAATGTGTATTTTAAACAACGTTAAAATATTTTTTGCCAAGCGTGAAAGCTCCAACGTTTTCTGCACTTAAAATGATTAACATAGCCATAAATTGCAAGCATTCATAGGCACGTCTTGCACAGGCTAACTGAATGACGTAGTATTCTTGGTCATGAGTCGATGCAAAGTTTATTACGCTTATTTTCTCCGATCACGTATGAAATTAACAAAATTAGTTCTCCAGCCAATCATTCAGTACCATCAAATTAGATGCATTCAATATTATATGCAAATGATTAAAATTGATGGTGAAAGACATTGAAATTAGTTCAAACAAATTTTCTTTGAAGGAACTAAATCGTCAATCATTAAAAATTATGAAAAAAATTGAAACAATAAATAGATCTATCCAACTATGATTGGTTTTAAAAAAAAAACTCTCCAGATTGCTTTGAAGCACGAAGCATTTTTGGAGTTCTAAAAATCATGTAACCTTCAAAACGGTTGGAATTTTATTGGAATTTTAGTAGCTCGTCAATCAATGTCAAAGTTCAAGACTTGGACAACCTCCAACTGAGCGTCAATGAAAATGTTGCTTGTAGAACAACATACATGTGAACTAAGTTCAACTGTCTAATAAAATACTAGCCGTAGACAAAGATAAAACGATCTACATTGAGTACACTGGGGCAATTACACTGCCAATAGAACAAGTAATATTAACTGCTTTAACCAAAGTGGAATAGAAGTCAAGTCGGCCTAATACCGATTAATCTCGTTCAATGAAGTGATAATTGTCATTTCTCTTTCCTGGTGAACTAGTTTTAAAGCCTTAGGCAGTTTTTGGGTTACTTTCTAGAATTTTTTGCAAAATAATTAACATGGTACGGTCAAGTGCAGAAATAAGTATCGATTTAATCCTCCCATCGTTACATACCTATACCTTAATTCGACGACATAAGAGCTGTGGGACATATTTATGAGCAAGTTGTGTGCACCCATATTTTTACACTTGACTGTACATCATGTTACCTGTATTTTGAGTAAATCCACAAGGTTTTGCAACTTTTATGTAAATGAAGGTGCATATACTGCTGGTCGGTCATTGAATTTTGGTAGTATGACGGATGTAATTGCAGATTTAAATTTTGTTATAGTTACGGTACTACTCTACCTTATGTTAACAACATAACAAACCCATTGCTTTTACCATACGACATCTTTATCATCTTTCCAAGGGACGAAGTTCAATATCACCTCGGTATTACATTCTAGTGATTCATGTTCTTTTTTATTCCTTCCAGGCCGTGGCAAGAAGAAGAAGAAGCTGAAGAAGCTCCTCCCTATCCTCGCCCTTCTGAAAGTAAAAATCGCTGCTCTCATTCCCCTCTTCCTTGGTATCATCGCTTTTGCCGTCTTCAAGGCTTACCTCCTCGGAAAGATCGCTTTCATCGCCGCTGCGTTTGGAGCCATCAAGAAGCTTTTAGAATCTAAGAAATCTTCTGGATGGTCTGAGCCGGCTCATGAGGAGCATGGTTGGGAATCCGGTGGTGGCGGCGGCGGCTGGGGCAGGTCCCAGGATGCTCAGAACCTGGCTTATGGCGCCCATGCCAAGCAGCAGTAGATACTTATGGAAATTATTTATTTAACTTATTCAATGATGCGATGTGTTAAATGACGAAGAATGCACGATTTTTGTACTATATAGCCTATATATTTTTCAATTATTTCTGAAGCAACCACCGTTTTACTATCTATTTAATTATTTGATTGTGTGAGTTTAAGCGGGAAAGTTACACAACAGTATTTTTATGTACGTTTTGTTTATTTTTATTATTGATTTTCACTTTATTGAAGTGATGACTGATTATGTTTGTAGTCTTTCTTATTATTTTAACTTTTATTTTTAGTTTAATATTTATTATATTTACGTACCTACATCTATGGCGTTCTTTGACGGAAGAACAAGAGTGGCATCTAGTATATTTTTTTACCAAATATTTTAAGTTTTTATTTCCAAAGATATTTTTATTTTTTTAGTTATTTTTCATATTTTTATGTGTACTTTAGGCGTGTGTGTGATGAGCCATTTATGGTGTATTTATTACCGATCCATTTGTTGATTGAATGGTAAATTTGTGAGCAGGTTATCGAATAGTTGAAGGTAAAATGTTGTGTTGATGGATCCACGTAAAACGACAATAAATTATTTAAATAAACTCGTTTTTTTTTTAATAATTCCCTAATGATGATCATTATTCAAGCTTTTGTTCCGAATGATTTTCATTGTGATATAGGTTTTAGTCGTCTGATGGGAATGTACCAGTTTTGACAAAAGTTTCTGTGAGATCTATATATCGCTAAGGGTGACTTTTCTAAGTGAGTGAAGTCTTTAGTCACTTTCATCATATTATTGCAAGGGAAAATCGACCTCGTTGTATAGGTGACTAAGACATTCCTTTAGTGGTGGTGGTAACTTACATTGATCCTTAGGGTGGCCTAAGAATCAATGTCAGTTGTACGACGTAATACATTAAAGGCTATTTTCACCCACAAGTAAATGATACAATCAGCCTTATGGTTTTTATTCTTGTAGGAACTGTCACTAAAAATAATAAAACACTCACTTGGTCGACTATACCATGACGTGCAAATGAACTTCAACCATAGGGTGCGGTAGACCATATTTTTACAGTACAGGATCTCTAATAAATAACCGAAAATGTCATCAAACAGCATGACTTTAGTTCTTGACCCCACCTTTGACCTTATCTCAAACCAGATGTGTTTAAGCTACCTGCCAAAAACCTGTTTCACAGTGAATGTAACAGTAAAAAATGTTAAAGAGTAATAATAACTCGCAATAAGCCGTTCGATGTGCAGTTTCTGCGAAAACCTCACTGCAGATTCACCAACGGTACTTCCAAAACATTTATTTTAATTTAGCAATCTCCATGGGAAGTTGTATCAAAGTACAGTCACTTACATCATTATATCACGCGAATCGTATAGTCGACCAAGCAAGTGGTGTATCATTTTTGAAGACAGGCTCCCTTTGTCGGTATAAAAAAATAATAAAACCGTTTTGAGGACATTGCGTACATAATTAAGTATGTATTTATAATAAAATTCCAAAAACTATAACCGATTACAATTAACTTGACTGAATTAGATTCGGCTGGGCAGCGTTCGGGAAGCTCCGCAAAATATCTTGTCATTGAATGTGATACGAAATTAGTGTTTCTACCTTAGTTAATGCTGGACTGTCCAACATAATGCATTTACCCAGTTGTTAGAATTAGGGGCTGTTTCACCACTTTTCTTAAAGTTCGGATTAGCTTAATCATAACCTTATTTGACAGATGGAATTAAAATTTCTGTTTCACCAGTCTCGATTAGCGCTAAGTGACGGATAAACTGTTTCTTAATTTGACCATCGGATCAGGAGGCATTTAGCATTTTTATCCGTCACATAAAGTTAGTTTATTTTTTTGTGGCCATGTTTGGAGAGCCCTTCAGCCGGTTTCAGAAAAATAAATCAAAGTATTTTTTACTTTTTGAAGAAAGAAGTCATGCTAAATTGCAAACGAGGATTCAAATATCAAGATTTGAATAAAAAAATATGGGTACGCTTTTAGTATGTAAAAATAAATCCAAAATTTCGTAATATTTTTTAATTACAGACTTTTTTCAGTGGCACAATCGTTTGTTCTACGTGAACTTGTACATCGCCATTAAAAAAAAGTTAATCTGTCAAATGGTTTGGCGCCACTTTTCGATTCGTTTTACGTGATTTTATTTTTCTTTGTTATTGTTAACAAAGTATCGTAAATAAATACCGTTTTTGGATTAATTATAATGTTACACATTTGTTTATGCAAAAAAATAGATGTATCTAAAAAATACATAGTTTACGATTTCTTTTGCTTTAACAATGAGCGACTCTTTGAACGAAAGTGTGCGAACAGGAACGCGTGATTGTGAAATGTGACGTTGCCATTCCCCCTCTATGTTAAACCGACGATTAGTTAAGTGGTACTGTTTGCACAGGGCCGGAGTGGTGAAACTGAAAAAAAACTAGCCGACAGATTTGTCCAGTACTTATTTTATTCATTGGTTACGTGACCAGTAGTTTGACAATAAGGTGGTGAAACACCCCCTTAGTATTGTTAAATTTGAGGTGTCCATACATTAAGTTCATAATTTAACTACAACAAAGTATGAAAATCCAAAGTTTCATCAGACCAATTTCAACAATTGAGTAAATGCATTATGTTATCCAGCATTAACTAAGCTTGAAACACTAATTTTGTATCACGTTCAAAATTTCACCCTGTATACCGCAATGTCTCAAGTCAACATTTTTTGACCAGTGTGTGTTGCCAGTGATGACTTATGGCATTGAGACGTGGCCGCTAACGATGGGCCTCATAAGGAAGCTCAATGTCAATCAGAGGGCGATGGAGAGGGCTATGCTCGGAGTTCCTCTGCGGGATCACATTAGAAATGATGAAATCCGCACAAGAACTAAAGTCACCGACATAGCTCGAAGAATCGCCAGACTCAAGTGGCAGTGGGCAGGGCACATCGCTCATAGAACTGATGGCCGATGGGGCAAAAAGGTATTCTAGTGGCGTCCACGGATCGGAAGACGCAGTGTTGGTAGGTCTCCAACTAGATGGAGTGACCACATGGTTAAAGTTGCGTGAACGCGTTGGATGCGGATGGCACGGGACCATTCTGTTTGGCGAGTCTTGAGGGAAGCCTATGTTCAGCAGTGGACCTCTTTCGGCTGAAATGATAATAATGATGATGTCTGTTATAGGTATTTATTATGTAGGTATATGCTTGGTAGAGATCGTATTTCAAATACAAGACCGCTTTTGGACTGCCCTTAATATGCATCAAATTAATGTACCTACCTGTTTTCAAAATAAAGAACTAAATTGATATGACAGGCACATCACATACTCTGTGCTAAATTTCTAATATGATGGAATAAATAATTATAATATGTCGCCCTTTCTTCAATGATAATGATATTTTATTACTTGAAAAAAATGAATTTGAATTTAATTCCTGCAACCTTTCAATACATATAATGCAAGTAAGTACAATCAACTTAAAGTACCACCAGCAAGAAAGCTTGTTTCAATAACGTTAATTTCAATAGGTAGGTACTAGACGAAAAAAAACCCGCCTGTATAATTCCCATTCCCATAGAAATTACGGAAAAAACAACCCTATGTCTCTCTTAGAACTGAGACGAATCTAATGAAACCTCACACTTCAAAATCCATTAAGCCGTTCAGGCTGCAGGGCGTGCCAAAGAATGATAACCCACAACAACAAAAAAAAAACAACAACAAAAACATAACCCACAACCTTAACCATAACCCACCTAACCCAATTTCAACAGTCGGGTGAAAATGATATTTCTTTAAAAAACTTTATATTTCCTGCTTGTATTTATACACTGCTGCAAATTATTGTCGTGAATATATATTTTTTACGGTAGCAATACCAGGCCTACTGTACTGGTCAAACCGGATGCGCGCGCAGACGTTCCTCTTATGTATGACCCTCTCGATCATTCGCCGTAAATCATTGGTGTGTAAGTAAATGGGTTGATGACTGTCACTGTCAGGAGCGTCTGAAAGCCCGTTATAATTTGATATTATCATCATCATCGTCGTCTCAGCCCATATACGTTCCACTGCAGGGCACATACCTACTCTCAGAATGAGAGGTCTTGAGCCGTAGTTCCCATTGGAGCTCAGTGCAGATTTTCAGATGCAGACTCAGATTTTTTTCAAAGGAAGTGCAGGTTTCCTCACGATGTTTTCAAATGTGATTTTGAACATAAAATCACATTTGTCTCTGTCGACATGTTTGGTAGTTCGTACGTAAAGTTCAAGCGTCAAGTAACCCAATTATTAATAGAACTTATGTCCGTCTGTATTTGTTTTGATTGTCATTAAATTGCCACATCCTTCAATAATTCTAAGTGAGAATTAATTTAGGGTGCATACTATAGGTACATTCTTATTTATATGCCTTGTTTCATATTAATTGTATATGTATCTGTTTTTTCTCCAATAAATAAAAATAAAATAAAATAAAATCCGAATAACCCAAAGGTGTAAGCCCGGGTTCCAACCCAAAACCCTCGGCTTGAAAGGCCATAGGTCAAACCACTCATACTCATCGCACATCATACTCATACTACCGTACTCTCGGTACGCTACGGTACGGTCTTACTTTTTGAGAGCTTATAATTATTTTATTATGACTGTTTTCAATGCACCTATGTATGAGCAATTGATGAATTGAGCGAATGGCCTTTTGAAATAGTTCAGCCATTTGTCAATAGATGGCACCATACAAAGTTTATCTAAAGCTGCGTATCCACCGGAGCTATGCGAGGATGCGTTGTCAGGGATGTGTCTGTCATGAACCAATAGAAACACTTCATTTAAAAGGTCCTAAGTGAATGAAGTGTTTCTATTGGTTCATGACAGACACATCCCTCGCAACGCATCCTCGCACATCTCTGGTGGAAACGCAGCCTAAATCCAGTCTTCCAGCGCCGAGAACTAGTTACATCGATGGTGGGTCTGAAAATAAGTCGTAGGTTTTTTATATCCCTACCTATATGCGTCGCGGGCAACAGCTAGTATATATTTTTGTAATTGTCAGCTAAACAACAATGTAAGTTGCATGCACCATTTCTGGGACTTTGCGCTCCAGCATTTTTTATTTTTATATAACGTTAACCGTCATCAATGCACTTCGCCTTCTGATATGAAGTCAACCATGACGACTTTTATGGACATTTTTGAGAAAATAAATTTCCTCGTCTACCTTTCGCACGTGAGGTCAATGCGCTATAAATGTGGCCCGTGGAAAGCTGCGCGAAAAAGCTTTTCTTGTGCAAGCAACAATGATGGCTGCTTTGTTAATGAGCCATGAACATTTTAACGAGTTATGAGCACCTTGTTTATTTAGCGAAGGTCACGTCGTTAACTCGTAGATTTAGGGTTTATGTCTGGTTTAATAGCATGTTTTAACAATTTCAATTTGTAAGGATATCTATAAATTCTATTTATGATGTTTGGATGGGTTCCATATTGGGTTGCATAATTTTTTTACACACATATTTAAAACATTTGGGATAATTCATTATTTCGCATATTTTATTCTCAAAAACCATTAATTCTTCAGAATTGTTCTAGAATGAACCTAAACTAACGTATAAAGTTCTACAGGATAACCATGACAAAATTCCTGAATAATTTAATGATTTCTGAGAAAAAAGGGTTATGCAAAGTGATGAATTATGCCAAATGATGAATTATACGAAAAAAAAATATGCCACCAGACTGGACCTGGTTAAGGTTGCGGGAACGCGCGAGATGTGGATGGCGCAGGACCGATCTGTATAGCGAGCCTTAGGTCTATGTTCAGCAGTAGACGTTTTTCGACTAAAATGATGATTATGAGACTGGATCACGTTTGGATGTTAACGGTTGAACTTGGCATACAGATATACGGTTACCTATCAAAATTTAGAATTATTTTTTTCCGAATATTTAAAATCCCGAATGCTTCATTTATCCGAATGCATTTTTTTCTGAAACTGTAAATATTTCAGGATTTTTATAAAACAACCCTAACCTAACCTAAAGGGTTCTACACGATGGTCCTGAAATAAATCCTGAAATATTTACAGTTTCAGAAAAAAATGCTTTCGGACAAATGAAGTTTTCGGGATTCTAAACCTTCGGAAATAAAATTTTATAAACATCGATAGGATCCCGTTTTAACTTTAAAACATTAAAGGAACTATGTCGGTCTGTTACCTCTTTACGCTTTATCCACTCAACCTACCTAGATGCAATTAGGTAAGGAGATGGTTTGAGACCCTAGGACGGACATAGGATAGTTGTTACCCTAGAAAATTGTATAGTTCCCGCGAAGTAGCCGAAAGATAAACGAATTTTCGCAGACGGAACTGCGGGTAACAGCTAGTATTACATGAAATCGTGTAACGTTAACAATATTACCCTGGAGATATAAAATATCACTTTACTTATACTTACTTATTCACTTTTTATTTTGATCCTATTACTGAGACTCTTGAACCGTAATAGCTTGAATTTGTATACCGATTAGTATTACTGTGGGCGCTATTACAAAAAATAACACGTGTTTCTTTCAGCATTTTTGTCTACGGCAACGGTTGCTAGGCGACAGCCGACAGTTGCTACGTACCGCGAGCGATTATATGCTGTTTGTTGTTTACCTACCTATACAAGTTTGCTATTTTAGTGCTTACATTTCGGCGTTTTTTACTGAACTGTTTTTAAAACATTGTATATGGAGGTACGGAACTCTTCAATTCGTGTACGAGTCCGACTCGCACTTCACCGGTTTTTTATTTTTATAATCCTTTCTCACACTAACTATTATAGCTAAACCGTTTAGACGAGTCCTCGCTCGCGCGGTACAGGGTATGACGACAAAGGCTATCGGGAGAGGTGCGTGCGGCAGGCACAGGAGGCGCGCTCGCCGCCCGCACCTCTCTCGGCCCCTTTGTCGCCATACCCCCAGCCCCTGTACAGTGCGGGCGAGGACTCATTTAAACGGTTTAGCTATAGTCATTCAATACTGTGACAAAAAATGAATAAATTAGTATAATAGAGCGAACTCTCGAAGGGTTACTAAGGGTGCGTGCGTAAATTAGGACTCGACACTTGCCCATTTGTCGGCCGGAAGGTGCGCCGCTGGGCGCGCCGCGAAAGTTCCCGCGGCTGCGCCCAGGTGCGTGGGCGCCGGTACACACTGGACGGTTTTATGACGACTGTATTTTTGTCACGAAACTCTTGATAATTTATTTTAACACTCATAAATCAAGTAGACGCAGACCCAAGAGGAGATGGCGGGACGACCTGAGCGCTTTTCAGCTCGATTAACAGGTGCATGCCCAGGATAGGGAAGAATGGCGGAGGAAAGGGGAGGCCTTTTCCCAGCAGTGGGACATATTATAGGCTATATAAAACAAAAAGAAAATGTATTTCGGGACATCATACATGTTACCTAGACGCCAGACTTAAGCTTAAGTGGGCAGGGCACATTGCTTGTAGAACCGATGGCTAACGTGGCAGTAATGTTCTACAGTAGCAACCGCGAATCGAGAGAAATAAGATAGGAAGGACTACAACAAGATGAACCGACGAGCTATTAAAGCTTATAATGAAAAGGTTGCATTCGCGTACAAATTGATCGAATTTTGCTCTCTTCTACCATGTTTATACTTTTTTCGGTTTCCAGTCAAGTTTGACTTGGTAGAAAACTACTTTAATAATATATTTAGACGATATTTTGCAGACGAATGATGCTTTAATGAAATAATTGTATTGAAAATAATTCTATTTTTGTGGGGTCTTTAAAGTAGTTCTGAAATCTGAGTGTCTAAACGAAACCAGTGTTTTATTATGTCGATCCGCAATATTATGAAGCCAATGTTATGAAATTATTAAGCACTATCTTTATTTAATTAATGATAGCAGTCATGGAATTTAATTAAATAAATTTTAAGTAAGCTTCAATTTATACTATTTAAATCAAATGTCAAAAATTTTTACGTTTCTCGAAGCTTGTCAGCACATTTCGAAAACATAAACATAATATAATATGATCAAAGATAAAGTATAATTAATGTATGCGGTAAAAACATGCAATTCAAAATAATTTCAAAATGTGTTAAATTGAGAAATTACTCTTTTTAGCTTTATTTAAATAAATAAATAAATAAATATCATGGGACAATTCACACCAATTGACCTAGTCCCAAAGTAAGCTAAGCAAAAGCTTGTGTTATGGGTACTAGGCAACGGATAAACATACTTATACACCGTGAAATTTTAGTGGTTGTTTTCCCGAAACGAGGTGATTTAGTATCGATTGTACAATCGATTTATAATTACTATTTTGACTAGAGTCAAAAATCCAATTGTAAAAAACGAAAGTCGAAAATGACCGCAAACCAATAGTAACGCTTCGTTGGTACAAGTAGCGTACGATCGTACGATAGGTTAGGTACCAACGAAGCGTGAAACGAATTTGAATTAAAGAAACTCAAAATCACCTTATGTGGTGCCACAGCATCTGAATAACCGTTGCTCAAGGTCACCATTCTCGGCCTGACTCATCCTACACTTTCTTCTCGAAGGAATGTCGCCCAGGCGAGTTACGCGCGACTTCCTGCGTCACGTGGTTACGCATTCCGGGGCGGTCGGTGATATTATGTCAGTGGTAAATACTGGAATTAGGACATCCTGTTCTTACACTAAGTAAAATTTAGAAAGCTTGTGAAGATGCTTGGATATTTGGATGTTTGTAACTCAGTTACTCAATAACGGCTAAACGCATTAAGTCAAATCTGGTCCCAGAGATCTATCTCTTGAACCGTAGTAGCTAGACACTTTAAATTTTCACCGATCATAATTTAATAATAATTTATTTCATTCGAGTAACGGAGACTCATCCTATCATTCAACAATATTACATTTTACAAGTTATGGTTAGTACAGACTTAATTTAGGTGTTAGTACTTGTACCTACTTATTTAATAATAATAATAAATAAATAAATATTAGGGGACAATCTTACACAAATCGACCTAGTCCCAAACTAAGCAAAGCTTGTACTATTCCCTCCATTCCCAGTTCGTCCGCAGGGATTTTTCCCGAGCACAAGTCACCCTTCCAATCCTTAAAGTAAAAAACAGCAAAGATTTCGCGTCTATGGCCCCTCTCGCGACTCATTCAAAAAAAAAAAGCTTGTGCTATTATTAATATTCAGCGACTGCTAGGCACATGTAGTCCACGGCATCGCCTCATATAGGGACAATTAACTCTGTCTGCTATCATAGCCAGGACGGCGTTGGGGCTGCCCGCACCCGGCGCACCAGAGGCGCTACTACGAAATTCGAAAATCGAAGTTCGTATCATATTATCTCTCTCACTCTCGTGTCAAATCATATTAGCGTGAGCGGGACGGCACGAAACGAAGTTCGAATTATGCACTTCGTGGTAGGGCCTCAGGCCCTATACTACGAAGCGCGAAATTCGAACTTCGTTTCATGCCGTTCCGCTCACGCTAATGGAATTTATTACGAGAGTGAGAGAGACCGCACGATCCGAACTTCGAACTTCGAATTTCGGAGTAACCCCCCAGGGATGCTCATCTTTTGCGCATGATGGAATAAAAACAATCAATGCGTGCTTCAGCGAACATCCCTGACGCGCTACAGAAGCGAGGCAAACCCGGAATGTATATTGTTAAACTGGACCCGAAGAGCCCCGTAAGCTCGCTTTGTATGCAACCCCCAGAGACTGCACGTGTAAAGTCTACTGGTCGCTATAGCAACAAATAGTAAAAATAAAATAAACACACAAAAAACGCGTTTTTTTCAGCGATTTTTTTTGTTGCTAGGCGTTGTAGGCGTCGCTTGGCGGCCTAGACGATAGCCGTCAGTTGCTAGGCACCGCGAGCGACGCTGTTCGGATGTTTACCTATATTTTAGTGTTTAAATTTCAGCGATTTTTTTACTGAACTGTTTTCGAAACATTGTACGGAGGTACAACCCTTCATGTACGAGTCCGACTCGCACTTGACCGGTTTTTGCTCCGACATTCCTACGGGATCGGGGTGTACCTATATAAAAACCCAAAATCTAACCACTACGTCTATAAACATGAAATTTTCCACTGCTACCTTCATATAAATTTATACATAAACGAAGCCTATTTATTTTGGAATTTCCACGGAAATTCAGTACAATGCAAAATTTAACGGTTCAAGTAACGGAAACCTCTAATAAAAGGCTAGTGTATACCACTCTTACAGCTTTTCATTCAAGAAATAATGGGACATTATTATTAGGTACTTATATCTCCCATTCACGAGCACTTGGTGTTGTAATGGAGATATTTCACAAAGCAATTTACACCTCGCCTCGTATCCGGAGACGCGTGCTACATTGCCCATTGACAGACAAGATTAGATGTTTATTGACCAATTTCAAAACAAGCTTTTGTTAAAAATCGTAAAAAATCGTAAATCGCAAAGGAAAACATTGTGTGAAACCTGCACACACCTGAGAAGAAATTCAATGGTGTGTGTGAAATTCCTAATCCGCACTGGGCCCGCGTAGGAACTACGGCTCTTTCGTCCTGATAAGAGGCCTGTGCCCTGCAATGGGACCATATATAGCCTGGGATAATGACGATGAAAAATCATAAGTCAACTTAAAGTCACTTTGGTTGGTCCTGAAAATTAACTTTGCCGATTCAAAAGTCAAAGTCAAAATACGCACTTCTAGGTCAAGAGTCAACTAACTCAAAATAATCCACCATTAAAAATATAGACCCTCCTGAATGTTAATTAAGTCTAAATTAGAATGAGGTATTATTTTGATTTAGTGGACTGAGTCTACTGGACTTTAATCTAAAAGCGCGATATCTTTATTCAATTTAGAGTTTAACAGACTTATGAACGTCGAAGAATCTAGCATTGGTTTGGAAAACCCTGTTGGAAAGGATCCGCCAAGAAACTCAACAAGATAAAAAAAAGATAGGCTTTTTTAAACAGATCCAAGGTAAATACCCCAATGCCCGCCAGTGCCCCTATAGCCAACACTTTCAATATTAGCTCGTAGCAATAAAGGCGACAAGCAGGGTGTCGATTAATGGAATTAAACTGTCAAATACTGGGGTATTTACCATACAATGTCATTTAATTACATACACTTATTTAACATAACTTTATACGCTATTTGAAACAAGGAATCGCCAACGCGAATCGGAGCCTTTTTCAGTTTCAGGGACTAAATTCAGGAACGGCCCAACACGGTTTGCGAGCGGTAATTCGATCGTTTGCGAGAAGATAGGGATGAACTGCAGGAACGCCAAAAATCACTGGTTTGCGAGAGATTTCCTAGAAGAAAAAATAAGGCTCATCCTTACTCAGCCCAAACCTCTAGCTTCATAGTCAGGTTCTACCACTGGGCTACCCGGTCGTCTAAAAAATTAGTATGACCCATTTATGGGAGTCGTTGGCTTGAACTTCACTGCAACTTTTTCCAAGTTGCCCAAATAAAACCAGGCGAATACGCACGGCACCGGCTTCACGAGAAGCGGTCATACTTTCACTCATGAACGTCGTTGCGTCAGATGAGTAACAATTGATGCACTCACCCTGAATTATTGCGTCATTATGCCACCATAGTGGGTCAAATGCGCGGTCCAGTTTAATTTAAAGTTTAAAAGGAAAGTAAAGTTTTCTCGTTTTAATCGTAAGATGCGACGCATTGACCGCAATTGTTCGTGCGACGAATGGAAAATGTTTAGGATGTAACGACGTTATCTAACAAATATATAAAAGAAAATGACGTGACTTCTAGTGGCCAGAGGACCGAGCTAGAATCCAAATTGATGTTTTCGCATGTCTTGTTCGTTGAAGTTAATATTTTTTAGGTCCTGTACAGTCCACCAATTTAATTCCTAGGCCACTGTGGAACCATGTCAAAATGAATCAATTTGTTTATCTTCTACGACAGTGATTATTGCGTGAAGTATGTCATGATGACATCTCGATCTTTGCAAACAATTGTGTCAAAGAAGTTTGCTTATATTAATAACTTGAATTGTCACTGTCCGTCTGTCAAAACTTCTTTTTTTCTCATGCCATGGAACGAAAACGTTTATAAACTTTTACGTTTTAGTACAAGTTAATGCGACAAGGTTCTATACTGGCCCAGGAATTAAATGGGTCGAGTCTATCTATCTATTAAAAAATGTATTCTTAGGAATGATGTAATGTTTAATTTGATTTAAATACTCGATTTTGCGTTTATATTTTTTTAACATATTCATAATATTTTTCGTTGGAAAAAATATTTTTTTGTCAAGTTTCTTACGGCACATTCTTCTTGGCAATGATAGTGTTTCTGAAAATGGTGGTAGTGAAATAAATAGACGTCTAAAAGCGCCCTTCGCGGCCTACTTATAGAATAAAAGTTTTGATTTTTATTACGAAATCCTTAGCACGCGTCCGACTCGGACTTGGCCGGTTTTTTGCTAATTTTTGTTTGCTGGGATTAAAAAAAATCAAAAAAAATCTTTTTTTACTTTTTTCTTTCATAATGCTTCACAATGATGTGACATGGCCGTTAATAGCCAAGCAAAAGTAACGTTTCCGAAAACATTAGCGTTTGTAAGAAGGAACATTAAAATTAAGTACCTACGAGTAGCACTTTTAAATAGCGTCTACATTCAGTGCTTGGTAGAGTTACGAGCAATTAGTTACCAGTATTACATAGGAAAAAGATTCAGAATAACGTCTTTTTCTTTAGATGTAAGGTAAAAATTGAATGACTGGAGTACTTGTTGAAAAATTATATTTTTAACTGACTTCAAAAGGAGGAGGTTCTCAATTCGGTCGTGTTTATTTTTTTAATTTGTGTTACCTCAGAACTTCGTCATTTAAGAACCAATTTGGAAAATTTTATCATTGTTTGAAAGCATATGCTTCAAGTTTGGTCCCGTTGTTACCAGAATCCAGTTCTGATGATGGGATCCATTTTTAATCCATGAGGAATTGAAGGAACTCCTCAAAAATTCAAGAGAAATGTATAGCGATTATAGTATTTTCGGTGACAAGTCAAGCATTTGCGTTCAGAAAGTACCATTTGGTAAACTGGATCTGATGAAGAAGACCGCAGATGGCCAACGGAATTCCTCAATGGGTCAAATCTTGCAAGTTGAATTTGATTCACTTCCCGGTTTCTAATTGAGTTGAAATTTTGCATGCATGTGTAAATCACGTGACAATGCAATATTATTGTAGCATGGAGCTGATCTGATCATGGAGCTGGAAGGTGGCCATAGGATCTCTGTAACACAACCCCGTCGAGTATTAAAAATAGAATTTTCAACATATTTCGAAGTCAAAACTAATGATTTTTATCCTACGCGTCTATTTTATACAGAAACAACTAAAAAGCAAAAAAAAAACCGGCTTCAAATAGCACCTAAAAAAACAACCGATATTTTTATGCTTAATGTGGTCGGTTTCATTTTTATTTCATAGTTTTTTTTGGGTATTTTTTGAAGGCAGTTTTATTTTTTATTTTATTTTTTTAACCCCCGACACAAAAAGAGGGGTGTTATAAGTTTAACCGCTATGTGTCTGTGTGTCTGTCTGTGGCATCATCAGGGTGAACCGCAACTCGACTTACGACTCTAAGTATACATTAAGATTTGATCACGCAATGAAACTTAACTAATTTTACTATCGTACGTACCTATATGAATTTTATATAGTCCGAAAATCGCCTATTGATTCAAAAACTTAAGTTTGTTTTATTTAGGTTTTTTTGTTTACTGTATAATTAAATTAGATTAATTGAATTCGATAATATTTAATTTACTTTTAAGTTTTAGTTTAGACTTATTTTTATACGAAATTGTACTCAAATTTTAGAATTAAATTATTAAATTAGATTGGATCACCAAAGGTCACCGTTGTATCTCCCGCAAGTGACATGAAAACCGAGTTAACTACTGTTTCGGGTCAATAAAATTAAAATATAAATTTATAATTCAGTGAAAAATGCCAAAAACGATAGAAAGGGAATTAACTGCGACAGAAAGTTTGCTTTCGAGGCCGTGCGATACAAACCTGAACCTTACCGGTTTCGTGTCATAGAACCAACGTGACCTCGAAATTTTAAAGAATTAAAAAATAGCTACATATTAAATAAGGTTGTAATCATGCAAGAGCAAGCATAAAATAAAGTATTAAATATCAAAAAAGCGTGACCAAGTTCGACTATTACACAGTCATTAACATACAATACGACTTTGTGGTGTAGGTATTGTACGACAGTCCCGCCACATAATAAAGTCGTGTACGAAAATTTCCTATCCTCGGTTACGTACTTCACACGTCGATTAGAATGAAAATACAAATATTCGCACTTTTTCTTTCATTCATTTGCACTAGCATATCAAACAGCGTAACAGCGTTTGGGTGTCGTAAACGAAAACTTCGCTTTCTAAGATCCAATATTTATTTTTCTACTTACCCCTTACAGCGGCGGGCCGACGTCAAACAACGCACTTTACGTCACATTGTCAACGTAGTGGGGGTCCGAAGGATAAAATCCATCACATTTTTGGGAAGAACATCATAACCTGCTCAACAGCGGCGAACAGCGTGCAACGGACTTGCAAAAAAAGCAACATGTGGTCAAAAATTGCAATCTTAGCCGTTTTGGCGTTAGCAAAGTGCAGTCCGGTGCAGGAAAGTGGCATCGCGGAGAATTTAGTTAATGTGGTATCGGAGTGCATAGAAAATGACACGTCGTTGTGCCTTAAGGTGATTGCGAACTTTTGTGCTTTGTGAAGTGATTGTGTTTGAGGATACTGTGCAAAAACAAGTGAATGCCGGATTTGCATTGCAAATTATTTGAGAGTCAAAGTCAATGATACGTTATTAAAAATTTCACGCTTCATCGTGGAATCAATGTTTTTATGAAATTTAAATTTTAGTGTTGATTACAGCTTTAACCAAGCTTTAGTTAAAAAACTATAAAAAATAATAAATTAAATTGGTTTACACGCCTATCTGAAATTTGACGTAATGCTGACTTAGTGACATTGATTTTAAAATTTCAGGAGAAAGCACTGAGGTTCACAGAGAGACTAGCAGTCACGAAGGACATCAGCATCTTTGAGGGAATGACACTGATCAACAGTGGAACCGCCCGCTCTGCCCGCAGCTACGAACCTTTGGCTGAAGAACCCAAGCTCAGGGAATCGCAGCTAGAAGAAAGAATCGCCAACAACCTAGGAGACTTCTTAGACAACCACGTACTGCAGTTGCGTCTGTCTGAGCCTGACAATGAATCCAGAGGCCTGGATGAGGAAGGTACGCATATAAATAATATAACAATAGACACAAAAGATGAAGTAGATAACAAAAAAAAACTATCCTTAGTTTTATGAGTTTTAAAAAGTTAAAAAAATCTGTTTAATTAAAACCAAAATTAATTCATAGTTCTAATGAGCTTCAATAAGCGCCGAATAAGATTGTCATAAACGTTTGCAAATTGAAGATGATTAAGTAAATAACCATTAAATTTTCGTGTGCAACATGGATTTCTCTCCGTGCATAATATTTACACGCATACGTCCCTTTGTCAATGTCTCGAATTGTCACGTACCTCACGACAAACACTAGCTTTCTCTTTCGCATTTCCATATGTTTACATCATAGTCAACATCTGATCCTAAGAGATTGTGTTACTGGACAAACGTGATGTCTTGGTCTATAAAGATCTAGAGAAAAAGCGTTCTTTACATGATGTTGGCAAACATTTATTTAGGCACCGCAAAAGCGGTAATCACGCAGCATTATCATCATCATTACTATCAAATATTCACAAGCAAATGAATAAAACTTTAAGATAATTTCAGGATAATAATTATAAATTAATAAACATTTTGTATGTGTCTTTTAATTAATGTGATCATCATAATCATGTTCATTTACTAAGCTTTGATTTAAAGGATCAAAACAGTTGTCTAAGTCCTCTATATTCCATATAATTCTAATTCTAATAAAATCTCCTTCTTTACAGCGCGTGGCAAGAAGAAGAAGAAGATCAAGCAGCTGATCCCTCTTCTTCTCCTCTTGAAGCTGAAACTTGCCGCTCTCATTCCACTGTTCCTTGGTATCATCGCCTTCGTTGCAGTCAAGGCTGTCTTCCTTGGCAAGATCGCTTTTGCTATGAACGCCTTTAACCTCATCAGAAAACTCTTGGCCAAGAACAGCCATTCTTCGTCCAGCAGCATCAGCTACGCTCCCGCTCATCACCATGAAGAGCACCCCGGTTACAATTACGAGCCTGCTCAGGGTTGGAGCCGGAAGGCGAGCGATGCCCAAACTCTGGCGTATGGTGGCCAGTTAAATTAAGTAGTTCCGTGTGATTGTGTGTGTGTGTTTATTTATTGTGTTTGCCGTTGCCATTTTTAAGTACCTCAAAAATTAATTTATTACACGAAATAAAAAGTTTAAAATATGTTGTGATTTTATTTCCTGCATTAACAACTTTGAATAATTAAGTCATAAAAAAAAATTGAAATTTTGGAATTAAGCAGAGCATTTCGTACTAAATACAAACTGAAATATAGATGCACAGAAAAAACCCCAGAAAAAAGACCAATGCTGGGAATCGAACCCAGGTCCTCAGCATTCCGTGCCGCGTGCCATACCCCTACACCACCACTGGTCTAGAGATTAGACACGAATCTTTCCTATACATCATACATTTCAATCTGCTAAATCATCACCTTATGCAGTGACAAACGCACATCTATGTTACACCCTCATCGAGAGATTTTAACACTCCTTCGGAACTAACCGCTCACCTGGACAAGAGATGGCGCTACTGTGCAACTTTAAACAAGTTAGCTATGAAGTATCTTTTTTTTTTTTTTTTTTTTTTTTTTTTTTGTACATATTTTTTCAACTTCATTTTTTTATTACTTTTACGGTCATCCCGTGAAATCATACATTTCGTACTAAATACAAACTGAAATATAGATGCACAGAAAAAACCCCAGAAAAAAGACCAATGCTGGGAATCGAACCCAGGTCCTCAGCATTCCGTGCCGCGTGCCATACCCCTACACCACCACTGGTCTAGAGATTAGACACGAATCTTTCCTATACATCATACATTTCAATCTGCTAAATCATCACCTTATGCAGTGACAAACGCACATCTATGTTACACCCTCATCGAGAGATTTTAACACTCCTTCGGAACTAACCGCTCACCTGGACAAGAGATGGCGCTACTGTGCAACTTTAAACAAGTTAGCTATGAAGTATCTTTTTTTTTTTTTTTTTTTTTTTTTTGTACATATTTTTTCAACTTCATTTTTTTATTACTTTTACGGTCATCCCGTGAAATCATACATTTCGTACTAAATACAAACTGAAATATAGATGCACAGAAAAAACCCCAGAAAAAAGACCAATGCTGGGAATCGAACCCAGGTCCTCAGCATTCCGTGCCGCGTGCCATACCCCTACACCACCACTGGTCTAGAGATTAGACACGAATCTTTCCTATACATCATACATTTCAATCTGCTAAATCATCACCTTATGCAGTGACAAACGCACATCTATGTTACACCCTCATCGAGAGATTTTAACACTCCTTCGGAACTAACCGCTCACCTGGACAAGAGATGGCGCTACTGTGCAACTTTAAACAAGTTAGCTATGAAGTATCTTTTTTTTTTTTTTTTTTTTTTTTGTACATATTTTTTCAACTTCATTTTTTTATTACTTTTACGGTCATCCCGTGAAATCATACATTTCGTACTAAATACAAACTGAAATATAGATGCACAGAAAAAACCCCAGAAAAAAGACCAATGCTGGGAATCGAACCCAGGTCCTCAGCATTCCGTGCCGCGTGCCATACCCCTACACCACCACTGGTCTAGAGATTAGACACGAATCTTTCCTATACATCATACATTTCAATCTGCTAAATCATCACCTTATGCAGTGACAAACGCACATCTATGTTACACCCTCATCGAGAGATTTTAACACTCCTTCGGAACTAACCGCTCACCTGGACAAGAGATGGCGCTACTGTGCAACTTTAAACAAGTTAGCTATGAAGTATCTTTTTTTTTTTTTTTTTTTTTTTTTTTGTACATATTTTTTCAACTTCATTTTTTTATTACTTTTACGGTCATCCCGTGAAATCATACATTTCGTACTAAATACAAACTGAAATATAGATGCACAGAAAAAACCCCAGAAAAAAGACCAATGCTGGGAATCGAACCCAGGTCCTCAGCATTCCGTGCCGCGTGCCATACCCCTACACCACCACTGGTCTAGAGATTAGACACGAATCTTTCCTATACATCATACATTTCAATCTGCTAAATCATCACCTTATGCAGTGACAAACGCACATCTATGTTACACCCTCATCGAGAGATTTTAACACTCCTTCGGAACTAACCGCTCACCTGGACAAGAGATGGCGCTACTGTGCAACTTTAAACAAGTTAGCTATGAAGTATCTTTTTTTTTTTTTTTTTTTTTTTTTTTTTGTACATATTTTTTCAACTTCATTTTTTTATTACTTTTACGGTCATCCCGTGAAATCATACATTTCGTACTAAATACAAACTGAAATATAGATGCACAGAAAAAACCCCAGAAAAAAGACCAATGCTGGGAATCGAACCCAGGTCCTCAGCATTCCGTGCCGCGTGCCATACCCCTACACCACCACTGGTCTAGAGATTAGACACGAATCTTTCCTATACATCATACATTTCAATCTGCTAAATCATCACCTTATGCAGTGACAAACGCACATCTATGTTACACCCTCATCGAGAGATTTTAACACTCCTTCGGAACTAACCGCTCACCTGGACAAGAGATGGCGCTACTGTGCAACTTTAAACAAGTTAGCTATGAAGTATCTTTTTTTTTTTTTTTTTTTTTTTTTTTTTTTTTTTTTTTTTTTTTTTTTTTTTTTTTTTTTTTTTGTACATATTTTTTCAACTTCATTTTTTTATTACTTTTACGGTCATCCCGTGAAATCATACATTTCGTACTAAATACAAACTGAAATATAGATGCACAGAAAAAACCCCAGAAAAAGACCAATGCTGGGAATCGAACCCAGGTCCTCAGCATTCCGTGCCGCGTGCCATACCCCTACACCACCACTGGTCTAGAGATTAGACACATTAGCAGATTGAAATGTATGATGTATAGGAAAGATTCGTGTCTAATCTCTAGACCAGTGGTGGTGTAGGGGTATGGCACGCGGCACGGAATGCTGAGGACCTGGGTTCGATTCCCAGCATTGGTCTTTTTTCTGGGGTTTTTTCTGTGCATCTATATTTCAGTTTGTATTTAGTACGAAATGTATGATTTCACGGGATGACCGTAAAAGTAATAAAAAAATGAAGTTGAAAAAATATGTACAAAAAAAAAAAAAAAAATAAAAAAAGATACTTCATAGCTAACTTGTTTAAAGTTGCACAGTAGCGCCATCTCTTGTCCAGGTGAGCGGTTAGTTCCGAAGGAGTGTTAAAATCTCTCGATGAGGGTGTAACATAGATGTGCGTTTGTCACTGCATAAGGTGATGATTTAGCAGATTGAAATGTATGATGTATAGGAAAGATTCGTGTCTAATCTCTAGACCAGTGGTGGTGTAGGGGTATGGCACGCGGCACGGAATGCTGAGGACCTGGGTTCGATTCCCAGCATTGGTCTTTTTTCTGGGGTTTTTTCTGTGCATCTATATTTCAGTTTGTATTTAGTACGAAATGTATGATTTCACGGGATGACCGTAAAAGTAATAAAAAAATGAAGTTGAAAAAATATGTACAAAAAAAAAAAAAAAAAAAAAAAAAGATACTTCATAGCTAACTTGTTTAAAGTTGCACAGTAGCGCCATCTCTTGTCCAGGTGAGCGGTTAGTTCCGAAGGAGTGTTAAAATCTCTCGATGAGGGTGTAACATAGATGTGCGTTTGTCACTGCATAAGGTGATGATTTAGCAGATTGAAATGTATGATGTATAGGAAAGATTCGTGTCTAATCTCTAGACCAGTGGTGGTGTAGGGGTATGGCACGCGGCACGGAATGCTGAGGACCTGGGTTCGATTCCCAGCATTGGTCTTTTTTCTGGGGTTTTTTCTGTGCATCTATATTTCAGTTTGTATTTAGTACGAAATGTATGATTTCACGGGATGACCGTAAAAGTAATAAAAAAATGAAGTTGAAAAAATATGTACAAAAAAAAAAAAAAAAAAAAAAAAGATACTTCATAGCTAACTTGTTTAAAGTTGCACAGTAGCGCCATCTCTTGTCCAGGTGAGCGGTTAGTTCCGAAGGAGTGTTAAAATCTCTCGATGAGGGTGTAACATAGATGTGCGTTTGTCACTGCATAAGGTGATGATTTAGCAGATTGAAATGTATGATGTATAGGAAAGATTCGTGTCTAATCTCTAGACCAGTGGTGGTGTAGGGGTATGGCACGCGGCACGGAATGCTGAGGACCTGGGTTCGATTCCCAGCATTGGTCTTTTTTCTGGGGTTTTTTCTGTGCATCTATATTTCAGTTTGTATTTAGTACGAAATGTATGATTTCACGGGATGACCGTAAAAGTAATAAAAAAATGAAGTTGAAAAAATATGTACAAAAAAAAAAAAAAAAAAAAAAAAAAAAAAAGATACTTCATAGCTAACTTGTTTAAAGTTGCACAGTAGCGCCATCTCTTGTCCAGGTGAGCGGTTAGTTCCGAAGGAGTGTTAAAATCTCTCGATGAGGGTGTAACATAGATGTGCGTTTGTCACTGCATAAGGTGATGATTTAGCAGATTGAAATGTATGATGTATAGGAAAGATTCGTGTCTAATCTCTAGACCAGTGGTGGTGTAGGGGTATGGCACGCGGCACGGAATGCTGAGGACCTGGGTTCGATTCCCAGCATTGGTCTTTTTTCTGGGGTTTTTTCTGTGCATCTATATTTCAGTTTGTATTTAGTACGAAATGTATGATTTCACGGGATGACCGTAAAAGTAATAAAAAAATGAAGTTGAAAAAATATGTACAAAAAAAAAAAAAAAAAAAAAAAAGATACTTCATAGCTAACTTGTTTAAAGCAGAGCATTTATGAAATTATTCAAATGATACAGTCATTTACATTTAATTTTATACCGTCAGTAATCGACAGTCAATCGCTGTTAAAAACAAGCAGCGACAAGTACTCATTTAAAAACACATTAAAATCGCAATAGTGTAAGACCAATTTGATTTCCTTTTAACCCCCGACACAAAAAGAGGGGTGTTATAAGTTCGACCGCTATGTGTGTGTGTGTGTGTGTGTGTGTGTGTGTGTCTGTCTGTCTGTCTGTCTATCTATGTGTCTATCTGTGGCATCATAGCTCTTAAATGGGTGAACCGGTTCGGATGCGGTTTTTTTTAATAGAAATCAGGTTTCTTGGCGATGGTTCTTAGATAATTATGTTTCATCAAAATCGGTTAAGCTGTTTCAAAGTTATCAGCTGTTTTGTTAGCTGCGGATGGGATTTTAGACGCATAATGGCCATAGACTTAATGTTCAAACATACGAGTGACATAATTGCGTTGGGGGTTTTTAAATTTTTAATTTATGGTTATTACATCAGAGTACTATGAAACTTTTTTAAAGAAAATTACATATACCGTAAAAGCCGTGCTAGCATAGTTTTTTTACTTATGGCAGAGTGTCATGGGTTCGAACCCGGGCTCGCCCCTCTGAGTTTTTCGAAATTTACGAGCAAAATTTCATTTTAAACTTACAATGAGCTTTACGGCGAAGGAAAACATCATGAGAAAGCTGTACACACCTGCGAAGAAATGCAATGCTATGTGTGAAGTTCTGCACAGTGGCCGTGTGAGAACTACAAACCAAGCCCTCTCATTCTGAGAGCAGGCCTGTCCCCTGCAGTGGGAAGTATTTAGGCTCTTGGGATGATGATCATACATCCCGTATCATTTTTGTTACAATATTCTCCGGTCAAATTTTTCCGGTGGTAAATTTTTTGACATTTTTAACTTTGACTTATTTGACTTTGAATAATTTTATTGTAAAGAAAATGCGAGTACAAAATATTCATGTCAAATAATTTAAGTAGCATATTATTGTAACAGCAGCCATTTCGCATAAACCCATCACAACTGAAAGAAAGAAAAAGCGTGTTATCCAAAACAAAATTAATATTGATGACCCGAATATGTGTCACACGGGCCATAGTGTTCAACTCTACGATAAAATACTATACGAGTTAAAAATGTTAATTCACTTAATGTATGGAGTGGGGGAGATATGGATAAAAAACTGTTGACTTTTCGATTCAGCATCACAATCAAATCGTTTCCGGTGGATCAAGTGCCTCAAGCATCTTCAAGATGAAGTTCTTCCTAGTGTTCCTCAGTATTGCCGCTTTGGCTTGCTCGAGTCCAGTGCCTCAGGAAGAATCAGTGCTGAAATTAGTGGTCGGCAATTTCGTGAACTGCATGAACAGTGATTTGAATTTGTGCCTCAAGGTATGTTGAGTGATGTGATCGGACATTTATCATCACAGTGAAACGACGGGAAAAGTGTTTCAAAGTTACCGTGTGACCAATCAATTGCGTAGAGATTTAGATGATATACATTGTGAAATTTTAGCAATTTTAGAGTTTTTTAATTACTTTACTTTATAACTTACTGAGACTCAGCACTCTCTTTTCAATTTGAATGAAATTCAAGATTTCGCATTAAAATGTAGTTAAAATGTATTCCAAAAACCTTCTATTGATAACACTTTTTAATAATTAATCGTTTTAGATCTCAAATCGGAATATAAAAATATTATCTTTTATAGGAACACGCCCTACGTGCAACTGAAAGGCTCAGAACTGTTCGTCAACTCAAGATCATTGAAGGTGTGAATATTCTGAACAGTAGCCCTCAAGAAGCTAAGAGCTTGGAACCTCTCTCTGATGACCCTGTCATCAAAAACAAGCAGGTGACTGAAAGACTCTGGGAAAAGGGCACGGAACTGCTGCAGAACAGCGAATTGGAGCTCAGCTATGGTGGTGAAGAGGAATCTAGGGCTCTTGGAGATGGTAAGTTAATAAAATTTTCTTTAAACAAAAATACTGTTGATTGAAAGAGATATTTGACAATTGATAGACGCTGAAATTTAAGATATAATATGAAAATCACAAAACAACGAAAACAAAATTAAACATCACCTGTACAATAAATTAAGTTAATTCAAACAAATTGAAATCTAAAATTATGCAAACTATACTTAGATAAGAGAAAATAAATATAGTCAAAAATGCGAAAAAAGTTAGCACTTCGATTTTTTTTGCAGCTGAGGAAAGCCGTGGCAAGAAGAAGGACATCAAGAAGAAGATGAAAATGCTGATGCCCATCATGATGATGCTGAAAGCCAAGGCCGCCGCTTTAGCCGTCCTCTTCCTTGGAATCATTGCCATCTCTCTGTTTAAGATCGCCGTCATCGCCAAGGTTGCCTTCCTTGCCAAGATCATTGCGCTCATCAAAATGCTTTTGGCCAAAAAGAACAGCCACGATGACCACGGCTGGGCTCCTGCTCCTGAAGAGCATGGCCATGGTCACGGAGGCTGGGAAAGCCAAGGCTGGGGACGTTCGAGGAATGAGGCCGCAGATATGGCCTATGCCGCGTACAAAAAGCAGTAATACCACCTATTATTATGGCCTACCGATTTGTATAACAGTTCCTTAGTTACCGGTTCTAAAGGATCATTAGACAACGGCAGGCTTGAACCAAATATTTAATGCCATAATTTGTTGCCAGTTATTTATTTAGTGTGACTGCGTGAGTGTCTGTTTATTTATTTATATTGTCTGTTTTCAATTTCTTTTCTATCATTTTATGCAACGCTGAGACTGCAGTTTCACCGTTAGCGGTAATTTGATTGAAAAGGAAGATTATTGCCTTAAAATCGTAATTTATTTTTTATTTTGTGATATTTAGTTTGGTTTTTGTTTTTTTTTTGTACATATTTTATTACGTTTTGTTTAGTTTGGTTAAGTTTGTTTATTTTCTGTTTATTATTTTGGTTTTATTACTTTGTTTATTATTTTATGATTACTGATGGTTATTGTATTGTATTTGTAATGTAAGTATCGTTATCATGATCTCTTTTATTTATTTTTAACTACATTTATTTTTTATGTATTATACATATAATTTTATTTTTATACATATCTACGATTTGTATAGTATCGTGTATCACGATTAATGTGAGTATTATTTTTAAGATGTATTTGTGACTGTGTATTTATTTTGTGAGCATGATAGGAAAGAAAAAGCAAATAAACCAAACAGCATTTTTAAATTATATTGTTATTTCATTATTCCTATACTATATATCCTTTCAAACAAATTTCGTATTTAGATCTTAAGTTTTGTCAGATATATAATACCTACTGATAATGAAAATATAGAAGATTAAATTGTTGGTACAGCTTATTTAACAGTAGGTATGTCCTATGATCCGTTTCATGATACTGGTCACACAAACTGAATTCCGTAATAATATTCTCAGCAGTAAATTAAATTATTCACTAACCTTTTTGTTTCAAATTTTAGTCTGTTCAGTATACCTGAGAAACAGAAAAAAACGCTTCATGATAATAAGGGCGTACAATTTTTTATAACTTTGAAACAGTTCATTTGTAATTTAGTAAACTTAGGAAATAAAAAGAAAAACATTAAATTACTTTATCCTCAAAACCCAATGTCTGCCTACACCCATTCTTGAGACAAACATGACCAGAATTGGGTCATATTGGAAAGTTTCTAGGAATTCGGATACTGGTATGGCTTTAAATAAGGCGTGGGACCATAAAATTTATGGGCAGCTTTGTTTGGTGAAAACCAATGATAGTCATAAAAAAAAGGTGACAACCGCAGATAATAATAAAAGCATAGATAACCATGCAACTTACGAAAGTGGTCGATGTGGGTCATAGTGTCGCCAAGCTAAAATGGGCTGTGTCTGGCCTCCTTGTAGGTAGGCATCCAACAAGATGGAGCGACGTCCTGGTGAAGATGGCGGGGACGCATTGGATGCGGATGGCGCAAGGCCGATCTGTTTGACGAGCCTTGGGGAGGCCTATGTTCAACAGTGGACGTCTTTCGGCTGAAATGATGATGATAATCATAATAAGCTACCATTCCATGTAAAAAAACTACCTGTGTGCCAAATTTCATCCAAGCAACTAACGTTATTGTCTTCGCGTACGAATTCGCGGGCAAAAGCTAGCTAGACTAATAAAAAGAGGATCTCATCAAAAGATAATAAAATAATACTAATGTATTACTTAGATAATATATTGTAACATCCATGACTCGAGTTCAACGCGCAAATCAAATGTCTGCGCCTACCGGGATTCCATCCTGGAACCCCTAGAATCAAGGTATCCACTGGGCTATTCGATCGTCAATCAAGGATTTCTATCTCCATAGAATCTTGGATCTCTAGCTTAATCTTCTTTCTTAATATATAAAAAACTCGTATCACGATTTTTGTTATCGAACTTCTCCGAAACGGCTTGGCCGATTCTTACGAGAATTTTTTCTCTATATTCGGTAGAACTGAGAATAGGTCGTAGGCTATTTCTTGTATACCTACCCCTATTCTTCGCAGACGGAGTCGCGGGTAACAGCTAGAAGAAAATAAATACAGGTCCCTAAAGCGTACACTAAGCGCCTATCCAAACAATCTTAGAAACAAAACGCGTGAAGACGGAATAGAAAGCTCTCACTGCTTTCACGAAAGCGTATTTCGTCAGAGAAATTAGTTTAGAGGAAAACATTACCATTTCCGAGTCGCAGGCGCTTTGAGGTTTTTTGTTAGTTTAGTATTGTTTGTGTTCGATCATATTATAATAACGGAGTAATTACGTACATAATTGTCAATTAATATTTAACGTTGTTCTAAACAACACATTGCAATTATTATTGATATATATACAAATGTTAACCTACCACCAATATTATTAACGAGTAAGTTTGTCACGATGTTTGGAAGTCAATTACGCAATGACGACTGATCGGATTTGGATGACACTTGGCGTATAGATATGTAACGATTGAGACAAAATAATAATGGTACTTACTTAATATAATGTAACTAGCTGTTGTTCGCGACTCCATCCACGAAGAATAGGAGTATAATAAAAAAAATTTAAATAAAAAATAAAACCTCCTTCAAAAAACCCCCAAAAAAACATAAAATAATAATTGATTGAACCGACCACAATAAGCATGAAAATATCTTTCTACTAATCTGTTTGAAGTTGGTGCCTCAGCACGAGCCAGCAGGAGTGTAGAAGCCCTATAATAGGTATGTAGGTAAGTTAGATTACTAGGTCCACTCCTGCTGGCTCGTGCTGAGGCACCAACTTCAAACAGATTAGTAGAAAGATATTTTCATGCTTATTGTGGTCGGTTCAATCAATTATTATTTTATGTTTTTTTGGGGGTTTTTTGAAGGAGGTTTTATTTTTTATTTAAATTTTTTTTATTTCCAAGTTTTTTTTGGGTGTTTTTTGAAGGCGGTTTTATTTTTTATTTAAATTTTTTTATTTTTTTCTTTTTAGTTGTTTCTAATGGCCTGGACTGGCACTCTTTACTGACTGTACTTTTTGCCTCTGGTTACCAAAGTACTTATCAAGACGAATCAAACGAGACCAAACTTGATGGGGTTATGTCGTTTTACTACGGAGTTCTTATGGTCACCATCCAACTTCATTGTCAGACCCTGGTTACCATCTAGGACCAAAGTACTCGTTGAGACGAGTCAAATGAGTCCGTACTCGATGAGGTAAGTGCCGTTACTTTATGGAGTAACTTTGGCCACCTTCCAGCTCCATCATCAGACCCTGTTTATCATCTGGAATCAAAGTACTCGTCAAGACGTTTCAAATGAACCCAAACTCGACGGGGTTGTGTTGTTTTATTACAGAGTTTCTATGGCCACCTTCCAACTCCATCATCAGATTAGCTCCATGTCACAATAATATTGCATTGTCACCTGATTTACAGGGATTCATAGGTCCTGAACCGGTACTTCCAATGTCTGCAGAAGTCACCAAGGGGGTTATAGATAGAATGAAGGAACAGGAAGCAAACAGTGAGTGGAAACAGGCTGTAGGGTGCAGACAATCGAAGATGATGCTGGATGGCATAAACCACAGAAGAACTAGGTATCTCCTAAATCTAGGTAAGAGTAGCTTAAGAACTATAACTGGCATAATTACTGGCCATAACTTGTTAAATAGGCACTTAAGCGTAATAGGTATAAAAAGTGACCCCTCCTGTCCACATTGTGGGAAGGAGGAAACGAGTGAGCACGTCCTAACCGAGTGTGTCATGTACGCGGCAGCGAGGCGTGATGTATTCGGGAGTGACGAGCTGAGGGAGGAGGAGCTAAAGGATGTCTGTCTCAAAGATGTCCTTTTGTTCAGCAGGAGAACGAGAAGATTCGAGGAGAATTGCTGTGTGGGAGCGCTGCTGGGACAGTAACCTGTCGGCTCCAACCACGGGGAACTGGGCTGAATGACTGTGCAAACGATCGACAGCCCGCCTGACTCAGCAAGGCGTCCCCATACATCATCATCATCATCATCATCATCATCACCTGATTTACACATGCATGTAAAATATGAAATCAATCAGAAACCGGGAAGTGAGTCAAATTCAACTTGCAAGATTTGACCCGTTGAGGAGTTCCGTTGGCCATCTGCGGTCTTCTTCATCAGATCTAGTTTACCAAATGACACTTTATGAATGCAAATGCTCGATTTGTCACTGAAAATACTAAAATCGCTTTACATTTCCCTTGAACTTTTGAAGAGTTCCTTCAATTCCTCATGGATCCCATCATCAGAACTGGATTCCGGTAACAACGGGACCAACCTTGAAGCATATGCTTTCAAACAACGAAAAAATTTTCCAAATCGGTTCATTAAGGACGGAGTTCTGAGGTAACACACGTTAAAAAAAAAAAAAAAAAAAAAAAAGAACATACAACCGAATTGAGAACCTCCTCCTTTTTTTGAAGTCGGTTAAAAAATAGCCTACGACCTATTCCCATACCTACCAAATACAGAGAGAAAAGTTTCATAAAAATCGATAAATTCGGAAGAGTTCGATAACAAACACCGTGATACGTGTTTTTTATATATTAGACAAGCTGTTGCCCGCGACTCCGTTTTTGTTTTTTTTTTATATCGAGGAACTAAGGAGAGCCATAATTGATGAAAAAGCAAATTGGATAAAAAAAATAAGCTGCCCAAATTACTAATTCCACGCGGACGGAGTCGCGGGCAAAAGCTAGTCATTTATAATTATTATTAGTATGATCATCATCCCAACCCATATAAGTCGCAGGCCTCCTCTCAGAATGAAAGGGTTCGGGCCGTAGTTTGCATGCGGGCCCACTTGGATTTTCAATAAAATTGTAATTTCAAGTATAATTTCGCACATAGAGGTACATATCTTTAAAAACTCAAAAGCGCGAGCCTGAGCTCGAACCAACGACCCTCTGCTTCGGAGACAATAAGTCAAACCAATAGGATACCATGACATTTGTTAGTAGAATAGTATAAGATATTTCTTATAGCGTACCTAGGTACCCACTAAAAAAAAAAAAAAAAAAAACTAACTCTTAAACACAATGATCCTGAAAATGACCAAATGAAATGATCCCAATGATTTCGGAAGATCCTGGGACCTGTTAGAAGAGACGATGACACCTGGAGGATCCGGAAGAATGCCGAGATTGAGGAGCTGGTGGCTGAGCCTAATACACCGTGAAATTTTAGTGGTTGTTTTCCCGAAACGAGGTGATTTAGTTTCAATTGTACAATCGATTTATAGTTACTATTTTGACTAGAGTCAAAAATCCAATTGTGAAAAACGAAAGTCGAAAATGACCGCAAACCAATAGTAACGCTTCGTTGGTACAAGTAGCGTACGATCGTACGATAGGTTAGGTACCAACGAAGCGTTACTATTGGTTTGCGGTCATTTTGGACTTTCGTTTTTCACAATTGAATTTTTGACTCTAGTCAAAATAGTAATTATAAATCGATTGTACAATCGATACTAAATCACCTCGTTTCGGGAAAACAACCACTAAAATTTCACGGTGTATAATCGGCGAATTAAAATCTCACAGGCTTCGGTGGCTCGGCCACTTGCTGAGAATGGGGGAGAATCGTGGGGTCAAGAGGGCCTATTTGGGACGCCCAACTGGACGTCGTCCGGTTGGTCGGCCGAAGTATCGCTGGGCTGATGCTGCGGAGGCGGATCTGCGACAGCTTCAGGCCGGTAATTGGCGTGAAACTGCGCAGGATCGGGCTAAGTGGCGTGCTCTCGTTTCGGACGCCAAGACTCACTTTGGGTCACTGAGCCAAACTAGTTAGTTAGTTAAAAACACAATAGGTATTTCAAACTGAGTACAATAAAAAATATAATATATAAAAAAATATCTCTCTGAAAATATTTAAAATTAATTTTTAAATTGATATTTATTTTATGTAATATATATATATTTTTTTTATTTAAATATTTTTCTGGGTTTCTTTCTGTGCATCCAGGTTTCAGTTTTTATTCAGTTCTAAATACCTATAAGGATTTCACGGGATGACCGTAAAAGTAAAAAAAAATGAAGTTGAAAAAATAAAAAATACAAAAAGATACTTCATACCAAACTTCTAAAAACACAAAACAAAAAAAACTCTCGCACTACTCACAGGTCAATAGGCCAGCATTACGTCAAAAGACAAGAAAAATAGTTACCTACTGGTTTTTATGATGGCAATTAAAACTCAACACGACATTGTCAAAGATTATCTGATAAACAAAACAATGTTTACTAAGGCCGAATACGTGAAGATCAACCTCTATCGCGACATTGTATGGAATGTCACAAGCTCTGCGGAATCTAAAGATCGAGACATTAGCACCGGTAACTGGTCCCCGAAACCATAGCAGTAACTCGATTTCGGTATACTAAGTAATATAACTAGCTGATGCCCACGGCTTCACTCCCGCTGATGTAGATTAAAACGTGTTTTCCCGTGGGAATGAGATATTTTCCCGTGGTAAAAAGTAGCCTTTGTCATTCTCCAGCCCTTCTACTATGTCCATACCAAAAATTACGGCAATCCGTCGCTCAGTTTTGACGTGAAAGAAGGACAAACAAACAAACACACTTTCAAATTTATAATATTAAAGTATGGATTTACGCACAGAATATGGAATAAACCAGAAGCCACGTTACTATTTCCGAATACTGTGTTTAGAATGAAAGCAAAAAAACACGCGTGAGATACCTACCCTCCATTGAGTGTCTCTTGATCAGTTATTGAAAGATGCAATATAAACGAAACTTAGAGAATATATAATATGTATGTATGTAAACTCTTTATTATACATAAAAACATAAAATTAACAGTTAACAAGATAAACAGATGTACAAAGACGAAATTATCCCTTAAAGGGATTTCTTGCAACAGTAGAATATAAGGGTCATACACAATGTAAGAAACAAATTTTGTCTCTCCTGTGGACATTAAATTAGCAACTCCGATGCAGCAAACTTAAAATTTATATAAATTGGCTGAAAGTTGGCCTAAATAATATTGATTATACGAGTAGATCCTTAACTTTTTCTATGTCCACAGGAGAGACACGAAAAAAGATGTGCATGACAAATAAACATTATTATTGTGGCGCCTTTTGCTTCTGAAGGATTGATTGTCAAAACATAACAATAATACAGAGTAATTTTTGAGACGTGGTCAAGACTAAATATAAGCAATATACTTAATTACAAACTAACGCTTCGCAGCGCAGCAATCCATGAGATTAGCGTTTTTTTTTATTAATTCAGTCTTGTAAAATATAGGTTAGTTAACACTCCAATAATGTTAATTAATTAATCAATTAAGAGACTGTTCTTTGTTTAGAAATGTACAACTAACACAGTAAAAGGAACTAAAAAAGACGGACCAGCCTGGGGCATTCTCGTAGTTTCGAGAACGCTCGCCGCATTTCCTCTGCAATGGTGAGCGAAGCAAGACCCTGCTCTGGGATAGGGGCCGACGAATTTTTTTGTGTCTGACAACCACGGCCCAAAATTTTCGACCGCAAGTGTCGCAAATACGTAATGTTTTTAAAAAAACACACAATCTAAATTTTTCTCGTAAATACTCAAAAGTACAGGGGGGCTACTCCGAAATTCGAAAATCGAAGTTCGTATCGCATCGTCTTGCTCACTCTTATATCTATACATATAATAAATCTGTAACAAGTCGGTGTCTGTACATTGAAGATATTTGAGAAAAACTGTCACTAGGGCTATTTATTAGCGCAATAGAACCCAAAACAATGATTTTTAGAATTATTGTCTGTTTGTCTGTTTGTCTGTGCGTTTGTGCGCGCTAATCTCAGAAACGGCTTAACCTAGAAGGACGCGGTTTTCACTGTTATGTTGGTATTTTCTTGGATTAACATTTAGTGTTTGTTTCATTTGAATCGGTTCACAAATAAGGAAGATACGTCTATTTTAAGAATTTATCGAACAGGTTTTTTGTTTGAACGCGCTAATCTCAGGAACTACTGCTCCGATTTGAATAATTCTTTCAGTGTTAGATAGCACATTTATCGAGGAAGGCTATATATATATCATCACGCTAACACCAATAGGAGCGGAGCGGAGCGGAAGAATGTTTCCAAATCGGGGGTTTTGGAAGTAAAACGTCTGTATCTCGGGAACTACTGCTCCGATTTGGAAAATTCTTTCAGTGTTAGATAGCCCAGTTAGATAGGGCGGGTTGGGAGCGGTTGGGGGGACGGGTTGAGAGCGGGTTGGGGGCGGCTTGAGAGCGGGTTGGGGGCGGGTCTGGAGCGGGTGGGGGGGGCGAGTAGGGAGCGGGTTTGGGGCGGGTTGGTAGTAGGTTGGTAGTGGGTTGGGGGCGGGTTGGGAGTGGGTTGGGGCGGGTTAGGAGCGGGTTGGGAGCGGGTTGGGAGCGGGTTAGGGCGGGTTGGGGGCGAGTTGGGAGCGGGTTGGGGGTGGGTTAGAAGCGGGTTGGGGGTGGGTTGAGAGCGAGTTGGGGGCGGGTTGGGAGTGGGTTGGGGCGGGTGGGGGGCGAGTTGAGAGCGGGTTGGGAGCGGGTTGGGGGCGGGTTGAGAGCGGGTTGGGGGCGGATTGGGAGCGGGTTGGTTTATTATGAAGTTTCACTTCTTCCGGAAGGATCTAAGGAGAGCCATAATTGATGAAAAAGCAAATTGGATAAAAAAGTAAGCTGCCCAAATTACTAATTCCACGCGGACGGAGTCGCGGGCAAAAGCTAGTTAAATACTATTAGCGTGAGATGAATGGTATGGAAATGAGATGGCATGATACGAAGTTCGAATTTTGCACTTCGTAGTATAAGGCCTGAATGTTGATAGTGGTTAAGGCCACTTTTAAAGTATGAAATTACCTGTATTATGTATGAGGCACCTTTTAAACACTTATGATAAGAATGTCGAAGAATATACTTACCACCGTTTCGGAAAAATCCTGTTGTGAAGAATCCGCCTAGAAACTCAAAAAGGTATTTTTTTTAAACAGATCTACAGTGTTATTTAATTACATACAACTTAAGACACAACATTTTTTAACACAGTACATAAGGTATTTATTGTAACTAGGAATCGCCAATGCGGATCGGAATTATTTCTATAGAATATACAAAACTGTTTGTTGTTTCTGGTTTATTTCTATATTCTAAGAATTTACGGTAGACTGCTCACTAAAAATAAAATGATAACACAGCCACATTTCTTCTAATAACAGGGGCTCTAGTTCATAACAAAAACAGACGCACTCAAGTGAGGTAAGAAACGAATTATGGTAATTTACCTTTTGTACGAGTATGTGCTACTACATTGTGGTGACGTTGGTTTGAATTGGTGTACGGTTTTTTTTTATTTGAAACCAAGAGAAGAGAAGACAGGACAACATAAAATAAGTGATATAATTTGTACCTAACCGTCAGCTTTTTCCACGATCCATTTTGACTAAGGAAATAAAAAAAACCTTGATTTATCTGATAATTGAAAAATTATTTAATTATTTCTCAGTGTAAGCATTTCAAAAATGTTTAGCGCAATAATGAGGCGCATTAAAATTAAATAAATGTAATTTAGTTTTAATTTATCACTGTTGATTATTTATTTTCATAACTCACTTTTTATAACGGATAGAAATTGAAAGAAAGAAAGAAGAAAGAAAAACATTTATTTATAACAACAATAACACGCACACAGGCAAAAATAAGAGTACAAACATAGACAAAGACATAGGTGCACATATTAAAGCTGTTACAAAAAGCCGGCCAAGAGCGTGTCGGACACGCCCAAGGTAGGGTTCCGTAGCTATTACGAAAAAATCGAGTAATATTTTTCTAAGGATTTCGTATGTGTACGGAATCATCCAAGTTTAGGTATGTTTTATACCTTAGGCTACTATTTACTCTTAAACTACAAATAATTTGCAAGCAATATTAGCCGCTATAATTTTCCTAGTAAATTTGATATATTTACTACCCTTCTGAATTTTTTCAGATTTTTCCACCCAACAGTTTAGATTTTAGAGGGGGGGGGGACGGCCGATTTTAATGAAAATTTTCACTTTAAAGTTGAATATTTCGCAAACAGATCACTGAATAGAAAAATCATGTTAGCAACCCCGCAATGATTTTAAAAGATGTATCCAACGATACCCCACACTATAGGGTTAGCCGAGAAAAAAAAATCACCCCCACTTCACGTAAATGAGGTACCCTAAAAAAATTTTTTTTACTTTTTTTTATTCAATCACTTTGTCGGCGTGACTGATATATATATTGATGCCAAATTACAGCTTTCTAGTACTAACAGTCTCTGAGCTTAGCCGCGGACAGACAGACAGACAGACAGACGGACAGACATGGCGAAACTATAAGGGTTCCTAGTTGACTACGGAACCCTAAAAAGGGTCCCGACTCAGTATATATCGTTAGTTAATAAAACCAGCACTGGTCTTCCGCCGGGCCACAGGACAGTAAAATCACGGAAGGCCACACAAAACTGGCACAAATATTAAAAAAACATACATAAAAAACTAAAACTAAACATTTAAAACATTTGATGCTTCCACAGACCGAAGCGCGGGGCATCCGAAATGTGTTATTGAATTTTTTTTTTAAATGTAAATCATACCGGAAAAGATGTTATTGGAAACAGAAATGGTAGTTTAATTTATCAGTCATCGTGTACTAATGCTTTCAATATTTAGTTCATGACGACGTTTTATTTACGTTGTTTTCTAAAAAAGTCAATCGTAACAGCAGACACAGGGCAAAGGAAAATGAAGCGCCTAACATGTGACAAGTGATCTTGTTAGATGTTATAATAACTGTTAGTAGTAGTGTAACTTGACTATGAAACATTAAGATATTTTGATTATTTAGACGATATTTTTACTTTGTAGTTTTAGTTTAAAATATATTTAGTTCTAGGTTTCTAATTATATTTTGATTTTATTATTAGTGTGCTGATATTCTAAGAAATCATAATTATAATTTATTATTTTTGATGCAAGCATCAGATTTAAAGAAATCTTTTTAACTTTTCAGATATTTATTATTTCAAAATATCAATACAGCCAATTTACTTGAGGCGGACTATATCAAGCTTACATTTAGACACACATCGGGCCCAAAATTATCCCTCGTAATTGTTTTGACGCCTGCGCAGTAAGACGAGTTAATGATCTTACAATGGAAAGTTTTCTATATTTAGAATTCAGATTATAAAATATAAACCGTGTTGTTCTTGCTTAATTACTATGATCGTGTAGTTTAAACTTTCATTACTTTTTCTGTTGTTTCTGTATGTTTATTTATTTTAAAGTCTACCGGCACCGACTTCTTTGTATAGGACAAAACACTCTAATTCATCAGTATAATGGAAAAAAAAAGTGTTTGATATTTTTGATTGTTTTTTTTGTTGATTGTACCACTATTTTTATGATAATATGTGTGAATACAAATAGAACCAAAATTAACCAAAAAGATTACAGCCTTTACTCTAAAGCTCAATAAAGATCGACGTAAGATGATCCTACAGATATCTGGTGACGCTTGAAAATACCGGATTTAATAGACAGATCTCAAAGTCTCTAAGGCGCAATATACGCCAATTTAATCCTAGTAGTATTGAAGTGGCGATAGAGCGCAACAGAGGCTCTAAAGTTTTTGCAAAGAATCTGTCCGTTGGGCAAAGCCAATTGCCAAAGTTAAAGACCGATGAAGGTAGGATCGTGACCTATAAACCGGAGCTATTGTTAGAAGTCGAGATCAGAAGTTCTCTGGACAGCTATACACATCAACGAGAAAACCCGTCATGGATCTAGCACTAGCTGAAGAACCGAGAGCTAGATTAACCCGGCATTATACCGAAGATATCCCGGTCGTCAGCTTGTACGAGATTAGTACGGCTCTCAAGCAACTCAAGAATGGCAAAGCCTCTGGTGATGACGGAATAACAGCCGAACTTCTGAAGGCGGGTGGAAAACCGATCCTCAAAGCCCTTCAGAAACTATTCGATACCGCCATCCGTGAAGGGAAAACACCAAAAGCATGGAACAGAAGTGTAGTGGTGCTGTTCTTCAAAAAAGCCGATAATACCTTATTGAAGAATTATAGACCCATTTCACTTTTGAGCCATATTTACAGGCTGTTTTCGAGAGTCATCACGAATCATCTCGCGCGCAGGTTAGACGACTTCCAGCCTCCCGAACAAGCCGGATTTCAAAAAGGCTTTAGCACCGTGGACCATTTAGGTACATGCGTTGCGGCAGGTTATACAGAAAACCGAGGAGTATAACCGCCCCCTTTGCCTGGCATTTGTGGATTACGAGAAAGCCTTCGATTCGATCTAGACTTGGGTTGTACTGCAGTCTCTCCAACGGTGCCAAGTGGACTACCGGTACATCGAAGTGTTGAAGTGTCTGTATAATAACGCTACAATGTCCAATGACTTCAGGACCAGATGTCGAAGCCTATTTTACTGTTACGCATAATCCTTACTATTATCTAAATATAATCCTCTCAGTCCAAGTAAATGTTAACATTTATCAAATAGCGTCCCAATGTTCCAAAATAAGGACACGCACTAATTTTCAATTCGAATCTTGTCTAAAATACATTAATAAATTAAACAAGAGCGTGTCGGACACTCCCAAGATAGGGTTCCGTACCAGGTACGAAAAAATCTTTGCATACTTTATTAATGTGGTTGTTTTGGTCCCAACGTCGGCGGTACAGCATCATCTATCGGTGAATTGGGTAACTAAGAACTAGTATGTATGTATGTTGATTGTTTTTCAGATGTAATATATTTTTTTTATTTGAAAGAAGATACTGTTGGCGTGATCTTATAGGTACTTAAAGAAAAAAAATGCTTGCAATGGCGATTAAATTACAATCTTAGGTTAGAAATATTTATTTTACAAAAACTTAAAAACTGCTCAACTGCTTAAGATGAAAATAATTTTCCTAGAAAGTTTTTATTAAGGTTAACTTACGTGATTTTTTTCATATTTTTTAGACGTGCGGTTCAAAAGTTAGAGGGGGGGGACACATTATTTTGAACTTTCGGAGTGAATATCTCCTAAAATATTCACTTTATCAAAAAATGGTTTTAAAAAACCCATATTTATTTTCAAATACCTATCCAATGATACCCCACACTATAAGGGTTGGTCGAGAAAAAAAAAATCACCCCCACTTTACGTCTATGGGAGGTACCCTAAAAAAATTGTTTTAATTTTTTTTATGTAATCACTTTGTCGGCGTGACTGATAAATACACCGTGAAATTTTATTGGTTGTTTTCCCGAAACGAGGTGATTTAGTATCGATTGTACAATAGATTTATAATTACTATTTTGACTAGAGTCAAAAATCCAATTGTGAAAAACGAAAGTCGAAAATGACCGCAAACCAATAGTAACGTTTCGTTGGTACCTAACCTATCGTACGATCGTACGCTACTTGTACCAACGAAGCGTTACTATTGGTTTGCGGTCATTTTCGACTTTCGTTTTTCACAATTGGATTTTTGACTCTAGTCAAAATAGTAACTATAAATCGATTGTACAATCGAAACTAAATCACCTCGTTTAGAAAGAAAGAAAGAAAGAAAGAAAGAAAGAAAGAAAGAAAGAAAGAAAGAAAGAAAATACATTTATTTACAACATCACAAGACACAATATTTTACAAAACAAAAAGGCAATACTAAAGCTAAAGATAGAATGTGTCATTGCGGTTGCAAATCGGACACTGGCTCAGCATAATGCTGAGGCGTTTAAAGCACCCCAGCGCTGATTTTCAGCCAGTACCGTTGGTGACACCCGGATCGCTGTTTAGATAGATAAATAAATAAATAAACTGCACACTAATAGCTACATACATAAGACTAGGGTACATGCGTAAATAAATAATTTGTAAATTGTAAAAGCAAATAATAATAAGAAAATTTCTTGAACATAATTAGTATATCTCACTTGCCAAGTATACAACCCTGCGCGGACTAAAACGAAAAATGAAATAACCAAGACAATAAAAATCAAAGAAGATTTGTGAAATAGTGCTGGAAAGGAGAGGAAATTAAGGATTTTGCAATGACAACAAATAGCCTTTAAGCTTTCGCCCAAAGGTGTACCTGCTAGTCACACTTAGGATGGGAGGGGGGATGTCATTCCAGCACTTAGACGCCGCAAACCTAAAACTCCCTCGAAACGCCGCCGTCCGGTGCGGCGGCACAATAGCCTTAAGTCTGCGCAAACTTTTCAACCATGAGATTTTTTTAAAAAGGTAGAAGGCGTCTTGTGTCGCACTACACCGAACAAAAGGGTTGCAAGGTGCAAGCGCCTGCGATTGTGCATCTTAAGCAGATCAGCAGCGTTCAAGTACGGAGTGACATGGGACCGAGGAGGGACTTTGAAGCAAAAACGAGCACATGCGTTTTGAACTCGTTGGAGCAATCTCCCAGAACGACCAAGTAAGCAACCATCATAAACGACGTCACAATAGTTCATCCTAGACAATACGAGTGATTCACACAATCGGACACGCAAATCCACACTGAGGTAATCACGAATATTTTAAAGAATCCGAAGGCGATAGAAGCAGCTGCTAACTAACTGAGCAATATGGCTCTCGAAGCGTAACTCGCCATCCATAATTAGCCCAAGATTTCTTGCTACGTCTACCCTCTCTATTGGTTCGCCCATGATAGCAACATCCTCGGAAGCCAGGTATTTCAGAGTATTACGAATTTGATGCCTGGATCCAAATATAAGATACTTGGACTTTCCAGGATTAAGAGCCAGACAGCACCTTCCCGACCAAGAGAAAACCCGATCAAGGTCCGCGTTAATGTTCTTCACGACGTTGACTGCATCTGAAGGCACACTGGATGCATACAGTTGCAAGTCATCGGCGTAAAGATGGTATCTACTGTTCTTTATACAAGAAACGATATCAGCGCTGTAAAGTATAAAGAGCAGCGGACCCAAGATCGAACCCTGCGGCACTCCTCTGTTCACAGAACTAAGGGAAGACCGCAAAGCACCATCATTCATTCCACGTAACTCAACCGCCTGTGCCCGGCCGGACAAGTAACTGTCAAACCACCTAATCGCCATAGCATCAAATCCGTAATATGACATCTTAGATAATAGCAAGGACAAATTGATGCAATCAAAAGCCCTAGAGAAATCCAAAAGAACCAAAATGGTACTTCTGCCAGCATCCCTTGCCTGTAAGATGTTATCGACTACATCGAGTAGTGCAGTAGCAGTCGATCGACCCTTGCGAAAACCCGACTGTAGTTCAGGCAGGATGCTATTTTTCTCCAGGTATTCCGACAGCTGATCACAAATTACCCTCTCTAATATCTTCGATGTGCAAGGAAGAATACTTACAGGACGAAGGTCGGATAGGTCAGCTGGATTCGGTTTCTTAGGTAATGGAGTTACTCGAGCGTTTTTCCAGTCCTTCGGGAATGTTGTAGTCGTAATACTTTTGTTGACAATAAATGTCAAAATGTCAGCAGTCTTTGAAAGTGTCAAATGAAGCATGTCAACAGAAATCGAGTCCAGTCCCTTTGCTGTAGATGTGTTTCGGGAAAACAACCACTAAAATTTCACGGTGTATATTGATGCCAAATTACAGCTTTCTAGTACTAACAGTCTCTGAGCTTAGCCGCGGACAGACAGACAGACGGACAGACATGGCGAAACTATAAGGGTTCCTAGTTGACTACGGAACCCTAACCAGCTGTTGCCCACGACTCCGTCTGCGATGAATTTATTTATCTCTGTCCATCGGGAACTATGCAATTTTCCGGGATAAAAACTATCCTATGTTATTCCTAAAGTCTTAAACTATCTCCTTACCAAATTTCATGTAAATCCGTCCAGTCGTTATTGCGTGATTGAGTAACAAACATCCAAACCGTTTTTTTTTAACATCTTCACAATCTTTCACTGTTTTATAATATTAGTAGGATACAATGATTTTGTAGTAATTGAAGTCCTGGGCTACCAGTAGGTACAAGTGCCTATAAATAGGACACTGGGTCATTATTACAAATGTTTTTAAAATAGTTTGGGCCTTACGAGTTTAAAGGATTTGCCACACGGGATGCGTTCTGCGGTCGCGGTCAGATCAAATTGAACGCAGCCCGCATTATGTATGAATGAACAACATTTTGAGTTATTTAGTTCTGAACTAAAACAATTACTTTGCTCACCCGCGACCTTTAAGGTCGCGGGTGAGCAAAGTAATTGTTTTAGTTCATTAATATGGACCTCCGCAAAGTAACGCCTGATTCAATAAATTATTTATTTAGTTATGTTATGAAGTATCTTTTTGTATTTTATTTTTTCAACTTCATTTTCCTGGGTTCGATTCCCAGCATTGGTCTTTTTTCAGGGGTTTTATCTGTGCATCTATATTTCAGTTTGTATTTAGTATGAAACATTGTCAGTCTCTACATATATGTTGCGCGGGCGTGCTATATGACCTTGCGGACCGCACGGTCAGATCGCATACCTATCTATACAAAATTAGAGACCGAAAATATTGTTCATACATAATGCGGGCTGCGTTATATTTGACCTGACCGCGACCGCAGAACGCATCCCGTGTGGCAAATCCTTAAGACATTAAGTTATTAACTATGACACAGTTTACTTTAGTTTAGGAATTGGTACATTTCCATAGATGAACAAAAAGCCCGTCTCATGATGATGATATTATGGCGGGAACCTACTTTTAACGTCGATCTGTAAATTATACCGTATTAAAGGTAGAGTTTCCATTTTATCTCTACTTTCTAGACACAGGTTATTTACAACACAGCTATATTGTGTTGATTGGACACAGTTGTCTATCTTCTTGTACATCTGATAGTTTTAAGTTTAAATATTACTTAAAACGCGTTTTTTGGGGTTCCGTACCCAAGGGGTAACGGGACCCATAACTGAGACTTCTCCGTCCGTCCGTCTGTCAACAGGCTGTATAGTCTCATGAATCGTGATAGCTAGACAGTTGAAATTTTCGCAAATGATGTATTTCGGTTGCTGCTATAACAAAAAGTACTAATAAACAGAATAAAACAAATATTTTAGGGTGCTCCCATACAACAAACGTGATTTTTTTGCTCGTTTTTGCTCGACATTGATAACGGCAACAGGTAGACGCTTGAAATATTCACAGAATATTTAGTTATATATTATTATATATTAACTTTTAAAATATTGTGTTAAATCAAAATAAAACAAATATTTAAGGGGGGCTCCCATACAACAAACGTGATTTTTTTTTGCTGTCTTTATAGATAATGGTACGGAACCCTTTGTGCGCGAGTCCTTCTCGCACTTTGCCGGTTATTTAAAGAGCAGACCTAGCCAGGTAAATATTTCGTCCAAAAAACTCCTCTTCTTATTGCTCGTTTTTGACATTAAAGGATATTTGCTTCCAACGAGTTTATTTTACGTTCTCTACTTAGTTTACTGGCTTTCCGTCATATTAAATCGAGAAGCTTTGGTTCTTACCATAGGTACTACAAGTATACTATTCACTTTCCCTTTCAGCGTATTCCAAAGGTTACGCGAAAGATTCGAACTTTTAAAAACAAAACACAATCGGGCTCTGTAAAAACTCGTAAAAAATAACGATTCAAAATTTTGTTCCAGAAAAACAAACTATTTAAGCAAATGACGGTCCCACGCTCGCAACGCGAATTTGGATTCTTTCTTGTTCAATTAACTCTGTTACTTTCCTCTGTTATTTTATCTTCATATTAAGCTTAATTGATCTTAACGTATCTCGTAGAACAACTTCTAATGAATGTGAACATTTTTTTTCGAATTTCACACGGACAAAGGAAATCTGCTTGTTGATACTGGCCGTAACATAGTTTCAGATTGAATCAGTAGAGTCTAGTGATGTGATGGAGATTCGTGGGTATCCGTATTCATGCACTGATATCAGCAGGAAAAAATCGTACTCCTATCATAAACCGTAACAAAGTTTGTTTGTAGATTGTTTTACATTAATTTTTATTACTTAAAATCACTTGTTTTGTACATTTTTAAAATGCAACTACGGACTACTAGCTCTGCTGTTTTCATTCGCCTGCGAAGAATTTGTTTATGGCTATTCCACGGGAACTATACAATTTTCTGAGATGAAAACTATTCTACGTTCTTCCTAGGATCTCAGTTTAGTAGTTTAACCGGGAAGAGTTTGAGTTTGCTCAAGGATGATATAGACTGGATTGGCAGTGGCCATAGTACGGATCGGCCGCGGTTTTTGTAGTTCGATTATTAAATCTAGATGGCGCTGAAATATAGCCAGAGGCTTTGAAGGCAAAACAATAAGACTACAGATGTTTCATATTACTACAAATGTATTATTTTTCAAAAATATTGCATAATCATACATTTGCAGTGATATGAAATATCTGTAGTCTTATTGTTTTGCCTTCAAAGCCTCTGGCTATATTTCAGCGCCATCTAGTTTTAATAATCGAACTACAAAAACCGCGGCCGATCCGTACTATGGCGACTGCCAATCCAGTCTATATCATCCTTGGTTTGCTGTCGTTTACTATTAAATCTATTTGGGAGAGGCTACTATATAAAGAACCTTCTCCAGACAGATGTTATGCCTGTTAAGACTGAGTTACTTTCGCATTTATAATATGAGTATAGATTTGACGTCTTCAACTTTACTGTCAATCCAGAATCACACGTAACAGCACTTCGCACAGAAATTGATATGCAAATCCGTATCCGGGATAGATTTCTAGTGACGCGGCACATCACTAATACAGACATTCACGGTCTTTTGTTGGAATAGGGATGGTACTTTAAACGTCGCTTTTAACAGCCATTAGCTACAGATTTATGTCGTATTCACAAAATTTTCTGGTACAATACGTTCATTGTGAACAATCGCTAGCGGCTTTTTACCAAACGATGTATGCTTTATATCCGGAGTCACGTCCATAGTTGGTCAAACATTCATTAAGATCCGGCTAGCCATAAAAGAATGATTGAGTAACAGTCAGAAATCTCAGCGTTTCACTTTTGTTGCTCTCACGCTCGCTGGTCTTATACCCTATTCCTCTATGTCTATTACATGATGCTCGCACACCTACATAATATAGCTAATTATATTATTTTAACACTCGCAGTTTCGTTCAAAACAACCGGCAGTCTCCGTAATTTCTATTCAAATTTAGATGCCAAGCTTAACCTTTAGCATTTTTTGTTGGAGTTCGAAGATCCAACGAAAATATGAGAAATCCCATCTATAGAAAGTTGAACCTTAAATGAATAGTCTTCTACTTTAAACCTGTTTTCGTTTCCACCCAGTCCAGAGACAAGTGGCTTCGTTAACCGTTGGCACGGTATGTGGTGAGATTTCTCGACTAATAATCATACATATATAAATATGTAGAACGTACGTAAATATACATATAAGAGAGAGTGGAAACTGGACTCGACTGTATTATGAAGTAACAGATGAAATACCGGAACTAGATATAAATATGCTTAAAATAGTTTTTGTACTTAATTGAATTTGTTTCTCGTTTTCTGTAATTCTAATTCTGTGCTCTTAAAGCCGCTTGAGGGTACGATATTATCAATGTTATGCTCGGTCATTGCGCTGCGGTTTTCAAACCAATTACTTTTGTTTTCTAAAGTGCCGGTGAGCCGGCCGCAAATGTTTTTGACTTCCTTTTGCTAGCAAATGCCACAACATATTATAATGGTTACCGGTTGTTACGCATGATTGAGTCTGGCAGTTTCTACTTTTTTTAGAAGATCATGTACTTTTTTATCACTGTGAATGATCTCATGTCATTTATTTTTTGGACTGCTCGTTTCATAGCGTATTACTGCAGCGTTACTCAATATGTTACTGTGTGATTTTCGGGAAGAAAATGAGGAAGACAAATTCAACACAACGGTTTATTCATTCAATAAGTTAATAAAAATAAATTAATCAATAAATAATATAAATAAGTCTTTGTACAACAGAGGTCTGACGGACTGGGTCCTCACGTAATGTTTTGGTAAATTTCTATCTATTTGCTGTGGCCGGCGTAGGCGCTGTACGCTAGGTTCTGTGCTTCGTCCAGGTTCTTGTTCCAGTCGGAGCCGTAGCTAGAGTAGCCACCGCCGCCACCGCCGCCATGGGAGTGCTCAACATGGACTGGGTGGTGGCTTTCGTGGTGATGAGCGTGAGGTACGACCTCGTAGGTTGTCTTGGAGTGATCTTGCTTGAAGCAGTAAGCAACGAACAGGATGACAGCGAGGACTAATGCGACCTTGGCGGTGGCGAGAGCCTTCAGGGCGATGAGTTTCACGATGAACAGTTTTCCGAACAGGACCTTGGCTCCCAGAAGACCCATCATGCCCATCATACCGCTGCCCTTGTTCTTCTTACCACGACCTGAATTAACAAAAGTAAGATTATAATATGCCTGATTTTATCGCTTATAAGCAACTAAAGATTTCTTGGTCAATGCTCTCTGATTAATGTCGTTTACTTTAAGCTTTCACTTAATACGTTTATATTTATCCAAGTTTAACTCCGATTCAAGTTCTGCTAAGTAATTTACGACGCCTATTAAAGCGACTTGCGTTCAAACTAGTTTTACGTGGATGTAATCATGAATGAATACCTTCTTCGAGCGACCTCTGCAGGGTCTCCTTGTCAGCGGGATTCAGTTTGACTTCTACGGCGTGAGTCTCAAACAAGCTGACAACTCCGTCCATCAGTCTGTAGTTGACCTCAGCATCACGAGCCGAGGTGTCAACGGGAAGGGCATCCAGCTTCTTAGGGGCCCGCATTTCTTGAGATCCCTTCAGGATGATGCCATCAGCGATCGTGATGCTTCTTGACGCTCTCAGATTGTCAACGATTTTGAGAAGTTTTTCCTGCGAAATTAAAAATTAAGGTTAGTTTCAGCTGCTGTTAATATTCTCATTCACATTTTTTTTGTTACTAATGAGAAGAAATAAGTTCTTGGATTGATGTTTGGCAATTTAAATGCACTTGCAGCTTCAAGAAGCAAGTGAGAGTAGAAAAAAATCCTCGTAACGTAAAGAAACTTGATCCACAGGCACTGTAAACACGTTCCGTTCACTATACACTTTCACTTAATTTAAGAAAATTATGGACCTTGACACATAAAGCGTAGTCTCCTTGGCAGTCCTTTACGAAGCTCAACGCGATTTCCATCGTATTATCACTTTCTGCATGCGCGAATGCCGCCAGGGCGAGCACGACAACGACCGTCAATTTCATTTTTATATTTTATTTTTCTAATTCTTTCACTGGCTTTAATTTCCTGACATCGAGAGATGTCAAGCTATGTTTGGCGAGGTTGCCGCGCCGCCATACAGTTTTATCATTTCCCCCCCACCTTAGATAATCTTTACTCCACTGCGGGCTCTCATCTGGGTTAGCGTAGATTTTTGTTTGTACTTATGCAAATAAGCTTCGGTATTTGGGATGGAAGGTTTTTAACTCGATTGTGGGCGCGTGCATCGGTACTAGGTGTAGTTGGAATCGAATAACTTTTTAATTTTAATGTCAGCAAATATTTTATAACACACAGAAAGTGCGAGCAAGTGAACGTTGATAATTAGCATAAATTTGAATTAGTTATTAGGACGTTTTTACATAAATAACTATTATTATGAGACTGATTTAAATGGTGAAGTTAAGAGAACAGAATAATTTCTCTTGTCTTATTTTTATGTCTAATATGTGTAATTATTTTTGTGTGAACTATTTTGTACTAATTAGTATTGTATAACGGTATGTAGAAATGTTAAGGTATGAAATTAGGTTAGAATGATCATGTTTTTATAATGATGAACATAATAAGGGCTAATAAATTCGTTGTACTAAAAGTAAAAATAAATAATAAATGACACTTAAGTGACGTGGGTTTTAATGCTTAAGCACTTTTCCATAGTGAAGGAAATTTAACTGAAATCGAATACTTTAGGTACCTAATCAGTGTACGATGCAAAACATACAATTTCATTCACAAACGCCACGGATAATCCGTCATAAGATGATGTAGAAAGTATAATTAAAACAATTACCTGAGGCATTGTGAAATATTGAAGATGGGCAGAGTGAGAAATTGGACATATATCCGGTGTTAGAGGGAGAAAGCATCAAATCGATCGATATCGAAAGTTCAGAGATCAGACGACGGTGAACCGTTAGGGTCGCCTTTAGACGTTGCGACGTTTTCTATTTGAAATCAGGAAGACAAATGAGCGACTGGTTCTTGTTTCAATCGCATGTTTAAAAACGTATGCGGCAAATGATAAATCTAAAATGACCTAGCAAATGCATCTCAATTTACAATCTTATCTCAAAGAACTTAAACAAAATTTTATTTGAAGACATCTTTGACTATATATTATATATGGTCCCACAGCCAGTTTAAGAAGATTATGTTAAAGAAAATCATCCAGAAGAAGTTATGTAGTTTGGAAATAAGTATGATTGTTCCTTCAGGCGTTAGGGTGAGGCCAAGCGAACGTATTTTTTTTATTGTAGTCGCGCATTTTTGGTCGCGTAATTTTGGTTTCATAGAAAAGTTGTTTTTGTGTAAAACTTATTTTGCGTCGTGCGCCGTGTGGCACAAACTATACTTTTGTATAAAATTGAATGCGAAATTACGCGACCTAAAATTGCGACTCAAAACGCAAAAAAATACGTTCGTCTGGCCTCAACCTAAGAAAATTACGTATGTAGACTAGACGTAAAGTAATTCTTGAATCCTGAAAAGGATAAAATTTATTCAAGAACTATTTTAGACACGTTGTCAGGACTAATATTAAGCAACTCAGTTTATTATAGCTAGCGTTTCGTAGTAGTCGTTGGTGATATAATTCTCGGTAAGTATTCTTTTACTTCTAGGCTTTTCGTTAGGTGAGAGATGCTCGTAGAACCAACGGCCGATGGGACAGTAAGTTTTTAGAGTAGCAACGGCGAACCGGAAGATGTAGCGTGGGAAGGTGCCCAACAAGATGGACGGATGATCTGGTAAAGCTCGCAGCACTATGGACGACGATCCGAGTGCTATCCGAGTGATGCTATCATATACAGGGTGAAATCAAAATGATGATACAAAATGAGTGTTTCTTACTCAGTTAACAGCTAGACAACATAATGCATTAACTCAATTGATAAAATTACTGCGATAAAATTTTGGATTTAAAATGAAATCACTGACTCAATGTATCCATGGACACCTCAAATTTAATAAGACTTATTAAAACAAACGAGTTAGTGCATTATACTGTTGGGCATTAATAACTGAGTAAGAAACAGTCATTTTGTATCACCTTTTTGATTTCATCGTGTATACAAAAGTTTTTGGGTATATTTACTATGCATGCTTGTATTTTTGTGTCTGTTACACCTGCGCTGTAAAACGGCTTTACGGATTTAAATTAATACGTCAGAGATTCAGCTGGATTAAGGTCCCCATGTCGTGTTTTAAATCAATCAGTGCGCATACACGGCGTCGGCGCTATCGCGGATAGAAGTGAACTACATCTCGAATGACAGAGCGCACTACTGACAGATTTGACATTGACAGCTAACCTTAGATTCATAAATAGGGATGTTGACACCATTAAAAAAGAATTTGAAGTCACGACTCCAGTAAAAAAACGCTTTATTTCAGCCCCGAAAGCCAGATTAATTTTCGATTAAATGCAAAATTAGAATTTTGGTTGCTTTAAAACAAATAAATAGTTAGTTGATTGAGCATTGCGAACAATGACGTCATATGTCGCTATTGTCATTCAAACTCTATGGGAGATGGTGTTTTGACAGCTCATAAAAAGAACGTCAGTTGATTGGTGGTGTCAACATCCCTATTATAAACAGTCACGTGACGTCCCGGACTGATACCTTTTGATAAGTCGGGTAGGCGGAGATTTGGAGTTGTCACTCGGATTAAGTAAAGTATCCTCGAAAATGGTCATTTGAACTTGAATCTCTAATAAATATTTTATGTAGATAGCTGGATGTCTTAAATAAAGACTCTTTTTATCCGGATATACATAATTATCCACAGGATCTATGTAAAATCCTACAATCTTAACCGTTAAGTCTAGAAATACTGTATTTTAAATAAGACTGCGATGTAAGCTTTGGGAAATCTAATGCGAATTAAAAAAAGTAATGTCAATTAGACTACCAGCTTTAAGGGCCTACCGTGTTTTTGGCGCATTTATTGCATTCCTTTAATCTCGTTCTGTATCATCTATACATATAATAAATCTGTAACAAGTTGGTGTCTGTACATTGAAGATATTTGAGAAAAACTGTCACTAGGGCTATTTATTAGCGCAATAGAACCCAAAACAATGATTTTTAAAATTATTGTCTGTTTGTCTGTTTGTCCGTTTGTCTGTTTGTCTGTGCGTTTGTGCGCGCTAATCTCAGAAACGGCTTAACCTAGAAGGATGCGGTTTTCACTGATATGTTGGTATTTTCTTGGATTAACATTTAGTGTTTGTTTCATTTGAATCGGTTCACAAATAAGAAAGATACGTCTATTTTAAGAATTTATCGAACAGGTTTTTTTGTTTGAACGCGCTAATCTCAGGAACTACTGCTCCGATTTGAAAAATTCTTTCAGTGTTAGTTAGATAGCACATTTATCGAGAAAGGCTATAGGCTATTAATCATCACGCTAACACCAATAGGAGCGGAGCGAAAGAATGTTTCAAAATCGGGGGTTTTTGAAGTAAAACTTCTTACGCTTACGCTTGACTTGTGGTGAATGTGAACGCGGGTGTGTGGGGGGTTCGGTGGGGGGTAGGGGTTGGGAGGGGAGTGCAGGAGGGGGGGTACTTTTTTGTGTCGAGGAACTAAGGAGAGCCATAATTGATGAAAAAGCATATTGGATAAAAAAAATAAGCTGCCCAAATTACTAATTGGCCATGCTTCATATTTTTGTTGTATGGTTTTTATAATTTATTTGATAAATATAGACTATTTTAAGAAACTAATTTCGGTATTTTTGTTTTTAATGAATCCTATCTACATTAAAAAAAAATATTAATATATTGCTGACGTGACGTCATCAAACGCATAATGGATAATGTAGTCTTTGCCTGCACAAAAAAAATACAGTAAAGTCTATGGTAAAGTCAACATCAAGGTGTTAACGTCACCGCCGACGGCTAACCTCAAAAAAATTTGAAATCACTAACTGAACTTGTTGGAAATGGAAGGCTACGAGTGTTTCGCCCCTTTATGTTCGAATAACAGCAGGGATAAACCGGATTTGTTATTCGTACCAATCCCAGAACGACGGCGAGAGGAATGGTGTCGAGAAGTGAAGCAAAAATACTTCAAGAACTATTTGCAGTTTTGTTGTGAAGATCATTTAAATGTATGTGCCTATTTAAAACAAACACATTACTTGTACACAATGGTTTAACAATAAAGTCTTGACCGTTGAGTAGCTCCTCTTATTTCAGCGATGTTGTGGTTGCTAGAATTCGTCATGAACTCCAGTATCATGACATTGTCCACTTGTGGCAAATTGCGAGAATCGGCTTTTTCGTTATTAGCCGTCCTTTTATAATAAAATGCTGCTTAAACCTTATTAGGTATATGGTTTTACTCTTTGTGCTTAAATAACAAATAAACAAACAAACTACAAAACGAAACGATACGTCAATGTCAAGTTTGAGTTTATGTTTGATATAGACATTGATATAGACTAGACAGACGTCAGTCGATTTTTTTTTAAATAAGGCAAAAGAATCATTATCCATTATTCGTTTGATGACTCACAGAAAGGGCATTTGAAGGTCAAAACATTTCAACGAATATCTTAATAATGTAAGACTTTTTTTAAAATCTGATATACAGAAACTGTACCGAAAGCTTGTTTCTCGAAATGGTTTTGAGATTTCAATACATTTTTAAAAAGTTAGCATGGCTAATTCCACGCAGACGGAGTCGCGGGCAACAACTAGTTGCAAGTAAAGCTTGAAATTCATGTGTAAGTTATTTGAGGATTCACTCTAATGACACAAGTTTTTATCGAAACACGATTACTTATAGTTCGCTCGTTAGAAAAAAATCCAAAGTCGTCTCTAAAAAATAAAATAAATTCGTAGTACGACTCTAGTACTGCACGGCAGGTCATGACTTTTTGAATGTTAATAAAACGAGTTGTTTTCTAGGGCGTAGTGTTGCTACATTTTTAAAATATGTATTTGCTTTAGTAATAAGATGAAAATACCCAAAAACACGCGCAGTCCAACCAACCTATCTTGAGCCATCGTGCCTCCCCCACGCCCGACATCGCCCACCCAAAATCGTTATCGAAAAGCTCGGTAGGCCAGCCATACTAGCCGCGAAGCCGCAGCGAGCTAGTAATATTATAAATCGTTTCTTCGTCGTTTCGCATGCTATAAAAACCGGGGCTATATGGCCGAAAATTTTGAAACTCATCGCGAACACGACATGTTACATCGCACAACGTAGCTGACTTTCATTTTCTTGCCTCCAATCTTACTTTCGTGGAATTCTTCGGATACTTCTGATGAAAAATTCTTTTAAATTTTTGAAGACCATTGACTTGGAATACAAAGTTATCGCAGACTTGATTCGGTCTATTTCGACCAACGGTTGAACAAATCCAAATCAAAATTTTGCAAGCTTTTATTTAATTTAAAAACCCAGAGCAGACGAGAGGGCTTGGTCTGTAGTTCCGATGCGATCCCACACTTTTTGGGTACACTTCACTCACGCCAATTTTTTTTTCGCATGTGTGTCCAGGATTCCTTGAGATGTTTTCCTTCAGCGTAAAGCACATGGTGAATTTCAAATATAATTTCGCACATAAATTCTGAAAATCTGAGGAAAGTGAGCTCAGGCTGGAACCCACGACCCTTTGCTTGGGATGCTCTAGGTTAAACTACAAGGATCACGACTATTTACTAAAGGCACATGTGTGCCAAATTCTAGATCTCTAAACCCAGACGTTTTAGCGCATCGTTGTCAATCAGTCAGTCAACTAGTCACATTACCCATTTGTATTTATAATAGGTATATATATGTACAGCCGAGGAAACTAAATAATATACCAGAGTAAAACCCTTTCGCAATCAATTTCAATGTAATTTCTTCGGCAGATGTATGGAATGTCGACATGACATTTCTAATGAAAAGGTTCATAGTGAGGTGTTAGCACTATGTTAGCATAATTACTTTTCGGGCCATCCAAAAACATGTATTACGCCCTTGCTATGTTGGAAAAAGAGCATATTCCCGATTTTTTTTTTATGAAACTGACCTATGATTTACCTTTACCTCACCTGATGAAAAGTGCAGAAGAGGTCAAAGGTTATCACAACCGTTCACTAACAGGTCTATTACAGGTATTTTACTACCAACTCACTACCACTACTACTATTACTAGGTTGTGGTACTGGTACCTACCCTGAAATTTAGTTCTGGCTGAGTTTGAAACGCGTCAGTGTAGTTTGGTGGTGGTGATAGTTGGGTTTGTGTGATTTGTGCGTGTTCGTACAGTGTGGAGGTGGAGGAACTGCATGAACACGCATTTCTTACATAAACGTAACTATTGTAAGGTCGCGGGTGAGCAGTAATTGTATCAGTTCATTAATATAGACCTCCGCAAAGTAACGCCTGATTCAATAAATTATTTACCCTTAAGAGCCAAAATTACCCGACTTTACGGTACGTAGTTACTTTTGTACCAAAAATGGATTTTCTTTTCTCATAGAAAAGTTATATCTTACTTATAATAATGGTAACCGTTAATTTCGCTGTCACGTCGAAGAAAGTTAATTTTACTTTTCACAGAGTTCTGGGAAAAAAGAAATTGATGTGAGAAAAAGGTAGTCAATGATTTGATGAAACCGTTGTCTTAAAAAAGACGCACAAAGGGTGTTCCATTAAGTAAAATAACATGTCAAAGTTTAGTCATCAAGTCGTGACTGCGTCAAAATTACAGCCTAAATCCTTATTTTATTACTAATATTATAAATGCTTAAGTATAAATAAGTAAGTCAATGAATTCTTCCCAAACGCAGTCTAGATATATAATGATTGATGTTTACTAGAGTACGCGGCTTTAAATTATTTTTCCAATGAGTTTTATTTTTTACAAATTTTCAGTTTAGATCGTGCTTTTCTCAAGTGAGGATCTTCCACACATGCCTCAGTTGATATAGGTTTTATATTACTGCGTTATAGTTGTTGTAAGTTGAATGAGTTCACATCGGCGTCGTAAATTTCGTGAAACTAATTATTATTGGCCGGGTTCGTGAAGTACGTACACGTCATAGAGAGCTGACTTCGATTCCCATAGCATAACATTTTTCTTATTTTCAATGAATTGTTTATTAAAAATTTACTAAACCAAGCCTTGGTGGCCTAGTGGTTTCACCTATTGGCCTCTCACGCAGAGGATCGTGGGTTTAAATCCCGGCTCACACCTCTGAGTTTTTCGGAATTTAAGTGCGAAATTACATTTGAAATTTAAGGTGCTTTACGGTGAAGGAAAATACCGTAAGTAAACCAGCATACACCTGCGAAGAAATTCAATGGTGTGCGTGATGTTTCCAAGCCGCACTGGGTCCGCGTGGGAACTACAGCCGCCCTCTCATTCTGAGAGGAGGCCTGTCCCTGCAGTGGAACGTATATAAGCTGGGATGATGATGATGATGAATTGATGAATGACTATAGGGCTGGTGCATTCTTGGATAACGTATTGGCATCACAATTTAGTGAGAGAAGAGAATGCTGCCAAATATGTGTTACTAACTTTTGCCCGCGACTCCGTCCCGTAGAATTAGTAACTTGGGCAGCTTATTTTTTTTTTCATTTTGCACCAATTTGCTTTTTCATCAATTATGGCTCCCGCAACCCCCAACGCACCCAGCACCCCCCACACCCGCAAACACAAAAAAACAAACTCTTCAGCTTTAAAATATTAGTATAGATTACATCGTAACTTTAAAACAGCACTAAACTACTTTCATAGGGCAGCTAACACTATTGAAACTTATATGATTATATAAGAAATTTCAACATCACATTTGTATACATAGTGTTATAGCAAATAAACATTTCATTTCATTTCATTTCATTTCATTTGTAACATAAATGAAAATTACAATTTTTCAGGTAAATGCAAATCCAGTCGATGTACACATGAAGGATTGCTCCAATAATACAACAACACAATCTCCCCCTGGTGGTATTTTAAGGAATTATTTGAAAGTCGGTGTTCCAGTCAAAATATTGATCGATTTTTGATGATCAATAAGTCATTTTTGAAAAATGTGCAGTTACAATGACTGTTTTAGAGGTGCGATATATACACGATACACGACAGATTTTTTTATTCATGAAAGAAATATTTAGTAGGTAGTAACTAAATCTAAAATGTCAGTAGGTAATAAATTAATTTAGAATCATCCTGTACATTCAATCGCCATAACGTTAATAGGTGCTAGAGTGTCTTTAATAAGCTCGTATTATTATCAAGTCTCGATTGAGCACATACTCGAATTTGTCACTTTGCTATGATGAGAATTTAATGCGTCTTCCTAATGCGCCAACATTGTACACTGGTACTTCGAGAAAACGTGACAGGCGGGACAATTAACACAATTGTCAGTTTTAAAAAGGAATGTGTTTACAATTATGTCACGACGTTGTACTAAGATAACTGGTGTTATCTTAGTACAAAGTGTGAACCGAATATATTTTTGTCAAGAAAAAACGACTTCAAAATGGACGGTTAATGTACATAAATCGGTTCATTGATTGCAAAGTTCTAAGGTAGCAACCATAAAAACACAGTGTAGAGACGCAGTGTAGGTAGACCTCTAAAAAGATGGAGCGACGACCTGGTTAAGACCATGTTCAGATGACAAGCGTTCAACGCGTATTTTGATAACGCGCGTTTACAAATACATACATTTTGTTTATTAAACCGCGCGTTATCATATATACGGCCAGAAAATGGCCAGAACAAAATGTATGTAGTTGTAAACGTGCGTTATCAAAACGCGCGTTGAGCGCTTGTCATCTGAACTTGGCCTAATAATGACGTATCATTTATCAAAATCGGTTTAGCCGTTGTGCAGTTACGAGAGCACATAGGAATGGACATACATACATAAATAAATAAATATAATAAATATCACGGGACAATTCACACCAATTGACCTAGTCCCAAAGTAAGCTAGGAAATCTTGTGTTATGGGCACTAGGCAACGGATAAACATACTTATATAGATAGATACATACTTAAATACATGATGATGATGATGTGGTCCGACCGATTTCGGTCACGGCGACCGCTTCGAGAGTCAATTTGTGAAGCAGTCATCTGCGCAGGAACATTTTAAGTGCATAAGCGGTCGCGCAGTCGCAGATGCCCTCTCTCGTCCTCATCCCCCGTAGCCCAGTGGAACGGAAACCGCTACGACTGGCGGAGGGTTCGGATGCAGTCTCTAGCCGGCAGTCACTTCTGACCTCAACTGCCGCCCTAGGCCATCAACATTGCCTTGCTAACTCGCCGGGTCCGCCAGGACTCGGTGCTTATCAGCATGAGCTGCCTTCCCCGCCGAGTTAGACTTGTGCACATGCGTGAGGTATCCGCGTAGAAACCTGTCTGCCGAAGCCTACCAGGCCTCCTCACCGGGTTTAGCCCACGAGCCGACGTGGTGTACCGGGGTGTGGCCGTCGTGTGCACAACGACTACTTGGAGCCACCGGTGAGAGTTTGTAGAATGCCTACCAGTACGATTTGCCTACCCTACGGGTCGGCTGCAAACCCTGGAGCACCCTACTACACCCCATAACATACACTTAAATACATATTAAACATCCAAGACCCGAGAACAAACATTCGTATTTTTCATACAAATATCTGCCCCGACACGGGAATCGAACCCGGGACCTCAAGCTTCATAGTCAGGTTCTCTAACCACTAGGCCATCTGGTCGTCTAAAAATACATACATACGTACATACGGGTCAAACACATAACCCTTCCTTCTTCGCAGTCGGGTAAAAGTAGAAGTAATTAAATTGCGAAAGACCTCCTTTTTTTGAAGTCTGTTAAATGGCAAAATATACCATAGTAGATATTGCCCATAACTTTTTTTTTTATCTGTGTGAAGTTCCCAATCCGCACTGGGCCCGCGTGGGAACTACGACCCAAGCCCTCTCAACTGTGAGAGAGATTATGTCTTCGTAATAACTTTAACAGTGAATAAATGAATAAACGTTTCTATTTATATTGAGAAACTTTAATATTGGATAATGGGTACAGTCAAGGGCAAAAATATGTATACACTTTAGTACCTTGTTTATTTTCGTCATATTTGAACTGCCATGAACTGTCACAGTGGTTAAAGTGACAAGGTTTCTAATAAAAAGTGTACGGCACCCCAATAATACAACAAACAACGAAATATCTATGCCAATGACATAAAATACTTTTTTTTGCATAATTCGCGGAGTTCATTTCCTTGCTTTTTCCTGTCTTAAAAACCGGTTGGCTTAGTGGTTTCACTTTGAAGAGGCGACAGTCGTGGGTTAATTTTCAATATGTAATCATTATTCGCATTCATATATGCTTAGTCGTCTCGATCAGTCTGTTTAAAAAATTATCTATGCGAAGGATTTAACATGTTATTGCACACAGACGACCAGTGGCCTAGTGGTTAGAGAACCTGACTTGACTATGAAGCTTGAGGTCCCGGGTTCGATTCGCATGTCGGGGCAGATAATTTGTTTGAAAAATACGAATGTTTGCTCTCGGGTCTTCGGTGTTTAATAGTATTTAATTAATAAATAAATATCACGGGACAATTCACACCAATTGACCTAGTCCCAAAGTAAGCTAGGCAAAGCAAAGAAGAAGCAAAAAAGAGAAAAGAAGAATCAAGTGGCAGTGAGCAGGGCTCATCGCTAGTATAACTTTTACTTATAATAAAACCAAAAAAATTCTCCAAGAAGATCTTTTAAAAATGTCTTATGAGGATTCAGAAAAGTTATTGACTGTCTTAAAATAAATAGGATTAAATAGTGTTAAGTTTAATTTAAGTAACCGTAACCGTAAAACCGTTACCGTAAAAGTAATAAAAAAAAAAAAAAAAAAAAAAAAAAAAATGAAGTTGAAAAAATAAGTACAAAAAAAAAAGATACTTCATAGCTAACTTGTTTAATTTAAGTGTTTATTTTAGATCCAAAAACGTTTTACAACTTGTCTTTTATTCAAAATCTAGTCAAAAACATTTGTGTGCAGGTAGGTATTTTGCATTTGATTATTTATGTTAGCATTTTAAGTCCTATTATACCTGAAACACAGGATTTTATTTTATCCTAGTTCAGGCTGTGTATTATTTTCATTTTTAATGTGTTTGTTTATCCTTTTAGTTATTTTTATCAAATACGATGTAAAAGTTAATAAAGATTTATTATTTATTATTTATTTATTTATTAACTGATGGCCGATGGGGCCAAAAGGTTCTCGAGTGGCGTCCACGGACCGGAAGACGCAGTGTAGGTAGGCCTCCAAGATGAAGCAACGACCGAGTAAAGGTTGCGGGAACGGTTTGTTTGCGGATCGCGCAAGACGGATCTGTTTGGCGAGCCTTGGGGGAGCCCTATGTTCAGCAGTGGACGTCTTCCGGCTGAAATGATGATGATGAACATTCCTGTTCCTCTTACATTAGTGAAATGTTGGTAAAATGTAAATAATACATAAATAAATATCACGGGACAATTGGCCATGCTTCATATTTTTGTTGTATGGTTTTTATAATTTATTTGATAAATATAGACTATTTTAAGAAACTAATTTCGGTATTTTTGTTTTTAATGAATCCTATCTACATTAAAAAAAATATTAATATATTGCTGACGTGACGTCATCAAACGCATAATGGATAATGTAGTCTTTGCCTGCACAAAAAAAATACAGTAAAGTCTATGGTAAAGTCAACATCAAGGTGTTAACGTCACCGCCGACGGCTAACCTCAAAAAAATTTGAAATCACTAACTGAACTTGTTTGAAATGGAAGGCTACGAGTGTTTCGCCCCTTTATGTTCGAATAACAGCAGGGATAACCCGGATTTGTTATTCGTACCAATCCCAGAACGACGGCGAGAGGAATGGTGTCGAGAAGTGAAGCAAAAATACTTCAAGAACTATTTGCAGTTTTGTTGTGAAGATCATTTAAATGTATGTGCCTATTTAAAACAAACACATTACTTGTACACAATGGTTTAACAATAAAGTCTTGACCGTTGAGTAGCTCCTCTTATTTCAGCGATGTTGTGGTTGCTAGAATTCGTCATGAACTCCAGTATCATGACATTGTCCACTTGTGGCAAATTGCGAGAATCGGCTTTTTCGTTATTAGCCGTCCTTTTATAATAAAATGCTGCTTAAACCTTATTAGGTATATGGTTTTACTCTTTGTGCTTAAATAACAAATAAACAAACAAACTACAAAACGAAACGACACGTCAATGTCAAGTTTGAGTTTATGTTTGATATAGACTAGACAGACGTCAGTCGATTTTTTTTTAAATAAGGCAAAAGAATCATTATCCATTATTCGTTTGATGACTCACAGAAAGGGCATTTGAAGGTCAAAACATTTCAACGAATATCTTAATAATGTAAGACTTTTTTTAAAATCTGATATACAGAAACTGTACCGAAAGCTTGTTTCTCGAAATGGTTTTGAGATTTCAATACATATTTAAAAAGTTAGCATGGCTAATTCACATCAATTGACCTAGTCCCAAAGTAAGCTAGGCAAAGCTTGTGTTATGGGTACTAGGCAACGGATAAACATACTTATATAGATAGATACATACTTAAATACATATTAAACACCCAAGACCCGAGAACAAACATTCGTATTTTTCATACAAATATCTGCCCCGACACGGGAATCGAACCCGGGACCTCAAGCTTCATAGTCAGGGGCTCTAACCACTAGGCCATCTGGCCGTCAAAATTTAAGTAGTATCTATCTACATAAGTATATTTATCCGTTGCCTAGTACCCATAACACAATCTTTGCTTAGCTTACTTTGGGACTAGGTCAATTGGTGTGAATTATCCCGTGATATTTATTTATTTATTATTTACATTTAACCAATATTTCACTAACTAATGTAAGAGGAACAGGAGGATTCATTATCGTCAATTCAGCCGAAAAACGACTACTCCAGGACATAGGGCTTCCCCAAGGCTCGTCGAACAGATCCGTCTTGCGCCATCCGCAAACAAGGCGTTCCCGCAATCTTTAGGTCGTTGCTCCATCTTGGAGGTCTACTACCTACACTGCGTCTTACGATCCGTGGACGCCACTCGAGAACCTTTTGGCCCCATCGGCCATCAGTTCTACGAGCGATGTGCCCTGTCCACTGCCACTCGATTCTTCGAGATTTGTCGGTTACTTTAGTTCTTGTGCAGAAGGGTTAGGTACCTAACGTAAAACAATCACCGCTGGGGACCTTACGGAAAGAAAAACTTAATGTAAGAAAATTAGGTAGGTACTAACTTAATCTTACGGTTCAGACCAAACATCATTGTCAGTACCCAAGTAGTTATTAATTTAGTTCCTTTCATCACAGTTTTTTTAATTCACTTGCCTTTTCACACCCCATCGTCAATCTTTGTTGTAACGTAACGTAACGTTTGAACTCAAAATGTAAAATACATATTTTACCTATACACTCGACGAGTATTTAGCATAAAATGTCGCTTAGACAATTTCTCCTTTCAAGCGTCGATATCAAAGCATTCATAACTGAAAATTCTCGTAAACAAATCAGTTGTAAAAGAGTTTTATCAAATGCAACAATTTATTAAGGATCTGAGAAATATGAAGCCATTATAAACTCTTGTCCTCGTATCAAAAACATGTCAGTCTGTCTAGCCATGCTAATAAGCTAACTTGAATCAGCTGTGCGAACTTTTACAAGCTTGTTTTCGGTCGCTTACGTTTATAAAGATTTTCTGCAGAACATTATTATTAACATTTATTTTGTACATATCGTTGCTTAGTTAAAAACACCGCTTAGTTAAATGTATTTGTATTATTTTTAATATCAATTGAAATGTTTCTGTTAGCCGTGGTGGCCTAGTGGTTTGACCTATGGTCTCTAAAGCAGAGGGTCACCGATTCAAACTGGGACTCGCATCTCTGAGTTTTTCGGAATTTACGTGTGAAATCGCATTTGAAATTTACCATGAGCTTTACGGTGAACGAAAAACTCGTGAGGAAACCTGCACACACCTGTGAGGAAATTCAATGGTGTGGTCCGCACAGGGCCCGCGAGGGAACTAAGTTTTTATAATTTCATTGGTAAATGAGAGAGAGGTTGCTGTGTGTAAATAGTAAAATTTGCAACACGATACAGTTGATACTCATTATAATTATATAAAGTACAAATTATTCAATGAATGAAGAACTTCAAAGACGTTTAAATAGGTTCCAAAATTACAAAACGTATGACTGTTATCTAGGTCTTAAGTTCTACAGCGGTTATAAAAGGCCAGGACTCAGGAGATTAAAAAAGGAAAGTAATATAAAAGTATGTTATACTTGTGAGTACTCTTTCCACCACACCAATATTATGGTGACTGTACACACCAAACAATACATTTTGAGACTTTAAAGCAGTTGTATGAGGTCATCTTGCCTTACGATACGGCACAGCAAGAGCTCACATCTTGAACACGACAAGAGTATGACGTAGTTTTATGGGTCCTGTAAAGAATGACTCAGAAAATAACTTAGCAAAAACATATAATCTGCCCTCAAAAATTAAGTACGTGGGTGGGTACCCACTTTCGATGCCACCAAGACTGTAGTGTTATAATACTTATAATCTCGAATGTTTATGTTTAATATTTTGTAACACCTGTGTATGTTCTTGCGAAATAAATAATTGAATTTAATTGAATTTAATTTAATTTAATTTCATTTCATTTCAATGGAGTTTGAGAAAAATAAAGAGTTTAACAAGCTACTTATTTTAAAAGAATGCCAAATTGTAAGTAGATACTTAGGTATTTATAAGGGGCGTATCTGAATATAAAAGATGAATAATTGAATATTTCAATATTTTTTATCTACTTATTTAATTTATTATCAGATTTCAAGAAAAATCTATTCTATACTTGTAAAATATTAATGTTACTGAATGATTGACTGACTGACTAATGGATAACGCACAGTCGAAATCACTGGAGCTACAGACTAAAAATTTGTCAGAAATATTCCTTAAAGATCAAAGGGGTACCCTAATAACGGAATCAAGGGATAATTGGGATCAATGCAGCGGGAAAAAGATAAGGTACTTATAAGTAATTTCGTAGAGAGTTTGATTTTTAAAATGCTATCTTACTTTGTGTTCAATTTACGATCAAATTTCAATATCTGTATTATTTCATAAGAGCTTTGAGACGTAAATCAACAATTGATCTGTATTCTTAACGTATAATGTAGCTATCATGTAGTATTATTTCAATGGCAACACTACAACAACACTATGAATTTGTGAATGAGCAACTTGAACCAGCAGTACAACACAGTTATATTTCAATCTACTAAGTTATATCATAAAACTTGAATGGAGTATTCGAAATCCTCGTCGTTGGTCATCGAGATCTTGAAAAAACTTGCTGCGTACAAGTAGATGTATTGCGTAAATATACGGGACAGTATTTTGGCAAGCAAGTTGGTAAAGCGGCTCGGTGAACATTTGTTACAGGTTTTACTTTTTGTTCTGTTTTACGCTGCGAACAGTTATAGTTATCTCCTGTCGAAAAAATGAAGCTCATGCAAGGAAAAAGGGACCCTATTCAAAGGGACTAATTGTAGTTTTCCGTTCATCTGTCTGTCTATCGGTTACAAGTACAAGCAATTTTTATGCTTTGTTTTTGGTTATGACTAAAATATTTTCAAAACGGTATCGCTATTAATTTTAATGAGTCGTGCAGGGATTGTTTCTTGAACGTCATTCAAAAAAAAATATTCTAAAATTTGGTTGAAAATTCATTCTTCCTCATATTTATCATTATTTATAGCGAGAAAAAAAAATTCTAGTTCGAGTACCTAGTTACCTATCGTTTTTTGGATCCGTTTCGTGATTTAACATATTTCGATTGACTTCTAATATCTTGGACGTCTAGAGCTTCAAGATCAAACAAATAATTAAATACTATTAAGTAGTAACAAAACTGGCTTTAAGAATGATTTTTTAATAGCGCAACGATCAGACGGATTACCAAAAAGGTAAATTATCACTCTTTTTCAGATCTACAACATTACCTATACATATATATTTCAGTTTGTAATTTTAGCCTGTGTACCTGTGTTTTATTGTTGTAAATAAATTATTTTAATTTTTACAACATTAGCTTAATTACAAATCCTTTACATATTCTGTGGACTAAGACGGGATGTTTTTAATATCAATATTTGACCATCAAATTTTAAGAAATTATGCCTGTAAAATTAAACCCAACCAGATAATTTTGACAAGTCGACATTTTGATTTAAAATTACCATTTTGTTATTTCAACCACCCGCTAGAGAAGCTATTGAAGGCTATAAAAGCCACATAAATGTATGTATGTATGTATGTAAAACTCTTTATTGTACATAAAACATGAAAATTACCAATTAACAAGAGAGACATATGTACAAAGGCGAACTTATCCCTTAAATAAATATTTATTCATACAAGCTTGCCAACAAGCCAGCTAACATGCTTGACGCACTGTGCACGCGTGTTTTCGACAGCACAGGTGCTACTACGCAAGTGGCGAACTTGATTTTTCACTACGAGAGCGTGTGATCACTTTCACTTTGCCTCGTGCGGGTTTCATCTCTTTGGAGCTTTACAAAGAGCCAACATTACTGGAAGTTCATTTACTATTTCTACCACATATAGGTAATATATGTAATGTGATATGTCCTAGTACATACTACAAAGTACGTATCTACCCTAACGTTCTCAATTTCATTAATGTAAGTGCTACTGACTTGATTAGAGATTTTTTTTTGTAAGTCTAGTGATTATTCGTTATCGAGGAAAAAATCTTCATTGACAATTGGACTACTTCGCAGAACATGAGCAGTATAATTTTTACATTTTTTGACGTGACAACGTCTAATAAATAGATGAACGCCGGCTGCATACACGAAAAAGGATGACGCAATGTAACGTACATGTAACGTTACGTAACGTTACATGTACCTACAGAGCAGTGAAGGCCAGTTGCAATATTACATAATACAATCTTAGTACTAGCGCTCGCGTAATTTTCAATGCGGGGGGTACGGGGGAGGGGGTGTTTTCGGGGGGGGTTGAATGTTTTGTTATGACGTTGTCACGTTTAACTATCGTCCGTAAACCGACTTTACAGACAACCGGTTTTTTTTTCTACTTAAAATACGATTCGAGCCAAGAAGGACACGACATATCCTCCAAATAAACGTACTACAAATTTGTCTACCACTTATTTAAAAATTCGTATATAAATCTGGCAGCCTGCGACAAGGGGGAAAGAAGAGATATGTAGGGTCCCACAAAGGTGGATAGAACTTTTAAAAATCACACAACCTCTCCCCGTGATTCTGTCAGTGCATTACAAAGTGCTTTAGAGGCTCTGGTACCACCTTCTACTTTGTTAACTTACTGGTTTTTTACGGATCCGTAAGAGTTCCTATCCACTAGAGATGTGCTATGCATCTATCCTGCGAAGATTTGAAAGCTACGCTATTGATAGGTATTATGTGACCATTTCCACTAATTGCTAAAATATGTCGCCGCTCGAGGAAGATCTAGACCACACACCCGCAACACGCATCCAGAGGACGCATCTTTCCATAAATTAACATTTCTTAGTTGTAATGTATGTCAGCAATGTAAAGTAATGAAAAAGCTCGAACTTTTGGTGCGGATGACGTAAAAATGACATCATTTTGTACGCAGAATGATGTGGTACCTAAATTAAGTAAGTTATTTTATTACCATAATGCACGATTATTTAATAATTTTGTGTTTAGTTTATACACTGTCCATGTAACAATAATAAAAGTAGATATCGCGAGTGTAAAATACATTTGACAATATCAGTATATTGTCAAATCTATTATCACAACGTCAATTTAATGTTGATCCGAATGAAAATGCCAGTTATGAAATTATGGTACTGCTCATTTCAAGTGGCCATATAATTTAACTAGCCTTCCGTCGCAGCTTCGCCCGCAATAAAATTAATTTTCCCGTAGGAAAAGCTACCGTCCCGCGGTAAAAAGCAGCCTATGTCACTCTGTGGTAATGTAGCTATCTAACGACAAAAGAATTTTTGAAATCAGTCCGGTAGTTTCGGAGCCTATTCAATGCAAACAAACAAACAAACAAAGGTACAAACAAACAATCAAATCTTTCCTCTTTATAATATTAGTAAAGATAAAAGAGGTTGATAAGTGGTAATTTTTCACGAAAAGACTATTTGAAATCATCCTATGTGCGGTATGTACAACGTCATCGGCACTAAAAGTTCGAGCCCTGAGGGCGTATTGTCTAACTCTTCTGACGCTTGCCTTCACCTTCACCATCTCTGTCTGTCATCATCTTATTATACCATTTGACAGAAAGAAATAGTGATTGCGAAGGCAAGCGTCCGAAACGTTAGACAATAAGCCTGCTGGTAATCTATACTAATATTATTTATTTTATTAGCAGTACGGCTGCTCACCGAATCTAAGATTATTTAAGAGCGAAATACACTGTTGGCGTATGTAAGCGATTAAGAATTTCGGGGGAGTCGGTTGGATGCGACGTGGTTCAATTGGTAGAACACCCGTTGGGGCGCATACCCAGGAGACGTGGGTTCGAATCCCACCGGCGCACCCGAAAAACTTTTTCGCTCTTAAATAATCTATACTAATATTATAAAGAGGAAAGATTTGATTGTTTGTTTGTTTGTTTGTTTGTTTGCATTGAATAGGCTCCGAAACTACTGGACCGATTTCAAAAATTCTTTTGCCGTTAGAAAGCTACATTATAACTGAGTGTCATTGGCTACTTTTTACCGCGGGAAAAAACCTTTTCCTACGGGAAAATTAATTTATCGCGGGCGAAGCTGTGGACGGAAGGCTAGTGTATGATAAACGCAAAAATATATCTCGCCGCCTAAATAAACTTAACTGGCCAGAAACAAAATTAAAAAGAAAATGGCTCTTCCATCTCAATCTACGCCAGTTATCTTTGCTACAAACATGTATAAAATTAGGAATAATTAACACAATTAGATATTCTCTAAGTAACGGGTTAAACTTTACCTACAGTGAAAAAGAAGGAACTATTAAAACAATTAAGATGGTAATGATAAAACGGCTTATGTATCTTATGTATGGTTACCGCAGGGGTAATTTAACATACAATTATAAAGCAAGTATGATCATTTTCACATTGGCTTTTGAATTTGGATTTTTGGATTTTAGAAAAGAAAATAAGACTCGTCGATACGTGTATACTGCCTATCCTACACGGAGCTCAGACTTGGTCTGTGACCGAGGCCCAGAGGTCCAAGCTCAAAATTTGCCAGCGAGTCATAGAGCGCAGCATTCTAGGTGTTCGGTGAACTGATAGAATCAGAAACACCGACCTGCGCTCCAGAACTCAGATTGACGATGTGGGGACAAAGACCGCCAAACTCAAGTGGGACTGGGCGGGACATGTCTGCCGAATGCATCCGGATCGCTGGGCGAAAATCGTCACCGATTGGGTTCCAAGTGACGGATACCGGAGCAGGGGCGGACCAAAACGGAGATGGCGGACGACTTGGACCGCTTGGACCCATTTTGGCGGGATTTTGAGAGGTGGAAAGATAAAAGGAGGCCTTTGCCCACCAGTGGGACATCCTATAGGGTAATTAAAAAAAACCGGCCAAGTGCGAGTCGGACTCGCGCACGAAGGGTTCCGTGCAATTATCTATAAAAATCAAGTTTGTTGTATTGGAGCCCCCCTTAAATATTTTTTTTATTTTAATTTAATGATTATTTAAAGTCAATACATAATTAAATATTCTGTGAATATTTCAAGCTTCTACCTGTTGCCGTTATCAATATCGAGCAAAAACGAGCAAAAAAATGACGTTTGTTGTATGGGAGCCCCCTTAAATATTTATTTTATTCCATTTTTTAGTATTTGTTGTTATAGCGGCGGCGGTTCCCGAGATACAGCCTGGTGACAGACGGACGGACGAACGGACGGACAGCGGAGCCTCAGTAATTAGGGTCCCGTTTTTACCCTTTGGGTACGGTACCCTAGAAAAGAAAATAACGGACTCCAGAAAACATGGCTTTTCATACCATGTATTTTCTAAGTAAAAGCGGGAGCGATAACAATATAAAACATAGTGGTGTAGTAAGATTAATGTTCGTAGTCAGGGTTTCAACCTACGACCCTAGTATCGTGTGATAGTGAAGAGCTACAATGTGGAAAATGAACGTGGAAGGATTTAATAATAGAGTCTTTATAATTTCTCCTGATAAAACGTTCCAAGCGGTTAAGTTTCTCAACACTTGTGCGATGAAGCCGTGGTGGCTTAGTGGTTTGACCTATGGCCTCTCAAGCAGAGGGTCGTGGGTTCGAGCCTAGGCTCGCACCTCTGAGTATTTCGGAATTTATGTGCCAAATTACATTTGAAATTTACCATGAGTTTTACTGTGAAGGAAAACTAGGCTATCCGGTCATCAAATAACAGTAAAAACCAAATATTTATGCATTACTAGCTGTTGCCCGCGACTCCGTCCGCGAAGAATGGGGGTAGGTGTAAAAATAGCCTACGACCTATTCTCAGACCTACCGACCGAGTATGGAGGAAAAGTTTCATAAAAATCGGTCAAGCCGTTTCGGAGGAGTTCGATAACAAACACCGTGACACGAGATTTTTATACACCGTGAAATTTTAGTGGTTGTTTTCCCGAAACGAGGTGACTTAGTATCGATTGTACAATTATAATTACTATTTTGACTAGAGTCAAAAATCCAATTGTGAAAAACGAAAGTCGAAAATGACCGCAAACCAATAGTAACGCTTCGTTGGTACAAGTGGCGTACGATCGTACGATAGGTTATTTACCAACGAAGCGTTACTATTGGTTTACGGTCATTTTCGACTTTCGTTTTTCACAATTGGATTTTTGACTCTAGTCAAAATAGTAATTATAAATCGATTGTACAATCGAAACTAAATCACCTCGTTTCGGGAAAACAACCACTAAAATTTCACGGTGTATATTAGACTAGCTGTTGCCTGCAACTCCGTCTGCGAAGATAAAAAATAGCCTACGAGCTATCCTCAGAGCTACAGAATATGGAGAAAAAGTTTCATAAAAATCGGTCCAGCCGTTTCGGAGGAGTTCGATAACAAACAATGTGACACGAAAAGTAAATTTAATTTAATTTGCTTTACGCCACTTTGACGAGTGTCTTCATTAACAAATACCTACCTAACTTTAAAAATGATAGAATCAACCTTATCAATTCAAAAATTCTCGTGACATGTCATTAATTTAAATTCTGTCCAACGTTAATTTAAAGTTATACTTCCGTTCTTACGTCACTAGAAGTCATAATTGTTCACGGATATGCAAAAAGGTTTATCTAACCTCATGGTTAGACTGTGTCTATACTTACGTAACGTCTAGAACATCCGTGCCACGAGTGTGACCGCAGCTTTAAGGTCAAAGACACTTAGTACAGCTTAAGTGAGCTTAGCCTCTTGTAAAGTAACTGCTTGGCACTGTTTCATGTCTGCAGAAAATTCTTTATCAAATTCTGAGAACATTACAGTTTATGAAGCAAAATTCACTGTTTTTATTATATTACAAAAAGTACCGTCGTTATTGGTAACAATTGTTATTCTTGTCTTGACTACAATAATGTTAATAATGTTTATGTTTAATAGGCAATAAAGTTTTTATCAAATGTATTTGTTCCGCCATCGAAATAATTTGCCGATCTTTTTTCAATATTTTGAGCAAGGAAGATAAATTATTTAAAGAAAATTGTAATACTTATGTTATTTTTTATCATAATTATTATTCTAGCAAATTGGGAGTCAAAATTATGATTAGTTAACATTTTCACAATATATTTGAGCTCCAAAGTATAAGGATTTATCTAGAAACATGTGATAAATCATTTAATTTAATCGCTTAGTTTTTTCTTATGACACATTTTATACTTTTGAGCCCTGCGCCGTATAAGACTTTGTCTGGCAAGTTGTACATTAGAATATGTTTGAATGTGTGCGTACTGCGTGCGTGCGTGCGTGCGCGTGTGCATTTTACTACTTTACGCTTAAAAGGCGAGACGGATTGTACATAGCTAAGCTGGACGCTTTGAGTAATACATAAAACTACTTTTTATCCCAATATAACTACGGGATCGCGAAAAAATCACGAAATGTCAACCGCTAGGCTGAGAGACATGACATTTGGCACGGGTGTCTTTCATGCAACGTTAATAAAGAGTAAGTTGTAATTATTGGCATTTCCACGGAATTCATTGGAAAATTTCGAAATTTCTAATCAATTGCCAGTCCTAATAGTTTCGCGAGCGAAGCCACGAGTGAAAGCTACTATATTATAATCCATCACTACAGTTACATTTAAAACTCAGAGTTTTTAAAAACGCCGCCTGTTTTTCGTACCAAGTGAACCATCTGCTTACTTACACAGGCTATGTAACCAATTCGCGACTTCTAAAAAGAAACCGAGAGTGTTATAAATTTTTGATTCACGATTTATGTGAACCTTGTTCCAAATTCGATAAGAATCATTTTTCAAAAGCAAAAAAACTAATTCCACAATTTAATCATTATGGTCGTTGAATTTGGTATGTCATTTCACTATCATTAATAAAAATCGCTTCTTATATTTTCTTTTAACTAATGAACCCACTTTGTCACCGAATCGGCGTTTTAGAAATACATAATACAAATTGAGGGACTATAATATGATAAAATATTTATTATGAACATTATGAGTAAATAAATAAATTTTAAAACAATCGGGATTTTTTGTGTAATTAATTTTAAAAATATAGGGATAAATATAAGTATAATCTGAAGTCATGATAGCGTAGTGATTTGACCAATGTCTTCTCAAGCGGATGGTCATGGGTTCGAGCATGGGCATTACATTTGAATTTTGTTATCAGCTTTACGGTGAAGGAAAACACCGTGAAGAAAAATTCAATGGTGTTTGAAGTTCCCAATATGCACTGAAGCCGCGTAGGAACTAAAGTTCAAGCCCTCTTATGGTGAAAGGAGGCCTGTGACCTACAATGGAATGTATAAAGGCTGCAAAAAGTTTCTCATTTATGCATGAATGCCTTTTAATATAATTTGGTACTTAAATTATTTACTTCGTCAATAGAGTAATAATGTTTAATGAAAACATTACACTATCATTACACGACACTACATGCGATAGTGAATTAACTGGACCAGTAGGATCACGTGGCCAGAGGTTTTTATTTATTAGTTATATTGGCATTTTAAACCTTACTATTATATGGGAAACTCCCTCGACAAATTTCATCGAACACATAAAAACTAAATCAAAAATTGCTCATTTATAGGAAACAGATGGTTCGATCAGAATAAGCAAAAGATTTTTTCATTTAAAAATGAAGGTATATTTTTTTATATGATAGAGGAAAACGAGCAGGCGAGTCACTTGATGGAAAGCAACCGCCGCCATATACTCGTATACTCCACATAGTTTATTCGGGAAATATTCATACAATTGATTTGTATTTTATACGTAAAGTACACTGAGACTTATGAAGATATATTTTTTGTGCAGATCTTTTTCCGCACTCAATCAGTCTTTAGGAGTAAGTTTAGAATAAATGATACTGGTGTGAAATATCATAAATCTGCCGTGATAAATTCAAAATTAAGCTCCACGTGTACATTACGTAAGTTCTAGATAGAGAAAGTGACAGACGGACATCCGGAATTGCCTATGAATATGCAGAATAAGATCGCGCGGTGCGGTTTGATTTAGTTTTTCATTGACCTCGATAAAGTCATACAGCGCGAGCTGATTTAAATGGTTTCATCATCATCATTTTCAGCCGAAATGCGTCCACTGCTGAACATAGACCTCCCTCAAGGCTCTCCAAACAGATCGGTTTCGGGCCATTCGCATCCAACGCGTTCCCGCAACCTTAACCAGACGGTCGTCGCTCCATTTTTTACCGTTGGAGGCCTACCGACATTGCGTCTTCCGATCCGTGGACGCCACTCGACAACCTTTCGGCCACATCGGCCATCAGTTCTACGAGCGATGTGCCCTGCCCACTGTCACTTGAGTCTTCTTAAGGTTCATATTCTTTGGACAACCCATTCTTATACTAATGCTCATCAAAGTTGGGCGTATTTTACATCTCTATGAAAAATGTATTCAGTATGAGAACGGATACTCCAAAAAATGTGAACTTGGCTTAATTCTATGCAGGATTTGAAGCTTTTACGAAGAACAGTTATCGATATTGTAAGTCCTTTACGAGATATAACCGTAAAAATACCCCATTCAGGGTACGTTTTTAACCTCCACCACTGATGCACAACTCAGCCGAGGAGGAAAATCTAGGATAGTAATATTAGGCAACAAATTTATTTATTTATTTATTCATCAATAAAAATTACAGCATTACCAGTGCGCTGTAAAATTCAAAAATACAAATAAAACGACAAGAAAACTTAAATAAAATAAACATAATAACTATTTATATAGGGATTTTTGAAGGACGTCTCGTCGCTTCCTTAAGAAGACGGAACACCATACCCTCCGGCCAGAAGTCGGAGCGCAGGGACATCTGCAGGCACTTGGAGCCTAAATGAGCTGAAGTTGTTAGCCCTTCGAGACTCGAGCGGGCTGATGAACAGCTGGGCCTGTAACCAACCCCGTGCTGCCTCGCGGACGTGCTCGAATACCATTTCCGTCGTCATCTTCTCGTCCAACCGAAATAGGTAGATGTCCACCAACGCTACTGCAGCTTGGATACAGGACGACGCTGCAGGAAAAAAATGAAGGAATTAAAACAATAAAATCTTATGTAATAATTATTTCCGATTTCAATTTGATTCCTAAAGTAGGGGAGCCTAAGAGGGGATTTGGCGAGTCACTCGAGCGCGGCAGATTTTGATAATTTGATACTCCAGCGTGACACTGATAATAAATGTATCTGTCAATTTGCATGGTGGGGGGTGGCCATACGGAAGGGCACGCGTCAGATTCTCATAGGGGATGTTAATTCCAAAGACTGACGATTTGGAAGTGAAATGTGCGTGCATTGTTTTGTTAATAATTAAACCACCTTATCTTAATCTAACGCGCTCGATTTTTTTACTAAGTATTCTGACGGGTTGCCCTTGGCAAACCCTCCCCCCCCCAAATGAAGTGCTCATATTCGCTGGAGGTACTATAGAGGGTTTAAGGTACCCATATATTAATCTGCCGCGCATAATTGGATTGTATAGTAGTTTCTGTATAATAGTGGTTAGTGTATAATAAAATTAGATCTAAGATTTCCTGACATATGCATCTCCCGCCCATACGACAGGTGAGCTCCGGACGGAGGACGCACCCGGTAGTTTCGGTGGGGAACTCGTGGGAGCAACGGCGGAAGCCTAAACAGAGAATCGAGGCTAAAAGTTTCTTCTCTGGCCCTTCAGCATTGGCTGGGGTATGGATCCGCTGGGCTCCACTTGACCCTTGTGAGACACTGGGGCGTCCAGCCGTCCGGGGGACACTCCTCATCCCTCCGAATTATTATAGCAGGAAAACTATCGATGGAAGCGGTAACGAAAAGAGGGTAGCGCTAGGAGACAAGCGCAAAAAAAACACACAGCATGCCAAAAAACCATCAGGCATAAAGGGTAGCCCCACCCAAAAGATGGCATCCAAAGCCACACAATGGGCCCGAAAGATCTCCGACCCACCCTTCCATCGCAGGCCAAAAGAAAGGAAGCCCGTAGTTATAGATAAATGCATATGACAGGAAATCCCACCAACCCAACCAATAGCTCTAAGTAATTGTACAGAAACGGGCGAGGGTCGGTCAAGGAATAAACCAACGGGTAAAAACATAAAAGACCGACCTAAGCACCCCGCAGTGCCCAGCGGGAGAATGCATGCTCCTCTCCCGGCCTTCCAGCAAATGGCTGAGGCAGGACACTGTGGGTAGATTAAGTCCCCTCCCTACCCCTCCCCTCCTCAAAATATAAAGCACACGTTTTTTGTATTAATAATCAATAGAGAAGGGGACTTGTGACTGGGTTTTTTAGTCCGTGCAAGTCGGACACTGTCTGGGCCCTCCATTCCCAGTTCGTCCGAAGGGATTTTTCCCGAGCACAAGTCACTCTTCCTACCCTAAAGTAAAAAATAGCAAAGACTTCGCGTCTTTGGCTCCTCTGGCGACTCATTCAAAAAAACAAAAAAAAATCTGCCGCGCTCGAGTGACTCCCCAAAGCCCCTCTTGGGCTCACCTACTACTACTGGCCTAATTCACAACAGAATACAACAATATATGCCCCGAAGCTTCATGATAAGTATGCACTCTGTATCCGGGGATGTGAAACCTAAAGTTTATCACGAAGAAATCTACATGCAAATTGCCAGGTTTCTAGATACGGCGGAAGCGGTGTTGATCGGTTAGTCGGTCACAGGCTTACGTTGCGTCCGTTGTGCAGGTTCTCGCGGATTTAGGATCCATCATCATCATCATCCCAGCCTGTACATACAAGTGTGTCCAGGTTATAATTCTGTAACTATTATTACAGATATAAAAAACTGTGAACTGATATCGAAAGTACGTTACCTAATGAGTGAAACGGCATCATTAACTTTTGAAAAATAAAAAGGAAAATATCCATAATTTTGACATAAAATACCTATTCCCATAAATTTGGTACGAGATTAGTAGAAAAGTTTTAGTTTCCTTATTTTAAAAGGTTTATAATTTAGAAGTATAGTTTTGATATTTAAAGAAACTGTTTTTTAACCCAACAAAGTAATAAAAAAAACCGGCCAAGAGCGTGTCGGACACGCCCAAGGTAGGGTTCCGTAGCCATTACGAAAAAATCAAGTAATATTTTTCTAAGGATTTCGTATGTGTACGGAATCATCCAAGTTTAGGTATGTTTTATACCTTAGGCTACTATTTACTCTTAATTTTCCTAGTAAATTTGATATATTTACTACCATTCTGAATTTTTTCAATTTTTTCCACCCAGCTGTTTAGATTTTAGAGGGGGGGGGGACGGTCGATTTTAATTAAAATTTTCACTTTAAAGTTGAATATTTCGTAAACAGATCACTGAATAGAAAAATCATGTTAGCAACTCCGCAATGGCTTTAAAAGACCTATCCAACAATACCCCACACAATAGGGTTAGTCGAGAAAAAAAAATAACCTCCCCTTTACGTCTATGGGAGGTACCCTAAAAAAAATTTATTTTTTATTTTTTATTTTACCACTTTGTTGGCGTGACTGACATGTATATTCATGCCAAATTACAGCTTTCTAATACTAACGATCTCTGAGCTTAGCCGCGGACAGACAGACAGACAGACACGGACAGACATGGCGAAACTATAAGGGTTCCTAGTTGACTACGGAATCCTAAAAATCGTTTGCTCGAATAATATTTTTTTCTTAGTAAGTACAAAATTTTCGAAGTGACGTCCTTGTTGTGCAACACAATGACGGGCTCTATGTATGCTCGAGTGTTTTTTTATGTCAAAATTATGGATATTTTTATTTAAAAAAGTTAATGATGTCATTTTACTCATTAGGTAACGTACTTTCGATATCAGTTCACAGTTTTTTGACATCTGTAATAGTTACGGAATAATCACATGGATACACACTTAACGATTACACCCTGTATACGTTCCACTGCAGGGCACATGACTCCTCTCAGAATGAGAGGGCATGGGCCGTAGTTCCCACGCGGGTCCGGAACGGATTGGGAACTTCACACACACCATTGAATTTCTTCGCAGGTGTATAACAGGTGTCCTCACGATGTTTTCCTTATGCTCATGTTTCTTTATGTTGTGCTCATGGTAAATTACGAAGGTTATTGTAATGGCTTTAGTATTGTTGAGCTATTATTAAAAAAAACCGGCCAAGTGCGAGTCGGACTCGCGCACCGAGGTTTCCGTAATTTTTTTTAAGTATGTCAAAATCAGGGGGGCATACTTACATATATCACACTTTTCATGCGACTACAGCGATCTCTGGTTGTTTGGTAAAGAACTAAATTAGCGGCCATCTTGGTTGACTTGTCAAACTTGTCAGTTGTCATTCATCGGCCATGGCCATGGCGTACCAAATTGTACGGTCAAGGACTTTAATTGATAGGCCACTTGCCAATGTTCGTATTTTAGCCGTATAGTGCGAATCGGGTTTAGCCGCCTATACTTCGTATATGCTGATTTGAATTAGACGGCTAAAATACGAATAGTGGCAATTAGCCTATCAATTAAAATTACGCGTAATTATAGCTGTACATCACTACCAACATATACATATAGATAGGTATACATCTATAGATACGTCACATTAGTTCTTCACCAGGGCGTAGGGCAGCAGCACCTTCCATACATGCAAATTTGACCATAGAGTTGCCACTCTTGTTCATATAATATTACAATACTCTTTGGTCAAAATATACGCCGTAAACAGCCGTAACTATAAAAATCCAGTGTTAACAGAACCCTGCTTCTAAGTAAAATGTACGCCGTGTGGGATCATTTTCTATTGGTTAGCAGGACCGGGGGAATATTTAATATAATTATTTTTTATTATTTTTTGTTGTACCGGCCACAGTAATACATATTCGGTAAAAATGTCAAGTGTCTAGTTAACACCAATATAAACATCTATTCTATATAGACCTACGAGTATTCTCAGACCTACCAAAATATAGACAAAAAAGTTTCATAAAAAAAAACAGTCAAGCCGTTTCGGTGGAGTTCGATAAAAACACTGTGACACGATATTTTTATTGGATTATCTGTTTTTTTTTTCTAAGTAAAACCAGAATTTATTGTCCATAAGACCATAGCATACTTTTCCTGCAGTATCAAACTAATCTTTTGTTTAATCAGATTAATCAATGCGCACGAGTTGATTGATCGTAAAATCGTGTTGCATCAACACAATGGACCCGCCATTTAATAGACAAAGACAGTTACAGTGCTACTTATACCACTGAATAGGCAGGAACATCACTTTCATTTGATACAATACGGTGATGGAACCAGTAGCAATACTCTTTTTTAAACGACTTCAAAAAGGGGGGTTATCAATGCGGTTGTATTTTTTTATGTTTAATTGTTTATTACTTCAGAACTCCGTCATTTATAAATCGACAAGCTTAAACCCGCGGCTTTATTCTTGTTAGAAATCCATGAAAAAAGGTTACGGTAATATTTTTAAATCACAAACTGTAACTCGGAAGACGAAATGAGCATCTCATCAGCATTTTCAACCAAGTTACTTCGACGCAGAATAGTGCCCGATACTCTAGTTAAAATAAATTATCCCACAACATGAATTACCGGGATATTAAGTGTAGTATATTTTAATCTAGATTATTGTCTATCTGTATGCCAAGTTACACCTACATCCCTTCAGTCGCAATTACGTGATTGAGTAACATCCTTAACATCTTCCGAAAATTTATCATTTATGATATTAGTCAGATTTTTAAGAGAGATATAAATAAACCTCTAGGGCTATTTTAACTCTCCAGATTGGCATAGCGTTTGCAATACCTCAGCTATAGCGGTGATTAATAAGCAACAAACTACTTTCTTAGGCTTGGCAGAGTATTGGCAGACAAAGCAAAACCTTACACGAATTTTTCAAAATTTTAATGGAAATCAGTCCAGCCTTCAAAATATCGAACCGAGGAAAATCCATAGAATAAAATCGCAAGGAACTAAAACTCTAATGGTTTTCTTGAAGTTGGCCAAAAAGTCTTCCCATACTGCACCTTCACTGCGCTGCGGCAACGTATTTACCATTAAATGGTAATAGAGTTTGCGATCACGACTTCAGAGTCAATATTTCAGATAATGCGATGATCCGTATTCCAAATACGTTATTAACGGCCTTACGTGAGGGAAAATCGATTGACGGATGTATGAACTAGTAAACGTTTTCGGAAAGGAATTTAGGATCTAAAGGAAACAATTTTAAACAGGTGTATCAAAAATAAAAGACACCTCGACCATTTTGTGGTAAAATTTCATTAATCGTTACGATTAACTATCATTACTTAAATTGACTTTTACTTCAATTGACCATTTTGAATTTTGACCAAAAATAATTATCATTCAAAATAAATTTTGACAAATGTAATTGTGCTGAAGAAAAATAAGCAATTTTATTTTCGTCATAAATGAATAAGCCTGAATTGAATTAATCATTAGTTGAATATTTAATCATATGTCAACAGTACATAAACAGGACAATTATAAAACAAAAAATAATTAGAAGCCTATATCAATTTTGACAATTCCACCATGAGATTGATTCCATTGTTGACAAGATTCTGGATGAACAGCAATTTTCCTCATTGATGTTTTTAAAATTGACCATTTTTCTGATTAAAATTTGACGTATAATTTCGAGTGGACGATTTTCCATTTTTGTACTTAATGACAATAAATCGTCATTACCATCATTGATTTTCGTTATTATTTTATCGTTATCAAAGTCGCTTAAACTTATCAAACTGCCTACATGTTAAACATGAATAATACATTTCTAAATACCCTACAACTGGGCACGGATATCTTGTTTCTAATTTAAATAATAGCTCCATTTTCCAATTTACTATACCTTTAGTTTAAAATTACCAGGGCGCACGAAATAATAATTATTGAATACGTCAAAAACCAACAAAGTCATTGATCCCACACATGGCCAGTCAAAAGCATTAAGATGAATGATTTTGCACATTGCGTTACTCAATCATGACACACGCTTTGTATCTGCGAACGAGTATTTGTATTGTATCTGTTAAATACTTTTAAAGACACGAAAAAAGTTTTTGCATGACAGTGCTTAAATCATTCACGTCATTTGCTTTTTTTGTAAATTATGCCTATCTTTAACTATCGTAATCACCGTCAAATTATTTCGTATCTGCAAACCACTAAAAGGTCTTATCATTCTGTACTTTTATAATTTAAAGAATAATTATAAGTGTGGATGTTTGTGTGTTTCTAGTTAGGTATTAAATATGTTTGTTACACTTTCACTCTAAAACGGCTAAAAGATTTTGTTAAAATTTAGTATGTAGATTGCTGGATCGTAAGGCTACTTTTTATTATGATATTCCTACAAGGGATCGGGATAATTTGCTCAGTATATCATACGAAAGAGGTTCAAAATTCTGGTGAGGACACAATCAATACATCTTCCAGAGCAAAATCACTATAGTATGCATTACTATGTATCCTTCTATTGAATAAAAATAAATAAAGAAAAACAATTGATAACCGTTGAGATATATACAGTGTGTCCTAAAATATATAGCATTTCGTGACCTTTCACCTGGTACCACGTTATCATTGACTTTTTGGAGACTTTGTATTGTAAGAAGATCTTATCCGTTTAACGGATCTTTACCGATCAATCTTCGACTAGTCACTAGTCCGTTAGCTACAAACGTAGTAAAAAAAAAACAAATTTACATAACAACTAGCTCCCACTTTGTTACATCAAGCCTAAATTGAAATAATATTTGCCTCCACACTCCACTCTCAAATCCGTTGGTCATACGTACGCACATTCTTGTAACTAAGTTGGTCAAGTGCATAAGGTACCTACTGAGAAACCTCTAAAAGCACGACGAGTTTCGCCAGCTATCTATGAAAGCATCTGGTTATCTAAGATAACCATGGCATGAACAATTGTAGGTACAATGACGACGTTTTGATGAAAATTTTAGCCGGTTATTTTGCATTGTTAAGTTATCTTTTGTATAATGATTGGCGGATTTTGACTTGTTTTCTCACAGTTTTTGTTTTCCTTGATGACTTGAGACGTATTACATCGGTTGCACGGTTTTAGGTTATTACAATTACTTTAATGAACTGATTTGAAATGAAAAACTACATGAATTTTTCAATTAATACAAAACTATACTGTAATTGGGTCATACACAGCGTAGAAAAACAAAAATTGTCTCTCATGTGGACATAGAATTAGCGACCTAGAGTCAGCGAACTTAAGATTTATTTAAATAGGCCATAAAAGTTAGCCCGGTGTCCCAGACGCCGATGAAGACTTGACTAAAACAACTAAAACAAACGAAAATATATTGGTTATAGATCCTTAACTCTTGCTAAATATGTCTAAAGGAGAATAATAAATGTGTATGGCCCAATTGCTAAATACGAACTAGCAGACGTTAAACATAACTCAATTCAAACAATGATACAATTCCGTGTAAACATTTAGGAAGCACACCATTATTTCTCCACACGCTTGGTTAGTTAACTCGTCTTGGTTACATCGCCTAATTTCCACTTTTACTTCAAAAGAAAGTATTTCGTAACAGAAAAACAAAATAAGTGTTGATTATTATGTTGCACCGAACACACTGAATTGGAACTTGGGTGCAAAATAATGGTGTAAATAACGTGCGTGTTTACTATTTATCTTTTTTGCGTGTTCGTAGGCCTATGTAGTTGTTATTTTGTAGTATTTACTAGCTGTTGCTGTTCGCAATGCTTTGTTTTAGCAGTCCAAACCATTTTCGCATTGTTCCCTTTCAAATGAAACCGGTTTCAAGCATATCGGTTGGATGGTTTCAAAGTCTGTAACGGACATACATACTTATATTTTTTTATCATCAACATCATATCAGCTAAAGTAAAGCCTGACCAGTAATATAAAATGATCATTGTCAAGAGGACGTATTTTCATTTGTGTGAACGTAGTATAGTCTGAACAATGTGGATTGGCAACTCGTAATTTTGACTTAAGTACCTACTTTTATTAATCGTAATCGAAATCAGAATTCAAATTCGGTGTCCATAGGTCAAGTGGCTTCTAATTCAGACCCAGAAATTAGTTCCAATGAAATTCCGCAACATAGCGATAGCGCATGATCATAAATTACTGGTCAGGTTTTAAAAGACACTGCTGGACAAAAGGTTTCCCCAAAAAGTTTCACAACGATCAGTCCTACACTGTACGTATTCAAGTGGTTCCTGTGACCTTTACCAGGTCGTCGGTCTATCTTGTTCTTCCTACTCCACTCTTTCAGCGGCTCCGGTGGTTGTGTCTTATATTTTGTATTTATTTAGTATAAGAATACCGTTAAATAAACAGTGTCCCATTTAGAATTGTCAACGTCGGCAACATGAAGTTCTTTTGTAATGAAATTAATGTTTGGGGTAAACTCATTTGCCTTTGTAAATTATCATCAGCTGAAAGCTGTCCTTTGTTGAAAAAATATGCTTCCCTTTTAGTGCGACAACAACAACAACTTTTGAGCGACAAATTGCTATCTATATTCACAGGTTGTCCGCAACTTTCCCGACGTCATCAGTCCACCTAATAGGAGGCTGCGTTTTGGTTCTTATTTACTTCGCAGATTAAAATGCACACAAAGACATAACCAAAGGATAAGCTCGTTGAAATGGCAACGGACAGCCCATAATAGCAAACAGAACAGATGGCTGTTGGGGCCGAAAAGTTCTCGAGTGGAGATCATGGTGTGGCAAATGCAGCTTGAGATGTCCACCAACAAGATAGACAGATGGTCTGGTAAAGGCCGCAGGTTGACCGTGAACCCAAGTGGCTTCCAACGCTATGATTAGATATCAATGAGGGAGAGGTATGTCCAGCAGTGGACGTCCTGCAGCTGAAATGATGACGACGATGAAAAAGCCGAAATAAAGTGACAGGTATAACAGATTAACACGTTATAACTACACAAGAGGCGGGCTTACGGCCAATAAAGATGTTTAACGACCATGATCAATAATCTTAGCACCTCCAAGAAACGCATTTAAGCATTTAAACAATTATACAGTGACTGCTCAGTGCTCAGTTATTAACTCGTAAACCATGTTCTTTTTTCATTGTTGTTACTACAGTTTGTATCATGATCAGATCTCTTCTAAAAATCAGCGTCACCTGAGGTCGGCTTTCCTTGTCTCTTGTTTTCACTTTACCAGCCACCCCCTCCAGTTTTTTTTTTGCACGGGCATTTTTTGTATACATGATGTCCCAACACTGAATGACAACCTTGTACCGGGTGAATGCCTAACTTATACACTTGTTAAAAAGAACAAAAAGTGTCACTTAATAAAACGAACATCATCATAATTTTAGCCCAAAGAAGTCCACTGATGATTATAGGCCTCCGCCAAGGTTTGACAAATCGGTCCATCCGCACCCAATGCGCTCCCGCAATCTTAACCAGGTTGACGCCTCTATTTCCATCCATCTCGTTGGAGACCTACCTATACCGCGATAATACGTTTTTTCAAAAATATCAAATAATAAAAGTGATAGGTGTCCAATATCACTTAACTAAGTGACATGTTTTTTTTCTGAACGGGTATCTTCACCTCTCGCCTGGAACCAGGTTATACCTACACTGGTGGAAACGTGTTCAGCTAAGCTATGTTTTATTATATGATAAAATGCATTCTCTGGATACGTAGGTACCATCCATAGCTTGCTGTAGATGCATGCTATGGATGCGATGATTTGAAAACCATGCGAGCTACATGGTACCTATTGTTGATAAATCGCTTAGCTCGAGCTGCGCATCTTCTTTGCTTAGCTATCTCGCTCGGCTATATAGCTTAGCATTATGTAGTGGAAAGGGTCTCATAGTTATATAACGTAGCAGTCACATCCTTGCAGCATAGCTACATAGCACATATCTGAAGGAAAGGCACTCTATGGGTCTCCCCAAATCTATCGACGAGGAATCGGCTTCAGCCGAGCGAAAATGACGTCGATCGACTCGGTCACGCGGGCCGAATGGAGCCGAGCCGATCAACGTCTTTTTCCGCCCTTATTGCGTTGACATAAAGATTTTTCCGATCGGCTAAAGTCGTTTCCGCGTCGATAGATTAGGGGAGACCCTTAATGGTTTACGCGAGCGAAAGCTTTACCAGCGTAAAGGTTAGTGTAAAATAAAATAACAAGGAAGTTCCTTCTCGACATGCATCTGAAGTCATTCAGAGGGCAATGGAAAGGGCTATGGACGTCTTTTGGCTGAAATGATGATGATGATGGTGCATCTGAAGTTATAACCTACATCTTTGAAAAGTAAGACATAAAGGTTTGTTATGCCTATGACACACGAGTAACATTAAAGGAAAATGTTATGATAGTTAATTGATAAAACAGATATATTAGAATTCTCGGTTCTCAATTAAATAGTGTACGTAGTTTCTCTGTTTACCCATTGTCTTATAATAACATAGCCATAAAGTTCCCAGGAGTAATCATAGGTAACGTGCGAACTTGTACATTATTATAGAAAATGGACGTAGAAATTATTTTCTACCAGCGATCCGTCGTACTTACTGTCAAACGTGCTAAGGTTACATTCATCATCATCAACATCATCCCAGCCTATATACCCCCCAATGCAAGGCACAGGCCTCCTCTCAGAATGAGGGCCTTGGGCCGTAGCTCCCACGCGGGCCCAGTGCGGATTGGCAACTTCACACACACCATTAAACATTTCTTCTCAGATGTGTGCAGGTTTCATCGTGATGTTTTCCTTCACCGTAAAGCTCATGGTAAATTTTAAATGTAATTTCGCACATAATTTCCGAAAAACTCAGAAGTGCGAGCCCGGGCTCGAACCCACGACCCTCTGCTTGAGAGGCCATAGACCACTAGGCCACTAATGGTTTCAACAAGCAACAAGGCCACTACGACTATTTAGAAAACCTTCACGACCTTTTAAGGTACGGAACCATAAGAAGCATAATTATAATTAAAAAGCGTTATATTGATTTATAACCAATGATCATACAAAAGTACACACACACTTAAGACGACATGATTGGAAGTAGCTGTAAGCCACCTAAAGAAGACAGTACAGATACAGAACTAATAGAAATCACCATCATCGTCATTCAAGCCTATAAGTTCCACTTTAACGGACAGGATTCCTCTCAAAATAAGAGGGCTTGAGCCGTAGTTCCCAAGCGGGCCCAGTGCGGATTGAGAACTTCACACACGCTTTGCATGTATAGAAATAGGGTGAAGGAAAAGCCGTGAATAGCATTTACAAAGCAAGTATCCTTACAGATTATAAAGCAGATCCCGTTCTGGAAATGTTGGAGTCTAACAATTGACCGAGTGAGCGAGAAGCGTCTCCGTTCCAGCTTGGTCTTCGTATCCTGCCTGTTCCCTCTCATTATTACAGGAAAAAGACGTTCACTGCTGAACATAGGCCTCCCCCAAGGTTCCTGAAGCTGGTCTTGCGCCAATCGCTTTCAACGCGTTCCTGCAACCTGAACCGTCGCTCCATTTTGGTGGTCTACCTACACCGCGTCCACTGATTTCCTCTACAGATCGCATTTGTCAACTGTTTCTTGAGAAATTTTGTGAGCGGATTTGATACTTATATAGCTTTTTTCAGACGACTCAGTATTTGCCTATTGCTTACCTTATATTTTTTCCATGTACATACTTGTTTTTCTGTATTGATTTCTTTGTGGTGGACAATAAAGAGTCATTGTATTGTATTGTATTGTATTTGATTTTTTTGAAAATGACGGTGCCATAGGAATTTCAAGAGGTGAGGTCAGTTTTCAGTTTTAAGCTATACAAATACAGACTCGTGAAGTCGTGATGTCTAGATCTCACAAAGCTATTGTTCAATTTTCTTTTCATTGACAAAACAACAATATTATAGATCATGTGAACTTCGAAAAATTAAACTGAGCTATGGTGTAAAGTTTGTAAACATATTGAGTGATGTCAGCCAATTTGAAAAGTCCTTACTTATATTTCTTCTATCATCATCATCATCATCAACAGCCTATAACAGTCCACTGCTGGACATAGGCCTCCCCCGATGAGCGCCATTGCGCCCTGTCCTCGGCTAGACGCATCCAGCACACACGCATACGCATTTCTTCTATATTTCTTTTCAAATGAAAGGGCACAACTGTTCAAAATAAGTGACATCTATTATTTTTTCCTGAATACAACTTTGTTCCATTCAGGGTTGAGACCTTAGGTCCGTGGGGCCCCAGCGCTAAAATCTTTATAAAGATCTTTCAAAACGGCTTGCTAATACCACAGGAGACCGAAGAGCTGACAGCTTCCTCGCACAACGCATCGGCATTGCTATACAGCGAGGTAATGCTGCCAATAGCCAGTATCTTTGGGTCCATGCTGCTGGGGGAACCATTTATTATTATTTTCTAGTTTTAGTTTAGTTACTTTTATTTAAATAAATAAATCATGAGACGATCGACACCAATTGATCTAGTCCCAAACTAAGCAAACTTTGGATACTAGAAAACGAATAAACATACTTAGTTTTATAGATAAATACATACTTAAATACATATTAACCATCCAAGTCTCGAGCACAAACATTCGTATTTTTCACACAAATATCTGCCCCGACGTTAGAATCGAAGCCGGGACTTCAACCTTTATAGTCGGTTTCTCTAACCACTAGGGCCGCTAGGCTATCCGGTAGTCTTTAATGATTTAATTTTTGATTATAATTTTAACTTAGTTTAGATACTTAAATAAAATACATCTTTTACTTAGCTAACAGAAAACTCTTCTAAAACATAGAATAAGATTGACAACCACGCACTTCGCGACTGAAACGTGTTAATTCATCATTTATCAATAACGAAATGTGCTTCGAATTTTGAACTTGCCCGTTACGGCATGTTGCGTAACTTTAGAAATCATCACATAAATATTAATTTCCGTAGAAAATGACTGTGTATCATTGCAAGGCTTCGGCCAATGGAGTGCTCCCTACGCGTTGTTCGGAACCTGCGGCGACTGTAGCTCTATGAATGTATAGATGCGGCCGAAGAAATGACGAGGGTGAATAAACTTTTTCATGCCACTCGTTGCTGGTCACAAAATTTTTGTCTCTTAAACAACCTAGGTATTTTTCTATGAAACAGTATGAAAATGTCACTTGGACACATTGGTAGTGAGTAAACAACATAAAAAAGGTCATTCACTCATGAACACTTTTGGTATTCTTACGTTACTAAATCAATTTTTTTTCTTATACTTAATTTTAAATTAGAAATTTCTAATTTTCGGGAGACAAATTTTAAGCATACGATTTCCAGCTAAAGAGAAGAACGATTTTTACATATTTCGGGAAATGAGAAATTGAATTGGATGTAAATCTAACAATAATAAAGCTAGACTCACTATTATAAAAAAATCTTTAATGAATCTCTCACAGTTAAACAAGTACATTAAACTATCTAGAGAAGTAAAATGGCAAAAAAAATGCGAATGAGGCTGTTCTAAGTTAGGTATTAGTAAGTAACATCACACAGTTTTTCCGTATTTATTTAATAAGCTAAAGTGATATTAATGCAAATGTTTGAATTAGTCTTTTATACATTTATTCATAGAAGACAAAATCTTAAGAAACAATAACAATAATTAAAAATAATAAATAAATAAAGGAAATATTCATAAACAAAGGAAAAATATTTATTAAATTTCGAATCTTTAAACTTTTTTAAGACAAATAAACTAAAAAGTACTAATTACCCTGAATTAAATACATTTTATTTAAAAACATTGTATTATCTACTCCTAGCCCTAGCCGAGCTAGGAAGACTAATTTTGTATCATGCAAAATAATCATCTTGTATTTTGAAAACCCTTATTCAGTCCCATAATACCTACTTAGTTTATTTAAACTTAAGAGTCAAATTTTTAAAATTCATCATACAAATACAAATAATTTATTTGTCAAACATAGGTTAAATAGTATGGTACAATGATCATAGCTAGACATCGGATTATATGCACTATCAAAATGCCAAAATATGCATGCAAATATGCACTAAAAAAGGATGAAATATGCACGAAATATGCACAATCAAAAACCATTTATTATTAGAACTTACGATTATTTTCACAATAACATATTTTTCCATATTTTTTGCAGCAAACTTGTGACGTCTGTCAGCCACTTAATATTAATTTATACGCGTAAAATGGCCTTTCGACGTCTACTGACGTTACCGGACAGAACTTGAAGTTTGGCGCTATTTCTGCAGAGACTTCTTCAGGCAGAGTTTGCTCAGTGCCGTTGATAAATGCATCAATTTACGGCATAATACTACACGCCTAACACGAATAACTACTGAAATAAGCACTGTTAGTGAAAAAGTACCAAAATATGCAATAGCGCTATAAAAATAGAATTATATGCATTAGCATATGCAAACATGCAAATTCATATAATCCGATGTCTAATCATAGCCCTTATAATCATCTTAACTAATTAACATGATCATGAACAGTATCACGCACATGCGACATTAATCCAAATGCCGCTTCTGTTCGATTCTCACGTCGCCGCAGTGCGTATTGTATCAGTTGCTCGCTCGTTTTGGCGGGAACCCTGAGTGGGGGTACGCGGAATAAAACCGCTATGCTTCGCTCCAGAGGCTACATTTCACTAAACGAAGTAGACGGGTAAAAAAAAAACAAAAAAAAAATGAAGGCCTTCCTTCTCATACTTGTGAGTGTGGCGGTGGTCAGCGCAAAGCCAACTGGTGACGATGACGTCATCGGCTCCGTCATCGGAGTAGTGAGGAGCTGCGCTGAAGAAGACGTCTCCTTGTGTTTGAAGGTGTGTGCAGTGATGTGCTTTCAAGGACTCCTTTCCTACTTTTAAAGACTGCGTTAGACGTTCCAGGATTTCGCGACCATTTCAATTTGTCACTCATACATGTGGCAGAAGTTCGAGATCATTTTGTAACCAATTGTTCTAAAACGTGATTGTTATCAGTTTAATTTGCATATCTAATTATTTTACTTAAAATTAGTTACACCACGCTACATCCAAAATTAAAACTGTATCTTTACTACTTCTATCTACACAAGTTTGTCCGCTCATCGAACCGGTTATTCTTTAACAATCTTTTTTTTAACAGGAACGCGCCTTAAAATATGTAGAAAATCTAGCCACCGCCCGAGAGGTGAACATTGTGGATGGAGTGAGCCTTCTTGGTTCCGGATCCCCAAGATCAGCCCGGTCCTTCGAACCCCTGCCCGAAGACCCCACCGCTCGGGAGAACCAAGTGGAGAACAGGCTGGTGGACGCTGCTGCTGACTTCCTGGAGAACCATGTCATTCAACTACGCATGCCTAAGAGCACCGTCGATGATGTCAAGAGGTCGCTTGAGGAAGGTCAGTGCTATGATCTTTAACACGCCTTTTGCTTTGTTACGTTTGACAAGAGAAAAGGAATATTTCTTTGTTTTTGCAGTTTAAAATTACACGCATGATAATTAAAAAAAAATCCAAGTAAGTTATTGAAAAATGGGAATTTTTCAAACTAAATTTTACTGTCTAACTTAATATAAAATAAATAGAAATAGTTTTTTTATGCCTTAGAAGATCAAAACATGTTTTTAAAGATACATTTGCTTAGCAGATGAGGAAAAAACATTATTTTTTTCACAAAATGCTATACAATATTAATTTTGTTTTTAGAGACACGTCCATTTTAAATAAGCACTGAAGCGTTGTTAATTAATTAGACTCAAAAGTGCTTTTTTTTTCAAGTTTTATTATTTAAAAGAGTGACTTAATTATTTATACTTTTGATACCGTGGACGTAAAACAAAAACAATAGATGCTGCAACATGAAAAAGCCATGTCACTTTTTTCTAAACCTTCCATCTCATACCACATTTAATAGTTATACAATAAGAGGTCTTTGTAACGATTCGTATCTGGAGCGTTTAATTATTATAAGTGGCCAAAACCGGACTCGAATGAGTGAAAGTTTGAAAGACCATAATTATTTTTTGGTACTTCATACGACTTGCCCACTCTGCGCAGGGCCCCGTCAACGCATGAGAATGAGGACGACATTTGAAACGGTATCATATTCACAAATAAAATCAAAATATGAATTGCTACCATTACCCATAAACACCTTTACAAGTTAGAAAAGAAAACAAATACAATTGTGACAACAGATGCACAACCAAAAAAAGCTTCAATCATTGTAGCTCTATTACGAAATAGCATTGTTAATAGCTTTAGTCAAATTATGACACCAAACAAAGATCATTCACAGCTGCTTACTAAAAAGACTTGGCGTTATTTATTTTGAATAACTGGTTTTGGCATAGTAACTTCACTGGCTATAGTAAAATGGAGATCCAATTTAGAAGGCAGAAGCTTAACGAGCCGGTGATTCATCGATTGATTTATAAGCTCTATGATGACTGTATTTATGACACAAAAAAATTGGAGCCAAAACTTTCTAAGTCACAAAAATGATTTCTAAGTCATGTTATAACTCATACACATGACTGTCATAACAGAAACTTAAACTGCTTGCGTGATATGATATATCACTCGATAAAAAAAGTAAAACGTGTGTTACGTAAAACTTTAGAAAGATACAATTCGTGGCACTCTCTCACTGAATTAAATTAAAATCGGCACAAAAACCAGTTTAACAGGTGCGTATGTGTGATTTTTAAAATAGAAAGTCCGCAGCCTCGGTAACCGCGAAATTAATTAGTCTATAAATGCGCAATAAAATTTAAATCACGCCGAGAAATTTGTAAACTGGCTAAAACTTTAAACGGACGTCCGTACCTAGATTACTGAGAGAGCAGACCATATGAAGAAGAAGCTAGAAATCGCAATGACCAAACGGGTCTGGCAGGAGTTTCTCTAACCTATTAACAAGGTTGATTATGGTGGAAAGCGCACGGATGCTCAAGTCAAGTTTTTGCTACATTTCCATAGTACTCGCATCAAGTATGTAGGACTACATGTAACTAGTTTTAGAGATCCGTTTACGCGGGTCGTGATCGAAATCTCGATTGAGGACCGAGTAAAAGTCGCGCTCCAGGCGTTGACGAAATATGGAAGTAGGCTCGGAGCTTTCGAATCGTAAGGTCCGGTAATCGATGCACTTTCTAGATGAACGAGACTGTTATGCAAACTGGACGTAACATCGTGAATTACAATGAAAGCGACATTGTTTTAAGTTCAGTAGCAGCCCGCGGCAGTGCTCTGAATTACAATCAGACGATTCCATTTTAACATTTCTAAGAACTAATGGACGGCAAGTTGGATTCGAATGTTTTTATCGGAATGCGCCACACCTTACTCCACCTGCAAACCAGAAGTAGACCGTTAGGCTGATAGAGACTTTGAAGAACCAAGGCAAAATTGTACCGTATCATGCATACAAACATGCTTAAACCTTGCCTTCTAATTGAGAATTGGCAAAGCGGCCACTGTAGTGGTATGCTTACCTGAGTGCATATAATATTCTTTATACTAAATTAATTATTTAATTTCAGGCCGTGGCAAGAAGAAGAAGCTGAAGCAGCTGATGCCCATCCTTGGTCTCCTCCAGCTGAAGATTCAGTCCCTCATACCCCTGTTCCTCGCTGTCATCGCCTTCGCCGCTGTCAAGGGTCTGATGCTCGCCAAGGCCGCCCTCCTCGCTTCCGCCTTAGTCGTTCTGAAGAAGCTCCTGTCCAAGAGCGATCATCACGAAAGCTACGAAGTAGTGGCCCATCCTCATCACGACGAGCACTACAGCCATGGTCACGGCGGCGGCTGGGGCAGATCAGCTGATGCCCAAAACATGGCCTACAATGCGTACGTCAACTGATACCTAAGATAGCATAAAGAGTTGATACTAAAATCAACTAGTCTATTTATCTTCAGTTAGTCTAGTACGGACCACAAAGGAGAGTTAATTTATTGTTATTTATTTAACTTATTTTAATTTAAAGCAATTAATTTGATTGTGTGAATGAATGCATCTTGTCTTCTCTTTTTGTAAATTCATCGCCTTTTTTATCTTTACGTTTACTTTCTACTGCAATGTACCTGTTTAAATGTTTATTGTATATTTTCCTTTCTTATTAGTACAAATTTGTATAGCTTTAAACATATCGTCACTTATATAATTATGTACATATTTTTCTTTCTAAGTAATATTGTGTTCATTTAATAACTAGTCGTATCGATATCATGTAAAGTTTTCATTTTCGTTTATATTTATGTTTATAGATATCTTTTGTAAATAATTTTCGTATCAAAGAATATTTATGTAAAATATTGTTTTTTTGCATCTTCTTTTTACATTTTATCATAATTTATATTTTATCATATTTTACAATATTATCATTATTTTATGTTTTTATCGTATTTAATGATTACTGTCATTCTTGAATATTTCGTTATCTATTGTATGTAAATAATGTTATATAAGTATTCCTGTTTCTTGATCTGTAATACTTTACAATTGTACAAATCTTCTTTTTTATTTATAATTTATATCATAATATCATAATGGGCCATGCATAAACTAAAGATGAAAATATATCAGTCATTCATATTTTACTTCGAATTTTTATTTACATCCTACCTTCGTTGCTCAAGTCTGCATCTATCGCGACATGGTTGCTTTTAACATCCCTAGCAGCGCAACCAATGGGAAGAGCTTGTTGTTCACGTAGGTAAATCAAAGCACGACGATGCCTGGTTTGAGTCACTGAGGGAAAAACGCATAAAGTGCCACAACCGGCCCATCAACCCTCCATCTGGGCTGCGTACACTAAACTTGTCGCGAGTGCGGCCGAAGGATCCTATACCGTATCGGTCTTTTTAGTCACGAGCGCAAGGATGCTCAGCTACTTAAAATCATCTGCCACAGAAGCCTATTAATTTTATTTTTTACTCTCGCTAAAAATATGAACAATTGACAACATTTCATATTTCTAAGACTATAATTTGTTCGTTCTCTGTATTCTGTTTGGAAAGAGAAAGACGCTGATAGTTTTAAATTTTCACTAGGATTATTAATTAATTTGTTACAATTTTTTAAAGATGTGCTTATTCTAAAAGAGCGTAACGATAGAATAGATCCATTACTTTTGTCTAGTCTCAATAGAGACTTTTTAATAAAAAAAAGTGATGTCGTAAATTTGACGTTAAGGTTGTTATCAAATTTAAAATTATGACAGCTCTTTTTTCTAGTGAAAAGGGTAAAGGAAACATATCTATTCTGTGGACGTATTTGTAAGTACATATATGTTTTTAAATTTGTTGTATTTTTTTAAATATGGAGAAATAAATTATAATAAATATTTTTCCGTGTTCAGGAGGCGAAACTCTTTCGATTCCTGCAGTAATTTTCAGGTGTTAAAAAAATGAAAGGTTGTCAATTGCGCTATCGACTTATGAACCAATAGAATGTATGTAATGAATTGTTTAGTCTTTCAAATGAAACCCGTTCGGAGCACATCGGTTAAATATGGTTTTAAAGTCTATAACTGAAATAGATAAAACATTTTTATAATTTAATAATCAAAAGGAATTGAGTTTAATAGAATAGATAAATAATGTCCATTTATCCTTTTTTACACAAATTAGATATATTTGTGTTCGCTACTTATTATTATAAATATACTATACATACATGTAAATTTAGTGATTATTCACAAATTAATTTTATGTCGAATCATCACGGCAAGTTTGGTTTAATAAATTGTATAAGCGAAATTTAACAGATATTAAAGTTAATAAAAATTGTTACCAAACAAAGGAAAAATTAGATTTACGTGGATATTTTAACACAATTGCGAAAAAATATATATTTTTAAATAAAATAAGGTGAAATAGCGAAATCGCATAGAGAGCAGTCCCTTTCCTCGGCGAACAATATATTATTATCATCCAGCTTTCATGTCTAAGCAGCTAAGTAAGACTTAACACTAAGTAAAACTAACAATAATTATCCACTTAGAAAACAGTACCCGAAGAAACGTTAGTAATCCGTCGTACATAGAAACTACATTTAACAGAAAGTAAAGCTCCGCCACAATACCACATAAAACACTTTCATTTTCAGCCTGACTTGCATTTGTGGCCGTATAAATGGGTCAGCTATATGTAGACATAGGCTACAAAATGTTAATTAAATAACTAAAAACCTCAGACGGCCCAACTGTCGTTTTATTTTCTAGAACTATTATCTAATTGTATTTGATTTCTGACACTGAATTCGAAATTTAAACTTGTCAGTTGCTCTTCGCCGTTTTTAGAATAAAATATTTTAAGTTACAAAAAAACGGCCAGTATTATTTTATGTACTAGGGGCGTTCAATAAAAAGTGAGAATGAGTATGTTATAATAGTACATTACTGCAGCGGCCGCGAAATAGGGGATTGCCAGCCGAGTAGTTATAGATGGCCGAGTGTTAACGAGGCCATCTAGAGATACGAGGCCGGCAATCCCTGTTCGTGGCCAAGGCTTGTATAGAGTTTTTCTCAAACATGCATCATCATCATCACCACCATCATCATCACCATCACCATCACCATCACCAACAACATCATCAACATCCATCAACATCCATCAACATCCGTCAACATCCATGAACAAGAACATCCATCAACATCCATCCATCCATCCATCCATCAACATCCATCAACAACCATCAACATCCATCAACATCCATCAACATCCAACAACATCCATCAACATCCATCAACATGTACATGCATGTAGTAGTGGTACAGCCATGTTGTAGCTAGCCGCTGCATCACGAATGGGCCGGCTCGTCCGGGGCAGTACCACCCTCTCACAGAACACCGGCGTGAAGCAGCAGTAATCCTGCTTGCGTTTCGTACGGTCAGTGAGAGTGCCGGGGGCCCAATACCTCACCCCTTCACTCTTCCCCTCCCTCGCCCCCTTCCCCTGTTCCCTTTTCTTTAGGGCCGACAACGCACTGGCATCGCGTAAAGCGCTGCGGGTGTCTATGGACAGTGGTGATCATTTAACATCAGGTGACCCACTAGTTCGTTTGTCTGGCCTTTCTAACATAAAAAAAAATAAAAAATAAAAATATACATCAACATCCATCAACCAACATCCATCAACATCCATCAACATCCATCAACATCCATCCATCCATCCATCCATCAACATCCATCCATCCCTCCGTCCATCCGTCCGTCCGTCCGTCCATCCATCCGTCCGTCCATCCATCCATCCACGTCGACCACGTCGACCTATTAAACGTCATGGTGCTGTGTCACATAAAACAATAGACGATCATTTTGCTAGCCTTGGCCAGCAATGTTGTATGAAATTCCATTATTGACCTCTTGTCTAGCCGCACCTGCAACGTGACAGTTCGTGGCGTATTTTAAGGAACATAACGTCAATATTTCATAGCATGTTTGAGAAAACAACTTTTACTAAATGTCATTTTATTTTTCGACATAGTCACCTTTTAGCATAATTCACTTAGTATATCTTTTTTCTAAACTTAAAATTCCATTTTTAAAAAAGGTCTCATCTTGAGTACTTAAAAAATCTTATACTGCAGCGACTACCGCGTCGTCGTCTTCAAATTTCTGGCCTCTCAGGTATTGTTTCAATCTCGGAAATAGGTAGAAATCACTGGGAGCGAGATCTGGTGAATACGGAGGATGCTTAAGGATATCGAACCCAGCATCACGAATTGCAGCCATTGCAACGGCGGACTTGTGTGCCGGGGAATTGTCCTGGTGGAACAGCACAACTTTCGAGAGTTTACCTCGCCGTTTTTCGCGGATTTCATTGCGCAATGTTGCTATTTGTTTGGCGTATAAAGTGCCCGTAATAGTGGCTCCATGCTCGAGATACTCAATCATTAATACCCCTTTACCATCCCAAAAAACAGAGCCCATGACCTTACCGGCAGATGGGCTCACCTTGAATTTCTTCGGAGTTGGAGATGATGGCCTTTTCCATGTCATCGACTGCAGTTTCGTTTCAGGGTCGTAATGATGGAGACATGTTTCGTCCATTGTTATAAATCGCGCCAAAAAAAGTTCCCGGTCTTGCTGCATCAGGTTCAAAGCATCTTGACAAATCTCTAGTCTAGTTTGTTTTTGCGTGTCAGTAAGCATTCTTGGTACCCAACGCGCAGATACCTTTTTCATACCCAAGCGTTCATGTAAAATATTATGCACGCTCCCCGTTGAAATCTTTACATTTTCAGCAATAAAACGAACTGTGACACGACGATCCGCCAAAACTGAGATTTCGACTTTTTTCACAATTTCTTCAGTTACTGCTGTAGTAGGGCGTCCGGAGCGGGGGTCGTCCATTGTCGATGCTCTTCCACGTCTAAATTCGGCGCACCAACGTGCGACTGTCGAATACGGAGGAGCATTAGACCCTTAAGAGTCCCGCAAATCCAAATTGACTTGGTCCGTAGAAAAATTTTTCAAATACAAGTATTTGATAACGGCGCGCAGTTCAATTTTCTCCATTTTCGCTAACGTACTCAATAGCATTGCAAAGAAATTACCGTATATTTTTTTAAACAAAAGACAGTTAGTTTTTTTTTTCATAGCAATCAGCTAGATAGATTAGCTTTACCGGCCAGTATTTAATTTCGTAATATTAAAAGAGTTTGCATCTCATTCTCACTTTATATTGAACGCCCCTCGTACTTAACTAATATGCAACCCCGTTAAGATATTTAATTGGCGTATGTTATTTTATTAGGGTCTATAATGACTCCCATAAAATGTTTGTTCCGAATTTCCTAGCCCATAACGTTTTCTGTCATATTTATTAATTATTAGTAATTATTGCAAGGTCACTAATAATAATTGCACTACGACCTCTGCAATGACCACATCAATTTGATTTTTATTATAAGTATTTCGCATTTCCTGAAGTTTTAATTCAGCCACCGATATATCCTCGAAAGATATAAAATGGTGGCCCATGGGAGGAATGGAAATTAGTTTTGGTATCATAATTACATTTACAGGCGAAATTGGAATAGTCCAAGTCGAACATGACCATTTTAATTAGTGCACTCGTGCGAAGCCGGTGTGGACAGCTAGTTAAGTGAATTTATTATTATTATTTATTTAAAAATATGGTTTCTGTCCTATTTTCGGTAGGACAATTTCGCCAGTGTCAAAGTAAGCTCTCTTGGGAGCGACGTTGTACGGTGATAGTAGTTTCTGCAACTTGATAGTAAAATTCCAGAAACCACGTGGAGACAACTTGCGCATTAAAAAATGTCAGACACAAGAGCAATATATAATTTTGTGATCACTGTTAATTAAGGTTAATCGCCGCATAAAACACTATCAAAATTATACTTCAACTAGCCAAAGAAACAGAAATACCAAAATTAGATACTGTCTACATCCGCCATGTTCGAATGCCACAAATCGAATCTCTAGTTAAGTGTATTACAGGTCTGACGCTTAACTACTGACTCTGTTCCTGAGGTATGGGTGTGTTACGGGAGGGGTGACAAGTGACGAGTGACGTGATAATGATGCCCGACTGGAAGTTACGCGTCGTTTGATGTTCCGTAAGTACAGCCCCTCCCGTACCGCTGGGGATATCCCACGAGTTCCTTAGTTTTAGTTCCATAAAAATAAGGAATAGTTTCAGACGACCAGATGGCCTAGTGGTTAGAGAACTTGACTATGAAGCTCGAGGTCCCGGGTATTTTATTTATAATGGAACTACTGGAATATATTCATATCTAACGTCTACTTCTGTAACTGAGTACCTACAACTTTTAACCAACTTCAAAAAAGGAAAAGGTTCTATGTTCGGCTGTATGTATGTTTTATATGTATCTACTACGATACGAGATCCGTTTTTCGCTCAAGTTCCTTCGAAGGAAACTACCGCGAGTAAACCAACGTCTTACTCCCAACCCAATATTCACTAACTTTAAGTTTTATAGAACTTGCGTTTTTTTGCCAAAATTAGTGTCAAGCCAAAGTCAGGTGTAAAACTTAGCATGTAGTTCCATATGGAACTATTGGGATAATTTATTTGACAATTACATATGCACCGATTGTTCCATATGGAATTAGAACTATAGAACTCCTGGGATATCCCCGTACCGCTCCCATACCCTCAGGAACAGACTCAGCCAAGCGTTAGACCTGTACGCTTAGTATAAGTTTTACTTCACCAAAATACTTCTCGATCGCGTTTACGTAAAAAAATCAGTTACTAGGGAAACATGGACAGCGCCTCCGCGGCCGCGCGTCCATGTTTCCATTGAATTGAAATTTTTACGTAAACGCGATCGAGAAGTATTTTGGTGAAGTAAAACTTATACTAAGCATAATGTAGTAAGGATCGTACAGAACCGATAAGATCCGTGACATGAAAAACCCTTCCTCAGTTTAATTTACTTCACAAAGTTCTAGAAAAGTACTCGTAAACAAAAATTATGCATCTAACTACTAAACAGTTGAGTTAATTCGCTTTCACTAAACGGTCGTGCGCCCGCGCACCCAGCTAATGAGTGAATTCAGCCAACCTTGCCCTTGCACTTATTTGAACAAGACTAATGAGAAGCTTCCTGTCTAGAGTCAGAAGGACTTATTTTCGTGCCCGTAAAAAAAAAAAAAAATAAATATCACGGGACAAATCACACCAATTGACCTTGTCCCAAAGTAAGCTAGGCAAGCTTGTGTTATGGTTACCAGGCAACGGATAAACATACTTATATAGATAGATACATACTTAAATACATATTAAACACCCAAGACCCGAGAACAAACATTCGTATTTTTTATACAAATATCTGCCCCGACACGGGAATCGAACCCGGGACCTCAAGCTTACTACTAGGCCATCTGGTCGTCCATAGAGATGGTTTTGGGCCAAAACTTTTGGCACCTTCATAATCGTTACCTACCTACTCGTATTTCTTGGTTACATTTTTAATTGACTTTTCCAGAAAGGAACTTTAAAGATCTACTTCATTAACATCTCACAGTGCTCTAGAAATCATTATTTATCCAAACTGTTCGTTTTGTTTCTGGAAGTCCTCGGAAATATCTACGACCCATCGAACATCAGTCCTGTTCCTCGTCAGTCCAACTCCGTTATGACGTGTCTGGCTAAGAAATAAATAATGTAAATAAATTGGTCATTCAACTGTTAATGTTAATTTAAGCTGTTGAGACTTAATGTATGTATAATGTTTAATTCGGAATTTATGTGCGAAATTACATTTGAAATATACGTACATACATGAGCTTTACGGTGAAGGAAAACATCGCAAGGATATCTGCATACACCTGCGAAAAAATTCATTGGTGTGTGTGAAGTACCCAATCGCACTGGGCCCACGTGGGAATTACGGCCCAACCCCTCTCAGCCTCTGGCCTCCTGTGCCCTGCAGTGGGTCGTAACAGGCTGGGATGATGATGTATTAAATATTGACAGTGAAAATCGCAAAACAACAAACAGTTTCCGAGTCATCGAACGTCTTAAGAGGGTACGATGGCTGAGAGACTTTTGAGAAATAGGTATTTTAATGAAATGTCGCTGTCTCGCCCGAACCCCTCGGTATCAGTACAGCGAGAGCGGGACAACTGCAGCTCAGACCGTTATTAGGCGCCTAAAATTGATCAAAACAGCATTTCGTAATCCCCTGTTTTCGTCTCGAAAACTGGACTAATAAAATTATTTTATTCAAAAATAATTAGAGGACAGATTTAGCTATGCCCCTATGTTTTCCTTTTTTTGTTTATATCAGGGATTCTCTTCTGATGAGTGTCTGAAAATGACGTTGAAATTGGGCAATTTTTTCAGTTTTTGAAAGCTCATATTTCTTATGTTAATTGAAATATGGAAAAAAACGAAACATAGGGGCATAGCTGTGGTAGATACAGATTACACAGTAAAAAAAATTGGCTCTAAAGCCATTATCCAGTGCGGAAACAGGGGATTACGTTTGTATGGAGAAATGGTACGCATCGTACCCTCTTAACATTCCAAACCCAGTTTCATCAATCTAGCTCAGGGGTTCTCAACCTTTTCTTGGTCAGGGACCACTTTCATATTATTCTTGTTAGCAGGGACCACTATGTAGGTGTACACCTACTTAATAAAAATAATAAACTGTAATAATCAAACTGAAACTTTAATAAAAAAATCAGTAGGAAATAACGCCCGCTATAAATTTAAAATCATTCGCGTACCATATTTTGGCTTCTGCGGACCACTGGTGGTCCTAGATTCTAGCTCTACTGTAAATTAAACTACAAACCTGTAGAACTTACTTCGTATACTAAAATATAGGTCAGCGTCGACACGAATACCTCGAGCTAAACCTAGTAACCCACTATGCGCTGTCAAAATGGCCATTTAACGCCTACACTGTCGTCCTTAATGCAATCAGAACGACGTCTGCGAGGATTTGTATGCGTTTTGCAGAAAGAAGACATCCATATAGATTAGGCAATGAATTTTCTGATAGTACAGATACGAGTGACACTCAAGGAAGTATTTTCATTAAGTACTTACATTGATCAATTATAACTAAAGATACACATTGCCGAACAAAATCCCCTTCAAAGAATGTCCGAACTTTTTTATTTGTTTGCGTAACAATTAAAATCATCACCTACACAGAAATTTGAACCTAGTCTTTACGTCATTACAGTCGAATTTCGGTTGACACTTGACAGCTAAACTTGACAATTTCACGCAACGTACTGAGAAAAACCTCCTTCAAAAAACCCCCAAAAAAACATAAAATAATAATTGATTGAACCGACCACAATAAGCATGAAAATATCTTTCTACTAATCTGTTTGAAGTTGGTGCCTCAGCACGAGCCAGCAGGAGTGTAGAAGCCCTATAATAGGTATGTAGGTAAGTTAGATTACTAGGTCCACTCCTGCTGGCTCGTGCTGAGGCACCAACTTCAAACAGATTAGTAGAAAGATATTTTCATGCTTATTGTGGTCGGTTCAATCAATTATTATTTTATGTTTTTTTGGGGGTTTTTTGAAGGAGGTTTTATTTTTTATTTAAATTTTTTTTATTTCCAAGTTTTTTTTGGGTGTTTTTTGAAGGCGGTTTTATTTTTTATTTAAATTTTTTTATTTTTTTCTTTTTAGTTGTTGCTAATGGCCTGGACTGGCACTCTTTACTGACTGTACTTTTTGCCTCTGGTTACCAAAGTACTTATCAAGACGAATCAAACGAGACCAAACTTGATGGGGTTATGTCGTTTTACTACGGAGTTCTTATGGTCACCATCCAACTTCATTGTCAGACCCTGGTTACCATCTAGGACCAAAGTACTCGTTGAGACGAGTCAAATGAGTCCGTACTCGATGGGGTAAGTGCCGTTACTTTATGGAGTAACTTTGGCCACCTTCCAGCTCCATCATCAGACCCTGGTTACCATCTGGGATCAAAGTGCTCGTCAAGACGTTTCAAATGAACCCAAACTCGACGGGGTTGTGTTGTTTTATTACAGAGTTTCTATGGCCACCTTCCAACTCCATCATCAGATTAGCTCCATGTCACAATAATATTGCATTGTCACCTGATTTACACATGCATGTAAAATATGAAATCAATCAGAAACCGGGAAGTGAGTCAAATTCAACTTGCAAGATTTGACCCGTTGAGGAGTTCCGTTGGCCATCTGCGGTCTTCTTCATCAGATCTAGTTTACCAAATGACACTTTATGAATGCAAATGCTCGATTTGTCACTGAAAATACTAAAATCGCTTTACATTTCCCTTGAATTTTTGAAGAGTTCCTTCAATTCCTCATGGATCCCATCATCAGAACTGGATTCCGGTAACAACGGGACCAACCTTGAAACATATGCTTTCAAACAACGAAAGAATTTTCCAAATCGGTTCATAAATGACGGAGTTCTGAGGTAACACACGTTAAAAAAAAAAAAAAAAAAGAACATACAACCGAATTGAGAACCTCCTCCTTTTTTTGAAGTCGGTTAAAAAAGAAGGCCACTTTTATCAAAGTGGCGCTCATTTGGCTCGGACATTTTCGGGCGCGCGACTGTGGATCTACAGTTATAATTGATCAAAGAGTACCTACTTATAATCAAATTACTAAGTCTGATTTACAAACAAAACGTAAAGATTATAATACCTAAAGCTTAATTTATCAAATATAGGCAAATAAAATTAGTGTTTCTTACTCTTTAAATGCTGGACAATATAATGCTCTAACTCATTTGTTTTAATTAGGTAGTCTTATTAAATTTGAGGTGTCCATACATTGAGTTCGTGATTTCGTTTCAACTAGGTACTTAAGTATAAAGATTCTAAATTTTAAAAGACTAATTTTAAAAATTGAGTTAATGCATTATGTTGTCTAACATTAACTGAGTAAGAAACACTCATTTTGTATCACCATTTTTGTGTCACCCTGTATAACGGTAAGTTTTAGAACAGCGACACCTATGCCACATACATATGAACGAAAACAAAAGAAAGCTTGCTACGCGAGAAAACCATCAAAGCCGTATTGAGCATCATGGCGCTTTCAACGTAACCAATACCACCAGCTAAGGAAGAACCACATCACTTCGTTTTATTTTCTTTAAAAATACCATAAAGTTACCAACTTATACAAACACATTTATGCCAGTTCTAATGCCTAATCCAAATGCTTTTGAATTTCGAAAATATTAGGAAACGATTATTAGTTTCAGCGCCATCTTTGATCAAACGCTGGAACTGTTATCATGGCCACGTTTGTTTACAAAACGAGCAAAAGTTCAAGGTTTTTCCGCACGTGTGTCTCGTGCGCGAGACTTCGTTTTATTGTAAACCGTCTAGAAAAAAAGGTTCATTCACTAGTAAACGAGATACTGCACTGTTTTACAACCCGTATTTAACTTAACATAATTTTTTCGATAAATCAATCGTAAGAGTACCCAGTAAGTATCTTAAAAAAATATATGAGGATTTAATTAAAATGCAATTTTTACACATTGGTGCATTGTGGGAGCGAAATTATTTTAAAGAGTTAATTAGATTAAAGAAACTGATTCCTGATTTAAAATTTATAACAAATCTTTTCATGTTAGATAATTTAGCACTTACTTACTTAATCTAAAACTGCTCTAAGAAAGGACACAAGTAGCATTATTTACTAGTACCTAGTACTTACATAATATAGAATATCCTTAATCCATAATACGCAACTCAAAGGAATGAGGTAGTTTTCCAATTCACGAGTTCACAGTCAATTCGCATGTTTCTGTCAAGGTTACTATTACGTTTCCATTCATCGCTTCGTGACGCACCGTCTTGTTCGTTTTGTTGCAACGGCTGCGGCCTAGATGGCGTAACTGAGCAGTTATCTTTTTTCTCTCAAATGAGGCTGAGTTCTGTTCTTTTTGTCTATGACTTCACAGTTTTACTTTAGAATCGCTTGTCATCCTCTTCGTGATAAGTTTGAAAGCTTTTTTCATGTAAGTACACAAATCGAATGCATTTTAAAAAGCCGTGAGAGCCTAGTGGTTGGACCTATGCCCTTTCAAGCAGAGGGTCGTGGGTTCGAACTTGGTTTCTCGAACCTCTGAGTTTTTTTTTTAATTTATGTGCGAACTTACATTTATACCACGAGCTTTACGGCGAAGGAAAACATCGTAAGAAAACCTGCAAACACCTGCGAAGACATTTCATGGTGTGTGTGAAGTTCTCGATCAGCACAAGACCCGCGTGGGAACTAATACCTAAGTCGTGTCTCTTTCCCATAGGCTCAAAATTTGTTTCGGAAATTCAAATTAAATTATCAATTATAGAGTTAGAAATGCCAAGGTTTGGTGCAAATTGTTTTTTTTTACATAAGATAAGGATAGATGAGGCCGAAGATGAAAAGCACTAGGTTAGATTAGGTCTCTATCTCGAATTACAACTGGTTGTAGGTAAAATAAAATAAAATATAAATTTCACACAAAAAATATAAAGATTCACCGACACTTACTCCATCAAAATAAGTTTTGTAATTTGTCAATCTTTTAATAAAATTATTTAAAATTAGAAACAAGAATCTCTATATTTCAAACGTGTTCCTGCACAAGCACGATAGTCAAAACAAATGATTAATCTAACAAATTCATACAAACTAAAGCTCAGTTAACAAGCAAGCAGTCTCTAATTGCCGACAAACATGGAGATGTAGATATATTTCGTACTCTCAAGAAAGTAATAGCTTATAATTATAATAATGAAAGAGCGCTACATAAATCCTGCAATTAAAGAGAAAGCCACATAAAAACTAAGTACGTTATATTTTTATTTCTCACTTTACACACATTTTTGAAAATGAGTGGTAAGTAAATTAAAACCAGTCCAGGTGATACTGTTGTAAGGTCATTCACTTTTAATTATATAAACTGAAAATAATAAACACCTGTTGCAAAAAATAATACAAAAGTATGTGATGTGGGGTGTTGGGAGCAAGTAATAAGATGGAATCCTGAGTAAATACTGTATATTGGAGCAACAATTTCAACCGAATGACGTCCATTGCTGAACATAGGGCTTCCCCGAGGTTCGCTAATTCGCTATACTTTGCCATCCGCAACCAATGCGTTCTCGCAACCTTAATCAGTACGCTTAGTATAAGTTTTCCTTCACTTCAATACTTCTCGATCGCGTTTACGTAAAAATTTCAATTCTATGGAAGCACGGACGCGCGGCCGCGGAGGCGCTGTCCATGTTTCCCTAGTAATTGATTTTTTTACGTAAACGCGATCGAGAAGTATTTTGGTGAAGTAAAACTCATACTAAGCGTACAGGTCGTCGCTCCGTTTTGTTGGAGGCCTACCTACACTGCATCTTTCGGTCCTTGGACGCCACTCGAGAACCTTTTGGACCCATCGGCCAATGAGCAATATTGTACTGGAGCAATGAGCATCCTAATATCCTAATATTTGTAGTATGTTATACCTACTGGGAGAGTATATGTGTGGCGTCTTCTTCAACCTTCATCGTAGGCTGTACTTTGTTTGTCAATCAATAAGTCACATTACCTACACATTACTCTTTTATATTATGTTTAATATTACTTATCAGAGTCAAAATATTTTTATATGTATAATTTAGGCCATGACAAGCACATATATAACTAATTCGAAAAAACCCTGTTGAGATTCCATAAAGGTTTGCTTTTTCAAAACAGATCTACAATGTTGGTTAATTAGATGCACATATTGTCATCATCATCATCATCATCATCATCATCATTTCAGCCGAAAGACGTACACTGCTGAACATAGGCCTCCCTCAAGGCTCGCCAAACAGATCGGCCCTGCGCCATCCGCATCCAATGCGTTCCCGCCACCATAACCAGGTCGTCGCACATGCACGCACATGCATAAACAGTTTAATATCCATAAGACTAACAACTAATCGAATAAAATCTTTCCCACCAGTAAATCAGGAAAAAATCTATATTTTGAAGAGATTTCAATAGAACGGATCTTGCAATACGTAATGGTACCTAATGATTAAATTATTTACAAAACCACTGAATCCGTTTCATAAAAAAACTTTGAAAGAAAGTTTTAAAAACCTACACATGGTACGCAAAATTTAACGACATCCGAGCAAAAAAACTGAAACCGATTGGCAAGATTAATACTAGTAATTATTCATAACTCGTTTAAGGTTGACTGAGCGTTACGAAGGTGGTGCTCGGACAAAAGTGACAAGGTGCAATAATTATCTTTCAGCTTCTCTGAGATTATGATTATAAATCATGTTTCGTAGACGCATTTGGTGCACAATATTTTTATCAATTTTTAATTTTGGTTATCTCGGTATAATTATGAAACATGACCGAATAAACAGTAAAGGGATTAAACCTCTATGAAGAATTTACGATCGTTGTAAATTATCACACCTCAAAAATACGTTAATTTGTTTGCTATAAATACTCTGCAATTGATAAAACTAATCCAAAATTCTTACAAGATATGTAAAATGACATTAAAAACTCGAAAGGCTTAAAACAGTTCCAAAATTGTCAAGATTAAGATGCTTACGGAGCTTCTTAATATAACAAACGATGATCTAAATTTTGCGCAAATAAAACTGGAGCACTTTTTATTAAAGACATAAAATTCCAAAAATATGAAAATAAAATTGATGAACAAGACGTTTGATACAATCAAAATTTTTACTTTTCATGCAATGTTATGAACGTGACTGATAATGATTTCACCATTACCTTTCTCTAGTGTTAGAGGGCAAACGTCCGACCTGGATACAAGGAAAGCTGCTGCTAGGTTTGCCTTAAAACACAAGCGGATAGCAATAATACACAGACTATCAAAATGATTTACAATGCATTGACCCGTATTTCCAGGATCATCACCATCATTTCAGCCGAAAGACGTCCACTGCTGAACATAGGCCTCTCCCAAGGCTCGCTAAACCGATCGGTCCCGTGCCATCCGCATCCAACGCGATTTCACAACCTTAACTAGGTCGCTCCCTCGTGTTGGAGGCCTAACCTACACTGCGTCTTCCGGTCCGTGGACGCCACTCGAGAACCTTTTTGCCCCATCGGCCATCAGTTATAGGATATTTCCAGGATATTGCAATAAAATACATAACTATTATACGCGGACCATTTCCATGACCATTTAGATTTTTGGCAACAGCAATTGTATAAACATTCAAGTTTTTGCTATTGCAAAATAACTTAAGTGACTTGTAATTTATCGCGTGTTTAAAATTGCTTGTCAGAACAAGGAGAGGTAGTACAGTGAAGGAAACTGAATTGTGTACCAGGGTGGAATCTTTTCACAACCAATTTCACGATTATTTCTTTGGCAGATGTATGGAATGTCAACATGACATTTGCGATTGAAAAGATGATTCAGTTTCTTTGACTTTACGTGAATGTTTAATTTGACAATTTATGATATAACTTAGCCTTTTCTAATTGGCTGCACATACATTTTTTGGAAATGAAATAGTACTTATACTTCCATTATTGTTGCCTTAAGCATGCCATACCTACATTTTTTGTACATTATTACAATTCCTGTCCAACTTTGTTATATCACAACTCAAATCAATTGTATACCACCTACGGTTACGAAATAAATTCTTAACTTTTGACTTTTAAAAGCTTTCGTATGAGTAATTTTAAATAATGACGGAAGTTGCGCATTTTTTACATATCGCTTGTCGCCCGTCACTTTTACTACTCCAATTATTTTCTCATCGCGTGTGTTATGCATTGAAAGCACTGTTCTTGTCCAAGCATTGTGTTTCTTGGCATTCGGAGATTCCGTGGGAAGTAATTCTTCATCATGAACTTCAGAATATTGTATGTGAAACGTTTTTTATCGCCTCGAATGTATGCCAGGATGGATCCGTTCTTGGTTATACCAATAGCGGTTTCCTGGTTTAGCGGTTTGCCTCATTACTTACCTGTTAACCGTTTGTAACAAGCCTATCTACGGTTACATCGCTTATAACTTCAGTTTAAGCTTCACAATAACCATGGCAATTTAAATTTTCTTACCAAGAGTTTCATTTGTCTCGATTCGACGTGGCTGTTAAAGTTTTAAGTTGTTTTCGAAGTTTATGGGAATAAAAACCATTGCATGTTTTTATTTTTTAATAACAACAATCGATCGCTGATATTAGAACATACTTACTTGTAATAAATAAATTATTACTATAATATCAATAGAAACTCAATACTTATAAATAAATACAGTCATGAAGGTTTCAGTAATACATATTTTAAATGCTTATGATAACAGTTATGATTCATGTTTTACCATACAATAAATATGTACAAAATATTTATATTCTTAAATAATACTTAAAAAATATTAAAGCCAAGTACTGGTTGTGAACAACCTTACATAATTTATAATAAAAGTAAATAAATAAACTAAATAAGAACACTATAAATCATAGTTACTTGACCACCTTGAGCAAGGTCTACTGAGAAATGACTAAATAAAATTGAGCGAAACAGAAACTTAACAAATCAGTCAATAAATAAACATTCACACGCAATAAATAATTCGAAATAAGTTAACGTAACGATGGGTTCGAGAAATCTCGGCACTAGGTCATACAACTAGGGCGCCTTACTAGGGCTTTTGCGCTGAGTATGCTAAGCTCTGTGCTTCCACTGATCTGCCCCAGCCTCCTCCGTGGCCACCTCCGCTGCTGCCACCAGCGTAACCTCCCGAGGAGTCACCGCCGTAGCCACTGGAACCACCACCATAATCATGGCTCGAAGTATGACTCGAAGTATGCTGAGGATGCGCCACTACTTCATACGTCACGTGCTTCTGTTGGGACAGCAACTTCTTCAAACCAATGATAGCAGACAACACTAGAGCCAATTTACCAATCAGCAAGGCCTTTCCAGCAATCAACGCAATAGCTCCAATCGCTAATGGCATAAGCGCCATCAATTTCATTCCCAAAATCATCATCAAAGGTCCCAACATCTTCTGTGCCTTTTTCTTCTTCCCTCGGCCTTCCTCTGACACTTCATTGTCTTCAGTGAACGACGACACTGTGTCCTCCAAAGCTCGACCAACACTTGTAACGGTATCCACAACATCAGATCCTTTCACTTCCACTTGGATGGAATGCGTATCTAAGTATCTCTTCAGTCTTGATAGGGGATCTAAGGAGCGCGGCGCGCCAGTTTCTTGAGGGGCGTCAGAAGCTCTGACGACGGTGACGCCATCCGAAAGCGCGAAGCTCTCCTTTTGTCCAATCATCTTGTCGACGAACGAGAAGAACTTGTATTTGAGACACGATGTGGAGTCTTTGCGGAGGCAGTCGTTGATTCCATCCAGGTCGTTTTCCGAGTGCCCTGTATCTTGGGCGGGTAAGGCCGCACAAGCCGCCGCGAGAGCTAAAAACGCACAAGTCCGCCACATAGTAAGCTCGTTCACTACACTGGTGCGCTCGCGCCGCGCGTCACCTTAAATACCTCGCTTTACCCCTCGCCCGATGAAAAAAACTCACCGAAATAACAGAATGGACTTTCTTCGGGGTCTGGAAGTAAAAGTGTGGTCCAGGTTTCATAAGATGTTGCATTAATGTGAAAGCCTGTGTTATTACAGTAAACGTAAGCGGTCATTGCAAAGGTCGCGAATTCATGTCGGACACTTGTTTTTGCATTTCATTCATCCATTCGTGGTAGTGTTTTTTCGCTTTTGTTTTTCTGATGAACGATTGCGACATTTTAATGAGGTTAAATAGTTATTGTGTTGAATACATTTTGTGTAAAGAGATTCATATACCAAAGTATTACAATAATAGGTAACAGTCAAGTGTAAAATATGGGTGCATAAAACTTGCTCATAAATATGTCACATTACATAGTTTAGGTCTCACGTCGTCGAATAAAAGTATCGGTACATAATCAGGAGAGGATTAAATCGATACATTATATTTCTGTACTTGACCGTAGCTAACGTGTTTCAGTGTTTTGTTTAAATTAACGTACGTAAAGGGACGAAGAAGAAGAAGAGAAATGAAGAAGTTTAATTAAATGCATGTCCACAGTGTAAATTCCGGTGACATTCTGACATTATCTAACTGGATAGTAATTTAAAATTTTCCATCGGACAACTTAACGGCTACGGACGTAATGCGATGGTTATTCGTCAGTTGTCACGGAATGCCGAGGAAATCCTTGCCAAACAGGTCCGGTGCAGGAAAACGGTTGCTTTACTATGAAAGTTAGAAAGTAAACTCTGTTTATAATTCCAACCTCTATTATATTACCAACTGTAATAGTATAAAAGCTCTTGCTACACTAATTGGCGCGGACTAGACTATGAATATGATACACGCTTATCACCATCCGTATCACAACATTATTGATGAGTAATAATGAGTATCGTACCTGGGTAGTAATACGAGATATAACAAGTTATTATCTAATATTCATAATATATACGCTCACTTTATATAAACTCTTTTAGTATAACGTTCACAGGATATAATGACCAAAAAGTATAATTTTAAAATATCTAATTTTGAAATGTTATAACGTTTGATTATAAATAATATCAGTTGATATAACGATCAAAGCGTATAATTTTCATAACACCTAAGATTTAAAACGTATAAATTCATTAAAAACTTTGATGTAAGCAAACAATCAAGCAATCCATTCATTTTCTCCGCTCTGTTACAAAAAAAAAACCTAACATCGAAGGCTAAGGCGGGAGCTACGCTACGCTTCGCTCCCGCCTTAGCCTTCTGAACCTAACCTATCCAAGTCGCTTCTGCCCCGGAAAGTCTTGCTCGCTCGCTTCGCTCGCTCGCCGCCACATAATTTAACATTTGGGTCAATCAACTTTTTTTTGTAAATTTCTATTTACTCCTTTACAAGTAACTCTGTAATCTCTGGTTAGTGAAACCATGATTTTGCAGTAATTAGATAAACTGTTTATCATAGTGCATATGTGAAAACCAAAAAAAAAAGTATTTCTATGAAAAAAACCGGTCACCCAGGGGAAATACCACTATTTTCATACAAATTTCGGGGACAACATTGTCCCCTGGGTCACCCACGAAATAGAAGCTAAACAAAATAAAATAAATATGGCAATTACACCATTATTGACTACAAAAATCTAGGGTTTTGAAAAGTATACTTTAAATAAGGAATAATAATCAGTTTTTTAATTATTTCGGTTTTCATAGAAAGTAGCAAAAAATCATTTACAAAAAAAGTTGATTGGCCCATTTACACATATTATATATCATCATATTATATATCATATATATCATATTTATATTATATATCATGACTGTTATACCTGATGTTTGTTATGTTAAAAGAAATTAGTCCATATAAATCTTATACAAATTGAAGTTATATGAAAATAACGTTATATAATTTAAGCGTTATACGTTAATAAAATATACTTTTTGGTGTTATAGCTAACGTTTATTATATCTTGTGAACGTTATTAAAATGAAATTAGATATTTTGTAATTATATCTCGTGGGACGCACCCATCGTACCTAGTATTGTATGAATTCTCAACTTAATTTTCCGGACGTTTTGAAATCCACGATAATATAACACTATTACGATAATATTAATAGTCTAATCCGTGTCATTCATTTCCTCTGAAATGTGAACATTGTACAGAATTATATGAATTCTATAACATTTAAAAGCTCTGAAATCATATCTATAATTTTTTATACGAACTTAGTGCTTAATGTGTATTTTTTATAACAATTATTTTGATCGAACGTTTAATAAAATTTAATCGAACTTTAATTTCAAACGTAGCACTGCAAACCACGCTAAGAATTAGCCATTTGTTATTATAATGTAACTGATTTATATTTACTTTTTAAAGTACGCTGGGGATTTACGACGTCAGATCACATTCAGGAAAACATGTTTCCTCTCAACTGATTTAATATTAAATAAATGTTATAAAAAAATAAAAATATACAATATTACAGTCCTACTAATAGTAGGTACTAATATTATAAACGTGAAAGTTTGCATGGATGGATGGATGGATGGCTAAATGTGTGTGGCTAAGTTTGTTATTATTTCACGGTAAAACAGTCTGACAGATTCTGATGAAATTTGGCACACAAATAGTGTATAGTATAACCTGTATTAACACATGGGATACTTTTTATCACGGAAAATTGCATAGTTCGCGCGCAAATAGCGGTAAATGGATTCTTTGCAGAGGGAGTCGCGAGCAACTGCTTCTTTAAATTAATTGCATGCGAACTAGCTAATGCATTTAGAAATAATTTCAATTAAAATAATGATTCACGGTTTAATACATTTGCCATATTTGCTACGGGATGTAGACCGTGATTGTCTTTAATGAGCTTTGTATTTCGATGCAGTTGCATGCATCATGATCACGGGAAAACTGATCATCCTTCACACTAGAGTATAATTATCATGGTCATCATGGATATAATAAGGAGTTTTTTTTTATACACAATTATAACTATTATAAGCTTGTGTTTGACCACAATCACGGCTGATGGAAAGGAAGATGAGGCCTACGATGAAGCACGCTTGCCTAGTAAATACTCAGTCACCCTAGACTTGATTTAGCGGAATAAGTAAGAAAGGCAGGTGAGTGAGGTGTTGCGTGCGCCCCCAAGCTGCAAACCGTACCGCAACAGCGCAATAAATACGGGGCACTGTAACCGGTACGCGTGCGCTGGACAACTGCTCAGACCTTTCCCCCAGAATGGCGTCTATACGCAACAGGCCGGAACAAGACGAGTCGCTTGGAGGCCTGGCTCAACCTATAGAGTGGTGCCCAGCCACGGCCGAAGCCTACCACTGGAGTTGTATCGCTCGTTAGCACCACCCAGGCGTCACGTTTAGGGTCTCGAGGGTAAACCTATGGACGCGAGCGATTTCGACCCCCAAATTCGATTCCAAGAAGAACAAGGGTCGCTGACGTAGCCAAATGAATTACCTCCTTTAAATGACAATGGGTAGGCCATATAGCACGCAGAACAGATGCCTTGGTTGGGCCGAAAAGTTCTCGAATGGAGACCACGTATTGGCAAGCGCAGCGTGGGACGTCCACCGAAGAGATGGACGGATGGCAAAGGCCACAGGTTCATGGTAAACGCAAGGCGTTTCCAATTGGGAATGTCTAAAAAAAATTACCAGTGGTTTTTATATTTTTTTTGTATAGAAAAGTCAATTATAAGAAACTAATTTCAATATTTTGTCATTTAGTTCTCTACTTTTTTCAAAATTAATTATTGAAACTATTTTAGTTGATGACGTCACATTATAATTGAGGGCTCCCACAATGCCAAATTTCTAAATCTATCTAAATGCGTACGATAAGGCAACCCCTTTAATTATTTTTGCGTAGTGGCACACTATACACTGTGTCACTTTACTGGCACTGTCAAAGTGCTAGATGTCAGACAGCGGGTCCAAATCAAACTCCGTAGTATAATCCACGCGTAAATTGTGAAGAATCTAACCACACACAATAAAGTACGACCGGTCACGCAAAATACACCACTGTCAAATGAAAGTCATTGCTTATTTCTTATTTAATAAATTCATTACGTTGTATAAAAAAATAATAACTACAGAAAACGAGTTAGAAAGCATTTATCTCGAAATGGTTTTCGATTTACTATACATTGCAAAAAAATAGACATCCCCAATTGTAATGACCAATAATTGGATACCTATGAGGAAGGCTTAAGTCCAGCAGTGGACTTCCTGCAGCTGAAATGAGATAATGATGTAAGAGTACGACGCTTGGCAGATTTCTTGTATTATTATCGGTGTGACATCGAAGACGTTATCAGAAACCACTTTTTCAGATTCGGTAATTGGTAGCCATTTACAATTTCAGACATCGGGGTTTTCGGTGCGGGAATGATTTGAGAAAGAGTAAAAATAAAAGATAGGTAGTCTAAGAAAATATTACATTATGCCTAATGAATAACTACTGATCTGCGAATTGTATTATAATTAATGTAGTACTAGCTTTACTACTAAGCCTTATGAGATAATAACAAAAATAACTTTAATTAATTACTTGCAGTAAATTTAGTAGTTGACACGATTTTAAAAATAAATTATTAATATTTTTTCTATATTTGGAACAGAAAATCTGCGGCATCTTGCTGTGAATATCCATTTCAACGAACTGAACGATCTTTCCACGTCGGCAGTTGTAATAGCATATTTAAATTTTTTGAAGGAATCAATTTTATTGTTGCACGAAAAGTTTGCGACCGCAGTTCTATTTCTTTGCTTTGTAACAATTCGTTCATAGTTTTTAGTAGCCAGGGTTCTTATTTAAGTTCAACTTCAGTTCATTAGGTAGAAACCTGCGAGAGTAAATTCTGCTTTTTAAGTAAATACCTACTCTTTGGCTAATGTCAAACATTCCCGCACCGAAAACCCCGATGTTTGACAATTATACTTCTGGCACAAAACGATAACTATAACTAAGTACTAACGATACCAAATAATATATATCATAGGATACAAAAAGATACTTCATAGCTAACTTGTTTAAAGTTGCACAGTAGCGCCATCTCTTGTCCTGGTGAGCGGTTAGTTCCAAAGGAGTGCTAAAATCTCTCGATAGAGGGTGTAACGTAGATGTGCGCTTGTCACTGCATAAGGTGATGATTTAGCAGACTGAAATGTATGACGTATAGGAAAGATTCGTGTCTAATCTCTAGACCAGTGGTGGTGTAGGGGTATGGCACACGGCACGGAATGCTGAGGACCTGGGTTCGATTCCCAGCATTGGTCTTTTTTCTGGGGTTTTTTCTGTGCATCTATATTTCAGTTTGTATTTAGTACGAAATATATCATAGGTGGACTCAAACGCATCCAAAGCAACGTAGCATGGCACATCTCTGGTGAAAAAGTACCTTAAGCTTACTTAAGGCGTACCTATAACTTCTGAATACTTATCCGTTGTCACCCTATATAAAACGTACGACTAAACATCATCGATGTTACATAAACGACGGCCACTGACATAACTGAGTGGCCAAGCACACCGCGCCGCGGCCCAGTTTAGCGAAAAATAAAAAGCTAACCGAATGAAAAGGCGGACGAAGTTCAATGGCATTCCTAATGGTTTTCGACTTGATTTTTCAACCGCAAGCTTTGTCTTCTATTGATACTTTATGCGTTCTAGAAACATTACAAGGCAGCCGCAGTGTTTTGTTTTTGCGTTGTTTTGGAAGATCGGCGTTTTGAGTTAAATTAAAGACTGAATATTAAAAAAAAATACTTGGATATTTTTTTTGATGGCCGTTGGGCCAAAAGGTTCTCTAGTGGCGTCCACGAATCGGAGGACACAGTGTATTAGGTAGGTTTCGTATGGATGTAAATAATACCAATTACATGGCAATGTGCGATAAATTTTACCAAAAATGACGCCTAGATAGAGTTAATATTATATACTTGGAGCTAAAGTAAACTTACTTTACGGTATTGTTAAATATTTATGGCTATTAAACAGTGTAATGTGCTTGTGTATGAATTGTGGTGAAAGTAAACATCGTGAGGAAACTTCCAAATACTTGCGAAGAAGTTCAGTGGTACGTGTGAAGTTCTCAATCCGCACTGGATCCGCGTGGGAACTACGGCCCAAGCCCTCTCAACCCGAGAGGAGGCCAGTGTCCTGCATTGGGACGTCTAGGCTGATGATGATGATGATGATTGTAAATATGTCTAAGATTTGAATATTTTTGTGCGCATGGTCTTTAAGATATTCTTATTTCGGCCATCGACAGTCATGTCCTCTTTAGCGCTAGAACAATGCCCATTGAGTTTCAAAAAAGCGTGAGAGTGTTTTCATTTTACAACAGTTTTTTTAGAATATTAGAAAACAATGATGCAACGTTAGGCGCAAGCCACACAGAAGAGACGTGGGACGGGGGCGCGTCGCAGTCCGCGTCGTTTGTTCGCAGGCCGCGTCTCCGCCCCGTCTCTTCTGTCTGCTTTGGATCGCGACACTTCTATACGTTGACCTTGTGCTCTTTCAGTTTAATTTGAAAGGACTCAAAGAAAGACATCGAATAAACATACTTACAAGTATATGTATCTATAAACACATACTTTTTTTATGTTAAAGAGGCTAGACAAACGAAAGAGCTTTGGGGGAGGCCTATGTTCAGCAGTGGACGTCTTTCGGCTGAAATGATGATCATGATGATGATGAATGAGTTCTAGTAATGTTAGCAGAACACGATTTGAAAAAGAGTTTGTAGGAGTAGCCTCTTTTATGCACTCAACCAGTTAAATGTCCTGCTTAAAATGAGGCGAGGCGTACTAAAGCTCGGCGATGAAAAGTGCAAGTATGGCATTTGATGTTATTGTCGGTCGTACGGAGTGTGAGTAACGAGACTTCCGCTGCGAATTTAAAGTAGGTAGATACACTTTAAAATGTTGAGCCCCTCTTACATTTTGACGTCATGTACGGGACAAATGTAGCGCCTCTTGTATGCCCTACTCAACACTAACTACAAGAAATATACATTGCAGTGTTTGTACAGTAAGTGAGTGTTGTGAACAACAAAATACAATACAATGACTCTTTATTTCACACCATATACAGGGTTATTTGTAATTCACTAGCATCCTTTTAACCCTAAACTCCTACCACTTAAACAAATGTTTTTTGTTTTACGGCTTTTGTCATAACTTAATATTTTTGGTGTAATAACGTTTTAAAAATTAAAGATTTCCTCTTATTTTTACGATACTCTGTGTATTTGTATGGGAAAAAAAGTGCTTCATTTAAAAAAAGTAGTAAAACAAAAAACATTTGTTTGAGTGATAGGAATTCAGGGTTCAGAGGATGTCAGTGAATTAAAAATAACCCTGTATAAAACAATATAGGTAGAACAGGTATATACTCGTAGAGAAAATATATAAAGGCGGCCTTATCACTTCGGAGCGCTCGTCCAGACAACCTTTTGTGAAGGCCAATTTTTATTTTGTTGTATGTTTTGATTTTTTTATTTGGAAAATTGTATGGTATACCTGCTCAGAATCACAAGCTTTTCGATCCCACTAGGACAATAAAAGTGTCCCAAGTTTTTTTTCCGTTGAGTTACCTACCATTTTTCACCCGACTGTTCGAGCGTTTGTATTTATGTATGTATGTATGTACGTACGTATCATTCTTTGGTACGCCCTGCTGCCTGAATGGCTCAATTGAGGTGTCATTAGATTCGTCTCAGTTTCGCGAGTGATATAGGATATATATTTTCCCGGAATTCCCATGGGACGGGAATTATACAGGCGGTTTTTTTCATCTAGTATTGAAATTAATTCATAGGCTTTATTATGACCGTAACTAAATGGAAGAATCGAAAATTATACGGAAGTTTTGAAACACTTATTTTTTTTGAAACACATTTTTTTTGAAACACTTATTTTTTTTGAAACACTTATTTTTTTTGAAACACTTATTTTATCATGGAAGGAAAGAAAAGGCTTTTGATTCTGAGCAAAAATCACATACTACAATTTTCGAAATTAAAAAAAAGTCAAACTCACAACAAAAAAAAATTGACCCTGGTATCCTTGTTTACAACGGTAGGTATCCAAATAGGTACTATAAGTTTAAACCGTTTTTTGTTTCAAGGCATGACATTTTCTTGTCATATCGCTGTCATTATAAACAACGGATTTGGCTGTCACTACGTTTTCGTTTCTAACTTTCTTTGCGATAATTTGGATGATACCATGCAAACCGGGCGAGATCAGTCACCTGTTTATTTAACAACCGACATCATTCAAATTTAACTAACAATGGGTTTTTGTCATGCAGATTATAAAATGACGGAGATGTCTCAGGACCGTAGTGTGAAGATGGCTTGAGAGAGTGCGAAAGATATTTATTTACACAGTCATATTCGATGCTCAGGAAAAAATATACGTTTGCCAAGAAAATATATAAATAAGAAATATCTAGCTAGCTAGAGGGTTAGAAAATAAAATCGTTAACCAAGGGTTTTATGGAGGAGAGGTCAATACATTGTTACAATACCTACTTAACCCTGAGTAAGCACTTTACGCGGACTATTATAGTTAACTTTAGTCCGTGCAAATCTGCCCTAAACGTGATCCGATTAATATCGGCAATCTTTATTATGATAATTGATTCTATATATTTTGTTTATGCGTGTGTTTTTTCTTGAATTATTAATATTTTGAATTCTTGGTTGTCCTTGATAAGGCAGGTGGTTGCGGTACAATAAGAAGATATTAAAAATAGTTTATAGTAACGATACTGAATGATATAGCAAGAGGATGGTGACTAAAAATCACTTTGTATATTTTTATAGCTTCTCCACAATTCTCTTCTCTGTGAGACGCTCATATCTGTGCCAAACAAGTACAACTAAACCAACTGAAGCGTGACCTAACAGTGGAACCTTGTCACAGTAAATGTAATAGTGGCATCACATTTATGCGAAGAGTCGGCGACATGCGTGAGACAAGCAGATAGCTCAGGTTAGAGGACCTGACTACGAAGGTTGAGGTCCAGGATTCGATCCCCTGTCGGTGAAATATTATGTATGATAAATACTGTCATAATTATCATATTTGCTCTCAAATCTTGGATGTTTAACATGTGTAAGTAGGTATAGGTGAAAAACATAAGAAAATGACCTGTTGTATGTAGTAGTGCACAAAATTGATATGGAGCTTAAGAGGATACGATGCGCACCATTTCTCCATACAAACGTAGTCCCCTGTTTCCTCACTGGATAATGGCTTTAGGGCCAAATTTTTTTAACTGTGTAATCTGTATCTACTACAGCTATGCCCCTATGTTTCGTTTTTACATATTTCAATTAAAATAAGAAATATGAGCTTTCAAAAACTGAAAATATTGCCTAATTTCAACGTCGTTTTCAGACACTCATCAGAAAAGAATCCCTCATATAAACAAAAAAAAGAAAACATAGGGGCATAAAAAAATCTGTCCTTTAATTATTTTTGAAAAAAATAATTTTATTGGTCCAGTTTTCGAGAAGAAAACGGGACTACGAAATGCTGTTTTGATCAATTTTACGCGCCTATTAACGGTCTGAGTTGCAATTGTCTCGCTCTCGCTGTACTGACACGGAGGGGTTCGGGCGAGACAGCGACATTTCATTAAAATACCTATTTCTCAACAGTCTCTCAGCCATTGTATCCTCTTAAGTAATTTTTCTATAAGTTTTTCTAATTTGGAACGTCAATTTGTTTATAGGGACACGTTACTACTACATACAGCAGGTCATCTTCTTAAGTTTTTCACCTATATACGTACAGGGTTTAATCGTTAAGTGTAGCCAGGCGATTATTTCGTAAATATATCAGGTATCATAAAAAATTTAACTGATATCGAAAGTACGTTACCCAATGACCAAAATGACATCAATAACTTGTTAAAAATAAAACGAGAAATATCCAAAATTTTTACATTGAAAACTCCCATACATTTACCCCCTGTTTCACCATCCATTGATCAAATTTATTTGACGGATAAATGTGATGCCGTCTCTGTTTGTTTTTTTTCTAATAGGCGGAGACGCCATCACATTTATCCGTCAGTTAAAATTAATCAATGGGTGGTGAAACAGCCCCTTAGTACGAGATTAGTAGAAAGTGCAGCGCGAAGGCCGCACTAGCAGGATCGCCATGTCATTGTGATGACGGGATTAGTGAAATACTTGCTGTCTTGTACTGTCGTTATTCTAAATTTTTTATACATAATATGGGAGTGTGTGTATGGCGCATCTCAGTGTGCGTGTGGACTGAGGGACCACTTGGTTTTTAATGGTTTTAGACAGTTTTAGTAAGTGTAAAATTTAGTAGTAGTAGCGAATTACTTTGTAAAAAAATCCTGGAATTCGTAAAGAATTCACTAACAAGTTATACAGCCAAAGGTTTGGTCCCTCAGTTCACACACTGAACCTTCCACTTCTGGGCAAGTGTTTAATTTGCTGGCTTATTTTGATGTTACAGATTTAGTAAAAACATGTCTAAACGCATTCGTAATGACCGAAACGTAATTTGGCAATGATTATACACTAAAGAAGTCTTCCTTCTTTGGTCCCTGAGAGACCACATAAAATAACTAATAAATCGGTACTTTTGCACAAAAAAAAATGCATTTTTCTTTGCAAACATTAGTAAAAATCGCAAGGAAGATTATAAAAGTTAAACAAAAGCACAACTATTAATAAATTTCGTCAAATTTATATTTTTTTGTGGTCCCTCAGTTCACACACTATGAATTAATAAAATAATTAAAATATCCTAAAATATAAACTTTATGGAAAGGTTTGTCGTACTGAGGTTTAGTTAAAAAGTTTGACTACATTTATATATTTTTTTAACGTGGATTGATGGCGTATAATATAAGATAAATTGCTTTTTAATATTTCCTTAGCAGTGTTTATTAGGGTGTCCACACAATGAAAAGCATTTACTAACGTGAATCATTTTTAAATTCAACTTTTTATATTTGCTTACTAACATTAAATGGACCAAGGAAAAACTGCATACAGCCAAGACTACATTTTAGATTCTGTAAGCAAAATTAAGAAATTAAAAACAAACTAAGTATATGGTATCAGATTTGGTGCGGTAAAACATGTAGCTCGAATATACTTGCCCTGCGTATTATGTTTAAAGAATAAAAAGGCGGCAAATTAACTTGAATTGATGTGTTTGGTTTGTTATTGCTGTGTAATAGGCAAATTTATATTTGTTTGTGGCCCCTCAGTTCACACACTATGAATTAATAAAATAATTAAAATATCCTAAAATATAAACATTATGGAAAGGTTTGTCGTACTGAGATTTAGTTAAAAAGTTTGACTAGATATATATATTTTTTTAACGTGGATTGATGGCGTATAATATAAGATAAATTGCTTTTTAATATTTCCTTAGCAGAGTGTTTATTAGGGTGTCCACACAATGAAAACCATTTACCTACATCACATTGACAAGCGATATCTGGACGAGTAGTGCATCATCCCATTTGAATGATTTTATTAGCTTTACTGCGCATGGGCTAGATAAATCCTTCAATCCGAAGTCCTACTGTTTAGAAGGCATGCCTTTCCAAGGAGAGAATCATTCGGGTGTGAATATTGCTGAGAACATGAAAATGACTATATTGAACTGGGAAATACTACAAAGAGTAATAGCAATTGTTACTGATAACACACGGAATATGATATATGCAGTGAATGAACTATGTGATAATTTAATGACAGTGAGTCAGTTTGTTCATATATGTTGTAATGCGCACACATTGCAGTTGGTTTTAGAGCATGGTTTGTTTGAACGCGAATCGGTGAAGGAAGTCATTACAACTTGTAGGAAAATAGTTGGACATTTTAGCCATTCAACAGTGTCAATGAAATGCTTGAAAAAGAGCAGAAAGACCTTGGCATGCATAATTTTGCTTACAGAATCTAAAATGTACATTTCGTACTAAATACAAACTGAAATATAGATGCACAGAAAAAACCCCAGAAAAAAGACCAATGCTGGGAATCGAACCCAGGTCCTCAGCATTCCGTGCCGCGTGCCATACCCCTACACCACCACTGGTCTAGAGATTAGACATGAATCTTTCCTATACATCATACATTTCAATCTGCTAAATCATCACCTTATGCAGTGACAAACGCACATCTATGTTACACCCTCATCGAGAGATTTTAACACTCCTTCGGAACTAACCGCTCACCTGGACAAGAGATGGCGCTACTGTGCAACTTTAAACAAGTTAGCTATGAAGTATCTTTTTTTTGTACATATTTTTTCAACTTCATTTTTTTATTACTTTTACGGTCATCCCGTGAAATCATACATTTCGTACTAAATACAAACTGAAATATAGATGCACAGAAAAAACCCCAGAAAAAAGACCAATGCTGGGAATCGAACCCAGGTCCTCAGCATTCCGTGCCGCGTGCCATACCCCTACACCACCACTGGTCTAGAGATTAGACACGAATCTTTCCTATACATCATACATTTCAATCTGCTAAATCATCACCTTATGCAGTAGAGATTTTAACACTCCTTCGGAACTAACCGCTCACCTGGACAAGAGATGGCGCTACTGTGCAACTTTAAACAAGTTAGCTATGAAGTATCTTTTTTTTGTACATATTTTTTCAACTTCATTTTTTTATTACTTTTACGGTCATCCCGTGAAATCATACATTTCGTACTAAATACAAACTGAAATATAGATGCACAGAAAAAACCCCAGAAAAAAGACCAATGCTGGGACCAATGCATAAGGTGATGATTTAGCAGATTGAAATGTATGATGTATAGGAAAGATTCGTGTCTAATCTCTAGACCAGTGGTGGTGTAGGGGTATGGCACGCGGCACGGAATGCTGAGGACCTGGGTTCGATTCCCAGCATTGGTCTTTTTTCTGGGGTTTTTTCTGTGTATCTATATTTCAGTTTGTATTTAGTACGAAATGTATGATTTCACGGGATGACCGTAAAAGTAATAAAAAAATGAAGTTGAAAAAATATGTACAAAAAAAAGATACTTCATAGCTAACTTATCTAAAATGTAGTTTTGGCTGTATGCAGTTTTTCCTTGGTCCATTTAATGTTAGTAAGCAAATATAAAAAGTTGAATTTAAAAATGATTCACGTTAGTAAATGCTTTTCATTGTGTGGACACCCTAATAAACACTGCTAAGGAAATATTAAAAAGCAATTTATCTTATATTATACGCCATCAATCCACGTTAAAAAAATATATAAATGTAGTCAAACTTTTTAACTAAACCTCAGTACGACAAACCTTTCCATAATGTTTACATTTTAGGATATTTTTAATTATTTTATTAATTCATAGTGTGTGAACTGAGGGACCTCAAAAAAATATAAATTTGACGAAATTTTTTAATAGTTGTGCTTTTGTTTAACTTTTATAATCTTCCTTGCGATTTTTACTAATGTTTGCAAAGAAAAATGCATTTTTTTTTGTACAAATGTACCGATTTATTAGTTATTTTATGTGGTCTCTCAGAGACCAAAGAAGGAAGACTGCTTTAGTGTATAATCATTGCCAAATTACGTTTCGGTCATTACGAATGCGTTTAGACATGTTTTTACTAAATCTGTAACATCAAAATAAGCCAGCAAATTAAACACTTGCCCAGAAGTGGAAGGTTCAGTGTGTGAACTGAGGGACCACACCTTTGGCTGTATAACTTGTTAGTGAATTCTTTACGAATTCCAGGATTTTTTTACAAAGTAATTCGCTACTACTACTAAATTTTACACTTACTAAAACTGTCTAAAACCATTAAAAACCAAGTGGTCCCTCAGTCCACACGCACACGCATCTCACACTACGAATTTCTTTATTTTAAAAAGGGGATCCTATCGATGTTTAGAAAATTTTATTTCCGAAAAGTTAATTTGTCCGAAAGCATTTTTTTCTGAAACTGTAAATATTTCAGGATTTATTTCAGGACCATCGTTTAGAACCCTTTAGGTTAGGTTAGGGTTGTTTTATAAAAATCCTGAACTATTTACAGTTTCAGAAAAAAATGCATTCGGATAAATGAAGCATTCGAGATTTTAAATATTCGGAAAAAAATAATTCTACATTTTGATAGGTAACCGAATGGAACAATAATATTTTTTTTTAGTAAGTAAGGACAACAACGACGTGTCACTTCAAACAACTGCTTTGAATACAAAATTGTGTACTTACTTACTAAGAAATAAATAATATTATTGATTCCATTCACCACTGAGTTTTTCGGAATTTATGTGCAAATTACTTTGCATTTGAAATTTACCATTGACCTTTACAGTGAAGGAAAACATCGTGAGAAAACCTGCACACGACTGAGAAGAAATTCAATGGTTTGTGTGAAGTTTGAAATTCGCATCAACAACAACACTTACATAGATAAAGGAAAGTTAATTCCAATAGATTTAGTCACTTCTCCCGTAGCGGAACTATTAAGTACATACCTCACGTGCTTGACCGAATTTACGTTTTCAGAATGCCTATGGGACATGAACATGAGCCAGGCCTCGAAATTTTAGTGCCGATGACATTGCACCGCACATAGGATGATTTCAAATAGTCTTTTCATATGGCCTCTCAAGCAGAGGGTCGTGGCTCCAAATCCCGGCTCGCGCCTCTGAGTTTTTCGGTATTATGTGCGTTATTTATAAAACAAAAACCCAGAGTTACTCATCAATTCATCATCATGGCCTATATACGTTCTAGTGGTGGGCACAGGCTTTCTCTCAGAATGACAAGGCTTAGGCTGTAGTTCCCACGCGGGCCCAGTGCGTATTTGGAACTTCACGCCCATCGTACTTGTTTGCAGATGTGAGCAGGTTTCCTCCAAATGTTTTCTTTTACCTTCACCGTAATGAAAAGTACAAGCCGGTGGTCGAACCAACAATCCTCTGCTTGAGAAGCCATTGGTCAAGCCACTAGCTACCACGACTTCCGAGACTTCCAAGTTAATAATGTATAGCTTGTAAATATTAGAGTAAGTCAATAAGTCAGTTTGACAGTTCCCAAAACAATGACAGAAATGCAGAACCCTCATTATTAAAGCAAAGTACGAGCTGTCAACATTTCATACAAATTCCTTTCACTTTTCAAGTGCCTATACACAAGTTCGATGACTCCTCATAGCCATTTGTATGAGTCTTGTTAGACGTAATTTCGGGTGAGTGAGAGGTTGATTGACTTCAAAATACTTGAATATGGTGAAAGTATTTTTATTTAATTAGATGTTTTTGCGCTATCGTCCAATTTGAATGGACGTGGTAAAAGATGATAGCAGTCCAAACGGAACTTTTGTGAACGCTCTTCACTTAATTTATTTTATCTTTATCCATATCATAACTTCACTATGATATGTTCAGAAGCGATAATCAAATGACCTGTTTTAAGAAACGTTTAAGTACCTGTAGCTGCATCATAATTTTAAAGTATCAAATTGGGGATGTCTAAAAAAAATACCCATGGTTTTTATATTTTTTTTGTATAGAAAAGTCGATTATTAGAAACTAATTTCAATATTTTGTCATTTAGTTCTCTACTTTTTTCAAAATTAATTATTGAAAATATTTTAGTTGATGACGTCAGATTATAATTGAGGGCTTCCACAATGCCAAATTTCTAAATCTATCTAAATGCGTACAAAAAGGCAACCCCTTTAATTATTTTTTGCGTAGTTTTTTGTTTTTATTTTTTTTTTGTCACTTTACTGGTGCTGTCAAAGTGCTAGATGTCAGACAGCGGGTCCAAATCAAACTCCGTAGTATAATCCACGCGTAAATTGTGAAGAATTCTAACCGCACAGAGTAAAGTACGACTTGAACCTGTCACGCAATTTACACCAATGTCAAATGAAGGTCATTGCTTATTTGTTATATTATAAATTCATTACATAATAAAATTAAATAACTACAGAAAACGAGTTAAAAAGCATTTATCTAGAAATGGTTTTCGATTTACTATACATCGCAAAAAAATAGACATCCCCAATTCAATCAAAAATCCGTACTTTAATATGTGGTGCGCCAGAGTAGAGTCTCACAAAACATATCTTTCCCACAGAAAATTTAGGCCCGGCAGCGCCACTGGGTAGATCTTGGGAACGAAAAAAAAGGGGCCTCGCTTATGTGAATTCGCTCACTTTAATAGTAGTCCACCTGCCACTGAGGCCTCCCATTAGAATCTAGTGACCAGATGGGTCGACAACATCTCGAGAATGGCGAACTAATGACTTGAAACAATGATAGAACAAACAAACAACACCAACAACAATGAATGAAGAATGAAGTGGCAATGGGCCGGCCATATAAGAAAGAAAGAAAGAAAGAAAGAAAGAAAGAAAATACATTTATTTACAACATCACAAGACACAATATTTTACAAAACAAAAAGGCAATACCAAAGCTAAAGATTAGAATGAATGTGTCATTGCGGTTGCAAATCGGACACTGGCTCAGTATAATGCTGAGGCGTTTAAAGCACCCCAGCGCTGATTTTCAGCCAGTACCGTTGGTGACACCCGGATCGCTGATTAGATAGATAAATAAATAAATAAACTGCACACTAATAGCTACATACATAAGACTAGGTACATGCGTAAATAAATAATTTGTAAATTGTAAAAGTAAATAATAATAACAAAATTTCTTGAACATAATTAGTATATCTCACTTGCCAAAGTATACAACCCTGCGCGGACTAAAACGAAAAAAAAAATGAAATAACCAAGACAATAAAAATCAAAGAAGTCATCATCATCATCATTATCAAATCATATAACCCGAAGAACCGATAACCGTTGGGGTAGACGAGTTCTTGAGTGGAGACCACGGATCGGCAAACGTAGCGTGGGACGTCCTCAGACTCGGTGGGGCGATGATCTTCGCAAGGCGGCTGGCAACAGCTGGATGAGAGTGGCCGAGGATCGTGCTCAGTGGCGTGCCATGGGAGAGGCCTATGTCCAGCAGTGGACGAACATAGGCTAATGATGACTTGAAGCAATTACTTTGCTCACCCGCTACCTTTAATAATAGCGCGAGCAAAGTAATTTGTTTCAGTTCATTAATATGGAAGCCGTAATGGCCTAGTGGTTTGACCTATGGCCTCTCAAGCAGAGGGTCGTTGGTTCAAATCCCGGCTCGCACCTCTGAGTTTTTCGGAATTTATGTGCGAAATTACATTTGTAATTTACCATGAGCTTTACGGTGAAGGAAAACATAGTGAGGAAACCTGCATACACTTGAGAAGAATTTCAATGGTGTGTGTGAAGTTCCCAATCCGCACTGAGCTCGCGTGGGAACTACGGCCCAAGCCCTCTTATTCTGAGAGGAGGCCTGTGCCCTGCAGTGCGACTTATATAGGCTGGGATGATGATGATTAATATGGACCTCCGCAAAGTAACGCCTGACTAGTAATTGCGGACTAGTCGTAATATCAGTTGCAGACAGCAAGATATCATTCATTTATCATCGTCATTTCAGCCGTAGGACGTCCACTGCTGAACATCCTCCCTCATTGATACCCAATCATTACGGTTGGAAGCGGCTTGCAACCTTCAGCCAGCGGCCTTTACCAAATCGTCCGTCCATCTCGTTTGTGGACGTTTCACGCTGCGCTTGCCAGTCCGTGGTCTCCATTCGAGATCTTTTCAGCCCTAACGGCCATCTGTTCTGCGTGCTACGTATATGGCCTGCCTATTGCCATAGCAATAAGCTAATCCGTTTGGCTATTATCATTCATTGTGGAGTTCTAATGGGGAGACCTTTGTTCATCAGCGGATACCTTCTAGATAATGATGAAATTGCAGTTATTTTTCATTCTAATTAATCTCTTATTTGTTATCTGTACCCTCCAATCATCTTAATGACGCACCATAAGTTCGAGCCGTGAGAACACGAAGGGAGAAAGTATGGCCGTTCATACAATAGTTGATGATTGCGAATGGACTTCAATGGCTGCAGGTATAAAAGTTAATCAATATATGTTTACTTTATTAGTATAGCTTTACTATGGAAAAGACTTAAATTAATCATAAAGGTTTTTTTATGAGAGGGGAGGATGTCCGAAAACTCAACAATAACAACAGTCCCGGGCGATAGTACACACAACAGGAGGCGTAGTAATAGGGAAACTTTTAACAGTTTTCGGGTTTAAAACCCTAAAAATAACTAAAATCAGAAATATAATATAAGCTTGCGTTTGACCACAATCACGCCTGATGGAAAGCGAAGATGAGGCCTACGATAGAGCACGCTTGCCTGTATACGCTCAATCACCCTAGACTTGATTTAGGGGAATAAGCAGGAAGAAGGCAGTTGAGCGAAGTGTTGCGCGCGTCCCCAAGCAGTGCAAACCGTACCGCAACAACGTAACAAATACGCAACTGTACCTCTACCATGAGTTTACACTAGTTTACGTGACCGTACTCGCTAGCGACGGCGTAAATTATTTGTATCGAGAATTGTACAGCGCCTCTAGCGGTCACTTACGGAAGTACAATTCTCCATACAAATCATTTGCGCCGTCGCTAGCGAGTACGGTCACTGTAAACTAGTGTAAACTCATGGTAGAGGTAGGTACTGTTCACAGTGACCGTACTCGCTAGCGACGGCGTAAATTATTTGTATGGAGAATTGTACTTCCGTAAGTGACCGCTAGAGGCGCTGTACAATTCTCCATACAAACATTTTACGCCGTCGCTAGCGAGTACGGTCACTGTAAACTAGTGTAAACTCATGGTAGAGGTACTGTAACCGGTACGCGTGAGCTGCGCGACTGCTCAAACCCTTCCTCCAGAATGGCTTCTATAGGCAACAGGCCGGAACACGACGAGTCGCCTGGCAGCCTGGCTCAACCTATAGGGTGGTGCCCAGCCACGGCTGAAGCCTACCACCGCAGTTATATCGCTCGTTTAGCACCACCCTGGGGTCACTTGTAAGGTCTCGAGGGTAAACCTACGGATGAAAGCGATTTCGACCCCCGAAAATATCCCCCAGAAATATAAGTAGTGGAATAAAAGACCGACCTAAGCACCCCCCAGTGCCCAGCGGGAGAATGCATGCTCCTCTCCCGGCCTTCCAGCAAATGGCTGAGGCAGGACACTGTGGGTAGATTAAGTCCCCTCCCTACCCCTCCCCTCCTCAAAATATAAAGCACACGTTTTTTGTATTAATAATCAATAGAGAAGGGGACTTGTGACCGGGTTTTTTAGTCCGTGCAAGTCGGACACTGTCTGGGCCCTCCATTCCCAGTTCGTCCGAAGGAATTTTTCCCGAGCACAAGTCACTCTTCCTACCCTAAAGTAAAAAATAGCAAAGACTTCGCGTCTTTGGCCCCTCTGGCGACTCATTCAAAAAAAAAAAAAAAAAGTAGTGGAATTCGTTTTCAACTGTAAACAAAAACAAAGGGCGCCGTTCAACGTTTTAAGTAAGTATTTCGGCATTCAAGATAGGTACATAATATGTTAACTTCATCTGCAATCAATAGAGGCCGTTCATCATCATCATAATTTCAGCCGAAAGACTGTTCCGAAATAAAAAAAAAATCAAAACGTTTATTCTGCAAGTATTATCGCGAAGGTATTATAGTAGTTTTTATCGTGAAGGTCTATTTAAGGGTCAAAACAGTGGCTAGCTTAAATCGAGTAATATGTTATACGGAACCTTAAGTGTGCGACTCCGACTTGCACTTTGCTGGTTTCAATAGACTTTTATTTTACAAGGGAACGCCGAAATTATAGCAGAGAAAGTAATAATACGCACAATAGTTCAAGATGACAGTTATTATAGTGTATTAAGACGAGTTTATGTGAGTGGGACCAGCTTTGAGCGTTAATACATACACTATTACGATGCTCAGTTGTTTGTTGCCAAAGATTTGGACAGATAAATCACTTGACTCAGATGTAGCTTAGCATTCCCTGCTAACTGAAGCCACTTCCACTTGACAATTTTGCATAGTTGTCTTTAGAAAATATGTCGGTCAGTTGTCTGGGAGCTGTTGTTGAAAGATTTTTGTTTCGTTATTCTATTCCAAGTAGCCGGAAGCCAAATAAAGATGTACACAGTTAAAAAAATAATCTGGAATCTTTCAGCAGATCTTCGAGCAAGTTTAACTGGATATCTGTATAAGCCTTTTTAACATTTTTTTAATGAAGTTGACATGTTTGTACAATATTTAATGTGTAAAATAACAACAATAAATTAACAATATTAAAGGCGTGACTTTATCTTGAAAATTGGACAAATAGTTGTACGAACAAGTTCGCGTATTTGTGACTCGTAAGGTTCTTTTGCTCATGTGTCCTTATAATCGCGAACTTGATCAATCAACACACAAGAGCTCACCGATTTCAGAGTCTTGTACACAGCGTATGAAACAAAAGTTGTCTCTCCTGTGGGCATACTTAAAATAAGCTAGTCCAGGACAGCAAACATAAGAATTATTTAAATAGACCGAAAGCTGGCCAAGCGTCCCACACGCCGACATTATCTATACATAAACACTTAAAAACATAGATACAAAATTTAGTAAGCTCTGAAATGAAGTGGCTGCAGTTTATAAATCTGTTGTATTCACGACGCGTGGCGGAGCGTAAATGCGTGAAGTTGCGCAGCAAATGTTTGCGTATTAAGTTTGTTTGTTCGTCAAATGTTTGTACAAACACTTAGCGTCAGTATCTTTTACGAAATTCGAGCAAATATGCTAAATTTATCAACTAGCGCAACGTTACGATGCTTAAGTCTCAATTGGTTTGAGCAAACATACAGAATGTTGTTCTTACCTGACAAAAATTAGTATTTTTTATGTAAGTTTCAAGTATGATTAAAATTACAATGTCCTCACCATGCTAAAATTTAATCATGAATTCATTAAGGACTCTCAAAATTAAACAAGAAAAAAAATGTTACAGAGTATCAGGTTTTTTGGATGTTTTGACCCGTCTGATACCCGGGCCATTTTTTGTTTTATTGTACCTTTCGACTTTTTTTTAATTCGGTTAGTTTTATGTGATTTCTGCTCAGAATCACTTCTCTTTCGATCCTACTAGGAGAAGAAAAGTGTCCCAAGTTTTTTTTCCGTTCCGTTACCATTTTTCAAAGACTTTATATACCGCATCCGAATCGGTTCACCCGTTTAAGAGCTATGATGCCACAGACAGACAGAGACACACACACACACACACACACACACACACACACACACATAGCGGTCAAACTTCTAACACCCCTCTTTTCGCGTCAGGGGTTAAATAAAACTTTATCTTAATCTTCTTCCAAGTTACATTAGCATAATTTTGATAAACAAGCTAAATACCGGTTTCAATTGTGTTTAAACATAATTTGTGTCCGAAGATATTATTATGTTGAATTAATTGTGCCGCCATTAACTTTCATTTCGTAGTGTTTACACGAATTCTTAATAAAGGCACTTACGCCGCAGAAAAAATATCAGCGGGAGCACTTGACTCTAAAACCGCGTGACCGAAAGAACTTTTGGAGTGGATTGTTGTCGAAAAATGTTAGGGCTACGCTGGATAAATAAAGTTTTCTCAAAAATATCCGTAAAAGTTGACATTATTCCTTACATATCAAAACGTGAAGTGCATAGTTAATGGTCAGTAAAAAAATTAAAAAGTTAAAAACATTGCAGGCTCGATAAAGTCGACAACAATGTCGCATACAAATTCCATTATTGTCGAGTCTCAAACTTTTTAAAAAGTTAAAACGGCAATGGTAATAAGTTGCCACTATTCGTATACAGCCAATTTAAATGACCGGTATCAGTTGTTTTGTTGGAACTCCAGGCTTTTTTTATTGTGTTTGAAACAGCTAGTAGTGTTTTCGGTAGAAAAATACACCTGCAGTTTTTTTTTTTAATGAAAAAAGGCGGGAAAGGGTTTAATTTTAAGTGATTTGCAATTATTTGTACCTATTTAAGTTAATAAAAGTTTATTCTATTTTTTCCTTCACCATTTTTGAGAAAAGCTTTACCTATATTAGTCTCGGCTGGAATAGCAATTGCTGGCTTCGTATTAGTTAAACGGACTCGCAAGCTCGTCCGTTTAATACTCATACTCAGCCAGCAATTGGTTACTTCCAGGCCACGACAATAATGTACTATTATTATTTTATTCGGGATACCAATACATTACTGTCGTTTCACTAACATAAGTTTTAATTTATGTTGGCGAACCAAATATACATATTACTATTACCTACTAATTTTATAAACGCGAATGTTTGTTGTTTGTTGTTACTCTTTTAAAACGGTTTGGCGGATCCTGACGAAATTTGGCACACAGATAACTTATAACCTGGGGCTAAATTCAGGAACGGCTCAACACGGTTTTCGAGCGGTAATTAAATCGTTTGCGAGAGTATAGGAATGGGTTGAGCTTGGGATGAGCCTTATTTTCCTGTCAATTCGCTTTGTAAATAAATAAATGAATAAATAAATAAGGCTCATCCCAATCTCAGCCCAAACCTCTCGCAAACCAGTGTTTTTTGGCGTTCATCCCTATCCTCTCGCAAACGATTGAATTACCGCTCGCAAACCGTGTTGGGCGTTCCTGAATTTAGCCCCTGGATTAATAGAATAATTTTATCCCGGAAAATTGTATAGTTCCCGCGGGATAGCTATAAAGCTATAAATAAATTCTTTGCAGATGGAGGCGCGGGGAACAGCCTGTACCTATATCAAAATATATTAATACATTCTTAATTATGTAAGTACGCCGAATGTTTCGTATGCGTATTAATTACCGATGAAAATACATATAACTTAATAAGTTTGTCATTTAAAACAAAATATATGCGACATACATGTATTGTTTCCGGTTCTTCTGCTCTTAATACGCGTAAATTTTACTATGCTTATAGTTTTTACAAAATTTTGACTCGTATAAGTGTAATGTTATCCTTTTTGAAGCATAATTTCTGTAACGAGTCATGTTTCGAGCAATAAATCAAGCCTCGCTTCCTTTCAGATAGTGGGTACAGGGATAATAAATGGGTTTTTAGTCGTGTAGGCGCCTTCCATTTTTAACTGCGGTGACATTTTCTGTTTATCTGTTAATTGTATATCTGTAACAAAAACTCGTATTGCTGACGTGGGTGTAAAGACGCTTTGCAGTTTTAGTTTAGCTTATATTGGGGAATTTATCGATGTTTAGAAAATTTTATTTCCGAAGGTTTAGAATCCCGAAAACTTCATTTGTCCGAAAGCATTTTTTTCTGAAACTGTAAATATTTCAGGATTCATTTCAGGACCATTTTGTTGTTTTATAAAAATCCTGAAATATTTACAGTTTCAGAAAAAAATGCATTCGGGTAAATGAAGCATTCGGGATTTTAAATATTCGGAAAAAAAATTCTCGAGGATAATTATGATAGGTAACCTTTTTATTGAGATTAAATTTTAAAGTGCAAAAGCGCCTGGTCGGCACCTTTGGAGGCCAAAGAGCTGACAGCTTTGTCTCTCAACGAATTGCCATAGCCATTCAACGAGGGAATACTGGTAGCCTTTTGGAAACCATTCCACGGGAGCTTTTTTTACATTTTATTTAGTACGTATTAAGTTTTTAAGTTAGTTAAGTATTTGGTTTATGGATAAGTTTAATTCATGGTTATTTTTTCTTAATAAGTGTACTCTTAGTTTCGCTTAGTTATACTATGATAGGAGATGGCAACGCATGCTTTGCACTAATCCAAAAAATATTGCAGTCAATGAGCGACGACTGCATAGTCATGGGAAATGTTAGTACTGTTTTGTTTTCTAATTGTATTTATAATATTCTTTGAATAAATAAATATCTCACCAAAGCGCCCACCTGCGACACAGGCCTAGCCTAGTGCAGGGGACACAGATAAAATGTATTGTCTTTAAAAATGTCATGCGGTGGCCAGTTTTTTTTTAAATTTATTTATTGTAATAACTTAATCCTAAAGCAACACTGTATATTATATAATAAACAATTTGAATTTGAATTTGAATTTGAAGCAAATAAAATAAGCAGGTTTTTATGATATTGAGTAAACTATTCTACTCTGTGTAGAACTTGTGTAGAATGACCATTTGTGAATAAAAATAATTTCCGTGTCGAACTCTGCGTTGCATCAAAAAGATCGTTATGCTTTTAATGTTGAGTCATGTGTTGGTAGAAAGCTCTTTTTATTGCGATTTTGTTTCAATTTAGATGATGATGACATTATGAGGTCACTAGCCTTTTTTTTACGGTTTTTCTCGCGTAAACCATTAGATCTGGCAATCAAATTGGAATTCAGGGATCTTACTTACTAAAATTCCCACAGGAATTCCCAAAAATTAAATCGTGATCTTCATTTACTTTATATGAATGTCCGTAAAGAAATTCATGTCTCTGAACTCATCAGTTATTTTTTTTTATATGAAACGGGGAAAACTAGATTGCGGGTCACCTGATGAGAAGTAATCAGTGCCGTCCAAGGGCACCCGAAATAATTATTAATAGAATACTAGCTGATGCCCGCGGCGTCGCCCCCGCTGAAGTAGATTAATACGTGTTTTCCCGCGGTAAAAAGCAGCCTTTGTCACTCTTCAGCCCTTTAGCTATCTATCTTCATACCAAAAAACAAGCCAAACAAAATGGCAGCATTTCCTCGTTGAATATCTATGATAAATCGTTTCCTAGGTTAATTATTATTATTTAATATTTCATTTAGAACTTAAACACGCAGCTCAACATCAAAACAATCAAAATCAAAGTTGATTACTTTAAAATCAAAAAAAGCGTTCGTTTCTTTGTTAAAGTTTATAAACATATACAATTTAACACATCTTTGTTTTACTTTCCATAGATTTATAAACATGGCAATTGCTTGATCTCATAATTCACACTAATTTCACATTTTTAAGAAGTATTGTTCTCGCTTGAAAATGTGCGATCCTCCATATGTCATTATTGCTATCATTAACAATAGTAAAAGCTAAAGTATTCATGCCTGAGAACTGTTGAAAGTAGAAGACCACTTTAGAATTAATTAGCACATAGTAGTAGGAGTAAGTTTTTAGGGTTCCGTACTCAAAGGGTAAAAACGAAACCCTATTACTGAGACTTCAATGTCCGTCCGTCCGTTCGTCCGTCAGTCTGTCCGTCCGTCTGTCCATCCGTCCTTCCATCCGTCTGTCCGTCTGTCACCAGGCTGTATCTCATGAACCGTGATAGCTAGTCAGTTGAAATTTTCACAGATGATGTATTTCGGTTGCCGCTATAACAACAAATACTAAAAAAATACAATAAAATAAATATTTAAGGGGGCTCCCATACAACAAACGTGATTTTTTTGCTCGTTTTTGCTCGATATTGATAACGGCAACAATATTGGTAGACGCTTAAAATATTCACAGAATATTTAGTTATATATTCACTTGAAAAATAAATAATTAAATTAAAATAAAACCAATATTTAAAGGGGGCTCCCATACAAAAAACGTGATTTTTTTACTGTTTATATAGATAACTAGCTGTTGCCCGCGACTCCGTCCGCGAAGAATAGGGGCAGGCATAAAAATAGCCTACGACCTATTCTCAGACCAACCGAATATGGACAAAAAGTTTCATAACAATCGATCAAGCCGTTTCGGAGGAGTTCAATAACAAACACCATGACACGAGATTTTCATATATTATTTATTGAATCAGGCGTTACTTTGCGGAGGTCCATATTAATGAACTAAAACAATTACTTTGCTCACCCGCGACCTTACAATAGTTACGTTTATGCAAGAAATGTGCGTTCATGCAGTTCCTCCACCTCCACACTGTACGAACACACACAAATCACATAAACCCAACCATCACCACCACCAAGCTACACTGACGCGTTTCGAACTCAACCAGAGCTCATCTTCAGAGTTACCACAACCGTATGCTATACGTATGCGTAAGCTTACTTGTAATGACTGCAATGGGATATACGTAGGACAGACAGGCCGAAGTTTTTAATACTAGATTTAAAGAGCATGTTTCGGCATATAGGAATGAGCATCCAGATAGATCGAATTTTGCAAAACATTTGTTGGAATCAAATCATTCATTGTTAGATTCAGATTCTTATGAAGTGTTACATTATTGCGGCAAGGGGTTGCGTCTGGATGCTCTGGAATGCATGGAAATAATTAGGTACAACACTATGGGGTCTATTATTAATGAACAGGTAAATTTAGTATCTTCTCCTTTACTGCGGCTTGGGTCGAATTTGAACAGTTAGTATTAATTAAATATGCCTTATAAATAAATAAACAAAAAATTCAAGGTAGTTTTAAATATGTCAATAAAAGTTAATTTTTGTGGGGTAGTTTGAGAATAAGAAAAATAAAGTGGGTACTTGAGAAGTTACAGTGACAAGTTAAAACATTTGTTTTGGTTTGTTAGTTTAACATTTGGTAGCATAGCATACGGTTGTGGTAACTCTGAAGATGAGCTCTGGTTGAGTTCGAAACGCGTCAGTGTAGCTTGGTGGTGGTGATGGTTGGGTTTATGTGATTTGTGTGTGTTCGTAAAGTGTGGAGGTGGAGGAACTGCATGAACGCACATTTCTTGCATAAACGTAACTATTGTAAGGTCGCGGGTGAGCAAAGTAATTGTTTTAGTTCATTTTTATATATTAGTTAGATGGTACGGAACCCTTCGTGCGCGAGTCCGACTCGCACTTGGCCGGTTTTTAAACCATTATAGACAGCCATGCTTTAAACTAGCGTGGAATTTCAGACCATTTTATTATTAGATCTATAATTTATACTCATAACATAAGAGACACTAACACTCTGTTTCACCATCCATTGATCAAATTTATTTGACGGATAAATGTGATGCCGTCTCTGTTTGTTTTGTTCGAATAGACGGAGACGGCATCACATTTATCCGCAAGTTAAATTAACTAATGGGTGGTGAAACAGCCCCTTAGTATGGTTAAGTAATTTTAACAAAACACGCCACAGACATAGCTCGAAGAATTGCCAGACTCAAGTGGAAGTAAGCAGGGCTTATCGCTCTAGAACTGATAGCCAATAGGGCCTAGGTAGGCCTCCAAGATGGAGCAAAGACCTGGTTCAGGTCGCGGAAATGCGTTGGATGCGGATGATTATGATAGTGTTAATGGGCCTAATGTTAAGTGTTAATGTTATCTAATGTATTATAGGAAATAAACATTTCTGATTTCTGACGGACTGTCAGAAAACGAATGATTTAAAACTATTAAAGCACGATAGTTGAAACTTGACAGACGTATAGGTACTTTGAAAATGATCAAGAACTTTTGTCATTCATCCAAGAGTACCATATCTCAGGATTTGTCCTGAGATCTCAGGATTTTTAGGCTCTTTTCAGGATTGCGGCCGCATTTTGGAAATCTCAGGAAATCTCAGGATTTTTAGAATTTTCAATAAAATAGAGTAGATTTTTTAGATCTTTTTTATTAAAAGCTTACAAAAACAAAAATAATTTTCTTTAGAATAGACTATTCATAAAAAATCTACTCAAATAAAATCAACATTTAGTATTTATCCTTCATCTACTATTTACTTTGCGAAGATTTTACCCATAAAATTACGTTTGCGAGAAATTTCGCAAATTACGACACAATCTCAGGATTTTTCAATGGAAATCAGGCTTTTTCTCCGGACTTTAAAATTTTGTATCTGGTAAGCCTATCCTGCCTATAGCCTGGGGACGAGTTCGCAAACGTAAGCCAGCTAATAAAACTAGACCCAGCATAGTCAAATAGCTTTATTTAAACATTCATTCCTTTTTACGGTTATCTGATTCAACAAAAAAAAACTTTGGTCCTTCGAACCGGACTTCAAACGTGGTCCTTCGAAACCGGATTATCGTCACAACTGGGCTAGTAAGGCCGTGTTTACAAAACCTAACCTGATATTCCCAAGGTTTTTCTAACAAGCTCCGAGCACGTGAACACGACTTGCCACGGGAACCTTTGTTAGGTTGATTTAACTATAACAGCGGATTTTCGCATGATTGTTTTTAAGGTCAGGTTACTGGGGCTGTGTGTATGTTTTATGGAACATTTTTTCACGTGGTTAGTAGTGTTTGCATTGTAGCTTAGGTTTTATCGGTATTAAGAAAATAACTGTTAGTTAAAACAAGGAAACGACCATAGAAATAACTTGCTGAGAGATTGCAGATGCATGCCAGTCTAGAAGGAAAAGGTAGAACCGATACTAGGTAGTACTTTAAATGCGAAAGTGTGCCTGTCTGTCTGTTATCTCTTCATGCTTAAACCGCTGAACCGATTTAGATGGAATTTAGTATGGCGATAGATTGAGACTTTGGGAAGGACATAAGATAGTTTTTGTCTCGGAACATTGCATAGTTCCCGCGGGATAGCGATAAACGAACTCTTCGCAGACGGAGTCGTGGGCAACAGCTAGTACCTTATTTTAAGTCAGTAATTTTATCGGCTGTCTTACCCTCCACGTCAGAACTTACCAGGGCACTCACTGCTGCTTGGCGGCAGGATTAGCGAGTACGACTGTGGTAGCGGCGATATAGATTTTGGAAGGAAAAATGCACGGTAACATTCCTCCTCTTTCTCTTATTGTTAGTTACTTTAAAGATGAAACCACCGTGAGACTCACTCATAGTGAAAATAAACGGATCACTCACGTCTTAAAACGAGTTCTCGGAGTCAACACGTCACGGCGGCAGCCAAACGGGCACTCTTTCAAGACGTGAGTGATCCGTTTATTTTCACTATTATTGCTAGTTATTGGGTTGACAGGCTGTTTAGACCATAAATGATAATAATATTATTTTCTCACAAATAAGTACTTATATAAACCTACGTACAACTTAATGCTTTATGACAGTCAAGCACGCTCCCAGTTTCTGTGTTTTGAGGTAAATCGCTGTACATTGGTCAACAATGGCCAGGCAATTTTCTCCCTTATCCGGTTGACATAAAAGCTGTTATAGGCTCCCCGCAGGTTGTTACTTTCTACAGAAATTACTTGTATAAAACCGGACCGATGTCTGCAGACATCGATTTAGGGTTTGCGATTCGAAATTAAATACCTGGGATACTTTTGGTCACATCATCGTAATCTCGGTGTACGACACGCTGCAGGGCACAGGCCTCCTCTCAGAACGAGAGGGCTTGGGCCGTAGTAAACACGTGAAGATATTTATGACGTTGGTGAAGCCGCCGGTTAAAGCTATGTACAGTACAACCTAGATACGACCCTATCAACTACCTACCTATAACTAATAAATAAATAAATAAATAAATATTAGGGGACAATCTTACACAAATCGACCTAGTCCCAAACTAAGCAAAGCTTGTACTATGGGTACTAGACAACGATAAACATACTTATATAGATAAATAAATACTTAAATACATAGAAAACATCCATAACTCAGGAACAAATATTCGTGCTCATCACACAAATAAATGCCCTTACCGGGATTCGAACCCAGGACCTCTTGCTTCGCAGGCAGGGTCACTACCAACTAGGCTAAAGCGGTCGTTAAACTACTTACTTACCTATTAATAGTAGATAGATAGTGTTATTTTTTTATTTATTTTTGTACATACATACATACAATACAACTTGGAAGCGACTTGCATCCACCCTGAACCTGCGGCCTTCACCAAATTGTCCGTCTATCTCGTTGGTGGACGTCCCACGCTGCGCTTGCCAGTCCGTGGTCCGTAATGATTGGGCGTCAATGAGGGAGACCTATGTCCAGCAGTGGACGTCCTGCAGCTGTGTGATAATGATGATGATGGGCTCTTCCAGGATAGAATGAATAGGCTGTTACTGAACAACTAGATACACTTTTGGTGTCATCTGCACTTTTTATCAGGTGAGGTAGTAATCAATCACGGGTCAGTTTTGTGTCAAAAAATATACACACACGATCCGAAGACACTGAAACAGTAACGCAAGTAAAAGCTAGTCTAATTCAATATAATAGTCACGCTTCCACATCGTAAGTATATCCGCGGATTGGATCATTACTGGACGAAAGTTGGCTTTTCTAACAGACATAACCGGACGCTCGCGGTATACTCGGACAGAATTTACTTTTCTCAAACATGCTATGAAATAGTTGACGTCATGTTCCTTATAATAAGGCCGAGACGTGTCATATTGCAAATAAATATAGTAATAAATGCGTTAGTTATATTTTTATCTAGTTTACTTAAAATTTCTCTAGAAATAAACCTTTGATTTTTTTTGGAGTTTTTTTTTTTCATTGCATGTTTGAAAAAGCTCTATACAAGCCTCTGCCGCGAACAGGGATTGTCGCGCCTCGTATATCTAGATGGCGTCGTTAACACTCGGCCAGCAATCCGCTATTTCGCGGCCTCTGCAGTAATATACTATTTCAGCTCTTCTGGTAACGTCACAGAATAATAAGCGGAATTAGGAATGTCAGGCCAGCAAAATTCAGCCTTCAACTTCATACACACCATTTAATTTCATCGCAGGTGTGTGCAGGTTTCCTCACGATGTTTTCCTTCACCGTAAAGTTCATGGTAAATTTCAAATCTAATTTCGCACATAAATTCCGAAAAACTCAAAGAGCGCGGATTCGAAGCCACGAGCCCACGACCCTCTGCTTGAGAGGCAATAAATAGGTCAAACCACTAGCCACTCTGGCTTCACTAGGCCGCCACGGCTATTTTTTTATTGTATACCACTTAATAGACAATTTAGAGTAACATTACATTATATTTAGAAACACAGCGAGCAACGGGCAAATAAAATATAATAAACTAGCTTTTGCCCGCGACTTCGTACGCGAAGACAATAACGTTAGTTGTTTGGATGAAATTTGGCACACAGGTAGTTTATTACATGGATTAGCACATAGGATAATGCCAGGAAAATGCAAAGTTCCCGTGGAATAGGAATAAGTGAATTCTATAGCCGCTAAGAATGAAAAAGAAGCTTGTCAATCGGGGATAGTCACATCATATCATATGAAAGAATTTTTAAAATCAGTGCCGTAGTTGAATTTACTTATTTCTATCCCGCGGGAATGTTGTATTTACCCGAAGAAGAGTAGTCTATACCAATCCGGAATAGTGTAGCTTTCAATTGGTGAAAGAATTTTTAAAATCAGCTCCGAAGTTGAATTTATTTTTTTCTATCCCGTGGGAATTTTGTATTTTCCCGAAGAAAAAGTAACCTATGCCAATCAAGGATAGTGTAACTTTGTAATGGTAAAAGAATTTTTAAAATCGGCTTAATAGTTTCAGAGATTCCGCTACAAACAAAGAAACAATGAAAGTGTAGATATTTCCCTATCCCGTGGGAATTTCGAAAAGTCCTTCCTTAGTGCACCTCTACAATACTCAAGGTACATGTATGCCAAATTTCAAGTCCCTAGCACCAGTAGTTTAGGCTGTGCGTTGTCTGTCAGTCAGTCAGTCAGTCAGTCAGTCACGGTACTGTTTTATATGTATAGATAAAATCAACGACGCTCAATGAGCTATATGGAGAGGGCTATGCTCGAAGTTTCTCTACGGGATCGAATCAGGATCTAGGAGATCCGTAGAAGAACCGGGGTCACCGACATAGCCAAACGGATTAGCCCGTTGAAATGTTGGGCAGGCCATATAGCACGCAGAACAGATGGCCGTTGGGGCCTAAAAGTTCTCGAATAGAGACCACGGACTGGCAAGCGCATCGTGGGACGTCCACAAACGAGATGGACGGAAGATTTGGTGAAGGTCGCAGGTTCAGATGCAAGTCGCTTCCAATCGTAATGATTGGACGTCAAAAAGGGAGGCCTATGCCCAGCAGTGGACGGTGGAAATGATTATGTTGAATGATGAAGTAAAATCAATGAAAACCTAAAAATAAAAGCTCATAAAAACATTATGCAAAATTCAAGCTAATTAATTTATTCAGCTCACTGTACCACACTTGCAAGGCGCTGGCCTTGTTGTAGAAACCTCCGTTGCCGTTGAACAGCATGCATTTTATTAAATCTACCACTATCTTATATTTTACGACTTGAAATCCGAGCTCGATAGCCTAGAGATTATAATTTCTTGATCAACTGTCAGTAAAAGTAGTTAATAACATTTTTTTATGTTATCCTTTACTAATAAACGAGTAATTTATCATCTAATTTGACATAACAAACGCAGCGTGAAGAATATCTATGCAAAATTGCGTGTCTCTATATTTTGAGAGAATCAATAAATGATCGACCGAATTTGGCCATGGTAACCACTTTGACTCCTAATTATTATACCTAATAAGCGATGGTGGTTGCTTGTCACAATAATATCTAACCTCACCTTATCTCACCTTTACTCTCTATAAAAATCCCTTCGTTGTTAAAAAATATTTTTTTCTCAAACATGCTATGTAATGTTTACGTTGTGTTCCTTAAAACAGGCTTCAAAATACACCGTTGCAGGCCTAGGCCTGCAATGCGATCGTCTATTGTTTCATGTCACACAGCACCATGATGTTTAAAATAGGTCTATGGCATCATAGCATTTAGCCATTTAAAAAAAAACTATAAGCAATATTTGCGTTTTGGTTCATTATGACATTCTGCCATTACGCTTATTTAAGGTAAGGTAAGATGGTGATGGTGATGGTAATGGTGACCTGCCTAGACAAATATTTCACCATCAACATCATCATCACCATCATCATCATCACCATCATCACCATAATCATCATCATCACCATCATCGTCATCATCATCATCACCACCACCATCATCATCATCATCATCATCATCACCATCATCATCACCATCATCATCATCATCATCATCATCATCATCATCACCATCATCATAATCATCATCATCATCATCATCATCATCATCATCACCACCATCATCATCATCATCACCATCATCATCATCACCATCACCATCATCACCATCACCATCACCACCATCATTATCATCACCACCATCATCATCATCATCACCATCATCATCATCACCATCACCATCATCATCATCACCATCACCACCATCATTATCATCACCACCACCATCATCGTCATCATCATCATCATCATCTCCATCACCATCATGATGACGACGACGACGATGATGATGATGATGATGATGATGATGGTGATGGTGCTGACTTAGATACTCGGCAACCTCTTAAGTCCCGGCCTCTGCAGTAATGTACTATTAATACAAGCATTTATTGCTGACTGGTACTTTTTGTCGACCCTATTAACAATTGAAGAGTTCCGTCCTGCAGAAATGATCCTGACTGGACCACCAGAATTTTACAACCAGATTATTATATTTTTACTGAATTTACGTAATGCTGAAACCAGAACATACGGGCACGGTTCTAAATATGGAAAGTTAATATACCGAATGAATTAAACATCGAACGGTTAAAATATCAAAACATTTTTTTTATTTCTGAAATCGTATTTTTTTTAGGATTTAGGTACACGCATTAAAACGATATCGTATAGAACCCATTAAATTAAGTTAAGTTAGGTTAATTTCATCAAATTTACGGTCTTGCAAAGTTAACGGTTTCAAAAAAACTTTTCGATATTTTAAACATTCGATGTATTTAACATTCGGTATTTTGTTACTTAAGGACACGTAACCGGGTACCTACAATTAAATACGAAGGTAGCAAGTTAAATTAAAAATTGTGAAAAAAAGTTGAAAGCTGTCATCACACAGTATCGCAGTAGTATCACCAGCCTTAATGAGACGATGTCGTTCCAATTCCACGATGATGCTTCTGTTGTGAACTACTGTTAGTCATGTTATCGTTTACAGGTGTTTTAAAATCGTGTCACGAACATGGTGGTGTAGAGCGTCATTGCAAGCGATATAGCAGGGTATCGAAATGTGGGCGGCGACACTGGTGACCAAAAAGTTCGATCGCGTTTTATATAGTAGGTATTTAAAGCAGAAGTGCACTGAAAAAAAAGCAGTGGTGGCCTAGTGGTTTGACCTATGGTCTCTCAAGCAGAGGGTCGTGGGTTCGAGTCCGGGCTCTCGCATCTCTGAGTTTTTCGGAATTTATGACCCGCACCGTAAAGCGTGTGCAAAGCTCATGGTAGATTTGTAATTTACCATGAGCTTTACGGTGAAGGAAAACATTGCGGGGAAAACTGCATACACCTCAGAAGAAATTCAATGGTGTGTGTGAAGTTCCCAATCCGCACTGGGGCCGCGTGGGAACTAAGGTCCAAGCCCTCTCATTAATCATATAAAATAGGATGATGGCGATGATGATGCATAGTAGTTGACCATACAGAACGATAGACTGGAAAAAGGGCCATCGTGACATGAAAATTACCCATACAACAGAAAATTTTTCTACAAATTTTAACTACCGGCGATAATCAATGTTTCGGGCGACATCCATGTAAATTTGGTTGTGAATGTGGTTGTTCTTTCCAATACTGGAAAAATAAAAAAATGTAAAGCCAATAAATGTATTTATTTTATCAATGGGGAATCTGTTTGGTTGGATAAATCCTCAACGTATTTGAACTAATGAGTTCGATTGGTTTAATTTAATACATACGACGCTGATTTGCAGTTCTTTTTGCTTAAACTTGGCTTGACACGCTACCGCCTGTCTAGATGTTGTCATTAAAAAGTTCACAAATTTTGGTGGCGTTGATTGTAAAAATATTTTCGTGCTAAAAGTACATTTTTACACAAGACCTTTTGGTGATGGTACTTGACCGTCGTATTCCCAAGTGTCAAGTGGGTCGAAATGTAAGATTTGAAGAGAACAGTTACATAATAAATAAATAAATAAATATCACGGGACAATTCACACCAATTGACCTAGTCCCAAAGTAAGCTAGGAAAGCTTGTGTTATTGGTAGGTACTAGGCAACGGATAAACATACTTATATAGATAGATACATGCTTAAATACATATTAAACACCCAAGACCCGGGAACAAACATTCGTATTTTTCATACAAATATCTGCCCCGACACGGGAATCGAACCCGGGACCTCAAGCTTCATAGTCAGGTTCTCTAACCACTAGGCCATCTTGTCGTCAATAACGAACATAGTTAAGTAACTATTTAACTAGAATAATACTTACTTACTATTTATACCTACAAAATTGCAAAAAATATATAAATATTTTATATTGCAAAAAAGTTTTTTTCCTTAAATCTACATGGACTAGCTGAAGTGCATTGAAGAAAAAAATTACTAATAATTATAGTCAGGGCTAAAACTAACTACAGTAATCCTTAGGGTCCCGGCGCATACAACTTGATTAAAAAAGTAGGTATAAAAGCGTCTGGTTGGCAGCTATCTCTCTCAACGAATCGCCATCGCCATTCAACGAGGGAATACTGCCAGCCTTTTGGTTACGATGCCACGGCGGCCTTTTTTAGACTTAGGGGCTGTTTCACCACTTTTCTTAAAGTTCGGATTAGCTTAATCACAACCTTATTTGACAGATGGAATTAAAATTTCTGTTTCACCAGTCTCGATTAGCGCTAAGTGACGGACAAACTGTTTCTTAATTTGACCATCAGATCAGGAGGCATTTAGCATTTTTATCCGTCACATAGAGTTAGTTTATTTTTTTGTGGCTATGGTTGGAGAGCCCTTCAGCCGGTTTCAGAAAAATAAATCAAAGTATTTTTATTTTTTAAAGAAAGAAGTCATGCTAAATTGCATAAAATAATTTAAATATCAAGATTTGAATAAAAAAATGTAGGTTCACTTTTAGTATGTAAAAATAAATCCAAAATTTCGTAATATTTTTTAATAACAAACTTTTTTTCAGTGGCTCAATCGTTTGTTCTACCTGAACTTGTATGTCGCCATTAAAAAAAAGTTTATCTGTCAAATGGTTTGGCGCCACTTTTCGATTCGTTTTACGTGATTTTATTTTTCTTTGTTATTGTTAACAAAGTATCGTAAATAAATACCGTTTTTGGATTAATTATAATGTTACACATTTGTTTATGCAAGAAAATAGATGTATTTAAAAATTACATAGTTTACGATTTCTTTTGTTTTAACAATGAGCGACTCTTTGAACGAAAGTGTGCGAACAGGAACGCGTGATTGTGAAATGTGACGTTGCCATTTCCCCTCTATGTTAACCCGACGATTAGTTAAGTGGTACTTAGTTTGCATAGGACCGGAGTGGTGAAATTGAAAAAAAACTAGCCGACAGATTTGTCCAGTACTTAGTTTATTCATTGGTTACGTGACCAGTAGTTTGACAATAAGGTGGTGAAACACCCCCTTAATCTAGTAGTTATAAGTTAGATATTTAGTTTATTGGTAAGTTTTATTCATTGTTTTTGTATTATTAATTTAAATTAAAAAGTTTTACTACAGTAATGAAATAAACCAACATCACGACAGTCAAACATTTATACACTAGTACGATTTGACTATTTTTTGTTTAAATATCTATCGTAAGACATGAAAAACTTACCTATAGATAATTTATAGAATTTTCTTATAGATAATTTGTAGGCAAGTATAAATTTAATAATTTATAGAATTTACTAATGGATAATTTATTAGCTAGTTCCGCTTACAGTGAAGCCACAGACAGACGAACTGACTTATGATCTGGGTTAGAAGGTGAGGCGAACAAGTGAGCAGATTGCTTTGTGTGAGCGCGTGAAAAACGGACATTAAAAGTCATCTTGCCCATATGTTCGACGTTTTATGTCGAGTTGTACTTACACGATAATTATACTGGTAGTCATTTTGTGGGGAAAAGTCTATCTCGTCGCACACCCAACGACTTTTTTGGGTCATTTAAGTGGAAGTACCCTATGGTAAAAGAAGGTTGGTACTAGTACAAAAATTGGACAATTACGAACAGTTATTTAATTAATGTCACTGTGACGCGCGAGACGTTCCATGGGTTGTTCGCAGCGTTTGATTTGTTTTTTTTAATGGATTAAATTAGGATTTTTTTTACATAATCTGACCTGTCAATGCCCCTTATCTCACTTGATGAAAAGTGCAGATGAGGCCAAACTCAAAACGTACCTATGTCATCAAAATTGTATCAATTAAACTCTATAATGAATTTGCCACTTAAAATTGAATGAATTTGTGTGGAAATACATATTTTCTTTAGAAAGCGTTTTTTTATCATTCTGATAACATTGTTAATGTTATTAACGGAGGTTCGAGCTATTACGTGCTAAATAAATACCTACTTCTCTTTTCGTAATCAAGGAAAAAAATTAAAAAGCGTTTTTGAATTAAGTATCTTAATAATGGATACGGTGCTACGGAACTCTCAGCGTGCGAGTCCGCCTAAGAATTACTGGTGTTCTAGTTCTCAATCAAAATTGGTTTTTTACCTTCTTAATTTTTAACAATAAAATTGTATTAGCCAATTCTTAAAAGAAACAAAAGCGGAACGTTCCAAAAGCGCCATCTACCTAATCTTCTAGGTATTACGACGAGGTCGGTGAAAGGTAAAAGAAAACTCTTCGTCGTTACCGTAGCAGTATAGAACGGATGCCGTTTCTTTGATGTGACGCGAGATGGCGCTTAAAACCACTTTTGAACTGACTTCGAAAACGGGGCGGGTGGTATTAAAACAAAGGCATAATAATATTCTCAAACACCCATGGAAAAGTCGTCCTTATATTCGTGACAAAGAGATTCTCTTTTTTTTATTGACTATCTATGACATACTGCCAAATTAAGACAAATATAGTTTGTGAATTTACTTTTTAATGTCTTATTTGACTAGATTTATTCAGTATTCAATAAAATAAACAAGTATTCACATTTATTATTAATAATTAATTAAAATAACGAATTAATAATGTATCATTATTTTTTAATAAATTAAATCAGCTCCAGATTTTGTGGCAAAAACATTAACCCGAACAGCATACAAAAAAAAAGTTGAAAAAGAGTATTATGGCGGGAATAAAAAAAAATGCTTATACGGTTTATACCTAAAACGAGTGGTTTTTAATTGAAATAAGTGTCATTGCTGCCGATATGAGTTCATCATCAATTGACATCGAAATTGAATACACACCGCCAGATCTAAGAACAAAAGCGGAGCTAGCAATGTCGAACATACTGCCTCCCAAATCTAAAGAATAGTACATATAAGTTGAACAATGTTATTAAGTATTTCCTTGGATTTATTTGAGAAAAGCACTAAACAGCCACGGCCGCGAACAGGGATTGCCGGCCTCCTCGTTAACACTCGGCCATCTATAACTACTCGGCCGGCAATCCCCTATTTCGCGGCTGCTGCAGTAATGTACTATAAAAAAGCAACTCTTGTCACGGATTATCGAAGGAAAGCAAAACCGTACTCTTTTCTTAATGGTAGCAAAAAGGACATATTTATTTTCTCGCATACTTTAAGCATCGCGTAAGTTTCCTTTATTTACCATTAGAAAAACGTCAATGTAGATGGCTACATGCAAATAAAGCATGTATGTATATGTGTGAGATGCCGCTCCTCTCGGATGGTTTATACAGTACAGTTGGAAATGAAAAGGAAGGAAGGGGGAGGAAGGAAGGACTTTTAGCATTTTACTTATAATTGTACGTATGCATGCGTAAATTGTTATATCTGAGAATTCAAATGTAATTTAAAAAAACAATTTATTTATTAATTAATTTTAGATTAATTTCCACATTATTGCGAGCAATGACGCCAATTTTTCAACATTCAAACCGCTATAACTCAAAAAGTTGCTTAAGTGACTAGACATGTTCATTCCGTGGACTCTTCAAATACATTTACTTAACACTTATTGCTATTAATAAAACTTTACGAATAGGTACGCACCTCTTTCATCTGTTGATGTAGAGTGGTAATTTTCCCTACAATAAGTGGATAGTGAACAATAATAGGATCGGACTGAAAATGTAATAAAGAAAAAATATGATTATTGACTACAAAAATAAACTTATTAATAATGTCCTCTTTTTTAAACCAATTGTAGTCATATCCATATTACAAATATGTTTGACATGATTTTGACGTATTTTGGATATGTCGGCCGCCCATACCTTGTTAGTGATAAGTGCATAAGAATTCCTGAACAGTCACAACACGAATAGGAAGCTTCCAACAAAGTCTGCATGCCGCACGCGCTGCTGACTTCATTTACAAGGAAAGGAAAGTCGATTCAGGAACAGGAAGTTTGATTGGGAAGTGCTGCTGTCACGGACACTAGCTGATCAAAATTACATTTCGATGCTAAGCAGTATACACAGTGTTTATTTGATTACCGCTGCTTTCGATTATGTTACTTGATAAGGTAAATATCCCAGTGTTCGACGCTTTAATTCCAATAATCGACACCCTGCTTGTCGCCTTTATCGCTACGAATTAAGATTGAAACACTCACCTTGCACTCACAGAAACTGTCTGGATAACAGTTTTTGTTCTGTTTATTTTCTTTATCATAAAATAATAAATAAATACTCAGTCAACTTCTATTCGGTAACCTATCAATGTTTCGAAACTCTTTAAATCGAATTTCATTTATCCGAAAAAGATTCACAGAATTTTTAAAATCCATATTATTTTGTTTTCCATAACTTTACAACGCCATTATTTTCTTTGTTTAAAAGCGTACATATTAGGAAAAATCTTAAATGTTCATTTCATACACGATGTAAATAAAATTGTTTGTGATTAAACACACTGAAACTGAAACTTGACAAGGATAATCATTAGGACACTTACTGTGAAAACGTTTCGCGATGACTCAGTATGCTCAGTATAAGTTTTTACTTCACCAAATACACAAAAAAAAATTAAAATTAAAAATTAAAAATTAAAATTTCCATTACATACTAATGGAAAATTTCCATAGTAATTGAAATTTTAACGTAAAGCGACCGAGAAGGTATTTGGTGAAGTAAAACTTATACTAAGCATACAGAAACCAAATGGTTGGACCGTATTGCGTGAGCTGCCTAGCAACTATTCTCCGGAAGTCTCTAGACCTCGTAATGAAGAGAGAAAACGCTCGCTGCGACGGCACCGGCGCGTGTAGCTAGGCGTCAAACGTTTGGCGATGATATTAATTAAGCCAATAAAGCGTAAACGTCTTTGTTAACTGTCATCATCATTATCTTCCTTGACCATCCATGATCTTGAGCGAATAGGGATGTTGACGCCATTGAAAAAATAATTCGAAAACACGACTCCAAAAAAACGCTTTATTTTAGCCCTGAAAATTAGATAAATTTTCGATTAACTAAAAATTAGATTTTTTTTTGCTCTAAAACAAATAAATAGTTGATTGTGTTGGCGAACAAGTGACGTCATAAGTTGCTATTGCCATTCAAACTCTATGGGATAATTGTGTTTTGACAGCTCATAAAAAGAACTGCAGTTGATTGGTATTTGGTGGTGCCAACATCCCTATTGTGAACTTGACACACATTAGAACTGTAATTCACCATAAAGCTCAAATTTCAAATTGAATCCTACTAATTTTATAAATTAGTAAGTTTGCAAGCAAAAGCAAGTTTGTAAAGCGATGGGGCAAAGTAAATTGTTTCAGTTCAAAAAAAAGTAGGTAATTTTTAATTTAAATGCCCAGCTATATCTAAGTGAAACTAATAAAAACCCTAAGACCATGTTAAAAACAAATCTAGAGGCGTGTTTTTAATCACGACTGACTCTAGGTCGCTTGCATTCACGAGAAATGCTTAAGCTGATGGAAAAACGTTCCACCGTATTCAGAACAAAGGGCTTTATTCCCGACTACAAAATAATACAGCGTAGGTATTACAGAATTTTAATGAACATCTCAAACTTTCTGGGTTTTCATAAAGTATGACTAAGTTAGGTTTGGAAGTACATTAATATTCGTAACACCCAAGTTATTCATTAAAATTAAAAGTGCCTTTCCACCTGAGATGTGCTACGCTACGTTGCTATGGATGCCTCTGATATCCACCAATCATGTCCATTGGTCCACATAGCATAGCTAGCACTGGTGGAAACAGGTTCAACTAAGCTATAATTTTTATATGGAAAGATGCGTGCCCAATTTAAACGCGAAAGTGTATGAGAATGGCTGTTTGTTACTTTTTCGTGCTAAACGGCTGACCGAATATTTTTATCCCGGAAAATTACGCAGTTCCCGCGGGATAACAATAAGCGAATCTTCGCAAACAAGAGTTGCGGATAAATACGACACGGTAAAATTATATTAATAAAGCAGGTGTGTTTATACTTAATACGAAGATTAGGTACATATTTAAATACCCATCTAATCTGTCCCAAATACTTTACTAAGAAAAACTAACAACCACAGACACACGCAAACACGTACACAAGATTTTTATTTTAATGTACGAGGGGCGTTCAATATAAAGTGAGAATGAGATGCAAACTCTTTTAATATTACGAAATTAAATACTGGCCGGTAAAGCTAATCTATCTAGCTGATTGCTATGAAAAAAAAAAGTAACTGTCTTTTGTTTAAAAAAATATAGGGTAATTTCTTTGCAATGCTATTGAGTACGTTAGCGAAAATGGAGAAAATTGAACTGCGCGCCGTTATCAAATATTTGTGTTTGAAAAATTTTTCTACGGACCAAGTCAATTTGGATTTGCGGGACACTTTAGGGTCTAATGCTCCTCCGTTTTCGACAGTCGCACGTTGGTGCGCCGAATTTAGACGTGGAAGAACATCGACAATGGACGACCCCCGCTCCGGACGCCCTACTACAGCAGTAACTGAAGAAATTGTGAAAAAAGTCGAAAACTCAGTTTTGGCGGATCGTCGTGTCACGGTTCGTTTTATTGCTGAAAATGTAAAGATTTCAACGGGGAGCGTGCATAATATTTTACATGAACGCTTGGGTATGAAAAAGGTATCTGCGCGTTGGGTACCAAGAATGCTTACTGACACGCAAAAACAAACTAGACTAGAGATTTGTCAAGAAGCTTTGAACCTGATGCAGCAAGACCGGGAACTTTTTTTGGCGCGATTTATAACAATGGACGAAACATGGCTCCATCATTACGACCCAGAAACGAAACTGCAGTCTATGACATGGAAAAGGCCATCATCTCCAACTCCGAAGAAATTCAAGGTGAGCCCATCTGCCGGTAAGGTCATGGGCTCTGTTTTTTGGGATGGTAAAGGGGTATTAATGATTGAGTATCTCGAGCATGGAGCCACTATTACGGGCACATTATACGCCAAACAAATAGCAACATTGCGCAATGAGATCCGCGAAAAACGGCGAGGTAAACTCTCGAAAGTTGTGCTGTTCCACCAGGACAATGCCCCGGCACACAAGTCCGCCGTTGCAATGGCTGCAATTCGTGATGCTGGGTTCGATATCCTTAAGCATCCTCCGTATTCACCAGATCTCGCTCCCAGTGATTTCTACCTATTTCCGAGATTGAAACAATACCTGAGAGGCCAGAAATTTGAAGACGACGACGCGGTAGTCGCTGCAGTACAAGATTTTTTAAGTACTCAAGATGAGACCTTTTTTAAAAATGGAATTTTAAGTTTAGAAAAAAGATATACTAAGTGTATTATGCTAAAAGGTGACTATGTCGAAAAATAAAATGACATTTAGTAAAAGTTGTTTATAACATACTCATTCTCACTTTTTATTGAACGCCCCTAGGATGTTAGAAATTTGGAGGTAGTCACCATAGAGAGATCTCTCTCCAGGCAGATGTTATGCCTGGGGACCGAAGTCCGATGGATGAAAGTTGGAAGTCGTATTTATGCAGCCGAGTTGAGAAACTTCGATAGCGTGATGTAGGATTGTAGTGATTAGTTCCCAATGTGATGACTAGATGGCGCTAGTAGTCGCTACATCAGCGCCCCTTTTTAGACCGGAGGTCGATACGAATTGCAGTGGAGTGCAGTCTGAAGATTGCGATTTTGTCCAATGTCGTGGGTCACCAATTTGGGGATGGTAACCATAGAGAGATCTCTCTCCAGGCAGATGTTATGCCTGGGGACCGAAGTCCGATGGATGAAAGTTGGAAGTCGTATTTATGCAGCCGAGTTGAGAAACTTCGATAGCGTGATGTAGGATTGTAGTGATTAGTTCCCTATGTGATGACTAGATGGCGCTAGTAGTCGCTACAGAAATAAGAAGGAAAGTATTTTTACATTTTACAAGCTTTTATTTAATTTGCAATGTACCTATGTATAAATGGTCAAATCTTGGAAGTCGAATTTGATCCACTTCCAGTTCTGATTCACTTGGAATTTGGCATTCTTAATTGTATATGTAAGTTGGATGACCATGTAAGTACAGTCAACAAAAAGTAGAGTCAGCTAGAAAGCTTGCTTTAAAAATGAAATTTTTAGCAAAAACTTATCAGTATGTTGCTGTTTGAACCTTAACAAAATGTTGACGTTTTAGCAGTAGTAGTAATTAAGTCGCATCAGCACACTCAGGGTTAACACAATTAGAATAATTAATACAAGGTTTCTTGAATATATCCCTTAACCTTGAAATGTAATCCTTGCATTTTGTTTAGGTTTGTGTGCACTTTTGAGTCTTGAGAATAAAAACCGTAGAGCCTAGTAAAAATAATTAAATTATGTATTAATGTATGTTATGTGCCGTGGAGGCGAAAAAATGGACTATATTGTAATACTCGTAGTAACTCTGTATAGTCTACCAATGTGATTCCTAGGACTGTTGGAAGCAGGCCCAGATTTAGGGCAGGGCATCCGGGGCTGATGCCCCGGGGCCTCCACAATTAGAGGGCCCCCACATTAAAGACTTCGAAAAATTGTTTAATGAAATCTCGACTGAAAAAAATGGTCATATTATTTGGAAAATAATTTGTGGCCAAGGGGCCTCCTCTCCTTTTATACCTTGAGGCCTCCAGACCTCTAAATCCGGCCCTGGTTGGAAGCGGCCTTGAACCTGCGGCCTTTTCCAAACTATCCATACATCTTGTTGGTGGACGTCCCGCGCTGCGCTTGCCAATCCATGATCTCCATTCGATAACCTTTCGGCCCCAACGGCCATCTGTTCTGCGTGCTATATGGCCTACACATTGCCATTTCAACGAGCTAATCCGTTTGGTTATGTCGGTGACCCTTGTTCTTCTACGGTAAAATATATATCCAATTGGAATCCAAAAATTGAATGTGCTAAGTTTTTGTCTAATGCTCATTAACTACTTTAGTTAGAAAGGGGACACGGCGAAAAACCATTCATAACAATTATAATGAGTCAAAACTTACCTTCGCTTTAACCGCAACCCAGAAACCTTCTGACACACTATTACATATACAAGCTTAAGAGGGTACGATGGCTGAGAGATTTTTGAGAAATAGGTATTTTAATGAAATGTCGCTGTCTCGCCCGAACCCCTCTGCGTCAGTACAGCGAGAGCGGGACAACTGCAGCTCAGACCGTTATTAGGCGCGTAAAATTGATCAAAACAGCATTTCGTAATCCCCTGTTTTCTTCTCGAAAACTGGACGAATAAAATTATTTTTTTCAAAAATAATTAGAGGGCAGATTTAGCTATGCCCCTATGTTTTCCTTTTTTTGTGTATATCAGGGATTCTTTTCTGATGAGTGTCTGAAAATGACGTTGAAATTGGACAATTTTTTCAGTTTTTGAAAGCTCATATTTCTTATGTTAATTGAAATATGGAAAAAAAACTAAACATAGGGGCATAGCTGTGGTAGATACAGATTACACAGTTCAAAAAAATTGGCTCTAAAGCCATTATCCAGGGAGGAAACAGGGGATTACGTTTGTATGGAGAAATGGTGCGCATCGTATCCTCTTAAGTTCCATATCAATTTTGTGCACTACTACATACAACAGGTCATTTTCTTATGTTTTTCACCTATACCTAATACTTACACATGTTAAACATCCAAGATTTGAGAGCAAATATGATAATTATGAGAGTATTTTTCATACATAATATTTAACCGACAGGGGATCGAATCCTGGACCTCAACCTTCGTAGTCAGGTCCTCTAACCTGGGCTATCTGCTTGTCTCACGCATGTCGCCGACTCTTCGCATAAATGTGATGCCACTATTACATTTACTGTGACGTTTGTATGGAGGAATGGTGCGCATCGTACCCTCTTAACGATTATAAAAAACAAATGAAACATAATATAAATTACTTAAAACTGTTATGCGTAACTGTATTGAAAAGAACATTATTTTTCGCTACGACTGGAATATTTAATGATGTTTTTTTTAATTTAATCGTCTCGGCATAAGCCATTGCAGGATACAGGCCTCCTCTTAGAATGAGAAGGCTGGGGCCGTCGCTCCCATGCGGGCCCAGTACGCAACTTCACACAAACCATTGAATATCTTCGCAGGTGTGTGCAGGTTTCCTCGCGATGTTTTCCTTCACCGTACAACTCATGGTGAGTTTCAAAAAAATTTAAATCACGAACTCAATGTATGGACGCCCCAAATTTAATAAGACTAATTAAAACAAATGAGTTAGCGCATTATATTGTCCAGCATTTACAGAGTAAGAAACACTAATTTTGTATCACCAATTTGAATTCACCCTGTATATTGGGCACTTCATTTTTTTAATTAATTTAATTATTATTTGGCCTTTCATTCTGAGAGGAGGCCTGTGCCCTGCAGTTGGACGTATATTATATAGGCTAAGAGGAGATAATTATTAACATTTGTTGCTATATCGGGAATAGAAATACACATTGTGTATAAATTTGAGTTGTCTATAATTATTTAACAGTTTTTGAGATACATCCCTGCGACGAACAGATGGACGAACTGACAGTGTAGGGGCATTAATAGGGTTCCGTCAGAAACCGAACCCAAAAAAGGCTTCTGATGTTATGTACGAGGGGCGTTCAATATAAAGTGAGAATGAGATGCAAACTCTTTTAATATTACGAAATTAAATACTGGCCGGTAAAGCTAATCTATCTAGCTGATTGCTATGAAAAAAAAACTAACTGTCTTTTGTTTAAAAAAATATACGGTAATTTCTTTGCAATGCTTACTGACACGCAAAAACAAACTAGACTAGAGATTTGTCAAGAAGCTTTGAACCTGATGCAGCAAGACCGGGAACTTTTTTTGGCGCGATTTATAACAATGGACTAAACATCGCTCCATCATTACGACCCTGAAACGAAACTGCAGTCTATGACATGGAAAAGACCATCATCTCCAACTCCGAAGAAATTCAAGGTGAGCCCATCTGCCGGTAAGGTCATGGGCTCTGTTTTTTGGGATGGTAAAGGGGTATTAATGATTGAGTATCTCGAGCATGGAGCCACTATTACGGGCACTTTATACGCCAAACAAATAGCAACATTGCGCAATGAGATCCGCGAAAAACGGCGAGGTAAACTCTCGAAAGTTGTGCTGTTCCACCAGGACAATTCCCCGGCACACAAGTCCGCCGTTGCAATGGCTGCAATTCGTGATGCTGGGTTCGATATCCTTAAGCATCCTCCGTATTCACCAGATCTTGCTCCCAGTGATTTCTACCTATTTCCGAGATTGAAACAATACCTGAGAGGCCAGAAATTTGAAGACGACGACGCGATAGTCGCTGCAGTACAAGATTTTTTAAGTACTCAAGATGAGACCTCTTTTAAAAATGGAATTTTAAGTTTAGAAAAAAGATATACTAAGTGTATTATGCTAAAAGGTGACTATGTCGAAAAATAAAATGACATTTAGTAAAAGTTGTTTATAACATACTCATTCTCACTTTTTATTGAACGCCCCTAGTATGTATGTATGTAAAACTCTTTATTGTACATAAAACATGAAAATAACTAGTTAACAAGAGATACAGATGTACAAAGGCGAACTTATCCCTTAAAGGGATCTCTTCCAGTTAACCTTAGAACGATTGGCAGGACATTAGAGACAAGAGTAGGCATACAATGCTGAGTAAAAAAAAAAAAGAGCCGAAATCAAAAATAAACCCAAACTAACAAAACATAAACAATACCCATACTTACAAAGAATACACACAAGTAAACACATATATTATATAATGAATACAATAGACTAATACATATCATATCAACATAAATAGACTACATAAAAACTACAAATACTTACATTAATATACGCATATACACTAAACAAAGAACACAACAGAGGTAGTCTCAATTTAAGAGGAACTGTCAAGCCAGTACGCCCCTAAGCGATTCCGGAAGATGGCTATCGACTGCGACCTCCTGATGTCACTCGGCAACCGATTCCACAGACTAACAGCGTGCACGGAGAAGGATTTGGAATAGGATTTGGATTTAGATATAGGAAAGGCTAGCAAAAGATTATCACTTGACCGCAACCGGTTCCCAGACCCAGCAGCCAAGTAATTAAATCTTTCGGAGAGGTAGGAAGGGGACTGTGGTTTAAAAAGGACATTAAAAAGCAACGACAGGATGTGAACATTCCGGCGCAGACGAATTGGGAGCCACTTCAGCTGAGCGCGAAAACAGGACACGTGATCGTATTTACGGAGACCGAAAATAAAGCGTATGCATACGTTCTGAAGACGCTCAAGCTTGTCAAGTAGCTGCTCAGAGAGATCGAGATATGCTATGTTCGTTTAGTCAAGGAGAGGGAGAAGGAGAGATTGTGCCAAAGTAATCTTGGTGTGAAGAGGAAGGAAACTTTGCAGACGTCTAAGAGAATGGACCGAAGCAAAAAGCTTGCGGCTGACCTCAGAGACATGAGCCGACCAGGACAGAGTCTGATCCATGATGATACCCAAATTTTTGACCGTGGGTGAGAAAGGAATAGGAGTACCGTCAAAAATTAGTTCGGGTAATACCTGGTCAGACATCCTTGAGACAAAGTGAGGGCTTCCAACAACAATCGCCTGTGACTTTTTGGCGTTCACCTTCAAACCGAATTCAGCCGCCCAGACCCGAATGGCCTCGAGATCGATGTTGACGCGATTAATCAAGTCAGGGATGCCATCAAAATCTGCCGCCGCATATATCTGAAGGTCATCAGCATAAAGGTGGTAGGAAGAGTGTAGCGACGCCGTTATACCATTTATGAAAATCGAGAAGAGGAGAGGAGAAAGCACTGCCCCCTGGGGGACACCAGACGTGAGATCGCACCATCCAGAATACGCCTCATCCAATCTTACCCGCTGGCGCCTTCCCGTGAGATAGGATCGAAACCAGGACAAAGCAGAGTTGGAAATATTAAGGGTTTTGAGAATTCCCAGTAAGATATCAAAATCCACAGTATTAAAAGCGCTACTGAAGTCAAGAAGAACCAACACTGTGACCTTCCTGTTCTCAATATTAAGACGAATGTCATCGGAGATCTTGACAAGAGCAGTGACGGTGCTGTGGCCGGGGCGGAAGCCGGATTGAAAAGGATTAAGAAGGTTGTGGATATTAAGATGCTGAGATAACCGTCGACACACGAAGTGCTCAGCAACTTTAGACAGGATTGAAAGAATGGAGATGGGACGAAATTCTGAAAATGATGAGGGGTTGGAGGACTATTGGGGGTTGTTATTTTAACTTGCCTAAAACATTACTGCTAGTTATATTTTAAACGAGAAAGTTTGTTTATGCGTATGTTTGTCACTCCTTCACGCAAAAACGGGTTGACAGATTTGGATAAAATCGGTCAACCCGAGGAAACTATGCAATTATCCGGAATACAAACTATCCTATGTCCTTCCCAGAGTCTCAAACTATCTCCACACCAAATTTCATCTAGATCGGTTCAGCGGTTTAAACGTCATGACATGAGGTAACAGACAGACAAATAGACTAACTTTCATATTTGTAATATTAGTATGGATGTAAGTCTTAGGGATAAACCGTAGGCTAATTTTATATTCCAATATTCCCATGGAATACGCACGTGCTATACCGAAATCTCAACCGCTAACCTTAGCCACATTGACTCAACAAGAAAAAGAACTACGGCCCAAGACCTCTCAATCTGAGTGGAGGCCTGTACTCTCCAGTAGGATGCATATAGACTTATATGATGATGAAGTTTAGGGTTCGTTTGCCCGGATTTCTTATGCCATAATGTAGATATAGTTTTCAATAATCTACATTTGTCATGAAGTTTTCATTATTTCTTTCGTAACAGTATTTTCTTAAGAATTGTTATTGAACTAACTTAACTTTACCTACTGTGTTCTACAAGATGACATCTACAAAACAGCACTGTTCCATACATTTCATGACAAACGTTGTTATAGTACCTATGTGAAATTATAACAAATTAAATAATTATAGAAAGTGAAGTGATTCGTAAGTTTTAAATTAAAGTAAACAAATGTAACGGCTAGCCGAAAAATAAAACAAGCTAAAATTTCACATTTTATTAAAAACATTCAATAAATAAAATAAATTAAACATTCGTGGCATTCATTCGTTCGAATCGTAACACTAAAATCAAGTAATCAGTGAGCGTATTTGACCCAACCCCTGTAAGGGAGGGGGGTTGCTTCTCGTTTTCTCCTGTGATGACCGTGATGACCTGCGTAGATGACCTGATGGTCGTCGTGATCGTCATGAGACGTCAGTTTCTTGACGCCCACAATCGCTGACAGCATGAGGGCTAACGCTGCTGCGGCGAGGGCCTGGAAACGTGTTTTAGGAAAAAAAAAAGTTAAAAAGTTTTTATATATCATACTAAATACGAACTGAAACATGGATGCACAGAAAAACCCAGAAAAAAGAGCAGCTCTGGGAATCGAACCCAGGTCCTCAGCATTCCGTGCTGCGTGCCCCTACACCACAACTAGTCGGGATATAGACACCGTAATTTTTATATGCATCACACATCTCAGGCTCGCTTAATCACTTATTGCAGCGATACTAGGATAACCGTAAAAGTAAAAAATATAATAATGGCTAGGTCTAGAGACTTGAAGTAGCAGTTACAACAAGTTCCGTTTGTCACATTTTGGTTACGGAACCCTAAAAATGACCGAACTTTCATTAGTGTCGAACAGACTAATGTAAGGCAACATTTAGTGAGCCAAAGTAAAGCAATATAATGTGATGTAGTGTAATGTAAAGTAACGTAATATAATGTAATGTAATATATTAATGTAACGTAACAATAGTCGTTCGAATTATCTCACCCATTTATCATGCATGATGCATAGTTTCTTCCAGTAAAAAGGCTGTAGTGAAATTAAACGAGAATTATTTAAAATTGTCTTGATAAAAAAATATTAAAACGACGGTGTTATCAACACAAAGCAAATTTCAGGCAATGTAGCTTTTGTTGTTGCTAAAATAAATTTACAGATAATTTTAAGGGCCTCATCATAGCAGCTATGATTTGCGATAAGGCTAGAGCCTTATCTAGTTTACAAAACCTAATTCTCTCTACATAGGTTCAGAAATAATGGGAATAGATAATTAGCAGATAGCTAAGCTAAAACCGAGCATGGCTTATCTAACTGAGGATCGTAAATATGTTCCATGTCAAAGTCGGGTATATCTACTAGCTAGTACCATGATTTTAACTGTTGCCAGTATCATGTCGAATGTGGAAAATGTCGTAATGTTTCTTCGCTAACAAAAGCACCGAATACCTAGGTTGATTTACACGAATTGACTTTAACACAAACTAAGCAAATCAAAGCCGGGGAAGTTAAACAACGAATAAACAATCATACACAACATTGAATTGCTTTACCCCGGCGCCACACATAGCACAAATGTTTCAACACATATTTGAACACATATTTGATCACATGTGAAGCACCAGTATTTGCTTATTTGTTCAATAGAACAACCATACAATCAACCATAGATCAAATATGTGTTCAAATATGTACAAAAAATACAGTTACCTAAAATAATGAGCTATAGTTTAGGAGTCACTTATGGTCGTCTGACATTTGATAATAAAACTGTCTTTTTGCAAAATGTCGTAGCTTTAACACTATAATACAAGAAAATATGTAGGGTCAACGTCATAAATAAGTGATTACTTTGTACCTCACTTTAATGTCATGTTTGAAAGGCCATACGAAATTATGTAACGTCTGAAAGCGACTAGGTACAAAAATGATCACTTATTTATGACGTTGACTCTACAGTACGATTATTTCAACTTTGACGCTCGGAACGACTGAGTTTTAACCATAAACGTTCGTTTTTTCTCTTAGAGGGTACTTATATAAAATCCTAGAATTTAATTACATAAAATATCCAAACCTATTTAATGTAATTTATAACAAAACCTCAGCCTTTTATTTTATTGAACTTCGATCTCTCTCGATGTATGTCGAGAATTGCCGAGTGCCAAAGTGGAAATAATCTTACTGTAACTATTGGACTGGCTAAGAGAAAACACTTAAAATCCTTACTAAATGCAACGTGGAAAACAATACGCATGCGTGGAAGTCTTGAGATACGAGCACGTATAATTGGAAAGAGTGAATAATTGCCCAGACCCATATGCTCAAAGAGCGCGACGAGTGAAATGGCACGTTTTGAGCCTGTTTTATCAATAACTAGCTAAAACTCGCGCCTTCGCTCGTCTTAGAACTCCATGAAAAAAATAATGGTAATATGTTCAAAGCCGGCCGGTTCCAGCCGGACTGGCAACACTTTGCCGAAGCCAGGGACGAGTGAAAGGAGAAATGGGAGGCCTTTGCCCAGCAGTGGGACACTGTATAGGCTATTAAAAAAAAAATGTTCAAAGCGCAACGGTCGCTTGGGCAACGCCATCTATTGAGTGCAGATGAAGTTATCATCGTGAAAGCCGATGTATATTCGATCAAGAAGTTCCTATATCACTCTTCGAATCAATGTCAGTTGTACGGTTTAAAACATCAAAGGCACTGAACTAAATACACAAACACGTAGGTACACACTCTCATAAAAACTATAAATTAAAAAATATAAAAACCCCCAACGCAATTTGCTCAAAATATATGTTGGAAAATAAAGCAAGTTTCCATTATGCGTCTAAGGTCTCTTCCGCGGATAACAAAAGAGCTGAAAACTTTGAATCGGCTAAACCAATTTTGATAAAACAAGTTTCAGAACCGTCGCAAAGAAACTTGCTATCAAATAAAGAAAACCGCACCCGAATTGGTTCACCCGTTTAACCCGTTTAGCTATGATGCCACAGACAGACACATACACGGAGCGGTCAAACTTATAACACCCCTCTTTTAGTGTCGGGGGTTAAATACAGTAAATTACTATTTATCCACAACAAACTTTGTCAGGTAAATAAATAAAATAAATAATAAATGTCATGCTAACATTCCCTACATCTGTAAGAGAAATTTTCGTGAAATTGGTAGTAAATAAATAAATAAAATAAAAATAATTTATTTCAGGCAGAACCCATATTACAAAATATAATATTAAAAAATAGTGAAAAATTCAAGCAAGTCAAAAGAAACAAATGAAATGAAATTAAAATAAAAATAAAATAAAAAATAAAAATATAAAATATGTAGTGAAAAGGTTTCGCCATGGTACACGATTCAGTTTCCATTATAAACGAATTTTTATATTGATTTTCACTTCCAAGTCAATATGACAATCAGCCTTGTCTTTATTCTTTTACAGGAACAATATTATCCCATGGGACTCTTAGCCGGGGTTATTAATCCTGTGTTATCAATTCAGATCGTTGTTTGTCCCGTGATATTTATTTTTATCATTATTTATTTATATAAATAATGATAAAAATAAATATCACGGGACAATTCACACCAATTGACCTAGTCCCAAAGTAAGCTAAGTAAAGCTTGTGTTATGGGTACTAGGCAACGGATAAACATACTTAAATACGTATTAAACACCCAAGACCCGAGAACAAACATTCCTATTTTTCATACAAATATCTGCCCCGACACGGGAATCGAACCCGGGACCTCAAGCTTCGTAGTCAGGTTCTCTAACCACTAGGCCATCTGGTGGTCTTGTATGCCAAGTTTAATCTAAATCCGTCCAGCCGTTATTATGTGATTGACTAACAACCATACAAACATCCAAACATCCAATTTATAATACAAGTAAAATAGCTTTGATGCTATTCCATTAGCACCACATTCTGACGCGCGGGCGATGTGTCGATTAAAATTTCTGTTCATTGCGCGGCGCTCACGATACCCGCTCAATGGTTCTTAGAAACACACGCAATGTATTAGGAAAATCCTCGTCGCGCCGCCGTACGCGCAACCGCAGCTATGCTGTCGGACATTACACGATGACATTTACGTGTTTCGGAACCAGGAATTCGGTTGTTCTGTTTCCGTGAATACATTGAATATGAAAGTCAGTTAGACAACTTCGGTAGTTAGCAGTGGCGTGGAGCTCACACACGGCAAATATTTTACTTGGTGTGAAATTACTACTAAATAAAATAAATAAAATAAATATTACGGTACAATTCACACCAATTGAGGTAGTCCGAAAGTAAGCAATGCTTGTGTTATGGGTACTAGGCAACGGATAAACATACTTATATAATTTATTGAATCAGGCGTTACTTTGCGGAGGTCCATATTAATGAACTAAAACAATTACTTTGCTCACCCGCGACCTTACAATAGTTACGTTTATGCAAGAAATGTGCGTTCATGCAGTTCCTCCACCTCCACACTGTACGAACACACACAAATCACATAAACCCAACCATCACCACCACCAAGCTACACTGACGCGTTTCGAACTCAACCAGAGCTCATCTTCAGAGTTACCACAACCGTATGCTATGCTACCAAATGTTTAACATAACTTGCATAAACGTAACTATTGTAAGGTCGCGGGTGAGCAAAGTAATTGTTTTAGTTCATACTTATATAGACAGATACATACTTAAATACATATTAAACACCCAAGACCCGAGAACAAACATTCGTATTTTTCATACAAGCATCTGCCCCGACACGGGAATCGAACCCGGGACCTCAGCTTCGTAGTCAGGTTCTCTACCCACTAGGCCATCTGGTCGTCAAAATCTACCATAGTTTCGGAAAAAACCCTGTTGAAAAGAATCCGGCAAAAAACTCAACAAGGTTTTTCAAACATCTTACCTTCATAGTTAGCAGACCCAAACCGCCGATTCCCACAGCACCCAGGGTCTTGGCGAACATGAGACCCAAGAGAGCCACGGAACCGCCCCCGCCACCTTTGCCTCGTCCGGTCACTGAAAACAGAAGTACAATACGTTTACTTTTATTTTACCACTGACAGATGGCTTGCCTTCATTTAATTTCCAACTTTAACACCATACAAACAAACTAGCTATTACAAAATCTGCAAATGTGGGTAACAGCATTCTAAAATTGGCTTTATTTGTAGGTCGCTAGAGTTGAATATGAAATGAAGGCAAACCATCTGTCAGTGGTAAACTTTATATAATTTTACTGTATACAGTTCATTAATCCAGGAGAACCAAATATTTTAACCCGCACATGTTTAGACAAGAAAACAAGGGTGGTACTAGGGGCGTTCAATAAAAAGTGAGAATGAGTATGTTATAAACAACTTTTACTAAATGTAATTTTATTTTTCGACATAGTCACCTTTTAGCATAATACACTTATTATATCTTTTTTCTAAGCTTAAAATTTCATTTTTAAAAAAGGTCTCATATTGAGTACTTAAAAAATCTTGTACTGCAGCGACTACCGCGTCGTCGTCTTCAAATTACTGGCCTCTCGGGTATTGTTTCAATCTTTGAAATAGGTAGAAATCACTGGGAGCGAGATCTGGTGAATACACAGATTGCTTAAGGATATTGAACCCAGCATCACGAATTGCAGCCATTGCAACGATGGACTTGTGTGCCGGGGCATTGTCCTGGTGGAACAGCACAACTTTCGAGAGTTTACCTCGCCGTTTTTCGCGGATCTCATTGCGCAATGTTGCTATTTGTTTGGCGTATAAAGTTCCCGTAATATAGTGGCTCCATGTTTGAGATACTCAATCATTAATACCCCTTTACCATCCCAAAAAATAGAGCCCATGACCTTACCGGCAGATGGGCCCACCTTGAATTTCTTCGGAGTTGGAGATGATGGCCTTTTCCATGTCATAGACTGCAGTTTCGTTTCAGGGTCGTAATGATGGAGCCATGTTTCGTCCATTGTTATAAATCGCGCCAAAAAAAGTTCCCGGTCTTGCTGTATCAGGTCCAAAGCTTCTTGACAAATCTCGACTCTAGTTTGTTTTTGCGTGTCAGTAAGCATTCTTGGTATCCAACGCGCAGATACCTTTTTCATATTTATGCACGCTCCCCGTTGAAATCTTTACATTTACAGCAATAAAACGAACCGTGACGGGACGATCCGCCAAAACTGAGTTTTCAACTTTTTTTACAATTTCTTCAGTTATTGCAGTAGTAGGGCGTCCGGAGCGGGGGTCGTCCATTGTCGATGTTCTTCCACGTCTAAATTCGGCGCACCAACGTGCGATTGTCGAATACGGAGGAGCATTAGACCCTAAAGTGTCCCGCAAATCTAAATTGACTCAATAGCATTGCAAAGAAATTACCGTATTTTTTTTTTAAACAAAAGGCAGTTAGTTTTTTTTTCATAGCAATCAGCTAGATAGATTAGCTTTACCGGCCAGTATTTAATTTCCTAATATTGAAAGAGTTTGCATCTCATTCTCACTTTATATTGAATGCCCCTCGTATAATTAATTAGTTTAAGCAGATATTGCTCGTAGAACTGACGGCCGATGGGGCAGTAAAGCTACACATACACATGCTCTAGAATAACTACTAAAAACGCACTATGAGTATGCTTAATATAATGAGCATGCTTATGAACTAATTATATTTGCTAGCAATAAGCATGCTAGTTTTAAGTATGCTCCTGAATAAGCATGCTCAAAGCAAACACTCCAATACGCACTCCAAGCGTGCTCTTTGCCAGTTCAAACAAAACCATGGAAAATCAAACAGCCATCCGCATGGAGCTGAATAAAATTATAAAATTATCCTTTTGCTGGCGATGCAATGCATCCAAAAACTTTTCTAAAAAATAAAAATTGAACCGACTAAAAATAAAATCCATGAAAATATCTTTCTACTAATCTGTTTGAAGTCGGTGCCTCAGCACGAGCCAGCAGGAGCAAAATTGGTAGAAACCCAATAGAAAGTATGTAGGTAAGATAGATGACTTGGTCCACTCGTGCTGGCTCGTGCTGAGTCACCGACTTCAAACAGATTAAGAAAGAATATCTTCATGCTTTTTGACTGTAGTCGGTTCAATTTAAATTTCATATTTTTTTTTGCTTTTAAGTTTTTGGGTGTTTTTGAAGGCGGTTTTATTTTTTATTTAAAAATTATTTTATTTTTGCTTTTTAGTCGTATTTGTATAAATCGATGCGTATGATAAAATCATCAGTTGGTTTAACTTTGATTGAAATGGCCGCTAACGATGGGCCTCATAAGGAAGCTCAAAGTCACTCAGAGGGCAATTGAGAGAGGGAGAGGGCTATGCTCGGAGTTTCTCTGCGGGATCCATGGATCGCATTACAAATGATGAAATCCGCGCAAGAACTAAAGTCACCGACATAGCTCGAAGAATCACCAGCCAGACTCAAGTGGCAGTGGGCAGGGCATATCGCTCGTAGAACTGATGGCCGATGGGGCAAAAAGGTTCTCGAGTGGCGTCCACGGACCGGAAGACGCAGTGTAGGTAGGCCTCCAACAAGATAGAGCGATGACCTGGTTAAAAGGACACGGGGCCAAACTGTTTGGCGAGCCTTGGGGGAGGCCTATGTTCAGCAGTGGACGTCTTTCGGCTGAAATGATGAAGATGATGAATGTGTTATTTCAGCAACTTTTACTTAAGTACTAAAAATGCATTCATGTATTATCTAAATTAATAATATATTATTAAGAAACATCATCCCATCCTATATACGTACCACTGCTGGGCGCAGAGTTCCTCTCAGATTGAGAGGGGTAGGGCCGTAGTTACCACGCGGGCCCAGTGCGGATTGGGGACTTCACACACGCCATTGAATATCTTCGCAGGTGTCTCCTTCACCATAAAGCTCATGGTAAATTACAAATGTACCTAATTTCGCACATAAATTCCGAAAAACTCAGAGGTGCAAGCCAGGATTTGAACCCACGACCCTCTGCTTGAGAGGCTTTAGGTTAAACCACTAGGCCACCCCGTCTTCTATTAAGTAGAAAATTTTAATTTAATCTATCGAGTACATTCGGTTCACTGAGTTTATCCATCTGGATCGCCAGAATTGTTTTTCCATTTTGTGGTTGGAGTACCTTTTGAAATCGAAATGATTACTAAAACGTCGTGACGTTATCATAAATTTAATATCAAACCTTTAAATAATAGTTATCGTTCACCAGCTTCATTCGAGATGGGTATTAAATTGCTTTGAATGTAAAGTCATATTTCAATTCAAATCCGAATAATCAAAGAACACATTTTATCAATGTCACTATCCAAGAGTCTGGGTTCTAGGAATATGAAAATGAAAAGACTGTCATTTTGTATTTCAAACCGTATTTTAAATCGTAATTTATCATACCAAAGATACGACGGCTCCGCTTTGTGACGATTTGCGCTTTAGTTTTGACAGCATTTGACGACTACTTTACAGAAATAATTATCAAAAGTACGTACAGTCAACCAATTTGATTCATCATCATCATCAGCCTATGTTCGTCCACTGCTGGACATAGGCCTCTCTCATGGCACGCCACTGAGCACGATCCTCAGCCACTCTCATCCAGCTCTTGCCAGTCGCCTTGCGAAGATCATCGCTCCACCGAGTCTGAGGACGTCCCACGCTACGTTTGCCGATCCGTGGTCTCCACTCAAGAACTCGTCTACCCCAACGGTTATCGGTTCTTCAGGTCATATGGCCTGCCCATTGCCACTTCAGCGTGCTAATGCGGTGGGCTATGTCGATAACCAATTTGATTCCTAGGCCATTATAGAACCATGTTATAATGAATCAATGTTGTTTATCATCTGCGGCAGTTATAATAGATAGCGTGATGTATATATGTCATGCCATCTCGATTTTTAACCGATTTCAAAAAAAAGAGGAGGTTCTCAATTCGTCTGCGTGTTTTTTTGTGAACATGTGTCAACGGTAATGAATAGGCAAGGAGTTTGCTTGTATTAACAACTTCAGTTGTCACTGCCCATCTGTCAAAAATTTTTTTTCTCATGTCATGGAGCGAAAACGTTTGTAAACTCTTCACGTTTATTGCATGTTGTGATCGGAAAGTTGATAATCCTTTGACCCGCACTGTGACGTTGTAATTGTCAGTAGTTCATGCGACACAGTTCTATAGTAGCCTAGGAACAATATTGCTTGACTGTACCTATTTTACCAAAGTATTGATCAGTCAAAAGTCAGAATATATTTATTTAATTGGAGCTATAAGAATCAGTTATGAATGTTGAAAAAACATCTGTTGAGAAGAATCCGGCAAGAAACTCAAAGAATAATGTATTCAACAAAACAATAGTGTGAAGAGTTTAATGATGTTTAACGAATTTAAACGAATTCAAACAGTATGACTATAAAAGTACTTAAGACTAAAAAGTGCGTAATTGAAGAAGAAAATTACAAAAACAAATCATTTATAATTCCTTAAAAACTATTTAACTCTGGCCATAAAGTTGTTAATCGTAATCGTTTACATACACAAACTATCCACTCCAAAAAGCTGCAAACACTAGACGTTAATGTTCCATTATGAACCGAACTCGTTATTATTTTAAGTTGACAATCCCCTGACGTCAACAGCGACATGTGTTCTTATCAAACTAGAATTGCTCCCAATGTGCACGCGACAGTTTCTTGTGAAGTATTAAAATTAGAAATCTATACGATCGGTTTTTGTCTGAATTCGAAGAACTGAGATTACATGATAGGTGTATTGACTCTTGGTAGAATTGCTTAATTGACGTAATTAACTTTAATGGAAGGCAACAATGTATTGGAAAACGTATTACATGGTCAGATTATTTATGAGCCACGTTATTGCTTGACGCTAATAGAACCAATTGCTTGTAGAGCCGTGTTTACAAACTGAACTCGAGTTCAGGAGTAAAAATTTCGCTGTTTATAACTTTTTTTTTTAATTTCGTACTTGCAATGAAACTATGCCGGCCATTTGCTGAAATATGCGGTCCGTTTTAAAATAACCTTTTTAATAATAAATCGTAGTAGCCTAATGGTTTGACCATGGCTTATCAAGAAGAGGGTCGCGAATTTACGTATCTCTTATAAGTTTTGTCTATCTCTATTTATTCAAACAGTATAAAAAGAGATGGCATCGCATACAATTTTCACATTAAATTAGTAATTTATAAGAGAGAGCTTTAATAGACCCTAAATTTAGTAAAATTGTAGCGACTACTAGCGCCATCTAGTCATCACATAAGAAACTAATTTCTACAATCCTGCATCGCGCTATCGAAGTTTCTCAACTCAGCTGCATAAATACAACTTCCAACTTTCATCCATTGGTCTTCGGTCCCCAGGCATAACATCTGCCTGGAGAGAGATCTCTCTATTGTAACTACCCCCAAAAAATAAATAACCAACAATAACGTTCATCATCATCATCATTTCAGCCGAAAGACGTCCACTGCTGAACATAGGCCTCCCCCATGGCTCGCCAAACAGATCGGCCCTGCGCCATCCGCATCCAATGCATTCCCGCCACCTTAACCAGGTCGTCGCTCCATCTTGTTGGAGGCCTACCTACACTGCGTCTTCCAGTCCGCGGACGCCACTTGAGAAACTTTCGGCCCCATCGGTCGTCAGTTCTACGAGAGATGTGCCCCATAACGGACAATAACGTTACTAGCGAGATATAAAATTTTATGAATATGACATGTTGCACTCAAAAGAATACCTACTCAAAAGAATACCCCATTTAAATTTAGATTTAATTTAGTTTCCTTAGGGTCCAAATTAAAATAGTAAATTATTTTGAGTTGATACACTCTGAATCTGGGAATACGATGTCATGTAAAAGAAAATGGCACTGACTTCGAAGAAGTTTATAATACAGAATTCCTTAAGTATACTGTTATTTGTATAAGAGGTAAACTTCAAAACCGCTGAACTCGAGTTTCGCGAGTATTTCCCCTGGGGTAAGTGCTCATTAAAAACATATTCTCGAAAACTTTGCTAAAACGTACCCAATGGGAGATGTAATAGAAAATTAACTTGCAAGCATCATAAAACAGCAGAGTAGCTAAATTGAAGGCATTAAATTCTTTTTGTTTATTAAACATGGTCTTAAGGAAAAAAACTTAACTGAAATATATAAATAAACTAGCTGTTGCCCGCAACTACGTCCGCGAAGAATAGGGGTATAAAAAATAGCCTACGACCCGGTGGACGTCCCTGCACGTATCACAGTGATGAACTGCTCGATTATTTTATTTATTTATGCAGGTATAGTTTTGTTATAATTGAGTACTAACACTTAGGTATTTAAGATTGTTCATTGTTTACTAACACCTTTGTATGGACCTAAGTCTGAAATAAATTATTATTATTTATTATTTATTTATTTATATATTCTCAGACCTAATGGGTATAGAGAAAAAAAGTTTCATAAAAATCGGTCAAGCCGTCTCGGAGGAGTTCGATAACAAACACCGTGACACGATATTTGTATACGTAAACAAATAATAACAACGGTACATTGTGATAAAACTATTATTCCAAAAATAACCTACATATGTACAATTAGCCCTATCCGTGCGAAATTGTGTTCATAAGGCTCAGGCGAGTCAAATCATACATACGTACCTACTAGTAAAGTTGTGTTCATAAGGCTCAGGCGAGTCAAATCATACATACGTACCTACTAGTAAAGTTGTGTTCATAAGGCTCAGGCGAGTCAAATCATACATACGTACCTACTAGTAAAGTTGTGTTTATAAGGCTCAGGCGAGTCAAATCATACATACGTACCTACTAGTAAAGTTGTGTTCATAAGGCTCAGGCGAGTCAAATCATACATACGTACCTACTAGTAAAGTTGTGTTCATAAGGCTCAGGCGAGTCAAATCATACATACGTACCTACTAGTAAAGTTATGTTCATAAGGCTCAGGCGAGTCAAATCATACACACGTACCTACTAGTAAAGTTGTGTTTATAAGGCTCATGCGAGTCAAATCATACATACGTACCTACTAGTAAAGTTGTGTTCATAAGGCTCAGGCGAGCCAAATCATACATATGTACCTACTAGTAAAATTTCGACCACTTAGTAATCGTGTTGTCTTGACTTCAAATTTGGTATGGATATGATATGGTATGGATTCAAGTACAATCATTTTTTTTTCCTAAAGCGTACTTGAATCACGCGCCTTTGTAAATAGCGTAATGTGATGTGTGTATGTGCTATCTTGTAATAATAGTTGTTATTAAATTAAATACTATATATTTTATCAAAAATTACACAAAAAGTAAAACGTAAAGTCTGGTTACTTTGGTCCTGAAGGATATCTTTGCCCACTGTGATTATACTATTACGTAATTTGGTCCACATTTTATTATTATGGTTGGGTATAGCAGACCGCCCACGTTTCTATCTTTTTACTAGACCCTGATATAATGATACAGCTGATAGTAATCGGTTCCTGGAGTATATTTAAGTATGAAACATTATAGCTTTTCCAATTTTTTTTGGAGAAAACTGAAAAACAAATTTGCTACGTAAAAACACCCTGTTAATGCGAAGTGGCCAGTTACGGTTAAGTGGTACGTAAAAGCGGTACTAGAATCTGTTCAATGAGTTCTCATTTAATAATCACATTAACAGGGTGTTTTTACGTAGCAAATTAGTTTTTCAGTTTTCTCCATAAAAAATTGGAAAAGCTATAATGTTTCATACTTAAATATACTCCAGGGGCCGAGTACTATCAGCTGTAAAAATATCTGCAACTAATAAATTAACACCTTATATATTTTTTAATTGTTATAAAAAAATTGGACATTTTATTTAAAAAAAAGTCATCTGTATTCACTCACCAGCACTATCCTTATACGTTTCATCAACAGTCTTAAGTGACTCCTCGAAGACCCTGCTGATCTTGTCCTTCTCAATCAAATTCGGCAACTTCACTCTCAATTCATGTCCTTGCAGGAACTTGGCCATCCGGAACAGCGCAGAGTTTTCACCAAACGACCTACCCTCATCATCCAAACTATTTGACACTGGTATACTGACTAACTTCACACCATCGGCAAGGTCGAAATCACCGTCCAGAAACGACCCGAAAGCCGTCGAACAAACGACGGTGATTATGAAAAGGTCTCGATACATTTTGTTCGGCCACTATCCGAGCAATAAGTTAGAAAGGGAGACAGACACTGTTATATAGTATAGAGCTTTCAAAAAATAGTATAAAACCCAAGCAATTGGTCCGCCGTGGGCCCGACAAGTGGAATAAAAAGGCGGGCAGTGTGATTCTGCAATTTTATGTTACAGTCTGTTTGTTTGTTAAATGTGTTTAGACGGTGTGAGGATAAAGATGTGCTTAATATAATGACAGTAGATAAAAATATAAGATGCGAAGCGACGCTACATCTTTCATTGAGAGAATTAAAGGAGTAGGTACTCATTTGACACTTTTCTTATTCTTTGAGTTTCTTGCCAGATGTTCTTATAGTTTCTTTCTAACTGAATGGTGGTAGATTCTAAGATATTCACACGCAAATTCTTGTTATATAGGTAACACCACGAGAGTTGAGGCGAATGATTACACACATAGCTACATAAAGTACTGATTGCAAAAAAGTAGTGAATGAATGAAATGAGTGAGTGAATGAAAATGTGAGTTATATGATCTTAATATGATAAAATATTTACGCAATACTATGCATATTATAATTTTTCTTTTTTCATATAACCTATTGTTGAAATAAAACAATTTGAAACTGATAAGAAATATTCGCAACATAAAAATCGGTAGGTACCTATTTTATAAATAGCGAAAAATATGCTTATCTGATTTAAATAAAACAGATTAAAATATTTGATTTCTGTTTTTTTTTTGAACTAGATGTATTAATTCTTAACGAAATAGGTTGAAGAAATTTTAAGTCAATCATGTAATTCTATGTTGAGTCTGTTGAAACTTGCTATCGGTACGAATAGGACGTGTTGTTGTGTGCGTGACCTCAACTCTCGTAGCGTTACCTATAGTTTAAATTGTATGAGGATATTTCAACTTGACTTTGACTTTACCTAAACCTGCACCGCCTGGTAGCGTCACGTCTCAGGTACGAACTTACTACAAAAGTCAATATAGGAAATGTAGGTATTTAGAATTTTATAACTTAGCTCAATTAAGCATAGTGTGGACCTGCAGAAAAAAACATGAAAATGTCATTACATTGCGTGGCAGTAAAGCAAACGAGATTGAAGTGGTCAGTCAAGCGCCGCTATGTAATGCAACTTGCACGGTTCTTCTAGAAACAGAAAGGGTTATAAACCAAACGGGATATAAAGTTGTATCAATGTATACGGAAAAGATGGGATTCGATTTGTAGCATTCGAACATGGCGGATGTAGACAGTATCTAATTTTGGTATTTCTGTTTCTTTGGCTAGTTGAAGTATAGTTTTGATAGTGTTTTCCTACCTAAAATAGGACAGAAGCCATATTTTTAAATAAATGATAATAAATACGGAAAAGATAATGAAGAAGAAAAACGCTTTTGATAAGCTTTAACAAAAACAACTTTCGACATTATTATCTTATCGTTACAAATCCGTAGTTTTGTTACAGTACACTTATTTTTGCCTCTCGAATAACACTCTCTGATGTGATTTTAAAAATCGGCCCCTGATTTTTCCTTTTAATACTGCATCATTCGTATCACTTAGATAATAGAAGAAATTTTCTTAAAAATATTACCTACTGGTAAAAGTTGCAGAATGGCGCTTTTGAAGTTCACGGCATTGAAACCGCCAAGAAAAATAACACAAAATGACACAATAGTTTATAGTTTCGTAGATACACTGGAAGTGACAAGATTAAGCCAAATAGAAGTAGTGAATTACGCCGAGTTACTATAACGATAACCAATGTCAAACTACTAGTCATATTTCTCAAAAATGACAGGCGAAAATGGTGTGTCTAATTTTTTGAATCAGGCGTTACTCATTGTTGTGTCTAAATCACTGACTTGAAAACTATGACTGCCACTACCACCATTTACAGTACGCCGATTGGAAACTTGTAAAACATACAATAATTCATTTTCGGAACTAGACGTGTTTAATCTTTCACTTAGCAGGTTTAAAGGTGCCCTGTCAAAACTCCAGTTTTTTATTTTTTATTTACTTAGATTTAAACTTAGTATTTAACGCCCGTTTCTCTTTTTCTCATTTTTGGCTGTTTGTATTTTTACGTGTTACTTCATTAGCATAAATTAACTGATGCATATTTGCTGGCCTATGTATAGTTAAAGTTTTTCTTTAAGTTCAGCATTATATTGTGTCGTTTTTTGCCCAAATAAACATTAAACATTATTATGCTATCTGTGGTCCCGTAATTTCGTACGCGAACATTCAAACTCAAAGTTTTGTAGTGGTTGAGCCATGTTGTAGCTAGCCCCTGCATCACGAATGGGCCGGCTCGTCCGGGGCAGCACCACCCTCTCACAGAACACCAGGGTGAAGCAGCAGTACTCCTGCTGCGTTTTGTACGGCCAGTGAGAGCGCTGGGGCCCCAATGCCTCTTGCCTCCCCCTCCCATATTCCCTCTCCGTTTTCAAAGGCTGACAGCAGATCAGGCTCTCTTTGAGTTGTTGATATACCTCTCATAATAAAAAAGTCAAAATATCTTTATTCAATTTAGGCTATAGCAAACACTTATAAGCGTCGAATAATCTACCACTAAGAACTTCAACAAGGTATTTTAAAAAAAAAAAGTTTTCAGTAAAAGATGGCACTTCTAGCACATCTATATAGATGACGTATTCGATTGAGCATTTTCGCTGTCGCTTGTAGCTTTTTCTTTCGTTTTTCTCAAACAGGTGAGAGTACGGAAAGTTTTGAATGGGCTAAGGGACTCAAATATCCGGACTGCAGGTGTTTCTATGATTAATATCTTAACGAAATACTTTTGAAATAAGATTGGGAAACTATTCGAATAGAATTAATTGACTTGTTAGATTTTGTGGATTGAACTCGCTTAGAAAGTATTGTGTCTACTCAAAATAAAAATACTGAATGAATAACGGGGCTCGTGTACACGGTGCCGCCTCCACGCCAACACAACACCGCCGCCGCACATCCGCGCTATGTACATGAGACGCGTAAAGCCCGCCGCCGTGTACTCGCGCCCTAAAAGAGCAATGAAGCGCAGTATGCTTGGGGTGAAGATCGTTGACTGAATTCCAAACATTACGCTGCCCTCCAAAACACGCATTACCGATGTGGCTGCCAAAGGCTGCTAAGATGAAATGGGACTGGGCCACGCCGCCGGTCGCATAGTCTATCACGGTGGGCGAAAATGGCCAGGGATAGGATACCACAAGATGGAGGGCGGCGACGAGGTAAATCCAAAAGGTGTTGGCGGGAGGACCTAGACGTGTACCTTAGGGAAGAACACCGCTCAAAATCGGAATTTTCCCAGCAGTGGGACACTTCTCCACGCTAATTAATAATAAGTGAAACGAGTAGTGTAATGTTGACTTGAAGACATTCTACGGGATGTAAACCGTGATTATCTTTAAGCGTGTAAATGGCAAATGTACCATTTGTAATTTAAGGTTCTTTGCTTGACTAAGGAACCCTAAAAATGAAATAAAATATCTGTAAGAATGCTACCACTTTGTTACTGACACCGTCTGAGGCACTATTTATGTCTAAAGCAATTGAGACGTTTACTTTATTGAAAAAGACATGCTCGAACGTACCGTGACCGCGATGACTGACAATTGCATGAATATTACAATGACGATGACGGTTTGTAGGTTTTTAGAAGACGCGACAACCGTATAACCTAGAGGTTAGCGACTAACTATGGATGAAACCAAACGAACGTAATTTTTACAAGCTTTTATTTAACTTGCAATGTACCTCGACGGTCCCCACGAACACAGTCGTATGGAAAAATAAGACGAAATAGCTTTTTATACAGACATTTACTACAGACAAAGCATTCTGAAAGGGGCCTAATTCAATTTGGCTCGATGCCTTCAGTATATTTAGGTATAAATTCTAATTTTCTCATTAATCATCACTTTGTTTACCACTTTGTTACGTCATTGCCTTATTTAATTCACTGGCTGGAACTGGGTATAGGGGGGTGAATCTTTATGATTGATTTTCCTAGGTTACTTTTCTTTCAATATATTTATACATAATTTTAATATAATTTATAATTTTATACATAAGAGTTTGGTAAACAAACAAAACAACTCAGTGTCTACAAATATTAATTCGATTGTATTCTGTTCGTGTAATCGTCTTAAGGTTCGGTCATACCGCTGCTTTAAATACGGAGACGTTACAGAATCGCAGTGACGTGCCTTAAACTTCAGAGTTTACCGCATGCTCATAGTATAGTCGTGTAAAACTATAACAAGTACGTGCAGGTCGATTCACAAAGGCTGGCACGAATGGATTGAACGAAAGTAATGTCATTTTGACAATTTTATAGGAAAATGACAGATGCATGTCATAGGTATTCATATTTGTGTGAAGTGTATTCAAATAGGTAACACATAGATACCAACTTTCATTCGATCCATTCGTGCCAGCTTTTGTGAATCGATCTGTATTTATAAGTTTAAATTCAACAATTATCTAATTAATTGATGCCGTGGTTAGGCCAAAATTAAATAACAGTAAATATTTTAAAATTTAAAAAAAAATAGAACCGCCTTCAAAAACACCCAAAAAAATATTAAATAAAAATTTAACTGACTATAATGAGCATTATAATATCTTTCTACTAATCTGTTTGAAGTCGGGCCTCAGCACGAGCTAGCAGGAGTGGTAAAAGCCCAACAGATAGTAGGTATAATAGGGATAATAGGTAGGTAAGTTAAATTACTACTATAAAGTCAAACAAACAAAAAAAAAGTCAAAGTGGTCCCAGGTTCGGTTCCCGCTTCGGGGCAGATATTTGTATGAAAAACACGAATGTTTGATCTCGGGTCTTGGGTGTTTAATATGTATTTAAGTATGTATCTATCTGTATAAGTATGATTATCCGTTGCCTAGTACCCATAACACAAGCTTTGCTTACTTTGAGACTAGGTCGATTGGTGTGAATTGTCCCGGGATATTTAATTATTAATATAATTACTAGGTCCACTCCTGCTGGCTCGAGCTGAGGCCCGACTTCAAACAGATTAGTAGAAAGATATTATAATGCTCATTATAGTCGGTTAAATTTTGATTTAATATTTTTTTGGGTAATTTATTGAATCAGGCGTTACTTTGCGGAGGTCCATATTCATGAACTAAAACAATTACTTTGCTCACCCGCGACCTTACAATAGTTACGTTTATGCAAGAAATGTGCGCTCACACAATCAATTTCAATTTGCTCAATTTTTTTGGGTGTTTTTGAAGGCGGTTCTATTTTTTATTTAATTTTATTTATTTTTGGCTTTTTAGTTGTATTGGTATAAAAAAGATGCGTAGGCGTAGCCAGTAAACGAAGCCCAGCTTCTGTTTACGCTCTGAGGATTGCAAGGTAACTAACGAACTTAACCAGGGTAAACGGGGGTGGTTTGAAGGTATTTTTTTAATGCGGGAAGCTCTGCCCCCCGAGCCCCCCGAGCCCCCCGTTCCAGTAGCGAGGCTTCTATTACCACTCTGAGGGACGCAAGTTAACTGACGAATTTAACCAAGTAAAACGGTAGATGGTTTAACAGATTTTTTTATTGCGGGGGGCTCTGCCCACCGAGCCCCCCTCCCCTCCAAGAGCAGGGCTTTTATTTTCACCCTGAGGGACGCAAGACAGCTAACTAACCTAACCAGGTTAAACGGGAAGTGATTTGAAGGTATTTTTTTATTATGGGAGCTCCGCCCCTCAAGCCCCTCTACCGGTACCGAGGTTTCTATTTCCACTCTGAGGGACGCAAGATAACTAACGAACCTAACCAGGTTAAACAGGGGGTGGTTTGAAGGTGTTTTTATTACGGGGGGCTCCGCCCAGTACCAAGGCTTCAATTTCCACTCTGAGGGACGCAAGATAACTGACGAATCTAACCAGGTTAAACGGGAGGTGGTTTAAGAGTATTTTTACTGCTTGGGGCTCCGCCCCCCGAGCTCCCCTCCGAAACCGGGGCTTCTATTTCCACTCTGAGGGACGCAAGATAACTAACGAACCTAACCAGGTTAAACAGGGGGTGGTTTGAAGGTGTTTTTATTACGGGGGGCTCCGCATAATACCAAGGCTTCAATTTCCACTCTGAGGGACGCAAGATAACTAACGAATCTGGTTAGGTTAAACGGGAGGCGGTTTGATATTTTTTTTTATTGCGGGGGGCTCTGCCCCCCGAGCCCCCCCCCTCTAATATCACTTTGAGGAGCGCAAGGTAACTAACGAACCTAACCAGGTTAAACGGGGGATGGTTTGAAAATATTTTTTACAGCGGGGGCTCAGCCCAACGAGTCCCTTTTTCGGTAGCGATGCTTCTATTTCTACTCTGAGGGACGCAAGATAACTGATGAATCTAACCAGGTTAAACGGGAGGTGGTTTAAGAGTATTTTTATTGCGGGGGGCTCCGCTCCCCGAGCCCCCCTCCAAAAGTGGGACTTCTATTTCTACTCTGAGGGACGCAAGATAACTGACGAATCTAACCAGGTTAAACGGGAGGTGGTTTAAGAGTATTTTTATTGCGGGGGGGCTCCGCCCCCCGAGCCCCCCTCCAAAAGCGGGGCTTCTATTTCCACTCTGAGGGACGTAAGATAAATAACGAACCTAACCAGGTTAAACAGGTGGTGGTTTGAAGGTGTTTTTATTACGGGGGGATCCGCATAGTACCAAGGCTTCAATTTCCACTCTGAGGGACGCATGATAACTAACGAATCTGGTTAGGTTAAACGGGAGGCGGTTTGATATTTTTTTTTATTGCGGGGGGCTCTGTCTGCCAAGCCCCCTCCTCTAATATCACTTTGAGGAGCGCAAGGTAACTAACGAACCTAACCAGGTTAAACGGGGGTTGGTTTGAAAGTATTTTTTATTGCGGGGGGCTTCGCCCCCCGAGCCCCCCTCCGCTAACTAGGCTTCCATTCCCACTCTAAGGGACGCAAGATAACTAACGAATCTAACAAGGTTAAGCGGGAGGTGGTTTGTAGGTATTTTTTATTACCCCCTTTTCTTTGTAGGTGCCATTGCCATACCTACATACTATAGTTTAGGTGAATTACTTACACAATTCTTAGGACTGCTTTGGCCAATTAATATTAGTAATAATACGTTGTAGGTAATTCGATGTTCTTGTTATCAATATACGGACGAACAAATACGCTTAAAGACCTTCAACAGTATGCCAAACATTTTCACCAGAAAATTTTAGAACAATCAACTTTATGCGATACAACAGGCACTCTTTGCTGACTGTACTTTTTGACCCTGGTTACCAAAGTACTCGTCAAGACGAATCAAACGAGCCCAAACTCGATGGGGTTATGTCGTTTTATTACGGAGTTCTTATGGTCACCTTCCAAATCCATCTTCAGACCCTAGTTACCATCTAGGATCAAAGTACTCGTCAAGACAAATCAAATGAGCCCAAACTCAATGTGGTCGTGTCGTTTTATTACAGAGTTTCTATGGCCATCTTTCAGCTCCATCATCAGATCAGCTTCATGTCATAATAATATTGCATTGACATCCAATTCACACATGTCTGCAAAATTTCAGCTCAATGGGAATTCGGGAAGTGGGTCAAATTTAACTTGCAAGATTTGACCCGTTGAGGAGTTCCGTTGGCCATCTACGGTCTTCTTCATCAGGTCCAGTTTACTAAATGACACTTTCTGAATGCAAATACTTCACTTGATACTAAAAATGCTAAAATCACTATAGGTTTGCCTGTAAAATTTGAAGGTTGCCCTCGATTTCTCTAGGATCCCATGATCAGATCTTGACTTGGTGCCAATGGGACCACCTCAGAAGTATACTGTTTCAAACAAAAAAATAATTTAGAAAATCGGTTCACTATTGAGGGAGTAATCGCGTAACAAACATATAAAAAAAAAAAAAAAAAAATTGTCCCCTAATATTTATTTATTTTATTTTTATTTAAAAAAAATAAAAAATAAAAACATACAGACGAATTGAGAACCTCCTCTTTTTTTTGAAGTCGGTTAAAAAATACAAAAAGATGACTGTCCATTACGGATTCGAATGCAGAATAACCGGTACGAAAATATATAAAAATGAAATGCAAAAATATGTTAAAATCAGAGGGTTTGAACTCGGGACAAATTATAAAAAAAATACAAAAAGATACTGGTGGAGAAACTTTGGGCAAAATTAATGTCAAGTTCAATCAATCAATCAAATAGTTTATTTGTATGAATACAGTTAATTAGATGGTCAATAAATTAGTTTTGTTGTACAGTGTATTCAGCCTTTTAGAGTACATTGAGAGGAGTTTAACACCTTATATTACAACTTGGAAGTAAGTACTCCATGATTTTATCTCGCCAGCGGTCTGTGGAGATGTTACCAAGGATAGCCACGTTTCACTTTTCCAGTCGGATCGATTCGAACGATAGGCGTTCAGCTGGAAATGTTATTATGAAAATTATGAACACTTTCACTGTTTGTTTCAAGAGAGAGCTATAAAAACACGTTATTATTGCCATAACTTTAATAGGTTAATGCCTTTATTGATAAGTAGGTACTTATGTGACTTGTGTCGTTATTATTTAATATACTTTTTTCAAAAATGGTACGAAATGTTGCCAATACGTCATCAAAAACGTCGTAGAAAGTAACGCATCCTGGAGTCTAGCTGCTAGTGTCCAGGAAGTAATCTCGAACTGTCCAGGAAGTAAGTATGAAATTCCATTACATATCAAGTGTTTAAATTTGGAACCCGTGCTCTACGTCTGTGAACTGCTAGTGTCCAGGAAGTAATCTCGAACTGACCAGGAAGTAAGTATGAAATTCCATTATATTTATTTATCAAGTGTTTAAATTTGGAATCCGTGCTCTACGTCTGTGAAAAACTTAAACTATTAAAAAAGAACACACTTAAGAGGATGTATGCAAATGTTGAACTATCACACTGAGTAAATAACTGGAACATTTTTCACTAATTTATGTTTTGTAATTACAATTTTTATGTTTTAAATGTTTAAAAATTAAGAAAATTCTTATTAAAATTATGACGTTTGTAATTTATAGTTGGCAGATATCTAAACATCGCCGCCCGGCACCTTTAAAAAAACAATCATACCATAGACTACAGACATAGGTTAGCAAGTAAGTAGCTAAAATGGCGGGTCGTAGATTTTCTTTATTTTTTCAATGTTCACTTTTATTTTATTTTTATCAACTTGTTTCATTTTTGAGAAAAGCACTATTATACAAGTTTCGCCCAGTAACCGCCATCCTGGCCTCGTATCATCGATGGCCTCACCTGGCGGTTCGGCCATCAAACTTCTACTCGTCCAGGATGGCTTACTTACTGGTCTCTGCAGTAATGTACTATTAGAAGACACTAATATCCTATTAATGATGAAAGCAGAATAGAAAACTTAAAATAATTAAATTATAATACAGAAGGGTCGTATACATATTTTGTTTGCGTATGTCCTGCAGCCTGGCAAAAGGTAATAAGTGTCTATAGCCAATATTTTATAGTCAAGTCTACATCGGCGCGTAGGACGCCTGGCCGTGGCCAGCTTTCGACCCATTTAAATAAATCTTAAGGATGCTGACTCGAGGTCGCTAATTTTATGTCCACAGGCGAGGCAGCTTTTGTTTCATTACGCTGTGCATGACTCAAAATGGGTATAATTTTCTTGTTCCCTAAATATTGCAGGTATACGATAAGCATTTTTCGATTAAAAGTTACTTTAGCGAAATATTAAGCTTTTAACCCTTAAACCAATTGACAACTCTGTCAAGACATTCGATTTTGGACCGTAAATGTTGCCTATTTGAATCGACTTCTAAGTTCTGTTTGACGGAAAATATATTGCCGCTATCTATTTAAGGGCTTAATGAAAATTACCGTATGTGTCAAGTGTACGTATGAAGAAAAACTATCATCATCATCATCATTCCACCCTATATACATCCCACTGCAGGGCACAGGCCTCCTCTCAGAATGAGACTATCACACCCAAATTAATTTTACAAGTGATACTCGAACAAAACTTAATATTAAATCCACACGGGCGCATGCCCGTCGCTTTGCAGTTGCCTGCTATTTAATGTTGTCCACAACTGACCTAACGACATGAGTAATCATCGTTACCCAAAATACATCTTGCCAGAATACCATTGACCTATAATAACAACAAGACACCCAATCGATTAACAAAAGTTCCTCAAAAAACGTCCGAGCGGCGTTGTGTGTACGTATACATCAATTTATACAGATAACATTAACAGCATTCATTCAAATTAACACCTTGTTTCGTAGCAGTAATGTTTAATGTCAATTGAATACGATCGTTCGAAGTAGTGACATGACGTCACGCGCTGGAAACCGCCTAAAGAGTAAAGAATGCAGTGGAGTGGTCATGCGAAGCGGAAGCTAGACTGTCTGTCTCTTTTTTTCTCGTGAGTTTGATTACGGTGCGAAAGAGACATATACGAATACGGGGCGAGAAGTGACGTTGTAATCAACGCGCGGTCGAAACACAACTGAACCAAAAGCCTGCACAATAGACGCGTGTGTAGGCTTTTGCTTCCGACAGTTTTTGAGCGTGATTGGGAGTCTAGTTGTTATTATAGGTCAATGCAGAATACTTTCGGACATTTTTGTGCCTTGTGCATGAGGTCCACAAAACGTTTTCCGCCCTTCCTTTTATTAAATTTAATAATAATACAGCATTTTATGCGTGTAGAATGTAGATGGATCCACCGTGGACTATATACAGGGTTATTTTTAATTCACTGACATCCTCTTAACCCTGAATTCCTGTCACTCAAACAAATGTTTTTTGTTTTACGACTTTTTAAAATGAAGCACTTTTTTCCCATACAAATACACAGAGTATCGTAAAAATAAGAGGTAATCTCAAATTTTCAAAACGTTATTACACCAAAAATATTAAGTTATGACAAAAGTCGTAAAACAAAAAACATTTGTTTAAGTGGTAGGAGTTTAGGGTTAAAAGGATGCTAGTGAATTACAAATAACCCTGTATACAGCCTTTTTCTCAAAATTAAAGGGGTCCGGTTGTAGTTCCTGCGTAGTTCCAATGTGGATCGGGGACTTTACACAAACTATTAAATTGTCGTGTGCAGGACGTTTACGTCTAAGGGCCGGCGCCCACTGACGGCATGGCACGGCGTGGCATTTTATTACTATCAAGTTATTTTGAATCTTATTTCAATGAGTTTAGAATTAATGTTACTTTATTTAGTTATGCGTGGCATCGGCCCTCAGGACGTCGCGGCATCGTGGTATCGAAATAATGTAACATGAATTCTAAACTCATTGAAATAAGATTCAAAATAACTTGATAGTAATAAAATGCCACGCCGTGCCATGCCGTCAGTGGGCGCCGGCTTTAACGGCATACAAACAACTTAAGTACCTATATTACTCTTTTCCCGACTAACGGTGAAATAGTTCTGGATTTCCTACCTAACTATAAATTTAAAAATTTAAAAACCCCGAACGCAATTAAGTCTAAGATCCCTTCCGCACCATACAAAAGAGCTGATAACTTTAAAACGGCTAAACCGATTTTGATGTAAATGAAATACGTTTGCCCACGCGCGGATCGTGGTATCTCTCACGTCCCACTGCAGGGCCTCCTGTCAAAATGAGAGGGCTCGGGCCGTAGCTCCCACGCGGGACCAAACCATATTGGGAACTTCACACACACCGTTGAATTTCTTCGCAGCTGTGTGCAGGTTTCGTCACGATGTTTTCCTTCACCACTAAGCTAAGTTTCGGATAGACAGACGAAAGCCGTGGTGGTCTAGTGGTTTGACCTATTGTCTCTCAACCAGAGGGTTGTGGGTTCAAGCCCGGGCTCGTGCTTCGTGAGTTTTTCGGAATTTATGTGCGAAATTACAATTGAAATGTACCATGAGCTTTACGGTGAAGGAAAACATCGTGAGAAACTGCGACGTAATTCAATGGTGTGTGTGAAGTTCCTTATTAGGACTGGGCCCGCGTGAATTGACTGGGATGATGATGATGATGATGATGATGATGTTGGTGATGATGATGATGATGATGAAAATGATGATGATGATGATGATGATGATGATGATTATGATGATGATGGTAAGGTTTTAAGTGAAAATGTAAACCGTTTACCAATACTGCGCAGTGGCCTTTATGAATTTCTACCACGTTGATTGATCATGGCTCCTATTTGTGTACTTACAATGTATAGCATATATTGCTTCATCACACCGTCACATGGTTTTAGAAACATTAATTGTTTTGTCATTGTTTACGATTAATTGATTTTGATTCAAACCTACCTTTTCAATGGCAAATATTCAGCATATAATAAAATTATCGTATCAAATTTACAAGAAATATATTTGAGACAGTTGTAAATATTATGTTTGAATGTTTGGATATTTAGATGTACCTATGTTAGTCAATTGTCGTATAGATCTTTATTTTTTTGTAACACCAGATTTAATACCATGGTTGTAATTGAATAAATAAATAAATAAATAATAGGTACTTCAATCATGCAATAACGGCTGAACAAATTTGGATGAAACTTGGCGTACAAACAGACAAAGATCTGTATTAAGACAGGATATCTTAATATCTCAACATTCCTTTGGGATGATATTTTAAATTTAAACAAGATTTATTGAATCAGGCGTTACTTTGCGGAGGTCCATATTAATGAACTAAAACAATTACTTTGCTCACCCGCGACCTTACAATAGTTACGTTTATGCAAGAAATGTGCGTTCATGCAGTTCCTCCACCTCCACACTGTACGAACACACACAAATCACATAAACCCAACCATCACCACCACCAAGCTACACTGACGCGTTTCGAACTCAACCAGAGCTCATCTTCAGAGTTACCACAACCGTATGCTATGCTACCAAACACAGTTTAACATTTGGTAGCATAGCATACGGTTGTGGTAACTCTGAAGATGAGCTCTGGTTGAGTTCGAAACGCGTCAGTGTAGCTTGGTGGTGGTGATGGTTGGGTTTATGTGATTTGTGTGTGTTCGTACAGTGTGGAGGTGGAGGAACTGCATGAACGCACATTTCTTGCATAAACGTAACTATTGTAAGGTCGCGGGTGAGCAAAATAATTGTTTTAGTTCATTTAAACAAGAATAGAACAACGGATCAAGAATAGGGGGCGTGGTCTAAGAATGTTGAAGTAGGTACCTCGGGTTTTAAAATGACAATTCAATAAATAGAAAGAAAGAAATGGTTGGCCTTGCAGCTGACGCTGGTCTTCCGTTTGGAATTATTAGTTCCAAATTGATGACGTTATATGAGCCAACGTTGTACTTCAAAAATGTTACCGTATTTTTTTCCAACCGCTTCCAATCGTCATGATTGGGTATCAATGGAGGCCTATGTCCAACAGTGGACGTTCTATGGCTGTAATGATGATGATGATGAGGGTTTTCAGGCCAAGCATGGCTTGGCTTGGCTTGGCGCCTTTGTACATAGTAATTGTTTTTCTGTATTGTTTTCTTTGTGGTGTACGAATAAAAGAGTCATTTGTATTTCTTACGAGGGAAGCAGCGGGTAAAAGCAAGTGAAAATTAAATTAAAGCCATTTCATTGGAAAATTCAGCCTTTGTACTTAATGGTCGTGTAAGCATGATAATTAGGGTAATGTACTAGCAAAATTGTATTTTCTCTCTGTGGGAGGCAATGACGTTATCTTAAATAATTATTTTGGCAATATTATGGCCTAAGAAGACTGGCCTGTGCTAATGGATAGGATTTTCATTTAAACTGGCCCATGCTAACAAATCTCACCCGATGAAAAGTGCAGATGAGGCCAAAAATGTATCTTTATCACTGGGTCAGTAACAGCGACCTGCGGCCTAGAAAAAGCTGTGGTGGCCTAGCGTTTTGACCTATGGCCTCTCAAACAGGATCGAGGGTTCAAATCCCGACTCGCACCTCTGAGTTTTTCGGAACTTATGGTGTGAAATTACATTTGAGATTACGTTCCACGGGGATCCCGAACAATTCTGTTTATGTTATCTATTTACATGCATGTTTTAGAGTCTTTAGCCATTATGGTTATGGAGACAGACAATATAAAACGAATATCCTATTTATATTTTTTAATGTTGGAATTTCCAAAATATGAGATAAATTTTATTATTATAATAATAACCCACTTGCAAGCCTGAAGAATCTAGTAATCATAGTACAGAGATAGGGTAGTAGGGAGATAAGCGTTAGTCACACACGCCCCCTAATCTTTGTTCAAAAACCATATAACGACGTTTCTCCAAGTCTATGCTTGAGAATGTTGGCCAACATTTGCCAAACATGCTAAGGCAGCATCACAATATTGACCGAAGTAGATGGGCGAATAAGTAAAAGGGCTCGCAGAGCTGTCTTCTTATTCCATGGTTAGTCTGGTTTCGTGGAATAATCCGTGCCCTGAGGAATGTCTTACCCTTCAAAGGCACTGGTAAAGTCAAGGCTAGTGTTATGTAGCGATACAATAATTGATCTAATAAAGGAATAAATCGTATTTGGTAGACCTGAGAGAATTGTGTATTTTTTTGAGAACAGAAATCTTTATCAATATAATATACTCGTATAATTACCAATTTGATATCATAACTTTAAGTTAATATATTATTATATCTGGTATGAGAACGTCTCAATAATATTATAAGTATTTAATATATAAAAATCTCGTGGCACGGTGTTTGTTATCGAACTCCTCCGAAACGGCTTGACCGATTTTTATTAAACTTTTTTCTCTACATTCGGTAGGTCTGAGAATAGGTCGTAGGCTATTTTTCTTCGCGGACGGAGTCGCGGGCAACAGCTAGTAAAACTATTCTTACATTGAACGAACTTTTTAATGTGTACCTACTAATCTGCAGATAGATTAGTTTAGGTTAGACTCATTTTATAAACATACCTGCGCTATTGAGAATCTATACTAATATTATAAAGCTGAAGAGTTTGTTTGTTTGTTTGTTTGAACGCGCTAATCTCAGGAACTACTGCCCCGATTTGAAAAATTCTTTCAGTGTTAGATAGCCCATTTATCTAGGAAGGCTATAGGCTATATATCATCACGCTAACACTAATTGGAGCTGAGCGGAGCGGAAGAATGTTTCCAAATCGGGGGTTTTTGAAGTAAAACTTCTATATCTCGGGAACTACTGCTCCGATTTGAAAAATTCTTTCAGTGTTAGATAGCCCAGTTAGATAGGGCGGGTTGGGAGTGGGTGGGGGGCAAGTTGGGAGCGGGTTGGGGGCGGGTTGAGAGCGGGTGGGGGGCGATTTGGGTGCGGGTTGGGGGCGGGGTGGGGGTGGGTTGGGAGCGGGTTGGGGGCGGGTTGAGAGCGAGTTGGGGGCGGGTTGGGAGCGGGTTGGGGGTGGGTTTGGAGCGGGTTGAGAGCGAGTTAGGGGCGGGTTGAGAGCGAGTTGGGGGCGGGTTGGGAGCGGGTTGGGGGTGGGTTTGGAGCGGGTTGAGAGCGAGTTAGGGGCGGGTTGAGAGCGAGTTGGGGGCGTGTTGGGAGCGGGTTGGGGGTGGGTTTGGAGCGGGTTGAGAGCGAGTTAGGGGCGGGTTGGGGGTGGGTTGGGAGTGGGGCGGGTTGGGGGTGGGTTGGGAGTGGGTCGGGGCGGGTTGGGAGCGGGTTGAGAACGAGTTGGGGGCGGGTTGGGGGCGGGTTAGGAGCGGGTTGGCGGCGGATTGGGAGCGGGTTGGTTTATTATTAAGGTTCACTTCTTCCGGAAGGATCTAAGGAGAGCCATAATTGATGAAAAAGCAAATTGGATAAAAAAATAAGCTGCCCAAATTACTAATTCCACGCGGACGGAGTCGCGGGCAAAAGCTAGTATACTAGAAAATTATTATATCAAATGACCCTTAGGTATGTGTTTTGTCCATTATTATTTTCAAACTTTATATAATTTTATACGTAATAAAATATAATAATAATAAACGTTTAAGTACATAGTAATACATAACATTTTATACGTATCCACTTTTTTTACAAACAATACCTACTATATACCTATTTTTGAGCCACTACACGGACGAGGGTTTAAAAATTGAAGGAATCCGTTATTCCTGTGTGATTCCGGTTCCGACAGGAATTCCGGGAAATATATTATAACCTATGTCACTCTCGCAACTTTACTAAACGAATTTAATAATGACGCCTCATACTATAAGATCCATCGAGCCATTAAGCCACATACATACGAGTACATACATAAATACATACACTCGAGAAACATAAACCTCCTTCGACAGTCGGATGAAAAACCACCCCACTCTTTAGTCGCGTATCTCCTCCGCAAGTTATTTAAATACTTAAAGTTCTATTCCACTCGAATGATAAACATTCGATCATTCATTCGATCAAAGAAACACTGTCATTTCTTAATAGCGAAACGTAAACAGCAAATTACTTTCGATTTCTATAAAAAAACAAACCAAATCGATACTTCAGTTTCATTGTCGATTTATTTTTTTGCTGAAAAAAGTGATAAAAATTCGGGCTTTCTATACAGCTCGAACAACACACAAAAATGCGGTTAACTATACTCTTATTAGTAAAGAAATAAAGTTTAAATTATCAAATCTACGTATCTTTATAAAATACTATAACTAACATGCGGCAATGCCGATACACTTTCACTGCAATTACGTCGAGCTGAGATATATATACCTGTCTCTTTCGAACGTATGAGAAATAAACTAGCTCTCTTTTTGTTTCTTTTTCCTAGATGTGTGAAGTATTTCAATTGTTTAATTTATAATGTCGAATATATAAAATATGCTACGAGACACGCCTCTCGACACAATTTGTAGAGGAGTAAGAAGTCTAAATCGTAGTAAAAATAAACATACATTGTAGATTTGTTTGTTGTTGTCTAAAATGAATAAAAATAGTTATACAGGGTTATTTGTAATTCACTGGCATCTTCTTAACTCTGAATTCCTATCACTCAAACAAATGTTTTTTGTTTTACGACTTTTTAAAATGAAGCACTTTTTCCCCATACAAATAGGTTTACAGAGTACCTATCGTAAAAATAAGAGGTAATCTCAAATTCTCAAAACGTTATTACACCAAAAATATTAAGTTATGACAAAAGCCGTAAAACAAAAAGCATTTGTTTAAGTGGTAGGAGTTTAGGGTTAAAAGGATGCTAGTGAATTACAAATAACCCTGTATTGACTTTGATTATAAATTTGAAGAAATAAACTACCTACTTAATTAATTTTAGTCGAAATAAACAAAATGGTCAGTGCGTGTCAAGTTACGCGCAATGTAGGATTCCGTGCTACTATGATGATTTCATAGGTACGCATCGTCATCATCCCAGCCTATATGCGGATTGGGAACTTCACACACACCATTAAATTTCTTCACAGGTGTATCCAGGTTTCCTGACGATGATTTCCTTCACCGTAAAACTCATGGTAACTTAAAAATATAATTTCGCACACATAAATTCCGAAAAACTCATTGATGCGAGCATGGACTCGAACCCGCGACCCTCTGCTTGAGAGTCCATAGGTTAAACTACCAGGCCACCACGGCACGGCATTATTCTTAGCTTCGTCATTTTCAAAGTTACGTTAGCAACATGCATCTTAAACCATGTCTCAAATTTATACCTTATACAGAACCGATGCATCAAACGAAACACTTTCCTTAACTGACATACCGCCATATTTCCTTGAGGTAACGGAAACTCCGGTTGAACAAAGTCAGGGTTGCAATTAGCTGCGCTTGCGCATTGAACGTCACGCACTGTCGCTGCAGGGCAAAGAATAACGTTGCAGCAGAAATGATACACCTAATGTAATTTAGACGACGCATGTACAAAGTTTGTAAAAGGTCCTATATGTACACTACGTACCAACTGGCCACCAATAAATTTAGTAAATGAGCAGCGCGGGAAGGAAACAAAAGAATATCGGAAGAATTTCCTGTCATTATTATTCTTCTGATATTCTTTTGTTTCCTTTCCGGGCTGCTTGTTTACTATTTTTTTTAATTATCATAGCCCTCGTCCGCGCTCCGTCTTGATTTTACGTTATTTTTAAATATTAGTTTTATTTTCACTATTTCGCACCCCAAAGATCAGTTTACAGTCTACAGTAATAATGAACTGAAAGTATTGCCCTGCTACTAACTATTGCTGCTATTGCTCTGCTCACCGGTTACCTTTTTTTTAGCGCTATAACAACGGAATTGAATATAATTAGGTACATTTAAACGTTTACATTGTTGATTGAACCAAATATTTTGAACAGCTAAACAATGTTGCTTTGCTTAGTTAATTTATGATACGGCTACGCATGCCGATTTTAAATAATTTATTGAATCAGGCGTTACTTTGTGGAGCTCTATAATAATTAACTGAAACAATAACTATGCTCACCTGAACTAACTGAAAATAACGCCTGATTCAATAAATCAATAATTTATCTAATGTAAAACCACTCACTTGCTTTGTCTAACTATTGTTGCCAATATATTGATTTATTTAAATCTAATTTATTCCTAAAAAAAGCAATTTGTCTGCGCTACGGCATGTCTACATTATTTAGTCTCTGATCTAGGAAACAATTCGTTATGCCGACATGTACATCCACTCTGCATGTTTCATTTGTTCCTATTTAGGTAAACATGATTAAAAAAGGAATTATGATTATTATATCAGTCGTGTTTATTCAAAATAAAGTACAAAAAAAAAACTATAATAATAAAACTACATCAATGAAATTTTGAAAATATGTATAAATATAATTTGCATTCATTTAAATGAACTGAAACAATTATTTTGCTCACCCGTGACGTAAAGGTAAAGGTTTAAGTCGCGGGTGAGCAAAGTAATTGTTTCGGTTTATTGATATGAACCTCCGCAAACTAATGCCTGATTCAATAAATCATTAACTTTTAAGTTTTAATAATTATGTATGTATGTATGTAAAACTCTTTATTGTACCTTTTTGTCTTGTATTATCTTTGCATGTGCAGTTTTACTTTCATGCATTTTTGATTTCACGAATAAGTAAATAATATATGTTTTAATTATATTTATTGTCTTCGTGAGTCCCAGCGTACTTTATAAAGATCAAATCATCAGTAAGACAATGGCCGACCGAACTATATGAAGTACAAATTATTCAATGACGCTTAAATAAGTTCCAACATAACAAAAGGTATGACTCTTATATCTTAAATTCCACCATCGCACTTCCCGCCGAAAGTCTATGTTCCATCGTGACCATCTCGATGAATGGCAGTCGACCACAGTACCGATGACGTCACTGGCAACACACACTGGTCAAAGACTTTCGCCTTTAGGCACTTTGGGGAAGGCCTTTTTGTCCGGTAGTAGACATCTTTCGCTCGATATAAATGTATTTTGAATTTCTCACCAAAATTATAATATAGGCATATCAAGAGATGTCGTCAAGAGACCGGATGATATGTCCCAGATTCCGTGGAGCATGGGACGAGAACTAGTATGAGATGAAACTTGTGTTGACACACTGGCCCCATCACATCTCCACCGAAAATCCATAAGGGCAGCGGCAGCAGCAGCAGAGATGGCTGAAATTGCTAAGTTAGGAAAATACAGTGGTCTCGGCGCCGAATATATTTTGGTACCATTTGGCGTCGAGAACCTTGGTTGGTGGTTGGTAGCGTATATTTTGACATACCTACCTACAAATTTGTACGAAACCCTCGGTGCGCGAGGCCAACTCGCACTTGGCCGGTTTTTGTATACTATTTGGGCTTTTGGAAAGGTTATTGCCAAGAAGAATGCGCCGCAAAAAACTTGGCAGAGTCGTTACTCTGGCCAAGTTTTGCAACTAGCTCTTCAGTTGTTTCTATTTTCGAACGTGTTATTGCTGCTCTAACAATACCATCGGTACACAATGCAATAGAAAACTCCACACTTTTTAAGAAACATCAAACTTTTCAGCAGAAATTTTTATCACTTGGAAATAAATTCCGAGAACGCTTTGGAATTTCACTGAACTTGGGATGAAGTTGGCTGGAAAAGATATTATTTCTTTTAAAAGTCTGTTACTTTTATATTTAGAAGCTGTTAACAATTTAAGTTAGGCTCACCCTTGGAAATTATATATATCCTTTATGATATTTATAAAATGAAAAAGTTTGAAAACATATTAGAATATTTCTCAGTTAGGTAATCACACTTTAAGGCTGCGTTTCCACCAAAGATGTGCGAGGTAGCTGAGCGGTGCGAGTAGGGATTGCAATCCCGCAGCTCATTCAATCCCGCGGGATTGTTATGCGGGATTACTCAATCCCGCGCGGGATCACGCGGGATCCCGCATCTTTGAAATTATGTTATAAAATCAAATTGAAACTACAGATTTTTGTGTAAAAAAAGCAACAGAAATTATTTATTATCTATTAATTAAGTGTAAGTAACAAATCGATTAAATTCAATTCAAATACAATTTGAAATCATTAATTAAAAAATAATAACAAATAATTAAAAAAAATAATAAAAAAACTAGTTTCTTAAATTCATCTCTAAAATGTTTGGCATAGTTTAATAGTTTTGTTCAATTTTACCCTCAGGTACTCCTAACAACAGTTTTATATTTTTAATTCAGTCTTATTCATATAATGATAATGACTAATAATCAAATCACAACTTTCTCTTAGATGCTATTACTATGATATCAACCTATGGTGATAACTATTGAAAATAAGCTCTTAAGAAGCAAATGGCATTATTGTGTCGATTTACGCGAAAGTTTTAGCGCCAAATTTTTAATTTGTGGGATCCGCGGATCCGCGCTTTGAAGGTGCGGGATCCAGCAGATCAATAAAAGCAGCGAGATCCCGCGGGAATGCGGGATCCCGTTTTGCGGGATTGCAATCCCTAGGTGCGAGGATGCGTAGCGAGGATGTGTTGCGGGCTCTTTTCAAATAAGCGGGCGGGATACGGTGAGGCGGGAGCGGAGCAACGCCGCCTAGCAACACATCCCTCGCAACACATTCCTCGCACACATTCTTCGCACTCATCTTTCCCTTCTTTTGTTTTGTATGTATGTACAAAAACCTCGCTCCGCTGAGCTGTTTCCACCAGAGCTGAGCTGAGCAAGGATAGGTAAATGAAGTGTTTCTATTGGTTCATGACAAACACATCCCTCGCAACGCATCCTCGCACAGCTCCGGTGGATACGCAGCCTTACGGCTGAAGGAATTTAAATGCTATCGATTTTTATGATGTGAAAATAAAACCAGACCAAGTGCGAGTCGGACTCGCGCGCCGAGGTTCCGTTCAAACTTTTAGGTACTTATTTCAAAATAATACGTCGTAAACATTGTAATGTTAGCATTGTATTGTAGCCGTAACTATAATAATAATCCAATGTTAGTAGAGTCCAGCTTGTAAGTAAATCGTACGCAGTGTGGAATCATTTTATAATGGTTGAGGGGGACCCCCTTAATGTTTAATTTGATAATATTTTATAATTTGTTGTTGTAGCATCCACAGTTATTATCAAACCGCGTTTAGAAAGGGATTCGAGAGTACAGTTAGCACAGCAGTACTTTTAAATGATTAAATATAATCATGAGTCAATGTTTGATATCTTCATAAGTGCAAACACTTTTGATAATATAATTAATAGATTTACAGAGTATGCTTCGCATATTTGGACTCTTATCTCGGTAAATGTTGTCTTATTATGTTTTATAAAAAAATATTAATATCATATCTGACAAATCTGTGACTAATTCACAACATTTTCGCGTTATCAAATTGCTATACGTATGTATAAAATATGAATCGTGGTAAAGTATTAAATGGTCGGTGCCGAGAAATAATCTGCAATGTACTAACATATTTCAATAAAGAAAAAGATAACACGAATTTATTTTTATGGCCTTTCTAAAAGTAATTATTTACAACATTTTTATTTTATTTGAGTAATATTATTTTATTTAAGTAATATTATTTGATGTTTGATAGTATACATAATCGGTGAAAAGTTCAAGTAATCTAGTTAATGCCATTGTTAAGAAGGAGTGAAAAAACAACGTTCCTTGTATGACGGCTCCTTCATTTTCAACTTTACTCTATTCTTAGTATTTGTTGTTAAAGCGGCCTAGTTATTACGGTTCAAGAGATAGAGCCATGTGACAGACGGACGGACAGACCTACAGACAGCTGAGTCTCAGTAATAGGGTACGAAACCCTAAAAACGGGGTATAGTTTTTGTTTAACCTACAGTTTGTGAAGGTACTGCTCTAATTTCTAATTAAATAATTTTGATGTTTATGATAAATTCGTATCTATCGTCTGTGTTCTTATAATATTGACAAATAACTAGACAGTTAAGTAATACATAAATAAATAAATATCACGGGACAATAATTATTGACATCAATTGACCCAGTTCCAAAGAAAACTAACTGTAGGTACTGGGCAACAGATAAAGCGATAAATACCATGGTGAAATACCCACTAAACGTCCAAGACTAAAGAGCAAAAATTCGTATTTTACTTTTAAATATTTGCCCAGACCAGAGATCGAACCCGGAACTTCAAGCTTCATAGTCAAGTTCTAACTTAATCTACTTATTCGGTTTATCCAGCCGTCAAATAACTTCTTTCTAATACCTATATAAAAATCTCGTGCCACGGTGTGTGTTATCGAACTCCTCCGAAACGGCTGGACCGATTTTTGTGAAATTTTTTCTTCACATTCGGTAAGTCTGAAAATATGTCGTAGGCTATTATTTATACCCCTATTCTTAGCAGACAGAGTCGTGGGCAACAGCTAGTAACTCAATGACATTTAAAAAGCTCAATGTTTGTCACTTCTTTTTAAACCGTGTACCGTGCGTTTTAAGCGAAACTTCTTTCCTCGCACGACAAAGATCTGGAATCAGCTTTCTGCGGCAGCATTCCCGGAGCGTTACAACTTAGGGATCTTTAAAAAACGAGCCTACCAATTCCTAAAAGGGTCGGCAACGCACCTGTGATGCCCCCCGTGTTGCGGGTGTCCATGGGCGACGGTGATCGCTTTCCATCAGGTGACCCTTCTGCTCGTTTGCCACCTCTTATATAAAAAAAAAAAAAAAAAAAAACCTATATCTATTTTAATCAAGTTAATTGAATTTATTTGTAAAAAACTATCTTAAAAGAAAGCAGAAACGAAAGGTAATTTTGCACGCTTATAACGATACTGACTGACACTATACGAAATTATTTTCTTTTCATAAATAAACATAAAAAAAAAAAATAGAAAGAGATACTTCATACTTAACTTGTAAAAGTTGGCCTAGTAGCGCCATCTCTTGGTCCAGGTGAGCGGGTAGCTCCGAAGGAGTGTTGAAGTCTCTCGGTAGAGGGCATAACATAGATGTGCTTTATCACTGCCTAAATGTGATTATAACAGACTGAAGTGTACGATGTATGGGAAAGATTCGTCGCTAACTTCTAGACCAGTGATGGTGTAGGGGTAAGCACGCAGCACGGAACGCTGAGGACCTGGGTTCGATTCCCAGCATTGGTCTTTTTTCTGGGGTTTTTTCTGTGCATCTATATTTCAGTTTGTATTTAGTTTGAAATATATGGTTTCACGGGATGACCGTAAAAGTAATAAAAAAATGAAGTTGAAGAAAATAAAAAAATAAATAGAAAAAGATACTTCATACTTAACTAATAAACCTGTTTTTCTTCGAAGTTAATTTTTGAAATGATAATTATTTCGTATAGTGTCAGTATCATTATAAACGTGCGATTTGTGTCCTGTCAAACATATTGTTATTCACACTGCTTGGATCGAGACTACACAAACATTATAATCTTAATGAACTAAAACAATTACTTTGCTCACCCGCGACCTTACAATAGTTACGTTTATGCAAGAAATGTGCGTTCATGCAGTTCCTCCACCTCCACACTGTACGAACACACACAAATCACATACACCCAACCATCACCACCACCAAGCTACACTGACGCGTTTCGAACTCAACCAGAGCTCATCTTCAGAGTTACCACAACCGTATGCTATGCTACCAAATGTTAACATTTGCATAAGCATAAGGTCGCGGGTGAGCAAAGTAATTGTTTTAGTTCACTAATATGGACCTCCGCAAAGTAACGCCTGATTCAATAAATAAATCATTATAATCTTGTTAAGTAAGACGTCATTGTAAAGAAGACTGATCGCTCTCGAAGGAAAATAGACAAACTCCTTCCGTTCTACTCACGCACGATTACGCTCTTTACATATTTTATGTAGGATCGGGAAACAAACAAAAGAATGAATTTAAATACAAACATTACCATCATCATTTTAGCCCATATATTATACATACGTCCCACTGCAGGGCACAGACCTCCTCTCAGTATGAGATCCAAGGGCTTGGGCCGTAGTTCCCACGCGGGCCCAGTGCGGATTGGGAACTTCACACACATCAATGAATTTATTAATTAAAGTTTTTTTATTCAAATTTATAAATATTAATGACAGCAGAGCAAACAGAATCAAGCTACAGTTTATATACATAATACATAAAAATCCTATTGTATTGTTCTTCTGTATTGTAATCTGTATGGCGTTGGATGCGGATGGCACGGGACCGATCTGTTTGGCGAGCCTTGGGGGAGGCCTATGTTCAATAGTGGATGTCATTCGGCTGAAATGATGATGATGATTATTCTAATTTTACTTCGAGGAATGGAGAGGACGGAAGGGGAGAAGCAGAGGCAGACCCAAGAGGAGATGGCGGGACGACCTGAGCGCTTTTCAGCCCGATTGGCAGGTATTATTGGTAGCATGCGCTCATGATAGGGAAAAATGGCGGAGGAAAGGGGAGACCTTTGCCCAGCTGAGGGCATATTACAGGCTATATAAAAATAATTATGTATCTAATAAAATATGCTCTGAGATGTTGTCTAATTTTAATGGAAATGGATTTTGAGGACCTGGGTTCGATTCCCAGCATTGGTATTTTTTCTAGGGTTTTTTCTGTGCATCTATATTTCAGTTTGTATTTAGTTTGAAATATAATTTAAATTATTACGTATTACGTAATTTTATGTGCGTAATTATCCTGTACTGAGTTCTTGTATTAAAAGTAAATACCTAATAGCACATTGCAGTTATCAAAGTCATGTATTGGCCATATTTTTTTATCAAGGTCATACACAGTGTAAGAAACAAAAGTTGTCTCTCCTGTGGACATAAACTTAGCGACTCCAAGTCAGCAAACGGGCCGTAAGAAACGTAAATGGGCCGAAAGTTGACCAGGCGTCCCACACACCGATGTAGACTTGACTAAAAAATATTGACCATAGACCCTTAAGTTTTACCGTGTCCACAGGAGAGACGCGAACAAAAAAATGTGTACGACAAATCATATTATTATTGCTTAATTAAATATTTACCTGATACATTAGCTGTAGCTTTTTTTTAGGTGAATTCCTCCATGAATTTCCAAAGAAATGATTTTCATCAGCTCATTTTTGCTGCCAAGTTCCCAATCCGCACTGGTCCCGCATGGGGACTACGGCCAAGTCCTCATATTCTGAGAGGAGGCCTATGCCCTGCAGTGGGACTTATATAGGCTGGGATGATGATGATGATATTTGCTACAGGATGTAGACCGTAATTACCATTGATAACCTCCATAAGCTGCCTGTATCCCGTAGGAAATATAGATAATAATAATTGATGATGTACATATTTAAAACTAGCGTTTACTTGACTGTCTTGAATTTGTATGGGAATTCCGGAAATTTGCATCATGGTTTTCATTTATATTGTAACGAATACTGAAGCAAAATTTAATGTTTCTTGACTTATCGGTTAAGATTTTGGGATTTTAAATGAATGTCTAGCCGTTTTAGAGTCAAAGAGTAACAGACACACACGCATGCACTTGCGGAGATACTCACAAAATTCCATAATTTATAATAAGTCATTACTTAGTTGATTTTCAATGGTTATTGAATTGAACCGTCATTATTTAGCCCGTGTCAGTCACATGCAGTGCATAAAGCTAATAATCACACTATTGCCATTTAATTCATCCGCAACGAGCATCCAATAGTCATATTTGCGAACAGTACATTTGAAAGTAACATATCATTTGGCTATACTAACAATGTTCTGAAATAGTTTTTCATAATATATGTTTTCGCAACGATTCGCCAGATTGCACCTTAATTGTGCGCAGCACGGGAAATAATTGATCGCAAACGCTCACGGTAGAAAGAAAAGTGGCTTAATGTAAATCAACTAGAATACCAACACACGTGAAGGCATCAGAAAAAAAATACACACACGGACTCGCAGAATCACCCACCGTGACCGAGCATAAAAATCATCAGCAGTGCACACTACGATCCATTGACGAACAGACCACCGATGCAGGTGGAACGGATCAGGGACTCGTGACCCACATATGGAATGGTGAATTGTGTGCTGGTGTTGTGACATTCAGTGTTCAAAATGACTGCCATAGTTTTGTTGATCGCTTGTATGGTGCTTGGGCATGCGCGGGCCGGGGTGGTGGAACTCAATTGCAGTGACAATGCGACCTGTATTGACTTTATGGCTAAGGAGTTTGTAAGGAGTATGAGGCAGCAGAGGCCAGTGAGGATTTTTGACGTGCTGACTATTGAGCCGTTGGAGAGGACGCGGCAGGCAAGGGCGAGTCAAGGGTGGCTGTCGAAGTTTCTGGAAAGCCACGCGTTCAGCTTCGATTGGAACGATTGGTCGTTCCGGCTCAGCAAGCCACAGGATCGCAGCGGCGTCTTAGATTTGGAAGTGTTCGAAAGCAGAATTGCTAAAGGTGAGTGATACATTTTGGTCCTTTTAGCCGGATGTAAATAAGTTCAACAGAAGCTTTCCGTTTTGTATGATTATAAAAAACCTGTTTGAGTGATAATAACTAGGATAAGTATTTAATAACTTTGTGAAACTAGTTCGTTTTCTAAACCAGTGCTCTATACCGAACTTACATAAGTATACATAATAAAACTATAAACTTTGAACATTTATGACATTGATTTCCAAATGTTAATTTAAACATCAAATTAAATTTGGCGTTGGAATGGAAATCAGCTTTTACCGTAATCGTCGATCTAAAGACTATTACGAACGTTAGAAATTCCGTTTCAAAGCACTTATTGGAATTTGAAGTAAATACAGACATAGATATTAATATTAATAACGTACAAAACATAAATATTAATAACGTACAGCGTTTGAAATGTCACGGTTCGTTACAAGCGTCTTTAAAGCCGTGAGTATATTAGAGAGGACTCGTTTTAATTAGCTACGATTAGGAAACTAAAGAATATTTAAAGAATGTATAATAGTCGGGTCCCTACTGAGCCGCCCCGCGACGCGAGGCAACCGCACGAGTTCGAATTGTCTTTTTCGACTCAGGGCTCAAAATCGCACCGAAAATGGTTGCCTCGCGAAGCGGCTCGCTTAGTGGGGACCCGGCTAATGCAATTCTAAATGAGTCGCCTCGCGAGGCAAGCGCACGAGGCATTATATAATTCGATACAAGGGCCAAAATCGCACCGGCTTTCATTTATTTGCATTAACTTCCTCCCGTAGATTCTTATCACCGCCCTGGTCCTCCGTTACCTGGCCCGCTAACAAGGCCAGCGATAGAGGAGTACTTTTCAAGCAACAACTTTATAATCTAGGGTATAAAGTCGATGTTTCCAATCAACCGGAACCGGTTGGGCATCCGATCGATGCATTTGGTTACCTGTCGTTCATTGTGGGGTTCCAAGGGGGGCTTTTGTTCAATTAGTGAACGTATTCTTACTGATGATGATTATCATGACGATAAACTCCTCCTCGCGTGTAAACTCTTTCGTGTTGGCGACCAAGTAATTATTTCAAAGGGCTGTGAAGAATTTCCTTCCGCATTTTCCTTTTACATGGGATTTGTGACTGTTGGCAATGTCATCAAACTGTTAGTCTTATTACTTACTTACTACACTGGATCAGCGACCTAAAGAGGATCTTGGCCTCTGACACCAGAGAGCGCCACTCTTCCCTATTTTGCACCACCTCGCGCCAATTGGCTGTGCCAAGGGCGGTTATGTCTTGCACTTCGTCCAACCAGCGGTATCTAGGGCGACCCACCGGACGTTTTCCGCTTGGTCGCCCCATATACATACGCTCTCTTTACTGCCGGATCCTCTCCCATCCTCTCTAAAAATAAAATAGGGGCTAATAATATTTTGGCCATTGGATTTAAGACGGTCCAAGTTTAATTATATTATAGCCCGGAGAAGTATCCCACTACATTAGGTATTCAAAGCTTTAATATTATGTCTTTTAATAATAAAACCACCGTAGATAATACGTAATAATCCGCTATTTCTTTTAATTATTATCATTATTATTATTTATTTCATTAAGATAACAATGATCTCATTTTTGTTAGTATAAGCCTTAAAATGTGTCTTTATATATATATTAATGTGTCTTAATGTGTCTTTATATTCAAATCAAACAAAAATAAGTCTTATCCTATTTAAACATAACAATATAGGTGTTAGCTCAGTAAGGTAAATTTATATGTAAGATCAGATTTACAACAATAATATTGTATTATTTAACAGGAAAACTTGTTTCATAACATAAAACAGCGATTTATTTTTGAGTATATAAGAATTCATTTCAAATCCATTTCCTATATTTTTGTAAGGTACAATCACGATACAATAAATAAACACCTATTTCTGGTATTATTGACGGCAACTACATAAATATTATATGTCATTCATTTACTACCATATAATATACATATTTACAGATCTTCACAGACTTGAGAGCCAATGTTACTTATTTGCTGATTTGAGACCATTTCGTGATATGCCCATTTTTTTTATTCTTGCCTTATTTTTGAAATGGTTTAATTAATGTTATCTTTCTTTCTTCAAAATGTCAAAAATAACGAATCTCAATATTCAGGGTGAATTCAAATTGATGAAATCACGAACTCAATGTATGGACGCCCCAAATTTTATATATATTTTTTTAATTTTATTTTTTAAGCCCCATATTTTATAAGTCCAGCATTAACTGAGTACGAAACTAATTTTATATTACCAATTTGAATTCACCCTGTATTATAAATTAGCCTCGAGAAATTTCCCACTGCTGGGCAAAAGCCCCCCATCATATTCTCCATTCGTCCTGATTTCGAGCGATGTCCTTCCAGTCCACGAAGTACACGTCTAAGCCATCCCGCCAACGCCATTCATCTTGTGGTATTCAGTCTTTAGCCCAACTATTTGGATTCATGCGGCTGGCGTGGCTTGCTCGGAACTTTTTTATCTTCATTTCACCACTTCTTTCAGTCACATGGTATAGAATGAGGGAAGAAAGAGATAGGAAATGTAATCGAAAGTGCCGGCGCGTTAGACAATGCAGACTCAGGTTTTACGAGTAAAGTTCCGGCTCCACTGAGGCGGAGACGAGCGGAGCTGATTGGAGCAGAGCTGTGAAAAGAGTTAAGTGACTCCACTGAAGCGGAGACGAGCGGAGTTGAGAGGAGCACAGCTGTGAAATAAGTTAAGTATTTCCACTGAGGCTCCGCTTGTCTCCGTTTGACTGTTTCCATTGAATCGGAGCAGAGACAAGGTGTAGATTTCAACTAATATGACTGGTCGATCTCTACACGTTTCCTCTCCGCTCCGTTTGTCTCCGCCTCAGTGGAGTCGCAGCCTTAGTCACGATAAAAGATTGCTGGCGCGTATTGTGCGTTGTGACATTCAGTTTAAAAAAATAATGTCAACGTAATGATGTCATTTCTATTCATGGTAGAGCGAAAACACTTATAGCGGTTATCGTTTTAGTACTTGTATTCAGTGGCGTAGTTGGGCGTGGGGGAAGCGGCCCCTTACCCACGGCCTCACGGTCTGAGGGGCATCCCGCTTTAAAAGCCACTCTACTTCTCTATTTGCTCAGTTAAATCCGTCATTTAATGTATGGTGCGCTAACATAGGGCCTCGCAAAATATTATCATGGTCACACAAAATTACAGCTAGAGTGTTTAAATGAGGCCTCGCCCGCGCGGTACAGGGGCTGAGGGGTTTGTAGGCAAAGGGGGCTGGGAGAGGTGCGGGCGGAGTGTACAAAGGAAAATAATTTTATTTTTTTTACTTTTTAGATGAATTTTCAAGCATAACGTGTTATGTCGTAATGTGCTTTATCAATAATATATGAGAGTTGCTATAACAAAACACTGTAGCGTGATACTTAATGACATTATACTCATATAAATATGCTACTTTAAAATTCATTTAGTAATATATTGCTAACATCACAATTCAAAACTAACATTCTCATCTTAATATATTTCTTAGTCTTTAGAAAGTATGATTACCTTGAAGAAGTCCCGACTTACAATAAACAAGGACTTGGACTAATTTCTCGTGTGATTGTTGCGACAAAACACTGTAACTCTTGATACTATACTAAGAAAATGTGAGTTTGTTTTGGCAAAACACGGTATCTGGGGATAATACAGTGTTTAGTCTAATCAAGACCCTACATTTTAAGAGTTACAGTGTAAATTGCAATGACGTTTTTCAATGTTTTTGATAGAAAATCAGTTACTCTTAGCATGCATATATAGATTAGGGTCCGAATACTTAATTTAACGGTGTTTTGTCATGACACGGCAGCCCAGCCCCTGTACCACGTGGGTGAGGACTCGTTTAAACGGTATAGCTATAGATCCAGTGCTGCCACTGCTAGAATTTTTGCACGAGGCTTTGTTCCCATGGACAAAGGATTGAAACAGGATGGCTTCGTATTACGTGGAAAATTTTAAATTTTTTCTTAGTGCACCTTTATGATCCTCAAGGAATATGTCTGCCAAGTTTCAAATCTCTACTTTCAATCGTTTATGTTATGTGTTGTCTGTCAGTCAATCATGTTACTCTTTTACGTGTTATAGGTATAGATAATGGATAGCGAAATTGTATTCTACGATAGCAAAAATCAGCACATCACCAATCAATTCACGTACTTTTTATGAAGTGTCAAAACACGATACTTCCATAGATTTTATGCGGCAATACCTATCTATAATATCACTTAATTACCAACTCAATTGATTTTGTTTTAGAGTACTTAACTAAAATCTAATTTTGGGGCCCATTTGAAAATTAAGCTGGATTCCAGGGCTAAAATGAAGCGTTCTTTTAGATTTAATTATTCTATTCCTCGCCCTTAAGTTGCTTGGGCCGGTGTAGGAACTACAGTCCAAGCCCTCTTAATATAAGAGGAGACAACAAAGTCTGGACACAGCAGAGGGACGCATTTAATATAAAAATAATGTTTACCAGTTCCATTACAAAACATATAAGTTGAAATAAATATAATTACACGGAGAATAAAACAGTTGTATGTCTACACGCTCTGCGGCAGCGTAGTAATAATTATAAGTTCCTTTCCATTAAGAAATTCCAGCAGAAATACGTAAATTGCTCACAGAGCATGAAAAGCAAGCGACCATCGTGTTAGCTGGTATTTTCTATTTACACAGTCTTTTAAACATGTATTTTACGCACAATTAAGGCGATGTTTTTAAAGCCACTAAGGTTTCATAATCTACAAATTATCTTTTTGGTGTACTCTTATGTATGAGTGTGTAGTATATTTGTAAAGCGACTCTAGTATCACCGAAGGTGCTGGTTGAAAACCAGCGCTGGGATGCTAAGTATAAACGCCTCAGCGTTATGCTGAGCCAGTGTCCCATTTCCAATCGCAATGACACACTTAATCTTTATCCTTCATGTTGCCTATTTATAGTAGTAATATCGATGTGTCTTGTGCTGTTGTAAATAATAATAATAAATCTTTATTCAAAACAGGTGGTCAGCGCGTAAAAATACGTATTGAGCACAGATTGCTCGATTCGGTCCACTGATCGGAAAGCATATGCTGTAGGAGAAATAGCGTTTCATATCAAAGCGTACTCTTTGTGTGTTTGACAAAATAACATTGTTTGTGGAACCCTTATTGAGCAAAAACACCTTTAGGAATTTCTCGATCGTTACTGCACATGAATAAATACGGAGCAGAATAAAAACTTCCGAACAGAGCTCGAAATTCTTACCTATTATCATAGGGTTGTCACTCGGTAAATAAAATAATTAAGAATCAAAATATATTAGTCAAATAAGTACCTAAGTATCTAATATTTGTATATCTACAAACACTACAACGGGATCCTATCGATGTTTAGAAATTTTTATTTTCGAAGGGTTAATCTCGAAAACTTCATTTGTCCGAAAGCATTTTTTTCTGAAACTGTAAATAATTCAGGATTTATTTCAGGACCATCGTGTAGAACCCTTTAGGTTAGGTTAGGGTTGTTTTATAAAAATCCTGAAATATTTACAGTTTCAGAAAAAAATGCATTCGGATAAATGAAGCATTCGGGATTTTAAATATTCGGAAAAAATAATTCTAAATTTTGATAGGTAACCACTACAACAGGTAGGCATCTTTAAAAAAAACCGAACACCCGAACTATGTAGCTAAACGCTAAACGGTCGCGTCGTCGCTGGCGGCACACCTGAACTTTGTCTACTCACTGAGCTAGTTCAAACCGGTTTGTCTCCGAGCGGGCGCCGGTGCACACCCCCCCCGTCCTGTCTGTGACAGGTCACGCACACATATGTTGTGCGTGTAGTAGTGTAATGCGTGCGCGCCGTTGTTTGAAGTTTTTATTCTGTATTTCAAACTAAATACAAACTGAAATATAGATGCACAGAAAAAACCCCAGAAAAAAGACCAATGCTGGGAATCGAACCCAGGTCCTCAGCGTTCCGCGCTGCGTGCTTACCCCTACACCATCACTGGTCTAAAATATCTCTATATGGCCTAGTATATAATATGGTATATATTATGGTATATATGGTATGGTATAAATAGTATATAATATGGTCTAGTTTGAAATATATGGTTTCACGGGATGACCGTAAAAGTAATAAAAAAATGAAGTTGGAAAAAATAAATACAAAAAGATACTTCATACTTAACTTGTTTTTATTCTGCTCCGTATTTATTCATGTGGTTACTGTTTTTCTTTGGGAGGCATTCGTTGTTTAGCGGCTATTGTTCGTTTATTCTTTTCGTATTCTCGCCAGCAATTTGTTGGTAAGGTTTCAAGACCATTTTTCTCAAAATTTCTTTCAGGTTTCGAACCCTAATAGAATACAAACAAGAAATCTATATTTTATTTGATAAAAAAGGACTAAAGAGTCTAATAAAACTTAAAAAAAAACACAAAGAATCCCATTTTCATTCCTAAAAATTAGCATTATGTGCAAAAACCCTAACTCACCGCTAATTCCGACTAATCCTAATTTCCATATCCATACTATACTATAATAATATTAAAAATGTAAAAGTGTGTTTGTTTGTTTGTTTGTTTGTTTGTCCTTTTTTCACGTCGAAACTGAGCAATGAGCTGATTTTTTCGTATGGAAATTGGTATTTCTCGTTTTAAAGGGCTGGAGAGCGACAAAGGCTACTTTTTACCACGGGAAAATTTCTCATTCCCACGGGAAAACACGTTTTAATCTATTTCAGCGGGGGCAAAGCCGCGGGCATCCGCTAGTTAAGTATGCATATAAGAGTAGGAATGTCTGTTTGTTTGTTACGCGTACAGGCTTAAAGTACCTACTCAACCGGAGATAGTTTAAAACCCTGAAAAATACATAGGATCATTTTTATCCCAGTATATACGTAACATTACTCTTACTCTTACTCTTTGTCGGTCCCTTACTAAATGCTCCTTTCATCCACTCAAGGGTTGACTGGTAGAGATCCCTTAAAGGGATAAGTTCGCCTTTGTACATGCATTTCAACGGTTGTCAATAATGTATTTCTTTTTTTCCTTATTTTTGTACAATAAAGAGTTTACATACATACATACATACATTAGGTAGTTCCCGCGGGCGCCAAATAAATAAATTCTTCGCAGACAAAGCAACGTATAGCAGTTATTTATTAATTTGTATAAAATATGAAAGTTTGTGTGTATGTGAGTGTGTTTCTTTGTTACTCCTTCACGCTAAAATGGCTGGACAGATTTAGGTGTAATTTGGTACATAGATAGCTGGATATCTGGATTAACACATTGGCTACTTTTATCCCAGTATATCTAAAGACATTAAATTTTTAATGACCACGATGCAATTTTGGGAAATTGCCGTGAAGATTTAGTTAAATCCCGGAACTTCAATTCAACTCCTAGATTAAATGGTTTATGCATGCGAAACCGCGGTTAAAACGTAGTATTAATGTCATTAACTTCTACAATGTCATGACTTTAAATACATAAAAGTAAGTAGTTAATCTCGTGGCACGGACCGATCTTTTTTCTTATCGGATCTTTCGGCTGAAATTATTAGGAATACAAAAATAAACAGCGAAAAGACGAAAAACATTTCAAAGTAACATTATTTTAATGCCCTAAAAACATTGTAATAACATTTTCCTCGAACCAATCACATTTTGCGGCACGTGTAAAATAAAAACCAGAAAAATACGATATTATTTTATTCCTACCTCCTTTTTATTTTTTACTCCATGATATGAAATTAATGTGTTACTATTTTCCTTTGACACCTCGTAATTTGAGGCTGTGATAAAAATATGAGATGTACAAATAAGGGATTGCCTTCATATTTTATGGAGACCCCGCGACCCTCTTTTGCATTATTGTGTGGTTAAAATGAATGTGGAGTAATGTATAATATGTCGCAGGGAAATGGCTAAAACAGAGATTTGAACAAACATCTTGGAATTTGATCAAATCTCGAAGGATGTTTAAATGGGAAATCCATTTTTCATTTGCCTAGAAAAATCAGTCATTTGATCAAAACCCTGAATCTGTTGAGTATACTGACGAAATCAGCCAAAAAACAAGTCTTTTTATTTCACCAGATTTGTTTAATGATTTGGTAAAGTTCCTGGAACACGTCGGTGAGTTATATTCATATTCATATTAATTTATTAATAATTTTACAAATTTTACAAGTCAAATTATATTATGAATTATTATTATTATTATTATTATTATATTCTACAAGTCAAATTATATTATGCATGATTATTATTATTATTATTATATTCTGACATGTCATAAAAAGCGTTAACGAAAGGAACTCGCAAAGTCAACTCGTTTTATCAATTCACTACACACGTTCAAAGAGAGTTGATTTGACGAGTTCATTTCGTCAAGACTTTATCAATCAAATCATTAAACAAACCTGGTGATATGAAAAAACGAGTTGCCTTTTTTTGCTGACTTTGTTATTTCACTAAACAGATTCAGGAATTTAATCAAATGACTGTTTTTTTCTAGGCTAACGCTAAAATAGATTCACCTCTCTACCATCCTGCATGATTCGGTCATATTCCTTAGCAATTTGGTAAAATCTCTGTTTTAGCCATTTCCCTGCGACATTATACTCACATTCGCCATACAAGGAAAACTTTGTAAGAAAACCCAAATATAATCTAAGAGGATGCAAAGCAGGTAGAAATATGTAGGTAAGGCTTAAGCAAACGTTATGTATCAAGTTTTCCATGATGTGTGATTTCATTTATTTATATAGTATGTGAACAGCATTTATATTTCGACGCCTCTTTTCTTGTAAAATTAATCTAGGACTTTCACTCAACTGTTGAAAAAAATGACAATTTAATGTACAGATTAAATATGAATTGAACTTTTCCAGCAAATGACCGTTAAAATTTTTGCGTATTATTATTATTATTTATTTATGTAAATAAAGTTGTGGTGGGCAATTGCAGTGTTCAGTGTGCAGTATTCCGCAAAGTGTATGCCGCGCACAGAAATAATAATAATAATCCTCTTTATTATTATTTCTGTGGTGCCGCGGCACTGGTGCACCGTGGTCATTAGTTGGTGTTCCGCGGAAAAATAAGGTTATTTCATAAAACTAAATAGACGGACGGAAGAAAAATACTTAGGGCGTTTGTGCACTACAATGAATTTTACTGTCCGGAAGTCTGAGTTTTCATGGTCCGTTTTTTCATGCCTTAAATGTATAGGACTGCCGGGCAGTAAAATTAATTGTAGCGCACAAGCGCCTTATACATTTAATGGCGTGCCATATCGGACCGGTAAAAACTCGGACTGCCGGACAGTAAAATTCATTGTAGTGCACAAACGCCCTTACTCAGATGTAAATCACGCTGATTCACATAATTTTTCATTTATGGTGTAACTTCAAAAAATGTAGTTTTCCTCGATGTACCTTGAACGCAAAAAGTTTACGGCCAGCCTATTGGTTTGACCTAAGGTCTCTCAAGTACGCTCTTCTGATTTTTTCGTAATTTGTATGTAAAATTACAGATTTGAAATTCACTATGGCCTTTACAATTTAAAATGTACTTACCGGCTACTTGTTTTCAGAATTAGGTGAGTAGTTTTGACATTTTTTTATTCAGTATCACGAGAGCTATATTGATTTTAATAATTAATAAAATGGTCCTTTATTTCCTTTTTTTTATTTTTTTTATGCGTCCGTTTATTGACGAGCCATATAAACAGTAATAAAATAGCCGCAAAACTGACTCAAAAATAAGGATAATTTTTTCGTTATGAAAACGTATAAATAAAAAAAATATCACGAGACAACAACTCACACCAACTCTTCAACTCTTGTGTTATGGGTAGGTACTAGGCAACGGATAAACATACTTATTTAGATAAAAATACTTAAATACATATTATACACCCAAGACAACAAATATTCGCATTTTTCATACAAATATCGACGCGGAAATCGAACCCGGGACCTCAAGCTTCATAGTCAGGTTCATAGATCAGTCAGGAATAAATAATACTCGTGATTTTCATATTTTAAAAAATTATATGGTGTACTTTAAATTCCTTAATGCCTTCATGACTGCTATGCCCACTGTGTAAGTGTGTATTTAGTTGAAATACCCAATTAAACACAAATTGAGAGAATATTTCTCGCATCGTTACTTACGTTGCGTGTCAATCAATTACAAGGCGACCGAAATACTTCAGTACATCCTGTCGTATTTATCTAGTTTACCGTAATGAGTAGTTAGCCCGTTACGAATTATTAAAGCGTTCTCTTAGTGAGTTGAAACACGCGATTTGGAGTTAGTAGCACAGAAAGTTACCGGGGGAAAATGGAAAAGGAATTTCTTTCACGCGCGTTATTAAAAGCAAAAAAAAAACGTTATTATTATAGGCGCTCTTTGATTTACTGATGGGTAATTATTATGTATAACGGTCGGAATTGATGAGTGACGGTGGTAGGGAAGAATAGCTGTAAAATTATTATCCGTTCAGCGCGAGTGTTAGTGTACACGAAGCGTTTTTATTTCAACAAATCCGTTTCGAGTTCCGTACCCAAAGGGTAAAAACGGGACCCTATTACTGAATCCGTCCGACCGATTTCGGTCACGGCGGCCGCTTCGACTCCTATTCATTACGGCGCTGATGCGCCCTAAGATGGCTTACGTAGCCAATTTTAACTCGTTCTTTACAGTGGCGTTAACTAAACATGCGTATATTTTACTTAGAAGCAGAGTTCTGCTAACACTGGATTATTATATTATGTATGTTAGTCTTTAAGGTATTTTTTATATGGGCCTATGCAGCCCGAAATAAAAATTATTCTATTCTATTCTATTCTATTATTATAACTAGGTATTACCGCTGTTTACGGCGTACATTTTGTTTGACATACCTACTTAAAATTTGTACGCGAGTTTGACTCGCACTTGGCCGGTTTTTTCATTTCTATAAATCCTTTTATAAAAAGGTAATCTTAATGCAAAATTTCAGTTTTCTGAGGCCAAGGGTTTGAGCTGAGCGTTGATGAGTCCGTCAGTCAATGAAACAGCCACTTAATCAGTCAGGATTTTTCTTTTTATATAATTATAGATAAAGTGCAAGTAACAATGAATTTAATTATCATGTGACTAAGTAACGTAGCGACTAGGCAAATATAGTATTAGTGTATGTAGGTATAGTAAAAGGGTTACACTGAAACTGAAACTAGCACTGCGGCTTGCCGCAGTACCATTCTGAGTGTTTCCCTTGTCACCACTTTTTAAATAAATCTATACATATAATAAATAAATAAATAAATAAATATCACGGGACAAATCACACCAATTGACCTAGTCCCAAAGTAAACTAAGCATAGCTTGTGTTATGGGTACAAGGCAACGGATAAACATACTAATATAGATAGATACATACTTAAATACATATTAAACACCCAAGACCCGAGAACAAATATTCGTATTACTCATACAAATATCTGCCCCGACGCGGTAATCGAACCCGGGACCTCAAGCTTCTTAGTCAGGTTCTCTACCTACTAGGCCATCTAGTCGTCTACTAGGTACCTACTTTTTGGCACTTTAGTTAGGTATTTAGTATGTAGATAATTTTTAAATTATTTTATTGCTTATTCCGTTTTTTGTTTAACTGCTTTTATCTGCCTTGTACTCGTAAATTCTATTTTCATATGAAGTTAAGGTGTTTCATATGAAGTTAATTTCTAAAAATCGTTTTAGAATAAGTGATACAGGTTAAGATGGTTTAATTTGTATTGCTAAAAAACTGGTGTATATTGAAATTTGTTAAGCTAGATGACCACGAAAAACCAAATATAGCTCCATCGCTACTGTCGATGACTCTGTAAAAGGAAAGAAGAAGTCGAGGCAAAAAGTACACTATCAGCTTTTATTTACCTATCTGTCATAAGGTCCAACTTACTAACCTTAAACTCCCCCCGCCATCGGATATTAGCGAAAAACTAATCAATTTATCTTTTTATTCTATACTATAATAAAACAGTAAAAGTAGAGCTCTGCCTGTCTGTATGTACACGCTAATCTCCGAAACTACTGATCGGATTTTCTTGCGGTTTTCGCAGATAGATGAAGCTTAAATTGGAGGAACATTTAAGCTTTGTTTCATTAAAATTGGGTCTTTGTAAAGTGTGCTATAGTGCACCAGCCCCAACGCTTCTTTCCAACCTTAAAACCGTAACACTCCAGCACACAAGCAGCTTATCCAACTCGCTCCTCGACATAGCCCTCACAAATTTGACTGTCCTTTTTCTCTCCATTTAATGACGAGGCAAAGTACTTTCTTTAGCCTTATAGTCAAAAGTTTACTGCATCGTAAGACACGAGGCATTACACGTGTAACGATCACTTCGGCCGTACATAAATGGTTGATGGACTTCAATTTCATAAATAGGCTTTTACGATACTGATGAGATGACATTACATGATTTACCGTATATTTTTCTCGTAAGCGATGTGTGTTATAATATCGATTGGTTTTGAGTAGAGAATGATCTAAATGAAGCTAACTAGAACCGAAACATAACCAATGTAAAACTAGCTTGTGCCCGCTCTTTCGTCTGCGCAGAATTTTACTGCGCTCTTGCGGGAACTATCCAATTTTTCGGGATAAAAGCTGTTCTCTGTTTTTCTCGGGTTATCGAATTTCATCACGATCGGTTGGGTTCTTTAAGCGTGAAATCGCTACAAACAGACATACTTAGACTCGCATTTATAATATCAAACGAAATGTTAGACGTCCTATTCGCCTTTTGTGTCATTAGCATAACATCTATAACACAGAACATCAAAATAGCAATTAGTCCGTGTAGCATAACGTCCAAACAACATATTGTCAAAAACGCTATCAACCACATACAATTTTAAAATTTTAATTTTTTTTTAACCAAGGAAGCAAATCGTCAAATCTTATTGAAAGCAGTTAGCTGGAGTAGCAGAATAACCAGAAAGTGTGTTCGGCTTTCAAGTGGACGGTCATATTATCAATTTAGAATCTACCTATTCAATTAAAACTATTTATATCGTGAAATACGCGACATTATATTTCTCGGACGTTCTGCGATTTTGGCGTTCAGCTTTAAGGGCGTGTTGCTATCTGGCCGTGTCCCTTCATAGACGTTATGCTAATTGGGTATTTTACGATTAAGGCATCTTCACACAATGTGCTTTTTAGACCATCTGAATCGTGGTAATTTTGCTTTATAGACGATTCGGTACTGAGCGGATTCGGAACTGTTATTTACCGCTCAAAGCTGGTTACCAATGAAAATTGTATCTGAAGATAAAAAAGTTGATGAAGTATGCTCAACAAAATTTCTAGGTTTAATTGTTGATAAGCACCTTAATTGGAAAGAACAAATTGAGCAAATATGTAACAGATTAAATCGTTTTGTGTTTGCACTCAAAAGACTCAGAGAGACTGTGTCCTCTGAAGCGGCACTAATGGCCTACCATGGTTATGTGTCCTCAGTACTTGGATACGGCTTGATATTGTGGGGGAACTTGTGGAGGTTGAAAGAGTGTTTAAAATTCAAAAAAGGTGTATAAGGGTTATAAGTAACGTTTGGAAGACTGATAGTTGTATCCCACTATTTAAAAAATTAAATATTTTACCTTTGCCGTGCTTGTACATTAGAGATATATGTGTTTTTGTGGAATCCCTTCCAGACTATTTTAAAAAACCGGCCAAGAGCGTGTCGGACACGCCCAAGGTAGGGTTCCGTAGCCATTAAGAAAAAATCAAGTAATATTTTTCTAAGAATTTCATATGTGTACGGGAATCATCCAAGTTTAGGTATATTTTATACCTTAGGCTACTATTTACTCTTAAACTACAAATAATTTCCAAGCAATCTTAGCCGCTATAATTTTCCTAGTAAATTTGATATATTTACTACCATTCTGAATTTTTTCAAATTTTTCCACCTAACAGTTTAGATTTTAGAGGGGGCGGGACGCTCGATTTTAATGAAAGTTTTCACTTTAAAGTTGAATATTTCGCAAACAGATCACTGAATAGAAAAATCATGTTAGCAACCCCGCAATGGTTTTAAAAGACCTATACAACGATACCCCACACTATAGGATTAGTCGAGAAAAAAAAAATCACTTTACGTCTATGGGAGGTACCGCAAAAAAAATTTTTTTATTTTTTTTTATTTAATCACTTTGTCGGCGTGACTGATATATATATTCATGCCAAATTACAGCTTTCTAGTACTAACAGTCTCTGAGCTTAGCCGCGGACAGACAGACAGACAGACAGACGGACAGACATGGCGAAACTATAAGGGTTCCTAGTTGACTACGGAACCCTAAAAACGCAGTGAAGTTATTCAGAGGCGGACAAGAGCATGCACTATGTCTCTTTTGTACAGGCCACGCTGTCGTAAAGATATTTATAAAAGAAACGCCTTCAACCTGTGCATAATAGTTTTTAATAATTTACCAGATGAATTAAAGGTGTTGTCGGGAGAAATGTTCAAACGCAATTTGACGAAATGGTTACTGACAAAGTGTTTTTATAGTATCAAGGACTACTTAAATTATAGACAATATTGTTGACATTATTTTTGGACTTTTATTATTATTATTATTTATTTTAATTAGATTATAAAATTACCTTTAGCTTCTTTAATGAAATATTTGTACGCTTGCTTGCAAGCTGAATACAAGTACAAAACTTATAATTATGATAAGAACAATGTATTTTTACTGTATTCTTACAAATAAAGTTAATTTGAATTTGAATTTGAATTACTTTTGCAACTGTTCTCTTATATGAGACTGTTCTTCTTTAACCTCTACTCTTAATACAAATTGATTCACGTTGTCATCGTTCATCCACTATTACCTCTTATACTTCGTTTTCTAGATTATTTTACTAAATAAGAAAACTAGATACTGGCAAAAATTGTCCTCTGATGGACAGAGCCATATTTTTATAGAAACTTACTATGTACCTACCACAAGTTGATGTTTAGTTTCACGATATAACTTATCTTAACGTTCAGGGAATACAGACGCAGAGAGGGTATTCTCGATAACATGTCCAGATAACGAACGATGAACGAAACTGCTTCTTGCGAATTTTAGGTATGATTAAAACTTTGGAGTAAAGACCTGCCTTTCAAGAGTAAAGGCCTACTTTTTTTTATCGGTTTACTTCGATTGATCAACTAACAGATCTATAAGTGATAATTTAACAACTAAGAATATGCCTGAAGCGTGGTGAGCAAGCAGAAGTGACAAAAAGTAACCGAGTGTGACCACAAGGTGTGAATTTTTGAAGTACTTAAATATGTACGGGGAAATAAAAACAGTAGTTCAGGTGAGAACCATATTTTTTGGTATCGAAAATGCCAGAAAAATTATAAATGCCTTAGTTAATGGCACATTTAACGCGTTCTTGCGCGTTTTTAATGAGACCTTAGAGCGTTTTGCGCAAATGAGTTGGCTGCATTTTGTACTGTCGTGCACTAATATAAGCTATCGGAGAAAATACTTGCTCTGTCTTTACTTACAGCCTTATCTTTAATCTAAGAGCCTTAATATATCGCTCCTTATAGACAAAATGGATGGTTAATGATTTTTTGCAATCATTTAAAGTAGCATTTTGATGTTTACGCATCTACAAGACCAGCTCTGAACGCCTGTTAGATATTTTGCAAGAAAATCGTTCAGGCGGTTGCACATGAAGTAGGGCAATGATATTTCATCATCATCATCATCATTTCAGCCGTAGGACGTCCACTGCTGGACATAGGACTCCCTCATTGATGCCCAATCATTACGGTTGGAAGCGACTTGCATCCACCCTGAACCTGCGGCCTTCACCAAATCGTCCGTCCATCTCGATGGTGGACGTCCCACGCTGCGCTTGCCAGTCCGTGGTCTCCATTCCAGAACTTTTGACCCCAACGACCATCAGTTCTGCGTGAAATGATATTTAGGTTCATGGAAGTAATAGGAACTGACTGGATTGTTGTTGGGCAGCGTAAATCTGATATTAGTTGGAAGTTTTGATTTAAACCTTTCATTTGACATAAAGCGGCCAGTTTGTCTTGTAGATTTATACATTGGTAAAGTAAATAAATCCTAAACGTTACACAATAAAATGTCAAAGTTTTCAAACGGGCTACACAATACTAGCCCCAACTCGCTTGTCACAGAAACCTACATTAGATGGACGAGCGAGCTTAACATAACTGATCCTATACGCCTGAGTTAGCAGCGTAACTTTTTATACAAATTCATGTAAATGCTTACCTCGCCTATTTATCAGCATGTTACATTGCTGCCAATTTGTTTCGTAAATATTATAATACTTGTGGATGCTAAGGTGCGTTATTTGTTAGCGACATGGGACCAACCTAACATATAATATGCATATTTTATTTATTATATACGTACGAGCGAGGCATCAAAAAATAAATTTACATATATACTATTTTGTGTAGCAAAACATCACAATACGTTACGGACTTAGCCTTAACGTAAACATTAAATAGCTTAATTCTGCGGCTTTGCTACGCTAGCTCAGTATCGTGGATATGTATTCCGAAAAATTCCTTCTTTACCTGTCCTTCGATCAACAATACCAAATAAGAGCTCACGTTGGAAGTGCGCTCTTATTTGCCTGGCGGTATTTTTGTGCCGACCCGTTATCTAGTAGTATTGTTGATCAAAGATAAATTAAATTCAAATTCATTTATTCAAGTGGCAAGACTTAATTATTGTCTATGATCCCCGAGAAAATAATGTCTATTAAATTTCAAGACATTCAGTAATGTTACTCTTTTATTTATAGCTATTTGAATATCCTATTTAAAGTATTAAATGACAAAGTTTGTGATTATGTTTGAATATTATGTGTTAGTCAATCAAGCAATAACGGTTGAGCGGTTTAAATGAAACAAGATATTCCGATAACAAGTGCCTGTGGAATAATATTTTTACTTCAATCAAGAAAAGAGGGCGCTGTTAAAGAACGTTGAAATATTGTAGTGACAACTAGCGCCATCTAGTCATCACACGAGAAACTAATTACTACATCCTGTATCACACTATCGAAGTTTCTTAACTCAGCTGCATAAATACAACTTCCATCTTTCATCCATTGGACTTTGGTCTCCAGGCATAACATCTGTCTGGAGAGAGATCTCTATATTGCAACTACCCCCAAAGTACCTTCTGCTATCAAGATGACGCATTAACTTCGTCCGAAATCCATAGATGGCGTTGTCCGAGAGAATAAAGACTTATAGCTATGTGAAGTCATGTCAAGATAAGTTTACCTTATTTTTATTGCAAAAAAATTAAGTATCTTACGGGAAATTATAATTCTGCGGTCGTTTGCATATCTGTTTACTTATAACAACCTATCATCATCATCATCATCATCATCATCATCATCATCATCATCAGCCCACAGTAATCCACTGCTGAATATAGGCCTCTTCCATGGCGCGCCACAACACTCTGTCTTCGGCCCCTCGCATCCATCTGCTGCCAGCGACCCTCTTTAGGTCATCCGTCCACCGCGCCTCAGGACGCCCTACACTACGTTTCCCCGTCCGTGGTCTCCATTCGAAGATTCGTCAGCTCCACCGCTCATCAGCCCTGCGACAGACGTGGTCAGCCCAACGCCACTTTAGCGAACTAATTCTTTGAGCAATGTCGGTGACTTTCGTCCTTTGTCGGATAATGTGATTGCGGATTTTATCCTTCAATGAAACCCCTAGCATTGCTCTCTCCATAGCTCGCTGAGCGACCCTGAATATATGGATTAGCCCCACAGTCAAGGTCCACGTTTCGGCTCCGTAGGTTAAAACTGGTAGGACGCACTGGTTGAAGACTTTCGTCTTTAGGCGCTGAGGGATGTCTGACGACAAGAACAACCTAGGCATTGAATAATTTAGGTAAGACCTAGATTTCACGAAATTTTCCCGACGGCCGTAGGCTTTTCTCTTGTCATGAATAATGTTTCAGTGGCAGATATAAATGTCCCTATCATTTATACCGGACTTTACCTCGATTTATTCTTGTAGTACACAAACCTGTGATTTAAAAGAGTGCTTTAGAAACCATAGAAGTTTCTGGGAACCTACTTTGTATTATTGTATAATGTTTCGGCGGCTAGACTCCGGTTCTGAAAAGTCGGAACTTCATATTAGTCTTCCGATTTCGACTTCAGTTCCAACACTTTTAAATCGGAGGTCTATTGCGGCGGCGATCGTGATCAGCCAGCGCATACGAACATTTTTATATTTGTCGCGATAGGAACCTCCCTTCCCAATGAAATTAAAGCGGCTAAAGCAAAGCATGTTTGTTTTGTGGTTACTTAATGATTCGCCGACAATTTTTACGCAGATTATTGATTGGCAGACAACGTTTCGCCGAGTGACGGTACGCCGATGGATTTGTTTGTAGATGTATTGTTTCGCAGCTAACGTTTCGTAACTCAACCTTTAGCAGCTATTTTAGTTGGCTATGAGTCAGTAAGCTGAACAACTATTGACAGAAATTCGTTAAGCATATTAATCAATACACATTTTGAATATTTGCTGGAACCACTTTTCGCTTTTAAACGGTTGAACTATTATTCAGTGCTCATATCAACTTTATGCAACCTTTTCGTTTTGCACTGGAAATGGCATCAAATACTGCGTGTCTGGATTACACTATTACATCATTGTCGTTTTTACATGCCATGTAATAAACACTGATTAATGGGGGTATAAATTATATTCGGTTAATTGAATTTGTTATGTGGGTAGGGTTTTTCTAGGTGGTTATAAAAAAAATAACTAACACCGAAGGCTAATGCGGGAGTCCGCTACGCTCCTGTATTAGCCTTTGAACCTACTTAACCTATCTAAGTCGCTTCCGCTCCGTACCGACTTGCTCGCACGCTGAAAATTAAGCAGTGTTGTACCATTAAAATCAGTAATTTATTTTGGTGATATTATATTAAATGTATAAAAATGCAACAGCTGAACAGTTTAATGGAAAAATACCGAAACAAAAATCGACTGAACCTTAAATCTACTAAACAATAATGATGCCTGTCATAACTCTGCTTATCATGTTTCAACGAACAGTTGTTCGGTAAAATGAAACAATTACGAAACAAACAATCGACTTATCGTAACTCTGCGTATCGCTTTTCTTCCTACCTACTACTCGGCGAAACAAATAATAAGCTTAACGAAATTATACAAAACGTTACTCGGCCAAAACAAAGGGCTGCCAAGTTTGTCTGAGAAAGAAAAATCTGCGTAATGAAATTCGGCGAAACGACAGGTCACCTTGTTTTGCATTAGACCTGCCCCTAACAGATCTCTATTCTGCCTCTGCCTCTGCTTCCGCTATCACCTCCGATTTCGGTTCCGATAAAACCACCTTCGTAACATTACTTTGTATGTAGGTAAATGTAGTTTTTCTTGAAATTTTGGATACTAAACTGTACATAAACCTCAGATTTTGAAACATTTATTTAATGAATCATTGTTTAATGCATAACAATTTTCAAAGTACTGTATAGTCTGACTACTTTGACCAAACGGAGGGTAATATTTGCCCACACGAAAACACATAGAAGAGTCTGATAAAACACATATAATCGTGGGCAGTTAGCTGAAACCAACCATATATTATGCCAATGTGTCATAATTTCAGTGTAATAATAAAATTTGCACAAAGTCCTAATCCTAATGGCCAATGGCACTTTTCAGGGCCAAAATATTCCCAATTTACGGTAGGTACAGCAAAGCTTTTTAAATGGGAAAAAAAGCGGGCAAACATGTTCAGAAAAAAAAATACGAAAAAATGTGCAAAGAAAACTTTTTCGTAGCAAACCGACCAACTGAAAAAGTTTTGATTGAGTTCAGCTAACGGGTTAATAAAATTTTTCGTTCAAAAAACTTTTTGCTATTTTAAACTTTAAATTCAGCGAGTTTCCGCTACCAAAATTAATATCTCGAATTAGGTAAATGCTGAAGTGTGTCTAGTACCTCGTTATAAAAGCGAAAAAAAGCTTATTTGATTGAATGAAACACTATTAGATACTTTTGAAAATTTGCATTTGGAACTCTCGGCTGAATACTACTTTACTACTTACTTTAATTACACTTAAATTCTTGTAAACGTATTCTAGTAAATAAAGATTTACTTACTTACTTACTTAGAAAAAGAGCGAAAATATACCGTTTTCACGGAAAAAAATAATCTTTTTCTAAATAACTGTCACCATTAGTTTATTCTTTTATATGAGTCAAGTCCCGAAAACGTAATGAGTTGGTTCAGCATTTTTTCCTTTGTACAATCAAGCGTCTTTAAATATATTGATATAGGTAGGTACTTTTTCAAACCTTGATGACGGGATGAAGTGGCATTCAATAGAAGTCCTTTAAAAAGACTCGATGTAAAAATCGAGTTCGTTTTTTTATTTAGGAATTTTTCTGTTATTAGTTCTTCTAATATGAATAAGTAAGAATACAACAAATATGATTTATATGCGACTAGAACCTGAATCGCATGAATAATAACTATTATTATGTATTAAAATTTCAATAAATACATACATGTAAGTATGTTCTTAAATCTTTCTCATACATGGAGAGAAAGAAAACTAAGATAAATGAGACAAAAAGCGTTCCATCTCATTCCAGTAGATTGATAAAGTATTTGGTATAATACCTTTGGTGTTTCAGATATCTATAACTGGGTAAAAAGCTAGATTTAACTGTAGTAAAAGTGTTACAAAACCGAAATTATACTGGGAATATTGGAGTTCAGTTTCGTTTCACCTTTCTCTATTTCGTTGCAATTTGCGTAAAGTAACAATTTCAATGCCGTAAATGTATTTTTATTTTTCAACTAGAAAGAGTTTGATACAAAATGTAAGAATATTCAATTTAATAATAATAATAATTTATTTCAAGTATCAACGACTCATATGTTTGTTAGTAGCTTAAGGTATAAATATTAGTAAATCTAATATATAAAAATCTCGTGTCACGGTGTTTGTTACCGAACTCCTCCGAAACGGCTTGACCGATTTTTATGAAACTTTTTTCTCTACACTCGGTAGGTCTGAGAATAGGTCGTAGGCTATTTTTTATGCCCATATATTCTTCGCAGATGGAGTCGCGGGCAACAGCAAGTCTAATATACACCGTGAAATTTTAGTGGTTGTTTTCCCGAAACGAGGTGATTTAGTATCGATTGTACAATCGATTTATAATTACTATTTTGACTAGGGTCAAAAATCCAATTGTTAAAAACGAAAGTCGAAAATGACCGCAAACAAATAGTAACGCTTCGTTGGTACCTAACCTATCGTACGATCGTACGCTACTTGTACCAACGAAGCGTTACTATTGGTTTGCGGTCATTTTCTACTTTCGTTTTTCACAATTGGTTTTTTGACTCTAGTCAAAATAGTAATTATAAATCGATTGTACAATCGAAACTAAATCACCTCGTTGCGGGAAAACAACCACTAAAATTTCACGGTGTATAAAAATCTCGCGTCACGGTATTTGTTATTGAACTCCTCCGAAACGGCTTGACCGATTTTTATCAATTTTTCTTCTCCATATTCTTTAAGTCTGAGAATAGGTCGTAGGCTATTTTTTATACCCCTATTCCTTGCAGCAGCTAGTAAATTATAAAAATTAATTCACTGATTAGGAGCATGTAACCCCTGACAGTGAAGAAAGTAATTTGAAGAATTATTTTTTAAAACTCCGTCCACCGTACGATAATGATCAAACATAATCTATACTTCACTATGTTTATCGACATTGCGGTCTGTACGAGTATGCACAAATTTTAACTATGTCAACAGAAAATATTTTTATTACAACAGAAAGTACACTTCATTACTAAACGCCATAAAAACATCCCCCTCAATCTTGTCTCTCGGGTAACGCCAAACAACATCATCCTTTTCAAACACACCTGTATTTGTTATCATATTCATATATAACAACAATGTAACAATATTGACGAACTGTGTGTTGAAATAGATATTAAATTTTGTTTAAACAGTAATTTGTTTTTTGCAGACTTTTCCCTAAAATTCGTAACTCATTGCAAATAGCACCTTTTTTCCTGAATGAGATCTATTAATTGATAAATAGAATGAGATTTAAAAATAAAGATTTTCATTGAAGTTTCGAAAACTTTTTATTTGACACTTCCTAATTTTATTACGCTCTATACTCGTATGCGCAGGTCTGTGCCAAAGTTTTTTTCCTTTTTTTTAATCTTTTGTATTTTATTGAGTCCGTCGAGACGTAACGAAAAATAAACTTTAATTTAGGATCATAGGGGCAATTATAATTATAATTGTACTGGGAAAAAGTGCACTATTTTAGGACATAATATCTTCGCTTACTGTCAGTAGGTGATTGTCGTTAGACGCAAGTATACTTTACAATGCTTTATTTATTTCACTTCCAATTGAAATTTGATACGGCTAAGCAATCATTTTATAAGTCGTGTGCTCAGAAATACATGCCCTGTATGAAAAGCGTACGGTTCCTTGTTTTCGACTTTACGTGACGCCAGAGGCTACAATTATCCTCTTTTTGCGCTTCTTTTTCGGGGCGCTAACATAACCCTCTATCTATTTATCTCTTTTAATATATACTCGTATCATTACAGATATATTATACGGTGTGAGTGACAATGCAACTACAATCAGAAAGAAAACTCGAACCAATAAAAAAAACCTAAAATACACAGCGTTTTATCAACAACAGCGCTTTCTTTTAATAGTTTTCTGCAGCAAAACTGTCACAAACGAAAACAGACCTTCATTTAAATCGTGCCTGGTAACCCAAATGCGGTTTGGAGTGATTTGGCGAGCAACATACATACGTACAGCGTGCACGTTTGTAACCATAACACATTGGGCTGCCATCAAATATAATTTTGAAGCATTTATTTGTATTTTGTTGCACAGGGCCGACCGATGAGCACCTGGGATAGCCAATACGACAGTAAGGTTCTACGCCATGTTTTTTTTGATTTCCGTAAATATTAAGGGAAGATTATTTAGGTCAAATAGAGTTAATTTCTCGAAGAAACTACTTAGTGTCTTAACTCTTAGTATTTTTGAGATATTCAATAATTAAATTTAATGGCTGAACCAGTGTAAGAGGTCCTTCATTACGTCTTATTATTATTTATCTTTTAAATTTCGTCAGTAAAGAGTTTTCCATTCATAGCTATTCGCTACAAGTAGATTATTGAGGCGAGTTCGTTCGACTGACATTACATACTTTTTTTTTTATTATGTGTCACATCGATGTCATAATCACACTAACTTTTGTGTAACTCTAAGGGACCTTTTGCACTGTAGGTAATATTGATTAATTATGTATGAAAAACGAAAAAAAAATTATTCGATTTTAACAAAAATCAATATACCAAGTAGTTTCTGTTAATTTACCGAGCAACTTGTCGAATTTAACGAAAAAAAAACGGTGTATAGTTGGGACCGCCAACCGGAATACGAGGCGTGGGTCTGGTACCTTTATTTACTCTTTGGGAACTCTTTGGGAGAAGCCTTTGTCCAGCAGTGAACGTCTTTAAGCTAATTTTATGATGATGATGTAGCACATAATATGGAGATGCCACTAAAAAATAATTTGAATACACGACTCCAGTAAAAAACGCTAGCCTTGTAAACCAGATTAATTTTCGATTAACTACAAAATTAGATTTTTTGTTGCTTTAAAACAAGTAAATAGTTAGTTGATTGAGTTGGCGAACAAGTGACGTCATAAGTTGCTATTGCCATTCAATATCTATGAGAGAATTGTGTTTTGACAGCTCATAAAAAGTACGTCAGTTGATTGGTGGTATTAACATCCCTATGTAAGTTTTAGTTTATTCGACTTAAGACTTACGCACCTTAGCCAAGCCTGTCGCTACAGAAATCATTTTCAAGTTGCGTTACATAATAAGAATATTTTATAGCGGTAGTCGCTAAAGACTGAAGTCGTCGGGTATCAAAGATTTGCGTAGCCTTGTCTAAATGTCTAAATGTTACACTCATCAAGGAAAACAGCGAAATGGGATGTAATAAACCCATGACTAATAATAGCAACATTTCGTCGGTGCAATATACGTGATATATTGCACAATATAAATAATAACGCCAATATGAGGATGTCATTGTATTACTGCTACAATATACGTTTATGTGCAGTAGTTGACGTACTACATACTACAGCACCAATTGGGACTGTGATAAAAACGCAAAGAGAGGGCACATGCCTCCTATCAGAATGAAAGGGCAAGGTCTATTTTTATCAGAACTAAATTATTTTCAGCTTTTTAGTTCTTTTTATTATCATTTACCTAATAAAAGCTTGTTTTTAAAAAGTTTTTTTTTACTTTTACTGCATACAATTTTTAGTTCTCATGTTTTTCGCTAGATGTCACTTTCAGAATCAGTCCCCATCCTGCATCGCGCTGAGAGTTGTCGCTGGTTGAGATTTTTCCTGGGTTAATGACCTAGTCAAAGATGGACCTAACATGTCCACCTAACATTGGATGTGTGTCTACTTTACTAGAGAGCATAACAAATTACTACAGAGTACAGACCAAGCAGTAAAGTATCATTTCTTGGTACTGTGGTGGTGTAAACTGTCCCTTTGACGATTTCTTCCTAACTCATCGTAATGCTTAATTGGTCATATTCCTAATTCGACTTTTTCCTAACTGGTCATATACCTAACTCGTCATATGTCTCGTTCATCATTGATTTTGATTTGAATAAGAGATGCTCAAATTTTCTCATAAAAAACGTAACTTTAAAGTGTAAAGGCCATAATATAGCTTCGTATTGCTGCTTTGTTTCACAGAATAAAATACTTAGCCTACTGTCCATCCCCTACAGCTCAAAGCTCGCTGCGGGCAATGTGAGCAATTTGTCAGTATTTTCATAAGCCTCGCAACCTGCACCTTCCCTCGCGTTCTAAGAATTAATTAAATGAATATTTAGTAGCGTCCTCGCTGCGGCGGAACTTTTCCTGGTGAGATACGAGCTAATTTTTTTTGTTAGGAGCTGATGTTTTGTTAATAACCCATGCTGATTGAGTTGGGTTTAACGCATTCTCTAGGGATGCCCAATATTTTTATTTGAATCGATCTTTTGGATCGCATCGAATGGTAAAGCATTGAATCGATCTACGATCTGCATCGCATGGTTTTGAATCGATCTAGCAAATATCGAATCTTATCGTAATCCATACTTATATTGTATTGTAGGTCCTTCTTTAACGTCGTACGTAACAGAGAGCCAGAATCATCCTGTTTTTTTTTAGAAGGATAGTTCTGTTGTAGATAAAAACTAATATTTAAACCGATCAAAAATGTAGTAGTATGTGTCCATGGGCGACGGTGATCGCTCTCCATCAGGTGACCCATCATCATCATCATCATCAGCCTATAACAGTCCACTGCTGGACATAGGCCTCCCCCAATGAGCGCCATTGCGCCCTGTCCTCGGCTAGACGCATCCAGCTTCTACCAGCAGCCTTTCGCAGATCGTCACTCCACCTGGCCGGAGGGCGTCCTACATAACCCGCGTGCGTGACCCGTCTGCTCGTTTTCCCCCTCTTATAAAAAAAAATATACGCGTGCTTGTAGATTTAAATAATTAAAATTCCAACTATCTGTTGCTGTTCAGTTATTGTCAATAACAATCTTTCGATTTTTTTATTCTGATCTCTCATGTATGCTATTCGATCTTGTGAAAGATCGCATGAATCGATTCATAAAATTGTAGATCGTAATGCTAAGATTTTAGTAATTCAAGATTTATATCTTATATAATAATGATTATTATACAGAGTAATTATACAGAAAAAGACTGCCATATATTTTAATTCGTTTTTATTAATTTCACCGGCAACTGACTAATTATGATATAAAACTTGCAGCTGAGCTAGATTTTTGGATTCCTTTATTTCCCATAATTTCATTTGTCATAATTTCACTTGCCTTGCTAACGGTTGCCATAATATATAGAAACATGCTCTTTCAGGATTTCTCTTAATGTCATTTTATGGAATACAGTCAGGTTAAGTTAGTTTAATAACTATTCTGAAGAAAATACTGTCGCAGAAATAACCTTTACCGACAAATGAATTCGGGAAAACAACAAAAACCCCGAATTTTTACGGACAAATTTTATTTCCACTTTAATTTACAGCACTCGGAACTGGCACAAATTAAACATTCAATTGTATTATTTAAGTTTTTAATTTACTTTCTTTTAAAATTTCAGATGTTACTTCGGAGCAGATCCCGAAGAAATCGAACAGCAAAGTTGAGGAAGAAGAGGATAAGACACCAAAAAGGAGAACCGGCCTTAGTAAGCACCTTTACCCTTTTACGTAATCTCACTAGGTACCATCTGTTTACAAAAGACTTTTATCGTTCTATTAGTATCTTGTAATCCGTTTTTGACGAAAATATTTACAAAAATAATTCCTATGGAAACGAGATTTCAGGGTGATAATCAGGATGAGGCTATGGCGGCAGTTTTTCTTTCATAATGTATTTTTGAGTCGAGTTTTTTTTTATAGACTCAGTTTAATTCGAGGCATTATTTACCGTGAAGCGTCTCAGTTTCAGTTTAGACAAAAATGGTTTGTGTACTGTCTAGGTGTCCGGGTAGACATTTATTCGAGCATTTCAACATTTTATCGCCTCATGAATTAAAAATTCGGTTCACAAGTTCAAAATCGCGAAAAAATAGAGATAAAGCTTCTAAAAATATGTATGATAGATCGTTGGATGCGAAATGACCTCAAGGAAAAATATTTTTTACGATTTTACTGCACATACAAAAATGCAATTGAGGTGCACAAATTAAGTTGAAAATATAAGGTTGTTTAGTTTTTTTGGCTATAGCTACTATACTATTCATATTTAAGAAATTTTGCACACTGATTTTTGTGGTCATTTTGCATCCTATAAGCTATCATACATACTTTTAGGAGCTTTATCTCCATTTTCTTGATTTTGAACTTGTGAACCAGACAGTGCAGAGGCAGTAAATTTACTACTTTGCATGTATTTTGTATGGTACAACAGGCCTCTCAATCAAGCTTGGGTTTCAGCTCGTATGAAACTCAAAGCCCCGCTCTCAAATCTGATATTCTCTTCAAAAGGGAACTGGATTAAACCATGAGGCTACCACGGTAGTTCATTAGTTTCTAGTACATACGGTAGCACGTGGGTAGCACAAACATAGATTGTGCGTGTGCACGCCGAACGTTAAAAAGTATATTCACAAAAGGCTTTTAAATTTACTGCTACAGATGTAATTATCTGATAGTAAGTGGTTATTAAGTAGGTATTTATTATTATATATATTGCACTAATAACGTAAGTTTAACGACTAATTGCAGATGAAAATAATCTCGGTATCTCGAAGTCGCAGTACCCAGTAGGTACCTACCTCAAAGTTCTTGAACAACGCCTTATATTCTTGTTTAAAGTAATAATTATTTCACAAAAACGCATTACCGGAATATCAAGTAGGTATTCATCCCAGCCTTTATACGTCCCACTGCAGGGCACAGGCCTCCTCACAGAATGAGAGGGGTTGAGCCGTAGTTCCCACGCGGGCTCAGTGCGGATTGGGAATTTATGATAATTATTTCACAAAAACGAATTACCGGAATATTAAGTAGGTATCGTATAAATATAAATAAAAAATATAAATATTAATATCACGGGACATTTCACACCAATTGACCTAGTCCCAAAGTAAGCTAAGCAAAGCTTGTGTTATGGGTACTAAGCAACGGATAAACATACTTATATAGATAGATACATACTTAAATACACTTATCAGACATACTTATCGTATGTCTCAAATTCGTTTTTTAGGGTTCCGTAGTCAACTAGGAACCCTCATAGTTTCGCCATGTCTGTCCGTCTGTCTGTCTGTCCGCGGCTAAGCTCAGAGATCGTTAGTACTAGAAAGCTGTAATTTAGCATAAATATACATATCAGTCACGCCAACAAAGTGGTAAAATAAAAAATAAAAAATAAATTTTTTTTAGGGTACCTCCCATAGACGTAAAGGGGGGTGATTTTTTTTTCTCGACTAACCCTATAGTGTGGGGTATTGTTGGATAGGTCTTTCAAAACCATTGTGGGGTTGCTAACATGATTTTTCTATTCAGTGATCTGTTTGCGAAATATTCAACTTTAAAGTGAAAATTTTCATTGAAATCGACCGTCCCCCCCCCTCTAAAATCTAAACTGTTGGATGGAAAAATTTGAAAAAATTCAGAATGGTAGTAAATATATCAAATTTACTAGGAAAATTATAGCGGCTAAGATTGCCTGGAAATTATTTGTAGTTTAAGAGTAAATAGTAGCCTAAGGTATAAAACATACCTAAACTTGGATGATTCCATACACATACGAAATCCTTAGAAAAATATTACTTGATTTTTTCGTAATGGCTACGGAACCCTACCTTGGGCGTGTCCGACACGCTCTTGGCCGGTTTTTCTATCTGTACCTACGTGAGGTTCCATTTTAAGCCATTGCGTGTGTGATTAGTTTGTTTGTTAGCTAACAATAATCCAAAAATCTTTATAAACTTTCTCAATTTTAATATTAGTAGGATTAAAAAACCGGTCAAGTGCGAGTCGGACTCGTAAATGAGGGGTTCCGTGCCTCTGTAAAATGTTTTAAAAACAGTTCAGTAAAATATCCCCGAAGTTATACCTAAACACTAAAATCGCAAACTTATAGGTAGTTGGTAAACATTAGGAGAGCACAGGGTAGCTCACGTTGCCTAGCAATTGTCAGCTGTCGCCTAGTAACCAGCGCAGCAGCAGTTAAAAACGCTGAAAAAAACACTTTTCTTGCATGAGGACCTCATTTATTTTTCATTTTTATTTTATTTTTAGTATTTGTAGTTATAGCAGCCACATTAATACATAATCGATGAAAATTTCAAGTGTCTAGCTATTATTGTTTAAATTATAGAGCCATGTGACAGACGTACGGACAGACATACAAAGAGACAGACTGCGGAGTCTCAGTAATAGGGTCCCGTTGACACCCTTTGGGTGTACCTACGGAACCCTAAAAACACATTCAATCTTATTCGTATTAAGTTCACGTATTTTCATAACTACAGACTTGTCTGTGTTATCTGAAAAACTTCGTTCTTTTTCTTCAATGGAAAAGTCGGTTGAGACGAAAACGAAAAATCCGACACATTTTTGCAACGCTGCCAGTGTGGTAGTAACTGGATAAGTTTTTCTTTCTTTAGTCAAATTATTAGAATGAGACTTAATATTATACGTGGAATATTGTCATGTCTTCAGCATTAAATCTGTTTTGCATTACCTACATTCACATCACACTTCAATTCTTTCACAGGAAAATAATTATGTATGGTGAAAAAGTTTGTTTGAGAACTAACTCTATGTGTGACTAAATATACAAAAATTCTTTATTGATCACAAAAAACAGTACAGAGATATTACAAAAATAAAAATTTGGACAGACAACAGGGTGACTACAGGTACACTTAATATTGTAGTTATGTTTTTTGTTTGAAATTATTAATTTTATTTATAAATACATCTAAATATTAATTAGTAATGAATAAGTAACTGTATTTTTTAGGGTTCCGTACCTCAAAAGGAAAAAAACGGAACCCTTATAGGATCACTTTGTTGTCCGTCCGTCCGTCTGTCAAAACCCTTTTACTCAGGAACGCATGGAGCTATTAAGCTGAAATTTATATCAAATACTCAAGTCTACTGTCCCTTGGAGCTGTGAAAAAATCAAACTTCTAAGCCAACGTAATCAAAAGATACAGCCGTTTATGCTGCAAATTTCCGCAAATTTTCGAAACTCGCAAGGGAATCAAAACCTACAGGGTACTTCCCGTGAACTCAGAATCTTGAAATATGGTACGAAGCAAGGTCTTATAGCACAGATAAAGGAAAAATTGCGAAAAGTATATTTTTTTTGTCTGTCTGTCTATATCAAAACCAATCTAGCGACCGCTTTAGCCTAGTTGGTAGTGACCCTGCCTACGAAGCAAGAGGTCCTGGGTTCAAATCCCGGTAAGGGCATTTATTTGTGTGATGAGCACGAATATTTGTTCCTGAGTTATGGATGTTTTCTATGTATTTAAGTATTTATTTATCTATATAAGTATGTTTATCCGTTGCTTAGTACCCATAACACAAGCTTTGCTAAGCTTACTTTGGGACTAGGTCAATTGGTGTGAATTGTCCCATGATATTTATTTATTTATTTATTTATTTATTTAATCTACAATGATCCCACACTGCGCACATTTTGCTTAGGAGCAGGGGTCTACTAAGACTGGATGTTCATAGATACATATATAAATTTGTACGGAACCCTCGGTGCGCGAGTCTGACTCGCACTTGGCCGGTTTTTTATATTAGTGAGGATTCGTAAAGGAAACCTGCATTCACCTGCGAAAAAATTCAATGGTGTGTGTGAAGTTCCCAATCCGCGCTGGGCCCGCGTGGGAACTACAGCCCAATCCCTCTCATTCTGAGAGGAGGCCTGTGCCCGGCAGTGGGACGCATATAGGCTGGGATTATGATGAGTAAAGGTAAGGATTAGTACGTGAAATGTCAGATAATAATAATAATATTTTTGAGCACCTACAGAGGTCGCGAGGCGCGACTGACTATGACTATTATAATAACATGGAAAGGAGTCTTGTTACCAGTTTAACTACTTTTTCGCTAGATGTCGCTGTACCACGCTAAAACTAGCTAACGTTGTGTCGTCCAAAGAAATATACACCGTGAAATTTTAGTGGTTGTTTTCCCGAAACGAGGTGATTTAGTTTCGATTGTACAATCGATTTATAATTACTATTTTGATTAAAATTCACGGTGTATAATAAAGTACTTCCACACGTTCCTTAGGTGTTTTATTCAAAAGCAAAAACGTAAATAGTTAATTTTTTTGTCATACGGTTTCCTCTTTAAAGGAATCGATAATAAGCCTAATAAGGGCATTTTCAGAAAAAAGTGTATCCAGTACTTTTTTAGGGTTCCGTTCCGTACCTCAAAAGGAAAAAACGGATCCCTTATAATATGATCACTTTGTTGTCCGTCCGTCCGTCTGTTACCCTTACCCTTACCCTCACCCCACCCTTTTTCTCAGAAACGCAAGGAGGTATCAAGCTGAAATTTATATCAAATACTCAGGTCTACTATCCTTTGGAGCTGTGAAAAAATTCAAATTTCTAAGCCAACGCAATCAAAAGATACAGCCGTTTATGCCGCAAATTTCCGCAAGTTTTCGAAACTCGCAAGGGAATCAAAACCTACAGGGTACTTCCCGTGAACTCAGAATCTTGAAATTTGGTACGAAGCAAGGTCTTATAGCATAGATGAAGGAAAAATTGCGAAAAGCATATTTTTTTTGTCTGTCTGTCTATATCAAAACCAATCTACAATGATCCCACACTGCGCACATTTTGCTTAGGAGCAGGGGTCTGCTAAGACTGGGTGTTCATAGATACATAAATATAAATTTGTACGGAACCCTTGGTGCGCGAGTCCGACTCGCACTTGTCGGTTTTTTTTATAGCAATATCTCACTCCCGTAAAATCATGCCATCACGGGCGTAGCCAGGTTTCAGTATCGGGTGGGGTTTCAGAAAAAAAAACAAAAATCTGAATGAAATGACAGGTAGTATTATGATTTTTTTTTCATATTAAGAGGGTACGTTGGGCACCATTTCTCCATACAAACGTAATCCCCTGTTTCCTCCCTGGATAATGGCTTTAGAGCCAATTTTTTTTTACTGTGTAATCTGTATCTACCACAGCTATGCCCCTATGTTTCGTTTTTTTCCATATTTCAATTAACATAAGAAATATGAGCTTTCAAAAACTGAAAAAATTGCCCGATTTCAACGTCATTTTCAGACACTCATCAGAAAAAAATCCCTGATATAAACAAAAAAAAGAAAACATAGGGGCATAGCTAAATCTGTCCTCTAATTATTTTTGAAAAAAATAATTTTATTGGTCCAGTTTTCGAGAAGAAAACAGGGGATTACGAAATGCTGTTTTGATCAATTTTACGCGCCTAATAACGGTCTGAGCTGCAGTTGTCCCGCTCTCGCTGTACTGACACGGAGGGGTTCGGGCGAGACAGCGACATTTCATTAAAATACCTATTTCTCAAAAGTCTCTCAGCCACGTACCCTCTTAATAGTTGTTAACGGATTAAAGAAATATTTTGAATATTTCGGGGAGGGTTTGAACCCCCAAAACCCCCCCTGGCTACGCCCGTGCATGCCATTATGTAAAAGATTTTATGTTTTATGTACGTCACAAGGTGGATTACTCACCAATACTTTAGCCACGCATTTATTACCTTTTCACGAAGATAAACATAGATAAATTAATACAAATACTGGTTTTAATCTTTCCATAAGGGATCTAAACGCCGAATTAGCAGAATCTTTACGTAAAGGTAGTACTAGTTTTCCGTGTTTATCAATATCAAAAAATATTGTTTTCCTAAAAATGGTGTTAAATTTTTATGGAAAACGTAAAACATTTACCTAACGAGTGAAAAAAGGCCATTACAGTCGCTTCCTGCTGAAAAGGGAGCAATAATTATAAAATCTCGTTATCTTTTTTATGTTGAAAGGACCTTATCGTTTATGTCATGCTAAAAATGTTTCCGGGTGTTTTTAGAAACAATGTTATTTTGTGGAATCTTAGGCTAGCGTGTTTTACCGGTCAGTTTAGTGCCTGTTAATTTTTTCGTCAGTTTGTTTATTCACTTTTTGCTATTGAAATTGTTAAGGCGTTTTTTCAAACACAATAATGACACAAGTTATAACTTTAATTGTATTTCTTCTAGCAACACTGCATGATATTTAGAATATGTATGTATCTCGGATAATGAACAGGGTGAACAATGAACGGCACCGGCTCAAAATTACTTAGGTATACTTACATTAGTTTAAGTAAGTACTTAGTCATGAACATGAAGGTTAAATAAAAAAAAGGTTTATTATTTTATGCTTTTCAGCCATGAACTTAATACCTAACCAGGACTGAGTACTGCGACAAAAAAGTGAGGCCGTAAAAAAAATAAACTAGTGGATTGCATCTCGTTCTAATTAGGGTAATTAGTAATGGTGCGAGTGGGACACAATTCACTAGTTTCTCTAGTTTGTATGTAATCTCTCGGACCGCTGTCTCTAGTTGCCATTATTAAACTGTATGGCTTGGTAATATGGGTCACTTTTGATTGATTAATAAACTCAGTCCTGGTTAGGTATTAAGTCCATGTTTTCAGCTTTTTTCGGCGGTTTAATTTTTTAAAGTTTTTTTCTTCATTACCGTCTTTAGCAAATATTGCCAAAAGCGATATTGCTCAGAGTTTTCTATGAAAACGACTCTTTAGTCAAAGAATGTTAGAATTATTTGCAACCATATTAAAGGAACAGAAAGTATAAAATAAAACAAAACGGATATAAACCAATATACTTAACTGAAATAAATTCTTAAAGCCTATTAAGGCGAAACATAAATAACTAAAACAAAATTATAACTGTATTCAAGTTAGCTATGAAGTATCTTTTTTTGTACTTATTTTTTCAACTTCATTTTTTTTTTTTTTTTTTATTACTTTTACGGTCATCCCGTGAAATCATACATTTCGTACTAAATACAAACTGAAATATAGATGCATAAAAAAAAAAAAAAAATGAAGTTGAAAAAATAAGTACAAAAAAAGATACTTCATAGCTAACTTGTTTAAAGTTGCACAGTAGCGCCATCTCTTGTCCAGGTGAGCGGTTAGTTCCGAAGGAGTGTTAAAATCTCTCGATGAGGGTGTAACATAGATGTGCGTTTGTCACTTGCATAAGGTGATGATTTAGCAGATTGAAATGTATGATGTATAGGAAAGATTCGTGTCTAATCTCTAGACCAGTGGTGGTGTAGGGGTATGGCACGCGGCACGGAATGCTGAGGACCTGGGTTCGATTCCCAGCATTGGTCTTTTTTCTGGGGTTTTTTCTGTGCATCTATATTTCAGTTTGTATTTAGTACGAAATATAACTGTATTCTTAAATACATCTCTATACCAACTTATATAAATGTTCTTATGTGGGAACAGGGGTTTATGCTACTTGCGTATTTTATCACTGCAAGGTTATGGCTTAATTTCCTTTCAACGTATTACGACCACTTTGCATCATTTTACGGTAGTTTTCAAAGACTTTTGTATTTTAAGAAGAAAAGACTACAATTTTTTTTTAATTCAAGCTCACCGGTTTTATGAACAATATTCATAAACTTCCATAAGTCTAGTCAATTCGTTTATGTACAAAGTAGGCTACTTGCGTACCTAGTGCGTAACTTGAGACTACCTATAAATAAAATGTGAATTAAATTAATATAATCCCGTTCAATTTGACTTAGGAAAAAAGTATTATAGGTACTTTTTTCCTAAGTCAAATTGAACGGGATTACCTTTAGTACTTTAGTTTATAAGTGTTTCATAATTAATCGTGAATAATTGAAAACTAATCCTTCCTTACTTCAGTCGGAATAGTAAGTCTGTATTTATGTTTAGTCTACAAATTTCAACTGCTTTCGTGAATTTTGATAGGCAATTAGCTCTGAAATCGGTCTCATGTAGGTTTAATTAGTTTGGTGTTTTACAAAATGTAGAATTTTACTAATGCAAAGTTAATTCGAAATGTAAAAGATTAGAGTATGATTTTAGGAGATAGGGAATACTTCCCTATTGGGCACTCCGTACTGAGTGGGGACCTATTGCAACCAATGTAAAAGATAAACACAATTTTAAATAACTATAAATTAAAAATAACCCCCAACGCAATTTGGTCGCACATAATTATGTTTGAAAATAAAATAGGTAAATGCCCATTATGCGTCTAAGATTCCTTCTGCAGCTAACAAAACAGCTTTTAACTTTGAAACGACTGAACCGATTTTGATGTAACATGTCAAAGAACCATCGCCAAGAAACCTGCATTCAAATAAAGAAAGCCGCATCCAAATCGGTTCACTCGTTTAAGAGCTATGATGCCACAGACAGACACACACACATAGTGGTCAAACTTATAATACCCCTCTTTTTGTGTCGGGGGTTAAAAAGAGAGGTAGGATAGCATAGGTCTTTAACAAAAATACAGTCAGCAAAAAAGCTTGTATTGAAAAATATTTTCTACAAAAAAATGTTTTTACTGTCAAAATAAAATTCATTTCAGTTCTTGCGGCAAGAGGTTTATCCAGGCCAAACGTCATAAATTATAGATTTTGCAGGCAAACACCATTTTCACTGTTTTATAATTCAGTTGAGGATAGAATTTATGGCGTGTTTTCGTTTAGCGAGAAAAATTGGGTCCTATAATAGGATTATGATGTTGTTTCTCACTTAGTACTGGGTGATTATTTGTGACGGAAATACACAAACTAGAAAATATGGCTGAATTTCGGAATTCTTAGTGGAAGGTCTCTGAGAACAAACGATCGACGTCTTTCAGTTGTGGATGGATACTTAAAAGTGCTTGTTGAGTTAGTTAAAAATGTGAGTAAATAGGTACAATCTTTAAACCGCTTCTTCAAAAGGATTAATCTTGCTTTGCTTGGCAAACGTGGGTTTTACTAGTAATGCGTCTGTTTTTAACCCCCGCCACAATAGAGGGGTGTTATAGATAAATTAGTTTAGTGATAGAGAGAGACAACAATGTAGAGATCTCTCTCTCCAATGCCTATAACACACAATACCATTACATAATATACGCAATTCCACGCTCTCGGTAATTTATCTAGATAAGTTTGGCCGCTATGTATGTGTGTGTGTGCGTGTGTGTGTGTGTGTGTGTGTGTGTGTGTGTGTGTGTGTGTGTGTGTGTGTGTGTGTGTGTGTGTGTGTGTGTGTGTGTGTGTGTGTGTGTGTGTGTGTGTGTGTGTTTTATTTTCTCAAAAACTTTATTTCTGACGTTTTCTGACGTGATTAAAACTTTTCTTACTTACTTACTTTCGCTGGCTCAACGACCCGAAGTGGATCTTGGCCTCCGACATCAAAGTGCGCCATTCCTTCCTGCTCTGTGCCAAGTCTGACCAATCGGACACGTCCAGCTCTTTCAGATCCTTAGCCACTTCATCAAAACATTAAAACTTTTCTAGTAAAATATATTTCTTCGCTAAAATATGGCTTAGTCCTTAGTACGCTTTGAAAAATATCATTTGAGATTGACGGGGGGAGGGAGTTGAGGCAAATCTCACGACGTCTCAGGAGGTAATTGGTAAAAATGACAACCATACCTCTTGTAAGAGATGGAGGTCTTCGCGTGCCGGAATTGGTTTACGTGTGGACAACTTGCACACCCATGTTCTAGTGGGATCCTATCGATGTTTAGAAAATTTTATTTCCGAAGGTTTAGAATCCCGAAAACTTCATTTGTCCGAAAGCATTTTTTTCTGAAACTGTAAATATTTCAGGATTTATTTCAGGGCCATCGTGTAGAACCCTTTAGGTTAGGTTAGGGTTGTTTTATAAGAATCCTTAAATATTTACAGTTTCAGAAAAAAATGCATTCGGATAAATGAAGCATTCGGGATTTTAAATATTCGGAAAAAAATAATTCTAAATTTTGATAGGTAACCTGTTCTAGTAATACTTCATACCATCAGTGACGCTTCGGTGGTGTCGGATATTGCCGTCCGATGAAAGTAGGTTGAACACTGTCAATGAAGTGTGAACATATAAAAATGCACGAGCGGTGAATGCGATAAAATATGGAAAACATAAATAGTGAAAATAAACGGGTCACTCACGTCTTAAAACGAGTTGAACTCGACATATTTCGGGCTAATCCGTAGCCCTTCCTCTCGGAAGGCCACGTTGCGTGCACGTTTGGCAGCCGCCGTGACGTGCGACTCCGAGAGGAAGGGCTACGGATTAGCCCGAAACATGTCCAGTTGAACTCGTCTTAATACGTGAGTGATCCGTTTATTTTCACTATGAGTGAGTCTCACGGTAGTTTCATGTTTAATGTGGAAACATAAATGTTTGTCAGTAATTGAATACTTTGCGAAGACGAGTGTATTTTCAAACGTATGATGTTTAAAGTGACGAATTTAGTAAGGAATTATAGTTTGTTTCTGGACACAGGCCTCCTCTCATGGTAAGAGAGTTTGGATTACCTGGTACCGGAGAGGTCAAGCTATAATAGATTTGGAAAAAAAGAAAAAAAAACAGATTTATTTTTTTAATTCCTAATACCTACTAAGAATGATTTATGTGAATCTATTATCACTTAACTAAGTGACTGTGAGTTTTTTGGAACCCATGTGCGAAATTGTACTCTAAATTTACCATGAGCTTTACGGTGAAGTAAAACATCGTGAGGAAACCTGCATACCTGAGAAGAAATTCAATGGTGTGTGTGAAGTTTCCAATCCGCACTGGGCCTGTGTGGGAACTACGGCCCAAGCGCTCTCATTCTGAAAGGAGGCCTGTGCCCTGCAGTGGGACGTATATAGGCTGGAATGGTGAAGTGACAAGGATCTTTATAATTTGACCTCTAGGTACGTTCTAACCTAGAACATCATCGAGTGTTCATCCCGTAATATACTTCATTTAATTTAGAATTAGAAACCACAACAACATTATATTGCGGGTCGTGAACTGTAATCTCTTTACAATTTGTACTAGAGTAAAAATTGACGACACACAAATAAAGTGACATTAAAACAATTTTATTTTGCGGCTCCCAGACTATTGTACTGTACTATAATATTTGCTAGGTAAGAAATAGTTGACCAGACGCAATATAATGTTATTGTGGTTTCTAATTCTAAATTAAATGAAGTATAGTTTACTACCAGTTATTGTTTATTTCTAACAAACTTGGCCTGGCTTGGTACACACAAACTTTCGATTATTAAACGATAGATTCCTCGAACTTTGATCTTTGACAGAGTAAGTTGATACGTGGTTAAGATAAACTTTATCTTTATCTTGACTGAATAATACGAATTTAGTCATTAATAGCACTGGTTCGGTCCTGAGACCGTTCAAAGCCCCAGAAGCTCAACGTTCAATATTCCTATCTCTACAAATTAATTTAATAAAGTTTAACACATTCGCTATTAAAGTCGTACATTAAAGGTACCGTAGGTACCTCCATTCAATGTTTTGAAAACAGTTTAGCTAAAAACTTATTAAGATTGAATGCCGTAAAAAACACGTTTCTTTTTTAACTTCTCATTAGTCTGTGTGTCTGTTGGTAGTCAAATTTTGTGGGTCGGATTTGACCCATTTTTAGTGATCAGCTTGACTTGAAATTTGGTTCATCATTATTATCATTTGACGACCAATGGCCTAGTGATTAGAGAACCTGATTACAAAGCTTAAGGTCCCGGGGTTCGATTCCCGCGTCAGGGCAGATATTTGTATGAAAAATTCGAATGTTTGCTCTCGAGTCTTGGGTGTTTAACATGTATTTAAGTACCCATAATACAATACTTGCTTACTTTAGGACTAGATTTAAGATATTTATTTTATGATGCAGTTTTGATGACAATTCAAGTAGACATAAGATTTTTTTAAACGATTTTTTTTCTGATGTTCCTGACGTAATTTTGTTGCGGACATCAGAATGTGTCTTAGATGTCGTTGATCAATAAACATTCTGCCAATAGAAAACAAATGCGGTCAACATGTCGAATTTTGATGTGGGTGTTACGAGGATAGGCATCTAAAAAGTATGTATTGAATATATATTTCTACAAAACTTATTTCTAATTACAGAAAGACGACAAAAGAAAAAGATGCTCCAAGCCATCATACCAATGATGTTCGGAATGAAGTCAGCAGGCACTGTTATATTCGCAATGATGGCGGTCACCGCTCTCACGTTGAAGGCTTTCATTGCCAGTAAATTGGCGCTCATGGTCACAGTTGGCATGGCCTTGAAGAGATTGTATGAGACATACGGTCAAGGGTGAGTTTCATTTGATAATCCAGTTATTACAGTGTAGACGTAGTTGATACAGTATATGTAAGTTCTGGGTTGGGTGGGGTATTTCACCACCATATGGGCGCTTGTGCACTACAAGGAATTTTACTGTCCGGCAGTCCTATACATTTAATGGCATGTAAAAAACGGACCGTAAAAAATCGGATGCCGGACAGTAAAATTCATTGTAGTGCACAATCGCCCTATGAGCGCGTGCACTACAAGGAATTTTACTGTTCAGCAGTCCGATTTTTTTACGGTCCCATATGGCACGCCATAAATTTATATGCTAGCTTGTGCACTACACGTAATTTAACGTCAGTCATTTTACTTTTCCAAATTCCGGGCCGTTTTTTCCACTTTGAGACGACAACAATGAAAACTTAAGGGGTATAGCAAAAATCATAAATAAATTAATAAGTAGTTAGAAAATAAACTTTCGTACTGCCTCAATTTATTGTGGTTTATGTAAAATGACCAAGTCTGGTACCTCATAAGGGGATGAACCCAAAATTCTTTTGTCTTCTACGTCTTCGCACGTAGATTAAGTAATAAAGCAAGCAACTGCTACTCCGGCACCTGCTACGTTCCAGGAAGCTCATCGTTCCTAGCGTAATTACGCGGGCGTGGGCGTGTAGTTTTTAAAGAGTGCTAACCCTTAACTGCGCCGCACGCCCGAGAAAAGACGGATAAGTGCACAAACCAATCCGATTTTTTCATGCCACATCGGACCGTGAAAAATGGGACTTGCGGACAGTAAAATTCCATGTATTGCACAAGCGCCCTATCCCGTGTGTTCAAGTGTGTTGCTATTTAAAATCTAAGGATAATGTCCATGAACTAAAACCAATTGTAATTCTGCGGCCATACACCGCACCACGCCTGGTAGTGGTCGGTAAGATTTTTAGTTTTTAGGTACTCGATTTTCCTAACACAGGACACGGTGGTTGAAACGCTCAACGGCTCCCACCGAGTACGATTTTTAAAATCATATCGCTAGGAAATGGTATTTTTATAGTAAAAATCTGTAGGTAAACTACAACCAAACTTAAATTAAGAAATATGGGCCACAATTAGTCGGGGTATGCCCGACATGTTTGGAACCAATCCGTGATTCTTTTTCAAGTTGGTTCGAACGGAATCAACCTTGAACTGCGCGAGCGCTCTTTCAGCTCGGCTACTTGTACTCGTGTTTTTTATTTTATTATTACTTTGTCTCATGCAAATTCAAATTCAAATTCAAATTAAATTAAAATTATCTTCACCCATTTTCGAATGGTATTTTCTTGTGATATGATTCAAAAAATCGTTCCCCTTTAGTTTATTAAACTGAAACAACAACGACGCAAAAACTGTCCGCACAAAGCTTTACTGCTTTGCTTTATTATTATGCGTAAAATACGAGTAGGTATACTGAAGAGCCAAAATAACGGTTCACATTTCACACAAATTTGTATGAAAAGTTTGCCGTTATTTTTGCTCGCAGTGTATCACGCGGCGAAAATAGATTGAAATAAATAAAGCCTCATTTTATTTTTAACGAAATATAAAAATACATCTATAAAAATGTTGCACAAATGATAATGAAATTAATCAAGTTTTTCTCAATCATTTTAACAGATTTGTATTGCGAATTGCGTCGCTGCAAGTTTCTGCAGTAAAATACTCACTTAAGAAAGCATTGGCAACTGAAATCTATTGTACAGTCGGCTGCAGGGAAACGTGACCTCCACTGCTTACAATTTTTGGATGCAGGGCGGTCACGTTTCTCTGCAGTTAAATTTACCTACCTACTAGGACGTTTGTAACGCTAATTTGCTGATTAGTGAACAATTTTGATCACGGCGTATACTTTACTTCACAGAATTGTTATTTTTAGCCGCAATGAAAGTTTTCGCTTCCTAATCAAAGTACAGTAAATAAATAAATAGATAAATAAATAAATAAATAAATTTCTTTATTAAAATAAATCCAATTTACAAAAATTATGGCTTACCAAGCGGTCCCACACTAGGCAACGCCTGTCACGTGGTGACCGGATTCGGATTACAATTTTACATTACAGAATTAAAATAAACAAGTATTACGATTACATACAAAGTTGGTTAAACAACTACGAAAGAAACAAAAATGTAAATAAATAAAATGTAAATATACTCCAACTTAAATCAAATTTAACATAACCTTAGCAATATTTGTCTAAGAAGATCTCAAACTCGGTGAGTGTATTCGAGAGATAGAAAAACAGCATTTGAAAATCGGGTTACAAGTCGGAAAAGTAAAACTCAATAGGTATTTAGTCAATTTAGGGTATTTACCTGCTTCGGAAAAACTCTGTTGAGAAAAATGCGGCAAGACACTCAACAATATTTTTTGTGACAATTTTATTTAGTTTTATTAAGTTAAACTTCTGGCTGACTTCCAGCTTTTTGCTCTTTGAAAAATAAGTTCAACACAACTCTGAAATAAAATTTCAAAAAAGAAATACTATTATTTTAAAGTGGAGTGTAGGGGAGAGTTGGTAAGAAAGGAACACGTGTAGAAATGGACAATTCAAAATAAAAGTATATGAAAGGGAAAATACACAGTTGTTTAAAGATGCGAAAATAAACAACTAAGAATTGATAAATGGCATTTATTGTATTTCATTGCACTATATTAAAAAATAAACGCTTCATATTATGATATAAAAGCTTCCTAAATTTGAATTGTCCCTTTTAATACGTGCCCACATGCCACCTCTCCCCTGAGTAGGAATATTAGTAAAATCTCTTTGCGGTTTTAATACCTCATAAGGAAATTAGTTTGCCGCGTGCAGCATTCAGATTTCAGACTCGTATATGAAGGGTTCCGTACCTCCACACAATGTTCTACGAAAAGTTCAGTAAATAAACTAGTAAAGATCGAGTTGAAAACGTGGAAAAAACACGTTTCTTGTATCACGACCTCCTTTAATTTGTAACATTACTTTTTTTAGAGTTAAAATCGAAAAATATTGTTATAAAACTAACCTAAACTAATGTAACAGGTACTATAAAGATGCCAATTTATTAAATCCTGGGAAGTTCACGGTTTTAGAAAAAGAAAACTTTTCGATATTATTAATACATTCAACGTATTAAGTTTTGGTATTCAGAACCGTGCCCAACCTGCCAATGCTCGTTATAAATCCATCATGAAATTCGTAAGTGAATTTGTACATTTGAATAATTTATTGAATCAGGCGTTAGGCGTTTGTACATTTGTTTGATTGACACTCCTTTACCGGTAAAGAAGCAAATAACAGAATATACTCATGTGATAAATGATCAATCTTGTTCACAAATGTCTAGCTCAGACTTATAAAGAATTCTCACAAGATGCATGAGCCTGCTTAAATGAGCGATGGAGATGTTTCTTTACATAAACAAAGTTACTTCCAAGTCTACTTACTTCAGGTGAACGTCTCAAGGGAGATGATTTGCAAGAATCTTATTTGTTTAAAAAGTCGAAACATTTATTAAAGTAATTTGAGGTTATTAAAAGCTTGCTGTGGCAGTTTTTTGTTTACTTTGAGAAAGGAGTAAGGTAAACATAGGTAATAATGCTCGACACCTCAACGCCCAGTAGATGACACCCATCTGTAACCTCTCTTACTATGTTATAAGATTGAAGGTGCCATGTATTGAGTCAGTGTCGAGCACAGGGACGTTTACCTTATCCCTGTGCTTTTTTTTATAAATTAGTGATTTTTTTCAGTCAATCAATTTGATTTCTAAGCCATTGTCATTGTGACATTTTAGGGAACGCATTAAACATTGTTTTAGATAAATAAATTTATTGTGATAATTATGTTTTCGTGCCACAGGAATCAAACTAATCGACTGAACCAATTACTGGATTATAATAAATGTAACACAAATTTAATCTTGCAGGGCCCAATGTGCTACTTTTAATAAACATTATTGATTGACAATGAGTTTCAAATTATAATAGTCAAAATTTTACGTGGACTTTACAAGGTTAAACCAGGAACAGCAAACTTTTAAAATGCACTATTTTAAATTATTGCTCATTATGGACTTGTTAGAATTCTAAATAATAGCCACCACTAAGGATAATTGAATAAGCCAGAATCATGTGCGCGTCTGTTGTTGAAGCAAATATTGGTACTTTCAATAAGCATAACTAATATCTTGTTTTGACAGTTTACTCTGCGATTAAATGTATCCGCAATTTGAAATACGAACGAAACCAACGTGTGGCCATGTTGCAACTAGCGATGACCGAAATCACGAGTAGAATTTTTTTGTATTTTGATTTTGGATGCATTTATCATAGGCTGCCGAACAGTAACGCGGCTTTTGGTTTATTTTACATACATTCTAAGCTTTACAATTATGAATTTTGACTATTGTAGGTACAGCAATGGCGCTTGATAATGTATAGCAACTTGTAGAATGTATACCACCTAGTTATAGATGTCTTGACTGACTATAAAAGCACGGACACAAACGTAAATACTGACTAGACAATATTCTCTCAGCAATCACTTACTGCAATTTAAATTCTTTGTAATTCTAATTTAGTCTCATTGATCTATTTGGCAACGCTCAGTAATGTAATAAGTCCATTCTCATTTATCTGCGCACCATTACTGTGTCTTTTTTCTCGCAAAAGTGACACTGTAATTAGACTGAAACTGAGAAGGGCTATAAAGTGACAAGGCACAATCTTTTACACTTAGCCGTACCACTGGACGGCGAAAACATACGTTTCACTCGACAGACTAAAAACCACAGACTCACTGACACGCAAAATATCATCCACATGCACTTACCAACTGCCAACCGTACGATTTCACTGGCTAATAACGTGACAAAACCGTTTGATGGAATTAAGAGAAAAACTACGGACTTTCGCACAAATGCCTGTCTACATACCGTGACCATTGCCATCCGAGAAAACAAAAAGAAAGTGAACTTATTATACTCGAATCCATAATTTAGTATTTGTGCCACTACAGTAAGCAGAATAATTTATTCCGAGGCGATGTTTGACTTACAAAGTCAAATAACATCAGTATTACGTATTTTGCGTTCAGTTTTATGACGGAAAAAGTTACCTAGTGAAAGAATTGTCGACGCTGACTGGACGGGACATCATGACCAAACATTGACGCCGGTAGATAAGTAATTGGAATAAACCAATTTGACTAGGTACATATACACGAATACAACAACAATTACTCTTTCACATTCCAGTGTCGGTTTGCAAAACCATCCATACCTTTACTCGCAATATCCAATCGATTTTCCGAGCGCGTCATCTCACCAGTACTCCGTAAGCGGGGGCAATCCGCAGTTCGGACCCCAAGAGATGTACAACCCGGCTTTAGCACCTCATCAGCATGAGCTGCTTCAGCAAAACGACGCGAGCGCACAGCAATCTCAGCAAGCACCTACTCTATACAATTCTACCAGGGCAACAGAACGATGGGATGGTAAGTCCAAACTGAAACAATTCATGGATCCCCTCATTGACAGCTTCAAGAGCTTTGTTGAGCCCATCGCTAGTGTTTTTTACAAAGCTATGCCAGCAACCTTCCGTGGTCTTAACTCTGATGTCTCCACCCAGAAGAGCATTGAAGAAGTTAAGGAAGAAGTCAAACGACCAAGAGAAATACTCTTGCCACAACCCAGGAATATAGCTCAAAGAAAAATGACCTATAGAAATTCGTTGACGCATAGACCTAAGAAATATAATGAATTGAAATTTGACTTGGATAAGTTGAAACATAACAAAGATCTGCATGATTATGTTAAAACTAAGAAGTATAAATATAACTATCCTAATACATATTACTATCCTAGAGTTAAATATTTTGTTAATCCTCATTCTTTTAATCCTAAAATTAACAATTCCAGACTATCAATTTACAGGAAAGAATCCTATCAATATAATAGTGTAAGTAATAATATAACGCCTATCTTCAATGCATCTAGTGAATGGCGACCGATTGTGGTTCCTAATTTAGATACAACAGTATCTAGTGACATTAATCCAATAACAGAAAATTCCCAACTGATGCCTTTGAAAAGAAAAAGGACTCGAGTAAAGAGAAATATTAACCAAGCTTTCACAAACTCATTTCGTAATTCAAGTATTGATGAATTTGAAGGTAGGCGTTTTAGTTCCGGCAGAGGGTTCTTTGACTTGCTGTTTCTGTTATTTGAGTCTGATTCTGAAACCATATTCAAAAAAACTAATGATTATACACAGTCTTACATCAAAAATTCACTGAAGTCTAAAGATCCATTTTACTACAGTACAGCTTATGATTTTATTATATTTACCCTGGAACTAATTGATGGTTTAGTCGATGTTCAAGAGGCAGTAAAAGAATATGTTATTACCGATAAGAAGAAAGTAAAAAAAATAAAAAATAAACTTCAAAATCAGAACAATAATCCACAAACAACTGATCATGACCAATCAAACGAGAATGCACGTGAAAACTATAAACATACTCTTTGATTTGCCATTGGACACTATTTGGTGCATTTGATAATGTTAAGATTGGTGGAGGTTTAGTACTACCGCATTTAATTTTGCATTTATTGTTTTAATAGTATTTTAGGGTACCAAAGGTTTGTAAATATCAATGAAAATGTATAGGTTTGCATGATTGTTTACACTTTAATCGGATTTGGAGACATTTTTCTCATGATAATACACTCTATTTCTCATACTGCGATGTAAGATGCTTTCAAAGCAAAATGCCATGCTAATATTTGCAACCATTTGTTTCCAGTTTCATGCCATAAATCAAAGTTGGGATCGAAAGACCTTTGTGTTTCCGAAACGTTGGATTTTCGTGTTGAAATAGTAATATATTTGGTTACATAAGGATCTGGTCCTTTGATTTTGATTAACCACAACATACGAGCCCAAGGAGCGTTTGAGCTCTCAGTTATTAAGTGTTTGGTTAACTGTCAATCAACTAAAGGAGAAGCTGTATCCATATTTTTGAATTTGTTTCATTACTGTGTTGCTTAATCAATAATAAAACCTAAATCTTAACGTGCTTGGGCGTAAAAGCGGAAACTTTATGCTGCTTTATTTTTAAAAGAACTACTTTATAAGTTGTCGAAGACCGTTTCCAATTCCGATTAAGTCTCACCTCATTAAATTAGGTTAAACAATTAAAACATTTGAATTGATATTTGTAATGAAGCTATAAAATTTCCAATTATGCTACACAGGGTACCGGAGACGTCCAATGTCCTATGGAACGTCGCGAACTTCTTCAAAAACCTATTCAGCCCCCCAGGACTCTCGCCACTGAGTCAGCCTTCCATGCCGATGCCCATGTATATGATGCCCGGCGCGATGCAAATGTACGGGCAAGCTATGGCCATGCCAGAGATGCATCACATGCACACCATGGCGATGACCTAATTGGACATCTGGACGTTAGACGACATAACGCGATCAAGTGGCGATACGATTAGTTTACGCTAAATGTCAGGTCGCCACGTCACCTTGATCCGTTGTCTGTTGTGATAAGTGGCGATCTGACATTTAGCAATAATTCAAACAGCAATGCTTCAAATTTAATGGAGTCACTTTTGTTTTTCCTTGATCCGCTACATAAATTTTAAGCATTGCGTTTCGCTACGTTTTTTTAAAGACTGACGTTTTTCTTCTGAGACTGAGATATTTGAAGCGCGAGCCCGTCGACTTTATTTATTCGAATAGTTTTAGGTAATTTATTTTAATTGTAAGTTGTAATAAGGCGTATTTATGCTTCACATTAAAACGAATAAGAATGGTTGATTTGTTGTTTTATTTGTTTCTGCTCAAACTTCAACAAAACTCAATGCATTTAATTATTTATTTATCATAAAGCTCTATAAAGTTTGAAAACCAAAACCACTTCCTGATTTTTAATATAATTAATTAATTAATCGGGAATAATTTTGTTCTCATTCTGAGAGGAGGCCAATGCCCTGCAGTGGGACGTAAATAGGCTGGGATGATGAATTTTGATTGACTGAATATCGTTACAAAAGTCATTTACATATAAGACTTTACAATAATTAAGTATAAATAAAAACCTACCAGTGAAATAAACACAATAACAGAAATAAACAGGCGCACAGCAGCGAGACTCAAACGTTGTATTTGTAAATAATTAAATAAATAAATAAATTATAAAAGTTTAGCGTAATACGTAAAAGACATGACACCGCGTTGAATGAAAATTTAATCATACATCATCACGGCCTAATATGGCCACTATTGGGCACAGGCCTCCTGAGAATTAAAGATCTTAGGCTATACTTATACTTATATGTATTTGCAGGCAAATGTAGGTTTCCTCGCTATATCTTTTCCTTCGCCGTCAAACTCATGGTAAATTTCAAAAGTAATTTTGCACATAAAATCCGAAATACTCAGAGATGTTATTCCGGGCTCGGACCCACGACCCTCCGCTTGAAAGACCATAGGTCAAGCCAATAGGCTGCTATGACTCGGAATTAAAATTTACATTGGAAAATCGTAACATTCGGATTTGATCAAAAACAGGACAAAATAATAAAACATAAATATTTTATTTAGGTACACGTATTTTTGGTATCGATTCCCACTAAATTATTTAATTTACCACACAAATTAATGAAATGTATTCAAGTAATACATAAATTAATTAGGTAATTTAATGTAAGAAATCAATAGGTTTAACGACCGCTTTAGCCTAGTTGGTAGTGACACTGCCTACGAAGCAAGAGGTCCTGGGTTCAAATCCCGGTAAGGGCATTTATTTGTGTGATGAGCACGAATATTTGTTCCTGAGTAATGGATGTTTTCTATGTATTTAAGTATTTATTTATCTATATAAGTATGTTTATCCGTTGCTTAGTACCCATTACACAAGCTTTGCTAAGCTTACTTTGGGACTAGGTCAATTGGTGTGAATTGTCCCATGATATTTATTTATTTATTTATTTATTTAATAGTTAAAAAATCTGTGGTAGCCTAGTGGTTCGACCTATGGCTTGTCAAGCAGAGATTCGTGGGTTTAAGCCTGACTCCGCAATTTATGTGCAAAATTTTATTTGAAATCTACCATGTTGAGCTTTACGATGAAGGAAAAAATGTGTGTAAAGTTCCCAATCCGCACTGTGTCCACGGAATTACGGCCCAAGCCCTCACGCTCAGAGAGTAGGCCTGTTCCTTTCAGTGGGATGTATAATGATAGGTTGAGATAAAGAGTAATAGAAAAATAATTCGTCATACATACATTATGTCACCAACATTTTTGCCGTGAATATAAAACGTACAAAATGTTTTTATCATTAGGAAAAAACGTTTTGTGAGTACTCGTACCATCTGCTGCCGTAACTTGAAATTAACTTTTTAAAAGCACCTGCAGGTGCGTTGAAAAAACACAGTAGGTACTAAAATCATTAATTAATTGGACGCTTAAAGGGTTACTTTCTACAAAAATAACAAATGAATTCTTACTCAAATAAATTTTGTTCTATTAATATTAAGGTAAACATACTAATCCGGATTAGTATTAATAGAACTAAACTAACTTAATATTAATAGAACAAAATTTATTTGAGTAAGAATTCATTTGTTATTTTTGTAGAAAGTAACCCTTTAAGCGTCCAATTAATTTATGATTTTACTAAAATCATTAGTTAATTTGTTTTTTCACTACTGTGTTTTTTCAGGCCGGCCTCGACACATCAACGCCCAGTAGATGATACCCATCTGTCACCTGTCTTACTATCACGTAAGATTGAAGGTGCCATGTATTGGGTCAGTGTCGAGCACAGGGACCTTTGCCTTATAAACGAGAAAGTTCGTTACGATGATGTTATTATGTTTCTAAAACGCAATAACCACTGAGCGGATCTGGATGAAACTTTGCGTACACATAGAAAAAAAATCGGGGTTGAGGCATAGGAAACTCAATAATATCCCGGTAATGCGTTTTCGTTGCATAATATTTAATTTTTAGATATATTTATATCTACAGACACCGAGGGTGTCAGACGTTTACCGTGGAGACAAAATAATCTTAATATATAAAAGAAGAAACTGACTGACTGACTGACTGACTGACTGACTGACTGACATATCAACGCACAGCCCAAACCACTGGGCCTAGAGATTCCAAATTTGGCATGTAGGTTCCTTATAAGGTCTAGGGGTGCACTAAGAAAGGATTTTTCAAAATTCACTCCCTAAGGGGGTAAAAAGGGGGTTCAAAGTTTGTATGGGGAAACAAGATTAGTTCGACTATTTTATTCGAACAGAAATACTCCTAATGATAAATGAGTAAACACGTGTTTCAGGTTTTTTGAGAATTCAACCCCTACAAGGGGGAAAGGGGTAACAAAGTCTGAAAATCAACATGGGTGTTGTTTCTATGGTTTATCGGGTCGCTGGTTATGAAAACAACAACGGTTTTAAAATCCGACGTGGCAGACGTAAAATACCATCTCCCTGGATGGGGTGCGATGGGGTTGAAATATCTAAATAAACTAAATGACTGTTGATATATCAACGCACAGCCCAAACTACTGGACCTAGAGACTTGAAATTTTGCACATAGATACCTTATACAATGTAGGCATTCACTAAGGAAAGATTTTTGGGAATTCCCACGGGAAAGGGAAAAAACGGGATTTATATATTCGATTCCGAGTGACCCTATCTCAGTAACTATAATAGCTAGACTTTCAAATTTGATACACAAGTAGGTATTACATTATTTAAAACATTAATTTCAGGATTTTTCAAAATTCCCACGGGATAAGGAAAAAACGGGATTTATATATTCAGTTCAACGGGATCCTATGAACTATAATTACTAGACTCTTCAAATTTGGCATAGATGTAGGTAATTATAAATTCCCATGGGATAAGGAATAAACGGGATTTTTCGTTTTACTGGTCGTAGAAAGCTGAAATTCGGCATGTAGGTTGTTTGGGGAGTGTTGAGCTGGATTGAGAGAGGACTTTCCAAAATTCGTACGGGAACGGGAAAAACAGGATTTTTCGTTTTACAGGTCGTAGAAAGTTGAAATTTGGCATGTAGGTTGCTTGGGGAGTGTAGATGAGCATTGAGAGAGGGCTTTCCAAAATTCCCACGGGAACGGGAAAAACGGGATTTTTCGTTTTACTGGTCATAGAAAGCTGAAATTTGACAAGTGGGTTCCTTGGGGAGTGTTGAGCTGGATTGAGAGAGGACTTTCCAAAATTCCCACGGGAACGGGAAAAAACAGGATTTTTCGTTTTACTGGTCGTAGAAAGCTGAAATTCGGTATGTAGGTTGCTTGGAGAGTGTAGAGGAGCATTGAGTGAGAGAGGACTTTCCCAAATTCCAACGGGAACGGGAAATAACGGGATTTTTCGTTTTACTGGTTGTAGAAAGCTGAAATTCGGCATGTAGGTTGTTTGGGGAGTGTCGAGGAGCATTGAGAGAGGACTTTCCAAAATTCCCACGGAAACGGGAAAAACGGGCTTTTTCGTTTTACTGGTCATAGAAAGCTGAAATTTGGCAAGTGGGTTCCTTGGAGAGTGTAGGGGAGCATTAAGAAAACATTTCCCGAAATTCTTACGGGAACGGGAAAAAACGGGATTTTGCGTTTTACTGGTTGTAGAAAGCTAAATTTTCAAAATTCATAAGTACTGTAAGTAGGCCGCAAAGGGCACTTTAACCGACTTCTAAAAAAGGAGGAGGTTATGCATTCCACTTTATGATTTTTTTTATGTAGGTATGTTCACCGATTTCTCGGTCAATTGTGGACCTGCTTGCTTGCTTGCCTGTATGCTTGCTTGCTTGATATCTTGGTTCTTTGGAATACTCATAGTACACGCGAGCGAAGCCGCGGGCAAAAGCTAGTTCTTCTATACAATTTCTATTAACGCATTCATATCTATCGTAACACGACCGCGCAGACGCGGACCGTGCCCGGCCAGTACGCGCGGTTCATGTCTGTGGCTATCTGCCGGTCAGTATCAATAAGGCACCAGCAGGCTACTTGTCTACTTCCCTCGCAATCGCCATCGCGTTCATTGTGACAGTTCTTGTATGGGCTGACAATTGGTATCGGAACCAGCCAGCTGTCACAGCCATACAAAAACTGTTATTTCAATCCGATGCCGAGTGTCAAAGAAGTTGCACAACTACCCTGCAGAACCACGCAGATGACATTTTGTTCTTGACGACGGTGTCTGTATAAAACGGAGTCTGTCCCGGCACATGTCTGATGGACTTGGTGCTTGTTGTTTGATCAGTAGTTAAAGATACTAATAGACAAATTGCCTTTGAAATGCGTTAACTATTGTTATGTTTGCCATATATTTTAATTATTAGTTTGTTTAACTATTGATCAAACAACGTTATCGGTGCCTTTCCACCAGAGATGTGCTATGCAGCTATGCTGCGAAGATGTGAAAGCTACGCTACGAAACTGTGTGACCGTTTCCACCAATGCTATGCTATGTAGCTGTGCGAGGAAGATGAGCAGCCGCGAGGCAACTGTGCGAAGAAGATGCGCAGCTCGAGTTATGCGATGTATAGACAAGGGCGCGCGGAGCGGCAGCGCGGTGAGGGGGAGACTCGCGACGCGACCATCCATAGCACGCATCCATAACACGCATCCGTAGCACGCATCCATAGCCATTGCTCGCATCCAGGGCACGCATCTTTCCATATAAAAATCATAGCTTAGTTGAACCCGTTTCCACAAGTTCGTTCGTTGGACCAATGAACATGATGGTAGAAAGGCACCCTTAGGCTTGATTTCCTCCTACGCTGACATCGGTCGCTGACGTCGGTCGCGCGTACGAATATACACAATACTCTATGGGCCACCGCACAGCGACGCTGACGTCCGCGGCAGATTTATTGCTACGCGCCGCTGATGGCGCGCGTTGGTCTCGCTCGTCAGCGCGCGCGCGTCGGTGCGCTCACACGCTATACACCACTATCGGTCGCTGACGTCGGTCGCGCGTACGAATATACACAATACTCTATGGGCCACCGCACAGCGACGCTGACGTCCGCGGCAGATTTATTGCTACGCGCCGCTGATGGCGCGCGTTGGTCTCGCTCGTCAGCGCGCGCGCGTCGGTGCGCTCACACGCTATACACCACTATCGGTCGCTGACGTCGGCCGAGCGTACGAATAAACACAATACTCTATGGGCCACCGCACAGCGACGCTGATGGCCGCGCATTTGTCATACGCGACCGACGGTACGCTCGACCGACGTCAGCGACCGATGTCAGCGTAGGAGGAAATCAAGCCTTAATGCCTGTAGATAATGAATAAAACGGTGTTTGATACGGCACGTGTCTGACTATTTTTTTTTATCAAAGTGTTTTACTGTATCTATTACGTGGTATAGGTATGATAGTGTTAAATAAATGGTTTTAGATGGCAACTCTTTTATTTTTATACAGTACAGTTACGTTTGTTTTCATACGTTTGTATGACGTCATCGAGACTTCGCCGCCAACTCCTCCAATGGTGATGATGATGAGCATCGGTGAAGATTTCGTAAATTACGCTACTGCTCGCCTGCAAAAAGAAAATATAAAATAAAAAACCGGTTATCTGTAAAGTCGGTTTATGGACGATAGTTTAACGTGACAACGTCATAACAAAACATTCAAAAAACAAAAATGAAACCAGGCGGTCACCCATCCAAGTACTGACCGCGCCCGACGTTGCTTAACCTCGGCAATCAGACGAGAACCGGTGTTTTGGCAAATATCTTGAAAACGGTGCATCCTACGGCAAAATGAATGAAATTTTCATCCCCCCTTTGAGACCCTCCCAACCCCTCCCCCCAACCCCCCCACCCGCACCCTCCCCACACCGCTCTCTCTCTTGTACATACTGGCCGTCGCTGCTCTGTAGGTACATGTACGGGACATGTCCCGTACATGTACGTTACATTGCGTCATCCTTTTTCGTGTATGCAGCCGGCTTTCATCGATTTATTAGACGTTGTCACGTCAAAAACAGTGAAAACTGTTATCATTTTCGAAAAAAAATTTAGCCCCCGTTACTACAAAATTACTTTCTCTGTAAGTCAAAGAGATAAAGAAAAACCAATGGTAAGTCTTAAGACTTTACAATGGTAAGGTTTTTTTTGTAACCTATTGGGCGTTCCACTGTTGAGCAAAGGTCTCTCCTTTTCCTTTCCATCCGTCTGTATCCCATACAAAATCCCGCCGAAATGGGTCTAAACGGTCCACGTCATCTCGCCATCTCCGTTTTGGCCTGCCCCTGATCCGGTGCCCGTCGCTTGGAACCCTTATCGGGGACGATTTTTGTCCAGCGATCCAGATGCATTCAACACACACACATGCCCCGCCCAGTCCCACTTGATTTTGGCGGTCTAAACTTAGGTCTAAGTCTTAAAATTAATAAGCTTTAATAAGGGGGTAAATATGTATAACCTTATCGTGATAAACAGACTAACAGATAACGTATAACTTAAATAACTAGAGCCTTGGCACAAAAAAGAGATTTCACGAAATTTCCTCATCTTGTGACCAGCAGCCAATGTGGCCGAAACTTCAAGGTAAATGTTATTTGGTAATTGTTCCTGTGTGTTGTAATAGTTACGAGTGAAAATAACAAAAGTTTAAAACATTAATAAACGAAGTATATAGGCAAAACCTAAAAATAACTTTTTCCCAGATGAAGGAAAACTTTTGTTCCTTGACGTGTTTATCACAGGGAGAAAGCTCAAATAAACTTTAATGAACCGTATGAAAATAAAATGAGCCGAGAAAAAACCCTGAAAATATTACAAAAGTACTACAAAAAGGTAAACTTGGCTTATTAACTTCTCTTTTGTGCGCCTCCTAAGCCTAGTTTATTACAAATGACTTACCAACCAACATTTTTATAAAAACTTGCTTAGTTATGAGAATAATAGGTAATATGATTTTATGAAACCAAAACCAACAATGTGTAAAATTATTTCTTGTTTAGATTTTGTCATCATCATCATTTCAGCCGTAAGACGTCCACTGGGACATAGGCCTCCCTCGTTGATACCCAATCATCACGGTTGGAAGCGGCTTCCACCTTGAACCTGCGGCCTTTACCAAATCGTCCGTCCATCTCGTTGGACGTCCCAGGCTGCGCTTGCCAGTCGGTGGTCTCCATTCAACTTTTCGCCCCCAACGGCTATCTGTTCTCCGCGTTATTTGACCTGATTATTGCCATTTTAACCCTCTCCTCATTTCTGGTTCGATCCCGTAGAGAAAACCCCAAGCATAACCCATTAGATTTTGTAACTGACGATTATTATTAGCAATGCAAGTATTAAGAGGCGGGGTATACCGTCAAGGCTCTGAAGGGTTATTTTGACCGTTGGAATTATCTTGGTCAAGATCTGGGGGCACCGTAGTGCCCCCGCCAAGATGAGCCAAGCGAAGTACTCTTTCTGGAAGCGTTCCTCGTTTTTTTGAACCCTCTCATAACTCGGGTTTGGAATATATTTACCAGATAAACAAAAAGTCTCGGGATTATGATGTTTATGTCGTCGTCGTTTTAAGACGTGAGTGATCCGTTTATTTTCACTATGAGTGAGTCTCACGGTAGTTTCATGTTTAAAGTATTTATGTATAAAGTTTTAATTTCATTATGTCTTAGACTTCAGATTTTATTGATACTTATCTTTTTATCATATATTCTTAGGGTACTTCTGAAGCCCTAGAAAGCTAAAATTTGGTATGTAAGCTAGTTTTTGTACACAAAAAACAAATAAATCTAAAACATCGAACCTCTACCCTCCCCCCCCCCCCGCCCCTTCAAGGGAATGGAATTTTGTAATGAGAGTTTCACAAATTTTGATGCTAGTAGAGGTCTGAACTAACCTAAAACGGTGGTCGCGCGATGTCGTGGCCGGGCCGTTACTCTCAAACACAAAATCCTACACCTTAATCAAAATAATGTGGCTTGGCCGTTTCGCTACCGTCACATGGGACTAAGGTGACCATTCAAATATTATATTGAATTTATTACTGTTCACGATTTTTTCCTTAAGACATTAAAGACAATGTTTGAACCACCCGACGGCATAGTTCCCAGAAGGCCGGCAGCGTTTCCACGTTGAATGGCTAGGCTCAATCGTTACTTTTCTGTTATACAATAATTATTGAAGTAACGAATCGGCCGAGCCACAAGTTTTGACTAAAGTGTAGGGTTTGTAAAGTTAAGGCTTGTAGAGTTAGGGCCTGTAGAGTTAGAAGCTTGGCTCTACATGAGATTTGATAACTTTTTGACAGTGCGAAGTATTATGGTCTCGTCTTGGCAACATTTCACATGAAAATCTTTTTGGTTGGATTCTATTTTCCTGATTATACTGAGTAAAGAAATTGCTTTCTTTGTGTATGACCCAGTTTAGAAAAACACTTTTGTTTTCCCAATTATTTTATCCCAAAAGATGTAGTCCACATAAAGGCCAAATAACTGCTGCCCGGAAGGCTCGAATTTAACAAGAAATATAATAACTTTTCTATGTTCTTTAAGATAAAAATACATGCTGTTTTGTTGGGAAGATGTTGTGGGGATCATGTTTTAAATGTAGTTAACGAAAAAACATCTTTGTTGAAAATGATTGAGAACAGGAGAGGGAAATTGTAAGGTCATCTCTTACGGCACGATAATTACATTAAGGGGCTGTTTCACCACTTTTCTTAAAGTTCGGTTTAGCTTAATCATAACCTTATTTGAGAGATGGAATTAAAATTTCTGTTTCACCAGTCTTGATTAGCGCTAAGTGACGGACAAACTGTTTCTTAATGTGACCATAAGATCAGGTGGCATTTAGCATTTTTATCCGTCACATAACTTTTTAATTAGTTAAGTTTATTTTTTTGTGGCCATGGTTGGAGAGCCCGTCAGCCGGTTTCAGAAAAATAAATCAAAGTTTTTTTATTTTTTAAAGCAAGATTTCATGCTAAATTGCATAAAATAATTTAAATATCAAGATTTGAATAAAAAAAAATGTAGGTACACTTTTAGTATGTAAAAATAAATCCAAAATTTCGTAATATTTTCTAATTACAGACTTTTTTCAGTGGCTCATTCGTTTGTTCTGCCTGAACTTGTATATCGCCATTAAAAAAAAAGTTTATCTATCAAATGGTTTGGCGCCACTTTTCGATTCGTTTTATGTGATTTTATTTTTCTTTGTTATTGTTTACAAAGTATCGTTACTAAATAGCGTTTTTGGATTAATTATAATGTTACACATTTGTTTATGCAAAAAAATAGATGTATTTAAAAATTACATAGTTTACGATTTCTTTTGCTTTAATAATGAGCGACTCTTTGAACGAAAGTGTGCGAACAGGAACGCGTGGTCGTGAAATGCGACGTTGCCATTCCGACTTTTTGCTAAACCGACGATTAGTTAAGTGGTACGTAGTTTGCACTGGACCGGAGTGGTGAAACTGAAAATAAACTAGCTGACAGATTTGTCCAGTACTTAGTTTATTCATTGGTTACGTGACTAGTAGTTTGACAATAAGGTGGTGAAACACCCCCTAAGACTATAATATAAGGAAAGATGGAAGGGAAAATTAAAAGGGGAAGACCAAGAAGGACATAAAATGTTTCATTACATAAAGAAGTGTGAAGAAAATAGCGGAATGTAGAATAAGCTGGAAATTACCTGCCTGCCTGCTTATGGGTGGACCGACAAGAGCCTAGCTCTTAAATATTATGATGATGATGTTGGGAAGATTTTTTTTTCATAAATTGTTCCTAATTTTTCGTTAATGTGTGCGAAGGGGCTTTTAGCGTATGATAAGGTGCGGAAATGGTATTTTTTAAATCATCGTCCCAGCCTATATTCTTACTCTCACTAACAGGCCTCCTCTAAAAATTCTCATATGAGCTTAGGCCGTAATTCCCACACGGGCCTATACCTTGACAAGCTCGTGCGCGGCGCTCGGCGGAACCTTGTCGCTGGGAGCCTCTGCTGTCCTTAACAGGATTGTTTTTAATAAGTGCGGCAAATACTGACTGCGACAGGGTTCTGCGGAGGGTTGCGCATGATCTTGTCGGACTATAGTCGGGGGGTTAATTCCTTCGCAAGTGTATTGCAGATTTTCTCAAGATATTTTTGTTTACCGTAAATCCTCCTCCTCCTCATACTTTTCATCATCTTTTGATTAACTGCTCTTAGAAGTCATTTTATATTTGTCTTAAAAACTGCGTGAGAAACAATTATATTTCGTCTTGGGACTCAAGAGTCATCCTATTGTAAGTATAGGTTTCCCTCCAACGCCTTTTCACCAATTAAGCAGTTTTTCCTCATTAAGTTTGCATTCCACTGACAAGGAAAGGTACCCAATTGTCCCTGCTGCGTCCCGCGACACCGACGACACAGCTGTACGTGTCCCGGCTGCATCACTCCACGAAGGTCGCGGACATCGTGGAATATGTGCGTGTTAAGACCAAGCTCACTCTGAGGGTCGAGCGGTTGGAGTCCCGCCATGACGTGAATTTTAATTCATTTGTGGTGAGGGTTCCGACTGATCAACTGTCGACCTTCACAAAAGAAGAGTTTTGGCCGAAAGGTGTCGCATACCGGCGGTTTCGTGGCCGGTTAACTGACACCGCGAAAGTGCCCACGTCACAGACTTTTCGTGTTAGTAATAAAGTTATAATATAAATATGTATGTTAGTCTTTAAGGTATTTTTTATATGGGCCTATGCAGCCCGAAATAAAAATTATTCTATTCTATTCTATTCTATTCTATTCTAATTGTCCGGCTCCGATTTGATTTATTTTTATATCGGGTGGATGACGATAGGGGACCTTCCCGAAAACAGGTGATAGTGATGCTTAAAATGACCAACTTTCTCCAAGGAACATAGGTGGAAAAACGAAAAAAAAAATTCAGACTCCCATACAAAATAGTTAGTATATTGGTCAGCTGACCGACTAACTATGGAAAGGCGAAAAAAATAATTCAAATAGGAAATAGGAATAGGAAGAAAGGCGACCGTGTGAGAAATCACTGTGAAAAATAGCGAATGTGATCAATTCAGTGTCATCATTTCAGCTGAAAGACGTCCACTGCTGAACATTATGCCTCCCCCATGGTTCGCCAAACAGACCGCGTGTGCAAGTGCCATCCACATCCAACGCGTCCTCTCAGTGACCTTGAGCTTTCTTATGAGACTCCTCGTTAGCGGCAACGTCTCAGTGACATTGTCATTCATTACTGGCAATATGCTGCACGGGTCAAAGACTTCTGACTCGAGACACTGCTGTATATTGGACGACAAGATATTGCGGAATTCAGTAACACTATACTAAAAATGATCTGCCATGTACTATGTTCATACTTATTTTAGCAAAAAAACGCTTTAAAGTTTAAAAAAATTAAAGTCACTCCCCATAACTATCATAGAAAACGAATAGTTACTCGCACAATTCTGTTGTTTCCACATCCTTGATGCGCTTTAAAACTTCTTGAGCTGGACAGTTAAGCTACCATTGATGTTGTCTGTCTATATCCTTTTCTACGCTGTTTCTTTATCCGATTACCAGAGCTTTCGATACCCAATAAAATACTTACAGAACACAACAAACTTCTGTTGAAGCAGTATTTCTTTATTCTTTTGTCGACTTTTTGACCTACTCGTGAAAATAGAGGTAGTTTCGTACAATTTAATCCTCAGTGGTCTTGTGGTTTAGCCTAATTATGGTCTCTGAATTTTATTAGAAGGTTGTGGATTCGATCGAGCCCAGATTAGCACTTCGAGTTTTTTTTTTATTTATGTGCGAAATAAATTTGAAATTTACCTTGAGCTTTACGGTGAAGGAAAACATCGTGAGGAAACCTGTGCTCACCTGAGAAGAAATTCAATGGTGTGTGTGAAGTTCACCATCCGCAATGGGCTCACGTGGGAACTACGGCGCAAACCCTCTCATTCTTAGATAAAGCAGTGTCCTGCAGTGTGCATTTTGCGTAAGGTGATTTTAATACTTGGTTGAGTTGGTTCTGTGCGATATAATGAGAAGTCCTCCAACTTCACATAACCACAGAATAAGTAATAGTACTAACGTACAGAAGGATCACTCTCGAACAAAGGTCAACTTTAGGTATAAAAACTTTCCTACTCCTACTGCGTGCACGCGAAATTAAAACTTATCGTGTGATACGAGCGTTCATATTCCGTTGGGCACCGCTGATCCGAAACCAAGGGCACAGGGTTCCCACTAGCCCATATTTGGTAGGTATATAAATCAAGAAAGATAACAGTGTGTATTAATTCAGTAAACTACCATTAGTATGTAAGTAAGTTATTTATAATATCGTTTAGAAGCCATTGTTTGTTGCAAAAATCACAGAAAAAAAGATGCTTAATTACGCGCGACGCGGCTAGTGTGCGAAGTGAAGGCCGCGCGACAACCTACTGCCATACTCCTCCCGGGAGGAGCGCCGGCCGAACATACCTAAACTGCGGAGTGAAACCCCCCTGACATAACTCAAATAGAACTTCGAGCATTCCAACCCCTCTCAGTATCCTGTCGCACATATTGAAGAAATGAGTCACACAGATTTTTTTAATTATAAAACCAATATTATGCTCGCTGTATAATTCTAATTTATTAAAATTTCAAGCTAAGGTTGAAGCCACTGGTGCGTTGCGTTGCGTTGCGTCGCATCGTCGCAACGAATCAACGTATTGTATGCCACACCTGCGCTGCGTCGACGCACGACAAAATGTACTATTAGAGACAGCACAGCGGCATCACCCTCCCCCCGCTTCGTCTCTTGTCCGTCGATACATTGAAACGTCGTGTGCGACAGCGCAACGCGTCAATGTGGCATGACATAAAAAATATATGTAAAACGTTGCAGCGTCAACGTTGCGACGACGCAACGCACCAGTGGCGCCTCAATCAAATGAGTGCATTTCATTTCCACGTGCGACAAAAAACTTTTAGCGGTAGAATCCCTAGTGAAATTAACCAAAGGGCACATTTTTTTCTGCGTGTTATTATATTATTATTTCATGGATAGAAAACACTAATTTTAGTTATCTTGGGTGCTTTTTTTAAACTTTTTTCCAGATTATTTCGGTGGACCGTTTTCTAAAGTCTTATTAATATTAAGGTAAAGGTAAGCTTTTCATTGGTAGCTTAAAAATAATTTTAATTCACGTGTAAATCAACAAAACCTACCCACCTACCTAAAAAAAATACCCAACAAAATTATATTAAAACAAAATTTTGAAAAATCACCGTTTAGCATTGGGATTGTAAGTAGTCAATGAAGCACAGTTCTAAAATACAATCTCGGTAGAAAAAAATACCAGTTAGTGAACATTTACTTTACCTTATGCTTACACCATAACCATCAAATTAATATCTCTGAGTAAGGCAGTTAAATTAGGTTAAATAAAGCATACAATATCAATCGATTCATTTAATTTAAAATAAATAATTGTTAGTACATTAAAAATAAATTATTATATTAAGAACAAATGCTTAGTTTTATTTTATAAATGCGAAAACGCTTTGTTAGTACAGTCTAGTAATAAAAATGTGTTATTTACATTAATTATGATTGTGTACTTAATTATACTTTTAATGAGAATTAAAATTTACATCGAACAAAACTTTTTTTTTTAGTTTTTTAGAAAAACTTCTTTGGTTGAGTACTGATGCATCAAAGTTGATGTAAAAATGTTGTTTGTTGTGTTCGATGTAAAATTTTAATGTTATTTTGTTAAATTGAGGTAAGCACCAGCTTCGTCTCCGTCAAGTGTCATGCACCACCATGAATTATTCCTTTTTGATGATAGCCTGTAAATCATTGATAATTTTAGTTCATAAAATAATTAAAGATTATGAAGTAGCTGTGGGATGGGATTAGCATGGGGATGTTTTCATCGTGAAATTGTACTTTTTCGTTTTTTTTTTCAAAATTACTTTTTCCTTAACATGTTAAATCAATTTGAATAAAAATTAAAAATAAGTAAAGGGTTGTAACAACACAATAAAATAAACACACAAGTAAAAAAATACACAGAAAATGCTGGCTCTAGGACAATCTCTCACTCCTGTGAAAAGCTAGATTACTTTATTTATTTTACAGGGTTGAGAGAATTAAGTGTCCTAGTTTTATATCGCCATGTTACTTAAATTATCATAAATGTAGGATTTTTGTTCACCATATTCCATTTTGAAAATTAAGAATTTACTTGTCTTTACGATGTCTAGAAGTCAGTATGATATATCTTGTTTTTAAAATTATTTTCAACAACAATAGACGTGAAACGCCAGCTCGTTGTAAACTTGCAATATTATGTTTTATTATTTCATAATTATGTTTGTAAACCTTAAGTGCCCATGCGCTAGAATAAGAGTCCCAGATGCCGTATTGTCTAACACGCGAAAACTTGCTTTCGTATTCACTATTTCTTTCTGTCAAACACTAAGATGGTGACAGAAAGAAATGATGAAAGCGATGGAAAGCGCCCACGCGTTTGCCAACACGTCCTTAGGAGTGACAATTTAAAACTATCATTAATAACAGTGAAGTTACTAAGGCTAGTTTGAAATTTATCATAATAGTTATAAGCCCTTAGTTATAACCCATTTTTACTTTACCTAATATTCTATTGTATAGCAAGGTTTTTGTGCGCATAACCTAAAGAAGCCAAACAATCTGTTTAATTTCCAGCGGTGAATGAGTGAGTAAGAAAACATTTACAACTCAAATGAATAAGCAAAGTGTTGACACTTTGGCCTTAAAAATGGTAAAGAGTCTCGACAAATGGAGAAATAAATTCTATAATCGTGACGTTTTTGCGACCTGCTGAAGTGCAAAAAAAATGGAAGGTAAAATAAATGGTGTACAAAAAGGGCGAAGTTAGAGAACGGAGCACTTGTGTCCGGAGGTGGTAATGAGCTTTTTCTCCTCTTTCGAAAAACATGGTTAGCAGCGGACTATATTGGTCATGAGAAATTTTTGTTTTATGTGTGTAAGTACTAGCTTTTGCCCGCCACGTCGTCGACTAAGTAATAAAATTTACGGACAACTACCGTTCTCTATCCTGCGAGAAATCCCTTCTCACTGCGCCTCTACGATCCTAAAAGATGATAATGTGCCAATTATCAAGCTACAGTAACAGAAATAAGATTGAGTCGAATATATGTCCCGTTTATTCCTTGTCTTGTTTCATAAATTTTCCGATTGAATCGGCAGTGAAATGTGCATTAATATTTAAATGGTAAATCCATTATTTTATCAATATAATTATGACAGAGTTAAACGATTTTCGCATCGCGCATGCTATTTATCACGCCAACAGTTACTGTCAAGCAAGTCACAGATTATTTCAAACGCTAGGTATAAGGTTACTTTAAAAAACTTAATATAAACTTTAGCTTTTCTTGAATTTTCTAATTTTCCACACACCTTTCATAATTTTTTCTTTCATTAAAACCTTCTCCTGACAAGAACAAACACACAATAATTAAGTAAAACTGTCCAGCCGTTCACCCGTGATGCAGTCATCTAATAAAATAGGGATTCATCTAAATAAAAATTAATCGCCAAATACGTTGGTCAAGCACTATTCGTATTCGTAACTATCACGACTTAGTTTTTATAAGAAAAAAATTCAGCGGAGGCGAAGCCAAAAGCCAAAGTACAAAGTAGGCAAGAGCGACCTTATCGCTACCAAGCGATCTGAAATGTATGTTTCGCAGTCGTGTGAAGGTTGTGTTTGTAAGAAAGTGTAGAAGAGCGTACATGAATGTCCAGAACTCCACAAAAATTGTCAGAAAAAAATTGGTGTTAAACATGCGAAAATTATCTCCTGTTGCAAGTGCTACATGGCTACAGAGTATTATAAACTATAACTCTTTTATTTTTCGTTTTTGGTAATTAAATTTTTTTAGTAGCTATCGTGATTCGAGTTTATTTTTTTGCATTTTATGACTAGTTAACTTGCCACTCGCTTTAGAAAGCACGATATTATATTTGGCACAATACTTAAGGTATGGTACGATTTAGAGTGAGGCTCCACTGGTGCGTTGCGTCGCATTGCGTCATCGCAATGTTGACGCTGCGACGTTTTGCATACATTTTTTGTGACATGCCACATTGATGCGTTGCGTCGTCGCACGCGAAGTTACAACGGATCGACGGACAAGAGACAAAGCGGGGGGAGGGTGATGCCGCTGCGCTGTCTCTATCAGTACATTTTTTTCGTGCGTCGACGCAACGCAGGTGTGGCATACAATGCGTTGATTCGTTGCGATGACGCGAAGCAACGCAACTCAACGCAACGCACCAGTGGAGGCTTAGAGTATCTTTAGTAGCTTAGAGTATCTTTAGTAGCTTTGGTATTATTTGGATTTTCTCAATGTTGTTATTGCGCCTCTCTACTTCACCTGTGCAGTTAGTAAACATTTATTTGGGTGTTAAAACTACTACGGCATTGTCGCAAATTGTGCAGTTTCATGCACTTAAAGCATCAATTAGTTGGTACGAGAGATATACGGGATATTTGCGTTTACCTTTAGTATCGAATTTCCCATACATGGTGTTACAAGTCCCTTGATCGCGGGTAGTCTAATGAAGAATCTTGAAAAATAAGGAATCGCCGTCAAAATCTCGAAAAATATAAAGTGAGCGGAACTTTCGTGACATTTCTCATTTGTCGACTTTTAATATGCATTATGCATATCGATAGTTCTCCAAAGTTTTTCCGAATCGTATGTATGTATGTATGTATGTAAACTCTTTATTGTACAAAAATAAGGAAAAAAAAAGAAAAACATTATTGACAACCGTTGAAATGCATGTACAACGGCGAACTTATCCCCGATCGAATCCCGATCCCGAGGCGAATCGTTTGCCTAATTATCATTTTGTCACAAAGTAATTTATTTCTGAAACATTATTTTATTTAAAATTTAACAAACCTAACCTAACTACATTTACATTAATAACCTACTGCATTTATAAGATTACTTTTAAAAATCCTGAAAAAAAAACGAAAACTTACAAACGAAATTATGGGAAACAAAATGATTCGCATATCGAATACTAAACTTATTTATTTATTTATTTATTTCAACGTCTTGTCTCCAAATGCATACCTACTTGTTTGTACCATTCGGAGGTTGTGGTAAACTTAGGTCCATGGGGCCATAGCATAATATATTCTTTACAATTAAAGGTCGATCCATATATATAGACACCGAGCGTATGCCTTGAATAATAAGTAAGTTAAGTTATTGGAAGTTACTTCAACTTTATTAATATGTAGCTGTTGCCCGCGACTCCGTCTGCGTGGAATTAGTAATTTTGGCAGCTTATTTTTTTATCCACTTTGCTTTTTCATCAATTATGGCTTTACCCGCCCCCGCAACCCGCCCCCCCCCCGCACTCCCCTCCCAACCCCACCCCCCACCGAACCCCCCGGCACAGCCGCGTTCACAATCACCACAATTACTTCAAAAACCCCCGATTTTGAAACATTCTTTCGCTCCGCTCCGCTCCTATTGGTGTTAGCGTGATGATTATATAGCCTATAGCTTTCCTCGATAAATGTGCTATCTAACACTGAAAGAATTTTTCAAATCAGAACAGTAGTTCCTGAGATTAGCGCGTTCAAACAAAAAAACCTGTTCGATAAATTCTTAAAATAGACGTATCTTTCTTATTTGTGAACCGATTCAAATGAAATAAACACTAAATGTTAATGCAAGAAAATACCAACATATCAGTGAAAACCGCATCCTTCTAGGTTAAGTCGTTTCTGAGATTAGCGCGCACAAACGCACAGACAAACAGACAAACAGACAATAATTCTAAAAATCATTGTTTTGGGTTCTATTGCGCTAATAAATAGCCCTAGTGACAGTTTTTCTCAAATATTTTCAATGTACAGACACCGACTTGTTACAGATTTATTACATGTGTGTTTTATAGAAGTCTATAACAAGTTAGGTATGAAGTATCTTTTTGTATTTTTTTTTTTCAACTTCATTTTTTATTACTTTTACGGTCATCCCGTGAAACCATATATTTCAAACTAAATACAAACTGAAATATAGATGCTCAGAAAAAACCCCAGAAAAAAAAAAGATAATTCATACCTGACTTGTTAAAGGTGGCACAGTAGCGCCATCTCTTGGTCCAGGTGAGCGATTAGTTCCGAAGGAGTGTTAAGTCTCTCGATAGAGGGCATAACATAGATGCGCGCTTTATCACTGCATAAGGTGATTATACCAGACTGAAATGTACGATGTATGGGAAAGATTCGTCGCTAACCTCTAGACCAGTGATGGTGTAGGGGTAAGCACGCAGCACGGAACGCTGAGGACCTGTGTTCGATTCCCAGCATTGGTCTTTTTTCTGGGGGTTTTTCTGTGCATCTATATTTCAGTTTGTATTTAGTTTGAAATATAAGTCTATAAGTTTGCACCAGCAAACATTAACGGTAATCATGCTGTTAAGATACAAAGTGTAATTTTAAATAAACATACACAAACATTTATGCATACACCCTTACATTTTGCATGCTCCTTTTACGCAGTTTTATTTGTGTTATACCTAGCTGATAGCGCCCAACTGTTTTCATTACTAAGTAACTTTGTTTTTTATAAATCGCTCACGCAGACACCCAAGATACAGGCTCAGCCTAGTTTTTCGTTTGTAAAACCTATGTACTTATTTAAACAAACTATTATTATCGTGAAAACACATCCCGAAAAGCACTTCAGTTTTATTACGATACTGCGATACACGTCAAATACTTTTGGGAAACGGATTGCGATAGGCGTCGATCACACAATAATATTGCTAGTCAAATCAATGTCATACTAACCTTTCACGTTTATATGATTGTTAGTGGGATAAAGAAAACTGTTTTACTATTAAGTAGTATTGAATACAATAAGTAATAATCATCGTAGTAGTAGCTGCGATATCCAATAAGCCGTTGGTAAATTTGGCACGTGTTGGGCGGTACGTGGAGAAATTCTCTGAGGTGCTTTTACAATTTATCCTACGCCTTCAATACGACTTACGGAATAAATGAGTACTACTTTATGACTGTTTTAGCGGCAACATATGGAACATGATGTGAATAAATTTGTTGTTAGCGTATTTTGTCTGTATGTGTTCCATTACTCAATTTAAGGATATTGAGAACTCCTTTGTTCAACTGTTTCATTCGTATTGTTACGGCACGTATATTTTGTGTGTGTAGTAATATTTTATATCAGGGTCAAAGTAAGGTTAAAGTAGATATACGTATATCACGTTATGAATCACATACAAACAGATATATATAAGTACAGTCAACCGATTCAATTCCAAGGCCACCATAGAATCTTGTCGCGCTTATGTCATTCAAAATCAAAGTCACTAATAACTTTTAATAACAATATCAAGCCCTCTCATTCTGAGAAGAGGCCTGTGCCCTGTAGTGGGACGTATATAGGCTGGGGTGATGATGATGATGAACTTTATTAAATTTATGCTAAAACAAACTCTTTTGAATGCCGAAGAATCTAATACCGGTTCGGAAAAACACTGTTGAGAAGAATCATCATCAGGTGGGATAGTGGTCAATCACGGGTCAGTTTTATGTAAAAATAGCTTAAAAAAAAAACCGGCAAGAAACTCAACAAGGTAGCTACTTGTTGAAACAGATCTTTTTACCTATGTTATTAAATTACATACATCTAAAGTAATTTTAACACAACTAAACTTTTTAACATAACATACGATAAGCGTTGCTAGTTATTTATGGTGATATGGTTCCATGGTGGTACACCCTGGCTATTTTCACCCGACTGTCGAAGGAGAGTTATGTTTTTCGAGCGTATGCACTCGTTTTTATGTAGGTATCATTCTTTGGCACGCCCTGCAGCCTAAATGGTTCAATGTATTTTGAAGTGTGAGGTGTCATTAGATTTGTCTCAGTTCCGAGACTGCCATAGGGTTTATATTTTTCCGGAATTCCCATGGGAACGGAAATTATACAGGCGGTTTTTTCCATCTGGTATGGAAATTAAAGTTACTGATATTGTGTCTGTTTTTTGTATTGGACTATTATTCTCTTTTATGATCTGTCAGTCGTCTTAATTTCATTCTTGTCTATACCAGTTAACAATAATCACATTATTTTAATCGGACAACTTTCTAGCTTCCTTGAAGTGTACCTTTAAACCCGTCACCTTATTTATTAATCAGCATGTTAGTAAATTTATTTGGTCACCTGAGGAGAGAACAGCTTCTTGAGACCGATGATGGTTGACAGCAGAAGCGCGATCTTTGAGATGAGGAGAGCCTTCCCCACCATAAGAGCTAGACCCTTGAAGGTCAGGGCACCGAGGAGACCAAATTTCAAGGCTGCTGCAGCCAGGAAAGGACCCATGTTCTTGTTGCGACTGCGACCGCTTTCAAAGGTCTTCGGGGACTTAAGGGCTACTCCTGCAATTAGGGGAAGTCAAGAATTTAATACAAAATGCTATGACCATCATCATGCATGCTGAAGTAAGCTTTAAGTAATGGTTACAACATATAGGGCCCGCAAAGACAGAGAGCGGTCTGAAGTTCCGAGTTCTGTGTTCAAAGTTCTGCATTTTGACCGCTCGAGAGTTTCAGTCACCTGCTGTGTGCATTATCTTAAGGGAGTCAGTACATTCGAAAGAACGCAGAACTCTGAACTCCAGAACGCTCTCTGTCTGCGCGGGCTCTTAATATAAGTTTATTTTGTAAAGAATTGCAATTTATTGTTTGGTGAACCTTAATAAAGAAAAACAAGTCATTAATACAAAAGTCACTACTGATCTGTTATCCTGTTGTCTGTTTTCCGTATCCACTGTACTACTAACCATTTTATTGTTTCTAAGTAGAATAGAGTGGTAAACAAACAAGTGGACCTGATGATAGGTTAACGCGACCTGTCGATACCTGCAGTACCAGAGGATTTCCGATGTTTTACCAACCCAGAGGGCCTGGTGATTTTATCGACTGACTTACTCTCGAAGCCAAAGAAAACAGCAACGAAAGTAGTGCTCCTCGACAACAGGATTAGAGCATTGCTCTATCTCTTACAGAAGGTCTAAAGTATTTTAACTTGTTAAGTATTTTACGTTAAATTAAGGGCTATCAGCTAAAAATTTTCAAAATTCTTACCAACTCCAAAGCTGCCATCGTTCTCTTGTTTCCCAGAGATGACTAAGTCTGCGTTTTCCAGGAGTTTGTATCGCAGGGATCGGGTCGTGGCGAAGTTCCACAGTTTCTCCATGATCAGCTGCTGAGCCTGGTCTTCTAAGGAGGTGCCTGCGCGAGCGAGGGACTCAGGCTTAACGGGTACTTCAGCTGCGGCACCATCGCTGGAAAATATAGAAGCTTTGGTTAGTTTTCACGAATTTATGGAGTGATATATGCTGCCCTGACTTCGAATGGCACCTGTGGCAACCAGTATCAGCTATCAGGTTCTGATAGCGAATTCCTAAATTCACCCATAGATCGTGATATCAGCCAAAAGTTGTCGATTGCTGTTGCTGGACAAAAACTTCCCCCAAAGAGTTCCATAACGTTCGGTTCTATGCTACCCACATGGTGGTTCTTGCACCCATTCCTGAGTCTTCGGTCCATCTTGTTGGGGACCTTTCTATACCACGTCCTCCTTAGTTTAAGAACTTAGTTATTAAGGTTAAATAAAAAACGTTTATTATTTTGATAAAAAATGGTCTCGCCGGAAGACCAGCGCTGGCTCCGACTCAGGAGTCCACATTTATGCTGAGGTGGGACCTTTTTCACACATAATTTAATGTTTTATTTTTTATTTTTATTTTATTATATTTTTTATTTTATTATATTTTGCAATTTTATGTGTATTGTGTGTGGAATAAACTTTTTTCATTTTCTTTTTTTTTCATTTTATCTTTTCAGTTTTTTCCGTAGTTTAATTTTTTGTTAAAAAGTTTTTATGTGAAAAAAAATATTCAAAAGCTTTCTTTGATTCCCATCGTCCCAGCCTATATACATCCCACTGCAGGGCACAGGCCTCCTCTCAGAATGATGATACCCATAACTAAAAAAACAGCAAAGTGCGAATTGATCTTCTACACAAAGTGTATTGTACTTCTCTTATAGGGGACCCCTTTAATTTTCAGTTTAGTTTAATTAAAAGCTTTTTATTTACTTGCAATTTTACGGGTCAAATCTTGGAAGTCGAATTTGACCCACTTCCAGTGGTCAGATCCACTTGAAATTTGGTATACTTAAGTAAATTGGATGACAATGCAAGTACAGTTAGATAAAAAGCTTGCTCTTAAAATGAAATTTCTAACAAAACTTATTCTTATTATTAGTTACTATAACGCCTTTAGTAATCATACACTCCGTAAAACGGGTATTTTACGGAGTGTAAATATAATCACTACCTACTACGCGATGCGAATTGTCAATTTAAATGTATTGCTTATATTATAAGCAAGGATTGTTCTACCACACATGACCGCATAATCATTAACAAGCTCTTAGGTGTATTTAGTCACTATAATATTAATGTTCGTAATGGCAGTCAAGCAAATTGTTATATGTCTGCTTCTGCAGCCTAATTAGACTAATAGCTATGATAAACCCTAATGTTACGTATGTAGACGACCAGATGGCCTAGTGGTTAGAGAACCTGACTATGAAGCTTGAGGTCCCGGGTTCGATTCCCGTGTCGGGGCAGATATTTGTATGAAAAATACGAATGTTTTTTCTCGGGTCTTGAGTGTTTAATATGTATTTAAGTATGTATCTATCTATATAAGTATGTTTATCCGTTGCCTAGTACCCATAACACAAGCTTTCCTAGCTTACTTTGGGACTAGGTCAATTGGTGTGAATTGTCCCGTGATATTTATTTATTATTTATTTATTTATTGTTTATGTAGCCAATATGGTGACCAAGTGACAAGTTGTTAGAGAACCTGACTACGAAACTTGAGGACTGGGTTCGATTCCCAGTTGGGGCAGATATGTGTGTGAATAACTATAAATTCAAAATGTTAAAAAAAAAAGTAATCTGTTTATTGCAATTAATTAAAAAAAAACCCCCGACGAAATTTGGTCACACATACTTTGAAAATAAAGTAAATGCCCATTCTGCATCTAAGATCCCTTCCGCAGCTAACAAAAGAGCTGATAATTTTAAAACGGCTGAACCAATTTTGATGAAACATGTCTAAGAAACATCACCAAGAAACTTGTTTTTTTTAATAAAAACCGCATCCGAATCGGCTCACCCGTTTAAGAGCTATGATGCCACAGACAGACACACACACATAGCGGTCAAACTTATAACACCCCTCTTTTTGTGTCGGGGGTTAAAAATACCAATGTTTATGCGAGCTGGAAGATGGCTAAAGGCACTCCAGAATAAAACAAAAAAAAAAAGCTATGAACACTTTTCGATAGGCAAGTTATCATAGGCATATTTGTTTATAAATTATATTTGATAAAAAATATGTCTCATCGAGTTCTCAGATCGGTGAAGGTCGATCTTCAACGGTTCTTAGTCCATTTGGTTTGTTAGCAATGCAAGTACAGTCAGCAAAAAAGCTTCTGTTGAAAACTAACAGTGTAAGTTGTGGAATCAACTTCCAGCAGCAATTTCCAGACAATTATGATATCGGGACTTTAAAGGAAAGGCCGTCTTTCCTTTAAAGGCCGGCAACAGATCAGTGATTTTCCTTGAGTTGTTGATATTCATGGGCGATGGTAATCATTTCCCATCAGATGACCCGCTTGCTCGAGGGAGGCCTCTCATTATAAAAAAAAAATATTTTTCTTAGTAAATGTAACTGTTGCCGTTTGAACAGAAACAAAATAATTTCCACGTCACGTTTTTAATATGTTTCTTTTTGTAATCCATTAATCACGAATAAGGATAATTTGGTGTAAAAACAATGAATTTTTAACGAAGCTTAAATAAATTACAAATCGTCGCAATTTTCCAAGACTCTCCTAAAATATACGTTCGCTTGAAATCAGAAACTTATCTTCTAAGAGCTAGGTATATTTCGCAATGATCTTCTGAGATCATCAGAAGAAGATACGAGTTTCTGAATATTATTATTTAGATTATGTTTGTTTAAAAACAAAAATAAAAGTCACAATGCCCACTCTATCTTCGTACGAAGTTGAAATGAGTAGGGTTTCATTTATAAACATACTTACTTAATTTACTCCATGTTTATTCTACTTCAGAAATAAAATCTGCAGTGAAAGCTGCTGTTTTTTATTTAATCTCTTGGGCCTTTTATACGGTCTAGAGTTTAAAAATTACTTTAAACTTGGGTTAGGCTTGGGTATTTTACAGACTGACACTACTTAACCTTTGATTAGTACCTACATAGTTGCCTCGGAGGAATATACATCGTTAACACCGGACTTATCTTGGCCTAAATTATGTGACAGGGCACAGGCATCCTCGCAGAATGAGGTGGATTGAGCCCCACGCGAGCCTAGTGTGGATTGGGAACTTGTAAAACTGTTTATTGTTGTTACTTTTTATAAAAACCTGAAATTAACAGATACCAAGAGAAATAGATGTACAAAAGCGAACTTGTCTCTTAAAGGGATCTCTTACAGTTAATACAAAAACTGAAGTAGGTAAACAACATAATATGGAATCTGTTTTCTGAATTAAATGATTATTTTCGATTTTAGACGTGAGTATACATGGCGTCCCAGCCATATTTATAGACGCGGCGAATTCGGTGCGCGCTCGCAACGAAAACGTAGCGGATTCGCGGGTTTGCTCTACATAATATAATATGCACTACATCTGGACCTGCACTTTCGTTTTCACGTGTTCGTGTGTTTTTGAGTTTTAGACCATGTAAAGGTCGGTCGTCAAGTACTTATGATAATGGGGGCTCGGTTTCATCAAAATAATAAATAAAATAAGCTTAATTGCAGTTGAACGTCAGTTGAATAATAATAAATGCCACCTGTAGTTATAATGACAATGACGTATTTCCACCCTGACAATCATTGAAAATAAGACTTTATGTGCTAGTTGCAAGGATCTATTTTTAAAATGGACTGAAGTAGAAATAAGTCTTTTAGAAATTCGCACGAACATCTCTGCGGCTATAAATCACGGACTATTCATTCCTCGTTAGTTGCAGTACGGGAGTTGGATGAGGTTTTTGTGAAGTCACTCGAGGTGTACTTCCGTTTGGCAAATTATTTTTCCCAAACTGATTCATTTGGCAAAATGTTTCATTTCCCGAATGTTATTTTTTTCTGAAACTGTAAACTATTCAGGATATATTTCAGGACTATTCTGTAGGTTAGGTTAGGTTAGGTTTGTTTTATAACAATCCTGAAAAGTTTACAGTTTCAGAAAATATAAACAGTTGGAAAATTAAACATTTGCCAAATAAATCAGTTTGGGAAAAGTAATTTGCGAAACATTAGTAAACCGTTGGAAAACCCATTATAGGAATATTGCGTTTCTCCAGTGGTAAGTTTATGCCATGGCTGGTCACTACACTACCCTATAGGTTGAGCCAGGCCGCCAAGCGACTCGTCGTGTTCCGGCCTGTTGCCTGTAGAAGCCATTCTGGAGGAAGGGTCTGAGCAGTTGTGCAGCGCGCGCGTATTTGTTGTAAGGTTTGCACTGCTAGGGATCTCGCGCTCAACTGCCTTCTTCCTGCTATTCCCCTAAATTCAACTCTAACGTGAATGAGCATTTACTAGGCAAGCGTGCTCCATCGTGGGCCTCATCTTCGCTTTCCTCCGGTGTGATTGTGGTCAAACGTAAGCCAATATTGTATAAAAAATGTTGAGTATCCTTCCTTAGTCTCAATCCAGATTTTTGTCTACCTGTAGGCCAAGTTTCGTCCAAATCTGTTCAATCATTATTTCATGATTGGCTGACAAACATCCAAACATCTTCACAAATTTTCTCATTTAAAATATTAGTAGGATTAATGTAAATCAAATAAAATTATTGCCGCAAAGGTCTAGAAACTTTCAGACGAAAAATCCAGACTTTTTCATGGGTAAAAGATGTCATGACTAATAAACGAACTACCTTTTATCTAGCTACGTTAATTTTTTTGTAGCCCTAATGTTCATTAACATAGCCTTCTTAAAGCCTGAAACATTAAATTACGCTTAATTTGTTTTCTCTTTCAAATTGATTACGACACAGCAATTATTTATAATGAGAATAAGAATCTGTCTCCGACACTCATCTTCCCCCTTTCCATTTTCTGTCCCCCTCCCCCTATTGTCTACTAAGATTGATGCAAGGTATACAATGGTTCAGCGTGAACAGCATACCTATGGCTTCTTAATTAACGCGGAGCGTTCAGGTATACAATACCCGTATAACGGCTTTCGTGTTCAGAGGAAATACCTATTGAGTTTACGTCAAAGCTTTGAAGGTTTTGTCATGTTACGTCTACATAATCTATGCTGTAATTCTTAGATCATCAATAAATGTGCAAATAACTCCTCTCATTCAAAATATCGACTTGGTTATAATATTTAATAGTTTTTTTTTTGTGAAACCGTCACTTTTTAAGATTGTTATAAAACTAACCTACTGGGTTTTCTATACTAAGCAATTTTTATACTTAAATAAATATATTTTTTTAAAGTTTACTGTTTTAGAAAACAAAAAATGGTTCTAAAAACATTCAAGGAAAAGTCGTTATTATCTTCATGATAATAAAACGCGAAGTACGTCTTTGTATAGCACTTATTGAAGATTCGTTCTAATTTCTAATTAGAGGGCAATAATGGAATTTTATCAAATATTGGTAGGTCCCATTCATATTCAGAACCTTTCCCGAAATGAGAGCCAAATTAAATACCTATTAATTTACGAAAATTTGTGAGTATGTGCATGAGTACGTACGTGTGTGTGTTTTTTATTCAATTTGAATATCTATATAACGCAACCATCATTTCGACTAGTTGACGAATTTAACTAGTCCATGAACTAGTCGATCGACGTAAATAAACGGTCTAGTTTCATTAACGTTAAAATCGTCGACGCTAAATAACACATAAGTTACTTTTCAATCGACTTCAAAAAGTAGGTTATCAATTCGGTTCAATGATGTTGTGCTCACCTCTCATCCACAATCATGACGTCATCGCTCAGCTGGAAGGAAGCAGTCCTGAGCATGCGGTCCACGTAGCCAACCAGCTCGATAGCAATGCAGGAGGAAGGTTCCCGCGCACCACACTTGTTACTTAGTCCGTGCTTCAGCGATTCCTCTGTTGGCGCTTGCTGCAAATAATTTTTTTTTTATATAAAAAAATTCTTTTATTATTTTTTTCTTTCTTTTAATTCTTTTATGTATTTTTTAATTTTTTTTAGCTAAACTGTTTAAATGAGTCGCCCGCGGGATACAGAGGCGCAGGGGTAGAAAACAAAGGGGCCGAGAGAGGTGCGCGCGGCAGGCACACGAGGCGCGCTCGCCACACGCACCGCACCTCTGCCGGTCCCCTTTGTCGTCATACCCCCCCAGCTCCTGTACCGCGCAGGCGAGGACTCGTTTAACCTTTTGACCGCCAGCGTCGGCTATAGACGACAGTACGGTAATACAAAATTAAACCTACCCGCATCCGCATAAGAATCAATTTTGTTCCAAACAAAAACAATGCGCGGCGGTCAAAAGGTTAAACGGTTTAGCTATAATATAAGCAAGAAATAAGAAAATAAGGAAATTCTAACGGGATCTTACTGAACGCGAAAGTTTGTGCGGACTTATGGATGTGACGAAATTTGGCAGATAGTTAATAACCTGGGTTAACGAATAGAATACTTTTATCTCGGAAAAATGCATAGTTTCCCCGGAATAGCCATAAACAATTTTTCGCAGACGGAGTCGCAGGCAACGGCTTGTAGAGAATAATAAATGGAATTTTTATGTTCGATTCAAACTGACGCTGCATCCGTTTCTGTGATTACAAGACTTAAAAATTGGTCTGTAAATAGGTAAAATCTAATTTCAAGAATTTTAGTCCACGGTTTAACCTTTTCGACGCCAACGACACATATATAAGCACCGCAGGTTCTACGCCAACGACACATATATCAGTCACGGCGGGCAGAGCGATATCTACCTACATGCGTTTCTGTAGGGTTCAACTTCGCGTTTGACATTCCGGTGTCTCGGCGTATGAGTGAGAACTGTTGTATTTGACAGAGCGTAGAAAAGGTTAAGGAAAGACCAGGATTTATTTTTCAATTCAACGGGACCCTACCTCCAGAATTCTAGGTTAGCAGAGTCTTGGTTCTAAACAAAATTTACCTATTGTAAGGACGTTTTAAATTGGTATGATGGGATTAATCCTTAATTTCATGTTAAAAGTTTTGTTGTCCTGTTGACAGACAGACAAACGGACAGTGCAGTAACATTAATAGGGTTCCGTTTCTCACTTTTTGGATACAAAACCCTGAAAAAGAACAAAAATAAAGAACAAAATCTATTGGTTTTTTGAAAGTGACAAGATGGTTGTCGATAAAGCTTACGACGGCATTTGCCGGATCTGCTGAGTCAGTTGGCCACAGATAACTTATCTGCAGATCATTGAATCTTATTTTGAGGAATATTCCTGTAAGCACTGTAAGAAAATAATTCGAGAAATTCGAAAGCGAGTTTTTTTAATTGTTATGAGAGGGAGGAAAACGAGCAAGCGGGTCATCTGATGGACAATAATCACCACCGCCCATAAATATCAACAACTCAAAGAGAGTCACTAATCTGTTGCCGGGTTTTAAAGGAAGTATTTAAACCCGTATTCTTGAAAGCAGTGTCATAGTTGTCCGTGTTTCTAACACTGCTGCCGTAAGCTGGTTCCACAGTTTCACCGTACGTGGCAGAAAGTGCCGAAGAAAACGTACAGTGGTAGACTGCCATTCATCGAGATGGTGACGATGGAACTTAGACTTTTTGCGGGAAGTGCGATGGTGAAATTTTTCAGCAGGCAGCAAATTAGATATTTCTTGGGAGCACTTGCCGTGGTAGATCCTATAGAACACACAAAGAGAACCTACGTCCCTTCGCATGGACAAGGAATCCAAACGATCGGAAATCAATGACTGATCACTGACATGTCGAGCTGCTCTACGTTGAATGCGGTCAAATGGACGGAGAAGGTATTGGGAGTTCGAAAAAAAATTACTCCCGTTTATGAGTTCCATTTTCTACTCAATACGCAGAAAAAATTATGTATGTATGCATTATTCATTGGCACGCCCTGCAGCCTAAACGGCTCGATGGATTTTACGGTACTACTTATACGGTTTCAAAAGTTCATATTGAATTTAAGAGGGTTAATACCTGCTGAGCTGGCAACGGTTTTTAAAGAAAACAAAAGTCTTATCACGAATTATTATTGCAGTAGACACATTAACTTATATATTAAAATAATTTGTAGGTATACAAAACATTTTTAATTTTCATTCAATTTTTATGGAATAATCGAGAAAAACTAACAAAAATGCAACGTTGCCAGCTCAGCAGGTAAAGCTCATAATAAATTTCAAATTTAATTCAATGAAATTCAATGCAGTTTGTTAGACTTATATAGGTTGGGATGAAAATGATGAATTTACTTAGAAATTAGCCAGGAAAAACGGTGAATCTTGCCAATCATGAACACTTATCTTGTAAAAACGATGAAAAAACCAGTAAAACTGTATATTCCCAAACCGTGGATATGTTTCATTTATCATCGGACAATGTTTCTAACTTTCCCACACATTTCATACATAATGTGTCAAAAAGGACATTGCAACATAATATTTATATTATTATCTAACTTAGCTTTTCTATATCTTCAGACACAGTTTATATATCGCCTGTATGTCAGAATTTTGTACGACTATCCTGTTACCTTCACATGACAGTGTTAGTCTCCGACTGTACAGTCGACTACAAAAAGATCGATACCGCCAAAGTTACAAAGATATGTATACACACCTTTATTGACTTAACATTAAGGTCGTGTATACATATTTTTGTAACTTTGGCCGTATCGATTTTTTTGTAGTCGACTGTACAATACTTTCTGAGCTATGTGAAGCTTGACCCAATAAAATGAAGCCGGTCAAGTAGAAATTCATTGGTGATGTTACACTTTCCTCAAAAACAAAAGGTCTGATTAATGACCCAAATACATTAAGAGTTAAGACACATCGTTTGATGAATTACTGTTCATGTTTATTAAAATGGTGGCCAACGTAACGTGACTTACGAAAATGGTGATTGATGATTTTATAACGTTATGCAAACATGATTAAAATGTTTAATTTTCTTTGTTTATTTTACAGTGATTACATATTATGGTGGTAATGAATAGGCTCAGAGTCGCTCAAAGAGCTATGGAGAGGGCTATGCTCGGGGTTTCTCTACGGGATCGAATCAGGAATGAGGAGATCCGTAGAAAAACCAGGGTCACCAACATAGCATAGCATAGTTGTATTGTAGCCTTTGCTTTGTCCGACTGTTTTATTTTTACTTACTCTTTGTCGGTCCCTTACTAAATGCTCCTTTCATCCGATCAAAGGTTGACTGGTAGAGATCCCTTAAAGGGATAAGTTCGCCTTTGTACATGCATTTCAACGGTTGTCAATAATGTTTTTCTTTTTTTTTTCCTTATTTTTGTACAATAGAAAGTTTACATACATACATACATACATAGCCAAACGGATTAGCTCGTTGAAATGGCAAGGCCTTATGAGCGCGCGCAGACGGCGAGCGGTCTGGAGTTCCGCGTTCCGAGTTCCGAGTTCTGCGTTCTTTCGAATGTACTGAGTCCCTTACGATAACGCACACAGCAGGCGGTCGGAACTCTCGAGCGGTCAAAACACAGAACTCTGAACGCGGAACTCGGAACTCCAGACCGCTCTCTGTCTGCGCGCGCTCTAAAGCACGCATAATCCCCCGTTCCGGGTCGTACTTGGTTCAGCAGATTGCGCTGACCATACAGCGGGACAATATTATTGGCACTTTTGCGTCGCGTACCGCGTGTGCGTTTCTTTGATCATTATTAAAATTGACATGTATAAGTTTATTAATTTTATATTATGCAGGCCGGATCAGCCTATGTTCAGCAGTGGTCTTTCGGCTGAAATGATGATGATGATATTATATGATATTATGCAGCAGACAATAAACAAACGAAGTTCCCTTTTTAACCCCCGACACAAAAAGAGGGGTGTTCCAAGTCTGACCGCTATGCGTGTATGTGTGTGTGTGCGTGTGTGTGTGCGTGCGCGCGCGTGTGTGTGTGGGGGGGGGGGGTGCGTGCGTGTGTGCGTGTGTGTGTCTATGTTCTGTCTGTGGCATAATAGCTCTTAAACGGGTAATCCGATTTGGATGTGGTTGTTAGCTTCGAAAGGAATCTTAGACGCATAATGGGCATTTACTTCATTTTCAAACCTATTGATCTAATCACGTTGGGGGTTTAAAAAAATATAGTTATTACATACACTTCTAATATTTAGAATTACATTGAAATTAGCAAATTTTATTGTTTTAAAACATATCGGCCAAACCTCGATTTTATGTACGTGAGTGAACCCAATCAAGAGCACCTGTATAATTGAAGCGTATCGCGAGCTGAGCTGACTTTCTTCGATACCCGATAGTTGATACGAAAGCGCTAATAATATGTCTGTGACTTAATTAGGCCAGTGAAATGTGTGGGAAAGTGAGAAACATTGTCCGATGACAAAGTGGTTGGGGAAAATACAGATGATGATGATAGCTCGAAGAATCGCTAGACTGAAGTGGCAGTGGGCAGGGCATATCGCTCGTAGAACTGACGGCCGATGGGGCCGAAAGGTTCTCGAGTGGCGTCCGCGGACCGGAAGACGCAGTGTAGGTAGGCCTCCAACAAGATGTAGAGGGGACGCATTGGATGCGGATGGCGCAGGGCCGATCTGTTTGGCGAGCCTTGCCTTGGGGGAGGCCTATGTTCAGCAGTGGACGTCTTTCGGCTGAAATGATGATGATGATGACGATGATGATGATGTTGATGATGATGATGATGATGATGATGATGATGATGATGATGATGATGATGATGATGATGATGATGATGATGATAATGATGATGATGACGATTATGATGATGAATTTACTCAGAAACTACCTGGGAATAACGATGAATCTTGCCAACACTTATCTTGTAAACGATGATGAAAAAATTGGTAAAACTATACATTATGTAACAGAACGAAGAACAAAGCCGATACGTAGTTGATGCCAAGAGGAGTACCTATGATGGAATGATTATATACTTTTTATTAACTTTTTAGTAGGTACTTTTATTTTCGTTTGGTCCATACAAAGTTGCTTAATATTTGATCTAATTTCATATTGATCGAACGAAAAAGAAACTACTAAGAGTTAATAAAAAGTATATCATTCCATCATACTCCTCTTGGCCGTCAACCAGGTACTGACTTTGTTCTTCGCTCTGTTACATACTGTATAATTTTACTGTTTTTTTCACCGTCGTTGATCGTGTTCATTGCCAAGATCCACCGTTTTTCTCAGGTAGTTTCCGAGTGAATTACCTCCCTCAGAATCCCAGAATCCCAAAATGAGCCTCTTCTCAGAATGAGACGGCTTGGGCCGTTAGGTAGTTCCCCACGCGGGCCCAGTGCGGATTGGCTTAAACCGCTGAACCAATTCAGATGAAATTTGGTATAGAGATAGCTTGAGTCCCGAAAAAGAACATAGAATGGTTTTTATCCCAGAAATAAAGAATTTTTATTGTAACTATGTGGTAAGGGCGTTCAATATAAAGTGAGAATGAGACGCAAACTCTTTTAATATTACGAAATTAAATACTGGCCGGTAAAGCTAATCTATCTAGCTGATTGCTATGAAAAAAAAAACTAACTATCTTTTGTTTAAAAAAATATACGGTAATTTCTTTGCAATGCTATTGAGTACGTTAGCGAAAATGGAGAAAATTGAACTGCGCGCCGTCATCAAATACTTGTGTTTGAAAAATTTTTCTATGGACCAAGTCAATTTGGATTTGCGGGACACTTTAGGGTCTAATGTTCCTCCGTATTCGACAGTTGCACGTTGGTGCGCTGAATTTAGACGTGGAAGAACATCGACAATGGACGACCCCCGCTCAGGACGCCCTACTACAGCAGTAACTGAAGAAATTGTGAAAAAAGTCGAAAACTCAGTTTTGGCGGATCGTCGTGTCGCGGTTCGTTTTATTGCTGAAAATGTAAAGATTTCAACGGGGAGCGTGCATAATATTTTACATGAACGCTTGGGTATGAAAAAGGTATCTGCGCGTTGGGAACCAAGAATGCTTACTGACACGCAAAAACAAACTAGACTAGAGATTTGTCAAGAAGCTTTGAGCCTGATGCAGCAAGACCGGGAACTTTTTTTGGCGCGATTTATAACAATGGACGAAACATGGCTCCAACATTACGACCCTGAAACGAAACTGCAGTCTATGACATGGAAAAGGCCATCATCTCCAACTCCGAAGAAATTCAAGGTGAGCCCATCTGCCGGTAAGGTCATGGGCTCTGTTTTTTGGGATGGTAAAGGGGTATTAATGATTGAGTATCTCGAGCATAGAGCCACTATTACGCGCACTTTATACGCCAAACAAATAGCAACATTGCGCAATGAGATCCGCGAAAAACGGCGAGGTAAACTCTCGAAAGTTGTGCTGTTCCACCAGGACAATGCCCCGGCACACAAGTCCGCCGTTGCAATGGCTGCAATTCGTGATGCTGGGTTCGATATCCTTAAGCATCCTCCGTATTCACCAGATCTCGCTCCCAGTGATTTCTACCTATTTCCAAAATTGAAACAATACCTGAGAGGCCAGAAATTTGAAGACGACGACGCGGTAGTCGCTGCAGTACAAGATTTATTAAGTACTCAAGATGAGACCTTTTTTAAAAATGGAATTTTAAGTTTAAAAAAAAGATATACTAAGTGTATTATGCAAAAAGGTGACTATGTCGAAAAATAAAATGACATTTAGTAAAAGTTGTTTATAACATACTCATTCTCACTTTTTATTGAACGCCCCTATTAAGTAGTTAGTAGTTAAATTTATGCTAAATATTGAAAGTTTTAAACAGCTTATAAATATATTGCATGCTGGACGTCGGTTGATTGTGACGCACTTTTTATGCCATACATAACACCTTTTGTAATTACTCACATTCGAGCAATAAACAATTTCATTCAATTTCATTTCATTCATTCATTCATTCATAATCCTTTAAGAGGGTGAAAAGGTGGGTTGAAATTTGTTTGGGGAATCAGTGACTTGAACCGATTTAGATGAAATTTGGTATGGAGATGGTGTGAGTTGTGGGAAGGGTATAAAATAGTTTTCATCCCCGAAATTAAAAAGTAAGCAGATTGATGAAAAAAACAGATTGGACAAAAACAAGCAACCCAAATTACTCATTCCACACCACGCGTATAAAGTCAAGGGCAAACGCCAGTACCTAGTTATATAAAGACAACTCCCTTTGATAAACAATAAATAATACATAATAATATATACAATAACAATAAGCACTATATAAAGAAATAAAAAATATGTTCCGGCCCTTGTTGTTTTACTCCAAACTAACGCCTCCAATTATTTTATTTCGACAGGGTTAGCAAAAACGACTGAACTTTTTTCTACAAAAGCAAAAGCAATATACAGCCGTTCTTTTGGTATATTGATACGTACTCTAATATTGTATATCGCAAAAAGAATAAAGCTGGAGTGACAAGACAGGTTCGCGCTCTATAACATCGGAATTTCATTTTGTTTATAGCAAATATTGTTTAGCTCATTTAATTTTGTTATGTTATTGTTTTTCTATTACCTATTTTGGTAAAGTTGCCATAGATTTTATTATCTAGATTAAAATGTTGAATTGACAGCATTTTCTGCACAGCCAATACGATTCTTGGTCATATTTTCTGCTTTTCTCAATAAGTTCTAATTACACTACTATCATCATCAGCATTTTAGCCTAAAGACGTCCATTGCTTAACATAGAAATACTGCTAAAAAATCCCAATACAAAACCGTAAAAATACATACAAAAACACGAAGATGAATTTCGGAGTTTGAAAATGTTGGTGTGTTATTTCAAAAACATAAAAGTTTTCATTTAATATTGTACTCGTATTTTTAGGCGCCGTGTTTTCGCTAAAAATTTGAAAGTTTGTTCTAAACGTGTTTAACGAAACACGAACTTTTTGTTGTTCTTAGTTGCATGATACAGAGTACATAAGGGTTTTGCTTCGTGAGCCGGGAAAACTAAACTTTGGTTCAAACTGGCTCAGTAATAAATTACTGCAGGAACCAAACTCACATTCACATTAAATAGTAGGGTAAATCGCCAATAACTGGCCACCTCATACTAAAATGAACTCTATCCACCCATAATAGAATTAATTTTTAGTATAAGTTTTAATTACTGGCCACCCTTCAATAACTGGCCTCGTTATACTAAATTGAAGTCTGTTTGTAGGGGAACAGAGTTCATTTTCAGTATGCGGGGGAAAGTTATTGAAGGGTATTGAAGGTTACCCTATTAGTTAGAATTCACGTTTTATATTCGGTTAACACTTCTATTTTTATCTGACTTAGAAAAAGGAGACAGCTCAATTAACATTGGGCCGGGTATGTGTGCCGTATGCACCCTCGAAGGTGGGCGGTGGGCGCACTCAGCCACGTTGTGGGTGCCGCACGGCAGTTACCGGCGGCAGGCCCAAGCGTTGTTGGCCAGACGACTTTTTTTTTTTTTTTTGATTTATTTTTAATATTAGCACATACATAACAATATATTTAAGTACGCCAAACTGTGAGACAGTTTGTTGGCCTCGGAACTCTTCGGAACTTGGACTCGGAATTAAAATATCGGCCAGATTTAGCTCAGGACATGGAACTAAAGACGAGATTAATAAGAAAAAAAAGTTAGTAGTTGATTTAAACATAAATCAATTGCTATTGTTAAGGTAAACGTCCCTATGCTCGATACTGACCCATACAATACTTTCAATCATAATAAAATTATGTCATAGTAAGAGAGGTGATAGATGGGCGTCATCTACTGGGCATTGAGGTGTCGAACATTGGTACTTTTACCTTATACATCCGTTTCATTCATAGATAAATTTGAAAACTAGATTGCTTAACTGTTAATTGAACAATGCGGTTAACTCAATCCATGCATAGAATCCTAACGCGTTATTTAGCGGTATTGGATAAAAATGCGTTGGTAATTTAGAAATCAGCTAATTGTTTTATCTCGTTGCACTAATTGAAAAGCATTTTCAGTGTTAATTACGGTTACCTAGTTTATTAAAGTACTTTGTTCTTTAATCAGTTATTCCTTTATTCTTTAGGTGTTAGTTAAATTAGCAATAAAAATATTATCTTAACCTACCATTCGCCGACCATTACTGGGTGACTGGTCGCTAAGTTATAAATTAGTCGCCAAGTTAAATTAATAGTCTCTCGCTTTATTACTGCTTTTATATTCATTTAGTACTTAATCCTTGTTTTAGTGATGTCTTCTAGCAAAACACAGACTACGATGGAAGCAGACGGTGTATACTTGTGTGTAACTTTGAGGCTAGTCGCCGTAACATCCGTTTTGAGCGGAACTTTTTCTCATGCACGACGAAGTTATGGAACAATATTTCCGAAGCGATACGACTCAAGAATCTTTAAAAAACGAGCTTATTTATCTCTCAATGGATCGGCAACGCACCTTTGATAACGTTCGTAATGCGGATATCCATGGGCGGTGGTGATTGCTTCACACCAGGTAACCCGAATGCTTGTTTTCCCCTTTTTATAAAAAAACGGACTTGACGCTAAAACTTCACATCAGGTAACCCGAATGTTTGTTTTCCCCTTCTTATATAAAAACGGACTTGACGCTAAATTACTAATGATATTTTAAATAAACAATTATATTTTATTTTCTATTTATTTTAAACGCGACGAACTGAAGGCCATAAAATATAATTACGTCACAGGGGGTGGTTTTTCTCTGACACTGTCGTCAGAAGAAAAAGCTTAAATAAAAAAAATAGTTATATTTGTTTTATAATTAAACATCTAAGGCAAAAGGTCATTAATATTGGCCTTAATCAAAAGAACTGTAATAAAATTATATTTTGATTTAATTTTTTGATAATAATTTTGAATTTGTCAAACGGTAGAGAGAGACCAGTGATTTTCACTTCACCAATAGAAAAACTAAAATGAATTAACGAATAAATTAATCTTTGAGGTCGAATGTAGCAATTTGGTAATTTTGTAATACAAAGTTGATGCGGGCCAAATATTTTTCTCTTTCAAGAAATTTAATTTTCTAAGCAATTTCGTTACGTAAATATTTATTTTGGATCGCCGTGAAACTTGAATTTTATCAAGGGTAGCATTTAATTTGGTGAACGCACCGATTGAAATATTCCAAAAAAAATAAATTAAGTAATTGTACAAAATAAAATCTTTTAGTCACCGTTTATGAAACAGAATAATTGACTTGACAGATTTGGTTAGAGGAATTAAGAAGTTATTCAAGAAAATATCGCTCGAAATAAAATCTATAAGATCACTTACTGCCCCTTTATGCGTTTTCTCTATGTGCCTTATTTATATATAATTGTATGTCTGTTCAGAGTTTATGATGTATTGTAAAGTTAAAAGAAAAAATACATTTAATTGGCTACAGCAGGTTTATTATTTTGCTAAATACGGAGTTTTTATAACAGCTAAGGTAAACGTCCCTGTGCTCGACACTGACCCAATACTTGGCACCTTCAATCTTTATTTCATAGTAAGAGAGGTGACAGGTGGGTGTCATCTACTGAGCGTTGAGGTGTCGAGCATTGATACGTTTACCTTACAGATAATCAATTAGTTATATCTTCTTTATATCTTATTGCGTGGAAGTTTCCAAAAATTCTGATATCAGATTTTGACCGCTATAATCACCTATTTAAAAGCCAAATTTGAAGAGTCATAGTTACGGAGATAGGATCCCTTTGAATCACATGTATAATTCCTATTTCTTTCTTATACAGAGGGAACATGGATTATCCTAAAATTATAACTAGTCGTGACCACGGTCGCTGCAATCTGGCCGAAACGTCAAGGTAAATATTGATTTGCGTGATAAGTCCCGTTTAGTGTAATAGTAATGTATGTAATGAGTGAAAATCACGAAAGTTTTAAAGCAGTAAACCCTATTTTTTTTTTAATCATTTAACTTTTACATGCCATATTTGAAGAGTCAAGTAATTAAAGTTACAGAGATAGGGTAACTAGGGTTAGGGGTATTCGAATATATTTATACCCCGCTTAATCCTTATCCGTTGGATTTTTTTCCATTAGAATCTTCTATGTTTAGGAAACGAATTTAATGAAAGCGTTAAAGTTGTTCTCAAGTCATGACGTGATTAAGGGATTAATTTTTTTTACAAGCTTTTTATTAACTTGCAATGTATGTATGTATGTACTGATCAAATCTTGGAAGTCGAATTTGACCCACTTCTAGTGGCCAGATTCACTTAGAATTTGGTATACCTACTTATGTAAGTTAGATAACAACGCAAGTAAAGTCAACAAAAAGTGCACTCAGCGAAAAAGCTTGCATTAAAAAATTAAAATTTTAAGAAAACTTATATAATTATATTTAGATGAATCGACGTCTATACTCTCTGGTTATTTACATTTTTATTACATTTTAATATCGACTGCCAGCAATTTCATCTTTATACTTTAGTTTAAATTTCGCAGAGATGTATAGGTACAACATTATTTTTAGACATTTAATGTGAAAAATGAAAATGTCAAAAAATATAGTTCCGGCAATGTCATTGCTGTCATCGTCTTGACATTGGTTTGCAACTTAGACAGATTACATTAGTTGCCTAATCAGCAGGCTAATTGTCTAACTCCCTCGCACTCGCCATCGCGTTCATTTTGATAGTTCTTGTAGGGGCTGACAATTGGTATAGGAAACAGCCAGCTGTCAGAGCCATACAAAAACTGTAATTTCAATCCGATGCCGAGTGTCAAAAAAGTTGCACAATTATCCTGCCTATCTTCTATTCAACTACCTACTTAACTTCTTTTATCACAGTACTTACTATTTTAAAATTGCCGAATCGACCTTTACCAATACGAGTAAAAAAAAACCGCAAATATTCCGACATCAATCTCACCTCATTTTTCATTTCACACCTCACGATTCCAACAAGCACGAATGATAACAGAAACGCCTTCATTTTTATCGATAGTTTTTCACTTCACTGCACTAACTGCACTATACCGATGCACGGACGAGGTTGCGGGTGGCTCGTATCCCAACGCAAATGCAGACGCGCATGCGTGTGCAGTTATATATGAAGCGGTGCAGTGGGGCATCTACTTCACTCAAGCGCCAGTGTTAACAACCCCTAATTGGAAAACAAAGATCTCTTCACATAAATTAGTAACATGTCAACTCTAGCAGCATAATACAGAAAGTAAAACTATTAGTCACGCAAGAAAAATAAAAAAAATAATTAACAAAAAAATAACTCACGGGACGATTGACACCAATTGACCTAGTCCCAAACTAAGCAAAGCTTGTACTATGGGTACTAGACAGCGAATAAAAAATAACAAAACATCACGGGACAGTCCCAAAGTAAGCTAAGCAAAGCTTGTCTTATGGATATTAGGCAACGGATAAACATACTTAATAATAATACATAGATCATATAGATAAATACTTAAATACGTATTAATCACCCAAGACCCGAACACAAACATTCGTATTTTTCACACAAATATCTGCCCCGACCGGGAATCAAAACCGGTACCTCAAGCCTCGTAGTCAGGTTCACTAACCACTAGGCCATTTCGTCGTCGAATATTTTTTTCCTCTATCGATCTTTCAAATTCGAAACTCGATTGAAATCAAATACTTTCAATTACTCTTCGCATGACCCAACTGTAAAGCCATTTACGGTTCATAAACAGCTTTTCACTAAAAAACTAATTATCTCAGAACACTGCACAACAATCCAATTAAAGATTGCTTGGGCCACTTTTCTGCTTCACGGAGTACCCCCCATTTATTTCCAGAGTAATTTATATACTGGCACATGTGTTGCTTTGGCCGAACAATAACACTAATTTGGTCAAGTTTGTGGGCGTTAATAAAATGCTATGTTGCTTTTCCATTCAGAGATATGTAGCTTGCAAATGTTTGATATGAATGTACTAATTTCCATTTAATTGTACCTAGTATCTTAACCAAACCAAGTTGGCGTGGCCAGCCATATTTGGATTTAGGTTTTTTTCTTTTTTTATTGTCTATGATTGCTCTTTATTTTATTTTTTACTATGACCGATAGGGTAAGGGACACTGGCCTGTAGTATTGATTTTTGTTTTATTTTTCTAACGCTCAACTTGTTGGTTTCACTTTGATTTCTTGTGTTTTTTTTTTACTGTTATGGTTTTATGGTCCCAAAGGCAGATCAGCGCCGTTCGCAAGATTGGCAATATTTTGCTGATTTGGGACCATTTTGTGACACAAGCATGTTATTTTTTTTCATTGTGTTATTTTTGCTTTTATTGCTTATTCTGTTTTAATTTTCTTTTGTCTATGTTAGTTGTCACAAATAAATATTTCTTTCTTTCTTTCTTCTTTCTAATTTATTGAATCAGGCGCTACTTTGCTGAGGTCCATATTAACCCCCCCGCCCCCCGCGACCTTCCTTTTTTTTGGGTGAGCAAAGTAATTGTTTCAGTTCATGAATGTACTAGTTCAGTTTGATGAATTTCATGCTCTAGTTCAGTTCAGAGTAGTAAAAAACGAAATTATAAGAACGAAGAAGTTAGTGCTAAAACTAATCCTTTACTATGTATTTTCCTAATGGGTCTAATGCTTTAAGGTAAGTAAGACGATATTGACGTATATCAAAGATTTTTCGATTTTCGATTTCGGTCGATGAAGGAAACATCGAAGGGAAACACCTGTGAAGAAACGTCAATCTTTTCATTTGCCTACTAATTCGAGTTCATATCAATTTAGTTTAATTTAGCTTAAATCAATAGAAACAACTTCGATTGCTAGCTCTAACCTTGATGCAGGTATGGAGTAAGAGGATGAAAGTATTTCTGTTTTTTTTTCATAATGGCAAGTAAACACAAAATTTGGATAGAACTTTTAGTTTACTCTCACATTTTCAGATACCATTTGAACTGGGAATTATACTATAATATTTACACTATATAATTATTCAAACATTGTGAGAAAACAGCTATTTCCATTTCTAAGTATCTTATCTAAAATCCCTCGTGATTCGCAAACAAATCTGAACACCGAGTCGAGAAATAGGGTAATACCCTTGTCACGTTTGGGTTTTCTTTGGCTCAGCGAAAATTATCGCGGTAGTACAAAAACATCGAGGTGAAATTTGACAATAATTAGGTAGGTATGGAAACAACAAACTTCAAACAATCAAAGACACATTTAAATGGTGCGTATTTACAATACGTTTACTTTTAGTTTACCACTGACAGATTGCTTGCCTTCATTTCATTTCCAACTTTAACACTATACAAATAAAGTAGTTATTACAAAATCTGCAAACGTGGGTAACAGTATTCTAAAATTGGCTTTAATTGTAGGTCGTTAAAGTTGAATATGAAATGAAGGCAAACCATCTGTCAGTGGTAAACTTTATGTAATTTTACTGTAGCAGGGGTAGGATCAAAGAGGTTATATTAAAATAGCCAACAGAGCAACATCAGTTTGATCTGCTCTAACTTAGCTTGGTAACAATGAGAGGGAAATAGTAAGGTATTTCGCTGTTTTGTAGGTCGTTCACCATTTTTAACCCCCGACACAAAAAGAGGGGTGTTAAGTATGACCGCTATGCGTGTATGTGTGTGTGTCAGTCTATGGCATCATAACTCTTCAACGGGTGAACCGATTTAGATGCAGTTTTTATTTAAAAGCAGGTTTCTTGGTGATGGTTCCTAGACATGTTTCATCAAAATTGGTCTAGCCGTTAGTTATTAGCTCTTTTGTATGCTGCGGAAGGGATCTTAGAATTAAATGCGTTGGGGATTTTTATTTTTTTTAATTTATAGCTATTATTGTTGTCAAACAAAACTGTTAGTATCAGTTACCTTAGTGGCGAGGTCGATAACCGTTTTGCACAATTTGATACGTTAATGAATCATTTAGATAGTCTTCGGAACTTGACAACCAGATGGCCTAGTGGTTAGAGAACCTGACTATGAAGCTTGAGGTCCCGGGTTCGATTCCCGTGTCGGGGCAGATATTTGTATGAAAAATACGAATATATTGCTCTCGGGTCTTGGGTGTTTAATAAATATTTAAGTATGTATCTATCTATATTAGTATGTTTATCCGTTAACATGGGATTTTACAACTTCTTTTGTTGCTGAATATGAATGGAAAAGATAACAAAGAGACGTAATAAAACTGACCGAAGTATGGCCTACCGACCGATACACCTGCATAATTGTTTTACAACCCCACTTGAAGATAACAATTAAACAATAGATGTTGGTTTTAAGTACTTTTCGTCATTTTAACTGGAACATACTATACCCATAACACAAGCTTTGCTAAGCTTACTTTGGGACTGGGTCAATGGGTGTGAAATTGTCCCGTGATATTTATTTATTTATTATTATTAATGTTTTAGACAAGCTTTTATAAAACTTGCAATATTGATAATAGTTGGTGCTCCTGCGTCAGGCAATAAGCGGACTACGTGCCACCAGAAACTATAATAAGATAATGCTGCTTTGTATATTCCAAGACTCTTATTGCACCTAAAATTGAGTGAAATAAATTTTATTCTATTCCATTCATAATACGACTCTATTAAACTTCTGCTCGTGACTCTATTAACCTCCGAGATACATATGGCAAAATTGTTATTTCAGAAGCCAAAATTAAGTTACTAAGGCTATAGGCTCTGTCCAACTATAGGTATTGTAGGCACGGCTCTATACCGCTAGCCAGTGGTAAATGTTGTCCAACTGGCAGGTTAGTCTGATTTTTTTATGTAAATATTTAGACATAATTTCTAGAACTTGATTATAAATAAATAGAATTGTCAACAATATACGAGCCAGGGCAGATTGCGCCGGACAGCCGAATGTGCTGGACCTAAGTTTGTAAAAGTATAGTTTTAGGGGCTGTTTCACCACTTTTTTAAAGTTCGGATTAGCTTAATCAGAACCTTATTTGACAGATGAACTTAAAAATTCTGTTTCACCAGTCTTGATTAGCGCTAAGTGACGGACAAACTGTTTTTTAATTTGACCATCAGATCAGGTGGCATTTAGCATTTTTATCCGTCACATAACTTTTTAATTAGTCAGGTAATTTTTTTTTGGTCATGGTTGGAGAGCCCTTCAGCCGGTTTCAGCAAAATAAATCAAAGTATTTTTTATTTTTTAAAGAAAGAAGTCATGCTAAATTGCAAACGAGGACTCAAATATCAAGATTTGAATAAAAAAATATAGGTACGCTTTTAGTATGTAAAAATAAATCCAAAATTTTGTAATATTTTTTAATTACAGACTTTTTTTCAGTGGCACAATCATTTGTTCTACGTGAACTTGTACATCGCCATTACAAAAAAAAGTTAATCTGTCAAATGGTTTGGCGCCACTTTTCGATTCGTTTTACGTGATTTTATTTTTCTTTGTTATTGTTAACAAAGTATCGTAAATAAATACCGTTTTTGGATTAATTATAATGTTACACATTTGTTTATGCAAAAAAATAGATGTATTTAAAAATTACATAGTTTACGATTTCTTTTGCTTTAACAATGAGCGACTCTTTGAACGAAAGTGTGCGAGCAGGAACGCGTGATCGTGAAATGTGACGTTGCCATATCCCTCTATGTTAAACCGACGATTAGTTAAGTGGTACTTAGTTTGCACAGGACCGGAGTGGTGAAACTGAAAAAAAACTAGCCGACAGATTTGTCCAGTACTTAGTTTATTCATTGGTTACGTGACCAGTAGTTTGATAGTAAGGTGGTGAAACACCCCCTTAATCAATGAATAAAGCCACGTATGAAGATAACAATTTTATTATTTGCTAGTTTAGCATCACGCGCGTTTCCCGTACTTATTCTACCTAAATTCTAGCTTCAATCCACAGTATACTTACATACATGCGCGCAAACAAATTTTCCCTTCAATTAGAGTAGATTAAATACATAGGAATCGTCCATTAGCCTAGAATCTAATATCGGGATGGAGTAAGCGTGTATACGGTCGTAAAATTTTATTTCCTGTTTGTGTATATATGCCCATGATCATAAACATTTGCTGAACGGCCAAGTGTGAACATTACCTTTATAACTCATATATCTTTGGATATACGAGGTAGTAAATAAGATCGATTCGCAAGACGTCCACTGCTGAACATAGGCCTCCCTCAAGGCTCACCAAACCGATCGGTCCCGTGCCATCCGCATCCAACGCGATCCCGCAACATTTCCCATGTCGTCACTCCATCTTTTTGGAGGCCTACATACACTGCGTTTTCCGGTCCATCGACGCCACTCGAGAACCTTTTTGCCCCACCGACCATCAGTTCTACGAGCGATGTGCCCTGCCCACTGCCACTTGAGTCTGGCGATTCTTCGAGCTATGTCAGTGACTTTAGTTCTTGCGCGGATTTCATCATTTCTAATGCGATCCCGCAGAGAAACTAAATAGTGTGTGTGAAGTTCCAAATCCACATTGGGCCCGCGTAGGAATTGCAGGCTATGTCCTCTCATTTTGAAGAGGTCTGTGCCCCGCAGAGGACGAATACAGGCGTGAGATTGTAATAGTTTTTATAGCGTTGCACCAAGGCTCGTCGTGTTCTTAAAACAAACTGCTAATTATGTTTAATTACCAATTAGCACACACAATGGTTGGTTAAGCAGCTATCAGTTTGGTCGACGCATGCGTTTTTCACTTTGAAAATCTTTATTGATGAAATCGAAAGAGCATCAACGCGCTATGCGATCTGCATACATAATTTTACTAACATCAACATAACAGCGGGGAAAATGTGTTAAAAAATACTTTCAAAACGTTCAGAATGGTCGTTGAAACTCGAAAGTAACACGCACGATACGCTGTCACGCAAAGAAAATGCCGATACGTAATTAATATCGAGCATATAACCAATAGAGCAGTACCAGACTAACATCTGGTAGCATAGTGAAGGGTCATACTCTGGAGATGAGCGAGATGAGTTGAGTTCGAAACGCGGGGAACGTGTCAAAATATATAAAGCTTAAAACGAATAATGGACGAAATACATAATGGACATTATGTATACTAAAATTTTCTATGAAACTATTGATGAAACGAACTTTTTTAATCGTGTAATATACAGATTGATTTAGGTAAGGTTAGGTTTATTTTATGAAAATCCTGTAAAGTTGAGAAGCACCAAGAAAATTACAACAAATGACCATTTGTATTTCGTCCATTATTATTTTTAAACTTTTTATATTTTGATACGTACTCGAAACACGCTAGTGTAGTTTGGTGGTGGTGATAGTTGGGTTCGTGTGATTGGTGTGTTCATGCAGTGTGGAGGCGGAGGAACTGCATGAACACACATTTAATTTCTGCATAAACGTAACTATCATAAGGCGGGTGAGCAAAGTAATTGTTTTAGTTCATCAATAGAGCGGTATTAAAATAGGGCGGTTCATTTCTCACCCAACTTATTGACATCGCAATTCAGTGCAGAAATTCAGTCAACTGCATGGGCAATCTTATACAGGGACAGGAATTAGGTGATTTTTAGGGTTTCGTACGCAAAGGGTAAAAACGGGGCCCTATTAACTGAGACTTCGCTGTCCGTCCATCTGTCACCAGGCTGTATCTCAGGAACCGTGATAGCTAGACAGTTGAAATTTTCACAGATGATGTATTTTAGTTGCCGCTATAACAAAAAATACTAAAAAACGGAATCAAATAAATATTTAAGGGGCTCCCATACAACAGACGTGATTTTTTTGCTCGTTTTTACTCGATATTGATAACGGCTACAGGTAGACGCTTAAAAATATTCACAGAATATTTAGTTATATAGGTATTCACTTTAAAATTAAAACAAAATATATTTAAGGGGGGCTCCCATAGAATAAATGTGTTTTTTTGCCGTTTTTATAAATAATGGTACGGAATCCTTCGTGTGCGAGTCCGACTCGCACTTGGCCGGTTTTTACATGTAGTGAGATTATTCTTAGGATAGTAGTTTATAGGATATTATTTTGTCTTTAAATTTTAATTTTCTTATTATTTTGTATGTAAATGAAAATTGCATAGAACATGCTGTCACCCGGCCAGCAGAATAGTGAAAAGAAAATTAAGAGCTGCTTATAAAAAAATTAGCCACCACACGATAATGTCTATAAAATTTTACATTGTAAAATAACTTCTATGTGAAAGCGTTTAAATCAAATTCGACAGCAAAATTGACGTAACTAAGTATGCTTAATTGAGCTTGTGTGTGATCAGCTAGTCTCGTTGACACTTTTGTTTTTCTATTCCGTGGGAGAGGCAAGGTAAAAATATTGTAGCAATATCTAATCTATTGCGTTTAAGCTCAATGATAATGTAAATATGTATTATGTATTTAAAAAAAGAACATTGTTTTAATCTTAGGAAAAAATAAGGCTTAAATCCAGTTGATGGCATAGTGTTCACTGTTGCGTTGCAATTTGTACGCACTTTTAGCAAAACTTGCTAATTTATTATAAAATATTTAGAAAACATTTAGATAAACCACTTTTGCTTGCTAATTTTATGTCACAATGATTCATGATTTATCGCCTTTATATTCTACTAGCCTTTACCAGTACTACTTTACTCCTTTACTTTAAAAAATCCAGAATTTATCACATTCCGATGATAATTCCCATACTCAATTCAACAGACAATTCTAAATTATCTATGAGAAATCTTTGTATTATATCATCATGATTTCAGCCGAAATATGTCCACGCCTGAACAACTCCCTCAAGGCTCGCCAAACAGGTCGGTCCCGTGCCATCCGCATCCAACGCGTTCCCGCAACCTTATCCAGGTCGCCGCTCTATCTTGTTGGAGGCCAACCTACACTGCGTCTTCTGGTCCGCGGACGCCACTCGACAACCTTTTTACCCCATCGGCCATAAGTTCTACGAGCGATGTGCGTTGTGCCTTGCCTACTGCTACTTGGGTCTGACGACCTGTTATCACGCACATACTCTCAAACTTTCACATTTATAATACCTAATTAATAATAGAATAATTAAAGCAGTTCGATGATCGAATCTCGTATTGCGTGACAATTTTTTTTTGTTAATAACCTCTCATAATCAAATTATATCACTTAATTAAATACACGTAAAATAATTAAATAATACCAAATAATTTTACACAGGATGGTGTATAAAATTATTTGGTATTAAATTAATGAGACTGGCGATTCTTCTAGATTTGGTATCTACATGTCACACGAAGTTGATTTCCCTAAGACGGCAGTGTCCAGATTAATCAAAAGATAATGAACAACCAAACTTGATTAATTATGCGCGACAAACCAGTGAAAAGGTTCTTAATTTATGACATCGAAGTTAAAAGACTGTCATATTTGACACTAACTCGTTCTAACTTAAATCGGTCCAGAAGTAGATTAAAAGCAAAATTGCTGTGACAGATGGATAGATACAATTATAATATTTTTACTTTTTGATAGCGAAAAAGCACGACAAAAATGCTTTTCTTTTCTTGTATTCTTTCATTATCATCATCATATCAGCCTAAATACGTCCCACTGTAGCGCACAGGCTTCCTCTTAGAATGAGAAGGCAGGGCCGTAGTTCCCACGCGGGTCCAGTGCGGATTAGAAAGTTCACCTGGGCTGGCAACGCATCCGTTACTCAACTTGTGTTAGGTGTCCATGGGCAGCAGTGATGACGTATATAGGCCGAGATGAGAAAGTAAAGTTGATTAGTTTTCTAAATCCTAATTCATATTATAATAAATAACAATAAATAAACCATGCACAGGCCGGTCGGACTTTCCAACAAGATGGAGCGAGGGATGCGGGAACGTGTTGGATGCGGACGGCACAGGACCGATATAAATAAATAAATAAATAAATAAATATCAGGGGACAATTCACACCAATTGACCTAGTCCCAAAGTAAGCTAACAAAGCTTGTGTTATGGGTACTAAGCAACGGATAAACATACTTATATAGATACATACATACTTAAATACATATTAAACACCCAAGACCCGAGAACAAACATTTGCATTTTTCATACAAATATCTGCCCCGACACGGGAATCGAACCCGGGACCTCAAGCTTCGTAGTCAGGTATGCGCAGCACCTATAAGTATAGATATATTTAAGCTTATGTTCCGTGCTTAGCAAGTATTTTTCTTACATGAATACCTAAATCACAAAATAAAATCTTCCCTGAGAAGTAAGCTAAGTGATAGCGAAAACAGCATTAAAATCGGCTAGGAATGCTGACTAAGTGGGAATGTGGACGAAATTAACCTATATATTACTTTTATAATCGGATCCAAGAAATCCCTCAGCTTCTTAGATATTGGCAATTTTATTTTGGCCGCAGATAATATTTCAATAACGAAATCATTCTATAACGATTTAAAAAAAGAAAATTGCTTATTATGCAGAATGAAGGTATTATATTACAAGGATTTGGAGTTCAACAACACTTTTATTTTTAGGCTTGGTGGATGAAATTAGTAATGAGGGGATATTGTCTAACGCGCTTGCGATCGGGTGTTTTCAATAAAAAAAGGCCTTCATTTTTTATAATGAGGAAAATTTGAGGTTTCTAATTAGAATACAGATCGCTATTGAATTTGATGATTAAAAAATGTCCTTCATTTTCTGTACAATTCTTTTTCGGTTTTTGACGACCCTGTACGAAAACTGTATGAAAAAAAAGTCACAAAATTTCGTCATTCAACAAAAAAAGTAAACGGTAGATACATAATAATATTTAATTGGAAATGCCCCATCGCATTCACTTTCTAACCTCAATCATTTGGTTTCTAACCCATCGTAAAACGTTTCCATAGTAAGCGTCATAATGAAATTGACGTATTGAGAACTTCACATACACTATTGAATTTCTTCCCTGGCGTTTTCAGGTTTCACACGATGCTTTCCTTCACCGTAAAGCTCATGGTAAATTTCAATTATAATTTCGCACATAAATTCCGAAAGAGTCAGAGGTGCAAGCCCGGATTCGAAGCCACGACCCTCTGCTTGAGGGGCAATACGTCAAACCACTAGGCCACCACAGCTTCTAAGGGTCCAAGTAACCCGCATTTATGGTATCCATCTAAACACCCTCGCGCGTGATCCTACCACCAGCATAAATGTGTTACCGCAAACATCTGAAGACGCCGCTACAGCAAAATAGGAAAATCTAAACGAGATATAAATGCATGATCATTTACAGCGCGGAGCGGCATTGTGCTGTCTGAATGGAGTTGTACAATACAAAACAGCTAACAATGTGGTCCACGGAAAGCTTTTATGGAACTAATGAAGGATTCACGACCTCATAGGATGAAGAGTAATCATTGTGTTGGTTTATATAAATATGTACGTCCCGCTGCGGGCTCAAACATTTCAGAATGGGAAGGCTTGGGCCGTAGTTTCCACACGGGTCAGGTTCGGATTGTGAACTACACACGCACCATTGAATGTCTTTGCACGTGTTAATGCTCATTCAAATGCTCAGGAACGATGGCTCCGTCCTACGTCAGAGGTTCTGCCAGTAAGCCAGGGAGGGACTGCTGCCGACCATGTCTAAATAGACAGTCTGTCAAGTGTCGCAAATATGAGTTTTAGTGAATGATTAGTAATCATTGATTACATATTTGCGGCACTTGCGTAAGAGACATTCGGACCGTGGTCCATTGACTAGCACTATTACAATAGATAGCAGTACCGTAATGGTGCAAATGAAACTACGGCACATCGGACCGTGGTCATCTGACACCAAAAAAATACACTAAACGGGACTTATCACTCAAACAACATTTACCATTATTATGTTTAATATTTATTTGAGCCAGGACCAAACCACTAGATGGAGCTTCACAATACTTACCACAATTCTCACCACAGAATGCCATTTCTATTCTAGAATGCTGGGTGAAGTGGTTGAAATTAATAAAAAAATTAAAATAGAAAATAAAACCTCCTTCAAAAACATCCAAAAAACTGTGAAATAATAATTGAACCAACCACAATAAGCATGAAAATATATTTCTACTAATCTATTTGAAGTCAGTGCCTCAGCTTGAGCCAGCAGGAATGGACCTAGTAATCTAACTTACCTACATACCTACTATCTATAGGGCTTCTACACTCTTGTACAGATTTTTTTGTTGCGAATATTTCATATCAGTTTAAATTTTTTTTATTTCAAAAATAGATTAAGTATATAAAAAAAGAAAAATTATAGTAGGCATTTCATCATAAGCTCATATAAGTCACATTTTCATTCACTCACTCATTTCATTCATTCACTACTTTTTTGCAATCAGTACTGTGATGATTATTTTTTATGTTATGGAATTAAACAACTGTTTCCAAACAAAAGGCTTTATTCATAAAACCTTGGTCCTTATTTCTACATAAACTAAACTAGACAAGGGGGTTCTAACCCTCGGTAGGACTTAAGCCTATGGTTTTAGGTAACAGGGTTTTAACTAACGCTTGATCGATAACGCCCGTCAGGTGTTAAGTATCTAATAAAAATTCTGTTCCCTTTTGGGGAAAGTGATAAAATTAAGTAGACTCAGCTGCCGGGTTCCAAGCCGGGACGGCACGGCCTCGGGGCACGCGACCGCGGCTCCAGACAGACCTCGCGTACGCTAACGCCGGTACTAAACGCCTCCTAGGGGAATAGGACATAAAATTAGTAACGGTGTAGGCCCCGTCGGGAAATAGGGGGAGATTAGCGTGCCCTCGATATGGGGCAGGTCCCGGGATCCAGAAGGGCCCCTAAAGTCAGGTACAAGAGGAACAGGGCAGAAAGGGCCCGCTAGGGGTTATAATTTTACTCAAACTCGACAACTATCTTTAACTCTAATAGGGATAGCTCGTACCACTTGGAGGAACTCGCCCAGCGACGGTCAATAGAAGACGACTGCCAACTCCGGACACGAATGGTACCGCGTCACGTCGGCACGTGGACACCGGAACTGAAAGAGGGAATAAATGATAGTTTTACGGGTTCTGATTTAGGGTAAACGGACTCCTAGTCACTGCTGAAGAACGTGAAACACTCACCTGAGGACTGCAAGCGCAGGACACGTACAATTAATTACGTATGATACAGCGGGCCGCGACCGCGTGGCGTCCGGTCCGGGTAAGATATCTCAAATTGTATATGATTTGATACGCTGGACAGCTGAAACTGAACACCACGTTAAGCATGACACTATTAGGCGCATCACGAGCTCGAAAACTCCCAAAGAGACACTCACCATTAATTTCTAGTAACCAACAGTTAAAATGGCGGTTTACAAGCGCCTTGAAGAACGTAAAAATGCTACAACCTCTCACCGATTTACTTAACTCATCTGTCACGAGCGAGTTGCCAACGCCTGCCATCTCACGGTGGCCATGGGTAACAGTTCGAGCTAGATGCGCCCCTCTCGAGCGAACTAAGACTCCCGTAATAGCGGTACGAATAAAGAAAAAAACAACTGGGACGATTCAGAGAAAACCGGGGATCGGTAAGATAATTATAATATTAATTTCGAAGAAGAAAATCATTACAACGGTTATGCGACGACTCACCTATTCCTGGACTTTGTTTCATGTCCCAGGCAACACCGAGTCCTGTCACCGCCATAGACTCGCGCCGGTGTGCTTAGCCGTGGCCAGAGCCAATCATACGGACGGCGTACCGGCTGAATCACCTTCCGCACGAATGCCGATAGTCGGCCAGGTTAGCCAACTTAGCCTGAATCGATTTGACGTTTCGGAAATGACAGGACGAATGGTATTGCACCCTGCCTTCATTTGACAAGCAAATGACAGCGGTGTTAGAATCACAACATTAACTCATGCAAACAACCGATTTAATTGTAAAAGTATACTAATTACCAGCTTCCGCTACCGAATACTTATCCCAGATGGACAGGAACTCCATGAGTGTGGTTCTGCAGTGATAATTTACCTAACCGCAAGCAAGGGAACAATGAGGAATGTGGAAAATGGTGAGCGTTAGATTATAACCATTACACACCCCCTCACCCAGGAGAATTTTACTACGGAAGCAAGCTGAAGAAGTAAAATTCGAGCTCGCCCTCGAGCTGAGGCTAACGCTGCAAGTGAAATAACAGAAGCTGTAACTAGAAACAGTAAAGCGGCAGCCGTTGAAGACGACGAAGTGACTGTGTCCACCGGTACAGGGGACCAGGTATAGTAGCGGGTAAACTGGAGTGAAGTCGCAACCGGAGTAGTCTGCAACACTTAAATAAGAATTGTAACGCAGGTGATAACGATGTAACAATTTACTAAGACAACACCGAACTGCCTGAAACAAAGTCATTATGAGGATAGTCAAATTAATTAAGGTCTGTAAGAACGAAAGGGGTAAGCACGCTAGGTGCTTACCACACAGCAGTACTGCAGTATGGGACTCTGTAGTCGATCTCCCACTATGCTAGAGAACAACCTGATTGTAAATGTCAACGAAAATTGAATTTAAATTATCAGCCCGAATACCCGACCTGATCAATATAGGAAACGTTGTGGGTATTCTGAGTCATTATCCGTTCAGTGTTAGACTTATTTAAACCTCCGACGGAATTTTAAAAGACTCAAGAAGAGATCCAGAAAGAGATCCAAAGTTACAACTGTGGGGGTATTCATTCAGGTGGACCGATATAGGTGTTATTATTTTAAGCGGATTGTGACGAGACCCAAAAAGAGATCCAGAAAAGAGATCCAAACTTATAAATGTGGGGAATCACTCCGGTGGACCGATATAGGTATCATTAATTTTTAGCGGATTCTGGTGAGACCCAGAAAAGAGATCCAGAAAAGAGATCCAAACTGCATGAAGAGGAATAAAGATTAGTTTTACGTATGGGGTGAAATATAGGAGGCTCTAGCTCCTGTGGGGAAGCAGAAGGGACACACAACAGTGGGAGGGACGTTGATGCCTATTGGTCAACGAAATAAGTCATAAGTGGAGAATCAATTCAAGAGGGTGTTGGTTGACTTAATTCTCCGCCCATTACACCAATATTTAAAAGAGACCGGGTTTTCTTAGCTCCTAATGCGGGAGGCAAGGAAGAAATAACTTATCATGGAAGAGTCGACTCCGCCTGCTTGGGGGGAGACGAATAACATCATAGGTTCGGGGCTGGGCCACTAACGGTAGGCGTGGTTATCCAGTCCCCAACCTACTACAACTTAAAACTAAGGGGTAAAACTTATGCTATCTAATCACCCGAGGGCTAGGCTAAGCAGCCTCGCGAGTGGAACATGCGATTATAGTCCTTGCTCCTTATAAAGGAAGTGCAAGGTAGTGTAAATTTTATAGGAAAACATCTTCGCCTGTTTTGGGGAAAACGTGTGAAATCATAGGTTCGGAACTGGGCCACTAACGGTAAACGTGGTTATCCTGTCCCCAACCTACTACAACTTAAAACTACTTACTTCAACTAAAAACTAAGAGATAAAACGTATACCGCCGAAACAGTAGCAGACTAGGTTAGACAGCCTTCCTAGTGGAACATGCAATTGTAATTCTTGCTCCTTGTACAGGAAACAAGGGGAAGTGTAAATTATATGGGGGGGGCGTCTTCGCCTGTCTTAGGGGAAGACGTGTGAAGTCGTAGGTTCGGAATTGGGCCACTAACGGTAAGCGTGGTTATCCAATCCCAAACCTACTACAAGTTAACGCAATGATTGTTACATACGCCCGACTCATACCAACGAAAACACCGGAGGGCTAGGTTAGATAGCCTCCAGGGTGGAATATGTAGTTGTGATCCCTGCTCCGAAGGGTGGGTAATTTTAAAGTTTATGGGAGATTGTCTTCGCCTATCTAGGGGAAGATGCATGAAATCATAGGTTCGGGGCTGGGCCACTAGCGGAGAACGTGGTTGTCCAGTTCCAAACCTACTACAAGTTAGCACGAGGGGTAGTGTTCGTGCCCGGGTTGAGGGTAAAGTTGACGACCTCGTGTGCAGTGAGGGGGACCGGCTGTCCTACTCACCATACCGATCCACCGCGGTGTAGGGACCACGGTTTCGGTAGGCTTAAAGAGTAGGATGGTGGTAGCCATCCGGGTGGACCGTGCACTTGGCCCTACCACCGGCAAATGTAGTTTGAACTGTTTAGACGAGGATTCCCGGCCTGGAATCACAAGTCCTACAGTACCTTGGCATCGACTGAATCCGCGTGGCCGACGCTGGAGACAGTCGCATCGAGGCCTACGGTACTGCAGTATAGTATTTACTTGGAATAGATATAGCCTTAGTAAGATGGACGTTAGTATCAGCGGTAATCCGACCTACCCCGTATAAATGGGATGTGGTAGGGTAATGGGGTATTAGTGGGGTCGGAGTATGTTGGAGTTCACGACTGTTAAGTGGCGTTGAAGGGTGGTGGCTTGCAATCCTTTACGTGCCACTTCCCTAAGGGTTTTCCATTCATGTCCTCCAATTCGTAAACTAGTCGGGATATCTTCCGGAGTACCCGGCACTTTTCGTACTTCGGGGCCAATTTCGCTGCGAAATATTTTCCAGCATTACTTTGCTTAAACGTCCGCTTCCATACTTCGTCACCCACATTGAACTCTACGTCCCGACGCTTATCATTATAGGGCTGGATGTTACGATCATGAGCCTTCTTTAATGATTCTTTCACCGTGGAGAAGATATCTTTGAGTACGACGATCTTGTCAGCGTAATCGCGTCTCGAAGAGAAGATGATCTCTTCCACGGTTTCGGGATCATTATAGATCGTCCCATCCGGCACTGCCTCGCGTCCGTGCACTAATAGGAATGGGGTAAACGACGTGGATTCGTTCACGGAAGTGTTAAGTGCAAATTGTATTTTGAAGATATTGACGTCCCACGTTCTGTGGTCTGATTGGACGAAACTGGCGACCGCTGTTACGAGGGTTTTGTTGTAGCGCTCCACAGAATTGACTTGTGGACAGTATACTGGGGTATAATGGAGTTGGGGTATGTTGTAAGTAGCAAACAATTGATGGACGTCACCACCCGTGAAGTAAGATGCATTATCCGCGATGATAGTTTGAGGGACACCGTGAACCATAAAAACGTGGTTTTCCAACCGTTGGGAGATCACTTTGCCTGTGGCGCGACGCATGGGAAATAGCATACAGTACTTGGTGAAGCAACATAATACTACCAGGAGATAGGTGTTGAGCTGTCTCGAAGGGGGAAGTGGGCCGACTAAATCCAAGCTAAGGCACTGAAAGGGACGAGAGCACTCCTTGGCACTACCCATGAAACCGGGTATAGGTTGCTGGCTATGTTTGTATGCAGAACATACGGAGCAGTTCGCGACGTAACGAATCACATCTGGGTACATACCGGGCCAGTAATATCGTAATTTTAATCTCTTGTATGTCTTCGCCGTACCCAAATGGGCGGCGGTGGGAACCGAATGGTTGGAACATAAAATCTCCTCACGGAAGTCGGCCGGTATAACCTCCTTCCATTCGAAGTCTTTCTTTAAAGGGGTATTGCTTTTAGTGTAGCGGTAGAGGCGGCCATTTGTAATTTGGTAGTTAGGACACGCAGCAGGGTTCTCCTCGCAGCGTTTACGAATTTTAAGATACCACGTATCAAGTATATAATTTGTATTTATGAGACATACGGGTACAGTGTAATCGGCAGGTGTTAGGGGCACGGACCTTGACAGAGCATCTGGTAAAATATTATCTGAGCCTCGACGGTGCTCAATGGAAAAGTTGTAAGGGGAGAGACGACAACCCCAACGCTCCAGGCGTCCAGTTGGGTTTTTTAAGTTTAAGAACCACTTTAAGCTGGAGTGGTCCGTGATTATTTTAAATGGTTTCTCGCCTTCGAGGTAAGGTCTGAAATGTTCGACAACCTTCACTACAGCTAGGGCCTCACGTTCCGTAGCTGAATAGTTCCGCTCTGGTGGTGACAATGAGTGACTGAAGTATGCTAGGGGGTGTTCTTCGCCATCGAACTCTTGAGTTAGTGTACCTCCAATGCCGAAGTCGGACGCGTCACAGTGGACTGTGAACGGCTTAGTGAAGTCCGGACAGGCGAGAACTGGTGCCGTAGTCATGGCTCTTTTTAATTCGCAGAAGGCGTTATCCGCTTCTGGGGACCAACGGAAAGGCGGTGCCCCTTTTTTAGTTGTAGTAAGTTTGTTTAGAGGCCCTGCTATATTACTAAAATTCCTAATGAAGCGTCTGTAGTAAGAAGCGGTGCCTAGGAAGCGCTTGACGTCTTTACGGCACGTTGGAATTGGGAAATCAATGATGGCCTTGACTTTGTCGGGATCGGTGCGTAATCCGAACTCGTCCACGACAAAACCCAGGTATTTAAGTTCGCTTCTAAAAAATTTACATTTGGATAGGTTAATGGTAAGGTTGGCATAACGAAGGCGTTCTAAAACTGTGCGAAGTAAGGTAAGATGCTCGGTAAAGGTCTCAGAAACCACAATAATATCGTCTAAATATATGAATATGCGACCACCGTACTCTGGTCCAAAAAGTACGTCCATGAGTCGTTGTTGAGTCGCCGGTGCTGAGGTCAGGCCGAAGCACATAACCTTAAACTGAAAGAGACCGCGAGAGGGAACGGTAAATGCGGTCTTTTCTTTAGATTCCGGAGAATCAAGGGGAATTTGCCAAAAGGCGGATTTTAAGTCTAGAGAAGATAGGAACTTCGCGTTACCCAATTGATCTAGTATTTGGTTTATGTAAGGTAAGGGATAGGCATCGTGTTTCGATATTTCATTTAATTTCCGACTGTCGAGGCAAAACCGTAAGGTGCCATCGGCTTTCGGAGCCATGATGACCGGATTATTCCACGGGCTGGAGCTAGGCTCTACGACATCCTGTTCCAGCATTTCATCCAGCTGCTTGTTCAACTCCAACAACTTAGGCGGGGACAGCATGTAGTACCGCTGCTTAATCGGTTTTGCGTCACCGGTGTCGATGGTATGAGTCAGCAAGTGCGTACGCCCTAGGCCTTTCAACTCTGAAGAAATAGACTCGAACTCCCTCAGTAAATCGTTAGCTTGAGTCCGTTCTTCCGAAGATACCGATTCCAATCCCTGTATAAACCTAACTTCTGAAGTAATAGTCGAGATGTGCTCCTCATCCGAAAAAGAGCAACCTTTACGTAATAAACTAAGTACATCTGGAGCAATGTTGAATGACTTCCAGAAGTTAATGCCAAACAATAATTTCGTCGAAACCCCAGGTATAACGTAAAATTTAACAATTGAAGTCTTATTTCCAACTGTAACCGGCAACAACACGTAACCCGACACAGGAGAGGATGAACCGTTTGCAGTTATGATGTGATCCAGATCCGGAGACTTGTGAATAGTGACAAAGTCCTTGAAATACCGACAAGTGTCACCACCTATTATTGAAATCTCCGATCCCGAATCCAAGAGGCCGTTGTATTGGATGTCAAAAATTGTCACTGCTAGGTATGGACGTAAGTCACTGCCTTTGATTAAACTGTTTAATTTAGAACGAGGGTAATTTTCAAAAAAAATTCTAAGTGTCGACAACCAAGTCTGCCATTCCTCCGGGTCGTGCACTGGTTTAGGGGGTTGATTATTTGTGGTGTCGTCATTTTTAATTTGTTGCGTTTCTAATTTGTTATTGTTTGTGGTAGGTTCCGCTGTGGGGATAATAATTGGAGAAGTCTGTATTTCATTAGGGGGTAAACTCGGGGGGTGTTTAAAAATGTCAACTTTTTCTGGGTGTGAATCTTGGAGGTGATTTGTAATATATTTTTTAATTGGAGAAGTTGGTTTTTTATTAGGGGGTAATCTCTGGGGGTGTTTAAAAATTTCAACTTTTTCTTGGTGTGATTCTTGGAGGTGATTTTTATAAGTTTCCAAAGTGTAGGGTTGTTCATCAGTTGTTAATTCTGGATGTAAGCTAATTCTATTGTAGGTAGTAATTATGTCGTTAGTTGGGTAATGGCGCTTTAGGGAAGAATTGTAAAAAGTTATTGATTGATAGCACTTCCCACCCGAGGTAGTGCTCGGGTAAGAATTGGTATTTGCGGTAGTAATTAGTCGTTGGGAAGTATTGTCAAGTTCGGTATATTTATGTATGTTGTTAGTAGTATTAGTGGGGGAAGAAGGGGTTTTAGTAGTTATGTTAATAGGGAATGGTGGGGATACACGATTTGAAGGGGGGAAAGTGGTATGAGTACGGGAGATAGGATTATAAGGTTGTGGAAAAATTTTCGGCGACGGGTAGGCAGGGTAGGTTGGATTGGTTTGCGCTGCGTGGAAGGATGCATTATTAGGGAAATAAGCGTTAGTAAGCCTGCGATGGGTATTAACTTTGTTAGCTGGGTGGGATGGACGTTTGGGATGGGAGCGGGGTGGGATAGGATTGGATGTTTGTAAGTGAGTCAAGTCCGGTAATGTATGGGTTTTATTGGGAGTAAATAATCTTGTTTTAAATGCGGTAGTAAGGGGTTTTGTATTAGTACTTGAATGCAATTGTAAATTACTATCGATAACCGGGCCGGCCATACTCCGGAACCGGTTATTTAGTTTTTTGTTTTATGTATTGAGAGGCATTTAGGGCACGTTCGCGCGGTTACATTATTTTCACCACAGCGGTAACATATTAATTTATAAGGTGCCTTACACTCTTTTAAGGTGTGTCCATTTACACGACACCGGACACAAAAGTTAACGGGTGGTATAATCGCGTGTACGTTTGCTTTCCGAGCGGCCGGTTTACATACCAAATCTGGCGCTAATAAGCCTTTTGTGTCCGTCGTCGGTTCCGTGAACATTCTAGCCTGCTGACTGGCAGCCTCCAGCAATCGACACTTAGACTTCAGCTCGGACAAAGAGGTTATAGTTAGTAGTGACAATTGTTTAGAGTAATAAGGACGTATATTACGCATAACTATATATAATTTGTCGCACTCCGGTAATGTTCGGTCTAAGCGCGCGAAATAGCATTGCATAGTATTTAAGTAATTGGTAATGGACTCTTCGGAGCCCTGCGTCCTGGCTCTGATCTCGTCGAGTAAGCGCTCGTCGAAGTCAGCTGGTAGGTATTCAAAACGAAGCCACTGCTTTAGCTCCGACCAGCTGCTTGCCGCTACGTCGAGACCATCGAACCAAGACGCGGCTCCGTCGGTAAATAGTTCGCACGCCGAGCACAGTAAATCACTTTCCGATATACCACGTGACACACGCAATTGCTCCAATCGTCTAAGGAAGGTTTTGACACACGTATTTCCGTCATAATGTAAGTTTAATTTGTGCACACTCGAGTGACGCCCACACCTGCAGCTAGATACTACATTGCCGGCAGATAGATTCGGCTCGACGGTTGGTTCCGTCGTCAAAGCGCTGCGAAAGTTCACTAAGACTGTATCTAATTTGTATAATAACTTTTGTAATTTATCATTTAATTCCGCATATTTCTTGGATTCGGCAACGGAGGGTTTGATTCGGGTAATCCGATGAAATAAATGGTGAGCCACCGCCTGGACCCGATTCAAAATCTTTAAGGAACCTCGGTCCGCCGCCGACTCCTGTAATAGGTTGTCCAACTCCGCAAGCTTAACTGAGATCGCGTCAAGCTCGACCGTCGTGTCGCCGTCGAATTCCGCGACTTCGTCAGTGGGCACGTCGATGTTCAGCTTGCGGATCTGGGCCCGCAGGTCAGCCACGGTAGTAGCCGGCGTACCTAACCTAACTCGGACCTCATATTCGAGTTCGTCTTTGTGCAATAGGTTAAATAGTATGGGGCGTTCCTCCATTTTAATTTAAGGAAAAAAATAAATCTAAAAATAATCAGTTAGGTTACTTATGTGCCGTAAGTAGGAATGTTATGTTCAGGTTAGGATTACTAGCGCAGCGTGATCGATCAATTACAACCAATAAGTGTAGAACGTTTCTTAGTAAAGGGATAATAATCCCCTAAGTTGGGTGATGAGTCACCGTAATAGTAAAAATTAGACTACAATTGTAAATGTAAATATCTTAAAATTCAATGTAAATTTAGTGTAAAAAGTAAATGTAATAGTTCCTCGTAAACGTAAACAACTGTCCAGGTATCAACAATTGAACTTGTCGTTCAGAAATAGCACGGTAAGGTTATACGGAACATGTTAAAGATGTCTCTTCTGTGGACTTGCAATCAGTAATTTTATGACTATTTAAATGAGTCGATAGTTGGCAAGGCGCTTTACACACTGATGTTGATTTGTGTTACCTAAGTTGGCCACTGCCCCACCACTTCCTTTTCTGTCCACAGATGAGACAAAATAATATATAATCCGGACACAGTGTAAGACTCGAAGTACACACAGTAACGAATAAACAACACTGTTTAACTTCTTGTACAAAGTACTCGGTTTAGTGGTTAAACCATATGTGTGCTACCTTTCGAGCGCTATCGATCAAAGCCGTTCAGAGCAAAATTTGTATGGAAAGACCTGAATGGCACACGTTAGATAATTAGTTCGGGCGCCATGTGATGATTATTTTTTATGTTATGGAATTAAACAACTGTTTCCAAACAAAAGGCTTTATTCATAAAACCTTGGTCCTTATTTCTACATAAACTAAACTAGACAAGGGGGTTCTAACCCTCGGTAGGACTTAAGCCTATGGTTTTAGGTAACAGGGTTTTAACTAACGCTTGATCGATAACGCCCGTCAGGTGTTAAGTATCTAATAAAAATTCTGTTCCCTTTTGGGGAAAGTGATAAAATTAAGTAGACTCAGCTGCCGGGTTCCAAGCCGGGACGGCACGGCCTCGGGGCACGCGACCGCGGCTCCAGACAGACCTCGCGTACGCTAACGCCGGTACTAAACGCCTCCTAGGGGAATAGGACATAAAATTAGTAACGGTGTAGGCCCCGTCGGGAAATAGGGGGAGATTAGCGTGCCCTCGATATGGGGCAGGTCCCGGGATCCAGAAGGGCCCCTAAAGTCAGGTACAAGAGGAACAGGGCAGAAAGGGCCCGCTAGGGGTTATAATTTTACTCAAACTCGACAACTATCTTTAACTCTAATAGGGATAGCTCGTACCACTTGGAGGAACTCGCCCAGCGACGGTCAATAGAAGACGACTGCCAACTCCGGACACGAATGGTACCGCGTCACGTCGGCACGTGGACACCGGAACTGAAAGAGGGAATAAATGATAGTTTTACGGGTTCTGATTTAGGGTAAACGGACTCCTAGTCACTGCTGAAGAACGTGAAACACTCACCTGAGGACTGCAAGCGCAGGACACGTACAATTAATTACGTATGATACAGCGGGCCGCGACCGCGTGGCGTCCGGTCCGGGTAAGATATCTCAAATTGTATATGATTTGATACGCTGGACAGCTGAAACTGAACACCACGTTAAGCATGACACTATTAGGCGCATCACGAGCTCGAAAACTCCCAAAGAGACACTCACCATTAATTTCTAGTAACCAACAGTTAAAATGGCGGTTTACAAGCGCCTTGAAGAACGTAAAAATGCTACAACCTCTCACCGATTTACTTAACTCATCTGTCACGAGCGAGTTGCCAACGCCTGCCATCTCACGGTGGCCATGGGTAACAGTTCGAGCTAGATGCGCCCCTCTCGAGCGAACTAAGACTCCCGTAATAGCGGTACGAATAAAGAAAAAAACAACTGGGACGATTCAGAGAAAACCGGGGATCGGTAAGATAATTATAATATTAATTTCGAAGAAGAAAATCATTACAACGGTTATGCGACGACTCACCTATTCCTGGACTTTGTTTCATGTCCCAGGCAACACCGAGTCCTGTCACCGCCATAGACTCGCGCCGGTGTGCTTAGCCGTGGCCAGAGCCAATCATACGGACGGCGTACCGGCTGAATCACCTTCCGCACGAATGCCGATAGTCGGCCAGGTTAGCCAACTTAGCCTGAATCGATTTGACGTTTCGGAAATGACAGGACGAATGGTATTGCACCCTGCCTTCATTTGACAAGCAAATGACAGCGGTGTTAGAATCACAACATTAACTCATGCAAACAACCGATTTAATTGTAAAAGTATACTAATTACCAGCTTCCGCTACCGAATACTTATCCCAGATGGACAGGAACTCCATGAGTGTGGTTCTGCAGTGATAATTTACCTAACCGCAAGCAAGGGAACAATGAGGAATGTGGAAAATGGTGAGCGTTAGATTATAACCATTACAGTACTTTATGTAGCTGTGTGTGCATCATTCGCCTCAACTCTCGTGGCGTTACCATACATAGTTTTCCAAACTTGACGACAGCGTGTCCCCCACATTGGATGATGGAAGCGCCCTGAACAGTTCGTGTAAAATCAAGTTTGTTGTGCATATAACTCAAGCCTGATTGCTTCTTTTAACGCTTTCAGTATTTAAGTGTATTTAACAATAAACAAAGGAAGCTTGGGAATTACTGGGCTATTATTTTTGGAGTGGATTTCATCACTGTACTTACTCCTGTATTGTATATACTTAAACTGGTTTAGTTTATTTTGGTCTATATACTAGTACATCCCCCTGCTAAGTACAGGCCTGAGAAATTAACAAATGAACATAATTAGGTATTCTTCTTACGATGTTTCATCAATACCATCACTCAACCTAACATCAAGGCTACCGCGGTTTTTTCACTTATTATTTTTACCTGTATAGAAATTTTTAAACTAAGTATTTAGTTTAGCCACCATAATTATCAATTCAGAAACATTCTACATGCCTATATTTTTTAAGCTTAATAATTTGAATATTTTATATCTTGTTTTAATTTCTAAATTCTGCTTTCAAATATAAAAAAAAAAAAAATAATGCGAAAACATACCTACACTTTTTCAAAAAATACCAAATTCCATATCGTATTCAAAAATCTCTTGAACGCTCAAAACGACCTAAGACTGAAAGCTACCGTTTATCTTTATCACCAAAGAAAATTTTAAAAATAAACAATATTTTTACCCAATCAAATTGGCTCTCCAAAATCCCAATAAAATTCGTAGCAACGAGCGAATTAGGACACAGTTCAATTACACAGTAATCTTCTTAGTGCTTAAGCTGACGAGGGTTAACAACCTAAGAAAACGAGACAATTTTTTTTAAAAATTTTATGTCAAGTAAACTCTGCTAGAACTGGCCAATACCTAACAATCGAAAAAAAAAATTATAGCTCCCAAAAACGGTTCAGTACACAGTGTACAAAGAGTCGAGGTCATAAATATCTAAGTATACACCGTGAAATTTTAGTGGTTGTTTTCCCGAAACGAGGTGATTTAGTATCGATTGTACAATCGATTTATAATTACTATTTTGACTAGAGTCAAAAATCCAATTGTGAAAAACGAAAGTCGAAAATGACCGCAAACCAATAGTAACGCTTCGCTGGTACCTAACCTATCGTAAGATCGTACGCTACTTGTACCAACGAAGCGTTACTATTGGTTTGCGGTCATTTCCGACTTTCGTTTTTCACAATTGGATTTTTGACTCTAATTCAAAATAGTAATTATAAATTGATTGTACAATCGAAACTAAATCACCTCGTTTCGGGAAAACAACCACTAAAATTTCACGGTATATAGGTTATCGCGTCAAATCAAATTAATTACAGTCGAAAGCCTAAATATGTACCTATACAGTCATCGCGTCAAAATATGTAAACATCAACCTTATGGTTAATGACATAGAGCTGTATAGATATTTTTGACACCTTGTTAACGTATATATATATTTATGATCTTGACCGTACAGCCAGGAAAACTGAATTAAATACTTACCAGAGTAGAACCTTTTCACAATCAATATCAAGATAAATTCTTTGGCAGATGTATGGAATGTCAACACGACATTCGCAACCATAAGGTTCCACTCTCATACGGGATTCAGTTTCTTCGACTGTACATACTAGCTGTTGCCCGTCACTTCGTCTGCAAATGATTCCTTTACCGCTATTTTGCGGGAATTAACTATGCAGTTTTTCCAGATAAAAACTATCCTTTTTCCATGCCAGGGTCTTAAACTATCTCCATACCAAATTTCATTTAAATCGGTTCAGCGGTTACGCTGAAGAGGTAACAGACAAACAGAACGATTTACTTTCGCATTTATAATATTAAGTAAGGATTATTAAAGATTACCTTTCGGTACAAAAAGGAATGTTGTAGGTTTATCGTGTGAAATCAAAATCGTTTTAGACCTTCATGAGATAGTCTTTAGTTAGACGACCAGATGGCCTAGTGGTTAGAGAACCTGACTACGAAGCTTGAGGTCCCGGGTTCGATTCCCGTGTCGGGGCAGATATTTGTATGAAAAATACGAATGTTTGTTCTCGGGTCTTGGGTGTTTAATATGTATTTAAGTATGTATCTATCTATACATATAAGTATGTTTATCCGTTGCTTAGTACCCATAACACAAGCTTTGCTAAGCTTACTTTGGGACTATGTCAATTGGTGTGAATTGTCCCATGATATTTTTATTTATATTTTTATGAGATACTAGACTTTGAAATTAAAATGTCAGTGTTATTTTGTACAACAAACAGTTAATGAACAATATACCTACATTTCGTATTGTTATAGCGCCTATCTTGATTCATCGAGCAAACATTCTCATAGTACTTATTGCAAAGCTGGATTTTGTAGCAATAAACAAAACTCAATTTTATTTCTTTCGACAGTCATTATTAGAAACGAGGTAATTTATTTTGCAGTCGTCTGTACCTAATACGATAACCCACCTTGTTTATTTAAAAGTTTATAACATGTCAGTTTTAAGTCAATAAGTTTCTTAAAGTTATCGCAACTTGTGCGTACAAAAGTTTAACTTAAATTATTTATATTTTTACGAAAGGTGAGATTCCTCTGACACAGAAGCGCAAACTTGTTGACATTGTGTGTAATGAAATGATGTCCGTTTTGACCTACAGTGAGCAAACAGTCTTTGATTAAGAACCAGAAAGCCAAACTCAACGTTTGCCAACGAGCTATGGAGCACCGCATCATCATCATTATTCCAGCCGTAGGACGTCCATTGATGGACATAGGTCTCCCTCACAGAAATAATAATAAAGAGGATAGAAATGCCTTAGTTCCTATTTTCTTCCGGGAACTCGTGTCGCTGCTTCATCCCCTCTACTTAAGTACTGTGTTAATGCACACATGCAAAAGACCGGAACCGTACTACGCATTCACGCACACAATTACTAATATTTTTGCTTACAAACAATTATGAAACTTACACCTTAGAGATAGCGTTGAATAACACTCAACGTAAGTCATACCCACATTTACACAACGGCGCTCTTTATACTGCTGTACTAGTCGTAACCTGTTTTTTTGTCCGTACCACGAACTTTTGTGCAAGACGGAAGGGTTATCAAAAATTACTTAACATTGCTGCGTATAATCAAAACGATCTGCGTTTTTATGGGCATGAGTAGCAACGGTATATGAAGTTTCATGTTAACGTGTAAACCAATATTTAATAATGAAATATTTTCTCAAGTTGTATTTTGATACAAACCGCATTATTACATTAAATTACCTAATACATACCAATGAAATGTAATCCCCTTATTAGTGTAATTACACAGTGTGGACGAGTATCCGCAATTGCTAATGCTGCAAAACACCATTTTAATGCACTTGTTGTCATACCCACGTTTCAAATAGCACTGAGCCACAAGTCGCACGCTTGTGACCTACGAGTCACAAGCGCGGCGCCAAGGTCACGCGTCTAAGGTACTTCTATCCTCTTTATTATTATTTCTGTGGTCTCCCTCATTGATGCCCAATCATTGCATCCACCCTGAACCTGCGGCCTTCACCAAATCGTCCGTCCATCTCGTTGGTGGACGTCCCACGCTACGCTTGCCAGTCTGTGGTCTCCATTCGAAAACTTTTGGGCCCCAACAGCCATTTGTTCTGCGTGCTATATGGCCTGCTCATTGCCATTTCAACGAGGTAATTCGTTTGGCTATGTCGGCACCGCATACTAGGGGTTAAAATTGATCGGATTCGGAACACCACGCCTTAAAGCTAGTTAAGGTAAACGTACCAATGCTCGACACCTCAACGCCCAGTAGATGACACCCATCTGTCACCTCTCGTGCTATGACATAACATTGAAGGTGCCATAATATTATTGGATTAGTGTCGAGCACAGGGACGTTTAAGTACCTTATTTATACTTTTTAAGTCATCATCATCATCATTTCAGCTGAATGACGTCCACTGCTGAACATAGGCCTCCCCCAAAGCTCGCCAAACAGATTGGTCCCGCAACCCTAACCAGGTCGTCGCTCCATCTTGTTGGAGGCCTACCACTGCGTCTTTCGGTCTGTGGACGCCACTCGAGAACCTTCTGGCCCGACTGGCCGGATCGGCTTTTCAAGTCAAGTAAATACTAATAGCAAGCGCAGAAGCTCGCCTTAGATTAGATGATTCATCATTTTTTGGTCGACTTACTTTACCTACCCTATACTTTTCAGAGCAAATTGACGGTTTTGCCTCCATAACGGATATTATATTTCCCAGAACAACCTTTTTATCGTGAATATAAAATGAAGGGTTAGAGTTCAAGTTTGACGCACCTAAAAGTATACGGCGTCAATGCGGTATATTTTTCATCAAGACTAAGGCCAAGAAAATGACGATTTTTTGTCCTCTTTCAAACTTCTTTGTTCAATCATGTAGAGCAGTTTTTCAATCTTTTTGAATGCGCCAAAATCGAAACAAAGTGTTAGTGATTTGAAAATAGATAGGTACTGTACTGAACTCGTTATATAGGTATTATTTTTTTTTGAAAAAGTTTCAATAACAAACCTTGTTTAATGACACCGGTGAAATAAGAAAAAAAAAGGGATTGACAGGAGGGATGTCAGGAATAAAACCGAGAAAATTAATAAGAGAATCAAAAGATATTATTATAATCTTTAGAATTTGATCCGCGATTGTGTGAGTGAAGTGTCGTGTGGTGTGTGTGTGTATTTTCCAACGGTTATTTCCTCATACTTTCCACAAACGCGGCGACTTGAAATGACTAAGAATTACAGCGTAGGGAGTTACAACAACGAAAGCTTTATAAACAACAGTCGATTTATTTACCAATCATCATATAGCGAGATCGTATAAAGCTGAAGGAAAGGCTTCGCCTAATCAAAGATAGCTATATTTGGTTTCCAAGAAAGCAACATCGAGAACTGTCAACTTGATGTCTAATCTACGGGACATACGAGTGAAGTTATAATAATAACAAACTTGTGATAATGTGTTTGGGATTAAAATGACTATAACTCAGTGTCTATTGAATCGGGAGTGTTCTAATAATGAGAATTGTGTAGAGAATTAAATGGTGTATCAGTGTGAAGTACTGCCGTGAGTCAAAAATGATATTTCGCAGGATAATTTAACTATTTTCAGAAATAGCGGGAGCCTAGAGGCGCGTGACGTCAGCTGTCATGTGGAGTAGAAGAATAGAAGTCAGGAGTCTACGTCAAGGGTTGATGGAGTGAAGATCGAAAGGAATCATTTGACGCGTAAGTCAAAATACTGATGTCTTATTGGGGAACTATGGGGAATTTAGATAATGGAGTAGTGATGAATTACATACAAATATGACAGGGATCAAAGTGACGACTGGAAATTCAACAATAATTTATATCTTAAACCAAAGTATAATGGACTTATTTCCAGTATATTATTATATCCATCATACGTCAGATATTGAGACTATTGGACCAATATAATTGACATCGCAGGAATATATGATCTACGAAACCTCCTGAACCATATCAGGATTGAATAATGATCTTGATGCAATATTAATATATAATTTGTTTGGCATGGATATCCATTCATTGGATATGATGACGGGTTCCTGATTGGAGTTCTGCTGAGAACTGCGAGATGCAGTAAGCTGTGAGGAGAGCTGCTGGAGTATGGAGATGCAGACTTCGGGGCTGTATGCTGGGAACGCGATGCGTTTGGATCATAATCTTAGCTAAGTGTCTTTATAATTTTATTCAACGGGGTAGTGTAAACTTATAGTATATTTTAATCAAACGCGATCTTAACTTAAACCTACCGGGTTTGACGCTCGCGGCTAAACATTTATTGAAATCATACATATAGAACAAAACTACATAGTAAGATAGATGTTTAGGTCAACGGAATTTAAGGTTCAATTTTAAACAAGATTTTGATGACTGACAGTTAATGTCAAGATGAGTAATAGGGTTCTATTTAGCTAATACAAATAAACATGACAATAGGTTTAAATATTTAAATTTTAGAACAGGCCAATTGAATCTTTGTTTAAATAAATTAGAATGTCTATTGGCATTTGATATCGAGAAACCACTTTGGGTTGAGCTATACAATGTTTTGAATTGATTTTATTTTTATTGTCTTTTCTCTTGGAATTATTATTTAAATTTAAATCTTTTTGAAATCCGAAAGGAATTATCTTCGATAATTGACAGTGGATCTGAACAATATTCTGACTGAGAACCTTGAGCGTTTATGTTGTCATACCTTCGTCTTGAAGTAATATTTGAAGTGAATATTAACTGAGCTACTGAATACCTTGTTTTGGAATAATAGTTGAATTGAATATTATCTGAATAACCGGAGATCTTGTAACCTACTGGGGAACCTATCTTCGATAATACTACAGAGTATTTAAACAGTGAAATAGTTGTATCTTCTTAGGTAAGAACTCCCAGTATAATTTTAATAGGGTTTATTACTATTTAACCTGATGTTTTACTATGAATGTATTTTTGGGAAGTAATTGATCAATTACTGATAGAAATGGATAAACGACCATATCATTACTGTTTATTACCCTTGTTGTGTTACTATACAAGTCCATTTAGACTTATGGTGTATTGTATTATTTATTTTATTTGCTCCAGTGAAAGAATACTATTTTTCAAAATTCATCCCTTGATTTTGGTATAAAATCTGTTAACGTATTAGAACTTAGAATGGGGTTTCATAATACTTGAGACTAAATTAAATCACCAATATTTACCAGTCCTCAATATTACCCTTGGATTTAGTCAGACCAGTATAGATAAAGTATTTCCCACACTTCTATCCGTACTATTACTCTGAGAGTGGGGAAGTGACAATACTGGTAGGCACAAATGCCAGTATAGTTACGACCGACCAAGTGAAATGGTCCTGATAGCACGCAGTTACACCATCACGTACCATAGTACAGACGATACAGTTGTGATGGCTAGGCTAAGCAACGGTTGATGTGAAGCTTTCATTATGCGGTCTGTAGATTATCAAAATTATTATTTGGGTGCGAGGATTGGCGATATACGTATGGTCTCCAGGGGTCAATTCTGCCTCTGGCGTGCTGAAGGTTGCCCCCTAGTGTTCGGTCTGACCAATCGGCACGTAGTGATTATGCGTAATCCAACGGGGTGTCTACTTACTCGCTCGGCAATAGGTGTCGTTAGTGAGGTTGCGGCTAAGGATAAAACGTCCCTCGAGGCGATCCGTGCAGAATTGGGTGTCTTAGGGAGGTACGTGGGGGGAGGCCAATTACTCGATCTGGGTTGTAGACCAGGTAATGGAGCGTCCTTCAGCTTACTCATACATTAATCGAAGTACCTTCTTATTATACTAGAGTCTAAGGGGGGGAACAGAAGTAGTCTCAAGTGAGTAGGGTAGTTACTCCGCGTAAATTTTAGGAGTAATAAAATCCTACCACAGGGGTAACTACATCCTTGTTTGTCCTCTTATTCATTTGGTGACCGATACATACGATCTATAGACGGGCGACATAGTTTGTTCTTCCCTCTTGAAATGGTCGTGGTAGGCTCGAGGAAAAGTGACCAGTATGGTGACGAACTTTACTGGAGAGAGCGGGGAGAGGGCTCCTCCTTTACGAGTATAAGACCATAGTTCTATATAATGTCTTCTAGGGCAAATAAATAATACTAATTATTAAACCTTTGTCTGTTTGTATTTCTGTCTGAGGATTTATATTTAAGAGTTTATACATATATTCGCTATAATCTATCTATTTACATGAGTATGTAAAGTCTAATAGTTCACCTAGTTGTGAACCCTGGTCACTAGTATTATTTTAAAAGGACATCACAATGTAGGAAATTATATAATAAGTAGACGATCACGCCAAAATAAATAAATATTATCGGAGCCTAAGGCTTAGCACAGTACCCAGAACGTTCAATACTCAGAGCTAAGTAAGCCACGCTTTTATATATTCAGAGCCATTCGGCACTTCTTCTTTGTGTGAACTGGCATTCTCTTCAACTTTTGAAGAGAAAAACACTGGTGTAAAGAGTAAAGATTACATGTGACTCTGTGACTACGGCTGCTACAATGTGGTCGGAAAGTCGGGGTAATTTAAGCAATAAATTGTCACAAAAAATCCAGAAATTGGGCATTTTCACTTCAAAGTACGCGGGCAAAAATATTTTTGACGTGACAACGTCTAATAAATCGATTGGGGTGAGGGGGTTGCGGGGGAGATCTCAAAGGGGGGATGAAAATTTCAATGATTTTGCCGTAGGGTGCACCGTTTTCATGATATTTGACAAAACACCGGTTCTCGTCCGATCACCGAGGTTAAGCAACGTCGGGCGCGGTCAGTACTTGGATGGGTGACAGCCTGGTTACATTTTTGTTTTTTGAATGTTTTGTTATGGCGTCGTTGTCACGTTAATTAACTATCGTCCGTAAACCGACTTTACAGACAACCGGTTTTTTAATGAGGAAATTTTGGTGTTATCACGAGCTTATTCATTTTCATAAAGAAAAAAAGTATTTTGAGTTTTTTAAGTTTTTTTCATGTTTGTATGGTAAATTAAAAACACTTTTTTTATCACCAAAATCAATATCGGTCTTGATTCTGAGTAAGTTTGGTAAAAAACAGATTTTTTTCATTTAACCTTTTCAAAGTTTTGCCAAATACAGCTCTCACTGCGCCATGACATCGGAATGTCAAATGCGAAGTTGAACCCTATTAGAAATGCATGTAGGTAGATATCGCTCTGCTCGCCGTGACTCATATATCTATCCGTCGTTAGCATTGAATCTTCGGTGGGGATATAATTTATGCGTCGTTGGCGTCGAAAAGTTTAAAAAAAGTTTTTTGCGCACTTTAAACTAAAAATGCCCAATTAAAAATAGCTGTGAGTGATAATAGCGAAAGTATAAAACGATTAAGTTTACCCCCGCGCCTCTGTAAGTACCCCGCGGGCGAGGACTCATTTAAACGGTTTAGCTATAGCACCTTGTAAATACCTATACTATTACTACCTATATTATTACTATAACTATAAAGTTACCGTACGCCTACATCATCATCATTTTAAGAGTTATAGAATAGAATAGAATAGAATAATTTTTATTTCGGGCTGCATAGGCCCATATAAAAAATACCTTAAAGACTAAATTATATTATATTTATACATATTATAACTTAATTACTAACACGAGAAGTCTGTGACGTGGGCACTTTCGCGGTGTCAGTTAACCGGCCACGAAACCGCGCGTAAGCGACACCTTTCGGCCAAAATTCTTCTTTTGTGAAGGTCGACAGTTGATCAGTCGGAACCCTCACCACAAATGAATTAAAATTCACGTCATGGCGGGACTCCAACCGCTCGACCCTCAGAGTGAGCTTGGTCTTAACACGCACATATTCCACGATGTCCGCGACCTTCGTGGAGTGATGCAGCCGGGACACGTACAGCTGTGTCGTCGTTATACTTGGCTTGAGAGGTCATCAACCAATAGGCAGGACTTCAAAGATGGGCATCAATTTACACTGAGCCCACGGGGGAACTCCGGCCCGGACCTTCTAATTTTGATAGGGGCCTTGTGCCCTGCACTGGGACGTATATTATAGCCCGAGATAACAATTTATAATTGACTAGAAGTCAACCTCGTATCAGATGATATTGTCCAGTAAACAACCTGGGTAAAACCACATGAATAATTGCTAACCCGTCGCTAGAATCGGTTACTGGATACGTATTCATGTAACGTATGACGTGATAACGGTGGTCCAAGTCAGAAGAGCATTTCTGTTTAAGGCCGCACCGAGATACTTGCACTATAAATTTTAGGTATTCTATGCACACGATGTATGTGTGCGTGAGATCGGCTAGAATCAAAGCCGTGTGTAAGCGTCACAAGTTCCCCGACCGATGGCCGAAGGAAGCCTAACGCAACTAACTATACGGACAAGGGGGAAGCACGAAGGCTCAAGATAGGTTGGTCAGAACGCGCGTATATTTAAGTATTTTCATCGGATTAGACTTATAACTATTGATAATATCGATAGTATTGCTATTAACAATAGTATTGCCAATAAAGTACTATCGATGCTATCGAATACTTTCGACACGTAGTGATGCTATCGATAGTACAGTCAGCTGCAGAGAAACGTGACCCTTCTGCATCCAAAATTTGTACGTTTGGTCACGCTTCTCTGCAGCTTACTGGACTATCGATATCCTGAATAGTTTGTACGTCAACTATCGATAGTAGGTACAATACTGGTTGAATGCTGAAGATAACAAGCTAAAACGTGATGCCGACGCGTCCGAGCCTCGTCCGTTCTGTATATAGTATAAATCTTCCCAGGTGAATTCTTCGCTTCGAGCCATTACATAAAATTTGAACCCTAATACTATGACAATACCGTTTGTTTTGAAAGCTAAGGGCTCGAAGCGAAAAATTACCCCGGGGAAGATTTATACTATAACTTAAAAAGTTGCGCCCTCGCCCCGTCTCCGCCCCGACGGTGACGCGCATTCATCCCACGTCTCTTCTTTGTGGATTGCGCCTTAGTCATACTACGTCTCTTTCTCCTTTCCTCACCACTTTCTATGCTACTCACCGAGTGTGTCGCGCGTTTGGCTACTTTTTTGAAATATTTAGAAAGAACTCGCTCCCATCTGATCCCAACACCAAGCTACAAGCAGCAAAACTCAATTTTTCCACTCAAACACACATAGCTCAGCCATTCGTAACATATTGACTGTCCGAGAGATGGATGGTCATGGCGAAAGCGATTCATAACAAACAATTGTGTGTATTCAAACAAACTGTTGTTATGGCCGATAGTTTTTGTTATTTCATGTAAATGAAATTGGTACTAAAGGTAAAATGTAATTGATGAATACTATTACTCAGTAATGTAATTTATCTTACTATTATATCGGCTTGTCTTAACATTATAATGAGTGGAGCTCGCGTGGGAACTACGGTCCAAGCCTTTTTATTCCGAGAGGAGGCCTGTGCCTTGAAGTGGGACTATATAGACCAAGAATAATAAGAGTCATTGGCAACTACGAGTAAGTGAATTTTTAAAAAAAGATCATTTTTTTATCTTTAATTCCTGACGCCTGACTTTTTTAACAGATGTTTGTAGTACTTAAGACCTAGACAAGCGTCTCCAGTTATGTTATTATGGAAATTATTACACTATACTTAAAGTTCTTAACTCATTGAACAATTTGTTGCTGCTCTCTTGTACATCCTGGCGTTCACTGCTCTGTACGGGACATGTACGTTACATTGCGTCATCCTTTTTCAGCCGGCGTTCATCGATTTATTAGACGTTGTCACGTCAAAAAAAAATTACGTGGCGCGACTCGCACTTGGCTAGTTTTTATTAGATCTTGTAAAAATTGTCTTTTATACAACGCTCAACATAGAAGGGTATAGTTAAACCGTAAAGTGATGCTTAAGTGTATCGTAAAAGTTTATAGTATCTTACGAGTACATTGTTAAGGTCTGTGTGGAATTTATTCGCGAGGTTAGTTACGACTCGGGATAGAATTGAAAATGTCATTTTTTTGGTCGTCAATTGCCGGTGGTAAAGTAACGTCTGAAAAGTAATTTTAGCTATTGGAAACTCGGTGTGAAATTACATCGGTTACGGTGAAGGAAAACATCGTGAGGAAACCTGCACCTGCGAAGAAATTCAATGGCATGTGTGAAGTTCCCAATCCGCACTGGGCCCGCGTGGGAACTACAGCCCATGCCCTCTCATTCTGAGAGGGGGCCTGTGCCCTGCAGTGGGACGTATATAGGCTAGGATGCTGATGATGATGAAGTTGCAGAATGTGACCAAAAAAGATAGTGACGGATAGCGAACAAGACGAAGACGATAATAAGAATGAAACGAAAAACGAATGGGGCGAGATAATAGGATAACGAATAATATTTTAATTGTATTGTATAATTCTTTTCACCCCTAAAAATTTACAAAAGTGAATGCTATGCAGACGAAGGTCGCAGACAACCACCAGAGATATAATATTATGTTAGACGTGACGTTTGTATTATCTCACCTGACTTCACAAACAACTGATCCAAAAGTAACTTTGTTCAGTTGCCAAAGTCTTTCGAAGTATTTCGGGACTTCGGGCTACAAATAACAAAGTTCTATGTTACTCCAATGTATTCAGAGTAAATTCGTCTTAAACTAATCAAAATAATTTAAATTATGCCTTGAAGAGAGATTACAAAAGTTGACGTTTTGATTCAGTCTATACTTTATTTCAGATAATATTAGCCAAGAACACAAACTTTTAGAGCTCAGCGACTATGAGCTTAACTTAAACTCAACACTTAAAACTCAAACCAATGCTGACACCAACAAAACATAACGAATAAATGAAACTACGATGTTTTAGCTAACTAAATAAAGTAGAAGAGAATTATAGAATCCAGGTGATTTAAAACGGTATTACTAGGTATGAACACTTGTCTTGTTAAAACAACAATTAAAGACTTGTTGAATAAAGGATTTGCCACGCTGGATGCGATGCGTTTTGCGCCTTCTTCCGCACGGTCAGATCGCATTATCTATAAAAATATAAATAGAAATGAACTTAAAAAATATGTAGAGACCGACAATGTTGTTCATACATAATGCGGGCTGCGTTTAATTTGACCTGACCACAGACCGCAGAACGCATCCAGTGTAGCAAATCCTTCAGGACTTAAATCTTACTTTATAGCTGAAACTTGAATTCAAAGTTCATTCAGGGCTCAATGTAGTTACTCGAATGTCTTAATACTTAACGACTTTTGAAAAATCGAGGCGGGTGTCAAAATCCAGCCTAAATAACTTGAGTCTTTAGCAGAATAGAAAATTTATTTTCAAATTTTTCTAGCCGTGCAGTTGAAACGAAGAGTGTGTTTGAAGGTAGAGTGATGGAGTGGAATAGTGTAAGGGTTATCACGGTATACATATAATAAAGGAATCAGTCAGATACATCAATAATATTATTACAAATAGAAAACACAAAGGATAAGGAACTGTGTCATTGCGGTTGTAAATCGGACACTGGGTCAGCAAAATACTGAGGCTTTTATGATACTAAGGGGCTATTTCACCACTTTTCTTAAAGTTCGGATTAGCTTAATCATAACCTTATTTGACAGATGGAATTAAAATTTCTGTTTCACCAGTCTCGATTAGCGCTAAGTGACGGACAAACTGTTTCTTAATTTGACCATCAGATCAGGAGGCATTTAGCATTTTTATCCGTCACATAAAGTTAGTTTATATTTTTGTGGCCATAGTTGGAGAGCCCTTCAGCCGGTTTCAGAAAACTAAATCAAAGTATTTTTTATTTTTTAAAGAAAGAGGTCATGTTAAATTGCATAAAATAATTTAAATATCAAGATTTGAATAAAAAAATGTAGGTACACTTTTAGTATGTAAAAATAAATCCAAAATTTCGTAATATTTCTTAATAACAAACTTTTTTTCAGTGGCTCAATCGTTTGTTCTACCTGAACTTGTATGTCGCCATTAAAAAAAAGTTTATCTGTCAAATGGTTTGGCGCCACTTTTCGATTCGTTTTACGTGATTTTATTTTTCTTTGTTATTGTTAACAAAGTATCGTAAATAAATACCGTTTTTGGATCAATTATAATGTTACATATTTGTTTATGCAAAAAAAAATAGATGTATTCAAAAATTATATAGTTAACCATTTCTTTTGCTTTAATAATGAGTGACTCTTTGAACGAAAGTGTGCGAACAGGAACGCGTGGTCGTGAAATGCGACGTTGCCATTCCGACTTTTTGTTAAACCGACGATTAGTTAAGTGGTACTTAGTTTGCACAGGACCGGAGTGGTGAAACTGAAAAAACACTAGCTGACAGATTTGTTCAGTACTTAGTTTATTCATTGGTTACGTAACCAGCAGTTTGACAATAAGGTGGTGAAACACCCCCTAAATAAATAAATAAATAAATATTAGGGGACAATCTTACACAAATCGACCTAGTCCCAAACTAAGCAAAGCTTGTACTATGGGTACTAGACGACGATAAACATACTTTTATAGATAAATAAATACTTAAATACAAAGAAAACATCCATAACTCAGGAACAAAATATATTCGTGCTCATCACACAAATAAATGCCCTTACCGGGATTCGAACCCAGGACCTCTTGCTTCGTAGGCAGGGTCACTACCAACTAGGCCAAAGCGGTCGTTAAATGATGATAATGATACAAACTTTTCCTATTTTTGAATGGTATTTTTGATTTATGTTATGTGTTTGCAAAACTCGAGCGTGTTTCTAGTTATTTTCTAGTTATTTTCTAGTTATTTAACGACCGCCTTAGCCTAGTTGGTAGTGACCCTGCCTACGAAGCTAGAGGTCCTGGGTTCAAATCCCGGTAAGGGCATTTATTTGTGTGATGAGCACGAATATTTGTTCCTGAGTAATGGATGTTTTCTATGTATTGCAACATTAACTAATAAGAAAAAAAAAGTCGTTAACTGCATACACGTATAATTTATTAATAAAACTGCCAAACACTTATAAAAACACAATATTCACAGAACAGGTTGGAAATAAAACACACACGCGCCGGGTTAAAAAATTACACAGCGTAAGCACCGTAGGGGTTGAATGCGCCTGTACGGAACGCGGCACATAACGCGGTCAAAGTACACATACAACAAAGGCAACGTCGAGCCGAATTTCGGTTGGTCGGGCCTAGCGAGCTCCTTCGGTCACGGATCGATTAGGGCTTCGGGCATCAAGCTAAAAAAAAAGGGTAACCAGGCGAGGGTGTGCGGACGATGATGAGGATGTAATGGGGATGGGTATGAAAATGATCCGCCGCACGGCTCTGGTGGCTACACTGACTGCTACCCAGCGCTCCGGAGTCGCGCCCACCGAGAAATCGGGCTCCGAGCTTCGATGTATGGCGCTATAGCCGCTACAGTAACTAACTAAAATAGGTAATAATATTCCGAATGGGCCGAGAAAGAATAACGTTGGCTTGCAAAGTGCCTTTAGAATTTAGAGGGGGACCTAACACGTTAACATTACTGACAGATCAAATAGTTTACGCCGGAATACGATCGTTCGGCTAATAAGCAAAGTTAAACCGCCTGAGCGGCCTCACGCGGAAGTACGTTGGGGTCTTCTGCACCGACACGGCATCCCGTTGGTCGCCTCCGAACTCCGCGCGTCAAGCAAGCACTTCGGGCATCCTGGGGAGCTGGCTCCGTGCGGCTGAGGTCTAGCTCCGGTACCCGGAAGCCGGAACAATTCAACCCGAAATAAGCAACGCCATCCCAAAAGCCGGGACTTGTCCAAAGGCGAAACCACAAAGCGATGCTAATAAAACTCACCCTGGCGTGATAAACGACAGGCTTAGAAACCGACGGCAAAAGCGGGACCCCTCGGTCACCGCCCAAGGGACAGGACTGCCCTTTTCTTCTTCGATGTACTGCTCAATTTGGTCCCACGGACCGACGGCGCACTATGCCCACTACTCGGGCGCACTTCACAAACGATAACAGCTTCGGACAAGAACAAAACTATGTCCCACAGCAAAAGAAAACTCAAGCTTTCGTAACGACGTGAATCGTCCGCCTTCCAGTGAAATAATCCTCGACCCACATTCAATTTTTTCAATCTAGAACCAGACGACAAAATTTCAAAATTTGACACAACAAGCGGCCTGTTACCAGTGGCCACTTCCACCAAAAAGTTCAAAAAACTTATAGTATTTACCAACCTACATGGAGCGTTTTTCGCTGCAGTATTTAAGTATTTATTTGTCTATATAAGTATGTTTATCGTCGTCTAGTACCCATAGTACAAGCTTTGCTTAGTTTGGGACTAGGTCGATTTGTGTAAGATTGTCCCCTAATATTTATTTATTTTATTATTTATTATTTATTGGTATTTGAAATGGCATTTAGTGTGCTCTAACATGTCCCCGACTTGCCTACTTCAGTATTTTATTTCAAAGACATTCCTAAGCCTGTCTTTGGATAATTAAAACTTTATTGGGTTTTCCGAAGACAATCCCTTTGTTCCAAATTCTTTTTTCTTATTGATTCCACGAATATTGGGGAGAGTTTTATCGAAAACATAAGGTCTTACTTTTATCTACTTGGATGTTTGCTTATGTTGTTTGTATTCGCGTGTAACTGATTAAAAAACTTTGGATTTAGTTTTGTTCTAAAGCTGTAATTAGTTTCGTCGTAATTTTCAATATCAGAGACGAATTAACCAATACCTACAGTAGTAATACAATGAACTGAAACAATTACACTTTGCTCCCGCGACCTTAATGATGGCTACGTTTTTATGCAAGACATGTGTGTTTATGCAGTTCCTCCACCTCCACACTATACAAACACACACGAATCACACAAACCCAACTATCACCACTACCAAACTAACTAACACGTTTCGAACTCAACCAGAGCTTCCTTAGAGCAACACATTTAATGTTGTAAATTATTATACCTATTTCAGATTCTCATATGCAATTTTTTATTCTGGCAATATGCAAAGTTCCTGCAAGACACAGGTAAAATTGTACGCAATAGCAAATTATTTATGTTTTTTTTTTAAGATATTAAACAGCAAGTTTTTCAGTAGGACCATTAACATTTTTTTTTGTTAATTTTGAGCTTACTTTTTAACTTGTTTTAATTGGGTTACTTTTTTTATGGGCCCGAATGTAGATTTTCATTTTAAGTAAAGAAAACAAAATATAAATGTTACAAAATTATTTATTGAAATGATTAAACAATATTTTGTACATGCTTAAAATTAAAATAAATTATTATTTAAAAATAAATACTATTAAATCTAAATTCATCAGTCATTATGAGTACAACCTTAAGTAAATAAATGCATTCCAAATCCCCATTAATAATTAGTAAAATTAACACCCTTCATTTTTCAGGTTTTGTCCAGAAATGATTCCATAAAATTTTATTACTTGTATTTGTAATTTAATATAACATGTATTAAATGGCTCGTATCATACAAAAATAATTTATTCAATCACAGTTTATAGTTTGCGAAAAAAAAACATTTTTTTATAGTGATATTGTTAATTTTAACACTCAATACAAATAAATACATGACATAATAAAATCAACTTTAAATAAATTAGTTATTAAAACCATTGTAACAATATTTTTTTTTAAAACTTATTTAATCACAAACTGGTTCAGGGCTCTCACACAATAACCGCGATGCGATTGCGATGTTTAATTGGTTAAGTAATAAACAAAATGTAAATGTCTCGTGTGAACGATAAACTAGAAAAATACTTCAAATTTTGAAATGTGTTAAGGTACACAGTTATAAAGCAAGACATTTTTTTTTAAATACTTTCATTCCGTTTACGACCCATCAATCAACTCATGCATTTATTAAAAAAAACAGGAATGAGTCAATTTTTACCAAGCAGAATGTACAAAAAGCACTTTACTTACTTACTTTTGTACATTATGTAACTACACCTACCATTTATATTCAGTATTAGGGATCAGTCACGATGACCTTATCTAACCCTGTGTTTCCCCAAGCCATTTTTGCGGACAGACAACCGTCTTTGTTGTTGGTAGAGAGAGAAGTAGGACACAGAATAAAATAAACCAATGGTTACTCAAGCATCCTCAAGAATAGACAAAGCTCAAGCATTTTCAATTCTAAGTGTACTCACTGCTTTTTTGAATTTAGTAGGAATCGGCTTCGATCGGAAAAACCTAAGACGGAAGAAGACGTCGATCAGCTCGGCTCCATTCGGCCCGCGAAGCCGAGCCGATCGACGTCTTTTTCGCTCTCTTACTGCGTTGACATAAGGGTTTTTCCGATCGGCTGAAGCCGATTCCGCGTCGATAGATTTGGGGATACTCAGGATAAAGAGCACTATTGATTTTTATTAAAAAAATCTCTGATTTTTCATACATTTAATTTTTCTGTGTCAGTTTTATGACGGACCATAATATATCTGTTTGAATAAAGTCACAAAACTGATTAAAAAAACCATTTTTTTTATGACAATGAATACTATTAGTGATTTTAAATAAAAAAAGCCCCAAAAATCCTTATAACAAAAGATACATTTTCAATTTGAAATGCCCTTTGTGATTTGATCCCTAATAATCAGTATAAATGGAATAACCTACACCGCTCCTCCCGGTGCGGTGATATAAACTGGAGAGGGGGTAGGCCTATTTTTAGGCATACTATAGGCCCTGTTAGAAGCCCAGTCTTTGTTATAGCCATTGCCAGAAGAATAAGCGTAGGTACTCCCGTAGTCAGAATTGAAGTCGCTGGAGTCGCTAGAGCCGAAGTACGAATAGTGGGGCATTGGATGATGGTGCTGTAACAATAGAGAAGATTATAAAGTTATTTAGTGTTGATTAATAATTAAATAATAAATCATGGCTGCGGAACATCAGGGAGTGGACCGGAATCAGCAGTGCAGATCAACTGTCCTGGATGGCTCAAGACAGGGGAAAATTTTCAGCGTCAGCGGCCAACCTCTAGTAATGGAGTGGCACTTTAAGAAGAAGAAGAATAAATAGACTTAATTTAATAATAATCATCATCATTATTATTTCAGCCGCTGGACGTCCACTGCTGGATATAGGCCTCCCTCATTGATAACCATTCATTAAATTTAATAATAGAACGCGTTATTTTTCAATATACTATTTTTTTATTTTCTACAAATCTTTCTATTCATTTTGTTTATTTTGTGTGAAAATTAATGATTCCATTCTGTAAAAAAATATTACACATATATTCAACATTAATCAAGCTAGAAACACTGTTATGGTGTGTTGTAAAATAAAAACACTGTCCACACAAACGTAAAACTATCACCATTTTCAAGTGGCCGGTTATTATCAATTTGGGTTTTACCTAATCAACTCAATCTCTTTACATCGTGATAAAGGTGACATTTTAATTTTGAACCTTTTGCAATTTTGGCGTTCTGCTTTAAGGGCCATATTAACATTTTAAATACTTAGACTTGGTGCTATCTGGCCTTGTCCCTTCACGGACGTTATGCGAATTGGGTATTTTAAAATAAAGACAATGTACAATTTACTTTACATAATTGGACATGGTGTTTGTTAGACCAACTGAGTCGTGGTCATTTTACTTCATAGACGATTCTGTACTGAACGATTCATTGGTTTTGGCACAATATAATGTAATCGATGGTTTATACTCTCCTATCGCAGCTAAACTAATTTAATATACAACTGCGCACTGGAGGATCAACGTATTAATGTTAAAATGGGCGGCTTGTTTGTTTTATCAGCTAAAGCTTACGTTTGGAGTGGACAGATAAAAATATTATGTCGTGCCATGCGATAGACGAATAGCCTGGATTTTATGTAAAACATGACAATGATAAACATTGTAGAAGTCTCTGTACTATCAAACTTATTGAATCGTGAGCCGCTGTGGAACTATTTCACAGAAAATGCTACAGTTGCATTGCGTTGTAAGTATGCAAAGAAAATCTGTAAGAATATTATAATAATATGATGGATCAGGAAGCAAATGGTTTTAATAATATTACAATTTATTAGTTCCTTTAAAAGAAGAAAATATCCCGTAGGACTACTCTGGTGTCCTTCTGTCAGTTTTAGCACTAGCCAGCAAATCAAAAACTTGGAAAATAACAATGCCTATGCTGTGATAGAAGACATTTGCATGAATGTTATGCGAACAAAAGCGATTTCCCACGTTCGAAGATTCTTGTTTGTATTTAATAATGGTAACATATTTAGTTTTTTATACGTGCACTTAAAACAGCTATTTTTTTTCTAAGACACTGTACTTAATAGACAGAACCAAGAAAGGTATCATTAAAACATGTTTCTTATCTAGACTGACACTTTGGAATCTACCTAACAGTGGCGAAGGGTGCTAACAACTCGATTCCCAGCGGGTTGCCTAAAATTTTGAAGTAACCAAACGCTTCTCTTAGTAACCGATTCTTTGTATAGAGACTTACTCTTCCATAATAAACTTTTAAGTATTTTTCAAAATGGTGCAGTAACAAAACGCATCAAAATATCCACAAGACCAATCAGTCATTCATAAATTCAGTATTCCGGCAGGAATTGTACACTCACATATGTAAATATTCATTCATAAAACCATAGATTCACTACAAGCGTCTACCGTAAGAATAGGCATGGAATAGGCTGAAGATAACCCGGTCTCTATCGGCTTATCACATTTAAAAAAAGACTTTCTACATTGTGCATAAGGCTTAATTTCACTTTGACAAAAGCTTTTTTTTTAATTAATTTATCCCACTTGGAATAGCCGACGGAATTGACATTCATGCAGCCATTCGTAGACTTATTTAAAATTACTGGAGCGAAATTTAATTTTAAAATATCGAGTTTTAGTGTAAAACAGAAAGTACGATATTTTATCTATTTTTATAATAAGATTTATAAACAGACAAAATTAAACCGCCACGGGCTGTGCTCAGCGCGCTGCACAACACCAAATCGTATACGCTGTGCCGCGCTGCCGGAATGTGTCACTGTATGTACGATTCGGAGCCATAGAACGTGCCGGACGTGATCCGCTAGCGCGGTCGATTTGTTTGTGGTGTGGTATTTATTGAAATGACAACATTAGGTAATGTCATGTCAATCGCTCAGTGTTTTGTAGTTTGTTTATTTATATTATAATAAAATTATGTGAAATAATTTTAATAAAAACACAATATTAGATCAGTGTTGATACGCAATATCGGTGAATTTTAATCGTACATATTATCGTCTGTCAGGTTGTAAATCTGATTATAATTCAGTGTCTAATTATGTATAAGTAATATATTGTTTTGATACTGATATCAGTGAAAGGATAAATATGCTGCAGTCTTATGGACCGATTACTGCACGTAAGTACTAGTTTTCAAGAATATAACCTAGTATAACTACTAAGAAATGGGGTATGATTTTTGTTTGCTTTTTTTCGTCCGGCTTTACCTGGAAAAAAATTCACGCCTCGCCACTGCTACCTAATGTTTGAAACTTAGTAAATTCTTGAAACTGTAGATTATACGCAAACTTGAACGTTCTCATGGTTAAATTTAATATTCCTTTTATAACCTAGGTACTTTGGAAACTACGTTATCAACTAAGATTTTAAATTTGCAATCCAAACAAATAATAAAAAAAATTGTTATATTTTCTACGTGTTGAATTTCTGTGTAAGTTTTTTGTTTACTTTTTGACACACAGGGTTTTTGCTAAAAGTACTTGATTATCACACTGTTATTGGAGATTTATACATGTGTCAAAAGTCAAGTCAAAGATGACAATTGTGGGTAAAACTTTAGGTACTTGCAGGATTTGAAGTGAATAAAAAATATCACACATAATAATAAAATGCAATTGATAAGTATAAAATGATAGATGAAAGGTTGTATATAAAAATGCATAAATAATAAATAAGGATAGGCAGAAAAAAAGTTACCTTACTTTAATTTGACTTTAGGTACTGTTTGTTTATCCTTCAGAGCTGTTTTAGCCAGTTTATTCTAAAAACGTAATCCGGTAGAAAAATTACAAAAACGTGCTCAAGCGAAAGTATCCCATAGTTAGAATTAAAAGGTTTCATCAAGAAAATGCTACTAGTTGTAATTTTAGTCTTAATGAAATTGGCTTAGAGTTAATTTTCCTTCCATGTATTTTATATTTAGTACTGTTTGAAGGTCTAGCAGGAATGGTGTGCCTGTCATGATTACGTGATGGATAGTGGATTAGGCCATATCGAAGAGTCAAGTAAAAATCAGCCAAATGTTAGACGACATAATTATAACGAAGAAGTCCATCAACATTAAGTTAAAATGGTTACTTCAACTATCGCTAAGCCTCTACATAATTAATAAACAACGTATATTTACTGAAAAATCATGACGGTTATGTCTTTTGTGTTAGAAGTACAGTTTTTTTGACATGCCAGAGCCCAGAAACTATCCAAACCAATTCTCGTTGAAAGTAATTCCTAGATGTTTTTCGAATTATATTGATTCAACAATAGCAAGTGTAGACAGGGGATCAAATTTGTAAGACTTTTGTACCTGAAAATCCTCATTATATTCGCTGTGTTATACGGTCACACAAACAGATAAACAAACAGACACGAGACTGTAACCAATCTCAAATAAAACTTGGTGGCGCGCTGCCGTAAATATTTATGATTTGATGATAGATGAAGTTTCTCTAATTGCAATACTTCGTTAACTACTAATAGTGACTGTAAAGTTGCCCGGTACTTAGCAAAATCAGAGTTTTCTAACTATTTCATATACAAGCTAAATTTTTGAAGTTTCTTATAGGAATTATTATCAGTGACCTCAACAGTAGTAAAATAATATTTAATGACTCTTCAAAAAGTTGCTGGTTGAGAAAATTTAACAAACTAAATTACAAGTCCAATAACTGAGGCAATGCCATTTTGCGAGTTACAGTTTTTTTTTTCATGTACAGACTTGAAAAGAATAAAAGGGGAGGATTGACGATCGTCCCTTAAAGGTTTTTTATTCAAATTTGAAATTGTGAAACCCCAATTGAATAATAAAATGAAGAAAGTTTGCTTGTAAAGTTATTTTACCCTATCTTTAACAATCAACGTTTATGTGAAAAATTGTAACAATGATTCATACTAAAACAAAATCTTTACACAAATACGGAGCACAAAAATAATCATTGAGTTTGACCAAGGTAAACCTGGGACCAGAGAAACCAGGAAGAACGTTCCAATTCTAACTCTATTGACGTTTGATTTTTGCCATGAGCAATTCCGCCATCTGGTAATTATAATGACTGTATACTTAATAACAGAGGAAAGCAACATGGCTTTTTGCGTGTGTCAAAAAATATATGTTCTTTGTAATGAACGCCTCTTATAATAAGTTAAAATAGACCTTGACGATTTGCAATGAAAATAACACGGGACTTTTAGAATATTAACCTTTTAATCGCCGTAGTCTGTTATGTAAGACACAAAATTTCCAGCTCATTTCGTCGCAGTCTGATACTCATACTCATTTATTCATAATATTTAACGACCGCTTTAGCCTAGTTGGTAGTGAAGCAAGAGGTCCTGGGTTCAAATCCCGGTAAGGGCATTTATTTGTGTGATGAGCACGAATATTTGTTCATGAGTTATGGATGTTTTCTATGTATTTAAGTATTTAAGTATTTATTTATCTATATAAGTATGTTTATCGTCGTCTAGTACCCATAGTACAAGCTTTGCTTAGTTTGGGACTAGGTCGATTTGTGTAAGATTGTCCCCTAATATTTATTTATTTATTTATTATTTAAATGTCATTTTTAAAATTATTTTATTATATTATTCCAAAGTCATCATTAATAATTAGTAAATCGAAGTTTCTGGCTGATAAATAAAGCCAAGTTTTAATTTGTATTTTAAAGGATAGTTTCTAGCGTAATTTGATTAGATTGACTTATACTCGATTATTATTATAATTTTGTATCGGTGGCGACATGAGCGAGCATAAACGACGAAATATTCTAAACTGTTAAAGGGTAAATCAGTTTCCGACAGACTTAAAGTGTACTAGTTACGCTAATAGTACATTATTACTTTGTCATCATCCGCGACAACACAATTACATTCGTTAAAGTTCATCCTTGTCAAACTGCCCAGAAATTGGGAACTGCCAAACTTGGCAGCGTCGAGCTAGTGCTTTCCAAACTTTTAACGAAATGTTGTAGCGGTTGTATAAAAGCCTTTGTCTCCCAATGCAAATGGGTTTCGTGAAAGAGTTAATTGTACTCTACAAGAAATTGGTGTTGGATGTTTTGTAAAAATGACAAGAAAATATTTCCCTTCTTTCGTATTACTCGTCATTAGCTGTTGCATGTTCTCGTGTTAATAGTTTTTTTAAAGACGCAAACGTGTTTGATTTATCACAAGAACCACTGCCCGTGCACACCCGTAAAACCAGAACATTGCAGATAAGTTATCAGTGTAGAGAGCAGAACAATAATCAAACAAATTATAAGCAGCCATAACGTGTCGAACGCTGATACTCCAAAATACAGGCTTTTGCTTAGTTTGGAGATCAGTTGTGACAACTTAATTTGTGCAAATTGTTTATAACTTAATTTTCGTGTTGACAGAAATATCTTTGTACTCATTATTTATTTGTATAACTATAAATGTATAAATAAATAAATGATTTATTGTTGTTATTTATACTTCATATCAGTAATTTTACCAACGATCCGGATTGATCTTGCACACAGTCTCACCACACCCAAAAAATCGATATCAATTTCGATATTTCGCATTAAATAAACATTGATTTAGCGTTTCATTAACAACAATTTCGAACATCCCACAACAGGTGACCCACTTGCTCGTTTGCCTCCCTCTATCAATAATAAAAAAAAATCCAGTTGTATAAGCTAGTCCGGAACTCAGATCAAAGCGTTTTATAATGTGATACCTAAGTGCTTTCAGATGAGTTTCAGATATCATAATTAATTCATAAAGCCACCAATCTCAATCATCAAAGACTGGACGATAATGAAATTGTCAAGAAAATCGTTGGAAGCTTGTTTTCAGTTAATCTGATTGCTGTATCAGAGAATAGTGATTTCTATTATATTTATTATTCAGAAACCGAGAAAATCCATAAACTTTTGGATATACACAATGCAATTTTAACACACACAAAAATAATAGTTATCATGTCTGTGGATTGAAACATAATAATAAAGTAGTAGTCGTCAAATTCAAGGTTAACTATAACTATAGATACCAATGATAATGAAGACGTATTTTTTCATCGAATATTTTTTGATCATAAAACATCATCTAGGTATTACGTGACAATTAAGTTTTTGCATAAATACAAATAAGGAAGATCATATCAGTACACACATAGATCTCAGTAGAGAGCGAAAAGTAAATAAGAAGAAAACAGATTTAAGTGAAATTATCTTGCAGTGATAAATGATATGATCAACGATGCACACATACTTACCAACATAATGTTAGCGTCTATCCTACCTTGCAAGCCTTGAGCGTGCTCAGCAGACCTGGCAGTAAAAGTGCTGCTATTAACAGTAACTTCTTTATCAGTAAAACTGATAGGAGAATTGGTATCAATAGCAGCTTGGTCTTGAGTGCTGCCAGCAGAGTTAGAAGAGGCACCACCACTGCTAACTTCTTCTTGCGGCCACGGCCTGGAATGATTAAAATCAGTAGGTTATCCTTTTAAGATTACCAAATCAGAACGTTAATATTACTACGAAAACCGTTGTTGACTTTTTTGATGAAATTGTGGTTACTTTGATAGTTTTAAAATTCGTAGTGAAAAAGTACGCATAAATCACGTCTACGATCGAGTATAGTTTGACATGTTTCGGGCAAACTCGTAGTCCTTATCACAGAGTACACGACAAACGCGCACTGCGCGAAACTGCTCTCAAAATCCTCCGTGATGAAGGGCTACGGATTAGCCCGAAACAGTCATGCTAAACTCGATCATAGACTTGAGTTAACTAATTCCATATTTTTCACTATGAGTGAGTTTCACGGTAGATTTAGTTTTATAGTTTTGAAATTGCTATAAAATCAATACTGTCCATATGAGGCGTAAGTTTGTCATATACAAAAAAATATAGATAAAGACATCGACTAGGCAAATAAAAATAAAAATGCATGAGTTAGTCATCCATCACTCTAGTTTTTAAAGTCACGTCAAAGTTCAAAGGTTTTTGATGCCAGTATTGGAGCCCACTTTTTCGAACAATGCATCTTTTTCTATCCGACTAAATAGAAGGAGACACACTTTAACAGCAAAATTTATAATAAAATATTAAACCTACTTTTGACTTGAATTGTAAAATATTTTTTTAAAAAGTATTCGAATTAAACGAGTATACGAAAGTAAAACACAAGAGAATAAGAAAGAAGAAAGCAGCGATGATTATACTAATCAGTTCGTAGTATTTATTTTTGTTAGTATTAAATGTGTTAATTACTGGTGTAAGCCTTGTAGTCGGACTGAGTTCTTTATCTTTCCAAAATTGCAGCGTTTTATGAACAATCAACTGTTATTTTCGATTATTACGCCTTATTCATGAACCTTTCGAACTCAATTTATGGGGTTGGAATAAATTCAGCGATGACAAATAGGCCATTTATCTCCATAAAAGAGGAAATTTCCCACTTTTATTGCTAACATTTCGAATTTTTTGCCCTTTGTAAACGAAGTCAAATATTGCGTACCTTTTTTCTCAGGGAAAGGATTTTTTTATGATAAAGTTAAGTAAATTTTTGACGAAATTCTTCAACACTATTGGGGAACTAAATACAAAATAAAGAAAGAAAGAAAGAAAGAAGATATTTATTCACTTTTACAAGACACACATACAAGAAAGTACGCACAATTTCACACAAAAAAAAACAAAGATAACATACAATGAAGTAACAAACATGTACATACACAGCTCTGCATGTGTGTCGCCGCAAAAGTGAAATGGTCGCTGACTCAGCATTATGCTGAGGCGTTAGACGCCTGCAGCGCTGATTAAATAAAAGGGTCTCATTTTATTTATACGTTACTACGTTTTTGGAATCGGTTGGATATTTTGTAAGGCGGTGCTCGGTATCTAATTAAATTTTATTTTAAAATCACATCAAAATGGCACCCAAATGGAGACATTGTTCTTGCAAATCTTATTTATTTTACGATAAAATTCTACGAATGGTTCAAGTTTGGAGTATAGTAAATCTTCGACTCAGCCGATATACCTCCCACTCCTGGGCACAGGATTACTCTCCAACTAAGAGGATTTGGGGCATAGTTCCCACGCGGGCCTAATGCTTATTGGGAATAAGAAAAAATGTTTCATTAAATGTGTTTAAGAGGGTTTATACCTGCTGAGCTGGCAACGTTGCATTTTTGTTAGTTTTTCTCGATTATTCCATAAAAATTGAATGAAAATTAAAAATGTTTTGTATACAAATTGTTCTAATAATGTGTGTGTGTTAATGTGTCTACAGCAATAATAATTCGTGATAAGACTTTTATTTTCTTTAAAAACGGTTGGGTAATAATTTATTCGTTTTTAAAGTAAATAAAAGTCTATCATGAATTATTATTGCAGTAGACACAATAACTTATATATTAGAACGATTTGTATACAAAACATTTTTAATTTTCATTCAATTTTTATGGAATAATCGAGAAAAACTAACAAAAACGCAACGTTGCCAGCTCAGCAGGTATAAACCCTCTTAAGGGTAGACACCGTTGGGCAGACGTGGTGGAGGCCGACCTGCGCGAGCTCGAGGCTGGTGACTGGCGAGAGACGGTACAGGACCGGGATCTTTGGCGTGCACTCGTATTGGAGGCCAAGACACACTTTAGGTCGTTGCGCCAGAGGAGTAAATAAGTAATAATTATAAATAAGTAAAATAAAATAAATAAATAAATATCACGGGACAATTCACACCAATTGACCTAGTCCCAAAGTAAGCTAAGCATAGCTTGTGTTATGGGTACAAGGCAACGGATAAACATACTTATATAGATAGATACATACTTAAATACATATCAAACACCCAAGACCCGAGAACAAACATTCGTATTATTCATACAAATATCTGCCCCGACACGGGAATCGAACCCGGGACCTCAAGCTTCGTAGTCAGGTTCTCCAACCGCTAGGCCATCTGGTCGTCTAATACCACCGTCTAATGGTCTGCGTCTAATGGTGGTCGTGTAATTGTGGGCTGGTCGTCTAATGGTTGTGGTGGTAAAACAGTTTAGAATCAATATTTATATCAACTTAAAGATGTCCGCTGCTGGGCAAAGGGCTTTCCCAAAGAATCCCGCAACGATACGTCCTGCACTGCCTGCATCCAAATGATTTCTACGACCTTCACAAGAACGTCGGTCCATCTTATCGGGGGCCCATACCATGTCCTCCAATTGGGAATGTCTAAAAAAAATTACCAGTGGTTTTTATAAAGTCAATTATAAGAAACTAATTTCAATATTTTGTCATTTAGTTCTCTACTTTTTTCAAAATTAACTATTGAAACTATTTTAGTTGATGACGTCAGATTATAATTGAGGGCTCCCACAATGCCAAATTTCTAAATCTATCTAAATGCGTACGATAAGGCAACCCCTTTAATTATTTTTTGCGTAGTGGTACACTATACACTGTGTCACTTTACTGGCACTGTCAAAGTGCTAGATGTCAGACAGCGGGTCCAAATCAAACTTCGTAGTATAATCCACGCGTAAATTGTGAAGAATCTAACCACACACAATAAAGTATGACCGGTCACGCAAAATACACCAATGTCAAATGAAAGTCATTGCTTATTTCTTATTTAATAAATTCATCACGTTATATAAAAAAATAATAACTACAGAAAACGAGTTAGAAAGCATTTATCTCGAAATGGTTTTCGATTTACTATATATTGCAAAAAAAATAGACATCCCCAATTCGCGGTCGCCACTCTACTTACTCCACTAACCTAACCTTACTGCCTCATTGACCGTCGGTTCTAAGAGCAATGTGGCCAGCCCACTGCCACTTAAGTCTGGCACTTACGGTATTTTAGAATCAATCATCATCATCATCATCATCCCAGCCTATAAACGCCCCACTGCAGGGCACAGGATTCCTCTCAGAATCCGTCCGTAGTTCCCACGCAGCCCCAGTGTGGATTGGGAACTTCACACACACCATTAATTTTCTTCTCAAGTGTATGCACGTTTCCTCACGATGTTTTTCTTCACCGTAAAGCTCATGGTTAATTACAAAATAAATGTAATTTCGCACATAAATTCCGAAAAACTCAGAGGTGCGAGCCCGGACTCGAACCCACGACACTTTGGTTGAGAGACCATGACCAAACCACTTGGCCACTACGGTTTTTTTAGAATCAATAAATATAATATTTTTGCAAGACAAGGATAGTCAAAATAAATTGTAAAGCAAACTGTATTAGTAATTCTCTAAGTCGGTTACCAGAGCCAAACATAGGTGATCGCCTTTGACTATGACACAGTGTATATACTAGTCCAGCAGTTACCAGCATGGAAAATGTATACCCATCTATAACTTTTTTGTTGTTTGTGAAAGGTTTTGTGCTAGTAATTGTCACGAAAAGGTTTAATTTTTTTATACAATATTGGCTCGCGTTTGACCACAATCACGCGTGATAGAAAGCGAAGACAAGGTCTACGATGGAGCACGCTTGCCTAGTAAAAACAAAAGTATAGTAAACAATAATAGTAACGAAAGAAACGTTTGAAAGAAAACCTGCGTAAAGCTGCGGGCGTGGCTAGTACAAGAAAAATTATAAAATAATTTGAATGTAAGTAGATCAGTTTTATGTTCACACCCTTCAATAGATTAATGATTAAATTTCGAGCTATTTAAAAAATACTTTCGCTCTTTATAGTTTTTAGGAAAACAATTTCACGTCATTATAGTTTTTGGTTTACAAGTTAAGTATGAAGTATCATTTTCTATTTTTTTTTTCCAACTTCATTTTTTTTTATTACTTTTACGGTCATCCCGTGAAACAATATATTTCAAACTAAACTAAATACAAACTGAAATATAGATGCACAGAAAAAACCCCAGTAAAAAGACCAATGCTGGGAATCGAACCCAGGTCCTCAGGTCTATATTTCAGTTTGTATTTAGTTTGAAATATATGGTTTCACGGGATGACCGTAAAAGTAATAAAAAAAAATGAAGTTGAAGAAAATAAAAATAAATAGAAAAAGATACTTCATACTTAACTTGTAAAAGTTGGCCTAGTAGCGCCATCTCTTGGTCCAGGTGAGCGGGTAGCTCCGAGGGAGTGTTGAAGTCTCTCGGTAGAGGGCATAAACATAGATGCGCTTTATCACTGCCTAATGTGATTATAACAGACTGAAGTGTACGATGTATGGGAAAGATTCGTCGCTAACTTCTAGACCAGTGATGGTGTAGGGGTAAGCACGCAGCACGGAACGCTGAGGACCTGGGTTCGATTCCCAGCATTGGTCTTTTTTCTGGGGGTTTTTTCTGTGCATCTATATTTCAGTTTGTATTTAGTTTGAAATATATGGTTTCACGGGATGACCGTAAAAGTAATAAAAAAAATGAAGTTGAAGAAAATAAAAAATAAATAGAAAAAGATACTTCATACTTAACTTGTAAAAGTTGGCTTAGTAGCGCCATCTCTTTGTCCAGGTGAGCGGTTAGCTCCGAAGGAGTGTTAAAGTCTCTCGGTAGAGGGCATAACATAGATGCGCGCTTATCACTGCATAATGTGATTATAACAGACTGAAGTGTACGATGTGTGGGAAAATTCGTCGCTAACTTCTAGACCAGTGATGGTGTAGGGGTAAGCATGCAGCACGGAACACTGAGGACCTGGGTGCGATTCCCAGCATTGGTCTTTTTTCTGGGGTTTTTTCTGTGCATCTATATTTCAGTTTGTATTTAGTTTGAAATATATGGTTTCACGGGATGACCGTAAAAGTAATAAAAAAAAATGAAGTTGGAAAAAAAAAATAGAAAAAGATACTTCATACTTAACTTGTAAAAGTTGGCTTAGTAGCGCCATCTCTTGGTCCAGGTGAGCGGTTAGCTACGAAGGAGTGTTAAAGTTTCTCGGTAGAGGGCATAACATAGATGCGCGCTTATCACTGCATAATGTGATTATAACAGACTGAAGTGTACGATGTGTGGGAAAAATTCGTCGCTAACTTCTAGACCAGTGATGGTGTAGGGGTAGCACGCAGCACGGAACGCTGAGGACCTGGGTTCAATTCCCAGCATTGGTCTTTTTTCTGGGGTTTTTTCAGTGCATCTATATTTCAGTTTGTATTTAGTTTGAAATATATAGTTTTTGGTTTCACTGAACAGTTTTAACATTTGAATTGTGGGTAAAATATGGTTCCAACGGAAGACCGGCGTCGGCTGCAATGCCGACATCATGCTGAGTTGGGACCATTTCGTGACAATATAATATTATATCTGTTACAGTTTTTCTTTTGCTAATTTAAAATTGTGTCACGAATAAATGTTTTTCTTTCTTACTTTCATTTAATTTTAAAACACAATATTTGTAATAGCATATAACCCAAGATTTACATTAAAAAGAAATACACCTTCTAAACCTTATTAACAGTAATAATTTTGATCAATACTAATGCCAAATAATATTTATGAAGCACTGTATCTAATCTGTCAACGACGAACCAGTACAATTTTCATCGAGTTGCTATGATTGCAGTTCTCAATGGCGTCTTTGATTTACAAGTGTAACGGATGCAATGCATAGCACGAAAGTTAGCTAAATACAAGAAACACGCTTAATGTGTACCTGCTCTTGCGATGCAATTAGGTGAGAGTGTAATTGCGAAGAGACTGCACTAGCAAGGCAATGGGCTAGATATGTAAGAACATGTTACTATTTTGCCAGTGAGATAATCATTATTGAATCAGGTGTTACTTTGCGGAGGTCCATATTAATGAACTGAAACAATTACTTTGCTCACCCACGACCTTACGATCGTTACGTTTATGTATGAAATGCGTGATCATGCAACGCTACTACCCTGAAGATGAGCTCTGGTTGAGTTCGAAACGCGTCAGTGTAGTTTGGTGGTGGTGATAGTTGGGTTTGTGTGATTTGTGTGTGTTCGTACAGTGTGGACGTGTGAGGTGGAGGAACAGCATGAACACGCATTTATTACATAAACGTAACTATCGTAAGGTCGCGGGTGAGCAAAGTAATTATTTCAGTTCATTAATATGGACCTCCAGAAAGTAATTTTAGGTTACCCCTGTTATGATATCTTATGTTTAAATTATTTTACCTTTTCTTCGTTTTTGTGACAGCGATTGGCTGCTGATAAGGGGTCGACGGACACTTTACTCTTCAAGCAACCCGTTTATTGCAGAAGTCCTCTCTGACAGGTAAGAACCTATTGTTGGCAATCCTGTCAACAATAGTTTCTACTTAGTGAGTTTTTCAGCAAAAACAATGTCATTGGGAGTCGTTAGGCTGCGGCTCCACTGAGGCGGAGACGAGAGGAGCGGAGAGGAGACGTGTAGGGGTCGACCAATCATATCAGTTGAAATCCCCATCTCGTCTCCACACCGCTTCAATGGAACTGATATGATTGGTCGACCCCTACACGTCTCCTCTCCGCTCCTCTCGTCTCCGCCTCAGTGGAGCCGCAGCCTAAGGCGTGCAATGGTTTGACCGAAGTCTAATGTTTTACAGACTTTTTGAAAAGGTAAAAGGGGTATTTCTTTCTTTCTTTTAAGTTACTTTGGACCCACTGAAAATCAGCGTCATGGCACTGCGTGCCATGACATATTACGCTGAGGAGTGTCCTTTTTTGTAGCAACTGCGTTCATATTTATATGTTTATGTTCATGTTTATGGTTTGTTTGTATAATTTTTAGCTGTATTATTGTAAACTAGCTGCTGCCCGCGACTCCGTCTGCAAAGAATTCGTTTATCGCTATCCCGCGGGAACTATGCATTTTCCCGGGATAAAAAGTATCCTATATGTTAATCCAAGTTATAAACTATCTGTGTGCCAAATTTCATCAGAATCCGTCAAACCGTTTTAGCGTGAAAGAGTAACAAACATCCATACATACATACTCACAAACTTTCGCGTTTATAATATTAGTAGGATGAGTCTTAAAATTACACCTACAGACGGTTCGAAGTTAGTCCATCAAAGTAATTCTAGGGCCGCTTGCTCACGCTTGTTTTTCCGTAATACAATGTCGTAAGAGTAAAATACTAATGTAATAACACTTATTATTGTTATCCACCGTGTTTTTTTTTAATTTCGGTATAATTACAGAAACTACCTGGTACATTGATTTTTGTGAAAATCGAAAAACAATTTTTTTTTCATTCATAATAAATCAATATTACAGTGCAAAAGTTCCTGTAGAGTTTCACAAAAGTTAGTGTCAATTATGACAAAGTTAAATTTCATCCATGACAGCACATTCCAACAAACAGTTTAGTGGTAGATAGTAGTAAAGGACCTTTTCTACTGGTCACCCATTAAATTTAATTACTGAATATCTCAAATATAGTAAGAGTTAAGACACTAGTCTTCGAGAAATTAACTCTATATGACCTGAATAATCTTCCCTTAATGTTAACCGAAATAAAAAAATATAATCCAAGTTTTAAATATGCGAAAGTTTAATGTTTTAATTTTAAATGAAACGTAAAGCGATTATCATTAAAGCATTCACTATCATCCAAAAATTGAACCATGAACCCCATAGCGGGTGTCTTGGTTGATTACACAAATGCGCCATACCACAACAAGACGGTCAATATCTAATCAACTTCTTGCTCTCTTTTTCACGCACAGGCTCTTGATTGAATTACTCGCAGCAGATGCTTGGGATTTCCCACGTTTTGGTCTAATTGGCCGACCTCAGAAACCAACTAGACTTAATTAAATAGTTACAGATGTCGGATCAGATTAAGGGCAAAGAAAGTGTAAAACAAAACAAGTTAGCTATGAAGTATCTTTTTTTTTTTTTTTGTACTTATTTTTTCAACTTCATTTTTAATTCATTCATTTCATTCATTCATTCTTCATTTTTAAAAAGATACTTCATAGCTAACTTGTTTAAAGTTGCACAGTAGCGCCATCTCTTGTCCAGGTGAGCGGTTAGTTCCGAAGGAGTGTTAAAATCTCTCGATGAGGGTGTAACATAGATGTGCGCTTGTCACTGCATAAGGTGATGATTTAGCAGATTGAAATGTATGATGTATAGGAAAGATTCGTGTCTAATCTCTAGACCAGTGGTGGTGTAGGGGTATGGCACGCGGCACGGAATGCTGAGGACCTGGGTTCGATTCCCAGCATTGGTCTTTTTTCTGGGGTTTTTTCTGTGCATCTATATTTCAGTTTGTATTTAGTACGAAAAATATGTAAAACAAAAATTAAGAATAAGGCTCGACGCTCAAACTGGAAACCCTATTTACATTTCAGCCTACATACGCCCCGCTGGAGGGTACGAGCCTTTTCTCAGAACGAGAGGGCTTGGGTCCCAAGCGGGCCCAATCGCATAGGGCATGCTTTCGCTTTCATCACCGTGAAATTGGTAAAATTCAGAGGTGCGAGCCTGGGATTTGAACCCACGATCTATAAATAGTGGCTATAGGTCAAATTAATAGGCTACCACGGCTGTTGTTGAATTGAATGCTACTCAAACAAAACCCTACAAAAATACTTGAATTTATTAGCTAAAATAAAACTATTTGTGTATAAATAAAGGATTAATTTCTTCAAAGGCAACATTTTTATTCATGAACTAAAACAATTACTTTGCTCACCCGCGACCTTACAATAGTTACGTTTATGCAAGAAATGTGCGTTCATGCAGTTCCTCCACCTCCACAATCCAATCCAAATGTGCGTTCCTTGTGGAGGTGGAGGAACTGCATGAACGCACATTTCTTGCATAAACGTAACTATTGTAAGGTCGCGGGTGAGCAAAGTAATTGTTTTAGTTCATTAATATGGACCTCCGCAAAGTAACGCCTGATTCAATAAATTTTTATTCACTTTAGGCTTCAATTGAAGCTCTTATGAACGTCGCAGAATCTACCACCTATTCGGAAAAACTTTGTTGAGAAGAATCCGGCAAAAAACTCAACAATGTATATTTTTCTCAAACAGAACTGTAATTTTATTAAATTACATTCATCTTAAGTGTTTTTTTTTTGTATTTTTTTATACAATATAGGCTTGCGTTTGGCCACAATCACGCCTGATGGAAAGCGGAGATGAGGCCTACGATGGAGCACGCTTGCCTAGTAAATGCTCATTCACCCTAGACTTGAAAGCGGCCAAATTGTAGTGTTCAGGGAACACAGTCGCAGGCAGGGAATTCCACTCCTTAGCTGTGCGGTTGATGAAGGAAGAGCGAAAACGCTTTGTGCGGAATTTGGGAATACTGACAACGTAAGGGTGGAGACCCCGCCTACTCCTGGTCAACCTGAGGAAGAAAGGAGCAGGCGGAATAAGGTCGTGCAACATTTAATGCAACAAAATATAGGTAATAACACAGTACTGATACACTATTTTTAGACTAAGTAACCGATTTTATGTATTAAGTAACCGATTTAAACAATTTTTGTACGGCTTTCAGTTTCATAAATATTATTTTTCTACTCCTGTAGTATAATCTTTCAATTATATGGTCAAAAACTATACAATAATAACTAACGTTATAAGTCTGTTCCAAGTTCTATGCTCTATGGTGCAAATTCAGTAACATAATAACCCATAGTAATTTCATTATGTTATGGGACTGAGTAATATAACATTCAAAAAAAGAATACTGAAATCGATTTTAATAATCAAGTTTCTTTAAATAGCCTGTGCCACGTGATTGGTTGCTTAAAAATGAGTAAGAACAGGTAAGACCAATCACAATCAAGGTTTATTTTTCATGCGAAATTTCGTAATTGAGAACACACAGATCAAGCTCTATGGTACGAGTACGATCGCAAATTAAAAAATAAATAAAGCGGGAAATTAATATAAAGTCATTATACATTAATTAAAATATGTTTACATTAACAATTATTAAATAATGAATACTTAAATAACGGACTATAAATTAATTTTAAAGTCATTATTAAATATGAATATTTTAACATCATTCAATTTGGCTGTATATGACCTAAAGTTCCCGGGTCCATTCTAAGGTTGTGAATAGTGAAAAAAAAAGTTTCAAAATACCGGGAATTTGTTTTGCTTTTGCACGGAGTTCTTTCAAGTTGAAAGAAATAAAGAGTTAATCACTATTTAAATGAGTTTTTATCTGTGATAATATTTTATGACTGGTGAATTAAGTGATGCAGAAATGTTGACGCCGCCAGAAATAAAACAGGCGGCAATGCAAGTGAGCAATAATTTATTTGCTACTTTTAAAATCGAAAAATTCATTTATTGTCCGTTATGTAAGTATTCATTATTTAATAGGTAATTGTTTATTTTGAACTCGTAGAAAAGTAATGTATGCAACTATTCATAATCGGCCATTAAGACACTCATGCGTATCTATTATGACATTCGGCTTCGCCTCATGTCATAAACTCGCATTCGTGTCTTAATGGCCCTTATTATGATACAGTTACATAAAAGACTATTAATGGACATAATGTCATCTTCATCATCATCCCAGCCTATATACGTCCCACTGTAGGGCACAGGTCTCCTCTCAGAATGAAACGGCTTGGGCTGTAGTTCCGACGCGGGCCCAGTGCGGATTGGGAACTTCACACACACCATTGAATTCCTTCGCAGATGTATGCAGGTTTCCTCACGATGTTTTCCTTCACCGTAAAGCTCGTTGTAAATTACAAATGTAAAGTCGCACATAAATTCCGAAAAACTTAGAGGTGCGAGCCGTAATTTGAATTCACGACCCTCTGCTTGAGAGGCCATAGGCCATAGGCCATAGGCCACCACAGCTTTTGTAAACGTACGGACATAATGTAGTCAGCAACAAAAATATGAATACACTCAAAGTACCAAAAATATGCATCCACGTCTCTATTACCAGGGCATAAAGGCGTGTATACATTTTTGGTACTTTAAGTGTATTCATATTTTTGTTGCTGACTGTACACTTTTCTAAAAAAAAACTTTACTAAGCCAAATTATTTGTGAACTATCCGGGCCTATTTTATCTATGTTGGGAACATAGAGATATCTTAAATCTTTATTCTTTATTTTGGCGACCCTTTTTTCGCCTCTTGTGCCAAACAAAAAAAAAACCTAAGCTTCACGCATTACCTATAAAGAACAAGATTCCCAAATCCTAATCATACCTGGCAGATAAATACGTTTACACGGCTGTTAGACGAAAACAGACTCAATTTCTTTAAGAAAAGGTCGACGTTTGTGGTGTATTTTTCGAAAGACAGAGGCATTCAAGGTTGACACGCAAATGATACGGTTATTACACAGCCCTAGGCATTTATGACGTCGCGACTTTCAGAAAATGGCTGCCTAGAGTGTCTTTTATTTGGAGTGAATCTAATTTTTCAGTCTTATGCAGGAATTTTAGCGCAGAATATGGAAATTTATAAACTTGGTTTTGGTTATTGTCATGGAATTACTAGCTGTTGCCCGCGACTCCGTCGGCAAAGAATAGGGGTATACAAAAAGCCTACGACCTACAGACCTACCAAATAAAGAAAAAAGTTCATAAAAATCGGTCAAGCCGTGTCGGAGGAGTTCGATGACAAACATGAGTTTTTAATATTAGATTGATATAATCTATATATATAAAAGAAGAAACTGACTGACTGACTGACTGACTGACTGACATATCAACGCACAGCCCAAACCACTGGGCCTAGAGATTCCAAATTTGGCATGTAGGTTTCTTATAAGGTCTAGGGGTGCACTAAGAAAGGATTTTTCAAAATTCACTCCCTAAGGGGGTGAAACGGGGGCCCAAAGTTTGTATGGGGAAACAAGATAAGTTCGACTATTTTATTCGAAACTTCTCAGAAGTACTCCGAATAATAAATGAGTCAACACGTGTTTCAGGTTTTTTGAGAATTCAACCCCTAAAAGGGGAGAAAGGGGTAACAAAGTCTGAAAATCAACATGGGTGTTGTTTCTATGGTTTATCGGGTCGCTGGTTATGAAAACAACAACGGTTTTAAAATCCGACGTGGCAGACGTAAAATACCATCTCCCTGGATGGGGTGCGATGGGGTTGAAATATCTAAATAAATTAAATGACTGTTGATATATCAACGCACAGTCCAAACCACTGGACCTAGAGACTTGAAATTTTGCACATAGAGGCATCTACTAAGGAAGGATTTTTGGGAATTCCCACGGGAAAGGGAAAAAACGGGATTTATATATTCGATTCCAAGTGACCCTATCTCAGTAAATATAATAACTAGACTCTTCAAATTTGATACACAAGTAGGTATTACATTATTTAAAACATTCATTTCAGGATTTTTCAAAATTCCCACGGGATAAGGAAAAAACGGGATTTATATATTCAGTTCAACGGGATCCTATGAACTATAATTACTAGACTCTTGAAATTTGGCATAGAAGTAGGTAATCATAATAGTAAAAACCGGCCAAGAGCGTGTCGGACACGCACAAGGTAGGGTTCCGTAGCCATTACAAAAAAATCAAGTAATATTTTTCCAAGGATTTCGTATGTGTACGGAATCATCCAAGTTTAGGTATGTTTTATACCTTAGGCTACTATTTACTCTTAAACTACAAATAATTTCCAAGCAATCTTAGCCGCTATAATTTTCCTAGTAAATTTGATATATTTACTACCATTCTGAATTTTTTCAAATTTTTCCACCTAACAGTTTAGATTTTAGAGGGGGGGGGACGGTCGATTTTAATGAATTTTTTCACTTTAAAGTTGAATATTTCGCAAACAGATAACTGAATAGAAAAATCATGTTAGCAACCTCACAATGGTTTTCAAAGACCTATCCAACGATATCCCACACTGTAGGGTTAACCGAGAAAAAAAAAATCACCCCCACTTTACGTCTATGGGAGGTACCCTAAAAAAAATTGTTTTAGTTTTTTTTATGTAATCACTTTGTCGGCGTGACTGATATATATATTCATGCTAAATTACAGCTTTCTAGTACTAACAGTCTCTGAGCTTAGCCGCGGACAGACAGACAGACGGACAGACATAGCGAAACTATAAGGGTTCCTAGTTGACTACGGAACCCTAAAAACAGGTTTAAGGATTTTTGGAAATTCCCACGGGATAAGGAAAAAACGGGATTTTTCGTTTTACTGGTCGTAGAAAGCCGAAATTCGGCATGTAGGTTGCTTGGGGAGTGTAGATGAGCATTGAGAGAGGACTTTCCCAAATTCCCACGGGAACGGGAAAAACGGGATTTTTCGTTTTACTGGTCGTAGAAAGCTGAAATTCGGCATGTAGGTCGTTTGGGGAGTGTAGAGGAGCATTGAGAGAGGACTTTCCAAAATTCCCACGGGAACGGGAAAAACGGGATTTTTCGTTTTACTGGTCATAGAAAGCTGATATTTGGCAAGTGGGTTTCTTGGGGAGTGTAGAGCTGGATTGAGAGAGGACTTTCCAAAATTCCCACGGGAACGGGAAAAAACAGGATTTTTCGTTTTACTGGTCGCAGAAAGCTTAAATTCGGCATGTAGGTTGCTTGGAGAGTGAAGAGGAGCATTGAGAGAGGACTTACCCAAATTCCAACGGCAACGGGAAAAAACGGGATTTTTCGTTTTACTGGTCGTAGAAAGCTGAAGTTCGGCATGTAGTTTGTTTGAAGAGTGCAGAGGAGCATTGAGAGGGGACTTTCCGAAATTCCCACGGGAACGGGAAAAACGGGCTTTTTCGTTTTACTGGTCATAGAAAGCTGAAATTTGGCAAGTGGGTTCCTTGGGGAGTGTAGGGGAGCATTAAGAAAACATTTCCCGAAATTCTTACGGGAACGGGATAAAACGGGATTTTGCGTTTTACTGGTTGTAGAAAGCTAAAATTTCAAAATTCATAAGTTTATACTGTATGTAGGCCGCAAAGGGCACTTTAACCGACTTCTAAAAAAGGAGGAGGTTATGCGTTCCACTTTATGTATTTTTTTATGTAGGTATGTTCACCGATTTCTCGGTCAATTGTGGACCTGCTTGCTTGCTTGCCTGTATCCTTGCTTGCTTGATATCTTGGTTCTTTGGAATACTCATAGTACACGCGAGCGAAGCCGCGGGCAAAAGCTAGTACATACATAAATTACGTCAACTACAAATATTTATTTTTGATCCACATGTGTTCATAGGTCTTTCTTTCCTCAGTCAACGTATTGGCATTTCCATACAACGAGGAAACGCAGTCAGCCTATGGCACCCTGCCCATAGCGGTGATATTTTGTAAATATAGATTTTCAGGTTAAGATTCACGCGGAGATCCGTAGAAGAACCGGGGTCACTGACATAGCCAAACGGATTAGCTCGTTGAAATGGCAATAGCCTAGCCAGGCCATATAGCACGCAGAACAGATGGCCGTTGGGCCCAAAAGTACTCGAATGGAGACCACGGACTGGTAGTTGGTGGGACGTCCACCAACGAGATGGACGGACGATTTGGTGAAGGCCGCAGGTTCAGGGTGGATGCAAGTCGCTTCTAACCGTAATGATTGGGTGTCAATGAGGGAGGCCTATTTCCAGCAGTGGGCGTCCTACGGCTGAAATGATGATTATGAGGTTTACATTTAAATAGTTAGTAAATCACAGCGTTATATAAGCTTAATTTAGATTTGCAAGAAAACTTGTTCTAGTTGCATTGAGTCTCTAATCTAATGTATCGTTCTTTATAATCAACGTGAGTCATAAACGCAGGGTGTGCAGGGTGTAATCAAAATGGTGATTCAAAAGTAGTGTTCCTTACTCAGTAATGCTGGGCAACATAATGCACTAACTCATTTGTTTTAATCTAATATATAAACTAATATACTATACTAATACTAAGCAAATGTTCCTACTAATTATGTACTATGGGCTATGTTGCCTGAAAATAAACATTTTTTTTTTTATAAAAATCTCGTGTCACGGTGTTTGTTACCGAATTCCTACGAAACGGCTTGGCCAATTTTTATGAAACTTTTTTCTCTACACTCGGTAGGTCTGAGAATAGTTCGTAGGCTATTTTTTATTCCCTCCCCCTCCCCCATTCTTCGCGGACGGTGTCGCGGGCAACAGCTAGTTAATCTTATAAAATTTGTGGTGTCCATACATTTAGTTCGTGATTTCATTCATGGCAACAAAGTATGAACATCCCAAATTTTATCAGACTCATTTTAGCAATAGGCTACTTTCCTAACTAGTCAGTCTTTTAGATTATCAAAAAATATTGGACACGTATTTTTTATTTTGTCAATTAAACAAAAAATTACGATGATATGGCGCGTTGAAGTTTCGCGTGACGTCACTTGTTCCTACACTTTGTATGAGCGTTTTAGGAACAAGTGACGTCACGCCTCGTCACGCGGAACTTCAACGCGCCATATCTTCGTAATTTTTTGTTTAATTGTCAAAAGAAAAATTATGTGTCTAATATTTTTTGATAATGTAAAATACGGACTAATAAGAATTATTATTTTTTTACCTAGGAAACATCCCTATTGAGCTAATGCATTATATTGTCCAGCATTAACTGTAAGTAACACTACTTTTGGATCACCATTTTGTTTACACCTGTAGTATCTTTTGTTGTGAATTTGCCAAACCGTTCTTCAGAGTAAACATCAATTTGGTAGGGCAGTTGTGGACTGCGGTCGGTCTCTGCTCTTTGCTCTGTTTACTCCGCTCACAGCTGTGCGACCGCAAACGGAGCTTCTACTCTAATTATCTTATAAAAGGTCTAGAAATTCTTGACAGCTATCGTGGTTTTTGTCAGAAAACGTTGGAATTGAATAGGCTTGTTATTTGTTCCGATTTTATTGTTGAATTTATAAGTTTAGTTTCTCATTGTACTAAAAATAAAAAGTGAGAATGAGTATGTTATAAACAACTTTTACTAAATGTCATTTTATTTTTCGACATAGTCATCTTTTAGCATAATACACTTAGTATATCTTTTTTCTAAACTTAAAATTCCATTTTTAAAAAAGGTCTCATCTTGAGTACTTAAAAAATCTTGTACTGCAGCGACTAACGCGTCGTCGTCGTCTTCAAATTTCTGGCCTCTCGGGTATTGTTTCAATCTCGGAAAAAGGTAGAAATCACTGGGAGCGAGATCTGGTGAATACGGAGGATGCTTAAAGATATCGAACCCAGCATCACGAATTGCAGCCATTGCAACGGCGGACTTGTGTGCCGGGGCATTGTCCTGGTGGAACAGCACAACTTTCGAGAGTTTACCTTGCCGTTTTTCGCGGATCTCATTGCGCAATGTTGCTATTTGTTTGGCGTATAAAGTGCCCGTAATAGTAGCTCCATGCTCGAGATACTCAATCATTAATACCCCTTTACCATCCCAAAAAACAGAGCCCATGACCTTACCGGCCGATGGGCTCACCTTGAATTTCTTCGGAGTCGGAGATGATGGCCTTTTCCATGTCATAGACTGCAGTTTCGTTTCAGGGTCGTAATGATGGAGCCATGTTTCGTCCATTGTTATAAATCGCGCCAAAAAAAGTTCCCGGTCTTGCTGCATCAGGTTCAAAGCTTCTTGACAAATCTCTAGTCTAGTTTGTTTTTGCGTGTCAGTAAGCATTCTTGGTACCCAACGCGCAGATACCTTTTTCATACCCAAGCGTTCATGTAAAATATTATGCACGCTCCCCGTTGAAATCTTTACATTTTCAGCAATAAAACGAACTGTGACACGACGATCCGCCAAAACTGAGTTTTCGACTTTTTTCACAATTTCTTCAGTTACTGCTGTAGCAGGGCGTCCGGAGCGGGGGTCGTCCATTGTCGATGTTCTTCCACGTCTAAATTCGGCGCACCAACGTGCGACTGTCGAATACGGAGGAGCATGAGACCCTAAAGTGTCCCGCAAATCCAAATTGACTTGGTCCGTAGAAAAAATTTTCAAATACAAGTATTTGATAACGGGGCGCAGTTCAATTTTCTCCATTTTCGCTAACGTACTCAATAGCATTGCAAAGAAATTACCGTATATTTTTTTAAACAAAAGACAGTTACTTTTTTTTTTCATAGCAATCAGCTAGATAGATTAGCTTTACCGGCCAGTATTTAATTTCGTAATATTAAAAGAGTTTGCATCTCATTCTCACTTTATATTGAACGCCCCTCGTAATTGTGGCGGTTGGTTTTTGTGATTGATATCGATTGGGTAGAAAGGTACAATCGGCTCTATGGCAACGACTAATTGAAAGAAAGCCTCATGAAAGCCACATGGTGGATAGATAAGCTAGTGAAGATTACGGGAAACTATGGACTGCGAGGAAGCACAAAATCGATTGTCGTGTAGATTTTTGAGGCTTAAAAGCTCATGTCCAGCAGAGGATGTGTTTAAATTCATGTACTCGTAGATAGGACAGCCACGGAATGAAAAGCTAAATCATATTTATGTTGACTTTTACTTGTAGACAAGTTGTTGACGTCAGAAATCACAATAATGATATTGAATAATGACTTATAACTTTTTACCACCATTAATTTTATTGTACTACATTTAAGGCAAATAAACATATTTCATTTCGCATAATTTCATTTTCATTTCATTTCATTGACGGAAGCTGTTTGCATTTAGTTTTAATTATTGTAAGCGAAAAGGTTTTATCATTTCGTGTTTTAGAGATTACGGCAGGTCAAACTAATAATACGATTTTATGTCAACTATTCATAGTCAAGTAACATCGGATCTACTAAATTTTAACCCTACTGTCAAACAGTATACAATTTTATTTTTGTGTTAGTTTGGTGTTTTATTTAAATTAGAAAGGTAACATGTGCTTGCATAGTGTTACATTAAAGTAATAGAAATCTAGCAAATCTTTTCGGTTTGCAACAATATACATTTTACGAAAATAATGATTACAGTCAGTACTAAATAATTACTATACTAAACGGGACTTATCACGCAATTAATATTTACCTCGACGTTTCTGCCACATTGCAGCAGCCGTGGTCACGAGTTAACCACCACCACACCACGGCTGCTGCTGCAATGTGGCCGAAACGTCGAGGTAACGCGGGGTTGGAGGGCAACGAGAGGGCCGATCACTTAGCTAAGGAGGCAGCTGTGGGTTCCAAGAGAAGACCAAATTACGACCTTTGCCCGGTTTCACACATCAAGCGAATCCTCCGTATGGATTCGCTTGATGTGTGGAATCAGAGGTATAAATCTGGTACAACCGCTTCAACCACGAAGGTCTTCTTCCCGGACGCGGTAGAAGCCCACAAGTTGATTAAGAAGATTGTTCCCCGGGGCACGTTGACCCAGGTGATGACTGGGCATGGTGGGTTTTCCGAGTACTTAAATCGTTTTAAGTGCAAGGAGGACCCATCGTGCTCTTGCGATCTAGGGGTGCCGAAGACTGTATTCCATTTGATCCTGGAATGTCCTATATACTCCATTGAACGTTACAATTTGGAAATTGAAATTGATACGAAATTAAGTAGAGAAAATATTAAGGATATAGTTAAAGGGAGAAATAGGAGCAAGTTTTTAAATTATTGTGTACGAATAGCAAGCAAGGTGATTGCCAAGAATAAAAATGTTAAGTAAAGTATGCTAAAATAATATATTGCATTATATTACTAATCTAGCATACAAATGTGATGCATAAAAATGTAATAAGTGTAAGAAATTGTGAAAATATTCTAAGTTGTAAATTGTATTGTTAGAGAATAAGAATCCTATGAAGTAACCTATATTTGTGAACTTATCTAAGATGTAAGTATTGTTAAGTAATAATTAGATTGTGTAAGATAGAGTAAGTAAAATTGTGAGTAGTGGTTTTTGATATTAATAAAGTAAATAAATATACCCCATAACCCGCTCTCCTAATAGTTTTAAGAAAAGTAAATAAGATGAAGCGTGACAAAGTGGACGGCTTGTGTGATGGACGAGTATGGTAATAGAGGCCGGAATGGTAGATGATAAATAAAAAGTATGTATGCATAGTAATTAAGTGTAGCTAGTTAGTGAAGTTTTAAGGGTCGGGAACCCACTGGAAGGAATGTGGATGCATGCAAGAAAGACCCAAGTATGTGGCACGATAGGGTGAGAAAAAGCGAGAACTGGAATGTCAATGATTTTTGTAAACATAGGCTCGGGCATCGTCTGAGGTAGTAAGAGTATAAAAAAAAAAAAAAAAAAAAAGTCGAGGTAAACATTAATTGCGTGATAAGTCCCGTTTAGTATAGTAATTACGAGTACTAAATAATTTAAGATTTTTTTTTCTTATCTCATTATTTTCTACTTACCATCATCAACATCGTCTTCTTCCACGGTCCTCGCACCTTCAGGCAACTTCACTTTCAACCCCTTCACTCTAAAGAACTCCTTCACTAATTTCACTGCGTACTTAGTAACTTCCGCCCATTCCGAGAAGAATCCTCTTGGCTCACTTACATCTACTTCTTCTTTCTTCACTTCTAACTTATCTAAAGTCTCTTGGTCCAGAGGAACAAAACTGATCATATGATTAGCTTTAATAGTTTCATTTGCGTTCATGTTGTCGCCAAATAATGTTATCTTGGCTAGTTTTAGGGCTTTGTATTTCACACATGATAGTGCTTCTCCTCGCAGAAAACATCCGTCTTTTACATAGCGCAGATAGCCATCTTCTGTGGAGCTTATGTTTGTGATTGTGATGAATAAGATGATGAGCCTTAAGTGAGGCGATGAGCTAGAAAACATGGCTGGTTTTGACCTGGAAACAAGAAAATCGACAATTATGACATCTGTTCTTATCCGTAACGACATATTTTTTTATGTAACTTTTCCGTTTAACTGACTTGTCTATTTAAATAGGTAAATAAATAAATATCACAATCCAATTAACTCCCATTGACCTAGCCCTAGAAAAGCTTGTGATATAGGTAGTAGGCAATGGATAAACATACCTACTTAAATAGTTAAATTCATATTAAACACCCAAGACTCGAGAACAGAAGAGATTAGTGTTTTTCATAGAAATGTCTGGCCCGACCGAGAATCGAACTTGGGACCACAAACTTAGTAGTCAGGTCTTTTAACCACTCGGCTATCCGATCATCACTATTCGGGCGCTATTTATATGTTAAGTTTGTTGTCGTTTATCAAAAAAATCTTGTTCCTATTCAATGTTTTCAATATTTCTGGGGATCTAGTGAAAAAGGGGTCAAGTCTGCTGAAATAAAACAGCAATTCTCTATTTTATGTGTAAAGGGGGTTAAGTCGAAATCAGCTGTTCAAATTCTGCAGAATTAACCCCTTATTCACTAGAACCCCAGCTTATGAACCTCCTCAGAGTTGCTTTTAATTGTCATTTAGATACATACGGATTTACCAGCATTATGATCATGAGTATGATGTCGAATTATGGAAACTCATTAACGGTATTCGTGGCTCTCAACCCGTAAACATTATGTTTGATATAATTAATCGCGTCTCATTAAAAAGATTAATTGTCATTAAACATTAAATGCTGTTTTCGCTCTTTTGTAACATTGTTACGTTCTTTAATTCTGTAGTCATACAGAGCTTTGTTCTCATGTTTATGGGAATAACATTGCTAAGAATTGCTACACTGTTCTTCTTCAAATTTTATTTTAAACATTCCTTTAGTTCTAATATTACTGATGCCACCTTATACAGTAAAAACCCGTCAGAGTCCTTAATTTTTAAAACTAATCATACCAGTTACTATCGCGCTTTACTATTATGATCTTTAGAAATATGTCATAGTTTTATGTCTTTTTAATACCCATACTCATATTAATGTTTACTGCAATAGGTGTAAAGTTTTCTTATTTCAGTTTTAAACTAACTTCATTAAGAACTTTCAAAGGCCATCATATTGAAGTTTCATGACATTTACTATACATTATGAGTTGCTGTACCAACTTATTAAATTAAATTTGTGATATAATAAATCAGGAACGGGTTAAAATACATAATGGACATTTGGTATAACATATTTATGTAAAACTACGAACTTTGTTGATTGTATTACCTAGAGATTGGTTATAAATAAATAAATTCACACCAATTGACCTAGTCCCAAAGTAAGCTAAGCATAGCTTGAGTATGGGTACAAGGCAACGGATAAACATACTTATATAGATAGATACATACTTAAATACATATTAAACACCCAAGACCCGAGAACAAACATTCGTATTATTCATACAAATATCTGCCCCGACGCGGGAATCGAACCCGGGACCTCAAGCTTCGTAGTCAGGTTCACTACCTACTAGGCCATCTGGTCGTCATGGTGGTGGTTATGTTAGGTTTATTTTACAAATATTCTGTAAAATAGAATATTTTTGAGAAAATTACATTATATCAAATAACCGTTAGGGTAAGACACCCAGTGCCAGACTTTAAATAATTATCGTCCAGTAGTCGGCCTCTGCCTATCTTTCGCACGAGTGGGAAGAGTACGTGAGATAATATCTTTCATACTCTTCGCACTCATTATACGGCCGAGTACTGGTGCCCGGATGGCTCCGCATACTACATATTCTCTATGTAGGTAATTTGTCCATTATTGTTTTTGAACTTTACGTAATTTTGATATGTTCCCTTTTTAGGGTTCCGTAGTCAACTAGGAACCCTTATAGTTTCGCCATGTCTGTCCGTCTGTCTGTCTGTCTGTCCGTCCGCGGCTAAGCTCAGAGACTGTAAGTACTAGAAAGCTGTTATTTGGCATAAATATATATATCAGTCACGCCGACAAAGTGATTAATAAAAAATACTAAACACATTTTTTTTAGGGTGTCTCCCACAGACGTACTAGGGGCGTTCAATAAAAAGTGAGAATGAGTATGTTATAAACAACTTTTACTAAATGTCATTTTATTTTTCGACATAGTTACCTTTTAGCATAATACACTTAGTATATCTTTTTTCTAAACTTAAAATTCCATTTTTAAAAAGGTCTCATCTTGAGTACTTAGAAAATCTTGTATTGCAGCGACTACCGCGTCGTCGTCTTCAAATTTCTGGCCTCTCAGGTATTGTTTCAATCTCGGAAATAGGTAGAAATCACTGGGAGCGAGATCTGGTGAATACGGAGGATGCTTAAGGATATCGAACCCAGCATCACGAATTGCAGCCATTGCAACGGCGGACTTGTGTGCCGGGGCATTGTCCTGGTGGAACAGCACAACTTTCGAGAGTTTACCTCGCCGTTTTTCGCGGATCTCATTACGCAATGTTGCTATTTGTTTGGCATATAAAGTGCCCGTAATAGTGGCTCCATGCTCGAGATACTCAATCATTAATACCCCTTTACCATCCCAAAAAACAGAGCCCATGACCTTACCGGCAGATGGGCTCACCTTGAATTTCTTCGGAGTTGGAGATGATGGCCTTTTCCATGTCATAGACTGCAGTTTCGTTTCAGGGTCGTAATGATGGAGCCATGTTTCGTCCATTGTTATAAATCGCGCCAAAAAAAGTTCCCGGCCTTGCTGCATCAGGTTCAAAGCTTCTTGACAAATCTCTAGTCTAGTTTGTTTTTGCGTGTCAGTAAGCATTCTTGGTACCCAACGCGCAGATACCTTTTTCATACCCAAGCGTTCATGTAAAATATTATGCACGCTCCCCGTTGAAATCTTTACATTTTCAGCAATAAAACGAACTGTGACACGACGATCCGCCAAAACTGAGTTTTCGACTTTTTTCGCAATTTCTTCAGTTACTGCTGTAGTAGGGCGTCCGGAGCGGGGGTCGTCCATTGTCGATGTTCTTCCACGTCTAAATTCGGCGCACCAACGTGCGACTGTCGAATACGGAGGAGCATTAGACCCTAAAGTGTCCCGCAAATCCAAATTGACTTGGTCCGTAGAAATTTTTTTCAAATACAAGTATTTGATAACGGCGCGCAGTTCAATTTTCTCCATTTTCGCTAACGTACTCAATAGCATTGCAAAGAAATTACCGTATATTTTTTTAAACAAAAGACAGTTAGTTTTTTTTTTCATAGCAATCAGCTAGATAGATTAGCTTTACCGGCCAGTATTTAATTTCGTAATATTAAAAGAGTTTGCATCTCATTCTCACTTTATATTGAACGCCCCTCGTAAAGTGGGGGTGATTTTATTTTCTCGACTAACCCTATAGTGTGGGGTATCGTTGGTTAGGTCTTTTAAAACCATTGCGGGATTGCTAAAATGATTTTTCTATTCAGTGATCTGTTTGTGAAATATTCAACATTAAAGTGAAAATTTTCATTAAAATCGACCGTCCCCCCCCCCCCCCCCCCCTCTAACTGTTGGGTGGAAAAATTTGAAAGAATTCAGAATGGTAGTAAATATATCAAATTTACTAGGAAAATTATAGCGGCTAAGATTGCTTGGAAATTATTTGTAGTATAAGAGTAAATAGTAGCCTAAGGTATGAAACATACCTAAACTTGGATGATTCCGTACACATACGAAATCCTTAAAAAAATATTACTTGATTTTTTCGTGACGGCTACGGAACCCTACCTTGGGCGTGTCCGACACGCTGTTGGCCGGTTTTTAACCGACTTCAAAAAAAGGAGGAGGTTCTCAATTCGGTTGTATGTTCTTTTTTTTTTTTTTTTTTTTAACGTGTGTTACCTCAGAACTCCGTCATTTATGAACCGATTTGGAAAATTCTTTCGTTGTTTGAAAGCATATGCTTCAAGGTTGGTCCCGTTGTTACCGGAATCCAGTTCTGATGATGGGATCCATGAGGAATTGAAGGAACTCTTTAAAAGTTCAAGGGAAATGTAAAGCGATTTTAGTATTTTCAGTGACAAATCGAGCATTTGCATTCATAAAGTGTCATTTGGTAAACTAGATCTGATGAAGAAGACCGCAGATGGCCAACGGAACTCCTCAACGGGTCAAATCTTGCAAGTTGAATTTGACTCACTTCCCGGTTTCTGATTGATTTCATATTTTACATGCATGTGTAAATTAGGTGACAATGCAATATTATTGTGACATGGAGCTAATCTGATGATGGAGTTGGAAGGTGGCCATAGAAACTCTGTAATAAAACAACACAACCCCGTCGAGTTTGGGTTCATTTGAAACGTCTTGACGAGCACTTTGATCCCAGATGGTAACCAGGGTCTGATGATGGAGCTGGAAGGTGGCCAAAGTTACTCCATAAAGTAACGGCACTTACCCCATCGAGTACGGACTCATTTGACTCGTCTCAACGAGTACTTTGGTCCTAGATGGTAACCAGGGTCTGACAATGAAGTTGGATGGTGACCATAAGAACTCCGTAGTAAAACGACATAACCCCATCAAGTTTGGTCTCGTTTGATTCGTCTTGATAAGTACTTTGGTAACCAGAGGCAAAAAGTACAGTCAGTAAAGAGTGCCAGTCCAGGCCATTAGCAACAACTAAAAAGAAAAAAATAAAAAAATTTAAATAAAAAATAAAACCGCCTTCAAAAAACACCCAAAAAAAACTTGGAAATAAAAAAAATTTAAATAAAAAATAAAACCTCCTTCAAAAAACCCCCAAAAAAACATAAAATAATAATTGATTGAACCGACCACAATAAGCATGAAAATATCTTTCTACTAATCTGTTTGAAGTTGGTGCCTCAGCACGAGCCAGCAGGAGTGGACCTAGTAATCTAACTTACCTACATACCTATTATAGGGCTTCTACACTCCTGCTGACTCGTGCTGAGGCACCAACTTCAAACAGATTAGTAGAAAGATATTTTCATGCTTATTGTGGTCGGTTCAATCAATTATTATTTTATGTTTTTTTGGGGGTTTTTTGAAGGAGGTTTTATTTTTTATTTAAATTTTTTTTGTTATAACAAGAGGATGCCCAATGTAGACAAGAAAAAATCCCATTTTTCATATCCGGGTTTGTAAAAATAAAAGATTAATTATTTTTCTGTAAAATAATCTGTTGTAATCGACAGTCTCGTTTTAACAAAAAGAGAATGTGTACAAACAAAGAAATTTAATAACGAAATAATTACAGCTGAAACGTTTAGATAAGCGTTTTGACGCTTTGAAACCAAGTTACAAGTGAAACCTATCTGCCTAAAAAGCTGATAAAATTTTAGCCCCGCCTGAAACGAAGCTCGTGTTAATTGCTCGAAAATGGATCGTAGCAGAGGCGTTACTACGAAATTCGAAAATCGAAGTTCGTATCGTATTATCCCTCTCACTCTCGTGTCAAATCATATTAGCGTGAGCGGGACGGCACAAAACGAAGTTCGAATTATGCACTTCGTGGTAGGGCCTCAGAGATCGTACTTTAAAAAGAAAACAAAACAGATATGTGCGCGTTCTGCTTTGCTGTCGAGTCAACGTTGTTTATTTTTAACCCCCGACACAAAAATAGGGGTGTTATAAGTTTGACCGCTATGTGTGTGTGTGTGTGTGTGTGTGTGTGTGTGTGTGTGTGTGTGTGTGTGTGTGTGTGTGTGTGTGTGTGTTTGTCTGTGGCACCACAACTCTAAAACGGGTGAACCGATCCGGATGCGGTTTTCTTTATTTGAAAGCTGGTTTTTTGTCAATGGTTCTTAGACAAGTTTCATAAAAATCGGTTCAGCCGTTTCAAAGTTATCAGCTCTTTTGCTAGCTGCGGAATTGATCTTAGACGCTTAACGGGCATATACTTTATCTTCAAACATAATAATATGTGCCACCAAATTTTATCAGGCGTTTTAAAAAGAAATATTATATAATTGATAACACCTTAATGAGTGAAGTCAGCAAGACAGAAGGGAATATTCCGTGGTCAGTGTAATCATAATTTCATTAAGTACTAATATTATAAAGGTAAGTAATTCAGTCTCTCTCTTACCTCTTTACGCTTAACCCGCTAAACCGATTTAAAAGGAATTTGGTAAAGAGATAATTTAAGACCTGGGAAGAATATAGGATATTTTTTTATCTTTCTTCACAGACGGTGTCGCCGGCAACAGCTAGTATTATAAAATTTTTTATTTTATTTATATGTATATCCAGCCGTATGAATACACACCTAAATTAAACGACCATAAAATCCACAAAGAAGTGACTTACCCTGATGATTTGTTACATTTAAACGACATTTCTCGAAAACTTGTCGTTTATAAAAAAATAATACTTAGGCAGTACATATTTTTAATTTTTTATTTTGATTTTCTACGCATATTTACCAGGCTTGTCAATATGTACGAGTACATAGTAAAAAGAATAACTAGCAGATATAATATATTATATCTAATTGGAAAAAAAACCAAACAACTGGCCTATTCTCTTTAATAGAATTCTTCACATTTATTAGTTCTTTTATGTTTAGGATGTCTTCGAAACTTTGGATCTAAATTCCTGGAAAAATAAATGTCGTACCTATTTTCCTTTGTGCTGTAATTGAGGAAAGGAGATCTGTTATTGATCAGTTTGTGTATTTTGATTGGCGTATTTGTGTATTCTTAAAATAAGAGCGGGGTTTTTCATTACCCATTATTAAATTATATTCTTCTTTCATTAAATTATCGCATTCAGAAGAAAAATCAAAAATAAAACGTTAATTCTTTAAGTATGTCGCAAAGGGCTCTTTTTAACCCCGACACAAAAAGAGGGGTGTTATAAGTTTAACTACTATGTGTATAATTTATGTGTCTGTCTATCTGTCTGTGGCATCATAGCTCTTAAACGGGTGAACCGAATTGGATGCGGTTTTTTTAATAGAAAGCAGATTTCTTGGCGATCGTTATTAGATATACTTCATCAAAATCGGTTCAGCCGTTTCAAAGTTATCAGCTCTTTTTTAGCTGCGGAAGGGATCTTGGACGCGTAACGGACATTGACTTAATGCTCAAACATACGTGTGACATAATTTGATTGCGTTGGGGGTTTTTAAAATTTTTAATTTATGGTTATTGGTTATACATATGTATATTTTTACTGTATCAACGCTTTCAGAAAGCCCATCATTGTCGAGAAAAATACTCTAAAAGAATGCAGATAACTATAAATTCAAAATTTTAAAACCCCGGACGCAATTTGGTCACACATATTTTGAAAATAAAGTAAATGCCCATTCTGCATCTAAGATCCCTTCCGCAACTAACAAAAGAGCTGATAACTTTGAAACGGCTAAACCAACTTTGATGAAGCATATCTAAGAACTATCGCCAACGAAACGGTTTTCATATAAAAAAAAATGAATTCGAACCGGTTCTCCCGTTTAAGAGATATGATGCCACAGACAGACAGTCACACACACACACACACACACACACACACATACACATAGCGGTCAAACTTATAACACCCCTCTTTTTGTGTCGGGGGTTAAAAATCAATCAAGCCGTCCCGGAGGAGAAAACCGTGACACGAGATTTTTATATATTAGGCTATAGCTGACCCCGAAAACATTGTTTTGCCATATATCACCTAGGGGTATAAAAATAGCCTACGACCTATTCTCAGACCTACCGAATACAGAGAAAAAGTTTAATGAAAATCGGTCAAGCCGTTTCGGAGGAGTTCGATAACAAACACCGTGACACGAGATTTTCATATATTAGATTAATGTAAGAAACACGATTACGAACGAACACATTATATATTAATATGAAAATCTGGCAAACGTCTTGTTAACTATTGTCCCAGGCAGGGGCTAAATTCAGGAACGGCTCAACACGGTTTGCGAGCGGTAATTCAATCGTTTGCGAGGGGATAGGAATGGACTGAGCTTAGGATGAGCCTTATTTTCCTTTTGATTTGCTTTGTAAATAAACTAGCTTTTGCCCGCGACTTCGTACGCGAAGACTCAGTTTTTTCTATCCCGTGGGAATTTTACATTTTCCCGAAAAAAAAGTAGCCTATGTCAATCAGGGATAGTTATATCACATAATATGTAAGAATTTTAATAATCAGCCTTGAAATTAAAATAAAAATAATAAGAAAATATATCACGGGACAATTCACACCAATTGACCTAGTCCCAAAGTAAGCTAAGCATAGCTTGTGTTATGGGTACAAGGCAACGGATAAACATACTTATATAGATAGATACATACTTAAATACATATTAAACACCCAAGACCCGAGAACAAATATTCGTATTATTCATACAAATATCTGCCCCGACGCGGGAATCGGACCCGGGACCTCAAGCTTCGTAGTCAGGTTCTCTACCTACTAGGCCATCTGGTCGTCTAAAATTGAATTGAATTAATTTATTTCTATCTCGTGGGAATTTCGCATTTTCCCGGATAAAAAGTAACTTATGTCAATGAAAGATAATGTAGCTTTCTATTGGTGAAAAAAATTTTAAAATCGGCTCAATAGTTTCAGAGATTCCGCTACAAACAAAAAAACAAAGAAAGTCTAGATATATCCTTATCCCATGGGAATTTCGAAAAATCCTTCCTTAGTGCACCTCTACAATACTCAAGGTACATGTATGCCAAATTTCAAGTCTCTAGCACCAGTAGTTTAGGCTGTGCGTTGTCTGTCAGTCAGTCAGTCAGTCAGTCATTCAGTCAGTCAGTCAGTCACGGTACTGTTTTATAGGTAAATAAATAAATAAATAAATAAGGCTCATCCCAATCTCAGCCTAAACCTCTCGCAAACCAGTGATTTTTGGCGTTCCCGTTCATCCCTATCCTCTCGCAAACGATTGAATTACCGCTCGCAAACCGTGTTCGGCCGTTCCTGAATTTAACTAACTAACTAACTAGTTTGGCTCAGTGACCCAAAGTGAGTCTTGGCCTCCGAAACGAGAGCACGCCACTCAGCCCGATCCTGCGCAATTTCACGCCAATTACCGGCCTGAAGCTGTCGCAGATCCGCCTCCACAGCATCAGCCCAGCGATACTTCGGCCGACCAACCGGCCGACGTCCAGTCGGGCGTCCCAAATATGCCCTCTTGACCCCTCGATCCTCCCCCATTCTCAGCAAGTGGCCAAGCCACCGAAGCCTGTGAGATTTAAATTCTCCGATTATATTAGGCTCAGCCACCAGCTCCTCAATCTCGGCATTCTTGCGGATCCTCCAGGTGTTATCGTCTCTTCTAACGGGTCCCAGGATCTTCCGAAAAATCCTACGTTCCGTCACCAGAAGCTGGTACTCTTCCTTCTGGGTTAGAGTCCAAGCCTCGCACCCGTACATAAGAATAGGTCTTATGAATTTAGCCACAGGTTATCTTTTTATAGTCTGGATTGATTAATGGTTTTGAATTGCAATCGTTTTCTTTGAATTCAAACTTCTTCAAGACGTAGACTTACTAAATAAGATTAGAAAACGGAAAGCCAACCGTGAAATGAGCAGCGCTCTTACAGTGCTCTTTACGGTTGGCTTTCAGGTCGAACTAACATTGTTAAAGAACCACTTATTAGTTCGAAACATGTCGAGCATACCTCGCTTACTAATGAGAAGTAACCCGGTTTTCTTATTGTAATCGTTTTTTTTTATAAAATACAGTCTACATTTTTACACTCTCGTTTTATGTATAGTCAAAGGCAATGAACTCTTAATTATTTGAGTCAGACTCGATTTTAGTGTTTTTTTTTTTGCTTCACGTATTAAACTTACAAGTATAAAATAGTTAGTTAACCTCTTGTAATAAGTTTGCATAATTTAACTTTGGATGACATCTCGAACTCTAACTAAATTAACACTTTCACGAACTTTAACACTTCTTAGGGTGAGCAATCTAAGTGTCTGCTGAAAAGTTGCTTAATGGAGCTAAATGTCGGAATAAAATTAAGACGTTGGCAGTTGAGGGGTTGAAAGTTTTTATTTCATTGAAGGTGTTGGAGTTAATTATGGACAGTTGTTTAATTTTGTACAAAATACCTCTTATTTTACTATTTCTAATGAAGTGTGAAATCAAATTTATTTAGCAAAATACTTTGAAAGTTTTTCCCTTTTCAATCGCAACTTGAATTTTGAGGTGAACGAAAACATCGCGAGGAAACCTGCACACGAGTGTGTGTGAGTTTCTAATGCGCACTGGACCCGCGTGGGAAGTACGGTTCAAGCCCTCTCATTCTGAGAGGAGGCCTGACTCCTGCAGTGGGACGTATACAGGCTGCGATGATGATGATGATTTTCTCTTCTCATTTATATTTGACGGGTATTCATAATATATTAATTACATCGGCAATTAGATTTCTCAGGAGCTATTATTAGACCCTGATGAGGTGATGAGATTAAGAATGGAACTGACAGATATTTCTAACTTATTCACGTCACTTTAACCGTTATGTTCAAATTAAAAAAAAACCTTCTCCATTCACAAACTATGAAACTTACATCGCAATGGCACAAAACAGTCAACCACAATAAACAATATCACTTCACTGTACAAAAATAAAAAAAAAAACTATTTCAAAAATGGAATGCGCACGCTCCGAGTTCCAATGGACCAATGTCAAGTGCGCGGTCCTGATTCGCTATTTAAATGATCTAGAATAAATCAGCCGACCAATGGGACATAACTAAATATGATCCGAATGATTTCGAAACCGTAACTTCACTCGTTTTTACGCGTGGGTTCTCTCGGTCACTGTTTTATAACAGCATAACTTTAACAAAAATTTTTTTTGTACTAAAATTATAGTATCGACCTAAAACAAAACCGTTAATTGACTACGTTATTCTCCAGGATTATTACACGACATGTACCTAAATAATATTGATGATGGTATTTGCTTGAAGGTATAATAATAATATCACGTTTAACAACTTACTTATTTAGAAATAGCGAGCCTTTGGCAAGAAAAAATGATTAACAAAAGAAATGATTTGTATAGGGATAGTAACGCCTTAAAACAGGGGGCCGTTCAATAGTCATACAAACTTTTAGCATAACTCATCATTTGTCAGAAATTATCATTTCCCATAACTCTTATTTCTCAGAAACCATTGATTATTCAGGAATTTTGAAATGATTATCCAGTAGGACTCTATAGGTTAGGTTAGGTTTGTTATATAACAATTCTGTACAATTAATAGATTCAGAGCAAAAAGAGTTATGCGAAATGATAATTTCTGACAAATGATAAATTCGGACAATTAAATAGTTCTAATGACGGTTATTACACACCCGCAAAATTAGATTTTTTGCTGCATTAAAAAAATTGTCGATTGAGTTGGTGTCGCCATAAATAACAATTGTCTATGGGACTTACCTAGCAATATGGGAGAAATTTCATTTTTTTTTTTACATCTGCTCCACCGAAACCATCGATGATTCCGCCAAATATGAAATTGTGTTTTGACAACCCATACGTCATACGTCAGTTGATTAATGGCGCCATCAGCCATATAACTTTTATTTTTAAATTTGTCGCCCTGGCTTTCAATTTTCATCTAGAATTCTAGCCTCACGAGCATCCAGTCGAGAAACTCCTTTCAATTTCCCACCAACGGACACGCAATAAAATTTCATATTAGATACTTCAGTGCTTATAACTTGAGGTTTTTGATATAGAATTTCACTTGCGTTTTCCTAGAGGTTCCAGTTCATTGGTTAGTATAAGTTAATGTACTCGAGTTCACAAACCCGGTAGGGCTTAATCTTTAAATTTCTCTCGCAAATTTAAAAATTGACGGTTAACTTTCCAAATAAAATGAAGGCAATAGGGCAGGAAAGAGGCAATTTGTGATATCGAAGGTTTTTTGAAGTAACGGAAGCGATTATTGTTAGTTTGTGGTTTATTTAGTACTTGTGGAGGCTCCGAAGTCGACTTAGAATATTTACCCTATTGCTTGTTGTTTTAAAATCGACCTTATTCTAATTAGAAATAGGGTTAAATTCTGTCCTACTAATATTTTAAGGGCGTTCTCAATAAAAAGTATACCCTGTAGGTAGGTTAAATCAGGAATTGGGGTATTCTTACTCAGAAAAAAATGTCCTAAATACCTACCAATTTTTTGTGTCAGTGTCGTGAAAGGATGAAAAAATGATTTTTTAAGAAAAGAAAAGAGTACTTTTTTTTCAAAGTGCCCTTAAATCAGAAGTTTTAGAAGATGTTTGAATGTTTTTTAGCCAACCACGCAATAATGGCTGAACGGCTTTAAATAAAACTTGGCGTACAGATGAGAATTTACCACAAGCTTTACGGTGAAGTAAAACATCTAAGAAACCCTCAAGCACCTGAGAAGTAATTCAATGGTGTGTGTGAAGTTCCTAATCTGCGCTGGGCCCGCGCTCAAACTCTCTTATTGTGAGTTAAAGCTTGCACCCAGCATTAAGGCACATATACTTAGGTCGAGATATTGATGTTTTTTAGAAAACAATGCAAGTGTAATTGTTTGAAACCTTCGCAATTTTCACTATAGGCCTAATGAATAGGCTCAGAGTCGTTCAACGAGCTGTAGAGAGGGCTATGCTCGGGGTTTCTCTATGGGATCGAATCAGGAATGTGGACATCCGTAGAAGAAAAGATAGCAATGAGCAGGCCATAGCTCGCAGAAAAATGGCCATAAGTGCCGAAAAGTTCTCGAATGGGGACCACGCACTGGCAAGCGTAGCTTGGGACGTCCACCAACGAGATGGACGGACGATTTGGTAAAGACCGCAGGTTCAAGGTGGATGCAAGCCGCTTCCAACCGTAGTGATTGGGTATCAATGAGGGGAGGCCTATATGGACGTGTTACAGCTGAAATGATGATGATAATGATGAATTTTCACTTATAGATTATGACGGCTGCTGCAATGAGGTCGAAACGTCGAGGTATTTTAGTAATAAGCTGTAGTGTTATGACCTGACGCTTGCTATCGCGTTCACTCGTTCTTTCTGTCAAACGGTAAAAGAGTGTGATGGAAAGAGATGGCGAATGCTATAGCACGCCCGCGCGTTACACAATACGGCCTCTGATATAACAACGACTACAAGTGGTGTCAGCACGAAAGCTTTTAATTAAAAACATTTTTCCCTGGTATAGTACGAATTTTTTGAGGTGTCCCGATCTCGTTACAGCCCACCTTTCGAACAAAGCCATTGTATTCTATTATGCCCTCAAGTGAATAATCTTCAGTTTGAAATGAACGTAAATATAAGATAAAATAGCTCATTGAAATGACGACTTTATTATTTACAACAGAGAGTTAATTTTAAATGAAACTTTGTTTGTTTGTTTTGGTTGTTTTGGCTGCTTGTCTACGACGCATTCAATTTTGAAAAATATTATCTGCCAACAAGGTTTCATTTAAAATTAACTCTCTGCTGTAAATAATAAAGTCGTTATTTCAATGAGCTATTTTATCTTATATTTTCGTTCATTTTAAAAACTGAGGATTATGCACTTGAGGACTCGGGACACCTCAAATAATTTGTACTATACTGCTAATAATAAAATCAAACGATACAATAATTCTTTTGACAACTACTGAGTTGGGTTTATCGTTTTCAAAGCTTCGATTGATCCTCAAAATTCAAAATCATTAATATTTAAACTTTGCAACATTTTACGTTGCGTGGGTGTCATAGTTTAATAGGTAATAACTCTCCAAGTATGCGTACCCAAACTGAGAACAAATGCTAATTTCAGAAGGGACCTCGTGTCCTTTTATTTTGTTTGATGTTCAGCATCTGATTGACTTTGTGGTACAAGCGATGCGCCAACAGCGGGAACTTCAGAAGCTTTTATTTAATTTGCTGTGTTAGTATATTAATCCTACTAATATTATAAACGTGAAAGGTGTTGAAGATGTTTGGATGTTTGAATGTTTCTTTGTTAGTCACGCAATAATGGCTCAACAGATTTAGATGAAACTTGACGTACAGATAGACAACAATCCGGATTGAGACAAAGAATGCTTAATACTTATCTCGGTAATGAGTTCTGGTGGGATAAATATTTTACCTTCAACAAGAACAGAAGATACTGTCGAAGTACGTCGAAGTACCTCAGCTTTCAAGATGACGTGTTAATTTCGTTTGTAATGCATAGATGGCGGGTATCTATGGTTTCGCAAATTAACCCTTTCAACGCCAACGATACATATAGGTGTCACAAAGTACAGTGTCAAAGTGATCTTGACAAAATGACATAAGATTCAAAGCAGGTTTACGTTTTGTCGAGGCGTGGCGTTGAAAGGGTTAAACAAGCCTAATGTATCATTCTTCAACAATTTCATAATCAACGTTAGTCATTAAAGTGATTTTTTTTAAACAGTTTTTTTCTTCGGAATTGTTATAAAACAAACTTAACCTACCTAAAGCATTCTATAAGATGGTATTTAAAAACGTCCTGAAAAAATACCGATTCAGAAATAAATCACTGTTATGACTAACGTTGATTATGAAAAATGATGCATTATGACTTATTAAATTATGCGAAACCAAGGGATCCCACGGATGGCGTTAACTAAGCGAACTTTGTGCTTTAAAAATGGTTGTCGAAACCTTTTTTCTGACCTCTAACACGGGCGGAGCCCCGGAATAAAGATAGTAATATTATAAATAATATCATATCACAATTGATACCAATCGAAATTATCGTACAAATATCTACTCTCTCTAGTCCAGTAAACCCGGGATCTTAAGCTTTCATAGTCAGGTTGTCTAACCACATGGCTATCCGGTCATTTCAATATGTGAGTCAAATCATGAAAGTTCATGTTAACCTGCGATTGATCGGATTGACTTAAAATTTTGAATTAAAGAAAGGAGTAATTTATTCATTTTTACAAGAAGACACACATTATGTATACAAGAAAATGCACAAATAATTTCACAATATAAAGTTTGAAATCGTTTGCGTCCATAGGTTTACCCTCGAAACCCTACAAGTGACCCCTGGGTCGTGCTAAACGAGCTATACAACTCCGGTGGTGGGCTTCGACCGTGGCTGGTCACATAGGTTGAGCCAGGTCGCCAAGCGACTCTCGTCGTATTCTGGATGAAAATACTAAACAAATACACAATTTTGCATGTGTGTCTCCGCAAAAATGAAACGGTGAACATTGATTAATTGTGAAATTTGGTAAAATAATACAGAAAGTAACGAAATCTTATATTTATCATTTACTTTTTGACTGTTGGTTATATAAATGACTATCGCTTATAACTTACACCAAAACATATAATGTTGGGGACCAACAATTTACCTTAAAGTTTGCATTCCATTCCAGATACGGAAAAGTTCCTTTACACTCTGTCATGCGGGTGAATTACCTAATGCGAATATTCGTTGACACTCAATTAAACATAAATTAGAAGACTGGATCTTGAGTGGAGAGTACAAACTTAGTGGGCACTTGTACTATTACTTCTGTACCGGTAGCTATATGTATAGGGCGCGGAGGTCCGCAAGGAAGCAGGCAGCGGTTGGAGAAGAGTTGAAGGTCGAGCTCAGTGGCATGCCATTGGGGAGAGCTATGTTTAGTCATGATAATGATCAGCAGATTAAGAAGAGACTCTTTGGTGACGGATGTCCAGTACCAGGAGACTTTTAAGCAATGCCGCTTCACTATCTCATCGAATTTATGGAGGAAGTGGTAAAAGCAACGGATTTGTGTGAGGAGTAAGTACACTAAAGATCTTTGTGTCTGTGTGTATCGATGTGTGTCCGTAAGGACTCCTAAGATGAAAATAATTGGATAAGACGACCCTGACAATTCTATAACTTTATGATTTTTTTATATCTACTGTACAAAAAACATCATATCACACCTTTATCAGAACCTTACTGCCCCATCGGCCGTCGTTCTACGAGCAATGTACCCTGCGCATTGCCACTAAAATCTGGCAACTATCCTATATCAATAACTTTTGTCCTGAAGTTTGATCTCCTCATTAATATTTTCTGATTACATCATCATCATTTAGGAGCCCAGCTCTTGTCAGTGAAGGTTAGTGATCGCAATTCTGTACGGTTCTCTGCAAACATAAAGAGAGGAAACAAGCTGGAGCATCTGATATGACATGACAGCTGCATTAATACTATATTGGAAGGGATAATAGAAGGTAGACGATGCAGGGGAAGACCGAGACGAGCATTTATAGATCAAGCCAAAGAAAAAGTCAATGTCATGTCGTATGTCGTTGAAAAAGTTGTCAGAGAACAAAAATATGCTTTGAACAGTTTGTTCTAATCCGAATTCAACACAAATAAGTATTTTATTTTCAATCTAAACTAAACGTTGTTTTAAAAGCAATATTTAATTAAACCTAGGGATTCAAATAATAAATGTTCTACGGAACTGTTTAAAGCGACTTAGTCACCTACGTGGCAAAGGATTGTGCAACGGGTTTTATGACATCCTGTGTAAGCTGATTTCAAGGGAGCGAAGGGCTTATGTTATTATGAAACTCAACGGAAAATCTTGCAACTCAACTGTGAACGTGGGTTGACGTTATCTTATAAACGCAACAAGAAGAAAACCATTGTTATTTCAGATAATTTCAGTATCAAACGAAGCATTTTCTGAAGAAATTCTCTATTGTTTATTGATGTGCAGAAATAATTTACAAGATAGTAAATGGCTGATGAATTTTATGTTTCTTTCTCAAGACAAAGAACATAAACTTTACTTTGTTTAATAAAATTATAGGTTCACATTTCTTATAATTTTCTATGAACTTTAAATTTACGATAGCAAAATAAAACAATACAATTTCAGTGTCTATTAAGAAGAAAATCAAATTAGTAATATCAATTTTAGTGTCATTGTATTGTATTTTTGTGTGGGATTAATGTCTGAAACAAATAATTTATTACTACCATTATAAAAATAATTGAAACAAAATCTCATTGGTGAGTAATTTTTTAAAATTGGTATGAAGTATCTTTAAAGTACTATTCTTATTTTTCAACTCCACTTTTTTACTTTTACGGTTTTCCCGTGAAATCCATATACTTCATACTAAATACGAACTGAAACATGGTGCACAGAAAAAACACGGAAAAAGACCAGCTCCTGGAATCGAACCCGGGTCCTCGGCATACCTACCGTGCTGCGTGCTTTTTACCCCTACACCAGAACTCATGGTCGGGATATAGACACGATTTTTTTCTATGCATCACACAGATAACATTTTTCATAAAGCAAAGAAGCTGAAATTGAGGTTCATGTTTTACAAAATTATTTTCTCAAACATGCTATGAAATATTGACGTTATGTTCCTTATAATACGCCACGAAGTGTCACAATGCAGGTGCGGCTAGACGAGAGGTCAATAATGGAATTTCATACAACATTGCTGGCCAAGGCCAGCAAAGTGATCGTCTATTGTTTCATACCATGACGTTTATAGGTCTATGGCATCATAGCATTTAGCCATTAAAAAAAACTATAAGCAATATTTGCGTTTTGGTTCATTATGACATTCTGCCACTACGCTTATTTAAGGTATGGTAAGATGATGATGATGTGGTGATGGTGATGATGATGGTGATGATAATGATGATGCATGTTTGAGAAAAACTCTATACAAGCCTTGGCCACGAACAGGGATTGCCGGCCTCGTATCTCTAGATGGCCTCGTTAACACTCGGCCATCTATTACTACTCGGCCGGCAATCCCCTATTTCGCGGCCGCTGCAGTAATGTACTATTGCTCATGTCACAAATTTAACGTGCTATTTTCAATGAATTTGCCGGACTGATAATGGGGTCCGATTTGATTACTACTGTTGGGTTAGGATCCGTTACGCTTGTGTTTTTAATCTGTGCTCAGCCATATCAATTGCCAGCACGCCGTCAATCGTGCCCTAAAATACTAAAAACAAGAGCATGTAATTAGTTACCTTTATTTCATTGGCGAATCATTCTACGGATAGAAAACTACTTTACTATAGTTTTGATGCAATTAGTTTCAGATTAGTTTACGTTAGTTACTCGGCCTGATAACTTTTGCCCTTAATGACGGCGCGTGGTAAATAAATTGGCCTTTCGTGTACTTGAGAGAAAGGGTCGTGTTCTTGAAGGCGTGTGAAAAAGTTGTTTGGAGTCATTTTGAATGAAACAACAACAACATGACCAAAGGTCGTATTGTCTAACGCGCGGACGTTTACTATCGTATTCACTCTTTCTTTCTGTCAAACGGTATAAGATGGTGACAAGCCACATAGAAGAGACGTGGGACCGAAGTGCGTCGCAGCTGCGACGCCCCTTAAATCAGTTTTCATATACTAAATGTATTTCAAACTAAATACAAACTAAAATATAGATGCACAGAAAAAACCCCAGAAAAAAGACCAATGCTGGTAATCGAACCCAGGTCCTCAGCGTTCCGTGCTGCGTGCTTACCCCTACACCATCACTGGTCTAACCAGACCACATCACTGGTAGACCAGTGATGGTGTAGGGGTAAGCACGCAGCACGGAACGCTGAGGACCTGGGATCGATTCCCAGCATTGGTCTTTTTTCTGGGGTTTTTTCTGTGCATCTATATTTCAGTTTGTATTTAGTTTGAAATATATGGTTTCACGGGATGACCGTAAAAGTAATAAAAAATGAAGTTGAAGAAAATAAAAAAATAAATAGAAAAAGATACTTCATACTTAACTTATATACTAAATGTATAGAAGCGTCGTGATCCAAAGCAGACAGAAGAGACGGGGCGGAGACGCGGCCTGCGGACAAAAGACGTGGACTGTGACGCGCTCCCTCCCACGTCTCTTCTGTGTGGCTTGCGCCTTAGACAATAATAATGTCCTCTGAAATCTGTTATAACTTATAAGCTGCTGTAGAATTTTAGTAGGTAAGCAGTGTATGGTCTTTAGAAACGTGGTAGAGCAATATTTACTTTGATTAATACGTTTCTGTTGTCTTACTCTTCTTGCTGGAAAACGACAGCGTAAGCCCTGCTGCTTAGCGACAGCATTAAACAGCCCAAAGTCCTACCACCCGCCATATTTTATACTTTTTCACACAATATCTGTCTCGTCACAAAATTGACAATTTTTTTTTCGGAAAATAATTCACACTTTTCTTCATGAATACCCATGGTTCGGAGTAAAACAAAGGAAAAGAACCTAAGAAATAGAATTAATGAAGCACAAATTTCAACAGAAATGCCCTAATTCAATTTCCAAAGTTGCTTGGACCGCAATCAAGATTCACCTGAACTTAGGTACTACCACGGTACTACTTAAGTGGGTGTATAGACTTACTTACTAAGTTACTTACATGGTTTTTTTCTTATTTTTCCAGAACCGCTAAAACTTGGCCTCTCACGCAGTACCAAGTTATCGTTGACTTTTGGTTTTATATAAATGCCTTTTTAGGAGAACTTTCGTGGCGTGAACTGATTTATGACGCCCGTCGTATATTCGCTGGTGACCCACCAGTGGTTCACGACCCAAATTTTGGGAAATGTTGCCCTAATATCTTCGATAATTTCATAAATATACAAAAAGACTTGTGAAAGTGAAAATTTAGGAGAACTTTTGTGGCGTAAATTGATTTATGATGTCCGACGGATATTTGCTGGTGACCCACCAGCGGGTCACGATCCATAGTTTGGGAGATGTTGCCCTAATATCTTCGATAATTTCATATACATACAAAAAGACTTGTGAAAGTGAAAATAAAACAGACCATCGTATCAGTTTTTGTAATATAAAAACGAATGGGCTTTCACGTTTTACCCGAAACATTAATGTGGTTTCCAGCAAAATATAGATTTGTCTTACTAAAACCACAAATCGATGTTATTTATTTGATTCAGAGACGTTGCTATGTAGCTTAGTAGTCAACAGATCCCAGCATTCAGACGTGAATCTATACTTCTATTTCTAACAAATGTAATAAAGAGGAAAAGGCGTGGATAAACTTTAGTATTTTTTTGTTTAAATATCTGTAGAACTACTGGACTGAAATTAAAACTTTTTCATAGGATAGAAAATTACTTTCATTCATGGCTAATTATATATAACTCTCATTGCAGGGCACAGGCCTTCTCTCAGTTCAAGGTGCTCAACGAGCTGTGGAACAAGCTATACTCTTTTTATGTTCTGGGAAAACAATCAGCCGGGACACCTGATGAAAAGCAATCACCGCCACCCATCACACATATAAATTAAGTTGAGTTATGGATGCGTTGCCGCCCCTTTGCTCGGAGTGTCTCTGAAGGATAGAATACGCAATGAGACTATGCAACACAAAGCTGTAGTTCAGAGAATTAACAATAGAATAGAATAGAATAGAATAGAATAGAATTTTATTAACACTCTTAGAAAAAAAAGATACAATATTATTTTCTACATTGAACCTATAACTAAGCGTGTTAAATGGATTAAGCGTGGAAATGGCAGTGGGTCGGTCATATGTGCCAAAGAGCTGATAACTTTTTTTTTTAATTTATTTAATATAAACAAAGTGGTACAAATGAGTGGAAAATTACGAAGCACTATTGAAAACCCCTAAGGGGTTTATGTAATAGCTGGCGAGTCATCCCGTTTCATTCAATCCGCGTACAAACTTAAGCTATAGGTAGGTATGCAGGCTTGGTCGACTGACCAAGAAACTCCTTTACCACCCTAAGGTTCAATGTCAGTTGTATGACTTAAGACGTCAAAGGCTATTTTTACTTACAAGTCAATGTGACAATCGGCCTTATTGGTTTTATTCTGATGGAGGAACTGTCACAAAAAATGGTAAAGCACTTACATGGTCGACTATACATAAAGATCAAACCTGGTTATTACAGCCTAGGTAGTATTTTTTTAAAGTTATTTTACTCCGTTTGGAGTCAGTGGCAGCACTCAACACATCACTAAAAAAATCTGTTAAAAATAAAGAGTTGTTAGAGTAAACTAGTTGTTGAGTGAAGACCGCGTCTCGGCAAGCTTCTCAATCTGAGAGGAGGCCTGTGCCCTGCAGTGAGACGTATACCTATAGGCTGAGATGATGATGATGATGATGATGATCTTCCGTTATAAGTTCAGTTGAAGAAACTGAATCGCTTGCCAGAGTAGGGAACCTTTTCGCTGTAAAAGTCATGTTGACATTCCGTACATGACAAAGAAAAAAAAATTTTAAATAAAAAATTAAACCTCCTTCAAAAAACATCCAAAAAACTATGAAATAATAATTGAACCAAACCGACCACAATAAGCATGAAAATATCTTTCTTCTAATCTGTTCGAAGTCGGTGCCTCAGCTCGAGCCAGCAGCAGGAGTGGACCTAGTAATCTAACTTACCTACATACCTACTATCTATAGGGCTTTCACACTCCTGCTGGCTTGTGCTGAGGCACCGACTTCGAACAGATTAGAAGAAAGATATTTTCATGCTTATTGTGGTCGGTTTGGTTCAATTATTATTTCATAGTTTTTTGGATGTTTTTTGAAGGAGGTTTAATTTTTTATTTAAAAATTTTTATTTTTTGCTTTTTAGTTGTTTCTGTTTAAAATAGATGCGTAGGTTAAAATCATCAGTTTGACTTCGAAATAAGTTTATGTTGAAAATTCTATTTTTAATGCTCGACGGGGTTGTGTCGTTTTATTACAGAGTTCCATGATACTTTCTGAATGAAAATGCTCGATTTGTCACCGAAAATACTAAAATCGCTATACGTTTCTCTTGAATTTTTGAGGAGTTTCTTCAATTCCTCATGGATCCCATCATCAGAACTGGATTTTGGTAACAATGGGACCAACCTTGAAGCATATGCTTTCAAACAACGAAAAAATTTTCCAAATCGGTTCATTAAGGACGGAGTTCTGAGGTAACACACGTTAAAAAAAAAAAAAAAAGAACATACAACCGAATTGAGAACCTCCTCCTTTTTTTGAAGTCGGTTAAAAAGTATCTTTAAATTGATTATGAAAAGGTTCTACTCCATCACGTAATTCAGTTTCCTCAGCTGTACTCTTTGAGTGAACCAGTTATAAGTCCGTTTGAAAGCGTGTTAGAAAGATTCTACATTCCACATTTTAGTTCTAGGAGAGTGACGTATGCTCTATTTAATACATAGTTATTTGTATGAGAGAGGAAATTTTCAATTATTTTGCAAAGTATCGCGACGCAAGTATTGAAAGTGACTGGGCAGGGGCACGCAACGGCTCTTAAGTTTCACTGAAGAGTAAATGCTGTACAGAAGCGACTTTACAAATGTAGTGCAAAATGATTTTCCTTCGTATTTTATCAGAAAAGTTCGTATTTATCGTGCTCTCTCAATTAGCTTCAGTACCCATCTTTGAAATTTGACACTAAACAATAAAGTTCCATATTAATGGATATGAAAACGTCACTCATTTAATACAATCATTGATTGACAGTTCGGGTGCCATCGTATTCCGATTGAGATCCGAGTTTTCCCGATGGAACATCATTTTGCACTAAGTACATCTGTAGCTAGCCGTACACATGCTTTTGCCAAAGACGGCAAACTGGCAAAAAGTTATTTTGTTATTTCATTGTGTAAAATATTATATAATTATAAATTCGCCTTAAATAGCAATTATCCTAAACTAAAAATGTGTACAATATGAAATAGAAAAAAAATAACTAAGACATAAACTATAATAAATAGGAGTCTCCTCAGGCGTTCTCTAGCGATTTTATGTACCATCATCATCATCATCATTTCAGCCGAAAGCCGTCCACTGCTGAACATAGGCCTCCACCAAGGCTCGCCAAACAGATCGGTCCTGTGCCATCCGCATCCAACGCATTCCCGCAACCTTAACCAGTTCGTCGCTCCATCTTGTTGGAGGCCTACCTACACTGCGTCTTCCGGTCCGCGGACGCCACTCGATAACCTTTCAGCCTAGCGATTCTTTGAGCGATGTCCGTGACTTTAGTTCTTGCGCGGATTTCATCATTTCTAATGCGATCCCGTAGAGAAACTCCAAGCATGCCCTCTCCATCGCCCTCTGAGTGACTTTGAGCTTTCTTATGAGGCCCATCGTTAGCGGCCACGTCTCAGTGCCATAAGTCATCACTGACAACACATACTGGTCAAAGACTTTTGACTTGAGGCACTGCGGTATATTGGATGACTAGATATTGCGGTGCTTCCCGAACGCTGCCCAGCCGAGTCTAATTCGATTGACCTCTTTCTCGAAGTTGAACCTACCTAATTGGATTGGAAATATTCTTTATTGAACACCAAAACAGTACAAAAATTATGCTGGAATACTGATGATGATATTTATTGTTAGGTTTCAACCAAGTGTCGCTTCTAGTCTGTATGATTTGTCGCTGTAGTCACTTTCTAGACTCCAGAGCAATCACAGAAAGATTGATATTAGCTTGAAACTGACCGATATATTTAGTGCATACCTAATCATAGTAATGCGTAGAAATGCAACGCAATTATTTTACAATTGAAGTAATACACGTAAGTATGCAAAAAGTGCAATTTGATTGAGTTAGCCTCTTAAAACACACTTTCCCGAAATGTGCACTTCCTCTAGAGGTGCACTTGTTTATATGGATCACTTTCTCGGAAAGTGCACTGTCTCAATAAGTGCACTTCCCAATTGGTACACTTTCTCAGATAGAGCACATTCTCAGAAGGTGCACTTTCCCAAAAAGTGCACTTTCTCAAATGAGCACTTTCTCAAATAGAGCACTAGATTTGGTAAAGTACGCACTATATACCTATATGTATAGACTATTCAATAAACGGTAAAAATGAACAAGCACGAAGGATTTAGGTACATAGGTAAAAATGTTAACATCGCCATCATAGCTTAGGATCTCCATCTAAGGAAAACTTTGTGGTGAAGATGACATTTTTGACTAGTGTACACTTTGGGAAAGTGTGCGTTTTGGGAAAATGCATTTACGGGGAAAGTGCCCTTAGTGGGAAAGTGTAGGTACATATTGGGTGTGTACATATTGCGGAAAGTGCACCTTTAGAGAAAGTGCACATTTCGGGAAAGTGTGTTTTACGAGCCGTTTCATATTGTAGTTTTGATATGAAAGTACTAAAATTGGTAGTGGTTTCTGTGAAAACAGGCACGCGGCTCAAGTAAAGCTAAATTTATGTGTCTGTATTTCCAGACAAATAATTTATTATATTATAAATAATTCGGCCTCCTCTACAATTTTCATCAAGTGAGATAGAGGTCAATCAAAGGTCAATTTTATGTAAAAAAAATACATTTGAAATTTACCAAGAGTCTAATGGTAAAGGAAAACATCGTGAGGAAAGCTGCATGTACCTACGAAGAAATTCAATAGCGCGTGTGAAGTTATCTACCATTTAACGTAGTCCAAATTTTTGGATTCAACCCATAAGCCAAAAATTATGCTACCCCTTGTTCGCATTCAGATTTGAAAAAAAAAACTTTATTAAAGTAAACCATTATTAACAACTACATCCAACAAAAAGCTATAACAACTGAAACATACGCTATGTTTTTACGAGTCGCACGTTATTTCACGCGCTCCCCCGAAGTTCCCCTATGCCCACCTTGGTGATAAATTGAATAACTGTATTGACGTGTTAGGCAATAAACTTAGGGAAAAGAAAATAACGGATAGAAAATAACAGTCGTTTCTGTTATTTATAGTGTTTCTGTATACATTTTTTTTATTGATCTGTGACGGAATAGAATGAAGTAATGTAGAAGTGGAAGTGTGTGTGTGGGAGTGTGGCCTCCAACAAGATGGGGCAACGACCTGGTTAAGGTTTCGGGATCGCGTTGGATGCGGATGGCGCGGGACCGATCTGTTTGGCGAGCCTTGGCGGAGGCCTCTGTTCAGCAGTAGACGTCTTTGGGCTGAAATGATGATGATGAACATGGAAGTATTATGAATAAGTAGGTAACTATTTTTCTGAATTTTCATTCTCTTTGCTTGGTAGCCTAGTGGTTTGACGTATGGCCTCTCAAGCAATATATCGTGGGTTCGAGTACAGGCTCACCGACCTAAGCACCCCCAGTGCCCAGCGGGAGAATGCATGCTCCTCTCCCGGCCTTCCAAGCAATCGGCTGAGGCAAGACACTGTGGGTAGATTAAGTCCCCTCCCTTCCCCTCCCCTCCTCAAAATTGAAAGCACACGTTTTTGTTTTGATAACCAATAGAGAAGGGGACTTGTGACCGGGTTTTTTAGTCCGTGCAAGTCGGACACTGTCTGGGCCCTCCATTCCCAGTTCGTCCGAAGGGATTTTTTCCGAGCACAAGTCACCCTTCCAATCCTTAAAGTAAAAAACAGCAAAGACTTCGCGTCTTTGGCGTCTCTGGCGACTCATTCAAAAAAAAAAAAAGTACAGGCTCGTACCTCTGAGGTATTCGAAAATGTGCGACATATTTTGAGATCTACCATGAGCTTTACCATGAACGAAAGCCTACCTGCGAAGAAATTCAGTGGTGTGTGTAAAGTTCCTAATCAGCGCTGGGTTCGCGAGCGAACTATGGCCCAAGCTCTCTCATCCTGTGAGGAGGCCTGTGCCCTGCAGTGGGGCATATATCAGGCTGGGATGATGAAGATAAAGTATTTCGAGTAAGGAACAATTTTTTGAATTTTTTTAACATATCTTTTTAAAGAACCTAACACTTAGTAGGGTATTTTACAACATTTTTAAATTAAAAATATTTGTGGTAAATTGACGCATAGACTAGCAAAACAATAATCCTCTAAACTTTTTTTATCATTGAAGTACAGAAAGAGAACCCTACAAAAGCCCCAAACACGATAAATTCAATTCATCATAATTGTCAACTAATAAAATCCTTATAATATTAAAGTAATCCTAAACAAAGCAATCACAAGACAATTTAAAGCCTTTCAAGTAATTTATTGAATCAGGCGTTACTTTGCGGAGGTCCATATTAATGAACTAAAACAATTACTTTGCTCACCCGCGACCTTACAATAGTTACGTTTATGCAAGAAATGTGCGTTCATGCAGTTCCTCCACCTCCACACTGTACGAACACACACAAATCACATAAACCCAACCATCACCACCACCAAGCTACACTGACGCGTTTCGAACTCAACCAGAGCTCATGGTGATGATGGTGATGGTTGGGTTTATGTGATTTGTGTGTGTTCGTACAGTGTGGAGGTGGAGGAACTGCATGAACGCACATTTCTTGCATAAACGTAACTATTGTAAGGTCGCGGGTGAGCAAAGTAATTGTTTTAGTTCCTTTCAAGTACTCTGTCATATGAAGGTGAAGTAAAGTTCGATCGCGTACAATACGTTTACTTTTAGTTTACCACTGACAGAGTGCTTGCCTTCATTTCATTTCCAACTTTAACGCCATACAAATAAAGTAGTTATTACAAAATCTGCAAACGTGGGTAACAGTATTCTAAAATTGGCTTTATTTGTTGGTCGTTAAAGTTGAATATGAAGTGAAGGCAAACCATCTGTCAGTGGTAAACTTTATGTAATTCTACTGTACACATATTCGGTAGTCACTCTTACTGAGAATAGAACCCATATCGTTGAGTTTGGGGTTCATAGAAGTTATTACACGGCAAAGAGATAATAATTATATAGACTTTCTTTGGTAATGCACATGAGGAATTCCAAGATAAAACTTTTCTCAGAAAAATGGTACACGAATGATGGCATATATCTTGTATGGGATTTTTTTTTTTTTTATATAAGAGGTGGCAAACGAGCAGACGGGTCACCTGATGGAAAGCGATCACCGTCGCCCATGTACACCCGCAACACGGGGGGCATCACAGGTGCGTTGCCGACCCTTTTAGGAATTGGTAGGCTCGTTTTTTAAAGATCCCTAAGTTGTAACGCTCCGGGAATGCTGCCGCAGAAAGCTGATTCCAGATCTTTGTCGTGCGAGGAAAGAAGTAATAGTACATTGTTGTAGAGGCTGGAAAGTAAGCAATAGATGGACGAGTTTGTTTGAGGGCCGACGCGTAGCGGAGGCCCTCGAAAGTACGAGTCCATCTATTGCACTTTTGGCCGAGACTAAACATTGTGCTTTTCACGACTAATGCGAGGAAATCATTATCATCATCATCATCATAATCATCCATCCATCCATCCCGTCCATCCCGTCCATCCTGTCCATCCCGTCCATCCCGTCCATCCGACCATCCGTCCATCCGTCCATCTATCCCGTCTATCCCGTCCATCCATCCATCCCGTCCATCCCATCCATCCCGTCCATCCATCCATCCGTCCCGTCCATCCCGTCCATCCCATCCATCCTGTCCATCACGTCCATCTGCCCATCCGTCCATTCTGTCCATCCCGTCCATCCCGTCCATCCCGTCCATCCCGTCCATTCCGTCCATCCATCCCGTCCATCCGTCCATTCCGTCCATCCCGTCCATCCCGTCCATCCGTCCATCCGTCCATCCTGTCCATCCCGTCCATCTGCCCATCCGTCCATTCTGTCCATCCCGTCCAACCCGTCCATCCCGTCCATCCCGTCCATTCCGGCCATCCCGTCCATTCCGTCCATCCCGTCCATCCGTCCCGTCCATCCCGTCCATCCTGTCCATCCCGTCCAACCCGTCCATCCCGTTCATCCCGTCCATCCCGTCCAACCCGTCTATCCCGTCCAACCCGTCCATCCGTCCATTCCGTCCATCCCGTCCATCCCGTCCATCCGTCCATCCGTCCCGTCCATCCCGTCCATGCTGTCCATCCCGTCCAACCCGTCCATCCCATCCATCCCGTCCATCCCGTCCATCCCGTCTATCCCGTCCAACCCGGCCATCCCGTCCATTCCGTCCATCCCGTCCATCCATCCCGTCCATCCGTCCATTCCGTCCATCCCGTCCATCCCGTCCATCCCGTCCATCCCGTCCATCCCGTCCAACCCGTCTATCCCGTCCAACCCGTCCATCCCGTCCATTCCGTCCATCCGTCCATCCGTCCATCCATCCCGTCCATCCGTCCATTCCGTCCATCCCGTCCATCCCGTCCATCCGTCCATCCGTCCCGTCCATCCCGTCCATGCTGTCCATCCCGTCCAACCCGTCCATCCCGTCCATCCCGTCCATCCCGTCCATCCCGTCCAACCCGTCTATCCCGTCCAACCCGTCCATCCCGTCCATTCCGTCCATCCGTCCATCCGTCCATCCTGACCATCCCGTCCATCTGTCCATCCGTCCATTCTGTCCATCCCGTCCATCCCGTCCATCCCGTCCATCCGTCCATCCAGTCCGTCTGTCCGTCCGTCCGTCCGTCCGTCCGTCCGTCCGTCCGTCCGTCCGTCCGTCCATCCATTCATCCATCCATCCATCGCATGCAGCAGACGATTACTGTTGATTGGTCCAATAATGTCGTTTCAGCACGCCAGGAATGAAATTCAGAAATTATCTTTCAAAAAGTCGTATCGTACAATGAAATACGTATACTGATACGTCCTGTTTTCGATTAGTGTAACTTTGTTGTCGTGTTTGTGCGCCATAAATGAGTCAGCTGTTAAATGTACATATATAGGCAGTTTTGAGTACTGGATTTAGGTTATCTATGGCCACATTTTCGAGCAGTGTCGTGAAAAATTATAATTCGTATAAAAGTCATGGTAACCAAGTGATTTCACTTATAGCTTATAAGGACCGTGGGTTCGACACCGTGCTCGCACCTCGCGAGTTTATCGATATTCATATACCTAATTAGGTACAGTCAGCGTCAAATAGTTCGTGACACCCAAAGTGGGCAAAAAGTTAGCAACACGGCCTTATTCCAACTGTAATAAAGACGTGTTGCGAACTATTTGACCACTTTGGGTGTCACAAACTATTTGATGCTGAGTGTACATTTGAAATTTTCCATAACCTTAAATCTTGAGGAAACTTGCACACACGTGTGTGGCCTTCCCAATTCCCTCTGGGCCCGCGTGAGAACCACGGCCCAAGCCCTCTCATTCTGAGAGAAGTCCAGCAGTAAGACGTATATAGGTTAGGATGATGATGAGTTGTTATAAGTCTAGACGACCAGATGGCCTAGTGGTTAGAGAACCTGACTATGAAGCTTGAGGTCCCGGGTTCGATTCCCGTGTCGGGGCAGATATTTGTATGAAAATACGAATGTTTGTTCTCGGGTCTTGGGTGTTTAATATGTATTTAAGTATGTATCTATCTATATAAGTATGTTTATCCGTTGCCTAGTACCCATAACACAAGCTTTGTTAGCTTACTTTGGGACTAGGTCAATTGGTGTGAATTGTCCCGTGATATTTATTTATTTAAGTCTTCTTGGTAACGATAGTCTTTCCGAAAGCGCTGGTAATATGAAAAATTTAAATAAATAAATAAATCATGGGACAATTTGACACCAATTGACATAGTCCCAAACTAAGCAAAGCTTGTACTATGGGTACTAGACAACGGATACACATACTTATATAGATAAGTACATACTTGACTTAACGACCGCTTTAGCCTGGTTGGTAGTGACCCTGCCTACGAAGCAAGAGGTCCTGGGTTCGAATCCCGGTAAGGGCATTTATTTGTGTGATGAGCACGAATATTTGTTCCTGAGTTATGGATGTTTTCTATGTATTTAAGTATTTACTTATCTATATAAGTATGTTTATCGTCGTCTAGTACCCATAGTACAAGCTTTGCTTAGTTTGGGACTAGGTCGATTTGTGTAAGATTGTCCCCTAATATTTATTTAATATTTATTTTAATAAATATTAAACATCCAAGATTCGAGCACTAACATTCACGAACTTTTCACACAAATATCTGCCCCGATCGGGAATCGAACCCGGGAGCTCAAGCTTCGTAGTCAGGTTCTCTAACCACTAGACTATCCGTTCGTCTAATCCGGTCGGTAAAAAATATGAAAGAGAGCTTTTTGCGGCCTAGGTACTTACAGAATAAACGTTTTGATTTTTAGGGTTCCGTACCCAAAGAGTGCTAAGGGGACCCATTATTGAGACTCCGCTGTCTGTCTGTCTGTCCGTCTGACACCTGTCTCTACTTCTTAAATATCATAAATATAAATATCACGGGACAATTCACACCAATTGACCTAGTCCCAAAGTAAGCTTAGCAAAGCTTGTGTTATGGGTACTAAGCAACGGATAAACATACTTATATAGATAAATAAATACTTAAATACATAGAAAACGTCCATAACTCAGGAACAAATATTCGTGCTCATCACACAAATAAATGCCCTTACCGGGATTTGAACCCAGGACCTCTTGCTTCGTAGGCAGGGTCACTGCCAACTAGGCTAAAGCGGTCGTTAGTCGTTCTTGAACCGTAATAGTTAGAAACTTGAAATTTTCACAGATTATACATATATTACTAGCGCTATAACAAAAATCATCATCATCATCATTTCAGCCGCCAAAACAGATCGGTGCCGTGCTCTCCGCATCCAACGCGATCCCGCAACCTTAACCAGAACAAAGCAAAAATACTAAAAATAAAAATAGTCTTTGTCCAGTTTTTCGCTTGCCCCCAGAATTGTAATATAAAACTGTGTGGTGAACAGGTTGGAGAATATACATATTTTAGAGTAAGATTATGTTGAGATCAATATTCGTCCAACATATGTTTGCTTTAAAACGCGCAGGGCAATATTGATCATAAAATAACTTTACTTTATTCCTATTAAAATTCAAAATGCAGAGTTCACAAACCTTTTTCAACCAGGACAAAATAATAACATATTTTTTTGTTGCAACGTGAATGCTCCAAAAAACATGCCAGTATTAATAAAAAATAAAAATGGTCTTGTTACCTTCTTTGAAACAGATTCTTACTTACTTACGTTACCATAAACTCAATTTGTCAAGAATCACAATATACAGCCGCCAGTTAAACAAGATATCCTCCTATAAATTACTTCAAAACATGCGCGTGTATTTTCGGGCAATAAATTTACAATCTGAAAGAGATTTATTTAAAACCCTCTGGATACCACGGTATCCATTTCGCTCGAGGTAATACGAATTGGTGACGACCATGACTTTTAAACAAGATGGCGGGCGTCAGGGGGATTTTATTAGTTCTTTTATAAATAAACCTTTCAGAAATTTGGCTTTTCTTAGGTACCATGCTACTTGTAGGTAGATTTTTCAACATTGAAGAAGTGAATTTTATCGAGCCATGAAAAGAGTTTCTTAGAACAATAATTTAAATATACATAATGCCAACATTACATTGGCCGCGGTTACAAGAAGAAGTCATAAAATTGTGATTAAGTCCCTAACAATAACTCCAATTAACTCTTATTCTAAAATAATAATTCCAAGATGTAGTCAAAAACACTTTATTTCAGCTCTGAAAACTAAATTAATTTGCAACTCAATGCAAAATTAGATTTTTAGCTGTTTCAATACCATTGATTTGGAATAAACGTGACGTCATAAATAGCTATTGCCTTACAAAAACCACGGGATAATCTTGTTTTGACAACATTACAGGTGCTGTCATCATTCCTACTGCGGACTAGAGCTCTAGATACGTTCGTGCATTCTTCAGGAAAAAAGATTTTTACAGACATACTACAAAATGCTAATTTTACATGACATTTCATAATATTAAAGGTAATAATCCTTTTCTGTGCTGTCATAAAAAAAATACCTAGCCTTCTGAACCTAACCTGTCCGAGTCGCTTCTGCCCTGAAAGGTCTTGCTCGCTCGCTTCGCTCGCTCGCTGCCAGCGATATGCCTTACAATGTTTCTGAATAATTATCGATATTCCTTTAGATGTTATAGATTTCGATGTATATGCTTAGTGCATTTTAGGTAAGGCAAAATTATGACTGAAAACAATTATTACTTTAAGATATATGCCTTACAATGTTTCTGAATAATCAACGATATTCCGTTAAATGTTGTTGATATCAATATTATGACTTTTTAAAGTTATGATCAACAGGATTATGGATCATTGCAGTTAGAACTATTAAGCGATATGCTTTAAAAAAATTATGACCATCGATATTTATGAGCAAGAATATTATGGACATCGATTTCTGACTTTCAAAATTCGGATAAAAAAGATTATGGGAGAAAAGGGGCTCCCACTTAAATCATATTTTACGGACTTTTAACCACTTTTAAATTGGAGTGCTCTCTATCCAAACCCACATTTAACTGCTGTAACCCTTTTATAATCCCTTTTTTATACCGACCCCTTGTAGAAACAACGTGAATTTATTTTTTTCAGACCCATGAACTTGATATAGGTACTTTGACGTTGAAATATAGTCTCGCATTATAATGAGGTTTTAAAAAGGTCTGCCGCCGAAATGTTTAGTACCCCTGTTGGTAGGGTTGAGGTTGAAGTTTCAGAGTCATATGGAATAATTGCGGTTTAAAAACCAACTTACAGCAAAAGTAAAAAAGAAGGGTTTTATTTTCACAACGAAGACATTTTGCTCTGGAACTATCAAAGCGTTTTAAGTCATCATCATCATCCCAGCCTATATACGTCCCACTGCAGAGCACAGGCCACCTCTTAGAATGAGAGGGGTTGGGCCGTTGTTCCCACGCAAGCCCACTGCGGATTGGGAACTTCACACACACCATTGAATTTATACGCACCTCAATTTTTCCTTCGCCGTAAAGCTCATAAGCGAGATACCTTCTAAAATTGTGTAGTTTTTTTTAGTAGTAAACCTTTAAAAGTGTTGCTAGTCTTTATTTGTAACAGATTTAAAAACAACTGATCTCACGAAGAGTACACATTAGGTAGGTAACCAACAACCGCTGTTTATCTCACGCGTATTTATAATTAAAAACCCAAGATGTTTATTTATTCTAAAAGGGATACAGAAGTAAAAATAACACATATTACTATAATCTGTAGAAAAACATTGACCTTCATTTGTTTATCTGGTACCCTGAATAAAAATAATATCTACGTGTTTATATTTTCGTGAAGAGGTGCTAATGGTATTATGGCATAAGTGGATAAAGAACAGGCTTGTTTTAATGGTTATTTATACTTTCCGTGTTGTTTTTAAATACTTTGAGCGTTTAACTGGTTGGCCACTGTGAGTAGGTACATCATGAGTAACATTTTAATTTATCTGAGCCCTTATACTACTAATTACTATTATAATACTACTAGGTATGTCATTGAAATTTGTGCAATTAATTTCGTCATGAGTATTAACGTCATTTCAGTCTATATACCCACTGCAGAGCACAGCTCTTCTATCAGAATGAGAGAGCTTGGGAAGTAATTCCCACGCGGGCCCAGTGCCGATTGGAAACTTCACAAACACCGATGAATTTCTTCCAGATAAAGCTCATGGTAAATTTTAAATAAATAAAAATAAATAAATATTAGGGGCCAATCTTACACAAATCGACCTGGTCCCAAACTAAGCAAAGCTTGTACTATGGGTACTAGACGACGATAAACATACTTATATAGACAAATAAATACTTTAATACATAGAAAACATCCATAACTCAGGAATAAATATTCGTGCTCATTACACAAATAAATGCCCTTACCGGGATTTGAACCCAGGACCTCTTGCTTCGTAGGCAGGGTCACTACCAACTAGGCTAAGGCGGTCGTTAAATGTAATTAATTTCGCACGTAAATTCTATAAACTCTGAGTTGCGAGTCTGGGCTCGAAGCCACGACCCTCTGCTCGTGAGGCCATACGTCAAAGCGTTAGGCTACCATGGTGTTCATCATGATAGTAAAACGGCAAGATTTGAGATTCACGAATGTGAGCCGATAGACGTCTTCTAGATGTAAATCTCTCTCAAGGGACGCCATAACGAATAGTCTCATACTGCTTGCATCTGTCAGGCGCAAACCGCACAGTAGTGACGTGGGATGGGGGCGCGTCGCAGGCGCAGCGCCCCTTGATTCAGTTTTCATACTAAATGTATAGAAGCGTCGCGATCCAAAGTAGACAGAAGAGACGGGGCGGAGACGCGACCTGTGAACAAAATACGCGGACTGCCCACGTCTATTATGTGGTTTGCGCCACATGAATAAATACGGAGCAGAATAAAAAGTTCAAACAACGTCGCGCACGCATTACACTACTACACGCACAACATATGTGTGCGTGACCTGTACAGACAGGACGGGGGGGCGTACACCGGCGCCCGCTCGGAGACAAACCGGTTTGAACTAGCTCAGTGAGTAGACAAAGTTCAGTACCTCTACCATGAGTTTACACTAGTTTACAGTGACCGTACTCGCTAGCGACGGCGTAAATGATTTGTATGGAGAATTGTACTTCCGTAAGTGACCACTAGAGGCGCTGTACAATTCTCCATACAAATAATTTACGCCGTCGCTAGCGAGTACGGTCACGTAAACTAGTGTAAACTCATGGTAGAGGTACAGGTGTGCCGCCAGCGACGACGCGACCGTTTAGCGTTTAGCTACATAGTTCGGGTATTCGGTTGTTTTTTAAGATGCCTACCTGTTGTAGTGTTTGTAGATATACAGATATTAGATACTTAGGTACTTGTTTGAATAAAATATTTTGATTTTTAATTTTTGTTTTTACCGAGCGACAACCCTATGATAATAGGTAAGAATTTCGAGCACTGTTCGGAAGCTTTTCTTCTGCTCCGTATTTATTCATGTGGTTTGTGCCTTAGACTCCCTTCACCACGTCAATAGTGCACTCTTATGAAGGGTCTACCCACACATGCGTTGTCCGGTACGTCGTCGTCACTCAACAACCCATAAAACAAAGAGAGGATGCATCTATATTTCAGTTTGTATTTAGTTTGAAATATATGGTTTCACGGGATGACCGTAAAAGTAATAAAAAAAAAAATGAAGTTGAAGAAAATAAAAAATAAATAGAAAAAGATACTTCATACTTAACTTGTAAAAGTTGGCCTAGTAGCGCCATCTCTTGGTCCAGGTGAGCGGGTAGCTCCGAAGGAGTGTTGAAGTCTCTCGGTAGAGGGCATTAACATAGATGCGCTTTATCACTGCCTAATGTGATTATACAAGTTAAGTATGAAGTATCTTTTTCTATTTATTTTTTATTTTCTTCAACTTCATTTTTTTTATTACTTTTACGGTCATCCCGTGAAACCATATATTTCAAACTCAATACAAACTGAAATATAGATGCACAGAAAAAACCCCAGAAAAAAGACCAATGCTGGGAATCGAACCCAGGTCCTCAGCGTTCCGTGCTGCGTGCTTACCCCTACACCACCACTGGTCTAGAAGTTAGCGACGAATCTTTCCCATACATCGTACACTTCAGTCTGTTATAATCACATTTAGGCAGTGATAAAGCGCATCTATGTTATGCCCTCTACCGAGAGACTTCAACACTCCTTCGGAGCTACCCGCTCACCTGGACCAAGAGATGGCGCTACTAGGCCAACTTTTACAAGTTAAGTATGAAGTATCTTATTCTATTTATTTTTTATTTTCTTCAACTTCATTTTTTTTTTTTTTTTTTCACGTCCACTGCTGAACATAGGCCTCCCCCAAGGTTCGCCAAACAGATCGTTCCCGTGCCCTCCGCATCCAACGCGATCCCGCAACCTTAACCAGGTCGTCGGTCCATCTTGTTGGAGGCCTACCTACACTGGTCGACGCCACTCGAGAACCTTTTTGCCATCGGCCATCAGTTCAACGAGCGATGTGCCCTGCCCACTGCCACTTAGTCTGGCGATTTTTCGAGCTATGTCGGTGACTTAGGGTAGGGTGGCTCGTCCAGACTCCTACGAGCAAACAATTAGAATATCTTCAGTTTCAAGATATATCAGTAACATCAACCATTTCCTAGTAGGTGTTTTTAGGTGTTTTGAGGTCACAGAATTTTTTTTTGATACAAAATAGCCCAATTTTTATTTCGTTGTATGTTTTGACTTTTTTTTAATTAGGAAAATTTTATTTAATTTCTGATCAGAATCACGAGCTCTTTGAACCCTAATAGGAGAACAAAAATGTATAAAACTATTTTTTACGTTGAATTACCATTTTTCATAGACTTTATAGGTATGACCGTAACTAAATGGAAGAATCGAAAATTATATGGAAGTTTTTGGACACATTTTTTCTCCTAGTCCTAGTATAATCGAAAAAGCTCGTGACTCTGAGTAGAAACCACATACCTACCGCTACAATATTCCAAATTAAAAAAAGACAAAACACACAAAAAAATAAAAATTGACCCAAATATCAAGGTAGGTATTGCCTATTTAAATTTTTGCGTGACAGCCACCGTAGCGATTATCACATTTCCATCTCCGGGCGTTGCCTCCAAAAATAAACAAAACACGCCTGTTTAAATATGTAAACGGTAAATTTATTGATCGGAAACGGTTTTCGATCTCTGATTCATATATTGTTTACGTTTAGTACGTTCGTGAATTTCAAGGTAACGGGCGATATGGACTGGTGTTTTATAGGTAAGATATTTGAAAATGTTTGAGTGTTTTGGCGATTTGATGCTGGAAATGTTGGACAGAGAACTAAAGAATACGACTGAGATGTTGTGCATTTTAAAGGAAAGCTTAGTGGTTAATGAACTACGAAGCTTGAGGTCCTGGGTTCGATCCCTGGTCGGAGCAGATATATATATAAAAAAAAACAACGGGTTGCACTCCGGGAGTGCCGGCAGAAGTGAAAACTTGAACATTAACGTTGTGCCGTCTTACAAACCCCCCTCGTTCCCCTCACCCCGTCACCTCAATCCCCCTTCCCCCTCCCCCGCCCCCGTCTTACGAATTTTCGATCGGGGCCACGTGTCCTGACGCGAGTTTAACATTTTTTACCCATCCCAAAAAGTGCACAACGCCGCTACAAGAAGTTTTCACTTCAAAAAATTAATAAAAGAAAACCTTAATAACATACACTGATTATCCAGTGGCCCCACACTAGGCTATCTGGCTGGGCTAGGCTGTCTGTGGTGGTGGTGGTATGAAACATACGAATGTTTCTGCTCGAGTCTTGGACGTTTTAAATAAATTTAAATGTGTATCCGTTGTCTAGTATCCATAGTACAAGCTTTGCTTAGTTTGGGACTAGATCAATTTGATGTCGATCGTCCCATGATTTATTTATTTTACATATTACCTACTCAAGAATTCATCATCACCATCTCTGGTCTATACACGTCCCACTGCTGCGCACAGGCCTCCTCTCAGAATGAGAGGGCTTAAGCCGTACGGTTTGGGAACATTACGTCGCACAACTTTAAATCTTTGCGCAAGAGCGCGTAGGCTGTCATAATGTTTTAATTTTCAGTAAAGCTAAAAAAAAATAACATATTCGGTAATCGGTAGTATAGTGAATATTTTAAACTATAATCCAGGCTTTTTTAAGTTTCAGAAGAGTCTCCTTAGATCGTAAAAATGCATTAAATGAAAGTGCCTGTAAGAAACACGCAACTTAAGTTTCTTGTAGACGTAACAGTTTTATGATACGATTAAGTCTCGTTAGGCAGCATAACGCAGTTCACAGTATTATGGATATTCATTCATATTCATTAGAATATTAGAACTAAAGTCACCTACATAAACTCGAAGAATCGCCAGACTCAAGTGGCAGTGGACAGGACACATCGCTCGTAGAACTGATGGCCGATGGGGTAAGAACGTTCTCGAGTGGCGTCCACGGACCGGAAGACGCGGTGTAGGTAGGCCTCCAACAAGATGGAACAACGACCTGGTTAAGGTTGCGGGATCGCGTTCGATGCGGATGGCGCAGGACAGATCTTTTGGCGAGCCTTGGGGGAGGCCTATGTTCAGCAGTGGGCGTCTTTCGGCTGAAATGATGATATGACTATTTTATTGTATTTCCAAAGGTGTATGTATGTATCTTTCCAGTATCTCTGTGTCTCCTGATCCTATCAAACCTGGTATCTGCTAGAACTCGGTATCGAAAGCCAGTGATACACTACCCTAAGGATACTCAGTTCTGGGCAACAGATTTCTTCGTTTATGGATGCTCGAACTTCTTGACTAAATGTCCGCAGTCATACAAGTAAGTAAATATTGCTACTAGCTTTTATTTTACTTGCAATAATACAAAATTAGAAAGTTAGTGAAGATGTTTGGAGTTTTTACTCAATGGCGCAATAACTTCGGATACAGATATAAAAAGTTTTAGATTCAGACATACGGTACTTAATATTCTGGTAATATGTTCCCGTGGAATAAAGTCGTAACTTCAAACAAAAAGGTGCTGTCCTAGAATATTGAAATGCGGTTTTTAGGATGATGATTTTGGTACAAATATGTAATTTGGATATGACAATGAAAGGGCAGCTAACAAAAAGTACAATCAAGAAAGCTTGTGTTAAAAATTACACTTTTATCAAAAAAAATTTTTACAAGGTTTAGCTTGCAGTATTTGCTGTAGGTATATGTTAAATCTTGTCAATCCAATTTCACCTACTTGTCCTGATGTTATACTATAAAGGTTTTGGTATTACACTGAATGTAAACAAACTCCGTATTGTGCGCCTAAACTAAAGAGTTTTATTACCTCGAAAATGTGACGCGTGAAAGTCTAATACAAATATTGCATTTGACTGATTAACCCGACGCCGTAACTTTTGGTCGCGTTGGCAGCTGTGATGTTTGTTTGCATTTAGTAAAGTAGCTAAACCTTTATAGTATAATTAAATGTTGAATGTGTACATACTTTTTAAGATCCTTACCACCACATCCAATACTATAAAAAGTTCGAGTTTGAAATTTTGAGGGAATGGATTGACTTAAAATTAGGGGATGTGTACGTCTCGTAGAAATTATACGTAATGTCGTTGATGATTTGTCGTTTACTTAATTTTGTTTACAAAAAGGATGTTAACGACGTAATACATACGAGAGATTAAGCATATAGCATCCGTCAGTTGGTTTCTGTCAGTTTGAGCTCGACCGTTTATTTAATTAAAATAACTATTAAAACATCAGGCCAGGCATTTGGTACTGGCGTCATATTCCTGTAAGAGCGTAAAAACGCTGTGCCAAAATTACCTGACGAAATTTTGACGCGTTTACGCCTCCAATACTGTTTCAATTACCAGCAACACATTTTCCAAAACCAAATCACGTTTTGACGTAAAATTACTTCGGTCGGACGTCTAATGGAGCCGAAACGTATGGTAATTTCCACAAATTTGTTACTAGCAATTGAAACAGCACGGCTGCACCATTTCAGAACATAGTAAGGGACATTCAGCTAATTTTACAGGAGAGCGAAAAAATATGTTTTGTCTCAGTCGTACAAAATTTTACAATATTTATTAAAAAAGTGATACTTTCTTGTTTAACTAGATTGAGACGAATATCCAGGTATTTATATTTATGTTTAATTTCTTATATTACATATTTTATCTGAAATTATAAACCATACCTACTGGCTTTTGAAGTGAGCGTATTGATTGTCGTTTGACAATTGAGTTTGAGATTGACTTTTTCAAAACCTAGTAAGTGCATGCCACATACTAGGTTTTTGAAATAGTTTTGTGCCATACTAGGGTTTGAAATGGTCAAGCCCGTTTTTTGGTGTACTTACTAGGTTTAGAGGTACTTGTATCTATGAAATTGAGCAAGATAGGCTTCTAAATGTTTTCGTATCCTGTTAGCACTTACTAGAAACCACGTTATAATGCAAAAATCGCAAACATTTTTTTTTGATAGTTACTAAGGTTTTGAAATGGTGCAGCCGTGCAGCAGCTGCTACATTGCAGGTGCAAACACGTTGAAATTCCATGAAATATTAAATTGATTAACAACTTAAAAAGTACACATTCCTAGTTTATTTATAAGTATTATGCGATGCGATATAAGACTGCGACTGGATTTTAATCTACAACCTGACTAAATTTAACTTATAATCTCAGATGGGCTTGCGCGGGCCAGAGTTAGCTATGTAACTTTGACTTAAGTGCTAACCCAGGGTTAAGTAGTGTCACAATGTATGAAACTATCATCCCTAACCTAATTTTTAACCCTTGACCGTCCAAACGGTCCTAAGTAACTAAAGGTGAGTTCGCTACTAAAGCGACACAATGATAATTTAGGCTTCGAATATACCTACACTAACATAGTTTTTATATTTTTATGTTTTTACTTAGTTAGGGGCAGGCAGAAAACGATTTCGCTTTCGAAACGATATAAAAAAAAAACTTACGTATAATAAAATAAAATTGATTTTATATTAATTTTACGTTCCGATAATCCCCGTAAACTTCGGTCACATAATCTTCGATGTAATGTAGTTAACTTCAGTGTAATGTAAGCAACTAAAATATTACATTTAGAAGGATTTTCCGTCCCTGGACTCACACAGGGCCCAACCAACACGTCTTCCCTGGTAATACAATTGTCGTATCTAGGTATCACGTGCTAGTTACGACAGCTGGTAAGGACAGGGTTTATGTAACGTTGCTAGCTTACTTGTCACGACTCGACTGGACATACAAAACATAAATCTGGATTTACACATAATAATATTAGCTTTAGTGAATGCCACGTGTCCTATCTTACTATTATAAAAATGAGAATGTGAAGATATTTTGTTGTTTATGATTTGAAAAATTATGGATATTTATTGACCGATATGGCTAATGAATTACCTACTTCACACAGAAGAGGGGTGTATAGGTACAGCGTGTCCACTAAATAATGGATAAGCTTTTATCCACAGATAAAAATATCCGAAAAAATTACTTATATTGTATAGTAAAAGTTCTGTGGTTTTCGAGATAAACGAATTTTTTTTAAATAATTTCTCTTTAATTATCGTTTAGGCTACAAATTTAGATTTTTTCTCGTTTTGTTACTTGCTAAATATTATTATTAGTGATCTTAACGGATGTGTATTACAGCTTTGTGGTGGCAAGATTAATTGGGTCTTAATTAATTACCTACATCAATTTTAATTATTGAACTGTTGCCTACTTCAGACTGGTAATTTTTCCAATGGACAGAGCCATATTTTAATAAGCATAGGTTACTGACAGTTTGGTTGAACAGCTTTGTAGGTAGAGATTATTAATCTCCCTATGTTACTTGTTATTGTGTATTACAGTAGATATTTTTAATGTTTATTTGGGCAAAAAACAGTACATAGAATATAAAGAATGAGCTCAAAGATAACTTAAATTTTACATTTGCCAGCAAATATGCCACAGTTAATATAGAGTTACACGATAAAAGTACAAAGAGCAAAAAATTAGAAAAGAGAGATAAATAGAAGTAACAAAAAACTAGAGTGTTGACAGGGCACCTTTAAACTTGCTAAGTGAGAGGTTGAACATGTCTAGTTCCGAAAATGATACCTAATATATGATATGTAGAAAGAGGTACACAATTATTAACACATAATAATTATGTATTGTATCAAGTATTGCGATAAACGAATTCTTTGCAGACGAAGTTCCAGGCAACAGTTATCAATAATTTCATCAACGTTGTCCCTGAAAATCTACTTTTTCAACGATCTTTTAGGAAGTTTCATTATTTTGGAATACTTTCCAGAATAAAGTACATAACATAGTATTACATGACCTTGCAAATGCAAGTCCACTATCAAATACAGACAACGCCCACAGCAAAATGTTATCTATCTGACTAACATATGTTGCAGTGAGTATCCGCTAAAAAATATATACATTACTCGTTGAAAAATTTCAAACATCCGCTCCTTGAGAAAAATTGTTTGTAGATAATAATCTCAGATTTATTCTTTTAGATACATTATATTAATAGCTTTATGCGGGTAAGATAAACTATATTCGAGTTATGGAAAATTGAGTTTTAATAGTAGGTGGGAGATGTGAAATGGATTGATGAACGTGTTATTAGCCAGTCAATTCAGATATTATAAGATTTTTTCGTTGTTTTCCACAGAGATTTAGGCCACATAATTAAAGCAGTAATAAGTTAGGCGAATGTTACTTATTGCGTTACTTATAGAAAAGAAAAATATAAATTCTACCTAAAGTAATTATGTACATAATATACAATGAAATATAAATAGCAAAGAGGTTATAGGTAGGTATAGTGTAAATGAGTCCTCGCCCACGTACAGGGGTTTATTTATTTATTTATTTGGAGAACAAACAGAAATAAGTGTACAGAAGACAATACAGATAAATAACTACTAATTAACGTGCACTTACTCCCTTTTAGCAGGTCTCACTAAGACACATGTATGATAATCTTAACCATATACATTTACGTGAAACTCACCTATTGAGCACATTAGTAAGTACCTCTGTGATACCTTAACATTAGATTGATATACATATTATATCCAATATTTCGCTTCAACAAGCAGCTATTCCTAAATAAGTAGGTAGATAAATTTCTTCTTCATACAAATTACAACATACCGAACCGAACCAAAATCTACTTATATAAGTAACTACATATTAAGTCATATCAACTCCTCCAGTGTTACAAAACAAGTTGACAAAGCACTTTAACATTTTACAGTTAAATTGGGACCTTGGCTCATTAAAAATATCAACCGAAACACAAGCCTGTACTTCTACCATGAGTTTATACTAGTTTACAGTGACCGTACTCGCTAGCGACGGCGTAAATGATTTGTATGGAGAATTGTACTTCCGTAAGTGGCCGCTAGAGGCGCTGTACAATTCTCCATACAAATAATTTACGCCGTCACTAGCGAGTACGGTCACGTAAACTAGTGTAAGCACATGGTAGAGGTACTGGTTATACAAGATGCATATTCGTCGCAAGGGTGCGCGAACGCCGGCGTTGGTACGCGAGAGCGGAACAGCGAAGAGGCGCGGGAGCGCGAACAGAACCGGGGGACTCTGAATCGAATGCTCTCAAGGAGCTCTGCACTATTGTACTGACCCCTGCAGATGTTATACAGGGTCATAATATCAAAGCACTTACGTCTAGTTTCTAACGATGGTATTTTATATCGCTTAAGCAGACCACTGTAGGATTCTTTTGACCTTGAAAGCCGCCAGTGCATTGCCCTTAAGAACTTTTTTTGAACCATTTCGGGTTAGAGGGTATGACGACAAAGGGGGGCGGGAGAGGTGCGGGCAGCAGGCACACGAGGCGCGCTCGCCGCCCGCATCTCTCCCGGTCCCCTTTGTCACCATACCTCCCAACCCCTGTACCTCTACCATGAGTTAACACTAGTTTACGTGACCGTACTCGCTAGCGACGGCGTTAATTATTTGTATGGAGAATTGTTCAGCGCCTCTAGCGGTCACTTACGGAAGTACAATTCTCCATACAAATCATTTACGCCGTCGCTAGCGAGTACGGTCACTATGAACTAGTGTAAACTCATGGTAGAGGTACTGTACCGCGCGAGCGAGGACTCAATTGAACGGTTTAGCTATTAAGTCGATGACGTCACAGGAGAACGAAGAGCTAATGGGAGCTAATTATTAGCATAGCTATAACGACTTAGCTTACTAAGTTATTACTATTAGGGTGAGGCCACACAAGCGTAATTTTATGAGTTGTGAGTGGCAGAATTTCGGTTGCGCCATAGGTACATTGTGTCACGTGAGTGTCACGTGATGGCCCGCATATTGTATGGCGCGAACCGAAATTCTGCTGCTCATGACTCACAAAATTACGCTCGTGTGGCCCTTAGTCATTTTATTTGGAAAATAATTTGTGGCCAAGAGGCCTCCACTCCTTTTATGCCCCAAAGACTCCAGACCTCTAAATTCGGCTCGGATGAGTGCTTTAAGCCGTGGTGGCCTAGCGGTTTGACCTATGGCCTCTCAAGCAGAGGGTCGTGGGTTCAAATCCTGGCTCGTACCTCTGAGTAATTCGGAATTTATGTGCGAAATTACATTTGTAATTTACCATGAGATTTACGATGAAGGAAAACATGCACACACCTGAGAAAAAATTCAATGGTGTGAGTGAAGTTCCCAATCCGCACTGGGCCCGCGTGGGAACTACGGCCCCAGTTCTCACATTCTGAGAGGAGGTCTGTGCCCTGTGTAGTGGGACGTATTAGGCTGGGATGATGAGTGCTCTGGTCGAGTGCTGTGAATGCGGGCTATGGATGGTCCCTACTGTTGTCGATATATCGCATAGCTCGAGCTACGCAATACGCATCTTCCTCGAACAGCTGGGCCATTATTTATTTTGTTGTACCTTTTGACTTTTTTTTATTCGGTAAGCTATCCTCCATAAGAGAAGCTAAGCTCCATATATCGTAGAAGAAGAATATCGTAGAGGAAGATTTTTCTCGTTATGTGATTTCTGCTTAGAATCACGAGCTCTTTCGATCCTACTAGGAGAAAAAAGTGTGCCAAGTTTTTTTTCCGTTAATTGTTTTTTTTGCTATAAGTATACAAGTATACATGCAAATATATTGTTAATTGATATCGAAAATAAACGGAACACTCACGTCTTAAAACGAGTTTAACTCGACATGTTTCGGGCTAATCCGTAGCCCTTCCTCTCGGAGTTGCACGTCACGGCGGCTGCCAAACGCGCACTGCGTGCTACTGTCCTGGTCGTGTGGCTACTCGACGCAACTGACAGCGACACACAACTACCCCCGTTTTCATCATCACTTTTATTTTCATTGTCAAATGTAGGGTAGCACACAACACTAACCACATCACTTTGTAAAGGTTCGCTCACACTCACTGTTGACGCGGTACGAACATTCAACACTGTTTTCAACTTGGGGGTACTGACCAACCACTATCCCGGTTGAAATTCGAATGACGACCAATCTCAACGGGGGTAGTTGTGTGTCGCTGTCAGTTCCGTCGAGTAGCTGCACGACGGGCAGTAGCACGCAGTGCGCGTTTTACAGCCGCCGTGACGTGCAACTCCGAGAGGAAGGGCTACGGATTAGCCCGAAACATGTAGAGTTAAACTCGTTTTAAGACGTGAGTGATCCGTTTATTTTCACTATAAGTGAGTCTCACGGTAGTTTCATTTTTAAAGTAGGTACAATTTGGTACAATTTAAAAATATTGTGTTTTATTTACAGATACCAGCACGTCTGCGCACGATCATACAAAGGCGAATACAGGAACTTTGCAAACTATTGTGAAATGCAATACGAAAACTGCAATACTTGGCGAAGTGAGTATTCATCCATTCCGGTTTATAAACGTCCCATTGCTTGGCTCAGGCTTCCTCTCACAATGAGTTGTGGTTCCCACGCAAGCCCAATGCGGATTTAGAATGATCCTGGGACATGAAGGTATTAAATTTAACACGCGTTTTAGTAATTTTTTTTTAGTTTCAACGGTCCATACATTTATAATAAAATTAATAAATCATTGAATGTGTACCATATGACTAGAAGAAAATGAAAAATTGCAGTGACAGAGTGGCTTTTAAAAAATTTATGACAGTACAGAGGATATATTAAGAGTAATATCATGTTAATCACACACACACACACACACAAACACTCACACACACCCACACACACACACCCACACACACACACACACACACACACACACTCTCACATGCACACAAAAAAAATGATAAGTACAAAGGCCTTGTAATATTATTTTTAAAAAATAAACTTTGTTACTAGCTGTTGCCCGCGACTCCGTCTGCGTGAAATTAGTAATTTGGGCAGCTTATTTTTTTACCCAATTTGCTTTTCATCAATTCAATTATGGCCCTCCTCCCTATGGTTCCTCGATATTAAAAAATTACCCCCCCACAACCCCCCCCCCCCCGCACACCCGCCTTCACATTCACCACAAGTCAAGCGTGCCTATAGAAGTTTTACTTCAAAAACCCCCAATTTTGAAACATTAATCCGCTCCGCTCCTATTGGTGTTAGCGTGATGATTATATAGCCTATACCCTTTCTCGATAAATCTAACACTGAAAGAATTTTTCAAATCGGAGCAGTACTTCCTGAGATTAGCGCGTTCAAACAAAAAAACCTGTTCGATAAATTCTTAAAATAGACGTATCTTTCTTATTTGTAAACCGATTCAAATGAAACAAACACTAAATGTTAATCCAAGAAAATACCAACATATCAATGAAAACCGTATCCTTCTAGGTTAAGCCGTTTCTGAGATTAGCGCGCACAAACGCACAGACAAACAGACAATAATTCTAAAAATCATTGTTTTGGGTTCTATTGCGCTAATAAATAGCCCTAGTGACAGTTTTTCTCAAATATCTTCAATGTACAGACACCGACTTGTTACAGATTTATTATTTATGTATAGAAGATTATCTTATTCTGTTTAGCATTCAATAAGGGGAGGAGCAATGTTCATCTTAAAATACAAACGGCTGAACCAATGTTGATAAAACATGTCTAAAAACCATCGTCAAGAAACCTGGTTTCAAATAAAAAACCACATCCAAATCGGTTTACCCTTTTAAAAGCTATGATGACACAGACAGACACACAGGCAGACAGACAGATAGACAGACACACACACATATGTGACATTTTTCCGTAATACATTTTACTTACTCCAACTTAGAAGCAAAAGGTCTCAATCAAAGCTCTCGCAAATATTGACATGGGGTTGAGACGATAATCTTAATAATTAACTCAGAACATGGACTGATCCGCGTGCTGCAAAGTTTTCATGTTTTAACCGCAATCTCATTAAACTTTGATGAAAGCCTTAACTGTGTTTCATGTTACAACAACAGTGGGTAAATGTTTACGTTAAGAACATTGACCGAAGCGAGAAGCGTCGTCGTTACAGCCAAACGTAGTGATTATATTCTCTTTGGTTACAGCTTGCGTTAAGATGCTATGTGTGCAGGTTTTTCTTTCACCGTAAAGCTCATGGTAAATTTCAACTGTAGTTTTGCACGTTATTGTCATTGCATCCGTAAGGCGTCCACTGCTGAACATAGGCCATACTAAATACTATTTAGGCTCGCCAAACAGATCGGTCCTGTGCCATCCGCATCTAACGCGTTCCAGCAACCTTAATCAGGTTGTGGCTCCATCTTGTTGGAGGCCTACCTACACTGCGTCTTCAGGTCCGTGGACGCCACTCGAGAACCTTTTTGTCCCAACGGCCATCAGTTCTACTAGCAATGTGCCCTGCCCTGCCCACTGACACTTAAGTTTAGCGATTCTTCGATCTATGTCGGTGACTTTAGTTCTTGCGCAGATGTCATTATTTCTAATGCGATCCCGCAGAGAAACTCCGTGTGACCTCGAGCATTCTTATAGGCCCATCGTAAGCGGCCAAGTCTCAGTGCCATAAATCATCACTGGCACCACACACTGGTCAAAGACTTTTGACTTGAGACACTTGCGGTATATTGGATGACAAGATATCGCACGTAAATTTCGAATAACCCAGAAGTCCGAGCCCGGACTCGGGGACACGCCCCTCTGCAAGGAAGGCCAATGGGTCAAACCACTAACGGCTTGACGAGGACGTACCTTAATTGGAGTCTAAATAATTTATTTTTCATTCATAAATTAATTAATTTTGGCCCAACGTTCAGGCTTCATTATGACAAACTTACTTACTCCGTTGGTTCAGCGACCCGAAGTGGATCTTGGCCTCCAATACGAGCTGGCGCCAACGCGCCCTGTTCTCTACGATCTCCTCCAGTTTTGTGCGTGCAGAGTGCGCAGATCCTTTTCCATTTCGTCTTTCCAGCGGTAATTAGGCTGACCAAACTGCCGCCGACTACCAGGCTGTCCCGCGTACGCTCTCTTTTATCATTACATTCATATTTCATTTTTTCATTTTTTTTTCCATTTATCATTTGACAAAATTAGGCCAAAATTGGCACGGAATTGGTCCCTGGCGACGGATACCGTAATAGGGGCAGACCGAAAAGGAGATAGAGGGACGACTCAGATATCTATCACGTGGGCCCAGCAGTGGTACATAAAAAAGGCTAACTAAAAAAAAATATATTATTCACTTGAGTTTCGTAATTGATTAAGTTTGTTGTCCTTGTCCTTGTTATTATACTATTGGTTTTTAATTTTATTTTTCAGATTGGCGTATTTTCAAGCGTGAATTTTGCTGAGATGAAACTTCGTAAGACATTAGTTCAATAAAGTGATTAAATACTGGTTTTAATGATTATTTCCATCTTGACGGAGGCTTACCTACACTGCATCTTCCGGTCCGTGGACGCCACTCGAGAACCTTTCGGCCCAACGACTTGGTTAAGGTTGCGGGAACGCATTGAATGCGGATGGCGCAGGGCCGATCTGTTTGGCGAGCCTTGGGGAGTCCTATATCCAGCTGAGCAGTGGACGTATTTCGGCTGAAATGATGATGATGATGAATGATTATTTCATAATGATATTAATGATAGACACACAAAAGTGTTAGTGTATAAGAAAGTCCTGGTAGCCTATAGTGGTTTAAACTATGATCTCTGAAGCAGAGTTGATGTGGGCTTGAACCCGGGCTCCAACTTCTGAGTTTTCCGGCATTTATGTGCGAAATAGTCTAAACTATGGCTACCATGACTCAAACTCAAACTCTTTATTGTCTATGACTTTGTAACAATGTATATGAAAATTAATGGCTACCATGACTTTGTAACAATGCATAAGAAAATTAATGGCTGACATGACTTTGTAACAATGCATACGAAAATTTATGGCTACCATGTCTTTGTAACAAAGCATACGATATATGGAGCCTCAGTAATAGGGTCCCGGTTTTACCCTTTGAGTACGGAACCCTAAAAAGAACTCTTCCGAAACGACTTGACCGATTTTGTAGGATTCCGTACCCAAAGGGTAAAAACGGGACCCTATTACTGAGGCTCCGCTGTCCGTCTGTCTGTCCGTCCGTCTGTCCGTCTGTCACCAGGCTGTATCTCGGGAACCATGATAGCTAGAAAGTTGAAATTTTCACGCATGATGTATTTCGGTTGCCGCTATAACAACAAATACTAAAAATGGAATAAAATAAATATTTAAGGGGCTCCCATTAACAACAAACGTGATTTTTTTGCTCGTTTTTGCTCGATATTGATAACGGCAACAGGTAGACGCTTGAAATATTCACAGAATCTTCGATCAACAATACATTATATTTGTATTGTTGATCGAAGCACAGAATATTTAATTATATAATGACTGAAAAAATAAATCATTAAATTAAAATAAAAAAAATATTTTAAGGGGAGCTCCCGTACAAAAAACGTGATTTTTTTGCCGTTTTCATAGATAATGGTACGGAACCCTTCGTGCGGAACCCTTCGTGCGCGAGTCCGACTCACACTTAGCCGGTTTTTTATTGATTTTAAAATAGAACTACTCCGAGTCTGACTTGGCTGGTTTTTCGATACATCTATTAAAGTTTGAATGTCGACAAAATTACAAAGTACCTAGGTGTTTGCACAAAGACTCCGAATATTATCTTGAAAGGAACTTTTTTAATTAAATTCACAAATGTAATGCTTGGACGTCATAAAAATACTTTCTGGTACTGTCGTAAACTGTTTTATAGCCTATAAAGTAATACGTACCGGTAAAGAAAAAGTCCTTTTTCAACCTGTTTCCTCCAGCTTAGCTTAAGCCAAGAGGCATGTTCAGTTACTTCTTTATTGTCAACTTAACATAATAAAAGGAACGCAATTTCAGAAGAATTTGGCCCCCTTTATATCATTAATTAACGGTTGAATACAAGGAAAATACTTGTTAATTTGTTTCTTAAATGCCTTTTTGTGTAGTTCGTGTCAAAGGTACGAAGATGTCAGGAACTTTTTAGGGTTCCGTAGAGTTTTCGATTTAAGGATTTGATTGCAAAATATTGTCGGAATCAAATGTCTCTTCCCGTCTCCAAAAGCCGATGGAAAATGATCATCACCACCCATAAAAATATCAACAACTCAAAGAGAGTCACTAATAGCCAGTTAATAGCTAATAGCTAATAGCTAGTTGCCAGCCTTTAAAGGAAGTATAAACCCTTTTCTTGAAATAACATTGTGCGTGGTATAACATAATCAACGCTTTTTTATTAACCGACCGTTTTAAACTATTAATTTTGTATAATATCGATCTCAACTTGTTAGAAAAAATATCTATATGAGTATCTATCTATATTATGATATAATGAATATCTGTATTATGTTTTAAATTATAATATTTTTAAACCCTAAAACTTTATACCACGTATTTAAATCTTTGCGTTTTTATCAGAGCATCAATTTTCTCAATAAAGGCGTGGCACACACATTCTTAAAGTCTCTTGACGTCAAAATTGTGTTCTTACTTATGTAAGCTTTATAGCTAAAATTTTAGACGTCGATATCCCCTTTGAATAAAATATTTTCAAGCTAATATGATAATGACTAAGTAACGACCAATTTTTAATGAAATTTTCTCGTTTTCTTTAGAAGACCAAGTTTTATTTGCTCCAAACAGGCCTCCTAATGAATTGGGCAAAGGAAGAGTGGCAGGAGCTAATTTACTTTAAGAAGAGGACTGATCCCTGGAATACAAATGAAGTTCCGCAATTTTAAAGAATATTAGTTTTTCGCTCCACTGTTGTTGATTTATGAAACTTCGCTTTTTAAGCGGACAGTAATGTAAATACAACAATTTACTGCTACATTATAAGTTATCTAGAATTCATAGCGCGTTAAATTTTCTTTTTGATCGAAAAAGACATCGAAAAGACAGACCTAAGACACCTTATGTCAGACGAGCTGTATCTTTTAACTATTTGGTTATTATATCAAATGTATGTAGAGGTCATCCGACAATATTCAATCACTTTGGACAACGTGTTCAGTATACCATAAACAAATACATTAGGAAAGAAAAGGATTATCTTAAAAAAACGTCAATAGTAGATTGATAGCCAAGGGTGGAAAGTGACCCATTTAAACCGAGATATTTCTGGCGCTCGAACGAAGTGAGAGCGCCAATTAGTTCGAGGGGAAATGGGTAATTTCACCCGAGTTACACACTTTACTTTTCATTTCGACTGTGAGGAAAGTAAATACTACAAAAAAATGAGAATAATAATAAATTGAATTTACTTATAGCCAACCTCCAACCGTTTCGCCCTAGCCACTTGCCACGGCCGAAAAATCGAGTTGGTCACGACCAAGGAGCTTATATACAAAACTGGAGGTTGAACGCCAAACGAAGAAGTTTTGACCTTTATTACTTACCTATGTATTTATATTTTTCTTTCACATTTTCACGAATGACTTCCATCTCTTTCTTAACCTAACTAAAGAAAGAGATGTAATATTTTCGTGACGTAATAAAGATCAAATTTCTTGTTTCAAACGGATGTTCAGCGCACAACCTCCAGTGTTGTATTATTAAGCTCCTTGGTCACGACGTGCATCTGATGGCCATGCCGAAACGTGAAAAAAAGTGTCATTGACGTAACTGAATTATCTTCCACTCCGTGGCTAATCGTAAAAATTAAAAAATAATACTTTCCACCCTAGATATGAAAACGCTATTTTCCACCCGGCTAATGCTACCCATGAAAATTTAACTTTCCGAACACTACAAAATACTAATAAACATCATCATTTTAGAGTAGTACTCCGCCCGCGAAGAATAGGGGTAGGTATAAAAAATTATTAGCCGACGACCTATTCTAAGACCTACCGAATACAGACAAAAAAGTTTCATAAAAATCGGTCGAGCCGTTTCGGAGGACTTCGATAACAAACACCGTGAAACGAGATTTTTATATATTGGAAGATTTGTATGATGTATTATTTGTATGGTGTGTTATTTGTATGGTGTGTTATTCAATTAAATTTTAATTGCATTAACTTCATTTTGACGTCACTCCCTACTTGTTCATCATCATCATCCCAGCCTATATACGTCCTACTGCTGGACAAAGGCCTCCCCTCAAATTGAGAGGGTTCGGGCCGAAGTTCCCACGCGGGCCTAGTGAGGATTGGAAACTTCACACACACCATTGAATTTCTTTGTAGATGTATACAGGTTTCCTCACGATGTTTTCCTTCACTGTAAAGCTCATGGTAATATTCAAATGTAATTTCGCAGATAAATTCCGAAAAACTCAGAGGTGCGACCCGGGATTTTAACCCACGACCCTTAAGAGGCCATAGTTGAAACCGCTAGGCCATCACGGCTTATACTAGGTACTACTTGTTATTCAAAGATAACTTTGATATAAAATTTTTACTTAATTCCTGTCTTTCAAGTACTTCATCACAAAGAAGTCCTATTCGATCGATAAGTAATTCAAAAGCAATTTAAGACTTTAATCTGTTTCTGACTTCTTCGGATTTAATATTCATAAGCGTATGAAATCCTTCAATTGTCTGAAATTAACTTTCAAATGTTTTATGCTGACTTTCTTCCCTTTTAAAACATGTTCAACAATGATTTTGTGAGCAAAGATGCGTTTATGCTCGCAAAGAAACCGGAAAATATACCCCAGATTTCCTTCGAAGTCACATGGCTAGAAACTACTATTGTATCTGGGAAGCATAAGACTGCAAAGTCCATTTTTGTAATTTTATAGAAGCGATTTTGTGTCAAAATGCAGCATACACTATAGTAAGGACGATTTAAAATAAAACTGGCTAACATTTTCGTTTTTAAGCAGTATGAGTATATTACTTTTGGCTTTACCCATATAGGTTGTATGACTAACTTTCAAATAATTTATTGAATCAGGCGTTACTTTCCGTAGGTACATATTAATGGCTTGTAAAAGCGATCAAAATATTTCAGTGGGTTGGTCGGGGATACTATGGTGCCAGATTTAGCAGGTTCGGCACGGTGAGCTAAGACCAGCGGGTTCGAATTCGCATCTAAAAACAGTAGCGCATCGAAATTTTTTGTTTAAATAAATATTAGATGTTTTTAAAAAAGAAATCGCAAATGCTGTCAAAATTGAATTTAAACATTGCTTCCAATGTATTGTTGTTATTTATTTACGTCAAAATAACAAAAATCTAAAATACTTAGAACAAAATATTTACCTTTAATAATTATTATTTATATTTCCCTAAGGTAGCGAAGGAATAATTCCAAATATTTTAGTAAATCCAAATGACATCCACGATCATTAAAACGACAGCTTCAAGCGAAATAATGAAAATTCGCGGCATAATTTTGCAAAATATTTCGCACTTCACAAACAGACAACGAAAAATTAGCAAAATTATTTCCTGGAAGCTCGACATTTTCCTCTTTTATTACGCAACTAAAATTACAGGTAGAAATCTGAAATAAATTAATATTTAACCTTCAAAATTATAAATTACAATATAAATAATCTAATGTATAAAAAATATCATATTGTCGTCGCTCCATTTTGTCGGAGGCCTACCTACTCTGCGTATTTCGGTTGCGGCTGGTTAAGGTTGCTGGAATGCGTTGGATGCGGATGGCACAGGACCGATCTGTTTGGCGAACCTAGGAGGAGGCCTATGTGTAGCAGTGCGCGTCTTTCGGCTGTGATGATGATGATGATGATGATTATAAAAATATCATGTGATAGCGTTTGCTATCGAACTTCTCCGATAAGCCTTGACCAAGTTTTATGTCATTTTTGGTCTATATTTGGTAGGTCTGAGAATAGGTCGTAGGCTAATAGTTGCGTTATCTTCTTCTTCTGATATATAAAAATCTCGTGTCACGGTGTTTGTTATCGAACTCCTCCGAAACGGCTTGACAAATTTTTATATATTTTTTTTCTGTATTCGTTAGGTCTGAGAATAGGTCGTAGGCTATTTTTTATACCCCTATTCTTCGCAGACGGAGTCGCGTTGTAAAACTTATAATATTGTTAGTTTGTTAAAAAGGTTTTACTTTTTTATTCTTTATTGTAATGCGAAAATTTGGAAGTGTTATCCTAATGTGTTTGTGTGGGATATAAAGGGTAAAAAGTCTTTTTTTCTGAAACTGCAAATTTTATAAGATTGTTATAAAACTAACCTTATCTATACTATTTTAAACTTTCGTGATTTTCAATCATAATTATTATACTAAACAGGACTTTACTTTACTTTCGGAGTTTCTCTAAAAGATCGAATTCGTAACGAAGTGATCCGACAGAGAACCAAAGTTATCGACATAGCCCACCGCATTAGCACGCTGAAGTGGCAATGGGCAGGCCATATAACCCGAAGAACCGATAACCGTTGGGGTAGACGAGTTCTTGAGTGGAGATCACGGATCGGCAAACGTAGCGTGGGACGTCCTGTGGGACGGACTGGTAGACGTAGTGTAGGTAGGCCCCCCAACAAGATGGAGCGACGAGCTGGTTGAGGTTGCGAGAACGCGTTAGATGCGTTTGGGGCACGACCGGTCTGTTTGGCGATCCTTGGGGGAGGCCTATATTCAGCAGTGGCCGTGTTTCGGGTGATAAAAAATGTAAAATGCGTAACCTTTAAACTTTTAAACAAAACAATACGGATCCTTGATTGTTTTTTTTAGTATTGAGTATTTTTATTTTTTCAAGTTATTTTTTTTTATTTTATCGCTGCAATAAGTGATCAAGCAAGCTGAGATGTGTGATGCACGGGAAAAATTATAGTAGGTATCTATGTCCCGACCAGTTGTGGTGAGGGGTTTAGTACACAGCACGAAATGCTGAGGACCTGGGTTCGATTCCCAGAGCTGGTCTTTTTTCTGGGTTTTTCTGTGCATTCATGTTTCAGATTGTATTTAGTATGATAAATACAATACGGAAAATTACTTAATTCACTATCAGTTGCACGTCATCAAGAAGACGTAGGTTTTAAAACAGAAATCGTCAGATTAATCTTTATCTGTTTACTCGGTGACACGAGACGAGGTTGTGTGTACGAGTATTTGATAAAAACTTAAGTAATCTCGCTGTGTTGTTTTTGGTGTACATATGGTGCTTGTGACATATTTTTAACCGACTGAAAAAAGGAGAAACATGTTTCCCGCTTTTGTAGGTTTCGCGGGCCGCATGACGCTGTATAAGCAGGCCTCTAACAAGATGAACTGGTTAAGGTTGCAGGAACGGGTTGGATGCGGATGGCGCAGGACGGATGTTTGGCAAACCTCTTTTAGCTGAAATGATGATAATAATGATGATGACGATATTTCCTGCACATGCGATGGACCGGCTTGACACCGACTTTAGACTAAACAATCAGAAATGTTTTTATTTACACAAACAGGAATTTCGGGGGCAACATTTTATAATTATTATACTAAACTGGACTATCACGTAAACTCGACGACCTCGACGTTTCGGCCACATTGCAGCCTCCGTGGTCACGATTTGACTGAAGTATAGGGTGTCAAGTTCGTTTACCCGCTCGAGTCTTTCGAACTACCCGCACTTGATTCCGATTAGAGTCTGCACCCGTATCTCGAACTACCCGCACTTAATCAAAAAAGAAAATCAGTGTCTAAAGGTTTCGGACACACAGCGGGGGGAGGGGGGGGGGGGGGCGCGACGTTGACGGGACGCCGACGGCACGGTTACAATCAGTTACGTACTACTTTAAATAGACGCCGTCAAACAGCGCCGTCGCGTCCCGAAATTCGGTGTCATGTCTGTATGGACTTTTTTGAACTCGGTTTAATTGAGCGAGCGAAGCGGCGAGCAAACCATAAGCACATAAAAGAAAAGTGTTCGTTTAAACGCGTTGCCGAATACAAAGCACGTTTCACCCGCATAATTCGGTGTAAGCGTATTTATTTATACGCATCGCAACAGAATCAAGATGGAATAAGTATTGGACGGTATTTCTACTTAGTCCTTTTTAAATGGTCCCCGCAGCGATTATTGTGAATTTCTTGAAAAGAACAGCATCCAAATTAAACACCAAATGGGGAAAACCATACTCACAAATATTTTTTTGGTTAAAAGTCAAAGCACTAATCTCAGTAATACGAGCTGTCTCATCAAGACCATCGAATGCGAAGACGGAGCAGGAATTATGTTCTGAAAAAGAATTTGCACCAGCCCCCCCCCCCCCATGTCCCATTACTAATTTTGTTGTTGCCTCTTTCTAATGTAGTACTATTAGACTAAATTACATAATAAACATTTTTTCGTTTATATCTAATGTAAGGAAGAAGATCGGAGATAGAGGGCGCCCCTGTTCATTTTTCATTCGGTCAACCAGTCACCCACTCGAGTGACGTCACGAGAAGCCAAAGAACTGTGCTGCCGCCGTGAGATGATTCACTTTTGGCTCGGTACTTGGTGCGGTGTGGTTGTCCCGGTGTTAGATATCCTTTGTGTCGTAGGACTATTGCTAATTTCATTTTTTGTTACCTTAATATCCTTAAAAATATAATTGCATTCGAAATTAAAGTGTTAATTATTTAATTATCTTTTTTTGGTTTACCTAAAACTAATATAATAAAAATTATTGTGAATTACAGTCGTCAACAAGTTTGCAAATATTTTAAGCATTAAAAAAGTAATAAGCTTTCGTGTTTAAAATTTAAAATGAAAATATGAATCCCTATTTTCGTTATCTGGGAAGTCCCACAATGAGCATCTATGACCCTAAAAGAATATGACGTATGTCAAAATGTTAACAGATTCCCTGTCCCGAAGCAATGTGCGGCGTTCTTTCGACACGCCCCCATAAAAAGACATTAAACGCTCATAGAGTCATGAGGCACATGTGACTCATGAGCGTACCAGTAAAGTCACAAATGATGCGCATGTGCCTTATAAGACAGGGAACCTGTTAAGTCTTTAATACTAATAATCCATGCTGCACATTGTCTGTCAGCCAGTTACTACTCTACTCTTTTAAACTTTTAGTGCACATGATTGGTGTCAGCGAGTACTTGCTTTCGTACGTGCGTGTGAGCGTGCGTACGTGTACGTGTAAAAACATAAGAAGTAATATTTTTACATGAAACGAATGACAAATTAAATTATTGCAAATAATTATGTTGTAATGTAAACGAAGGACTACACTGCAAAACTGTTTGTTTGAGTATGAGTATGGCACACGGAATACAAAATATTTTTTCTCTCTCTCTCTCTTTTAACCCATCGGTCTCCAGTGGAGCAAACCTCGAACCTGAAACACACCGCATACATTTTTTAAGCTGCTCGTAAATCAATCGGAACCAGACAAAGACCTGTGAAGTTTCTTTGAATACAATTGCTGATAACAGATAATAATATAAATATATTATTTATTTTATTAGCAGTTACGTCTGCTCACCGAACTGTAACGGATGTTAGTCCGTGACACTTTATAGAGTTGTATCACACGTGGGTTTTCTCCAAATCAAGGAACCATGGGAGGTAGAATATTGCCTTTTTATAGTTACTCGTGTACGTAATTTGCTGTCGGCCATCTCAAAGCGAGTCAATAAAGTAATTTGAGTCTGTTAGGGAATCGTATTTGCTGCCAGATGTGGTTTGCTTCTCACCGTCTTTTGTAAAGGCCAACTTTAAGTCTTTGTTTAGACTTTCTCCATTTCAAAGGGCCCTGAATTGCTAGGTACTAAAACGTATTTTTAGACAATATCATAATATAACGAATTACTTTACGCGGGGATCTGCAAACAATAAATGTGAACTTTTGCCGGAACTGTCTTTGTTGCGATGACCAGATGTGGCTAATAGCGGAGTAGTTTATGTCCAGGGCGGCGGCGTGTCTTTAGGTTTATGATTCATTGTTAGCGCCAAAATAAGTATCAATGTGATTTTTAGAAATTAGACAAGGACAGCATGGGAATAGTTTCATCCCTGTCGGACAACTCGTCTTGGAGAGCAGAGGGGGTCACTAGATGGGGGGATAAAACTCCTGCGTCTTAGGGGTGCGGGGCTTTTTTGGGGGCTTGTAAGCAGCGAGCTGACAAGTGCGTGCGTGGCGTAGTTTTCTCGGGCGGGGTTCGTAGTGTGTGTAGTGAAGTGAGTGCTTCTCGGGACGCGGCCATGGAGTTGCAGTAGGCGCTTTCTTGGAGTATAGCGGTCGAAGGCACTATACTACAAAGGGCGTGTAGTCTCAGCTAAGTCTGGTGTTGTCCTAGCGACAATACTTTCATTATTCTTTCTCTTAAATTCCGCGGATTGCATTTCTAAAAATAACCTTAGCTTCGCGAACTCGTATGATTTCATGCGTATCTTGAAGTTGCCCTAGGGGCAACAAGTTGAACATAATCATTAATCATCATATCTTGTGTTACGATTTTCTTGCGAATTTACGCGTATTGGTTTAAACATGATATTTGGTCTTTTAATTTAACTATATATCACTACATCTTAAATTCTTAACTATATTTGGCCTGGGACCATTTATCTACGTTCCCAGGATAGCCGGACGTAATCCAACGTAATTCAACTAACATAACTATTACTAAATTCCGATTTAACCTTTTTAGGATATCTTTCTGCGAGAGACTACGGGGCGTAAGCCTAGACTCCGTTCTTTATTCGTGTAGGGTCCAAATAGTATTGTACGAGCCAGCAGCAATTAATAACTTGTCATCGAGTATTTATTAAATTAATAACTTGTCATCGAGTATTTATTAAATTAATAACTTGTCATCGAGTATTTATTAAATTAATAACTTGTCATCGAGTATTTATTAAATTAATAACTTGTCATCGAGTATTTATTAAATTTTGCTTGTTCTTTAGTCGTTCTTCGTGAAGCAAAGCAGCGCTGAATTAAGTTTTGTGTTAAGAGTGAATGAGTGTTTGTGAAATAATAACTTAATTTGTTTAGTTCTAAGGTGTCACGGTAATCTCAATGAAATAAAAGGGGAGAGTGCACACAACTTATGCACTAATTAAATTCTTCTGCACTCATCCCTGAGTTTTACTGAGGTATTGTGCCACGCGTATCACTGCTTCTTTGTTTTCTAGTTCGTGCCAAGCTAGAGAACGAATAGGTCTACTTTTACACTCTACAGGCACAAACATATACACTAAACAACATTACACGTGGGATTGGCCTAGGTATTCTGCCTTTGAGCCGTATGATCCTAGTAGTTCGATGTCACAGCATACACTAGGTACACACCACACATTCAATCCTTAAATAAACTCACACACTAGCTAACACACCTGCATGAAGGTTACTTGGCTGAGATTAGCTCCTGGGTGGACTGGAGAGCAGCACGTCAAATACTAGGGCTCATTTTAGGAGGCACACGTTGTCTTTCGACTAACCTAGGTCCTTTACATTCACTTAGGTACACAACCGAGCCCTGAGTCACTTGCGTGTTTATAATTTTCGCCAGTGACTCTGGGGTACGCGACCTTTTGACCCGTGACCGTAGAGCGTCGTGTGTGGAGACTGGTTAAAGCAATCCTTTATAGGAGTTCACATATAAGGTGATTCTTATACGCATTCAAGTGGTATTCAGACTACCTTGTACAATTCATCAACAATCTCTAGTTCTCTGGTACGAACAAACCCGCGGCAGCTTTCGAAGATAGGGAGCGTAAAATCAGCAAGCATGCAAGCGTAAACTTAGATTAAGGCGGTAAGCGTAAACTTAGATTAAGGCGGTAAGCGTAACTTCGTGGTGGTTGTATGTGGATTTGATTGCGAGTTCGTGTATGTGTGCGTATATGGTTTTTGTAGTTATAGCGTGACGGTTTGAAAGAAGATATCTTTAGGGTGTTAGGATTGATCTAACGGTTTTGTTGGACACATGTGATCGGGGCAGTGGCCTTATAACGATCGGTGTGTGGGACTAGGCTATTGAGGTGTGCTGGGAGGCCTATAGATATCCAAATCGGTTAGGATTTCCCCCATATGACCTAAAGGTCTTATTCAAAAGGGTCCCTTTATGTTCGGGTATTTGCCTTTCAGGTACAACGTTGTTCTACAGTGAGCGGAGTCGCCGGTTGACTATTCTATTGTTCAATTGACATAATCTTATAAGAACTTAAAATCATTTCAACTATTTGCTATTTTCTTACTTACGTTATAATATTTTTCCAATCATCTTTATATTTAAAAATAACACAACGTACAACAGGGTCCTACATAATTCAAACTAGACGATCACATTTTTAAGATGGCCAATTATTAAAGAGTTAGGTAAAATTAGACATGAACGACTTGCGTCGGTGCTTTTATTAGTTTCTGATAAGCCCCGGGTAAGACGGTTACAGAACCTAAGATTTAAAAGCGACAAAGTTTCCCGGTGCGCCGGTGGGACTTGAACCCACGTCTCCCGGGTATGCGCCCCAACGGGTGTTCTACCAACTGAACCACGTCGCATCCAACCGACCTCCCCGAAATTCTTAATCGCTTACATACGCCAACAGTGGCGTGTGGTAACATCCATCACAACTATTAGAAGCTATCACTGTTGGCGTATGTAAGCGATTAAGAATTTCGGAACGTAAAATATTTATTTGGATTCATCGCTTGGCTAGGGTTCCTTGCCCTGAGACTGCATAAGAAAACACTATTAATAAGTATAAGGCTTCACTGTTCATTCGTCTGTCTGTCGTGGGTCTGTTTCTTATATCATCATAATTTCAGCCGAGAAACGTCCACTGCCCAACATAGGCCTCTGCCATGGTTTACCAAGCAGACTGGAGAGTGCTTCGTTTACAAATATTAAGAACTAGCTTTTGCCCGCGACTCCGTCCGCGTGGAATTAGTAATTTGGGCAGCTTATGCTTTTTAACAAATTTGCTTTTTCCCGCCCCCGCAACCCCCCCCCCCCCCGCAAACCCCACTCCCAGCCCAAACCCCCCCCCTACCAAACCCCCCGCACACCCGCGTTCACATTCACCACCGTACTCCCAAGTCAAGCGTGCCTATAGAAGTTTTACTTCAAAAACCCCTGATTTTGAAACATTCTTCCGCTTCGCTCCGCTCCTATTGGTGTTAGCGTGATGCTGATGATATATAGCCTATAGCCTTCCTCGATAAATGGGCTAACTAAAAGAATTTTTCAAATCGGAGCAGTAGTTCCTGAGATTAGCGCGTTCAAACAACAAACAAACAAACTCTTCAGCTTATTAATTCTTCTAAAAACTGTTCGATAAATTCTTAAAATAGACGTATCTTTCTTATTTGTGAACCGATTGAAATGAAACAAACACTAACTGTTAATCCAAAAAAATACCAACATATCAGTGAAAACCGCATCCTTCTAGGTTAAGCCGTTTCTGAGATCAGCGCGCACAAACGCACAGACAAACAGACAAACAGACAATAATTCTAAAAATCATTGTTTCGGGTTCTATTGCACTAATAAATAGCCCTAGTGACAGTTTTTCTCAAATATCTTCAATGTACAGACACCGACTTGTTACAGATTTATTATATGTATAGATAGATATCAAATTAAAGTTAGATTAAGTGGGTAGGGACATCGCTCGTAGAATTGACGGCCGACGGGGCCTAAGGTTTTCGAGTGTCGCCCACGGACCGGAAGACGCTGTATAGGTAGGCCTCCAACAAGATGGAGCGACGACCTGATTAAGGTTGTGGGAACGCGTTGGATGCGGATAGCATGGGAGCGATCTGTTTGGCGAGCCTTGGGGGAGACATATGTTCAGCAGTGGACGTCTTTCGGCTGAAATGATGATGATGATGATGGTCAAGTTTTTTCACTTTTAACAAATCATTCTGCAAATATGTATGTCTATTCTGTGTGAATTAATGTTTCTAACCAAGAATATCTCAAAGATAGATTAAGGGGCTGTTACACCACCCATTGATTAATTTTAACTGACGGATAAATGTGATGCCGTCTCCGTCTATTCGAACTAAACAAACAGAGACGGCATCATATTTATCCGTCAAATAAATTTGATCAATGGATGGTGAAACAGGTAAGAATATCAAACTAGGTGCGGTTAAATTACTACCTGTGTTTGTCGACCCTAAATACACGTCAATAATGTACGTCCTGATAATTTAAACCCTCGTGCTATTGCCATAAGGGTTTGAATAGACGGACTGCTCAGAGCAGTCGAGACCAATAGCACGAGAGCAGTCGCGTAGCGGTTGGAGTCGACTTCAACCCGAATGCTCTGAATTTTGTATTGAAACTGCAGATCACCCAACAACTTGAAGCGGTCGACCGGTTGAAGCTGTTGGAGCTGGCTGCTAAGCATCAAGCCACACAGAAGGGGTATGTATTACAATACCGAAATACGAAAGACCGAATGTATTAAAACATCGAATAGGTCAAAAGACCGACACGATTTTTTTCTGAAACCGTTAACTTTTTAAGATTGTTAAAAAACAAACCTAACCTAACCTAATGGATTCTGTATGATGCCGTTTTCTCGTGATTCTGAAAAGTTTACGGTTTCAGAAAAAAATCGTGTCGGTCTTTTGACCCATTCGATGTTTTAATACATTCGGTCTTTCGTACTTCGGTATTGTAATACATACCCCACAGAAGAGACGTAGGGCGGGGGCGCGCCGCAGCCGCGCAGTGCGCGTCGTTTGTCCGCAGGCCGCATCTCCGCCCCGTCAATTCTGTCTGCTTTGGATCGCGACAAGGGTTGCCAGATTCAGGCATTTCATTTCCGGGACAACCCAAAAGTCACAATTCGGTCGCTAGGAAAATATACGAAAATAAATAAATATTTTACTAAATCGTTCTACTTTTAATGATTTTTAACCACTATTATGTCTTTGGTAAAACAACTGACCGACCTACATTACTAATACATCACAATGTATTTTTAAAACAGCAAAAGTCAAATTGAGCACTGCTCCTGCCTTTTCTTATTCATTAAATAAAACGTTGGCAAAAAATCGACGTAACTGTTTGTTAATACAATGTTCATTTAGTACGAAAAACACATTGGCTCTTATCATTACACTTAAAAACAAAAAAAACAAGTGCTTCAACAAAATTGAGATTGCTTGCTCGCTAACTTTTATAGAGCGCCCTAGTAATTTTATTACTCGTAACATAATGCTAAAACCGGCCAAGTGCGAGTCGGACTCGTGCACGAAGGGTTCCGTACCATTATCTATAAAAACGGCAAAAGAAATGTTGTATGGGAGCACCCCTTAAATATTTGTTTTGTTTTAATTTAATAATTTTATTTATTTTTAAAGTGAATATATAACTAAACATTCTTTGAATATTTCAAGCGTCTACCCGTTGCCGTTATCATATCGAGCAAAAACGAACAAAAAAATTACGATTGTTGTATGGGAGCCCCCTTAAATATTTATTTTATTCTGTTTTTTAGTATTTTTTGTTACAGCAGCAATCGAAATACATCATCTGTGAAAATTTAAACTGTCTAGCTATCACGGTTCATGAGATATAGCCTGGTGACAGACGGACGGACAGTGGAGCCTCAGTAATAGGGTCCCGCTTTTACTCTATGGGTAAGGTACGGAGCCCTAAAAAAGTAGAATTCGAAATCCGGGACTATAAAGCGCCATTCCTGGATACGGCACAAGGACGGTAATTCCGGGACAATCCCGGATTTCCCGGCCATTTGGCAACCCTAATCGCGACACTTCTTACATTTACCCCCTGTTTCACCATCCATTGATCAAATTTATTTGACGGATAAATGTGATGCCGTCTCTGTTTGTTTTGTTCGAATAGACGGAGACGGCATCACATTTATTCGTCAGTTAAAATTAATCAATGGGTGGTGAAACAGCCCCTTAGTATGAAAACTGATACAAGGGGCGCCGTGACTGCAACGCGCCCCCGTCCCACGTCTCTTCTATGGCTTGCGCCCAAACAGTACGTCCATGGACGGGCTTATTGTCGTTTATTCCTGATCAATAAATACGGGATCGTGCTTTAACATGCACCCTATCAAACGTAGCTGTGAAATCTCACATAATTCAGCCGAAGGACGTCCACTGTTGAACATCGGCCTCCCCCAAGGCTCGCCAAACAGATCGGTCCCGTGCTATCCGCATCCAACGCGTTCCCACAACCTTAATCAGGTCGTCGCTCTATCTTAACGACTGCTTTAGCCTAGTTGGTAGTGGCCCTGCCTACGAAGCTAGAGGTCCTGGGTTCGAATCCCGGTAAGGGCATTTATTTGTGTGATGAGCACGAATATTTGTTCCTGAGTTATGGATGTTTTCTATGTATTTAAGTATGTATTTATCTATATAAGTATGTTTATTGTCGTCTAGTACCCATAGTACAAGCTTTGCTTAGTTTGGGTCTAGGTCGATTTGTGTAAGATTGTCCCCTAATATTTATTATTTATTTATTTATTTTATTTATCTTGTTGGAGGCCTACCCACACTGCGTCTACCGGTCCGCGGACGCCACTCGAGAACCTTTCGGCCCCATCGGCCGTCAGTTCTACGAGCGATGTGCCCTGCCCACTGCCACTTAAAGTCTAGCGATTCTTCGAGCTATGTCCGTGACTTTAGTTCTTGCGCGGATGTTATCATTTCTAATGCGATCCCGCAAAGAAACTCCGAGCATAACCCTCTCCATCGCTCTCTGACTGACTTTGAGCTTTCTTATGAGGCCCATCGTTAGCGGCCACGTCTCAGTGCCATAAGTCATCACTGACAACACACACTGGTCAAAGACTGGTGATCTCACAATCGAGATGAATGAATTTGATGAATGTTACTATGAACTCGGGTTGCACTAAGCCCGCATTGGTCCCCTTTGTATTTAGATAAGGAACCTACAACAATGGGATGATCAGTTACAGTCGCAAGGTAGGTATTTGAGTTCAAAGGCATTTGTAATCTTTACAAAGTAAAGGGCTCTATAAGTACACACTACAGTCATCAATTTGCTTATACAGTTATCCGTAATTTTCATTACGAATAAGTCTCACGCCAGTTTTTTGTCCATAGATTAAATAATAATAAACATAATAATAACACTTTAGTGGGATTAAATCAAAGTCAAGTGTGATTTTAAAGCTCGAGGGACTCCTCATTATAACACTTTACCCACTTCAGTAAAATCCCGCTTTACGCTAAGAGCTTTCTGCCAGAGTGCTGTCAAACTTTGCTAAAAACAGTACCTAAATAAGTTTAGCCAGTCAACGGGTTTAATGAAGCATTTGTTAGCAACTGAATTATAAAATACCATTTAAATAGCACCTTAGAGTTTTTCGAAATTATTTTACGTCCGAAATTACATTTGAAATTTTCCATGAGCTTTACAATAAAGGTTATCTTAAGAAAACCTGCACACACCTGCTAAGAAATCAAAGGTGTGTATGAAAAAAAATACCCGATCTGCGCTGTGACCGCGACTCAAGCCCTCTCATTCTAAGAGGAGGCCTGTCACTGGGATGCATATAGGCTGGGACGATGATGATTAAAATAAAATTTCAAATTGCAAAAAAGGAAATGTTTCTTAAGACTTTATAAAATATTTGTTGGAGACTTTAAAATTGGATGAAGTAGTTTAATATAAAATAGGACATACTTCGCCATCTATTCAACCTTCGCGCGCGCCGTGGCCTCATAACTATGATGTTCTAAATGCTTTTTAAAGTAACTAAAAATCTAATTTCGCAGTTCCTTACGAGAGCATTTAAAAAAAAATTGTAGCCCTACCTTTTTTCTCAACGAGGTAATTTTGGGGTTTTCTTATTAAAAATCACGAGTAGGTACAATAAAATTCATTTTCATAAAGAAAAAGTGTCCTTATTTTTGGGACAGTTTTGTGACGCTTTTTTCATGATACAGGTCATATGGGTCGTTACAAAACTGACACAAAATATTGTATGGAAAATTAGAGACATTATTTTACCATCAATATCAATAGCGCTCTCGCTCTCGATTCGAGTAAGCAACACCCTAAATTTTCTCATTTAAAAAAAACCGGCCAAGAGCGTGTCGGACACGCACAAGGTAGGGTTCCGTAGCCATTACAAAAAAAATCAAGTAATATTTTTCTAAGGATTTCGTATGTGTACGGAATCATCCAAGTTTAGGTATGTTTTATACCTTAGGCTACTATTTACTCTTAAACTACAAATAATTTCCAAGCAATTTTAGCCGCTATAATTTTCCTAGTAAATTTGATATATTTACTACCATTCTGAATTTTTTCTAATTTTTCCACCTAACAGTTTCGATTTTAGAGGGGGGGGGACGCTCGATTTTAATGAAAATTTTCACTTTAAAGTTGAATATTTCGCAAACAGATCGCTGAATAGAAAAATCATGTTAGCAACCCCGCAATGGTTTTAAAAGACCTATCCAACGATACCCCACAATATAGGATTAGTCGAGAAAAAAAAAACACCCCCCCTTTACGTCTATGGGAGGTACCCTAAAAATAATTATTTTTTTATTTTTTATTTTACCACTTTGTTGGCGTGACTGATATGTATATTCATGCCAAATTACAGCTTTCTAGTACTAACGATCTCTGAGCTTAGCCGCGGACAGACAGACAGACGGACAGACATGGCGAAACTATAAGGGTTCCTAGTTGACTACGGAACCCTAAAAAGGGAGGGTTACACTTTTTTTTGAAAACACCCCTGAAAATTGACGGACGCGGCCGTTAACGATGGGCCTCATAAGAAAGCTCAAAGTCACTCAGAGAGCGATGGAGAGGGCTATGCTCGGAGTTTCTCTGCGGGATCGCATTAAAAATTATGAAATCCACGCAAGGACTAAAGTCACCAACATAGCTTGAAGAATCGCCAGACTCAAGTGGCAGTGGGCAGGGCACATCGCTCGTAGAACTTATGGCCGATGAGCCGAAAAGGTTCTAGAGTGGCGTCCACGGACCGGAAGACGCAGTGTAGGTAGGCCTCCAACAAGATGGAGCGACGACCTGTTTAAGGTTGCGGGATTGCGTTGGATGCGGATGGCATGGGACTGATCTGTTTGGCGAGCCTTGGGGGAGGCCTATGTTCAGCAGTGGACATCTTTCGGCTGAAATGATGATAATGATGATAAAATTAATTTGGTTTTTAGAGCCAAATTAAAGTCTTTTTACTAAAGTCGCATCTGGGAATTATCTATTAAATTGCGTCAGCAACACACATTTATTAAAATTAGCAAGATCGTTTTAATTTTTATTTAATTTTCCCGCACCGCATTTATAGTTGTTGGAATTGTAACGTTGATATTACGGCAAGAAGTAAATTATATTTTGCTTTCATAAGAGAAGACAACACAAAGCACAAAAACGTGTTAACCTTGTAGTTTGACTCATCGCCTCTCGAGCTGACGGTAGTGGGTTCCTGCTTGCCCTGGGCTCACACCTTTAAGTTTTTCGAATGTAATTAGAACTGATGAAATCTGTGAAGTAGTTCAACAGCAGCGCATGCAAACTACTGGCAGAAGTTAGCTGCCCAGCAGTGGGACGTTACTAGACTGGAAAACTATTACTTACTATTTATTATCTATACTAATATTATAAAGAGGAAAGATTTGATTGTTTGTTTGTTTGTTTGCATTGAATAGGCTCCGAAACTACTGGACCGATTATTTCAAACATTCTTTTGCCGTTAGAAAGCTACATTATCACTGAGTGACATAGGCTACTTTTTACCGCGGGAAAATACCTTTTCCTACGGGAAAATTAATCTATCGCGGGAAGGCTAGTAAACTATAACTATAAAATCAAATTTTTCAAAACCCCCAACGCAATTACGACCCACATATTTGAAAATAAAGTAAATGCCCACTATACGTCCATGATCCCTTCCGCAGCGGCTAACAAAAGAGCTCATACACACACACACACACACACACACACACACACACACACACACACACACACACACACACACACACACACACACACACACACACACACACACACACATACACACACACATACACACACACACACACACACACACACACACACACACACACACACGCACATACACACCGGTCATACTTATAACACCCCTCTATTTGTGTCACGGGTTAAACATAGTCGCTCTCAACCTACATATATCATGAATGACTAGGTAAGGTACATTTAAAAAAAATATTTAAAAAACAAAAAATATATGGAAATTTACAAATGAAAAAAACGCGCATCGCGCATTGCGCATAATAGTCGCGCATTTTAGATATTTGTTAGATCTACGTACGCAGTTACGAGTACGTTATTTTCAATCACATGTAGGTAAGTAAACATAGTGAATTGTATTATTCTGTATTTACTCTCACAGGTACTTGTGGAGAACCCAAATTTAGCAAGAATCGAAAACGAAACCGCATTAATCTTAAAATGTACTTACACGTTTACCAGTTTCTCATTTTGTTTGTTGAAAGGGTTGGAGAGTTCCCAAAGGTAAAATTAAATGTGATTGAAAAAGGTACAAATAATCTTTATTATTCATTGGGTTCCCACGAAACTGGCCGAAAACAAAGTCAAATGTCGTGAAAAAAAAATCGTTCTATTTTCAAATATTTCCGGCCAGTTCGCTGCCTAGCGCTGACGCTGTACTTCAGTCTTGTTTCAGAAGCGAAACCGATCGCACGTCGGGACCCTCCTTGCCACTTAGATCGCCGGCTGAACTTTTACGTTACAGTTTTGAATAAACATTCTATTTAGTGTTGCCCGAATTTAAACTGACAAAAGGTTTATTTCATTGCCATTTATTCTGGAAAATTTACAGATTTTTAAGTGATGTCTTTTAAGTTTTCCGTGAGTTTTTAAGTGTTTTTTTTTTATTAAATGGTTATAAAAGTGGAAATTGGTCAAAATAGGTGGACTGGAGGAAGTTCCGACCAGCAATGCCAGATGGTATGACCAGCCATCTTGCAGCGGGGTCAACGTGAATTGGACGTTATGCTTATACCACATAAAGCGCATTTTAGACATCCTGATGCCGTTTTATGATGATATCGTGAGTATTTTATGATAACAAACAATTAATTAGATAATTAGTAATAATAAGTTAAGTGTACACAATTATTTTGTGAAGATATTTTTTTGTTATCGGAAAACGTTATTTTTATCAATTTTTATTGATAGAAGTAGTACCTACTGATTAATTAACAACATAACTACTCCCTAGATACTTGTAGGTATAAAGTGTGCTCTAGGAACCATAATTATTTCAAACAAGCAACCCTTTGCAACCTATGCAAACTGGGCTACTTTGAAAAAAAAGTGAAAAAAAGGAACGTCTACAATCAAATACGGTAATTTCACATTTTTTACCTCCCTTTCTCTAAAACTACGTTGTTATTTGTTTATATATAAAATTCTTTCAAGAAAAATTATCTAACTGGCGGTGAAATCTGCATTAAAATCCGTTGCGAAGTTTAAAAGATCTAAGCCGTAAAGAGGGACGGCGCGAAAGGACTTTGTTCGAAACTATGTAGAGAAAAGATGTATGTATTCCGAGCTAGAGCTCGAAGTAGACTTACATTTCTTAGCTGGCAAATAATCGATGTATAAAGATATTTCTAAACGGCTTTATGATACCACAGGAGACCGAAGAGCTGGCAGCTACCTCGCACAACGTAATGTATGCTATATACTTACAGCGAGGTAATGCTGCCAGTGTCTTTGGGTCCATACTGCGGGGGAAACCTTTTGTTAATTTTATCTAGTTTTATATAGTTTGGTTAGTTTTATTTTATTTATAATTTTCGATGTAAGTAATAAGTATAATTTTATCAAGCTACCAAGTAAGCGAAACTAAAACCTTTCAAACTTATTAAAAATTACCCTGTCCTTTTAACATGTTTTTGTCCGAGCGATTGGGCGAAAACCCTTTCGTACGTGTATTCGGTTGTCTATTTTCATCTACTGTACCTCTACCATGAGTTTACACTAGTTTACGTGACCGTACTCGCTAGCGACGGCGTAAATTATTTGTATGGAGAATTGTACAGCGCCTCTAGCGGTCACTTACGGAAGTACAATACTCCATACAAATCATTTACGCCGTCGCTAGCGAGTACGGTCACGTAAACTAGTGTAAACTCATGGTAGAGGCTCAGGTCGCACATTTGGAGTCTACCATTAGGTAGCACAGTGAACGGTTGCGATAGTCTGAAGATGAGCTCTGGTTGAGTTCGAAACGCGTCAGTGTAGTTTGGTGGTGGTGATAGCTGGATTTGTGTGATTTGTGTGTGTTCATACAGTGTGGAGGTGAAGGAACTTATATATATTTGGTAGTTTGAGAATAGGACGTAGGCTGTTTTTATACACCTATTCTTCGCAGACGTAGTCGCGGACAACAGATAGTATTATATATTGCAAGACTATTAAAAATACTATTGATGCTAGAATAGAAATTCTATTTGTACCTACTCGTTTTCTGATACTTAATTTCGTTAGCATTACCCTTTATGTTGTTGATGGTACCTGCACGGAACAAACACACCTTTTAAAGATATTACGATCCGAGATAAATAAAGAAGCACTTATCGGATTGGTATTAGAAATGTTTGTTTTCTAGGGTTCAGATCCCTTTGATCGAGTAACTATTATTTATATATTGTTTTTAACCAGCCTAATACAGTGTCCCAGTAGGGCTTTCCTCTTGTCCTCAACAACTCACGCCCTTTTTTTATGGTGCGAAAAATGCGCTTTATGCATTCGTCTCTGTTCGGGGAAACAGGGTATGTGGGGCTCTCCCACAAGGGGCCTACCTTAAAACCGCAAGGATTCCCTCGTTGCCATTGTGAACGCCACGGGATCATGAAGAGTCACCGCGACGCCCGCTGGCGGCCCTGTCGACACCGTGCAATGCGGGCTCGGTTTTACTACCACTCACGCCCTAGCGCAATGTGAGGTTAATCCCTTCCTAACATATGCGTCTAAATCGTTCCGCCATCTCTTTTAACTAACCTATATCTAAGATACACCATGGTTAATTATAATAATAATATTTATACCGAAAATTAATAAAAAAAACATGGGGTAAAAAACATCCTGAGGAAACCTGCCACACCTACTACAAAATTAAATGATATGTGTGTGTATTTCGTATTTCCCGATCCACACAGGCCTGTGTGGGAACTACGACACAAGCTCTCTCGTTCTAAGAGGAGGCCTATTCTCTGCAAAGCGTGGCGTATACATTATTATAAGCTTAGATGATGATGATGAAAAAAAAATACTTAATACCTGAAAAAATAAATAGAAAAAGATACTTCATACTTAACTTGTAAAAGTTTTGTTACTGTTTATTACATTAATATATTTTCGTATTCAAATTACGATCAATAATTATATTCGTCAATGAAACATGCCGAAAAATATGATACGCTAAAATAACATAAATGTGGGCTCACCCTTACACACAGATTTAAGATTTCGCAATTTACGCCGACCAAGTTTCACGTCGTGGACACTAAGATTATTACGTCTGGAAATACAATGACAAATAATATTTCTTAGCTCTAATTTGAATTTCAAAGCTCTATAAGGCCTAGGAGTTCTTGGCACGAACTTGTACAGGAACAATATGCGGAGGATAATAATGTCATGGCCCATTGTTTGGATGAACTGTTTTGAATAATGGCTTGGAGATATTATCGGACGATAAACCGGAAGTTTGTGGAATAACACTAAGTATTAATAATGTTGGTGCTGGTTAAATATTCGAGTGTCGCCGTTCAGTTATTACTTCAACCATCCCACGATTATTACTTCAACGCAAGGAAAATCCGCTAAAGAAGCTATGCTCGGCGTTTCTTTGCGCGATAGAATTCAGAATACGGAAATTCGCCGAAGAAAATCACCGACATAGCTCGAAGAATGTGCAAGTTATAGTATTTTCTCTGAAGCATTGTGGGATGAAAATTTAAAAACTCGAATCGAGAAGAAACTATTTGGGTTCGCGTCTCTCCTGTGGACACGGGAAAAGTTAAGGGTCTATAGCCAATATTTATGAGAGAGAGAGAGAGAGAGAGAGAGAGAGAGACATGTTTATTTACACATATTCGATACACAGGAAATACAGTTGGCAGGAAAAAATACAAACAAAAATCATCGAATAGTATAAATTGGGCCCCACTCAGCATAATTTTCCGGCAGTTTTTCAGTGGGATGTTTAATACAATTATTATACAACTAGCTGGTGCAAATATTTGTTTTATTTTAATTTAATTATTTATTTTTGAAGTGAATATATTACTAAATATTCTGTGAATATTTCAAGCGTCTACCTGTTGCCGTTATCAATGTCGAGCAAAATCGAGCAAAAAAAATCACGTTTGTTGTATGGGAGCCCCCTTAAATATTTATTTTATTCTGTTTTTTAGTATTTGTTGTTAGCGGCAACCGAAATACATCATGTGTGAAAATTTCAACTGTCTAGCTATCACGGTTCATGAGATACAGCCTGGTGACAGACGGACAGACGGACGGACAGACAACGAAGTCTCAGTAATAGGGTCCCGTTTTTACCCTTTGGGTCCGTACCCGTTATTTAGGGTTCCGTAACCCTGACAATAGTATTCTAAATTTAAAGATTTTCTCACCGATAGTTACGATTATGATTATCTGATACTATCGCATTCTGTTTTGATAAAGATTATCTTAAAACTATGTTGTTACTCGATAAGTTAGAGATTAGGGAGAAATTTGCTGCCAGATGCCTATAGGCACTTAGTATATCAGATAAGGTGACTAGGTAATAGCCAAGTAGTGTGTTTCGATAACATCTTAAATACACACGATTCCCAGCAGCAATGACTCTTAAAAAAATAAAATTCAAAAACTAGAGCCAGTGAAGAACAAAGTTTATCGCTAAATGTGAGTGAGAAGTGAGAAAATAAATAGTGACTTGTACTCGCGCACCGAGGGTACCGTATGTATTACACACTATTATTTTTTAGGGTTCCCGGAAATCTATCGTCTTTATTGTTATAGAGACTTGATACTTGGGAAAAATCATCTTTTTAACCCCCGACACAAAAAGAGGGGTGTTATAAGTTTGACCGCTATGTGTGTGTGTCTGTCTGTCTGTTTGTGTGTCTCTCTGTGGCATATTAACTCTTAAACGGGTGAACCGATTTGGATGCGTTTTTTATGGCAGGTTTCTTATGGCGGTGGTTCTTAGAGATGTTTCTTAAAAATTGGTCCAGCCGTTTCAAAGTTATCAGCTCTTTGTATGCTGCGGAAGGAATGTTAGACTTATTGCGTTGGGGGTTTTTTAAATTTTTAATTTATAGTTATAGGATTAATAGAGGTACTGTTGAATAAAACGAATGAAAACTATAATAGGGACAACATAGAAAATAGACCCATAACTTTTGCTGTCTAATTTTAATCACTAATAACTATAAATTAAAAAAATTAAAAACCTCACGTTTGAAAATAAAGTAAATGTTCATTATGCGTTTAAGATCCCTTCCGCAGCTAACAAAAGAGCTGATAACTTTGAAACGGCTGAACCGATTTTGATAAAACATATCAAAGAACCATCGCCATGAAACCTGCTTTCAAATAAAAAAGCCGCATCCAACTCGGTTCACTCGTTTAAGAGCTATGATGCCACAGACATACAGACAGACACGCCCGACACACCCCTCTTTTTGTGTCGGGGGTTAAAAATGGAAGTACTTACCTAAAAAATTGCGGCTTGCATAAACTCCGAAAACAGTTAAAAAATCCATGTTAGCTACCGGCTTTTTTTAATATTCAAGATTTATGTACAGTCTAAGTCAAAGATATGTTTACGCTTTATTTCCTTGTCGCTGATACTTTGTAGTTTTTTTGTATAAAATCGTTAGGCGCAAGCCACACAGAAGTGACGTGGGACGGGGGCGCGTCGAAGTCGGCATCGTTTGTTCGCAGGCCGCGTCCCCGCCCCGTCTCTTCTGTCTGCTCGATCGCGACGCTTCTGTACATTTAGTATGAAAACTGATTTAAGGGGTGCCGCGCCTCCCTCCACGTCTCTTTTGTGTGGCTTGCGCCATAGAATGCATGAGTAAAGTGCTAAAGTGCAAAAATCTGAGAACTATTTCACGTATCAAAGCCGGTTCATGAACATTATTTCTACGACAAACTAACACAAACGAGCTCTTGAGTTTTCATTTTGTGAAACTGACGGCGTGTATGTAATTTGCGATTCTCTTCAAAGTTGCGGCTTAATCGGCATCCACTCTGCCCACATCACATACGTTTGGTTTGTTTGATGTTTAGAGTAAAATGCAGACGCTGAGGTATATTTTGTACTGTGTACATAATGTGACCATTTTTTGCTACAAATACGGGACGAGTTTTTAAAATGATACCATTAAATGACTCTTTGTTGTACAGTCAGCAACAAAAATATGAATACACTTAAAGTACCAAAAATATGTATACACGCCTTTATTCCCTGATAATAGAGTCGTGGATACATATTTTTATCATACTTTTGGTGTATTGATATCTTTGTTGCTGACTGTACCTACACCACATGAAACTTCATATTTTTAACGAGTCTACTATTAACATCATATCCCGAGAATTTTGTTTATCTGGAATAATCCAAACTCAAGTTATGAGGGTTCAAAAAATAAGACAGTTCGAGAAGAAATAGTACCCTTGCGCTTCGCTTCGCTGGGCTCAAAGTTGGCTGGGCAGATAGTGTAGTGCCAACTTTAACCAAACGTTTAATATGAAATTAATTTCGTCTATTAAATAGGTTAATTAGTGAATTTGAATAGTGTACCTAAATAATATAAAATTTTGAAATTAGCTTCAAGCAATTCATTTTCTTTGACAATTACTTCGTTAGTACAATCAACCAATTATTGTAATAATACCTACGTGTCTAAAATCTTTACTCGCCAATTTGGCTACAAAATGTGTTCCAACCATGAAAATCTGAGGCAGAAAAATGCCATGTATTATAATTGGGTGTTGTTGACATGCGTAAATAATAATGTAAATTAATTTATGGGCACTTGCTAGAATAAATCTCGATTTAGTGTTAAACTCCGTTTTTAGAGTCAACATCTGTGAAGCCGTGGTGGTGGCCTAGGTGTTTGACCTATTGCCTCTCAGGGAGAGGGTCGTGGATTCGAATCCGGGCTCGCACCTCTGAGTTTTCAGGAATTTATGTGCGAAATTATATTTGAAATTTACCATGAGCCTTACGGTGAAGGAAAACATCGTAAGGAAATCTGCACATACCTGAGAAGAAATTCAATGGTGTGTGTGAACAACAGCGGGCAACAACTAGTTCTTTATAAATGTGTCTTATTTAATCCCATCCTATCCCAGCCTATATTGTATACGTCCCACTACAGGGCAAATGTCTCCTCTCAGAACGAGAGGGCTTGGGCCGTAGTTCTCACGTGGGCCCAGTGCGGATTGGGAACCTCACACACACCATTGAATTTCTTCGCATGTGTATAGAGGTTTCCTCACAACGTTTTTTTTTTTTCAACGTAAAGCTCATGGTAAATTTCAAATGTAATTCCGAAATGGCAAAAAGGATGACTTTTCCTGCTGAGTAGGTATCTAATAACTTTCTGTATCATATTTTTCAATCATGTTTAATATTCGTGAAATTTAATTAAGTTAATGATATTTAAATATGACCGAGCCGGACAACATTTTAATCGCATAAATTCCTTTGTGACGGGGTTAAAAACGTACTTGGGTTTCAGCGCGTTTCAATTTATTTTACCGCATGTTATTGAAATCAATATCTTGTTATCCAATAAACCGCAATGTCTCAAGCCAAAAGTCTTTGAGCAGTGTGTGTTGCCAGTGATGACTTATGGCACTGAACGATGGACCTCATAAGAAAGCTCAAACACACATACACACACACACACACACACACACACGGCGGTCAAACTTATAAAACCCCTCTTTTTGTCAAAGTCAAAGTCAAAGTCAAAATTCTTTATTCAATTTAGGCATCAATTGATGCTCCTATGAACGTCGAAGAATCTACCATCGGGATTGTATCGGGGTTAAAAATGATTTGTTTCAAATATTCAGAGTCAACGTTCTTTCCTTGATTCGACTAAATTTGAACCATGTTGTTAAACATTTAAGCATAATCTATATATATAAAAATGAATCCCTATTTCCCTTGGTCACGGCATCACGCGTGAACGGCTGGACCGATTTCGTTAATTCTTTTTTTGTTGCGTTTGTTATTGCCAGGTGAAGGTTCTTATGAATTTTTTTTTAGGAAAAAGACAACGTGGGCGAAGCCGCGGGCAACATCTAGTTTTCTATAAAACAGTCTGTTCAAATTTTTAAACAAAATTTTCCATTTATAATTTTAGTACCTATAATAATTTATAGGTTAATTCCCCGAACAAAACAACCTGGGGCCATATTTTTAACGACCTAATCGCTATTACGCTTACATTACGAACATATTACATCCGAAATATAACCAATACCTAAACCATTGTCATGCAATCCTAAACAAACATAATTTTCGCCCGACCTTTTTACATCAATTCAGAATCCATACATAAGATATAGTAGATATGCAGAGATATAGAGATTATATATCTTGGTCCTTATCAGATACATTTCATAATGGTTACTGTAATCTAGCGTGTCGTTCCACATAACTTCTCAAATCACAGAAGTTATTGCCGCTTTTTATATTCAAACTAGCTTTTGCCCGCGGCTTCGCTCGCGTGTACTATGAGTATTACAAAGAACCAAGATATCAAGCAAGCAAGCATACAGGCAAGCAAGCAAGCAGGTCCACAATTGACCGAGAATTCGGTGAACATAGGGAGACCGGGTACAAAAGTAACAGCGGGTCGAAAGTAGCAAAGGCTCTGTAGTTTTATCCAATAGTCGAAACACCTCTTCGCTACAGTCATATGACAGTCGATTCCACCCCTCTTACTTGCATCCAGCCGCTGTCGGTGCTCCGCGCTGCTACTTTGAGCTAGAGGACAAAACGTGATTTCACGAACTAAAAATAACTTTCTTGACTTTCATTCATGTCACGTTTTCATATTATTAAAAGAATGATTTTTATATGAATATTTGTATAGTCATTCTTGATTAAATGGATTACACGGTGTTTGAGTTCGTTTGTGTCAATCACGTTCCACTTCAAGGCCAGCTTTAATTTTTTGACAAAAATGTGGCAGGGTACAAAAGTAACATAGACAGACATGATGATGAAAACTGTGTGTGTCCGAAACAAACACTGTTACCAAATACTTACTAGGGGCGTTCAATAAAAAGTGAGAATGAGTATGTTATAAACAACTTTTACTAAATGTCATTTTATTTTTCGACATAGTCACCTTTTAGCATAATACACTTTGTATATCTTTTTTCTAAACTTAAAATTCCATTTTTAAAAAAGGTTCATCTTGAGTACTTAAAAAATCTTGTACTGCAGCGACTACCGCGTCGTCGTCCTCAAATTTCTGGCCTCTCAGGTATTGTTTCAATCTCGGAAATAGGTAGAAATCACTGGGAGCGAGATCTGGTGAATACGGAGGATGCTTAAGGATATCGAACCCAGCATCACGAATTGCAGCCATTGCAACGGCGGACTTGTGTGCCGGGGCATTGTCCTGGTGGAACAGCACAACTTTCGAGCGTTTACCTCGCCGTTTTTCGCGGATCTCATTGCGCAATGTTGCTATTTGTTTGGCGTATAATGTGCCCGTAATAGTGGCTCCATGCTCGAGATACTCAATCATTAATACCCCTTTACCATCCCAAAAAACAGAGCCCATGACCTTACCGGCAGATGGGCTCACCTTGAATTTCTTCGGAGTTGGAGATGATGGCCTTTTCCATGTCATAGACTGCAGTGTCGTTTCTGGGTCGTAATGATGGAGCCATGTTTCGTCCATTGTTATAAATCGCGCCAAAAAAAGTTCCCGGTCTTGCTGCATCAGGTTCAAAGCTTCTTGACAAATCTCTAGTCTAGTTTGTTTTTGCGTGTCAGTAAGCATTCTTGGTACCCAACGCGCAGATACCTTTTTCATACCCAAGCGTTCATGTAAAATATTATGCACGCTCCCCGTTGAAATCTTTACATTTTCAGCAATAAAACGAACTGTGACACGACGATCCGCCAAAACTGAGTTTTCGACTTTTTTCACAATTTCTTCAGTTACTGCTGTAGTAGGGCGTCCGGAGCGGGGGTCGTCCATTGTCGATGTTCTTCCACGTCTAAATTCGGCGCACCAACGTGCGACTGTCGAATACGGAGGAGCATTAGACCCTAAAGTGTCCCGCAAATCTAAATTGACTTGGTCCGTAGAAAAAATTTTCAAACACAAGTATTTGATAACGGCGCGCAGTTCAATTTTCTCCATTTTCGCTAACGTACTCAATAGCATTGCAAAGAAATTACCGTATATTTTTTTAAACAAAAGACAGTCAGTTTTTTTTTTCATAGCAATCAGCTAGATAGATTAGCTTTACCGCCCAGTATTTAATTTCGTAATATTAAAAGAGTTTGCATCTCATTCTCACTTTATATTGAACGGCTCTCGTAGTTTGAATAGAAAAAATAATTCTCACGCCAAAAAACATGTAATTTCCTAGACTGACAATAAATGCTAACAAAAAGTTATCTTTTTGATTATTTTCATAAAAAAATACTTTTTCAATATTTTCATATACTTATAAAGTGCCAATATTTTTTTTTGCTCATTCAATGTTTTCTGATACATAACTTATTAATTTAATACTTCATCTCATATTTAAAAATACTTCTTTACTCTGTTACTTTCGGTAACGTATCCGGGTCGAAAGTAACAACAGGCGAATTTTTTTTAAGTCCCTATTTTTCACACAAAATAAGTAATAATTAGGTAAATAAAGACATCAATTTGAAGAGCATGAACGAAATTTATAGATAGCTATATTAATTTAATCAAAAATATTACGCTTAACCAGATAATGAGGTAAAAGTGCAAAATGTTAGTTTTGTCCCCGGTCTCCTACCTACATAAAAAAAAAAGTGGAATGCATAACCTCCTCCTTTTTTAGAAGTCGGTTAAAGAGCCCTTTGCGGCCTACTTACAGTATAAACTTATGAATTTTGAAATTTTAGCTTTCTACAACCAGTAAAACGCAAAATCCCGTTTATTTCCCGTTCCCATAAGAATTTCGGGAAATGTTTTCTTAATGCTCTCCTACACTCCCCAAGGAACCCACTTGCCAAATTTCAGCTTTCTATGACCAGTAAAACGAAAAATCCCGTTTTTCCCGTTCCCGTGGGAATTTTGGAAAGACCTCTCTCAATGCTCCTCTACACTCCCCAAACAACCTACATGCCGAATTTCAGCTTTCTACGACCAGTAAAACGAAAAATCCCGTTTTTTCCCGTTCCCGTGGGAATTTGGGAAGTCCTCTCTCAATGCTCCTCTACACTCTCCAAGCAACCTACATGCCGTATTTCAGCTTTCTATGACCAGTAAAACGAAAAATCCCGTTTTCCCGTTCCCGTGGGAATTTTAGAAAGTCCTCTCTCAATGCTCCTCTACACTCCCCAAACAACCTACATGCCGAATTTAAACTTTCTACGACCAGTAAAACGAAAAATCCCGTTTTTTCCCGTTCCCGCGGGAATTTGGGAAAGTCCTCTCTCAGTGCTCCTCTAAACTCTCCAAGCAACCTACATGCCGAATTTCAGCTTTCTACGACCAGTAAAACGAAAAATCCTGTTTTTTCCCGTTCCCGTGGGAATTTTGGAAAGTCCTCTCTCAATCCAGCTCTACACTCCCCCAAGCAACCTACATGCCGAATTTCAGTTTTCTACGACCAGTAAAACGAAAAATCCCGTTTTTTCTTATCCCGTGGGAATTTCCGAAAATCCTTAAAACTGTTTTTTACTATTATAATTACCTACTTCTATGCCAAATTTCAAGAGTCTAGTAATTATAGTTCATAGGATCCCGTTGAACTGAATATATAAATCCTGTTTTTTCCTTATCCCGTGGGAATAGTGAAAAATCCTGAAATTAATGTTTTAACTAATGTAATACCTACTCGTGTATCAAATTTGAAGAGTCTAGTTATTATAGTTATTATAGTCACCTGGAATCGAATGTATAAATCCCGTTTTTTCCCGTTCCCGAGGGAATTCCCAAAAATCCTTCCTTAGTGGATGCCTACATTGTATAAGGTATCTACGAGGGGCGTTCAATATAAAGTGAGAATGGGATGCAAACTCTTTTAATATTACGAAATTAAATACTGGCCGGTAAAGCTAATCTATTTAGCTGATTGCTATGAAAAAAAAAACTAACTGTCTTTTGTTTAAAAAAATATACGGTAATTTCTTTGCAATGCTATTGAGTACGTTAGCGAAAATGGAGAAAATTGAACTGCGCGCCGTTATCAAATACTTGGATTTGAAAAATTTTTCTACAGACCAAGTCAATTTGGATTTGCGGGACACTTTAGGGTCTAATGCTCCTCCGTATTCGACAGTCGTACGTTGGTGCGCCGAATTTAGACGTGGAAGAACATCGACAATGGACGACCACCGCTCCGGACGCCCTACTACAGCAGTAACTGAAGAAATTGTGAAAAAAGTCGAAAACTCAGTTTTGGCGGATCGTCGTGTCACAGTTCGTTTTATTGCTGAAAATGTAAAGATTTCAACGGGGAGCGTGCATAATATTTTACATGAACGCTTGGGTATGAAAAAGGTATCTGCGCGTTGGGTACCCAGAATGCTTACTGACACGCAAAAACCCTTGGGTTCGATTCCCAGCATTGGTCTTTTTTCTGGGGTTTTTTCTGTGCATCTATATTTCAGTTTGTATTTAGTACGAAATGTACCTTTTTAGTGTTCCGTGTCCAAAGGGTTATCACTCTTCAGGTACAGAACCCTAAAAAGGTAAACCACGTCCGAGTCTTCTCATTCTGAGACTCCGCCCTGCCCGCCGCCTGTGCCCTTCAGTGTGTATATAAGCTGGGATGATGATGATGATTTATTCCTGTACCCAAAACCATATCAGGGTCACGCATCATAAGTCAGTTTGAAACAACAACAGTGTAGAAAAGTCTATTTTCTTGTCATAAACCTTCCCTGCCATGTTTTATATATGGTCGGTGCGTGACTTCGACGTGAAACTGAAGGTTATAAAAGTCAAGTGGTATCTCCGCGTCATAAAATGTAAAGGTACTGTTTCCTTGAGTTCGCTTTCAACCCTGAAATAAGGGTGAATGTGAATAATTGATATTGGTATTGGTAGCCGTAAGGGTTGCTACATAGTTATAACAAGTAACTTTTCTTTCGGACCGTTCTATCCGTTTCCCAAAACATCCGTTTTAAAATAAAATCTGTTTCTCATCGCATCAGTATGTCAAAACACCCGGTTCTCATAGCATCCGTATGCCTAAAGATCCGTCTCTCATGACTCCCATATGCCCAAAAGATCCATTTCTCATCACATCGGTAACTGTCTCAAAACGCTCGGTTCTCATAGCGTCCATAACGACCGCTTTAGCCTAGTTGGTAGTGACCCTGGCTACGAAGCAAGAGGTCCTGGGTTCGAATCCCGGTAAGGGCATTTATTTGTGTGATGAGCACGAATATGTGCTCCTGAGTTATGGATGTTTTCTATGTATTTAAGTATTTATTTATCTATATAAGTATGTTTATCGTCGTCTAGTATCCATAGTACAAGCTTTGCTTAGTTTGGGACTAGGTCGATTTGTGTAAGATTGTCTCCTAATATTTATTTATTTATTTAGATGGATTACTCTCGAACAAAAGTCAACTTTAGGTATATAAACTTTCCTACTCCTACTGCTTGCACGCGAAATTGAAACTTATCGTGTGATACGAGCGTTAATATTCCGTTCGGCACCGCTGATCAAACCAAGCTGCCGAAACCAAGGGTACAGGGTTCCCACTCGTCGATATTTGGTAGGTATATAAATCAAGAAAGATAACAGTGTGTATTAATTCAGTAAACTACCTTTAGTAATTAAGTAAGTTATTTATAAGATCGTTTAGAAGTCATTGTTTGTTGCAAAAATCTCAGAAAAAAAGATGCTTAATTAAGCGCGACGAGGCTAGCGTGCGAACTGAAGGCCGAGCGACAGCCAACTGCCATACTCCTCCCCGGGAGGAGCGCCGGCCGAACATACCTAAACTGCGGAGTGAAACGCTAACGCTAACAGTTTCCTGCTGCATATTTTGAACAAATCCGCTTAGAGGGGTTCATTTCATCAAAAAATCCGTCAGGTACAAGTAGGTGATACCGGTTGAACCGCTCGTAGAACTTGTCGCCATCTTCACTCAAAATTCTTCTGAGTAAACGAACAAAATCTGTTTCCATTTTTTCAGTGGAAGCAACAGATAAATCCACAGCTGCAGTATCCTCAATGTTCATTTCGCATACGAACAAATAAGTCAACCTATTTCACATCTTGTTACGCAAGCATGGGACAACTCGTGCATGCTTAGAAGAATCTGTTACAACCAATACGGCTGAGTCTAGACAGTTTTACATTGAAATGTGAGCTGTATATAATTGCGAGGATGTTTATCGCAAATGTCTCACGATCATGTTCTTTACAAAATATCTGAATTAAATATTCGAAGTCTAATTACAAGATTCAATTTCTCAAAAAATAACAATGAATAAAACTTAACTATAAACTAAATAACAAACTTAAAAACTACTAGATTAAGGGGCTGTTTCACCACCCATTGATCGAACAAAACAAACAGAGACGGCATCACATTTATCCGTCAAATAAATTTGATCAATTGATGGTGAAACAGGCGGTAAGTCTAAAAAAGGCCCCCGTGGCATCATACCCAAAAGGGCAGCATTCCCTCGTTGAATGGCGGTGGCGAATCGTTGAGAGAGATAGCTGCCGGCCCTTTAGTCTCCAGTGGTGTCGACCAGACGCTTTTCCACTTCTTTGATCAAGTTTTGTGCGCGGGGACCCCAAGGACCCAGGGTCTCAAAGCATACAGCAAAAAGTTTCTCAATGCACTTACAACTAAAGTCGCTTTTTATTTATCTTAACACTATACTTTTTTATCAATCTCTAAAGGGGCGACTTGTGTATACGACTAGGACTCAATCTTCTCATCATATCAGCCAAAAGACTTTCCTGTTGAATAAAGGCCTCGGCCGAAGAGTTCCACAACAGTCCCGCGCTGCCCGCATCCCAGTTTTTCTATGACCTTTACTAGATTGTCGGTTCATCTTATTGGGTCCCTTCCTAATCCACGTCTTCCGGTTGGCAGTCATTCATCATAATCATTTGAGCCGAAAGACGTCCACTCTTGAATATATGCTTCCCTCAAGGCTCGCCAAACAGATCGGTCCTTAACCTGAACCAGGTCGTCACTCAGGCTCAGGCCTACCTACACTGCGTCTTCCGGTCCGTAGACGCCACTCGAGAACCTTTTTGCCCCATCGGCCATCAGTTCTACGAGTGATGTGCCCTGCCCACTGCCACTTGAGTCTGACGATTCTTCGAGCTATGTCGGTGACTTTAGTACTTGTGCGGATTTCATCATTTCTAATTCCCGCATGGAAACTCCGAGAATAGGGGCATCCATTGCCCTGTGAGTTTTGAGCTTTCTTATGAGGCCCATCGTTAGCGGCCACGTCTCAGTGCCATAAGTCATCACTAGTTCGCGGTGGCCACTCAAGAACCGTATTGCCCCATCGGCCGTCGGTTTTACGAGCATTGTGCTCTGCCTACTGCCAGTTAGGTCCGGCGACTCTCTGAACTAGTCTGTAGATTTGGTTCTCCTCTTACTAAAAAAAAATGCCACACAGTGTGTGTAACGCTTCTCATGACCAAAGTGGCTTTGATGGGCGAAAAGTGCACATTGCCATCTCTCGTTATAATATTTATATTAAGCTCCTAACTCATTTACAATTCCTCTTGTACTTTGCAACGTAGCTCACAACTACTTAATCCTAATTAGTTACATTATTTATTTATTTAAAATTACAATTTGTACCTTAACAGCTAGAGCCACGAGCATATAAGACAAAAGACGAAAGTCGTTGACATAGCCCGAAGGATTAGCACGCTGAAGTGGCAATGGGCTGGTCACGTTTGCCGTACAACTGACAATCGTTGGAGCAGACGTGTCCTGGAGTGGAGACCACGTTTAGGAAAACGTAATGTGGGACGCCCTGCGACACGTTGGACTGATGACCTTAGGAGGACAGCTGACAGTGGGTGGATGAGGGAAGCCCAGGATCGCGAATTTTGACGCAATATGAGGGAGGCCTTCGTCCAGCAGTGGACGGACAATGGCTGTAGATAGATAGATAGATAGCTAGAGCCAGACCGGTGCAAACTTATAGACTTAACAAAGTAGGATTAACTATACATATTACATGAAATGCTTTGCAAGCAAGCCCGATAGTATGGTTTTATTATAATAACTTTATCAGCAAAAACATTCTTATATCTAATACATTTAATCGGCCTATTTTTGTATATTTACATAATATCTATAATTTAAAAGTGAACGGCCAGAACGGGATAAAAAAACGAGACAGAGCAGGATGGCGCTCTACAATATCATTTTGACACGTTTTTCCCAAACAACGCATTATTTCTCTGGAATTTTAAAGCAATTCGATTCTATGACCTTGGGAATCGCGATAAACTTGAGAAAATAATGATATTGGGTGTGACCATTTCGAATATTAAGCAAAATAAAATCATAAGTTCGAATTTCGAGCCAAAAGCGAGCGATCTATTATCTATGCCAGTGTTGCCATTCAGGGAAAAAGAAATCCATTCAAAAAAAAAGTCTGTAAAGCTCTTTAAGTACTGACCTGCATATTAAAGCATGACAAGTTCCTATTTAGCTCTCGCTATGTTGCGGATTTTCAGTGGAACTAATTTATTTTAATGGCAATGATTTTTTTTGACAACAGACGTTGGAAGTCATTGAATGTCACAGATGTAAACAAAACGAAAATAATTGTACATATTTCAGAATAATAATCGATTTTGCAATCAAAATGCCCAAAAAAGTTCAACCCGATGCAAAAAAAAAAATTAAATACATTCAAATGGTTGCGGCAGTCACGGTGTTTATCATCGAACTCCTCCGAAACGGCTTGACCGATTTTTATCAAATTTTTTCTCTATATTTGGTAGGTTTGACAACAGGTTGTAGGCTATTTTTTATACCCTTATTCTTCGCGGACGGAGTCGCGGGCAACAGCTAGTTTATTTATATCGACGATCTTTAAAACGACCTTATAATTTAGATAAAATGCTAAATATGTGTGGGTTTTTGGGGACGTGAAATCGATAATATAGCTTGGTTGTGTTTTTAGAAAAACTCCTTTTTCGAGTTTTTCGTAAGCCAAGTTTTTGGTGATTCTTTTTTTTTAAATTATGTTATATCCGAATCAGAATATATATATTATTACGTCAAATTAGTGCTATTTAAATTTAAAAAAAATACGTTATCGTTCCAAATAGGAGTTAATTGTTTTTGCCTAGTGTTTATTTTATCGCTTCTATTTTTTAAAGTATTTGGTGAAAATATTTCAGTGTCACGACTGAAATGATCCGACTGTACTTGGGTGTACAGTGTTAAGGAAAAGACTGTTATTTATTGCTTCCTTACTTCCTTGTTCAATAAAAATATGGGTGAAGATAGTTATGACAGTTATGTCCCAAAACTAGCCAACTTTCTACGCGTATCATATTCCATTAGTGTCATATGCTGGTATGAGTTATTATTAACGGTACAGTAGTTTATAAGTCGCAGACTAGTTTATGCTCGCGGCTTTGCTCCCATCAGAGAAAATAAGCTAATTTCCTATCCTGGACACCTTTGGGGTCCGTTGCTCTATGTATGTCTGTCAATTTCAAGACAAGCATCAGTAGGTTAGAGTATGGTGTTGTCTGTCAGTCTTTCAGTCAAGGATATAAAATTTAGGACGCTCACACTTTGGTGTCGTTCATGGAAGACGTGCAGAAGTTGTGGCCCACAGCATATCTTTAAAACATTGGGAAAATTTATTTTGTCTTTAATGTGCATGTGTATATTGTATAGAGTAATTATACTTAATACGTTTATTGCCAAAGTTTATGTACTGTATTTATTAAAGAGTTTTAAAGTTATTTTTGATTAACTACTAATCGAGAAAATTTAGACTAAATACATAATAAAAATATTCATCGAGCTGAGTCGATGAGTACAGTTCTTTGCCGATTTTAATTATTTTGAATCCTAGCGCGCAAACTAAACTAAAAAGGTAGCTCTCTTTATACATTGTTGCGTGACTCTAAACCTTTTCACAAGGCCAATAGTCAAGGACTTAGAACCTTATGTCATCAACTCATCACTGGCAACACACACTGATTGAAGAAAAACCGTCCTACGCTCAATCTCTTCAAACACTGCAGAATTTTGAGAAGAGAATATTTCTTAATCCATTTTATCTTTAATATCACATAAACTAGTCCATTATACTGAATAATTAACTTCGTCCATTAAAAGCCATCAATATATACGGCTTTCATAAATTTGATTACGATATCAAAGGAAATCCGTTAGTTAACGACAAAACAAAGATTAAACCGGGGTAGACGATAAAGCGCGAACTAAAAGCGTCTAAAAGTCTGATCAATTTTAATGATATCCTGGTTAATGTTGTACTGGCAGTTTGATGAAACTTTGTTTATGTTTTTTTAAACTAGTACTATCTTTTTCCAATTAACTATGTTTATAAGATGTGCGTATAACAGTCTACATTAGGTATTTTTTGTTTGTTATGCGCTTAAGTTTGCACCTTTGTCCGATTCCAACTATATTTTTTTAAGAACGCGCGTTTTCTTTTTGCAGTACGCAAAGCAATAATAATGAAAGATAGTGGAGTGTATTTTAATTAGAGAGCTGTAAGGCTCAGACACACGACATTTAAACAAAAGATAATTTCTTGCGGCAACACAAAATAAAGACATGCATATTTTTTCTTCCTCTTCCATCTTTAAAAGCAGGAAAAAATACATTAAAATTGAGAGATGATTGAGTTTAGTTTGACTTAAGACCCAATTAAATGTTTCTTAGGATTTTTTAATTTTGTTTGACAAATGTACAACTTTGAACATGAAAGAAAACAACATACATTTCGTACTAAATACAAACTGAAATATAGATGCACAGAAAAAACCCCAGAAAAAAGACCAATGCTGGGAATCGAACCCAGGTCCTCAGCATTCCGTGCCGCGTGCCATACCCCTACACCACCACTGGTCTAGAGATTAGACACGAATCTTTCCTATACATCATACATTTCAATCTGCTAAATCATCACCTTATGCAGTGACAAGCGCACATCTATGTTACACCCTCATCGAGAGATTTTAACACTCCTTCGGAACTAACCGCTCACCTGGACAAGAGATGGCGCTACTGTGCAACTTTAAACAAGTTAGCTATGAAGTATCTTTTTTTTGTACTTATTTTTTCAACTTCATTTTTTTATTACTTTTACGGTCATCCCGTGAAATCATACATTTCGTACTAAATACAAACTGAAATATAGATGCACAGAAAAAACCCCAGAAAAAAGACCAATGCTGGGAATCGAACCCAGGTCCTCAGCATTCCGTGCCGCGTGCCATACCCCTACACCACCACTGGTCTAGAGATTAGACACGAATCTTTCCTATACATCATACATTTCAATCTGCTAAATCATCACCTTATGCAGTGACAAGCGCACATCTATGTTACACCCTCATCGAGAGATTTTAACACTCCTTCGGAACTAACCGCTCACCTGGACAAGAGATGGCGCTACTGTGCAACTTTAAACAAGTTAGCTATGAAGTATCTTTTTTTTGTACTTATTTTTTCAACTTCATTTTTTTATTACTTTTACGGTCATCCCGTGAAATCATACATTTCGTACTAAATACAAACTGAAATATAGATGCACAGAAAAAACCCCAGAAAAAAGACCAATGCTGGGAATCGAACCCAGGTCCTCAGCATTCCGTGCCGCGTGCCATACCCCTACACCACCACTGGTCTAGAGATTAGACACGAATCTTTCCTATACATCATACATTTCAATCTGCTAAATCATCACCTTATGCAGTGACAAGCGCACATCTATGTTACACCCTCATCGAGAGATTTTAACACTCCTTCGGAACTAACCGCTCACCTGGACAAGAGATGGCGCTACTGTGCAACTTTAAACAAGTTAGCTATGAAGTATCTTTTTTTTTTTGTACTTATTTTTTCAACTTCATTTTTTTATTACTTTTACGGTCATCCCGTGAAATCATACATTTCGTACTAAATACAAACTGAAATATAGATGCACAGAAAAAACCCCAGAAAAAAGACCAATGCTGGGAATCGAACCCAGGTCCTCAGCATTCCGTGCCGCGTGCCATACCCCTACACCACCACTGGTCTAGAGATTAGACACGAATCTTTCCTATACATCATACATTTCAATCTGCTAAATCATCACCTTATGCAGTGACAAGCGCACATCTATGTTACACCCTCATCGAGAGATTTTAACACTCCTTCGGAACTAACCGCTCACCTGGACAAGAGATGGCGCTACTGTGCAACTTTAAACAAGTTAGCTATGAAGTATCTTTTTTTTTGTACTTATTTTTTCAACTTCATTTTTTTATTACTTTTACGGTCATCCCGTGAAATCATACATTTCGTACTAAATACAAACTGAAATATAGATGCACAGAAAAAACCCCAGAAAAAAGACCAATGCTGGGAATCGAACCCAGGTCCTCAGCATTCCGTGCCGCGTGCCATACCCCTATGATATATGTATGATTTCACGGGATGACCGTAAAAGTAATAAAAAAATGAAGTTGAAAAAATAAGTACAAAAAAAAGATACTTCATAGCTAACTTGTTTAAAGTTGCACAGTAGCGCCATCTCTTGTCCAGGTGAGCGGTTAGTTCCGAAGGAGTGTTAAAATCTCTCGATGAGGGTGTAACATAGATGTGCGCTTGTCACTGCATAAGGTGATGATTTAGCAGATTGAAATGTATGATGTATAGGAAAGATTCGTGTCTAATCTCTAGACCAGTGGTGGTGTAGGGGTATGGCACGCGGCACGGAATGCTGAGGACCTGGGTTCGATTCCCAGCATTGGTCTTTTTTCTGGGGTTTTTTCTGTGCATCTATATTTCAGTTTGTATTTAGTACGAAATGTATGATTTCACGGGATGACCGTAAAAGTAATAAAAAAATGAAGTTGAAAAAATAAGTACAAAAAAAAGATACTTCATAGCTAACTTGTTTAAAGTTGCACAGTAGCGCCATCTCTTGTCCAGGTGAGCGGTTAGTTCCGAAGGAGTGTTAAAATCTCTCGATGAGGGTGTAACATAGATGTGCGCTTGTCACTGCATAAGGTGATGATTTAGCAGATTGAAATGTATGATGTATAGGAAAGATTCGTGTCTAATCTCTAGACCAGTGGTGGTGTAGGGGTATGGCACGCGGCACGGAATGCTGAGGACCTGGGTTCGATTCCCAGCATTGGTCTTTTTTCTGGGGTTTTTTCTGTGCATCTATATTTCAGTTTGTATTTAGTACGAAATGTATGATTTCACGGGATGACCGTAAAAGTAATAAAAAAATGAAGTTGAAAAAATAAGTACAAAAAAAGATACTTCATAGCTAACTTGTTTAAAGTTGCACAGTAGCGCCATCTCTTGTCCAGGTGAGCGGTTAGTTCCGAAGGAGTGTTAAAATCTCTCGATGAGGGTGTAACATAGATGTGCGCTTGTCACTGCATAAGGTGATGATTTAGCAGATTGAAATGTATGATGTATAGGAAAGATTCGTGTCTAATCTCTAGACCAGTGGTGGTGTAGGGGTATGGCACGCGGCACGGAATGCTGAGGACCTGGGTTCGATTCCCAGCATTGGTCTTTTTTCTGGGGTTTTTTCTGTGCATCTATATTTCAGTTTGTATTTAGTACGAAATGTATGATTTCACGGGATGACCGTAAAAGTAATAAAAAAATGAAGTTGAAAAAATAAGTACAAAAAAAAAAGATACTTCATAGCTAACTTAGAAAACAACATAACATTAATAACATTAATAATCAAAAATTATAATAGAAATCTTTACAGATGTATTAAATCAAACCAAACCAACCGTATATTGAAATATTCCTAATTAATTTTGAAACTGTGTTTAACAAGAGTGGATTACTCAAGTACCTACCTACACAAAACCAATATTTAAATAGGAATAGTCCGATATGTTTCGGACAGAATCAAATTGTAGTTCACCATTTTCAGAGAGCAAGCCGTTGAAAGCAGTTGGGTTGTTATTCCGTGCAATAATAAGTCACTTTTTTTATTTAAAGTGATTCGTGATTGGCCTCTATCTCACTTGATGATAAGTGCAGATGAGTTCAAAAATGTAGCTCACTGGTTTAACAATAGTCTGTAACTATCAAACCTAATTTCGTAACTGAGAGAACTGATTTCTGATAGGCAAAAAACAAACAAGCAATGTAATATTGATGATTAAACGGATATTTCTCCCCCGACACAAATATTCCACTGACAAGACAGAATTAATATTTTCTCGGCATATTGTGATGTCGCGATAATATCCGATAGGTATTCAATATTCTCCCGCTCTCGCTTCTGCGAAAGAAAGCATTATTCTTTATTACAATGTGCGAATATTATTTGCGCGAACATCACCTCGATATGCCGGAGAATATAAATCAAAACAAAACAGAAACAATATCAAATTATGATATAAAATTGCCATTTGTTGTTCAGATGAATTTAGATCAGTAAGCCGACCACATATAAAAATAAAAATTATAATACAGTAAAATAATGACAATCAAAGTCACTTGACTGCCGTTCTACAAGTATTTATTATCCCAGCAAACACAAAAGCAACTAATTACTAAACTAAAACTAGAAAAAGGCTCCTCCGCGGCATGGACCCGAAGATGCTGGCAGTATTTCGTCACTGCATATCAATGCTGATACGTTGTGCGACGAAGCTGCCAGCTCTTCGGTCCCCTGTGATTGAGTTTTAGCACGCTGGCATTGTTTTATTGTTCTTGATATAATTATAGAAATCTTGGAAATTGGTTAACAGAAAAAATACTCAAACGAATGGAGAATATCCTCTTTAAAAATTGTTAAAACATCTTCCACTGTCATAAAAAAAATATGAAAGCTTAAAGATGAGATAAATATGTTTTTTTTTCTGACATCCGACTTTATTTTCGTTATAAGAGGCTGGTCGATTTACTGCTGAATTTTTATTATTATAAACTGAACTAGTCTCGTATTTAATTGGTCGTTTCGTCATAGGATACCTTAAACGCTATGTCATCATAAAACCAAAAGCACACCAGCATTCCAAACGAAAATGAAATCAAAACTTTTGATGTGTTTCCAAACAAAATAGGTATATTTTTTGCGTGTGAAGTATCGACACAGGAATGCTTTTACTTCGCGGTAAAAAAGTGCAGTTCATATTCATATCGAACTGGAAAGCATTGATCCATTATTGGAGTCTCAATGGCTACTCTTCTTCCGTGTTTCTTTTGTTTACCATGTGACGGCAAAAGTTTCGGTTGCCGTTAGCCATGTTTTATAAAGAGAGACGATAGATCACTTTACAGCCTTCAATAGGTGAACTTGTAACTAGTTTGCTCTTTGGTACCGCTATGTGATGCTATTTGCAAGATTTTCGCTTTTTATTTATTTTTGTGTATTTTAGAAGCCGGTTTAATTTTTTAATATTTCTTTTTTCATTTAAAAACATTCTCTGAAAAGGGATACTACTTTTCTCGAAGAATTTTTACTGCGGCAGATTATCAGTTTCATTACCTTCATAAAGCTTTAAGTCACGTTTGAAATAATCAAAGTAAAAATAATTAGACTATGACTCTTTCGAGGATGAAAGTAACTTATAGTCATTTAAATTTACGTCTGTTTGTGCGCTGCTTAGTACTTGAAGCGCAATGTTATCAATTGTTTGAATTTATTATACATTTACCTACTTCGCGCAATTATCGGCCAGTTCATTAAGTTCACTGACAAATGTCTTTGATTATGCAAAGTAAAAAAAAAAACAATTCAATGAATGAGATGGGAATGATTGTCTTACATGCAAAAATATGGCAAGTGGTTCGAAAAACTTGCACGTCTAAACAAACGTGATGCCTGAGGCTTATTATCTAACGCGCTGACGCTTGTTTTCGCAATCACTATTTCTGTCTGTCAAATGGTATAAGATGGTTACAGAAAGAGATGGTGAAAGGGAAGGCAAGCGCTCGCGCGTTAGACAATACTACCTCTGGTAGAGTCAACGTCATAAATAAGTGGTTACTTTTGTACCTTGTCACTTTAACGTCATGTTTGAAAAGTCATACGAAATTATGTAACGACTGAAAACGACAAGGTATAGTCGACCAAGTAAGTGCTTTACTGTTTTTTTGTGACAGTTCCTTCCTACATCAGAATAAAAACAATAAGGCTGATTGTCACATTGACTTGTAAGTGAAAATAGCCTTTGATGTCTTAAGTTATACAACTGACATTGAACTTTAGGGTGGTAAAGGAGTTTCTTGGTCGACTATACAAAAGTGATCACTTATTTATGACGTTGACTGTACGCTTACCTGTTGTCTAACGTGCTGACGCTTGCTTTCGCATTCACTATTTCTTTCTGTCAAACGGATTAAGATGGTTACAGAAAGAGATGGTGAAGGCAAGGGTAAGCGCTCGCGCTCATTATTTGAGCGTTAGTTTGGAATCACTTTCGTAGACACATTTTTGTAGAAATGGCTAAAGATTACAGCTTCTAGTTATTTGGTAGAAGTAGGTACAGGACCCCAAAATGCCGTCAAAATGTCTAACGACCGCCTTAGCCTAGTTGGTAGTGACCCTGCCTACGAAGCAAGAGGTCCTGGGTTCGAATCCCGGTAAGGGCATTTATTTGTGTGATGAGCACGAATATTTTTGTTCCTGAGTTATGGATGTTTTCTATGTATTTAAGTATTTATTTATCTATATAAGTATGTTTATCGTCGTCTAGTGCCCATAGTACAAGCTTTGCTTAGTTTGGGACTAGGTCGATTTGTGTAAGATTGTCCCCTAATATTTATTTATTTTATTTATTTATTTAATGTACAGTCAAGGTAACTGAATCGCGTACCAGGATGGAACCTTTTCACAACTAATTGGCATTGATCACTTTTTTACAATGTGGTCTAATTCCAAAACCATTTCGAGGAATAGGTTTATTAAATCATTTTATAACATTGTAGTAAAAAAATATTATATGATCGTGTGTATTTTTGCAAAATAATGTTTGACCTTTGTTTGACCTTTCTGTGGGCATTAACTTTGAAATTCTTTGCAAAAAGAAAAAAAAGCCGTCCGTCTAGTTTCTCTATACTATTCTCTGTCACTTCGACGTAGTTATCATCTGTCAATTTAAGGATACTATTTTGAAAAACATTCTTCGCGTTTTTCATATTTTAATAATGGATTTATACAGGAAGTGTTTCATTCCTACTTGTAACGACCGCTTTAGCCTAGTTGGTAGTGACCCTGCCTACGAAGCAAGAGGTCCTGGGTTCAAATCCCGGTAAGGGCATTTATTTGTGTGATGAGCACGAATATTTGTTCCTGAGTTATGGATGTTTTCTATGTATTTAAGTATTTATTTATCTATATAAGTATGTTTATCCGTTGCTTAGTACCCATAACACAAGCTTTGCTAAGCTTACTTTGGGACTAGGTCAATTGGTGTGAATTGTCCCATGATATTTATTTATTTATTTATTATTTACTTGTGGAAATGATTCTGTCAATAGCCCAAACAAGTTAATTGTTCGCATTAGAGAAGATTTACAAGAGAAGTGGTGCCGCAAAGTTAATTCAAAGTTTACAAGATGTACTTATTGTTTTGAGGATCATTTTAATGTAAGTAGGATTAAATCCGCCAAAGAACTTTCAAGGGAACACTTCTGACTATTTTATTTTATACGTACAAAAAATACTATAGCCGTAAATCGTTTTTTTACCTATTCTCTTGGAAGAATCGGCAACTTTAGTGCTATTGTTATTGTAATGTAAAGTGACATTGTCAGATGACAACTAACCATCGATTGTGACACATTTTTTCTGTCATTATGTCTGTGGTTTATACACAGATTCAGCCGCGGCATGTTATTTACGAGAAGTCGTATCTCAAATTTTCAATAAATTATAAAAAAATATTGGAGTGATGAATTGCTGAAATATTCAAATTAGTTTCTTAAAATGCTCTATATTTTCGATAAAAAAAATAAAAAGGGGGTTAGAAAAAATGATCAATCCCAATTTCACGATTATTTTGTAGCGACTACTAGCGCCATCTAGTCATCACATAAGAAACTAATTACTACATCCTGCACCGCACAATTGAAGTTCAGAAACTCAGCTGCATAAATACAACTTCCGACTTTCTACCTATGGACTTCGGTCCCCAGGTATAACAGAGGAGGAGGAGGAGAGAGATCCTCTATTGCAACTACTCAAATTTCTTTGGCAGATGCAGATGAAGGGAATGTCAACATGAAATTTGCAATGAAAAGGGTTCACCGTGGTAAGTGATTCAGGTTCCTTGACTGTACAGCCAATTCGTAAAAAATATGACCACTAAAAAGTGAGGTGTCTGAAACGCTCGAATAATGACGAATACTTAATTAATAATGACTACTCAGTCTACTCGTGACCGAAACTTCAAGGTAATTTTTGCAGGAAAAAGTTGTAATAAAGTCATAAAGCATTATACCATATACTACAGTTATGTCAAATGTTATAACGATCGTGTCAGATAATTTCTGTAACACATGCCAAAGTAATTTTTGCAGGAAAAAGTTGTAATAAAGTCATAAAGCATTATACCATATAAGTACTACAGTTATGTCAAATGTTATAACGATCGATTTCTGCAACACATGTCACACCACGCTTTGGATGTCACACCACGTTTTTAACATAAAACTGTCTTATCTCAAATTAATTGCAGATGTTGAAATTGAACGCAAAAATGAACACATAACAGACACCTGCTTTATCTTATTTACACTAAACAGGCGTTCTTGGAGCCGATATTTTCATCCCGTCTGTTTAATCGTTTGCAAAGTGAATGTTATGATTTTGCTTGTCGGTAAGAGGATTTTTATTAGTAAAACCACTGTTCTAGAGGTACGGCGATGGAACCGGCGAGGTCGTCAAGGAATCTCTTCTAAGTTGCTACACTTTTGGATAAATGATCGTAGTCGTTGGTTAAGCATTGCCAGCGAATCTTCACGACGACTTATTCAAAGAATTCTATGTATCTATACTTTTTTTTAGCATTAGAAATAAGGTAAACAATCTTGATGAGTCTTTTTATTGAAAAACGCTTTTAAAAAGATAATATTGAAAATTATGAAACCAAAAGAATGTAAATTACCATAAATGTCTTCGTTAAATGTTGCATATTTGCTGTAATTTATTTTTCTAGTAGTTTCAATAAAAAGACACGTCAAGATCGCTTTCCTTCTTCTAATGCTAAAAAAACGAAGCAAGTATACCTACGTAAAACTATTGTACAGAAAAACATGAAATTAACAGTTAACAAGAGAAACAGAATGTACAAAAGCGCTCTTATCCCTTAATCTTAAAGTGATCTCTTACCTTCTCTCTCTCTTCTCTTCTCTTCTCTTACCTTCTTTTTTCTTTTTTTCCCTCTTCCTTTTCTTTTTTATTTTCCTCTTTTTTTTTCTCGGGGATTAATGATACTGTAGCTTTCACTATTTCCGACTTTTAAACTTACTCATGTAACTAAATTAATGCTCTTTTCATCTACTCAAAGGTTGACTGGTCTCTAGCAGTACTGGTCTCTAAAGACGCAAGTTCGCCTTTGTAGTTGTAGTATCTCAACGGTTCTCATAGTGTTTTTTTTTTCTTTACATTTGGACAATAAAGTTCTTTTTACACACAGTACAGTACAGACAGCAGCTGTTGGCGAAACTATAAGAGGTTTGATTTTGCCATTTGCCTTTTATACTTCAGTTTTAGGCGACCAGATGGCCTAGTGCTTAGAGAACCTGACTACGAAGCTTGAGGTCCCGGGTTCGATTCCCGTGTCGGGGCAGATATTTGTATGAAAAATACGAATGTGTGCTCTCGGGTCTTGGGTGTTTAATATGTATTTAAGTATGTATCTATCTATATAAGTATGTTTATCCGTTGCCTAGTACCAATAACACAAGCTTTACTTAGCTTACTTTGGAACTAGGTCAATTGGTGTGAATTGTCCCGTAATATTTATTTATTTATTATTTATTTTAGTTTAACACTGTCACTGTCAAGTGCCCCATATAAGGATCACAGTGACTTAGCTCCACAGGTCTGTGCCCACATACGGGGCACTAAGGGTGCCTTTCCACCAAAGATGTGCTATGCAGCTATGCTGCGAAGATGTGACAGCTACGCTACGAAACTGTGTAACAGAACCGTTTCCACCAATGCTAAGCTATGTAGCTGTGCGAGGAAGATGCGCTATGTTATGTACGCATCCATTGCATGCATCCAGGGCACGCATCTTTCCATATAAAAATCATAGCTTAGTTGAACCCGTTTCCACCAGTGCTATGCTATGTGGACCAATGAACACGATTGGTGGATATCAGACACATCCATAGCAACGTAGCGTAGCACATCTCTAGTGGAAAGGCACCCTAAGAAACAACCAGAGGTACACGCTGAGCAGGATAGTACAATGATTAAACTAATTTGCTGGGCTTACCAGGAAATTTAAAGTTGTATCCCATACAAATGACTATGAACTTGTTAAAGCGGCCTTAAATTTTCCCTCAAACTTCCTTCACTTGATCCAATTATTAGTACCCCACGCACAACGAACCGCTAAAATATTACATTTCCCTTTTAGCATTAGAGTAGTAAGGAAAATAATCCTCTTTGATTCTCGTCTAAAATTTCCGGTAAGGTTCCTTGCAAGGTGTATATTTCACATCTAATAGTAATGGAGTTTGGAGCCGAACAAAATATAATTTTGATAAACTATACATAGGTATATTTCAAACTAAATACAAACTGAAAATACAGATGCACAGAAAAAAAAAAAAAAAAAAAAAAACCTCGGAAAAAAGACCAATGCTGGGAATCGAACGGGATTTCACGGGATGACCGTAAAAGTAATAAAAAATGAAGTTGAAGAAAATAAAAAAATAAATAGAAAAAGATACTTCATACTTAACTTGTATACATAGGTACTCGTATCGTCGGGGATAGTCTGATGCCGCGTATATGACAAATTAAGCCAATTTCCATTTTTTACAATAAATTATTCAACCTTTTCGACGCCAATATTTTTTTTTTTTTTAATATTTTATATTTATATTAATATTTTATATTTATATGCGCTCCGCAGGTTTGACGCCAACGACTAATTATCAGTAACTGCGTACAGAGCAATATCTTATTTAAAAAGTCAATATTCTTTATTATTTAATTAATCAGGCGTTACTTTGCGGAGGTTCATATTAATGGACTTAAACAATTTGACGACCAGATGGCCTAGTAGGTAGAGAACCTGCCTACGAAGCTTGAGGTCCCGGGTTCGGTTCCCGCGTCGGGGCAGTTGTTTGTATGAATAATACGAATATTTGTTCTCGGGTCTTGGGTGTTTAATATATATTTAAGTATGTATCTATCTATATAAGTATGTTTATCCGTTGCCTTGTACCCATAACACAAGCTTTGCTTAGCTTACTTTGGGACTAGGTCAATTGGTGTGAATTGTCCTGTGATATTTATTTATTTATTTATTTAATTACTTTGCTCACCAGCGACCTTAAGATAGTTACTGCATAAACATGCATTTCTTATATAAACGTAACTATCGTAAAGTCGCAGGTGAGCAAAGTAATTGTTAGTGAAAATAAACGGATCACTCACGTCTAAAACGAGTTTAATTCGAAATGTTTCGGGCTCGTAGCCCTTCCTCTCGGATTCGCACGTCACGGCGGCTGCCTAACGCGCACTCAAAGCAAAACCCGAAACATGTCGAGTTAAACTCGTTTTAAGACGTGAGTGATCCGTTTATTTTCATTATGAGTGAGTCTCACGGTAGTTTCATGTTTAAAGTAATTGTTTCAGTTTATTATTGACTTTGACTTTGAAAGTCTCTGCTATCTTCGTGAGACTAAATCACATGCTATGTTATGTCGCGTGAATTCCCCGACACTTTGCTCACTCTAATTTCAGTCAAGTGAATGAATCCCCATACGGGACCCGCACGGCTTGCGCACATCAATTTACGCTTTTAATTTACACAGAGGTTCTACTTATTTACCTTTCGTAGTTCTACTTATTGACTTTTCATGTTTAGTAGGTACTTAATTTTGGGGGCTCTTGATCAAGGAAATAAATACTTAGTCTTTGTAGAATCGCTGGTATTATTAAAAGATATTATAAATAAAAGATACATTGTATTGTAAAACGGTCTTTTGCGGTATACTTGCGGAATAAAACGTTACTTCATGTTAAGTTGATCAAAAAGTGCTGAAGCAATTAAAATTTCCTTCATATTTCATAAACATCATTCCAGCCTATAAACGTCACATTGTAGGGCACAAGCTCATATTAAGATTAGTTCCCACACGAGCCCAGTGCAGATTCGGAACTTTACACACACCATTGGAATTCTTCGCAAGTGTCGTTACAGTGTTTTCCTTTTTTAGTAGAACCGTATAATGTTTTTGTTTTATCAAAAAAAGTTGGTTTATTTAATCTGTATTTATCGGACAATTGAGTTTCCCACCGAAACCTTTAAAGCAATCAAAACTGAATAATAAGCCCTGCTTATCGAATTCTCCTTAATCTTATTTGTCCAATTTTCATTCAACTCTCATTGAAAAGGAAACACTACCTACCTACGGTCACGGTCTTGTTCGATTCGAATATTCGTCTAAAAGAAAATAATAGACATTGAATTTGCCAGCCCCGCTGCCGCAATTTATGTGATAGGCTCTTCGTTTTTTTTCTACTGTCAACTTGCTTCTAGAATAATTTGTAAGAGTTTTCTTTAATAATTGAATCGACTTTTTAGGTTTAATGTTCCAACTGAAAATTCTCGGTTTTAGTTTTCATTGTGTGAAGCGCGTAAAAGAATTGGAAATAGGAGTTTTTTTTACGGACAAAGAAATCTTCGGTAGAGAATTTCAAATATGATAATCAAATAAAAACAATGGAGCCATGATTTAATTGTGTTCAGTCAAAAGTATAACAGTGTGATGTTGATTTTCTTCTCTATTTATTTAGGGTCAAAACAACTGACAGTCTGGTTTACTAGTTACTACCATTTCTAAATGAATATAAGTAGTTTATGTATCTCAAGATTGTCGATTGTGTTTCTTTCTTGTGTGTGTTTGCGAAGCTGCGAGGTGACTAAATAATGTACAATGAAAGCAGCAGACAGTTTTTTAACAATAATACTTTTCAACCTTTCAACGGAAAACAATGAATAAGAGTGTCTAAAAAGAGTTTAGAAGTTATTTCGTGAAATATTTAGTTTCACTTATTCCTATTTCTATTTTTCGTCGCCAAGCGAACACCGTGTCAGTCTGCGCTGTCACGAACTGTCAAGGTGATCACGCAATCTAATAATTATAAAAATCTCGTGTCACGGTGTTTGTTATCGAACTCCTCTGAAACGGCTCGACCGAATTTTCGATTTTATTGTTTATACTTGGTAGGTCTGAGAATAGGTCATTTTATAGCCCTCTTCTTCGCAGAAAATCTCTCGGGTAATAGCTTGGTAGTATTCTCCATAACTGTACAAAGTCTACAAGCCATTGTAATGCAACCTCACCAAGCATGATAATGTCCTAAGGCACATTTTCTGACACACTCGATAAATCTTCTATGACATATTGACGGATTACTTCCTACGAGGGATTATGATGTCTAAAAAGATTTAGGATTGTTTTAGCGGTAACCGGTTTTGGTGGTAACTTGGCTATTTTAATTGACTAGAAAAATTTGATAATCTTGGAAAGTTTTGAGTCAAAGTGTTTTTTTTTACTCCCGGTACACTCACAAAAAAAGGTCTGTGTGGTTTTAATAGTCCTTAAAAGAGCCATTTCTGAGTGCATTTAAATCTTCTGTGAGAGTCACTTCAGAATTTAATGATGTCTTGCTTAACGATGTACCAGTTCGTGATGGTCGACAAAATATGCTGGAAAATCATTATTGTATAGTCGACCAAGAAACTCCTTTACCACCCTAAAGTTCAATGTCAGTTGTATGACTTAAGACATCAAAGGCTATTTTCACTTACAAGTCAATGTGACAATCAGCCTTATTGTTTTTATTCTGATGTAGGAACTGTCACAAAAAATGGTAAAGCACTTACTTGGTCGACTATACGTTTTTAGGAAAATGCACCGTGTTTTTAGTAATTTATGTTATAAGTTGGACATTAGACAGATCAAATGAATTCATTTTTTCTAAGACACAAGTGTCCTAACTCATTGATTATATAAATGACAATCAAGAATTAATTTCAATTAATAATGTGCTGTATATTATTTACAACTAAGCTGAGCTGTGCTGTTGAAGTCAAAATACTGTTATATTTGATATCTTTGATATTTATGAAAAAGAGAAAAAAAAATTGATTAGACTAAATAGTTAAGTACCAGGTATTTTTTATTGATGTACTAAACCATTTGTTGAAGTTATCGGAAATAAAAATCAGGTGTACCTAGGTATATCAGTGAAACTAAACATTAATTTAGTCTGTTATGTACAGATAATCCAGTCAAATAGTCACCTCAAGAACATAGATTTGCTGTCAACACAAAATTGTTTTAGTACCATCTAAATAAAAAAATCGGCTAAGCGCGAGTCGGACTCGCGCACGAAAGTTTCCGTACCATTGTCTATAAAAACTTTCTATTTATTTTTAAAGTAAATAATATAACTAAATATTCTGTAAATATTTCAAGCTCCATTGTCTACCTGTTGCCGTTATCAATATCGAGCAAAAACGAGAAAAAAAACACGTTTGTTGTATGGGAGCCCCCTTTAATAAGTATTTATTTTATTCTGTTTTTTAGTATTTTTGCAATAGCGGCAACCGAATACATCATCTGTGAAAATTTCAACTGTCTAGCTATCATGAGATACAGCCTGGTGACAGACGGACGGACGGCCGGGCGGACAGACGGACAGACGGATGGACAGCGGAGCCTCAGTAATAGGGTCCATTTTCACCCTTTGGGTACCGAACCCTAAAAAAAACCATGAACTTCGTGTCGGATCGTCCCTTTCAATCTTCACCTTAATACTATTACTTAGCGTGAACGGAACAGTAGGTACCTACGTTACAAAATTCTAAATCGAATTTCTTAGTACAGGGCTAGAGGTCTATCGCAATGTTTCGTCGAGTTTTCCGGGAAGCGTTCCTTACAGCAAGAGTTATTCGCTCAAACTCTAATTACAAGGGTTTTCACGCGAATAATAAGCTGATGCCCGCGGCTTTGCCCCACTGAAGTAGATTAAAACGTGTTTTCCAGCGGGAATGAGATATTTTCCCGTGGTAAAAACTAGCCTATGTCACTCTCCAGCCCTTCAACTATATCCGTACAAAAAATCACAGCATTCCGTCGCTCAGTTTCGACGTGAAAGAAGGATAAACCAACACACCTTCACATTTATAATATTGGTGTGGATGGTCGATATACCTACATTAATCTACTCAGCTTAAAGTTACTAGGGCTAGAGGTCTATCGCAATGTTTCGTCGAGTTTTCCGGGAAGCGTTCCTTACAGCAAGAGTAATTCGCTCAAACTCTAATTACAAGGGTCTTCACGCGAATAATAAGCTGATGACCGCGGCTTTGCCCCACTGAAGTAGATTAAAACGTGTTTTCCCGCGAGAATGAGATAATTTTTCCGTGTTAAAAAGTAGCCTATGTCACTCTCCAGCCCTTCAACTATGTCCATACAAAAAATTACGGCAATCCGTCGCTCAGTTTCGACGTGAAAAAAGGACAAACCAACACACTTTCACATTTATAATATTGGTGTAGATGGTCGATATACATTAATCTACTCAACTTAAAGTTACTGGCGTCGAGAACTGGGTCAGTCCACTCCAGACTGAAGGGCTGATGCGAGCGATTACGGGTGATTCCTCGTTCAACCCATCTTTGATCCACTTAGGGTCATTAGCGAAAAAGTTAGTGCCACACTCTGGGACATTAAGTAACCGTAATGGTGAAGTATTATCGAATTATTATATGCCTTTGATGTATGGTTGAATATTAACTGACGATTTTGAGTGCGGCTAGAGCTTATGGGGCGTTTGTGTTTTGTTATTGCACTATTAACATTTAGAGTAAGTTTTTCTGTTACTTATTTTGGAGTAGGTTGGCTTGCACCTCTGAGTTTTTCGGAATTATGTGCGAAATTAAATTTGAAACTTACCATGAGCTTTACGGTGAAGGGCAACATCATGAGCAAACTTCCACACATCTGAGAAAATTATCAATGGTGTGTGTGAAGTTCCCGATATGCGCTGGACCCGCGTGAGAACTACTGTGCATTGGGACGTATGTATACAAAGGCTGAGATGATGATGATGATGATGATATATTTATTTTCGATGTTCAGATACGTATCCAATTTATCTCCTGCAATAAAAATAGCTGCACGACTGCTGGACTTAGCAGTTACTTACTTAGCATTGTAGCGAAACTCCTACGATATCACTGGCATCGTGTAAATGAGCTTTTATATTTCCCCCTGTGGCTATTTTTAATGGTGAATTTTCACGTATTTCCCGAAAAATTGTAATTGGCAAGTATCTTGAAGTAAGCATATTCAATTAGTTTAAAATTTGTGAAATATATATACCTGTTTAATTTTAATGACGATGTATCTGACGTTCCTTTTTACGCATTATTAACGATTTAATTAACCACCAGTGCACTTGTTAACCTTTGTGAAGCAATAGTTATGGCTCTAATTGGTATAAATTTAGGGAAATGGGGATAGTTAAATGCTTTAAGGAAAAGTATTAGGGTGGCAACAAAATTTTAAATTGGGGTAATGTTGAAAGATTTTTTAAACTTTTTTTTTTAAATAGTTTAATAATTCATTTATTTAATACAAGTATAATATAGATTTTGTTGTATGTTATACCCCCACAGTGACAGCGTCTGATTCAAAACCACAGTGACACACTATCTTTATCCTTCGTGTTGTCCATTTGTAATAATTTTGAGGTGTCTTGTGTTGTTGTAAATTAATTAAACTATAATTTCCTTCGTTTTTTCTTTCTGTACTAAATTATAGAGATAACATAGGTACGCTCAAAAACGTCATAACAAAAACAAAAACGTTTCGTTAATAGCAGCTGCTGCAATATCGTATGTATGCAAGGCAGGGCGGTTTTTAGAAGTCAAAGTCACTTGTAGCAAAAAGGTCTATTATTGTGGAAAGTTCTTTCTAATTATATAAAAATATCGTGTCAAGATGTTTGCTATCGAACTTCTCCAAATCGACTTGACCAATTTTTATGATTTTTTTCTCTATTTGGTAGGTCTGAGAATAGGTCGTAGGCTATTTTTTATACCCCTACTCTTCGCAGACGGAACTCAGGTAACAGCTAGTAAAAAAATAAATTTAACCGTCAATAAGTAATGTTTGTTATTTCTAGATCCTGCCTTTTTACCCGACTGTGAAGAAGGAAGGGTTATTAATATCTGATACGTAGTATAATAATAAATACATTTATGAAAGATTCCCACAGGAAAGTTATTGAATAGAAAGTTGCTTGAAATTCTTGAGCAAGTTTCTGGAAACTTCCTAACGTTCCTGCATTTTTGAGTGTTCTACAATTTGTAAAGTCGCGAAATTAAAAGGTTCGCCATTTTAAAGTCGACTTTTGTGTATAAGTTGCTAAATGTATAGGAATCACATGAAATTTCAATGGCGATATAGACAGAAGCCGTTTGCATTTAGTTTTAACCATCGGAAGCGAGTCACTTCGTTTATCAAAGTGTACCTAATGGCAGGTAAAACTAATAGAAAGGTTTTAGCGCAACTATTCATAGTCCAGGAACATTGGTTTGACCTCAATTTTAACGCTTATTAAATAGTTAAGCATAATTTTATATGCAACAGTCTAGCTTGCTATAAAGTTCCGAAAGGTAACACGTGCTTCATCATCATCATCATCATCCCAGCCTGCATACATCCCACTGCAGGGCATAGGCCTCCTCTCACAAAGAGATACCTTGGGCTGTAGTTCCCACGCGGGCCAGTGCGGATTGGGAACTTCACTCGCACAATTGAATTTCTTTGCAAGTGTATAAGGTTTCCTCACGACGTTTTCCTTCACCGTAAAGCTCATTGTAAATTACCAATGTAATTTCGCACATAAATTCCGAAAAACTCAGAGGTGCGAGCCGGGATTTGAATCCACGACCCTCTGCTTGAGAGGCCATAGGTCAAACCACTAGGCCACCATGGCTTCTAATACAACCTTATACAATGACATAAAATGTCACAATGACAAGGTAGTCTAGGACTCAAATTTTTTGACCATGAGTTGCTATGCCCGCATCGCAAAATTTCAACTTCAAATGTGACTTGCAACAGTCAGCAAAAAACTTGTATTGAGAATGAACATTTTTGGTTAAAGTATGTTCGTGAAAATTATTACAAAGCTTGCCATTATCCAGCTGGCCCACTTCGGCAAATTCTCGTTAAGAAATGAAATGGTACCCCAGATCCATTGTAAAATGAGCGAGCAGTCAATTCCGACATTCCTTTTTTCCCCAATTCAGACTGCATGGAATGCAACTGAATTTATCCGTAGACACAACGAGAGCATTTTAATGAGAACTCTTATTTTACTCTGCTGATTTAATTTTAATTTTAAAGATGCGATAGGTAACTTTAGTTTTTAACTTTGAATATGCTGTGTGAAAAGTGTGATAAAAATAAGAGTGCTCCATTTCTCGGGTACTAATTTTACTTACTGAAAAGCGCTCGTGAACTTTATTAAAGTATTTAATGTTCTGAATATTTTTAAACCGTAAGTACCAATATCAATCTTTTAACTCCATCTGCAAAGAATTCATTCATCGCTATCCTAAAACCTAATAGGGTTTGGAAACTTTAGAAAGCAAATTAAAACAAATAACAATGAATAAAACTTAACTATAAACTAAGATATTTAATGAATATAACTTAAAAACTACTAGATTAAGTCTAAATAAATAATAGTTAAAAAAAACTAAAAAACACGCTTTAAAAAATAAAAAATAAATTTTAATAAATTTCAATTCACTATTCTTATAGTGCAGTAAAAAATCTTAATAAGCAATTATTATATTGTTATATCCAGATCATAATTTGTAAACAATTCTAAATATTGATAAAATAAATAATAATAGTTTAAAATATTTTATTGTAAAAAAGCGTGGGGTGCATGGTGTCAATTGTCAAGGATTATCATTTTGATAACATCTTAAAAAGCACCCCACGCTTTTTTTACAATAAAATATTTTAAACTATTATTATTTATTTTATCAATATTTAGAATTGTTTACAAATTTTGATCTGGATATAACAATATAATAATTGCTTATTAAGATTTTTTACTGCACTATAAGAATAGTGAATTGAAATTTATTAAAATTTATTTTTTATTTTTTAAAGCGTGTTTTTTCGTTTTTTTAAACTATTATTTATTTTCTATTTTTTTAGTTGCATTTTTTTTCTTTCTAACTTTACCCCCTCACGTACAACCCCCAAACCCCCTAAACCCAACCCCCAACATCCCCCACCCCATTTCCCCAAACCCCCCCCCAAACCCCACACCCTTACCCCCAATCCCCTAAACCCCCCTTACCCCCTCCTCATTTTACAAACCCCCGAACCACCTAAACCCAACCCCCCGAACACCGAACCCACCAAACCCCCGGAACCCCCCCTCCCCTACCCCACCACCTGCCTCCCCAACCTCTCCCCCCCACCCCGCCACCTACCGCCCCCCCCTTCCAGTTCCATCATCAAACCCTTGTTACCATCTAGGCCTCTTACCCCCTCCCCATTTCCCACAACCCCCCAAAATCACTTACCCCCGAACCCCCAACACCCCCACCCTATTCCCCGTAACCCCCCCCCCCCCCCCCCATCTCCTAACCCCAACCGCCACACCCTAACCCCCAACCCTCTAAACCCCCGACCCCTTTACCCCCATACCCCATCCCCCCCCACCCCGCCACCTACCCCCCTTCCAGCTCCATCATCAGACCCTTGTTACCATCTAGGACCAAAGTACTCGTCAAAACGAATCAAACGAGCCCAAACTCGATGGGGTTGTTTCGTTTTATTGTGGAGTGCCTTTGGCCATCTTCCAGCTCCATCATCAGACCCTGGTTACCATCTAGGATCAAAGTGCTCGTCAAGACGAATCAAACGAGCCCAAACTCGACGGGGTTGTGTAGTTTTATTGTGGAGTGCCTTTGGCCATCTTCCAGCTCCATCATCAGACCCTGGTTACCATCTGGGATCAAAGTGCTCGTCAAGACGAATCAAACGAGCCCAAACTCGACGGGATTGTGTTGTTTTATTACATAGTTCCTATGGCCACCATCCAGCTCCATCATCAGATCAGCTCCATGTTACAATAATATTGCATTGTCATCCAATTTACACATATGTGCAAAATTTCAGCTCAATCGGAAACCGGGAAGTGGGTCAAAATCGCGCCCTAAGGAGTCGGTTACAAACATACAAACATACAAACATACATACAAACATACAGGTGAAGCTAATATAAAGCGTGTAAAAAGGCCCCCGTGGCATCGTACCCAAAAGGCTGGCAGCATTCCCTCTTTGAATGGCGATGGCGATTCGTTAAAAGAGATAGCTGCCAGCCCTTTGGTCTCCAGTAGTGTCGACCAGACGTTTTTGCACTTCTTTCATCATAGGGCTTCAAACTATCTCCATACCAAATTCTATCTAAATCAGTTCAGCGGTTAAAGCGTAAAGAGGTAGCAGATAGAAACTTTCGTACAGCAGTATTCTTTAAGGCTATGGTCTCCTATTTTACGCTGTACGCGAGTCTGACGTTGTGGTAACGCTCCGATTGGCATCTGAACGCAACGCACAGCGTCAGCGGTCAATACGTCAGCAGCGGCCGAGGACGTCTCAGTCGTTGCTCGCGAGTGATATAGCTAAACCATTTAAATGAGTCCTCGTCCTCGTGGCCGCTCGCACCTCTCCCGGCCCCCTTTGTCGTCAGCCCCTGTACCGCGCGCGCGAGGACTCATTTAAACGGTCTAGCTATAATATGCCGTAGAGCGTGATTTTTTCTAATACTAGTAATGAGTTCGTAATGGATGTTTCAACACAGTTTCAACAGTATTTTTGTTGCAGGGAGAAGAGGCACAAGACGCCCGACAAATTTTTTTTATCACTAATTTTTTTTCCTAAATCTGTGTTTAAAAATGATTGTTTTTTATAATTCAGGTCACTTTTGTCGCATACTGCATTAAAAGTTTTCACTGATTTTATCAATAATTTGTCTTTTTGTATCGGACACTAGACATGACTTGACTCTTTAATGGTGTGAAATAACTAGAGACCTGGCGCACAGCGTTCGAACGCCGCGTACGGCGTCAAAACGTCAACGTCGACGTTTAAGGTTGAAACCATTATAGTACATTTCTATAGTAAGCATTGTGACACACCGTACGACGTGACGCTATACGCGGCCGATGGCGTTTATAGGAGACCAATAGCCTTAACGTCTCACTAACAGATACATTCGTCAACCGATCGTTAAAGATAAATTTGACTATAGGACTAGTAGAAATTGTGATCATGCCAAATCCATTACGTGATAAAGCGCTATTTTAGACGCGTTATAGGTGAGTGTGAAAATATGGCATTACTATCGCGATATCTATTTTATGAGCCATAAAGACCCGCCATGCGTTAGCGATGTCACCTTGAGCTCTTGATTCCGTCTGATAAATTTCGTTTGTTTGTAATCAGAAATGTTAGAGATTTTCATACAAAGTATTTTTTACGTAGATCGAAAGGAGCATTTGCTCAGCAGTGGAACTTAATTATAGGCTTATATCTTAATGTAAGGAGTCCTTTCAGATACACTTCAACCAATAGGGATCGTTTATAATCATCATCATCATCATTTCAGCCGAAAGGCGTCCACTGATGAACATAGGCCTCCCCCAAGGCTCGCCAAACAGATCGGCCCCTGCGCTATCGTTTATAATAATAATATATTTTTTTATTGTTTATTTTTATTTCATATTCACATCCACAAATTTGTTAGTAATATTTTGTAATATTAAAAGTACTAGGGGCGTTCAATAAAAAGTGAGAATGAGTATGTTATAAACAACTTTTACTAAATGTCATTTTATTTTACGACATAGTCACCTTTTAGCATAATAAACTTAGTATATCTTTTTTCTAAACTTAAAATTCCATTTTTAAAAAAGGTCTCATCTTGAGTACTTAAAAAATCTTGTACTGCAGCGACTACCGCGTCGTCGTCTTCAAATTTCTGGCCTCTCAGGTATTGTTTCAATCTCGGAAATAGGTAGAAATCACTGGGAGCGAGATCTGGTGAATACGGAGGATGCTTAAGGATATCGAACCCAGCATCACGAATTGCAGCCATTGCAACGGCGGACTTGTGTGCCGGGGCATTGTCCTGGTGGAACAGCACAACTTTCGAGAGTTCACCTCGCCGTTTTTCGCGGATCTCATTGCCCAATGTTGCTATTTGTTTGGCGTATAATGTGCCCGTAACAGTGGCTCCATGCTCGAGATACTCAATCATTAATACCCCTTTACCATCCCAAAAAACAGAGCCCATGACCTTACCGGCAGATGGGCTCACCTTGAATTTCTTCGGAGTTGGAGATTATGGCCTTTTCCATGTCATAGACTGCAGTTTCGTTTCTGGGTCGTAATGATGGAGCCATGTTTCGTCCATTGTTATAAATCGCGCCAAAGAAAGTTCCCGGTCTTGCTGCATCAGGTTCAAAGCTTCTTGACAAATCTCTAGTCTAGTTTGTTTTTGCGTGTCAGTAAGCATTCTTGGTACCCAACGCGCAGATACCTTTTTCATACCCAAGCGTTCATTTAAAATATTATGCACGCTCCCCGTTGAAATTTTTACATTTTCAGCAATAAAACGAACCGTGACACGACGATCCGCCAAAACTGAGTTTTCGACTTTTTTCACAATTTCTTCAGTTACTGCTGTAGAAGGGCGTCCGGAGCGGGGGTCGTCCATTGTCGATGTTCTTTCACGTCTAAATTCGGCGCACCAACGTGCGACTGTCGAATACGGAGGAGCATTAGACCCTAAAGTGTCCCGCAAATCCAAATTGACTTGGTCCGTAGAAAAATTTTTCAAACACAAGTATTTGATAACGGCGCGCAGTTCAATTTTCTCCATTTTCGCTAACGTACTCAATAGCATTGCAAAGAAATTACCGTATATTTTTATTAAACAAAAGAAAGTTAGTTTTTTTTTCATAGCAATCAGCTAGATAGATTAGCTTTACCGGCCAGTATTTAATTTCGTAATATTAAAAGAGTTTGCATCTCATTCTCACTTTATATTGAACGCCCCTCGTATGTTAGTACACTTTAATTCTTAAGTCATATTGCATTACAATTAAAATTAATCAGGCTAAAAAGGGGAAGCACATAAATACTGGGGCTTAGACACCAAATACGACTTTTGTCCCATGCAGTGTCGAGACCTTTAGGCCGTGGGGTCCTAGCGCTATGAGGAAGAAATAAAAGAGAGTAGTCGACGTCACAGGAGACCGAAGAGCTGGCTACCTCAGACCAAGAATTAGCTTAGCTATTCAAAGAGGGAAAACTGCCGGTATCTCCGGAATCTAAGGAAACTCCTTTTTATTATAAATGTTATAGCAATATAGTAGTGGATAAAATTAATCATACACATAAGGGAAAACGAAAGTTTGTTTCTGAAGTACTTAGTTTAGGATAGGTTGTATATAGCCCGCAGAACAGATGGCCGTTGGGGCCGAATAGTCTTCGAATGGAGACCACGGGCTGACAAGCGCAGCATGGGATCTCTACCTACGAGATGGACGAATGAATGAACAAAATGATTTGGTAAAGGCCACAAGTTTCTGCAGGGCCGATAACGCATTGATATCGGTCTGGCCTCTCTAACATAAAAAAAAAGTTCACGGTGGATGCAAGCCGCTTCCAACCGTTATGCTTGGGTATCAATGAGGGAGTTCTATGGGAGTTCTACGGCTAAAATGATGTCACCACCATGTGAAAACCTCGTATGTGCTACAAAAACATTTACAGGAGAGACAAAAACAAGATGCTTTACAAGGTTTTCTAATGAATAAAAGTATAAAACGGTTTTCACATTTTTTTTTTCTTACGAAGTTTTCACATGGCGGTGACGTAGTTGATAATAATGATGAATTAAAACGAACAAGTCGTGACCAAGATCATCTCAAATGAGAAATCCAATAGGCACCCAAAGTCCTCAAGAAGCACTGCCAACATTCTCAATCTTAGCCACTTGAAAACAGCCCAGTATTGATTTCTACGAGCAACACTTGAGTGTATCGACATAATAAAATGTAACGTATGTCCGTTCGTAGGTACTTGAGGCCCATTGAACCCTCCTAAAGTACGTACCGTACTTCGTCAATTATATAACGAAGGTACGATGTTGTATAATGTAATTTTGCCTAAGGATCACTTAGTAAATTTGAACGATGTTAACGTTTTGTTGGTGCTCGTACGTTTAGTTCGTGGACTTAAACGGATGGAGTTCATAAAATTAGACAGCGTAATCCGCTAGTTAAAATTATACGGAATTTTTCCGCTGTGACACGAATATCCTACTAATATTATAAGTGTGAAAGTTTGTGAAGATGTTTTGATATTTGGATGTTTGGATGTTTGTTACTCAATCACATGAAATTTAGTATGGAGATAGTTTGAGACCTTAGGAATAACATATAACAGTTTTTATCCTGGAAAATAGCATAGTTCCCGCGGGATAGCGATGAACGAATTCGTCTCGGACGGAGTCGCGGGCAACAGCTAGTATAATTATAATTATTAGAGACTTCAAATTTGACATGCAAGTGTGATTGTAACAGTATTAAACTAATTTAAGGATTTTCGAAATATCCCATGGGTTAGCCCCAAATAATGAGATTTATTATTTGATTCAATGGGACTTTAGCTCCGTAATCATGCCTTGAGGATCATAAAAGTGCAGTAAAAAGGGATTTTTGGAGTTAACTGCGGGATAAAGATCGGAAGTTGATCGTAAATTTTATTTGTGCGAGGACGAAGTCGCGGATAAAAACAAGTCGTCGATAAGTACTGATTCTATTTTACCTAGGTACTAGCTCTTGCCTTAACTCCATCTGTAAAGAATCCATTGATCACTATTCCGCAGGAACTATCCAATTTTTCGGGATTAAAAACTATCCTATGCCCTTTGCAGGGTCTCAAAACTATCTCCACGTAAAATTTCATTTAAATTGGTTCAGTGATTTAAGGTTCAATTTAAAATATGAACATAGTGCTCCAGTAGCGAAAACATTTTACAAATAGTGTCTACCCATCATGTACATTAAACGGTAACTTAACCAACATCACCTCGTTAGTACCACTTTGTTACTCTCATTACAGTTAAGGGACTCGCAAAAGCCATTCATTAAAATGCTTTTACTGCACCTCAAACTTAACGGTTTGAGTAGCGCTGTCGAGTCCCTACAGGGGCTTTGACCTAGTTACATTGCTTCTAAAATATCTGTGCACCTCGCAGGCTGGGATGATATTCTTTTTACTTTACGCAATTTTTAGGGTTCCTTGCCAAAAGGGTAAAAACTTTCACAGATGATGTATTTCGGTTGCCGCTATAACAACAAATACTAATAACCAGAATAAAATAAAAATTGATAACGGCAACAGGCAGACTAATATTATTTATTTTATTAGCAGTACGGCACTGTTGGCGTATGTAAGCGATTAAGAATTTCGGGGGAGTAGGTTGGATGCGACGTGGTTCAATTGGTAGAACACCCGTTGGGGCGCATACCCAGGAGACGTGGGTTCGAATCCCACCGGCGCACCCGAAAAACTTTTTCGCTTTTAAATAACAGGTAGACTCTTGAAATATTCACAGAATTTTTCAGTTATGTATTCACTTTAAATATAAATAATTAAATTGAAATAAAACTAATATTTAAGGGGGGCTCCCATATAAAAAATGTGATTTTTTTGCGGTTTAGATTAAGTTTTATTTTTTTGTGGAACCCTTCGTGTTCGAGTCCGACTCGTACTTGGCCGGTTTTTTTTATTAGAGTACTAGCCTTCCGTCCGAAGCTTCGCCCGCGATAAATTAATTTTCCCGTAGGAAAAGGTATTTTTCCGCGGTAAAAAGTAGCCTATTTCACTCGGTGATAATAGCTTTCTAACGGCAAAAGAATTTTTTAAATCGGTCTAGCAGTTTTTAAGTTTTATTCGTTACATATACGTACAAAAATACAAATCTTTCCTCTTTATATTATAATATTAGTGTAGATATATTAATATCGTTTGAAATAAGCGCAGACATACTTAGTGTCCCAGAAGTTGACGTTAAGCCGGATTTTAGTAATGGCCAAGTCAAAATACTTAGTTATCTGCAGAAAAATATATAAAAAAAATTGTTCAAACAGCAAAAACTCCAACTGAGTTAAATTTTAGTGTACAGTAGACCTTGGGTGCATTAGAAATAGAGTGTCAAAAGTCCTCATTGATCCCATGTGTGCCAAAAAAGTTATTCGAGGTCAAAGTTAAAAAAAAATTCAAGTTTTTTTAGAATTTTTTCGAAAATGGTAAGTTTAGCAATAAAAGTGGCCTAGACAAAAATGATCCTTGTACTTTTTTTTCTAAAAACAACCATTTCTGGTGATTCTGAAACTTGAAGAAGTCATGTTCTACATGATATTATACACGTATTTCCACACCACCTATGAGGTCATGTACCTCATAACCTAGTTAGAGTGCGTTTTTTAACGTGATTTCCCCGGAAGCCTTATTTGACGGACTACAATGAAGAAATTTTCAGGGACAATATTTCCAGATATTTTAAAGTGCACAGATATTTCCGACGCTAACATAGACGAGGTTTTAGTGCAGAACCTTGGCCTTTATACAATGACGTAGTTGAAAAGCGCAGTTGGGATAAGGAAAGATAAAAAGCTACTCAGATAGCTGGCTTAGTTATGAAATGGAACAAAGGTAAAGATTAGTAAACATCGCCGTATTTGTAATTTTACTCTTCATCCCAGCCTATATATATACGTCCCGCTGCAGGGCACAGGCCTCCTCTCATAATGAGAGAGCTTGGGCCGTAGTTCCCACGCTGGCTCAGTTCGGATTAGGACTTCACACAAAGTTCACACACCATTGAATTACTTCGCAGGTGTATGAAGGTTTCCTTACGATGTTTTCCTTCACCGAAAGCTCTACTGACTGACAGACAACGCACAGCCAAAACAAAACGGAAGCTAGAGACTTGAGATTTGGTCATAAAGTTAAAGTTTTAGTACCTAAAATAGAAAGTTTTTTTGAAATTCGAATAGGGAACTACATAGCCTGTTTTTTTTTTTGTACGCGAACGTAACGTTCTGCAGGCTTAAACTAGTTTATTAAACAGGTTGAAAGGTTGAACAAAACATGGAAATTTTCAAATTGCAAAATGTTTTGAATTGCATTCCGCGTAATAATACATACGCAAAAAAAATGGCAAAGGTCATGTTATTATCACGGTAGATATGGCTGTCGGTCGCAAAATGTTTGTATAACATTACGTATCATTGGACAACCAACACTATTGTTTGAATATCTTTTATAATATGTTTGCCTGGTGATGTCACTGCTCTGCTTTTACATTTTCCAGGTAAGGTAAATCTTACTGTTATCCTAATGGTTTCACCTACGGTTTCTCAAGCAAAGAGTCGTGGATTTGAACCGAAGGCCTTAAAACTCAGAATCATAATCGTTTTCACCACTTTTTTCAACTACACGCTTCAGGATCAGGGTAGGAAGAAATGGTGAATACAATTGCAAGCGTCCGCACGAAGATTATACGGCGAATGAACAAAGAACCTCTGAGTTTTTCAAAATATGGGGGGACCCAAGACTGAACGATAATCATATACCCGGCGAGAACCCAAGTTATAACAGTTCTGGAAGAACTTCCGGCACCAGGTCATCAATGACTTTTGGGACATTCTGTATATATGAAACTACATTTAAATGTTATGAGTTTTTTTGTGAAGGAAAACATTGTAAGGAATCCTTCATACACTGCCACGATATTCAATGGTACGCGTGGGGACTGCCAGCCCATGCCCTCTCAATCTGAGATGACGCTTTTGGTAATCACTAGAAGTTTATAAAGAGTGTCTCAAAATTCAATGATACACCTGATACCGGGAGGGACGTTCAATTGTACCAATTCTGGAAAAAAATAAGAAAAAAATCCACGGCATTCAGTTAAGCAACTGTAGGTAGAGTCACAAAAAATTTCAATTTAAGCATTAGACATTTTCTCTAAAATATCTAATGCTTAAATTGAAATTTTCGAGAAAATGTCTATTATCGCTTTACTAAGTGTCAAACTTTTTTATTTTTCACAACTGTGTTATTGTTTACCAGATAATCGTTTTGGGGCAACCTGTATATTTAAATTTCAGTGTTTAATTTGAATAATTTCAGACTTTTCCATTTAGGTAAGTTTATTTAGGAGTTCGCTAGACTTAAGTGGCACTGGGCAGGACACATCGCTCGTGGAGTTGACGGCCAATGGGGCCGAAAGTTTCTCAAGTGGCGTCCGCGGACTGGAAGACACAGGTAGGCCTCCAAGAAGATGGAGCGATGACCTGGTTAAGGTGGCGGGAACGCATTGGATGCGGATGACGCAGCGCCGATCTGTTTGGCGAGCCTTGAGGGAGGCCTATGTTCAGTAGTGGACGTCTTTCAGCTGAAATGATGATGATGATGGGGAGTTCAGTGTTTCTGATTTTACTTTAAAGCCAGTCAACTTAATTCAAATGAACAAAACTCGATGCCGAAACACTCCACCCCTTATCAACGGTGAGATAAAGATTTCAATAACTCTATAAATTTTACTTGCTCACTCCTAATTTACTTATCGCGTCAATAAAACAAGATAAAACAAATGATAAAGGTATTATTTAGGGTTTGACAACCCAATGGTGGTATACGTATATAGTAAAGGAGCGCATTGCTAAAAAAATCTATGATATCCTAGTAGGGTCTTTTTTTTCACGGGACTATTCACACCAATTGACCTAGCCCCAAAGTAAGCAAAGCTTGTGTTATGGGTACAAGGCAACGGATAAACATACTTAAATAGACATTAAGTATCCAAGACTCGAGCCCGGGACCTCAAGCTTTGTAGTCAGGTTCTCTAACCACTAGGCTATCCACCATTAGGCTAGGCGGCGGTCCGGTCCGGTAGTCGGTTGTACGTTGCAAACGAGTCAATAACCTGTACGCTTACTGCCTAAACCGCGGCAAGCCGACGCCTCAGCACAACGTCAACCAACAGATGGCGCTACAGTCGGCGAAGCAAGTTATCAAGTCGGAGGTGAAGCTTGAAGGCGATGAGGTACCTAAACCGCGGGCGCTTGCTATCATATTCACTATTTCTTTCTGTCAAACGGTATAAGATGGTGACAGAAAGAGATGGGTAGTGCGATGAGTAAAGCTCGCGCGTTAAACAATATGGCCTCTGGATGCATTTTTTTATTACTTAAGTACCTACTTAGAAGGGTCTCGAAGTGCATCCTTCCCCAACTATTAAATAATTTACCGTTGTCCATTGCGAAAAAATTAGAAAGTAATAACAGTAAACAAATTAAAAGCGTGATTAAAAGATATTTTATGAAAGATATATTTGAGAGGGAAGGGACGGATGCGCACTCAGACTTAGGTTATATGTAAGTTAAAAACAAAAAAACTGCATGCATGGGAAATCATGATTTATATAATAAATTTACTATCTACTCGTATTGTATACTTAGACTAATTACGCGTGAGCAACTCAGTCTTTCGCTAACCGAGGCCACGCAAAATCCTTAAAATTAGGATTAAGGACTCATTTTGCATGTTTTATAAATGTTCTTTGCTGGAAATAAACAGCTTAAAATTTTTTTTTTTTTTTTAATGGCAAGTAAGCTCTATCAGCCATGAATTCGAAATTGTATTTGATATCAACAATATTTTTCTATATACACAAAAGCAAATCATTCAGAATTAATAAACACGTTACAGAAAACATCATAGTCATCCCGCCGTCAGTGACGAACGAATCATTCACCTGAATAGCTTCCAGCTCCCAAGCCATTATCATTATGACGTTATTCAATTCACAGCTGTGATGTTAGCATATTTTCTCGACAATTTCTCGAATATTCCACAGGGGTGACATAATGAAAATAACGAAACGGGTAACCTTTCCCTTTGAATGGGCGAAAGCTGATATTATATTCCAGCCGCCATAAAAATACGGCTTCCTGTGCCCGGGGCTTTAAATACCGGTATTTTCCGGAACCAGTATCATGGTCTTACACCAAGAACAGGTATTAGTCTGGTACCAAGCATAGGTCCTCCTACCGATGCCTTGACAACCGGAATACTTGACGAAATTCGCCGGTTTTAAGGGGTAATATACCGGTACTCTAAAGTGCGCGCTGGGCGTGGAGTGTATGAGAGAAAAAGAGTACACAATAAGATCGCGAAACATCGCTTGTAAGAACCCTTACAGAGAACAGGTATTTTTCGGTGCTAATACCGGTATTTTTTTTTAGAAGGAAAGAAAGAAAAACATTTATTCATGACATTTTTTTTTATAAAACAAATAAAAACGGAAACTGTGACAAATTTTGACACGGAATGGTCCTAACTCAGCATGATGTCAATTGAGCCGACGCTGGTCTTCCGTTTGAACCATTTTTATCACAATTTTATAGAAACAACAGCAACAACAGTAAACTCGACAAATAATATTTACTTACCATTTAACCTATTTATTTAGGTATCTATTTAATTAACCGGTTTTCTGGAACCGAAACGAAAAAACCTATAAATACCGGTATTTAACAGGTATTTTTGGTACCAGTTTCTAACCCTGCCTGTGCCACGTGTTTTGAGCCAAAGAAATTTCGTTACCGAAATCTCGATAAGCAGGAGTACTCCTACGCTACTTCTCACGTTTTTAATTAAATTTCTCTCCAGGATTATTTAATTTTGATGAATGAAAAATATAATTTTAGATTTCCTATTGCTGTTTGTTCTCTAATTTAATATCTTAGAGTGAATATTGAGACGACTTATAATTTCTGGGCATGAGATCTGATGTCCTCCAACGAGATGGGCGGATGATTTTGGTAAAGATCGCAGGTTTAAGGTGGGGGATGCAAGTCGCTTCCAACCGTAATGATTGGATATCAGTGAGGGAAGGCCTATGTCTAGGCAGTGGAGTTTATGATTAAATATTATTTAAAAAAAAAATTGATATTATTTATTTATACCCACATACTGCCTATTGTAACCTAACATGAATAAAACCAATAAAAACAAACAATTTAGACGACCAGACCAGACCAGATGGCCTAGTGGTTAGAGAACCTGACTATGAAGCTTGAGGTCCCGGGTTCGATTCCCGTGTCGGGGCAGATATTTGTATGAAAAATACGAATGTGTGTTCTCGGGTCTTGGGTGTTTAATATGTATTTAAGTATGTATCTATCCATATAAGTATGTTTATCCGTTGCCTAGTACCGATAACACAAGCTTGCCTAGCTTACTTTGGGACTAGGTCAATTGGTGTTAATTGTCCCCTGATATTTATTTATTTATTTTATTTAATTTCAATAAAAATCAAAAAATCTTCTTAATTCTATTGATTTCGGTGTACCTCCTGCTGCTACATTTTTACCCTATTGCCAAAACCGTCAAAATGCTAAGATAAGATCAAATCATGGAGATTTCCGTCGTGCACCCTAAATTCGAAGTATAAGTTTAACACGAATTCGTAGTCATAACATAACTCATTCAGTTTATTAAGGAAATTCCAAATAAAAGTCATATCAACTGTTTGACGAGATCGTCATCTCTAAATGAGATTGCGGTGTCTAGCCACTGATCTATATTGGTCTAGTCAAAATATACACAACAGCATAAACCGGCAAAGAGCGTGTCGGATATCACAGTACAGTGTTCCGTATCAATAATAAGAGAAAACCTATTATGTGTACTTTATGTTTATCTTCAGTAAAGTTATGTAGTTAGAAAGCATTACTTTGCACAAGAATCTTATTGTCAGAACGAGACGCCAACAAACTGTTTCACTATTTGGCGTACTTTAAATATATTTTTATGTATGTGCTTATATTAAAAAATAAATAAAAAAATATATTATGTGATTTTCCAACGAAAGTCGATAAACAAAAGGCTACACAGGGAAGCTTAAAGATCCATCTTACAGACTGGCTAAAACCGAAAAGTCGTTTCTGGGAATAAATAAATAATAAATAAATAAATATCACGGGACAATTCACACAAATTGACGTTGTCCCAAACTAAGCAAAGCTTGTACTATTGGGTACTAGACAACGGATAAACATACTTATATAGATAGATTCATACTTAAATACATATTACACACCCAAGACTCGAGCACAAACATTCGTATTATTCACACAAATGTCTGCCCCGACTGGGAATCGAACCCGGGACCTCAAGCTTCGTAGACAGGTTCTCTAACAACTAGGCTATTCTGTCGTCTAAAGTCGGGAAGTTGCATACGTTTTTATAATAAAATTCCGAAAAAAATAACTAAAAAAATAAATTGTGTAGAAAACATTAATATCTAAGGCATATTATGTGATGAAAAATTTTTTTTCTTTTTTTAATTTTATTGACATTATACTTACCTATTTAATTGCAGGCCATAGTTTCTTCTTTTATATATCGCCTATCATAACATAGTAGTGTACCTACTCGTATATTTGTGAATGACGTCAAATTATTCGGGAACACATTTGGCATGTTACAAAAATGTCCAGGTGCTCAAACCGCCCACTTGTTCGAAGAAGAAAATAAAACTGACTATAAAATTTATTTCTGTAAAATTTTAGTCGCAATCTTACAATTTAGGTCATAAATTCGAATTACCTAAATGTTTTTAAAAACTATACTCTCGATGATTTTGCCAATGTTGAGGTTGAAAAAGATGCTGTCGGTTGGCTGTAATTGTTTTGTAGCTTTGGTTGGTGTACGGTATTCGGATGAGAACCTAAAATAGAGACAACACAGGCATTGTTCGCTCGTAGAAATGATGACCGATGGGGCCCAAAGCTTCTCGTAGCTTCATTCATTCATGGTATTTTATCCTATGGAATATTCCCCCGGCCCTTATTATAACCTTCCCAGTCTGTCCGAACATGCAAATTTACATTTTTCTCATCGAATTTCAGAGGCTTAACTTAGTTACCCCGCGGCTTTCGTTCATACCATATTGCCATAATGATTTTATTACCGAAATCCTGACGCTGCAGACATTACAGGGAATTTCCAATAATCGATGGACTTAAGAGATTTTAGGAAGTATCTGATACGCAACTTCAAAGCGGGTTCTGTCGATAAACAAAATTAACGCGAATTTAATCTGATTAGCAGAGTATCGGTGTGCCAGGCTCAAATTGAGGGCTTGTACAAACAATCTTTTAACACATTAATACCATCTAGCGCATTGTGCTCGCGCTGGTGGAAAAGGAAATGGTGGGAGACGCGAATGTCATAACTCCGTAACGTAAAAGAATTGAGTACTTAGTGTAGTTTCTACACTTTCTGCCAGCAAACTGCTATGCAGTTTGGCAGTGGTATATAGAGATAAGTATTTCTGTACTTCTTTTGTTTTTATTTGAGTAATTAAATAAATTATTTTAAAAAAGACCGGCATCAAGACGGTAGAAAATATAGTATTAAGGTGGCTATGGAAGGCACGGCTTCCAACTTCGAGGAAGAGGTCAATTGATGAATTAGACTCGACTGCGCACTGCTCAGGAAGCTCTCTCAGATTGTATATTACAGTGCCTCAAGTCAAAAGGTTTTGTCAAGCTCACTCAGAGAGCGATGGACAGGGCTATGCTCGGAGTTTCTCTGCGGGGTCACATTAGAAATGATGAAATCCGCGCAAAAATTTAATTCACCAACATAGTTCGGAGAATCGCCAGACTCATGTGGCAGTAGGCAGGTAGGGAACATTACTCATAGAACAGATGGTTGATGAGGCCAATAGTTTCTCGAATGACGACTACAGATGGGTAATCGCAGTGTAGGCAGGCCTCCAATAAGATAGAGCGGTGACGCCGGTAAAACCATTATCCTAAAGGAGTTTCACCTAACTTTTCAAGTCCAAAGTATTCGCATAAACGTCCTTCGTAATCATTCCATCAATTTACAAAGAAATAACACATTTTTATATTTTTGTCATGGATTTTTTTCATCGGGATCCCCAAAAAAACACAGTGGATCCTTTTTAAAGCCACTTAGTGTGAAGCAAGCTGGTACAGGCTGATGTTATAGAGTATTATTAAATTTTTCATGCATTGCACGCTGGCGAAGCTTTACTTTACAGATTTTGTTTTTCACAAGTTATCAGATATTGGGAAATTCCTCTATTGGTTTATCGTCTCTAGACTATAAACGTCGTACTGCTGGGACATCGTCTCTTGGTAACTCAACAATTGAAGTTCTTGATTATGGTACCTAAAATGTGCTCTTTCCTCGGGAAACTTATTGACATAGCCATAAAACGAAGAAATGCAACCAGCTTTACGAGCACCCTGCCCAATTAGCAGCGATCTGAGCGATATTTGTAAATATAGTTTTTAATTTTATATCAGAAATATAATTTTGTGTAAAGTATCCTCCTTATTTAAAAGATTTTAAGTATAGAAAGTTCATTCGTTCTTATTTGTATCAACGACTTCACTTTACCTATATTATCTTCGAGTAATCTAGATACGTTGAACGGTAAAGCCTCACCCACACGCTTAATTCTGGTAGACGCCACTTTATCACGCCTGTCTCATACTTGCGTAACTATGTACAATGTAAATGATCCGTCCTTTGTAACGATTTCCAATCGCGCCAAGCCAACAATGTTCGATGTAAACGGATTTTTTACCACAGAATCGCATTTTCTAACGATTTTCGCGTTTAAAATTATTTTCTTGACGTCGATCATCATCATGGAGATGTTCAGGCAATGGCGCTGCTGCTAAGACTTAGAATGAGGAGGTTGGAAGCACACACCATTCAAGTGTTTTGCAGGAGTGTTCAGATTTTGTTTTCGATGTTTTATAGTAAAAGCTCATGGGAAACACTAAAGTGTGTGTAAAGCTTTGGCTCTGGAAGGTTAAAATTTTGCATAGATGGATGTTACCTTTATGATTTAATTTTAGGCAGGGAATATAGGACGGATTTGTTGAAATTCTTACGGTACCTACAGGGAATAAACGGGATTTAAATGATCAGTTCAAAGTGACGCTATCTCCATTACCATCTAATTTATTGAATCAGGCGTTACTTTGCGGAGGTCCATATTAATGAACTAAAACAATTACTTTGCTCACCCGCGACCTTACAATAGTTACGTTTATGCAAGAAATGTGCGTTCATGCAGTTCCTCCACCTCCACACTGTACGAACACACACAAATCACATAAACCCAACCATCACCACCACCAAGCTACACTGACGCGTTTCGAACTCAACCAGAGCCCATCTTCAGAGTTACCACAACCGTATGCTATGCTACCAAACGTGTTTATGTGATTTGTGTGTGTTCGTACAGTGTGGAGGTGGAGGAACTGCATGAACGCACATTTCTTGCATAAACGTAACTATTGTAAGGTCGCGGGTGAGCAAAGTAATTGTTTTAGTCCATTACCATCATAATAATTGCTATACTTTTCAAATATGACCTTCAAGTCGGTTTTTCGGGAATTCCTACGACAAAAGTAAAAAACGGGATATTAAATTCAACGGAAACCTATCTCCATTATTATGATTACGGGACTATTTGAATTTAGCATGTTAGTATTATAACAGCTAAAAACTGACTTTTGGATTTTTCTAAATTCTCATGGGATAAGAAAATATATTCTTTAAATTGTACCGATGCATGATGGGTTGATGATAAATTTTGGATGTCGTTTTGCCTGATTTATGCTTTATTCGTTCAAAGAAAAATCTTCACCACTTTGAATTCTGCCCTGAAGAAGTCGCGGGAAAAAAGTTGTAACAAATATACCTAAAGGAAAACATATAACAGCTACGTAGAATTTTTTGAAAGTCAACGAATTCTGATCGATCAAGACTTAATATTGCAGTTTTGCCCCGAGTTAATACGAAACCTTTCATTGTTCGTAGCTCAACACACTTGACCAGTTTTTATTTATTAAGCCGTTATTTTGTCGGTTATCTTCTTTCGCTCTTTTACTAACCTTTTTGAAAGTCTAGACTGTGGGCGTGTACAATGGCTTTATGCCTTTGGTTCTAGATCCTTTCAAGAAATTATTTTCAGCTTTTGTATTGGTGATGGATTCTTCACTTTTAAATGGGCCTAATGTAGCGCATGAGGATGTTAATCGAGGGTAACGTGTATTCAAGAAAGGGTCTATACCTGCTTAGGACCTTTTGTTGACTGTTTCTAAAAGTACTTTCATTGGGTATTATGAAATGAGGCTCTTGTAAGTTTATTTTTGTTTTAGAGTTACCTAAGTCAAAAAGGCGGTGTGGTAGTCATGGCAGTCTAGTGGTTTAACCTATGGTGTCTGAAGAAGAGGATCATGGGTTTAAACATGGGCTTGTACCTCTGAAGTTTTTGAAATTCATGTGGGTGTGCGTGTATGCATCAGCTTGATGATGATGGCAAACATAATTTTACGAAAAAAATCAACAGCGCGTATGAAATCCCCATTCTGAGAGGAGTCCTATGCTTTGCAGTAGGACGTATGTATATAGGCTGGGATGATGGACTCGTTTGTCTTTATGTGTTTTTGACATTCACTGATAATATATATTTGGCCATAACATATTTGTTACTGCTTTTGAATAAGAAGTTCAAGCGTTTGCACATCGATGTATTGCATTGGATTTACATTCCTAAACACATAACCAACACTTTTTAAACAGATAATTCCTGTAGCTGCTGTAAGTATAATAAGCAAAGTTAGCGGGATGCCACTCACAATTACATCTAAAAATATTACTTACTGCCGACATTCGCCCCCCAAAGTATCCAAAACTTTCTGCACAAGAGGAAATAACACTACGTGACAAATTACTGTTCTCGACACTTTTGAACCAAGCACGAATATACGCAACCGGCGGCATAGCGAGCGATTATATTATTATTATAAGTACATTTCGTGTATTGCCAATACACTGCTGTGTAATGATTTATTAGAAGGAGCAATGAACAGAGAATTCGCGCGTGCGCCGCCAGTGACGCATGATCACTGTGGGGCGTACTCTGCTAAATTTGGGTGACATTTTAGTCGGATAGTTTGTCTGATGAGGTTATGTTTTGATGACGACTTTGAAAACGGCATGTTTTAGCAGAAGACAGGTCAAAAGTGCGTTGAAGATTCTGTAAATTATAGCTTTGATATGCAGTGCATTGATTAACGGAGAATGAATATTGATAGTACGATAGTACTATAGAAAGGCTAGAGCTGTGGGCACTTCGCACGTGTCGATAAGTTGGTTTGCCGGTGTTTGTATTATACATTAACTTTGTCTTGCATGCACTTCCCAGGGGCTCAAACGATATACGCACCATATTATTATTTGGGAAAATTCCAGTAGTTTATTTTAAATTGACGTTTATTGTAAATTATGATATAATTTTATACCAAAAGCTCGACAAACTTACTACCAAATATCTTATAAGGTGTAAGCGTAAAGAGGTAAGTAACACACAGAGTAACTTCGCATTTCTATTCTTTATATATTTCTAATATTAGTATGGATGGATGGATGGATGAATACAGTACAATACAAATATCCTTTAGTGATCACCAAAAACAGCACAGTGACATTACAAAAATAAAAATTCAGATAGACAATAGGCGGTCTTATCGCTAAAAAGTGATCTCTTCCAGACAACCAATTACTCAGAAATTAATAAATATCAACAGACTAATGTATAAAATAACGTGTACTGCCTTTTCGGCGAATTGTTTTTCGCAAACTGATTCATTTGGCAAATGTTTCATTTCCCAAATGTTATTTTTTTCTGAAACTGTAAACTATTCAGGATATATTTCAGGACTATCCTGTAGGCTAGGTAGGGTTAGGTTAGGTTTGTTTAATAACAATCCTGAAAAGTTTACAGTTTCAGAAAAAAAAAACATTTGGGAAATGAAACATTTGCCAAATGAATCATTTTACGAAAAGTTTTTCGCCGAAACATTAGTAAACCATAACATTGAAATTAAGCCTTAAATGTTTTATTTCTTTGTTACAGCGGCTGGAAGCCAGCATGAACCTGACGTTAAATGCGTCAGCAAAATGGCTACTAGAAGCGTCCAAAGGCGTGCAAAACCCCAACACCTTGATAGAGAAGTTTTCGCAGAATAGAACTGTCGATGAGCCGACCAGGGGTCTTCTCCTGACCTTCTATGGCATCCTGGTAGTCATCGGAGCTGCGGGAAACGCGCTGGTTGTTATTTCTGTAAGTTTTTCATCATCATCTAACTAAATACTCGTTGAGCAAGCATGGCAAGATTGACAACTTCTTTGACCTATTGCCTTTCAAGCAGAAGGGTGTAGGTTTGAGCTTCTCGGATTTTTTAGGAATTTATTTGCAGATTACATTTGAAATTTATCATGAGCATTATGTATTTTAGTGAAGAAACCGGCACATATTTGCGGAACTGCACACTGAGCCCTCGTGGGAACTATAGCCCAGGTCTTTTCAATCTGAGAGGAAACCTGTACATGTGTGTGTACTCTATCGATCAGGGTTAATCAATTCATTTTAAATATTTTAAATTAATCTATTGCAAATTAAAATATAAAAAGCTTCATTTAATTCCCACAGTATTAAAAAACAATATTTTCACTACACGTACACGTGTTTAATCTGAAGGTCGTAAAACACACGTGTCACATAAACCCACCGTTAAATTTAAAGGGCTTTTAACTCATTTTTTTACCGAAATCCGGCTATTTATTCCAATGTGCCTGAAACCGCGGCTGTCATATAGCGATACAGATTGCGCACATCGTTAACGTTCATAGTTACATAAAAAAAGTAATTTAAAGTACTCATAACTCGAAACATTTATTTATTTACTAACTGTTGCCCGCGACTCCGTCTGCGAAGAATAGGGGTATAAAAATAACCTAAGACCTATTCGCAGTCCCAATATGGAGAAAAAAGTTTTATAAAAATCGGTCGAACCGTTTCGGAGTAGTTCGATAACAAACACCGTGACACGAGATTTTTATACTAGCTGTAGCCCGCGACTCCGTCTGCGAATAATAGGGCTATAAAAAATAGCCTACGACCTATTCTCAGACCTACCGAATACAGTGAAAAAAGTTTCATAAAAATCGGTCAAACCATTTCGGAGGAGTTCGATAACATACACATTTGCGTTTAAAACAAGCAAAAAAGCTAAAAAATTCATATAAAAAACTCGTGGCAGCTTAGTGTTTTGACCTAATGGCCTCTCAAGCAAAGGGTCGTGGGTTCAAATCCGAGCTCGCACCTCTGAGTTTTTCGAAATTTACGAGCGAAATTACATTTCAAATTTTCCTTGAACTTTACGGCGAAGGAAAATATCGTGATGATACACACCTGTGAAGGTATTCAAAGGTGTGTGTGTAATTCCCAATCCGCACTGAACCCTTTGGTACAAGCTCTTTCATTCTGAGCCTGTACCCTGCAGTGGAACGTATATACGCTGAGATGATGATGATGATAGTCACTAGGATTTTATTAATTTTTGTCTCTGTGCAAGGCCGTTATGGCAGATTGAGATACACAAAATGTAAAGTTAACAGACGCTTAATAAGCGATTATGAGTTAGAATGCAAGTGTGGTGGATGGAGATAGACATGTTAATAGTATGAGAACTTTAATTAGGCACTTCATAGTTATGTGCAGGTTTAATGGCAGGCCGAAAACATTTAAATTTTGTGTTATCATTTCAGGCCACATGTAGTTTGGGGTACATCCTTGCTCAGGCCCGGAATATGGGAATGGCCTGATGAAATGGTTTGCAAGACGAACATTGCTAGGGACAGATAGACGTCTACCAGTATAAGATTAAATAATCATTCACACGACTTATTTTTTTATACATATCTCAAAATTGATGCTCATTCAGTTAAATTTATTCAGATGTAGTCTATTTTTCAACAGCCCGGGTATGTGCATAATAAAATTGTCAAGTAAAGATAGGCCCTCTACATTCCAACTTTTAAAATTACTAACTTCTTTCGAAGTAATTTCTATGGACCAGACCTCAGGATTCTTGCTTCAACTTTTGTGACTGAAAATGTTTTATGTTTTTATTGCTAAATACTTTACTTAGTTTTATCGTTGACTCAGCGGCCTGAAGTGGATCTTGAATACTTATCTTTAGTAATAAAATGCGTAAGAACTTGTCGTTGAAAAGTTTGCTCTATAAAACATCGAGGTAGCCTTAGTTGTTTGAGCTATGGCCTCTCAATGAGAGGGTCATGGGTTAGAGCCTAGGCTTCTAAGTTTTTCGGAATTTATATGCAAAATGACATTTGAAATATTTGTGCTCGAGTCTTCGCTATTTAATATGTATTTATCTACAAATGTATTTTTGTCCATTGTCTAGTACACATAGTCAAGCTTTGCTTAGTTTTGGACTAGGTCAAGTGGTGTCCCATGATATTTATTTATTTACTAGCCGTTGCCCGCGACTTCGTTCGCGAAGAATCAGGGTGCAAAAATAGCCTACGACCTATTTTCTCAGACCTACCGAATACAGACAAAAAAGTTTCATAAAAATCGGTCAAGTCGTTTCGGCGGAGTTCTATGACAATATTATATATTAATGAATGAAGAAGATTATTTAATGATGAATCTTCAAGCAACAACTAAAATGCCCCTTCTTTTCCAGGTAGTTCGGAAACCAGCGATGCGCACAGTCCGAAACATGTTCATAGTTAACCTGGCCGTCTCCGATGCGCTACTCTGCTGCGTCGGAACACCCCTGACCTTGATGGAACTCCTCACCAAACACTGGCCCCTACCAGACTGGCCGTGCCTCTGCAAAGCTTGCGGGGCCATACAGGCCATATCAATATTTGTGTCGACGATATCCATTACCGCTATCGCCTTGGACAGATATCAGGTAAATAATTATGTTCTTCACGTACCTAACTAAATTTAAACTAGGAATATTTATTTAGTTCCAGACGGTTTTTTGCTATTCACTTTTGATTATGGACATTGATCGCACTTAATCCTATTTATGCTAGCTGATGTCTGCGGCTTCGCCCCGGCTGAACTAGATTAAAACGTGTTTTCCCGCGGGGATGAGATATTTTCCCGTGATAAAAAGTAGCTTATGTCACTCTCCAGCCCTTCAAATATGTCCATACAAGAAATCACAGCAATCCGTCTTTCAATTTCGACGTGAAAGAAGGCCAAACAAACAAACACACATTCACTTTCATAATATTATTATGGATTAGTATGCATATGCAAAAATGCAAAAAGTGTTTGTTTGTATGTGTTTTTTACCCTTTCACGCTAAAACGGCTCAACGGATTTACATGAAATTAAGTTTTTAGGTAGCCGGACGTCTAGAATAACTCATAGGCATAGTTTTATTCCGATATTCCCACGGGATTGGGAGAAAATCCGGAAATCGCAACCGCTAGGTTTAGAAACATGAGATTTTGTACGGATATTCTTTCTGAAAGGTTTTTTAGACCACGACGTAAGTTTTAGGGATTCCCGTGGGATTTTAGTCAATTCCAGGAAGTTTTAGGCAGACGTAAAATGGTTTATGCGTGCGTAGCTGCGAGTAGAAGCTAGTATTTACATACCTATATTATTTTAACTTAGATAAGTATTTTTTAAGAATAATTTTAATATATAGCTAATATTTTTTGGGAATGAATCACGAACTATTTATTGCTAAAAATTACCTTATCGCATACTCGACTGCATTGCATTAGAGTCGACTCGTGACCACGGCCGCTACAATACGGTCGAAACGTCCCAAAAATATAAGCTATTAGTGAGAATTGCGAAAGCTTAAACCATTAGTTTGAATTTCTTCACAGTTACAATACCGTCACCCTACCCTACCTACTTAAATCTTATTTTAAAAACAGGCAAGATAATAATGATTCCAGCTGACCTTTCTTATGAATGCCATTTTAAATAGGATTCTAAATGGCGCCAGGAAAATAATTTGCCCATTCAGACCTCAAACAATGAAAAATTTTCACCAATTTTTTACATGAATGCCCAAAATAAGAAGACTTTTGTTTTTTTCTTACGCAGGGTGGATTTGAACATTAATTTTTATTATTCACCATTCTTTTATTTTTAAGTTTATTCTAAATTAATGGAGTTTAATGAAGCAGCTTAACAATTCTTCAAATCATTGTTGAAACTTCAAAATACCTACTTTTTTTCCTTTTTTGATAATAAATGGAAATAGTATGGGAGTTCAGGTGAAAATTGACAGATTATTTTACTAGCACAGTGTAATTCACAGAAAGCACAAATAAACTTGTTAAGTGTCAATAAATATAATGATTATTATAATGATAGGTTTAGCTTAGGTTAGATAATTTATTGTATCAGGCGTTACTTTGCGGAGGTCCATATTAATGAACTGAAAAAATTACTTAGGTTAGAGTTGTATAAAATATTCCGAATTCAGAAAATATACGTAAAACCAATTCGTCTAGAATTGGTTATGCGTGATTGAATTTGGCGACATCAAATTATGCGAAAACAGTTTCTGCACAAATACAATTCGGCTTAAACAAATTATGCAATATTAAAATATGACTAAAAATTATCCGTAAACAAGAGGATCTACCAAGACACTAAGATTTCCTGTAGAAAATGGTATAGTGGAAAGACTGCATCGACTTCTAAGTACGTCGAGCGAAGTAGCCCAATCGTTATTTACTTTATCAAATCGACCTGACGTCAAAGTAATAAAGCCAAACGGATCCTATTCACGTTCCCAACTACATCCCAATTTACGAGTAAACATTCGTACTACATTTAGACTGGACTTGCTAACTGGAACTACTTACTGTAAATCAAGTTTTAAAATGGTATTTATCTTTCATTTAAGTAAATGACAATGGCTTTGAATTAACGAGATAAACAAAAAAGTTTTAAACAGTGGCATTTAATTTATTATTAATTTAATTCGTGTCCCGAATCGAAAGTTCTTGGCCAGTTTATGTGTTGCCAGTGATGAAATAAGGAACTGAGACGTGGTTGCTAACAATGGTCCTTATATTATAAGGAAGCTCAAGGTCACTCAAAGAGCGATGGAGTGGGTTATGTTCGGAGTCTCCCTGCATGATCGAATCAGAAATGAGGAGATCCGCCGGAAAACTAAAGCCACTGATATTTTCATTCGTCAGACTTAAGTGGCTGTGGTCAAGGCACATCGCTCGTAGAACTGATGGGCAATGGGGCCAAAAGATTCTCTAATGGCGTCCGCGGACTGGAAGACGCAGTGTAAGTAGGCCTCCAACAAGATGGAGCAGCGACCTGGTTAAGGATGCGATAGCGCGTTGGATACGGACGACGTAGGACCGGTCTGACGGTCGTAGGTTCGGGGAAACCTATGTTCAGCAGTAGCCACATTCAGTACCTATTCCGGCTGAAATTATGACGATAAAGAGCACTCACCCATGAACAGATTATTTTAATCAAATTCCCAGTAAACACCGTACTTAAGGCTTGAGTGCGCAACAACTCCACTCTATTAGTACTGTCGATAGTCTGAAACGAGTTTAACAACGCGTAAACGGCTTTAGGCTCTCAAAAAGTTGTACCCAACTTTGAAGGACGTTTGCTCGACTTAATTTTCTAGGTTTAGTACTACTGTGGTACAGATAAGGCAAAGGAGAAGGTCCGCTCGATGCCTCATTTCATTGGAGAATAAAGACATCTTAATGTCTTAAAAGATCTACGCGTAATTTGTCTAATGGCGCAAGAAACCCCGCCCAAAGATCTGTCAGAAGAATAGTTCCGTTCGAAAACTATGTACATTATTATTTACTTTAGGAACCTACTTTAGAGCATTATTTGTTTTAGTCAATCGTTATTGTTTATTATAAAGAAAACTCATTATTTCTAACAGTCTGGTACATGGACCATCGTCAACATCTCGACGAACCTGCGCAATATTATGGGATTATTTTGTATTTCTTGTTGGGAATCTTAATACCCATTTTTTATTTATTGTTGTAGCAGCTATATAAATAGGTACACATTATGTATAAATTTCAGCTATCTATCTATTACGGTTTTTGAGATACATCCCAGTGACGAGCGGACGAACAGCATAGCGACAGTAGGTTGTTAATTTTGTAAACTATTTGTGAGTGATGATGATTTAATTAACATTTGAATAGAATAGAATAGAATAGAAAATATTTATTTTTGAACAACTACAATAAAAACAGCTAAAAAAGTACACAACAGATCATAAACACATGAATGTAGTTGCTACAAAAAAAGGACACCCCTCAGCATGTGTCACGGCACGAGGTGCCACGACGCTGATTTTCAGTGGGTCCACAGAAACTTAAAACTAAACTACGTTAAAAATTTACATTTAACAAATTTGCTAAAAGAAATAAAAATGCTTGCGCTCTTAATAAGAAAACAGTTTAATATAGAGTTTCTGTATTTTCATATCTGTGTAGAAGTCAGTATTTCTGCAAAATACCCAAATTTCCAGGCAGTTCGGATATCGGCTAACGCTTAGGACTTCGAGAAAAAGTTAGTTCACTTCTAAATTGTTTTTCTTTGTCTTTGTTTTGTGAAAACTGCCGATTTGCATGTTTAAAGATGAACAAAACAACAAAATATTTCTGTATTGATGGGCTATAGTACCTACTATTATGTAAATTGCTGTGCCCTTACAGGGTAAATTTTGAAGCTGGACCTACCTTTGAAGATCTTCATGACAACATTTAATAATGAGTTTAAGTTTGAGTAAGACCACATTCATCTCAAACTTCTAATATTCAGGAAAAACAAACGTTGAGAGTTAATTTCACTCCATAGCATAAGTTTTTAAATTACAAAATACTGGATATTTTTGCCACTTTGCCATTTTTCCCGTGGGTATTTTGCACTTTACCGGGATTAAAATATCCGGAACCGTCAACATTACAAAATTATTAGAAAATACATAAACTTATCCTAAAAAGTTAACAAATCTGTAGATTAATTACGCTATCAATAAATTTTGTCTAGTTAATAGCTTCAAACAGGATTACATTGTCTACGAGTATTATTATATCGAATTCCTTTACGAGTAGTGGTTTTTTCATTATATAGATCCAACTTTTGAAAGCTCTCCCAAAAATAGCTACAGGAAATATTAAAACGTTGTTCAGATTTGATATTTCAGGGATCCTCTGCAATTCGAAATATCTCCCAAAGGTATACATACCCCTACAATAAACGTTTCACTTTTAAAAGGACATTTCAACCCAACAGATGTTATACGTTAAGCAACCTAAAGCTGTCAAAAATAAGGTTGAAAAACATTATTCAACGACATAATATTTGCCTAGAGATTCGAGATATTTGTAGATAACACATATTTTATTATCCCTCTTTACCTTTATCTGGTATTTACCTTTTGAATAATCCCTTATGTTGGCAGCCTTGATTTGCTAAATGGATGGTTCTTCTGCATTTACTGGACCGTTACGAAGCATTTGATCTCGAGTTATATTTAGATATTGTTTGGATTAACCTTTTTGTTGGAAATTTCGTGAGATAGTTTTGTTCATTTTAGCAGGTAGTAATAAAAAAGGCGACCATTCAAAAGATTAGGATAGCTTAGTAAAATCTCTGGAGTTTAATACTATTTATTGAGCATTATTTGTTTCTAAATTATACTATTGTGGGAACCTTTGTGAGTTTTTGCGCGCGAATTTTTCTGTAGTTATTACTCTTTCACGCTAAAATGGCTGGACGGATTTAAATTTAAAAAAAAATGGGACGATTTCATTGACCTAGACCCCAACTAAGCAAAGCTTGTACTGTGGGTACTGGGCAACGAATAAACAGACTTATGTAGATAAATACATATTAAACACCCAAGACTCGAGCACAAACATTCGTATTTCTCACACAGAATGTCTGCCGCGACCGGGGATCGAACCCGGGACCTCAAGCTTTGTAGTCATTTCTCGAACCATTAAGTTATTCGGTTGTATGAAATTTTCTATACAGATAGTTAGATTTCTAAAATAACATAAGCTGCTTTTTATACCGATGTTACAACGGCACCGGGATAAAAAATCCTAATAACTCGACTACTCTAAACTTAGTGACACGAATTAATTTGACACAAGTTTTTTTTTTCAATGCAACTGACCTCTAAAAAACCAAATGTCACTTGATTCAGGCGTTACTTTTTGGAGGTCCATGATTCATAAACAGCGTTATACCTTGCTACCTAACTACCAGCAAATAAAATAGAGCCACTATTATCATCATCATAATGATAAACATAATCATTATCATAATCATCTTCATCGTCATCATCACCATCATCATCGTCAGCCGAGAGAAGTTCATTGTTGAACAAAGGCCCCTTAGAATTCCACAATGAACGGCAACTCGCCAGTTTTATCCACCAGTTGTCCGTAACTCCTCAGTTCACCATGTAGAAGGCTCAACCTTGTCTCGCCTTACAATTTCGTAGTCACTAAACCTGGTAGTAATGTAAAAACGTAAAAAATAATTGCCCACTGTATTTATTCACTCCTCTATGACAAAGCCTCTCTTAGATTAAGGTTTTACTCCGGCTGTCTTGCAATGAAAGAGTACTAAATCCTCCGGCCTGCGTTAAATCGTATACTTAAGAGTAGTAACCGCAGTTACGGCAAGTTTAAGACACACGTCTGTAACCAATAGTCACCAGATGCTGTCATCCCAATCTCAATATCCAAGTTTTACTTTCACCGTAAATTTGAATTAGAGATCGAAAACAAATAGAGAAAACGGATATATTAACTCATCATCATCATTTCAGCCGCAAGACGTCCACTGCTGAACATAGGCCTCCCTCATTGATACCCAATCATTACGGTTGGTAGCGACTTGTATCCAACTTGAACCTGCGGCCTTCACCAAATCGTCTATCCATCTCGTTTGTGGACGTCCCACGCTGTGCTTGCCAGTTCCTGGACTCCATTCGAGAACTTTTCGGCCCCAACGGCCATCTGTTCTGGGTGCTATATGACCTGCCCATTGCCATTTCAACGGGCTAATTCACTTTGCTATGTCGGTGACCCTGGTTCTTCTACGGATCTTCTTCTTGTGATCATTAGGACGAGTGCCTTTAATCACCCCAAAGTTATGTATAAAATTAATTCTACATGAGATTGGCAAACTTCGTAGATATACTTACCATCTGAATTATTTTCCATCAGACACATCTATACTATTTATCAATTCTTTATCATTTTATTAATTTATTTCTATATAAGTAAGTGGTTTACTATAGTATATTTGTGTATCGTTCCGTGAGTCACAGACGGTTCTGACAGAAAATCAGCGCTGCAGGCGTCTAACGCCTCAGCATAATGCTGAGTCAACGACCGTTTCACTTTTGCGGGGACACACATGCAGAGTACATGTACATGTTTATTACTTCATTGTATGTTATCTTTGTTTTTTTTTGTGTGAAATTGTGTGTACTTTCTTGTATAATGTGTGTCTTGTAAAAGTGAATAAATGTCTTCTTTCTTTCTTTCTTTCTTTCTTTCTAGACACCACCTCCACGACCAGATCACCACCACCACCACACCACCAGACAATCAGACGGCCTAGTCGTTAGAAAACCTGACTACGAAGCTTGAGGTCCCGGGTTCGATTCCCGTGTCGGGGCAGATATTTGTATGAAAAATACTATACTACAAATAATAAACGATTTGTTCCATGCTCATTATTCCAGTAGAAAATTTTATCTCACCTATATAAGGGTCATACTTTATGCAAAATATTACATTGATGTGTTTTTCTATTTTAAAACAAACTAGCCTCCCGTCCGCAGCTTCGCCCGCGATAAATTAATTTTCCCGTAGGAAAAGGTATTTTCCCGCGGTAAAAAGTAGCCTATGTCACTCAGTGATAATGTAGCTTTCTAAAGGTAAAAAAAATTTTGAAATCGGTCCAGTAGTTTTTTAGCCTATGCCACTCAGTGATAATGTAGCTTACTAAGGCAACAAAATTTTTGAAATCGGTCCAGTAGTTTTTAAGTTTATTTGTTACATACAAAAATACAAATCTTTCTTATTATAGTGTAGAAGAAGGACATATTGAGGAGCAGATTTCTGCGTAACGTTTTTGATTGATTCTCGTAGAAAAGGTTATTTCAGGAATAAAAACTGACACAATCATCATCTGTCACGTCACGTAAGTTCTCTTGTAAAACAACATTCGGTTATTTTTACAGACAGCCAAAAGCTGTCTCAATTTCACAACTATAGGGAAGCCCGTACATCAAAAGGTATCTGGCACATAGGAGTAAATACAAGGAACCTTTTGAAGTCGAATAATATCTACAAATACGCGGCTCAAGTACGAAACAAATATTTGTTGTTTGAACGCAAATATTTGTACAAACGTTAATATGTTATTTATTGTACTCTAGCTGTTGTTCGCAACTAATCTGCGAAGAAATCTTTTATCCCTATCCCCCGCGAACTATGCAATTTTTTGGGATAAAAGTATTCTAGTTATTAACCCAAGTTATAAACTATCTGCGTGCCGACACAAAATCTGTCAAACCGTTTTAACGTGACAGAGTAAGAAACATGCATGTATAGTTTCGCTTTTATTATATTAATAGGATTAATATTATTATGATTCGAATATGTTTAAAACTGTTTTGTAACTAGGATTATCAGTAAGATTTCGTAGCGAAAATTGAATGGATCCATTTAAAACTGGCGAAAAAATTTACGTAATTGAACACCACAATTTATTTATGTTCTGTACTTTAGCAATATCATTAAAAATTAAAAAATCTCATTGTATTAATGTTTTAATGTTATAAAAAAATAAAAGCACCAGAAAAATACCTATGTTTTAGGGTGCCAAACCTTCAAAAAAAATCCTATGTTAGCAACATTTTCCTTGTTCATCTCTGTCTGTTTGGAAAGACTTTTTTATTTGGAACGCGTAGTGGTATCAAGTTGACATAATGTCAAATCCGTCTGTAAAAGGGGAACTGTAAAAAAATGTTAACTCCCACTAGTAAAAGATAGGTACAACTTTTTGTACAATAACGTACATACATGGAGACGTAATTTTTAAATTTGTAACATGGAAACATTCCCTTTACCTTTTTTTTACTTCTTTAGATCAGAAATCGTACCAGTTATTGTATGTGCAAATTTAATAACTTCTATGTTATTTGAACACTTTTATTTTAGTTCTTAACACCTTCTGAAGGTGTGTTTCCGTACTAAAACCGTAGGAATTAAAACATATATTGTGTTATAAGAGCCCTTCCGTTCACATAGAATTTTATTAGGAAATTTGGCAAAAAATAACACCTCACAGGACAAATAAATGATAAAATTCAGAAATAACTGTACCGCAAAAAATTATTTCTTTTTTTCTGCAAAACTCAAACTTTTTTATATAAAATTTGCATGCATGATGCAACCCTCAGCACTCAGTTTGTCTAGCACGCAGTGGCAGGGCGTGAAAATTTTTGAAAGTAAATCCGTAGCAAAAAAAAACGAAAACCTTTTATCCTTTTCTTGAAAGTGCAGTCAGTAATGGAAAAGAAGTTACCCTACAACAACAAACCACAACAAGCAAAAGAGGAAAACAACAAAAAACAGAAACTACAATTATGAATCGGGTTGTTAGTACTCTTCGCCACTGCTAGCACACGTCCAGTTCTTTCACCTTCATAATCCGATGCCTTCACAGTTGCACCAGCATAATAATCGATAAATAAAACAATTTTTAATCAACTACCTATTTTCAATCGCTATAGTCACTGACCTATAAATATGTAAACAAAATCCATTCAGACAACGAGATAACAAAAATAAAATAATTCATTGAAACAATGGAATGTCACCCCATCATCCTGTGATAGGCCGCTGAAGGTCACCGGACACAACCGCATAAGTACACTTATGTTGGTGAACTAAAACAATTACTTTGCTCACCCGCGACCTTACAATAGTTACGTTTATGCAAGAAATGTGCGCTTATGTTGGCTCCACATGTTGGCCCAACACTTGTACCAATGCTGCTCGACGGGAAAATTATCATTGGTTCAAACTAGTGATGCGCCGGACATCAGTATCCGTATCTGTATCCGTATCCACGGATATCCGAGAAACAGGAAAGATCCGTATCTGTTTCCGTTACTTTTTGGCGGATCTTTTATCTTATTAATTTTCAATACATAAGTAGATGAAATTATTTATGTACCCGTAGGTGATTAGGTAGCAATGAATAATATTCAATTCCGTTCAGATTCTTTTTATTTCTTTTTTATCACAAAACCAGACGACGAAGTCACAGAGTAGGTAAGCCATCAATAAGATAGAGCGACGACTTCTTTAAGGTTGCGGGAACGCGTAGGATGCTAATGGGTCTGTTTGGTGAACCTTGGGTTAGGCTTATGATCAGCAGTGGACGTCTCTCGACTGAAATGAGATGATGATAAATGGTGCTCAAAGTGACGGTGCAGTTCTTACGTACGGGAAAGTAATTTTTGGGCAACCAACATTGCTCGTTTCAATAATAACGTAAACACATCAAGAAATTTACTACGGTATCGGTATCGGTACGGGTATCCGTACCCGTTTACGAGTACTTACGTCAATGTTCGTCCATATAATATTGCCAGATCATATTGATGGACATGAACGTAGAACAATTAAGGCAATCATTTCCATTCATTCACTAACGGCTCAGTTTAATAGAAGTTAGACAATAGATGAGATTCTATCGGCAGTGGCATCTAATGTTTTATTACTTATCATGAGTTTAAATAAAAAAAATAAAGAGGAATAGACCCAAGTGCACAATTTAAATACTTTTAAATAAAGCTGTTTCAGTATATTATTAAATTTCTGTTGTTGGGCAACTATTGCTAAAAAGTGTTCGCGTAGTCTTGACCCATAAACAGTATGTCGTAGGTTGACTGACGTTAGTCCAACCGAATGAGCAATAATAAAAAACAAAGCCAACATTGGCACCAGCATTGGCGCCAACAATTTAAACCGAGGTACTATAGAAGTACAGTCCATGTAAAATCAATATGTAACAGTAACCGTTACACATATTGATTTTGTACTCATATGGACTCTATATCAGTTTATCATTGAAGAGTTTGGCGTAATGAACCAAATACCTACACACTAGAGATAACTCCACTTAATAAAGCGATAGCATGCCGCCTATAAAACATTAAATGCCTAATATTCGTGACATTCTGTGGAATACTACTGAAATGAACAAAGTTTGTCATGGCAAGTTTAACATGAACGTCGAGAGAGGCGAATAGGTTTCTTGTTAATAGTATATACAAATAATTATCAATTGCACTGTTCATCAATAATCAATTTTGTCCTACATTAATATTGTAAATCGACGTATCCGACTCGGCTGGGCAGCGTTCGGGAAGCTCCACAATATCTTGTCATCCAATATACCGCAGTGTCTCAAGTCAAAAGTCTTTGACCAGTGTGTGTTGCCAGTGATGACTTGTGGCACTGAGACGTGGCCGCTAACGATTAGATATTTACTTTATAGTTAAGTTTTAATTATTGTTATTGTTTCTTAATATTTGTATTCTATGAATAAATATGTCAAAGTAAAACATTAAAAAAATATTTATATTTATAACTTGATGGAGATCGTGATTATCTTTAATGAGAGTCCAATATTCGTAATATCGTATACCCGTGATCATGATGCATGCAATTGCGTCGAAATATTATATCTTATGTAACTAACCGTGAATCAGTAAAACTGTCGTCCCATTACCGTTGGGTACACAAAAACTTATAACTACGAAGACAAATAAACGAGTGCACTGCTGCACTGCAGTAAAAATGGTTCTTTATTATACTCGTATCTATCTAAATATTATGAATCCTACTATTGAATGCTACAGCCTCCTAATTCGGAATGTTTTCGAATTTAACATTAAAATAACATAGATTTATTTTAGCCTGAACAATGTCTCACTGCATCATATTAATGCTTTTATTTCTCTTTGTCCCCAGCTGATCGTATACCCCACGAGGCGTGGCCTCCAGACCATGGGAGCTCTGATCACTATGTTCTTCATCTGGGCAACCGCTTTCACCCTCGCATCACCTCTCTACATATTCAGAAACCTTAAAACTCACAATATCGGCCTCATAGGCATGGACTCTCTCAGCTTCTGCATCGAAGACTGGCCAATCTACAACGGACGAGCCATCTACTCCATGTTAAGTTTAATATTCCAATACTTAGTGCCAGTTCTAGTCGTAGTTATAGCGCATATTCAAATTCATAGGAGGTTAAGGGGACGAAGACGGATGACGCGTAAGACGCCAGCCATTTTGATAGCAATAGCAGTAACGTACGTTATAAGTTGGTTACCACTGAACGTATTTAATTTAGTAGCTGATTTTGCTCCTGAGCCTATTTTGGAAGAGAAATGTATGATAATAACGTACGCTATTTGTCATATGTTTGGAATGTCGAGCGCCGTGTCCAATCCTTTGTTGTACGGATGGCTGAACGATAACTTTAGAAAAGAGTTCGAGGAGATCCTCTGCTGCTGTCGGAAGAAGGGGCAATTGAAAGATCAGAGAAATAAAGCCAGGAAGATGGATACTGAATTAACGGCTCTCGCGCAACTCGAACAAACTGTAACAACCAATACGAAGACGTCACATTGCTCTCAGATTTTCTGACTAAAAAATTGCTGCAAATAGCATGAGCACAGCAGCATTGAAATGCAAAGCATTTGAGATGCCCGTGGTGTCAATTCGAAATGACTATTATATCGTTAAGGTGTAAAAAGTTCCTTTCAATGTTTTGTTCTGTGTTACTATTAAGTTTTAATTGTAATCCATGTGAATATTAATTAATTTAATACAATTTGTAAATATGTAAATGTACTGTTGTACTTCACGTTTTTTTGAGCCCAAAACGTGGAGTACTAATGAATTATATTCATAATTGTAAATTTTTGTAATGAAATTAAATATTATATCGAGTATTTTTGTTTCCATTAAAATATTCAAAATACGAATGTCCGAAGAACTTTGAAAATTCTGAGAAGTGAACAACCTCCTACGTCGTTTAGAAAGATTTCAATAATATTATTATTAGGTAGTCTCTATTATCGTGAACATTTATTTGTACAAAAATAACCGCAGGCGTTTTTCATTAACGTCTGTGAAATCAAGAGTGTGGCTTTAATTAGACTAGGTTAGCGTTTAACAGCTTTTATCAAATTAGCATGATAAACATTTCGCGTATAATGAAAAACTTTTTCAATTGTTTTTAAAATGAGGAGCTTTAAGGTTCATGCAAAATCATACAATGACCTTCGGGTGAAAAGATGATTTGGTGAAGTTCACGGGAAGCCATTGGCTGTGGGGGGATGCAAAACTGGTCATTGTGGTGATCTTTGAGGAAGGCATGCATGTTCAGCTTCTGATGTATTCCAGGTGATATGATGATAATAATGATGATGATGATGATGATGATGATGATGACGGTGGTGATGACGATGATGATGTTGATTTTGATATTAATGGTAATAACATTGATTTTTTATTCTATTTGTTCGTGCGAATCACACCCTTTAGTAAATAGTTGACACTAACATTAATATCAGCGGCATTGCTCAGAGTCTTACCAGATATAAAGAGACTTAAAGCAAGTCTTTTAACTATGTGTGAACTACTAGTTCTGTTATACTATTAACAAAGCAGCTGTTGGAGTTCAAATTAATTGAGTGTGAGAATGAGTAAGTACTGGTTTACTACAGCTGAGAGACTAAATTCACCTTTGCTTGCTTTCCGCTTCTCATACAGTGCTCTGGATGGGTATGACATGCGCGGTCGCAATCGCAATCAATTTATATCTGCTAAACGACGTAACATGGCAGAAGAAATCGATAGACAGCAAAGCCTCTAGTTGCAATCTGTGTGCCTATAGCAAAAAATAGTGGAAAACTATTGGCTACGAGTAGCACAAAACCAATGGTAGTGGAAAATATTAGGAAGAAATGTTCGGCTGAATGATTATAATATAATAGTAACGAAAAAATAAACATTGAAGACGAATGACTTCTAGTAAACAACCAAAGTAAACCAAGGAACAAAATCGTAACTTGGAATTATAGACACAATTAATCAATCGTGCATTTATGGCAATATTTACGACTTTGAGTGCTTGAGTTTCAATAGTATCGATTAACCGATCAATCAAGATGCTAAGAATAACGATGTTTATATTACAGTATTTTCCAAGTAAGTTAAAATTCTTGATTTCAGAATTGGCCCTTAAGGTGACAGGTTCTTCACCGCCTTCTTAAATCGCTCTTGGTCGTATTTCATAACCTTCTGAACAGGTGCATAGTTCTAACTCGTTAAAACGTCTCAAAAGTGTCTTACTGTGTATGTACATGTTTGTTACTTCATTGTATGTTATCTTTGTTTTTTTTTGTGTGAAATTGTGTGTACTTTCTTGTATGTGTGTCTTGTAAAAGTGAATAAATGTCTTCTTTCTTTCTTTCTTTCTTTACTGATATTTAATTTTAAAACTTTTACTAGCCAAACACACAAGCTAATTTTTTTAAAGTTCGTTACTAAAAGTGCTGGACAGATTTGTATGAAATTTGGTATGTAGATAGCTGGACGTGTGAAATAACACGATTACTTTTATCCCGATATTTCAACGAGATTTGGACAACATTTAAAAAACTCAATCGCTGCGCTAGGTTTAGAACATGACTTTCGCACGAATGTCTTTTATGCAACGTTTATGAAGAGCACGCTGTGATTTTTGGCAATTCCTACGGGATTTTTGGAGAACCACGGAGTTTAAAGGCTGCGTGTAAGGTTGTTATGCTTATATTTGATTGCAGACATTTATTTAACATGCCCTGTTGGTATCATGTGTAAATAAAGTCTTGGAAGATAAATTTAACCCAATTTCCGATTTAGCTGAAATTTTGTAAATCAAAAATTTGTAAAATCAGATCAGATGAGATGCAATATTATTACAACATGGAGCTGATCTGATTATGGAGCTGGAAAGTGGTGGGTAGGAACTTTGTAATAGAACGACATGACCGCATCGAGTTTGAACTCGTTTGATCCGTCTTGACAAGTACCTTGATCCGAGATGGTATTCATAATCTGATGATGGAGCTAGAAGGTGTCTAAACAAACTTCATTATTAAACGACATACCCTATCGAGTTTGGTGTCGTTTGATTCGTCTTGACGCGTACTTTACTCCCAAGTGATAACCAGGGGCAAACAATACAGTAAATGAAAAAAGCTTGCGTTTAAAAATGGAGTTCTAAACACATTTTGTGTATTTTAGTACTCTCTCTGCCGATACTGGATAAACTTGGTGAGGTGGATGTAACCTACCGTCCGATTCCTGATGATTTGAAAGAAATATTTACACCCAATGACAATGATGAGAATTCAAAATGCATGAGGGAGTACACACGATGTGTTACCAATTTGCCGTAAGAAATAAACAATTTAAAACTACTTATTATACATAATTTAGCATCATTTGTAAGTAAAACTTCATAGGTACCGTAAAGCGTTTATTTTCCGTTATCTTTCTTGTTTCACATGTACTGCTCACTAGTTTGTAAAAGATCGTGAAACGTTCCAACCACTCAGTCCCGTGTGTTACCAAAAATCGACTAATGTACATAATAAAAATCCTAGTGATCACCGTGATTGGCATTCTGTGTGGTCACCAGACGTAATACAGAATTTAAGGGGCAAAATTTAATGACAGGTAGGGAGTTTATTTATCGATAAACTCAAATATCGGCGCTTTTCCCATATACTGAAATAAAATAACCATATAAGTTTTTACTGTATTAAACAAGATAAATAAATCAATTTTCTTCTTCTTTACCCTCGTAAACAAAAAGAAAAGTTGACATTTGCTATGGCATGTTGGGCTTTACGAGGTTATTGTAAATATAAGTATGCTTATCCGTTGCCTAGCACCCATAACACAAGCTTTGCTTAGCTTACTTTGGGACTAGGTCAATAGGTGTGAATTGTCCCGTGATATTTATTTATTTTATTTTATTTATTTATTTATTTTATTAGTGCAATGGTACTCATTACCCAACTATCATTTAAAATATGCTTTGTGTAAACTTTATCATCTTTGTCTCCGAAATAAGATTTACAAAATAATACCAACTTACAAACAAAGCTTGGGACGATCACTACCTACCCTATGGTAAAAGTGTCGATAGTTGAGTTTAGCGATAAAGGAACTCCCTACCTGTCATTAAATTTTGCACCCTAAATTCCTATATATCTGGAGGTCACATATTTAAAATTGGTTCTAGTTCATAGACATTATTCTTACCCCGGCGCCACACATATTACAAATGTTTCAACACATATTTGAACACATATTTAATCTATGGTTGATTGTATAGATGTTCTATTGAACAAATAAGCAAATACCGGTGCTACACATGTGATAAAATAAATGTGTTCAAACATTTGTAATATGTGTGGCGCCGGGGTTAGATTTTCTTAACACACGATACGGGCTGAAACACTTTGCGGCCCCACCCAAAAGTGTTTTTCAGTAACAAAACATAGGTAAGTACTTAACTAAAATTGTTGTTTGAGTATCATAAAATGTGACATTTTCTTTTATTTCAGCACTTTTAAAGTAAACATATGTGCTTACAACGACGATGACAAACAAATTTTTCCGAGCCTCTGTGAAATGGACCTTAAAAATTGCGCTCTTCAATTGAGTAATTTTTTTTATTCACACTTGTCATCATCATTTCACTGGTATCTTTTTTCCTACGGCTACTAGGAAGTAGTGTTATTGCTTTATATTATAACTAGATTTTGCCCGCGACTCCGTCCGCGTCGAATTAGTAATTTGGGCAGCTTATTTTTGTATCCAATTTGCTTTTTCATCAATTATGGCTCTCCTTAGATCCTTCCGGAAGAAGTGAAACTTCATAATAAACCAACCCGCTCCCTATCCGCCCCGAACCCGCTCCTAACCCGCTCCCAAACCGCCCCCAACCCGCTCCCAACCCACTCTCAACCCGCCCCCAACCCGCTCCCAACCCGCCCCCAACCCACTCTCAACCCGCCCCCAACCAGCTCCCAACCCGCTCCCAACTCGCTCTTAACCCGCCCCCAATCCGCTCCTAACCCGCCCCCAACCCGCCCCCAACTCGCTCTCAACCCGCCCCCAATCCGCCCCGAACCCGCTCCTAACCCGCCCCCAAATCGCCCCCAACCCGCTCCCAACCCGCCCCCAACGCGCTCCCAACTCGCCCCCTCACCCGCTCCCAACTCGCCCCCCCACCCACTACCAACCCGCCCTATCTAACTGGGCTATCTAACACTGAAAGAATTTTTCAAATCGGAGCAGTAGATCCCGAGATATAGAAGTTTTACTTCAAAAACCCCCGATTTGGAAACATTCTGCCGCTCCGCTCCGCTCCTATTGGTGTTAGCGTGATGATATATAGCCTATAGCCTTCCTCGATAAATGGGTTATCTAGCACTGAAAGAATTTTTCAAATCGGAGCAGTAGTTCCTGAGATTAGCGCGTTCAAACAAACAAACAAACAAACAAACAAACAAACAAACTCTTCAGCTTTATATATTAGTACGAGGGGCGTTCAATATAAAGTGAGAATGAGATGCAAACTCTTTTAATAATACGAAATTAAATACTGGCCGGTAAAGCTAATCTATCTAGCTGATTGCTATGAAAAAAAAACTAACTGTCTTTTAAATAATTTATTGAATCAGGCGTTACTTTGCGGAGGTCCATATTAATGAACTAAAACAATTACTTTGCTCACCCGCGACCTTACAATAGCCACGTTTATGCAAGAAATGTGCGTTCATGCAGTTCCTCCACCTCCACACTGTACGAACACACACAAATCACATAAACCCAACCATCACCACCACCAAGCTACACTGACGCGTTTCGAACTCAACCAGAGCTCATCTTCAGAGTTACCACAACCGTATGCTATGCTACCAAATGTTAAACTCCATTCCATTCCTTCAGTTTATCATTTGGTAGCATAGCATACGGTTGTGGTAACTCTGAAGATGAGCTCTGGTTGAGTTCGAAACGCGTCAGTGTAGCTTGGTGGTGGTGATGGTTGGGTTTATGTGATTTGTGTGTGTTCGTACAGTGTGGAGGTGGAGGAACTGCATGAACGCACATTTCTTGCATAAACGTGGCTATTGTAAGGTCGCGGGTGAGCAAAGTAATTGTTTTAGTTCATTAACTGTCTTTTGTTTAAAAAAATATACGGTAATTTCTTTGGAATGCTATTGAGTACGTTAGCGAAAATGGAGAAAATTGAACTGCGCGCCGTTATCAAATACTTGTGTTTGAAAAATTTTTCTACGGACCAAGTCAATTTGGATTTGCGGGACACTTTAGGGTCTAATGCTCCTCCGTTTTCGACAGTCGCACGTTGGTGCGCCGAATTTAGACGTGGAAGAACATCGACAATGGACGACCCCCGCTCCGGACGCCCTACTACAGCAGTAACTGAAGAAATTGTGAAAAAAGTCGAAAACTCAGTTCTGGCGGATCGTCGTGTCACGGTTCGTTTTATTGCTGAAAATGTAAAGATTTCAACGGGGAGCGTGCATAATATTTTACATGAACGCTTGGGTATGAAAAAGGTATCTGCGCGTTGGGTACCAAGAATGCTTACTGACACGCAAAAACAAACTAGACTAGAGATTTGTCAAGAAGCTTTGAACCTGATGCAGCAAGACCGGGAACTTTTTTTGGCGCGATTTATAACAATGGACGAAACATGGCTCCATCATTACGACCCAGAAACGACACTGCAGTCTATGACATGGAAAAGGCCATCATCTCCAACTCCGAAGAAATTCAAGGTGAGCCCATCTGCCGGTAAGGTCATGGGCTCTGTTTTTTGGGATGGTAAAGGGGTATTAATGATTGAGTATCTCGAGCATGGAGCCACTATTACGGGCACATTATACGCCAAACAAATAGCAACATTGCGCAATGAGATCCGCGAAAAACGGCGAGGTAAACTCTCGAAAGTTGTGCTGTTCCACCAGGACAATGCCCCGGCACACAAGTCCGCCGTTGCAATGGCTGCAATTCGTGATGCTGGGTTCGATATCCTTAAGCATCCTCCGTATTCACCAGATCTCGCTCCCAGTGATTTCTACCTATTTCCGAGATTGAAACAATACCTGAGAGGCCAGAAATTTGAAGACGACGACGCGGTAGTCGCTGCAGTACAAGATTTTTTAAGTACTCAAGATGAGACCTTTTTTAAAAATGGAATTTCAACTTTAGAAAAAAGATATACTAAGTGTATTATGCTAAAAGGTGACTATGTCGAAAAATAAAATGACATTTAGTAAAAGTTGTTTATAACATACTCATTCTCACTTTTTATTGAACGCCCCTAGTATATAGATAATAATATTATTAACACCATCTACAAAAGGCGAAATTTTAAACGCGATACAATAAATATGCATGCAACCTAGCACGAAACTATCAAGGTAGATTGGCAGGTAATAAAATAATAAGGTAGGCAGGGACCTCGGTGCTTTCAAGCTTTCAATGTATTGCTCCGTAGTTTCTTTATCTAGTTTTTTGATTAAAATGTGTGCTATTAACGGGTCCCAGCTGCTAATATTGATATCTAAGTTGGATATAGCGTTTAAACATTCCGGCGTAGTGTCATGTAGCCTCTAAATTAGAACCACGTTAGATCGTTGAATCGAAGGCTGGTCGAGCAATGCGTTGGCGTAGTGAGTAAATAGAAGTCTGGCATTATCATATCTGTGTGTAATACCTGGTTTACACTCGCGTACGAGAGTGTGAACAGGCGCGCCTCGTCTCGTGATATGCCTTGATTTTGAGGCTCGCGTCCGGAGCGAGACGACGAGGCGAGGCGCGAGGCGAGGTGACGAGGCGAGAGTGTAAATCAGGTATAAGGATTTCCCAGCACGTCCCATAATTATCTGCGCTAATGTTAAGATGTTGGACAAGTTTCTCCGCTTCTCCTCGCAGTTTTCATTTTAGATGTTGCATCTTTTGGGTAGCTGAAATGAACGGATTCTGGTGCACACAGAGAGAAAAATCTAGTTTCCTTAAACAGAATATTGTGAATTTTACTTGATTTTATTGTATTATATGTGACAACTATACTTTTTTTACACGTTAATAGAAAATTCTACTTCTTGCAACATCAGTTCTAGTTCCTATTACCCAGTTACCTAGTATCGTAGAAAACAAATTTTGTGTAGTATACAAAACCTGTTGCAAGCTAAATGCATATTTTACTCTGTAACAATTGGGGATGTCTATTTTTTTGCAATGTATAGTAAATCGAAAACCATTTCGAGATAAATGCTTTTTAACTCGTTTGCTATAGTTATTTAATTTTAATATTACGTAATGAATTTATAATATAACAAATAAGCAATGACCTTCATTTGACATTGGTGTAAATTGCGTGACCGGTTCAAGTCGTACTTTATTCTGTGTGGTTAGGAATTCTTCACAATTTACGCGTGGATTAAACTACGGAGTTTAATTTGGACCCGCTGTCTGACATCTAGCACTTTGACAGTGCCAGTAAAGTGACACAGTGTATAGTGTACCACTACGCAAAAAATAATTAAAGGGGTTGCCTTATCGTACGCATTTAGATAGATTTAGAAATTTGGCATTGTGGGAGCCCTCAATTATAATCTGACGTCATCAACTAAAATAGTTTCAATAATTAATTTTGAAAAAAGTAGAGAACTAAATGACAAAATATTGAAATTAGTTTCTTATAATTGACTTTACTATACAAAAAAAAATATAAAAACCATGGGTATTTTTTTTTAGACATCGCCGATTATGTAGATGGTTACCAAAACGATATCGGAGTTTTTGTGTACTAGAATATTTTAACTAGAACAAAAAATAAAAAATAAATATTAGGGGACAATCTTACACAAATCGACCTAGTCCCAAACTAAGCAAAGCTTGTACTATGGGTACTTGACGACGATAAACATACTTATATAGATAAATAAATACTTAAATACATAGAAAACATCCATAACTCAGGAACAAATATTCGTGCTCATCACACAAATAAATGCCCTTACCGGGATTTGAACCCAGGACCTCTTGCTTCGTAGGCAGGGTCACTACCAACTAGGCTAAAGCGGTCGAATATTCTAGTACTGAATAAAATATGACTTGTTGTTATAAAAAAAAAATCTGATCATCATTGCTGAAATCTGTTTTCCTACACCAGAATCATAATTACTATACAATCTGGTAATATTGTGGAATATTTTTTTCTCCGTGCACAGTTTCCGAAAATAAATCCTTGAATGTTAACCAATTTTCGTAATGGCCATTAAAAATAGGTACCTCGACCTTTGGTGCCGATTTCTCATGGTGAACGCTACTCATAACTTTCTTGTTAATCTTCTCCCTTACGTCTTTGTACACCTGCTCCCATCGATCATAGTCCATTTCATACCCTTCCATATTCGCACTTGACCGTTTTGAGTTAGGTTTCGCTCTTCTGGCAAAACCAACTCGGTAAGGGGGGTTTTTATAGGCGGGGTAGGTAAAGGGGCCGGGGAGGGCTCTGTGGGAGTTTTTTAAAAACACGCTTTTATTAGCTTCGGTTGTATGTATGTATGTATGTTTCAATGTATGTATGTAACGGAAACTTTGAACATGATTTTGACCCGGTTTCCGATTGAGCTGAAATTTTGCACGTATGTGTAAATAGGATGACAATGCAATATTATTGTATCATGGAGCTGATCTGATGATGGAGCTGGATGGTGGCCATAGGAACTCTGTAATAAAGCGACACATCCCCGTCGAGTTTGGGCTCGTTTGTTTCGTTTTCAAAACGCATTTCAAAACGCAGTCGGAGGCATTATGATTATCAACTGTGTAACTGGATCCCAAATGCCTCCGACTGCGTTTTAGAAATTTCTTAACCTAAACTTGCTATATAGTATTTTATACGTCATGACGTGAAATCCACAGTGGGCATCGTTTTTAGTATTAGGTACATGGGTTTGGTGCCTTCTGGGGGGTTACTACGAAATTCGAAGTTCGAAGTTCGGATCGTGCGGTCCCTCTCACTCTCGTAATAAATACCATTAGCGTGAGCGGAACAGCATGAAACGAAGTTCGAATTTCGCGCTTCGTAGTATAGGGCCAGCTGCATTTCTTTTTCCGTGTCATTGCGCATGGCTTACTCATCTTAGTTTACTGAAAAACGTTTCATAAAATGTTTTGTTTCATAGAAATCTCATTTTAAAGAAACTGTTTTTTCAAAAATCGTAGTTTATATTTTAAAATCCTTAATCTTGTCTCCATATTTTAAGACCATTTTTATTTAGCTTGTTTTTAGTTTATTTTGTACGCAGTCGAAATTTTATTTTTTTAATAATTATTAATGTATTTTTCTTACGCGAAACGTATAAACGTGTAGTCGCTCGCTAGCGTATGCACCTATTGCTATGTAGACATAATATGCAGAAATCATAGAGTAGCCAATTGAGTAGGAAACATTTTATTAATAATATTTATTATCTATTTGTTTGAAAAAGATGCTGAATTTTAAAAAGTCGCAAAACAAAAAATGTCTGTTCAAGCGATTGGAATTCAGGGGATGCCAGTGAATTAAAAATAATCTGGTATAAATATTATCGCGAACGAAAGAAGGCTTTTAGTATACTTTAAAAATTTCTCTTATTCGTAAATAATTAATTTTCCTGATTTAACAATTAAATATTTTTTTAAGAGAATGTGGCAAATGTATGGAACTACTATCAAGATAAAAATTGCATAGTAAGTAACGATTAGAAAAATTCCAAAAAAAACTGCTTACCAATAAATCGTTAAACACGTAAAAACCATAAGACATTTAAGGACATTTGAAATAATACAAGATTATATTTCAATGTTACTAAATAAATAATAATAAGATATTTTATTATTCTGGAATAATTTATAAAGTGGAAAAACTGAATCTGGAATAGACAAATATGGAGATTTTAGCCAGAAACACTTAATCACAGCAAATACAGCAACAAAGAAAATTTCAAAAAGAATGAAGAAAATTTAAAATTTTCGGTCTTTCGTTCTTTATACTGGGCGATTTGCAGCATTTGTTGACATCTTGGTAGCTAGAATGAAACTACTTAACTTTATAAAAGAAAACTACTTACTATCAAGAAAAATGTAAAAAAGCAGACTGCAAGAGAAAAAAAGAATGCACAGAAACGTTTTAAAAATACTTTGGTATAAACTACATAATGAATAATAAATATGATCCTCGTGTTGCTTTGATCCTTAAGCTCCAAACGCACAGAAAGCGGAAGCGTGGCGGTGCGATGCCGGTGATGGTAGCAGGTACTTAATATTCTAACTTGTATGAACGATTTCGCGGTACAGTACCGCTCAAGCGTACATACAAGTTAGAATATAAGCGGCAATTATATTAAGTCGATCGCCGCATGCAACATGCCGTGACCGCAACAGTGTGAATAGCACGGTAGTTGGCCGCATCCGGCAAGCGACAGGTGCCAGCGCCTAATTATAAATAAATAAATAATAAATAAATAAATATCATGGCACAATTCACACCAATTGACCTAGTCCCAAAGTAAGCTTAGCAAAGCTTGTGTTATGGGTACTAAGCAACGGATAAACACACTTATATAGATAGATACTGTAGCTGACTGGGGCCTTAAGGGCTTAGAATGGACCTTAAGGGTCTGCTGAGTCTATATGCTTAATAAATCAAACACGTTGTAACTGTTTAATAGCTATAATGAGACTGACAGACTTGACAACAAATAGAAAACAAAAAACATTCAAAATTGGTTAAAAAGGTATAAAAACATAAATTCATATCAAAAAGGTTGTGCCTGCGGCACAGATACATACTTAAATACATATTAAACACCCAAGACCCGAGAACAAACATTCGTATTTTTCATACAAATATCAGCCCCGACACGGGAATCGAACCCGGGACCTCAAGCTTCGTAGTCAGGTTCTCTAACCACTAGGCCATCTGGTCGTCTAAATGGCCACCGTGTTAGGCGGACAGACTAATGTGAAGACGACGTTCTGTCGCCGAAGTAGTTTGAAACTAGTTCGGCGACCGCATTAGATGAACGAAGTAGTGTAATTGCCGCATATTACAGCCGTCACCGCCACCGCACAGCCACGCCTCCGCTGTCTGTGCGTTTGGAGCTTTAAGGGTAACTCGGTTCAAATTTTATACATTAAAATTATGGCAGAATGCCATAATTATGGTGGGTCTTGGCTGATCCTCCACGTTCTTATGTTTTTACTATACCAGCGTCGCTATCATCTGAGCTCTGGGGCCATGAAACCCCGTTTTCGAACCTCTCGCTCGCTCTCGGGAGGTTATTGGATCTCTCGCTCGCACTTTGCAGCAGCTTGAGTGACGTGTATTGCATGCAATGCAGCTGTATAGCTATTACCCTCGACTCCGTCTGCGAAGAATAGGGCTATAAAAAATAACCTACAACCTATTCTCAGATCAACCAAATATGTACAAAAAAATCATAAAAATCGGTCAAGTCGTTTCGGAGGAGTTCGATAGCAAACACTGTGACACGAGATTTTTATATATTAGAAGAAAAAGAAGATTAGATCCTTAATATGTGGTTTTTATAAGGGTCAAAATACCTCTAGGTCAAAGTGCCGCGAATTTACGGTATCACAATAGAACGCGTCTTAAAACGATGAAATTTGGTTTTTCGAACTGATAGTTTTGTGGAAAATAAATATATTAACTCAATCATTGTTTTTATTTAAAACCTTCAAATATTGACAATTCTTGAGAAACTATCGAGAACGTCAAATTTTTCAAAGTTTCCTTTAACTTGCAATGTTTGAATGTATGCAAAGAACGTGTTCTAGCCTAGGATCCGCGTATACAACGACCTTGACCGATCTGGTTAATGGATGAAAAGTATTTTATACTTACCTATAAAATTAATTATGTTAATAAATATATTGCAAGTGGGTTGACTAAAATATTTCAGTCCAGTATAATTTTTTTTACAGTTTGACGTTTCGTTTCATAGACAATGCAATAACTACCAATGAAAAGTATGAAGCCTATAAAATATGCAATTGTTTCAGCTTCACTACTTTTTTTCGGTCATAACTTTTGACCGGAACGAAACGGAACTTTTGAACTTTAACAGGTAAACACAGGTAAATCGATATATGCACTGGTCTGGTTAGTCAACCTAGCGTTTGCATATTCTATAGAATTTATACTTTTGATTGGTACATCATTTGTGTATTAACAGAAACGGTAAAATGTTTAAAAAAAAAATAAAAAAAAATAATCATATTCTGGACTGAATTTTTTTAGTCAACCCACTTGCAATATATTTGATAAAATATTTAATTTAATATAAAATACTTTTCATCATTAACCAGATCGGTGTAGGTCGTTGTATAAGCGGATCCTAGGCTATTCGTTTCTAATCTTGCAAGTTGAATTACACAAACTTCTATTCTATTGAACTTCTACTGAATTGACTTGCAATTTGACACGGTTATATGGATATGATGACATTGCATCTACAGAGAAAAAAAACCGGCCAAGAGCGTGTCGGACACGCCCAAGGTAGGGTTCCGTAGCCATTACGAAAAAATCAAGTAATATTTTTCTAAGGATTTCGTATGTGTACGGAATCATCCAAGTTTAGGTATGTTTTATACCTTAGGCTACTATTTACTCTTAAACTACAAATAATTTCCAAGCAATCTTAGCCGCTATAATTTTCCTAGTAAATTTGATATATTTACTACCCTTCTGAATTTTTTCAAATTTTTCCACCCAACAGTTTAGATTTTAGAGGGGGGGGGACGGCCGATTTTAATGAAAATTTTCACTTTAAAGTTGAATATTTCGCAAACAGATCACTGAATAGAAAAATCATGTTAGCAACTCCGCAATGATTTTAAAAGACCTATCTAACGATACTCCACAGTATAGGGTTAGCCGAGAAAAAAAAAATCACCCCCACTTTACGTCTATGGGAGGTACCCTAAAAAATTTTTTTACTTTTTTTTATTCAATCACTTTGTCGGCGTGACTGATATATATATTCATGCCAAATTACAGCTTTCTAGTACTAACAGTCTCTGAGCTTAGCCGCGGACAGACAGACAGACAGACAGACAGACAGACGGACAGACATGGTGAAACTATAAGGGTTCCTAGTTGACTACGGAACCCTAAAAAAGTACAGTAAGAATAGCTTGCATTTTAAAAAAAAGGAGAGTAAAATAGAATCTTTTACAGCACTATTGTGATATTCTCAGCTGTCGAAGTGGCATCACTCGATGCCTACGTTAGTGGCATTTAGGTGTTTTTTCTATTTTTCTTTCTATATCGTGGCCAATACTGGGGTCCTAGTTAAAAAGGGGTTAATTCTACAGAAGTTGAACAGCTGATTTCGACTTAACCCCCTTTACACATAAAATAGAAAATAGCTGTTTAATTTCTGCAGACTTAACCCCTTTTTCACTAGATCCCCTATAGCCCGGTGGCCGTGGGAATACCCACAAGTCTATTTCCAGCAGTGGGCGTCTTCTGTGGCTGGCAATTATTACGATAGAAATTAAGTCTTCTTGGGCGTATATTTCTTAATGAACTAAAACAATTACTTTGCTCACCCGCGACCTTACAATAGTTACGTTTATGCAAGAAATGTGCGTTCATGCAGTTCCTCCACCTCCACACTGTACGAACACACACAAATCACATAAACCCAACCATCACCACCACCAAGCTACACTGACGCGTTTCGAACTCAACCAGAGCTCATCTTCAGAGTTATCACAACCGTATGCTATGCTACCAAATGTTAAACTTGCGTCAACTTTGCGTCAGTGTAGCTTGGTGGTGGTGATGGTTGGGTTTATGTGATTTGTGTGTGTTCGTACAGTGTGGAGGTGGAGGAACTGCATGAACGCACATTTCTTGCATAAACGTAACTATTGTAAGGTCGCGGGTGAGCAAAGTAATTGTTTTAGTTCATTAATATGGACCTCCGCAAAGTAACGCCTGATTCAATAAAGTATATTTCTTATTTACGTAAAAATATTGTTTATACAGGACGAAATCAGACACTTATTACAAACGATAATACTTTATTATTATTGAAAAAATACAAACGCCTACGTAATTTATCAAGCAATTGACATCTGTTTCGTTTAAGCAGGCTCCATTCAGAAATTAAAATACAGTAAATAAAGTTAAATAAAATATATGTAAAAAAACCGTGACTTCAGGATTCCGTTTCATTTAAAATGAAATTACGTGAAAAAGTAAATAAAAGAGTAGGCAAATAGATTGTGGTGAGTAGTTCACGTTTTTTTTAACCAAAAACTTGAAGTACCAACGTTACCTATTGAATAAAATTTAGGGCCGACAACGCACTGGTATAGCGTAAAGCGCTGCGAGTGTCTATGGACAGTGGTGTTCATTTAACATCAGGTGACCCATTAGTTCGTTTGTCTGGCCTCTCTCTAACATTAAAAATAGTAAATTTTGGTACTGAAATTATACTTATTGAGTTTTTTGTTTAACTTAAAACAACAAGTTTGAAGTGTAAAATTAGTGACGAAGGAACTTCAACAATTTTTTTAATGAACAATTGGAATGTAGTTTGAAATGGTTTTAATGTTCTGGTTAGGTATTCTCTAGTATGATTATCATATTTGCAGAGAAATAACCGCAGACGTTTTTGCTAAAGTTCGTTTAATCAAAAGTTTGACTTTAATTAGGTTAGGTTAGGTTTCAACAGCTTTTATCAAATTAGCAAGATAAATGGATTCTCTGCATGATTTAAAACTTTGTCGGTTGGTCCTATTGTGGTTATTATTAAAGTATATACAGTCAAGGAATTTAATTCCCTACCCTTTTCGTAAAAATGTCGTGTAATATTCGCAATGCATTAAGGTCGAAATGTCAATTGGAACACGCCAAAACAACATCGTTGCTAGCTCTTATGGTCACAGTTTGCCGTACGATATTCAAACTAAATACATTCCAAGTAAATATCTATTATACTAAATTAAATAATAACATAAGAATAAACCTACATATTCAAACATAGTGGGTAGGAAATTAAATTCCTTGACTGTACATGTCCGTTACCAAGGCGTCAAAAATATATATACCTACCACTAAATAAGGTTGGTATTATTAAAGAAATAAGCTACACCTAGCGGAAAGTTTTTATATAACGATACAGGAGGCGATAGGCTAGAAACCTGTCACTATTGTGCCATTTTTAGGGTTCCGTACCAAAAGGGTAAAAACGGGACCCTATTACCGAGGCTCCGCTGTCCGTCCGTCCGTCCGTCCGTCTGTTCGTCTGTCCGTCTGTCACCAGGCTGTATCTCGGGAACCGTGATAGCTAGAGAATTGCCGCTATAACAACAAATACTAAAAAATTGAATAAAATAAGTATTTAAGGGGACTCCCATACATCAAACGTGATTTTTATAGATAAAATTGTACGGAACACTTCGCGCGCGAGTCCGACTCGCACTTGGCCGGTTTTTAACTAATATTAAACCTAAAGTTGCTAAAAGTTGCCCCAGAACCTAAATGTTTTGTGTGTTCTTCTAACCCCTTTGCGATGCAGGTGTGATGTACTAGGGGCGTTCAATAAAAAGTGAGAATGAGTATGATATAAACAACTTTTACTAAATGTCATTTTATTTTTCGACATAGTCACCTTTTAGCATAATACACTTAGTATATCTTTTTTCTAAAGTTGAAATTCCATTTTTAAAAAAGGTCTCATCTTGAGTACTTAAAAAATCTTGTACTGCAGTGACTACCGCGTCGTCGTCTTCAAATTTCTGGCCTCTCAGGTATTGTTTCAATCTCGGAAATAGGTAGAAATCACTGGGAGCGAGATCTGGTGAATACGGAGGATGCTTAAGGATATCGAACCCAGCATCACGAATTGCAGCCATTGCAACGGCGGACTTGTGTGCCGGGGCATTGTCCTGGTGGAACAGCACAACTTTCGAGAGTTTACCTCGCCGTTTTTCGCGGATCTCATTGCGCAATGTTGCTATTTGTTTGGCGTATAATGTGCCCGTAATAGTGGCTCCATGCTCGAGATACTCAATCATTAATAACCCTTTACCATCCCAAAAAACAGAGCCCATGACCTAACCGGCAGATGGGCTCACCTTGAACTTCTTCGGAGTTGGAGATGATGGCCTTTTCCATGTCATAGACTGCAGTGTCGTTTCTGGGTCGTAATGATGGAGCCATGTTTCGTCCATTGTTATAAATCGCGCCAAAAAAAGTTCCCGGTCTTGCTGCATCAGGTTCAAAGCTTCTTGACAAATCTCTAGTCTAGTTTGTTTTTGCGTGTCAGTAAGCATTCTTGGTACCCAACGCGCAGATACCTTTTTCATACCCAAGCGTTCATGTAAAATATTATGCACGCTCCCCGTTGAAATCTTTACATTTTCAGCAATAAAACGAACCATGATACGACGATCCGCCAAAACTGAGCTTTCGACTTTTTTCACAATTTCTTCAGTTACTGCTGTAGTAGGGCGTCCGGAGCGGGGGTCGTCCATTGTCGATGTCCTTCCACGTCTAAATTCGGCGCACCAACGTGCGACTGTCGAATACGGAGGAGCATTAGACCCTAAAGTGTCCCGCAAATCCAAATTGACTTGGTCCGTAGAAAAATTTTTCAAACACAAGTATTTGATAACGGCGCGCAGTTCAATTTTCTCCATTTTCGCTAACGTACTCAATAGCATTGCAAAGAAATTACCGTATATTTTTTTAAACAAAAGACAGTTAGTTTTTTTTTCATAGCAATCAGCTAGATAGATTAGCTTTACCGGCCAGTATTTAATTTCGTAATATTAAAAGAGTTGGCATCTCTTTCTCACTTTATATTGAACGCCCCTCGTATGTAAGAGGTGGACGGCCGATTCGGGTAAAATTGCAGGAAACTATTGACTGTCTTGGAGATCCTTGAAGAAGGCATATAAGTGGAGCAGAAAGATTATTGTAAACGAATTAGACAATAAGGCCTCGTAACACAGACTTTATGTCTATAGCTATAAGGGTCATACAAAGCTTAAGAAACAAAAGTGGTCCCTCCAGTGGACATACAATTAGTGACTCTGAGTCAGCAAAGTTAAGATTTATTTAAATTTATTTAAAGTTGACCCATAAGATTATGGATAACCACTTTAGCTGCGAAATACAAAAAATCAAATATCGCGGAGATAGAAGCTTTATTTACAAGGCATGATACACTGATAGGCAATTACGATACTGATTTTGATGATGGAAAACAAGAACAGAGAAGAAGAAAGAGAAAGAAAAAAGAAGAAGAAAAGAGAAGAGAGAGAGATGAGAAGAAGAGAGATGATAGATATTGAACAAGAACAACTTGCAGTCAACAACCAAACTAATACAAGTAAACCAATATACAAAAGCGTAACTCTGAATTCCGGACACTATTAATTACCTACTCGTAGATTTATGGGAATATTAACGACTGTGATTGCTTAATTTTCAGTAGTACCGATTAAGCAATCAATAGCTAACATGCTGAGAATAACGATGTTTGTCTTACAGTATTTACCAAGTGAGTCAAAATTCTCGATTATATTTTAATAATGCTATTAGAATACAATGAAAAAACTATGCATAGTAGTAATACATAATTGGTGCATACTTAAAAATAAAAAATAAAAAACCGTTTATTGCCCATAAAAAAGAAAAAGAAAAAATACATTAAATTATGTGGCAAAAGGCTCAGGCTCAGCATGTATTGTGCGGTGAGGATTACTTTAAGTAGGTATCTAACTATTACAGTTCAAGTCTTGTGAAAGACGGGCAGATAGACAGCCGGAGTCTCAGGAATAGGGTCTCATTGGCACCCTACGGGTATGGTTGGGAGCCCTAAATAAGTACCTAAGTATATCAATTGTGAATGTCTAAAAAAAATTACCAGTGGTTTTTATATTTTTTTTGTATAGAAAAGTAAATTATAAGAAACTTATTTCAATTATTTTGTCATTTAGTTCACGACTTTTTTCAAAATTAATTATTGAAACTATTTGGTTGATTACGTCAGATTATAATTGAGGGCTCCCACACTGCCTTTCTAAAATATATCTAAATGCGTACGATAAGGCAACTTAACTATTTTTTGCGTAGTGGTACACTGTAACTAGTGTCACTTTACTGGCGCTGTCAAAGTGCTAGATGTCAGACAGCGGGTCCAAATTAAACTCCGTAGTATAATATAATCCACGCGTAAATTGTGAAGAATTCTAACCACACAGAATAAAGAACGACTTGGAACGGTCACGCAATTTACACCAATGTCAAATGAAGGTCATTGCTTATTTTGTGCTGTGATATATTCATTACATAATATTAAAATTAAATAACGACAGAAAACGAGTTAAAAAGCATTTATCTCGAAATGGTTTTCGATTTACTGTAAATTCCATAAAATAGACATATCCAATTGATTAGAACTATTAAATTTATCGCACACAGTGCCTTGAACGCTTAAAAATAGTTCACATCAGAGCTTCAAGTATTATTGAACATTTTTTGTTTCAAGTATTTTCTCTACCGGTACTGGATAAAATTCAAAACATAGATGTTACCTATCGTCCAATTCCTGAAGATTTGAAAGTGATATTCAACAACAATAACAACGATGAGAGTGACAAATGCATGAAGAACTACTTACAGTGTATCTCCAATTCACCGTAAGACAAAGCTATAATAAACACCTCAAACAGCGCAAATATGCCCGTAATCCTGTACATATAGGGAAATTGACTTACAATACGTTTACTTTTAGTTTACCACTGACAGATTGCTTGCCTTCATTTCATTTCCAACTTTAATACCATACAAATACAGTAGTTATTACAAAATCTGCAAGCGTGGGTAACAGTATTCTAAAATTGGCTTTATTTGTAGGTCGTTAAAGTTGAATATGAAATGAAGACAAACCATCTGTCAGTGGTAAACTTTATGTAATTTTACTGTACTTGCACCGTTTGGGGTAACTAGAAAATAGGCTTATAGGGTCCAGGCGTAAAGGAACTAGCAAAGGAGATTTCTTCGTGCCTGGTAAAACGACTGGCGACCAGAAGGCAGGTGGATATTACCGCCAACTTGAACCTGGTCATTCAACGTGGAAACGCTGCCTGCCTCCTGGGAACTGTACATGTGTATGACTTGTGGAGATATTTTAATAGATATTTTTTTATTTGTAAATTAGTGATAGTTTTGTATTTTTATTTATCATGATTAATTAATTACACTTTCGCTATTGTTACTTATAACTAATATTTTATTACGAATTAATCACGACATATTATTGCTAAAATTACCTCGACATTTTGAATTGCAGCAGCCGTGATCACGAGTCAAGTCACTAAAATTCAATAATAATAATTAAATATTTAGGAATAAGTAAATAGATGTGATTAAGTCCTCAAAAATTAGTTACCGATTAATATTGTTGTACCTATGCATAATATAAAATGTGCCACGCTTTATAATTTCAGAGTACTTAAAATAACCATATGTGCCAGATACTTCGCAGAACAAAAAACTTTTCAAAGCCTTTGTGAAATGACGCTTGAAAACTGCACGCAAAAAATAAGTAATAATTTAAAAATTCTTTGGTCACACTTTAAAGAACTACGAGCTGCTGCCCGCGACTCCGTCTGCGAAGAATTCGTTTATCGCTATCCCGCGAGAACTATGCAATTTTCCGGGATAAAAAGTATCGCATATGTTAATCCGGATTATAAACTATCTGTGTGCCAAATTCCATCAGAATCCGTCAAACCGTTTTAGCGTGAAAGAGTAACAAACATCCATCCATCCATCCATACTTACAAACTTTCGCGTTTATAATATTAGTAGGATAAATTAAAATTTAACTATATGTATACAATATTTAGATGAAAAAAAATAGTATTTGTTACAAGAGAAAAAAATATATAAAAAGAAAACCCCGTGATGCTGGCGGCATTACCCCTTTGGATCGCAGGGGCGATCCGCTGGGGTAAGAACGTAATCATCATCATCATCATCAACATCATTTCAGCCGTAGGACATAGGCCTCCTATCATTGATGCCCAATCATTACGGTTCGAAGCGGCTTGCATCCACCCTGAACCTGCGGCCTTCACTAAATCGTCCGTCCATCTCGTTGGTAGACGTCCCACGCTGCGCTTACCTGTCCGTCCGTGGTCTCCATTCCAGAACTTTTGGACCCCAACGGCCATCTGTTCTGCGTGCTATAATGCGCCCATTGCCATTTCAACGAGTTAATCCGTTTGGCTATATCGGTGACCCCGGTTCTTCTACGGACGTAATAATACGTGATAATTTATACTTAGAACGTTTTTCCTGGAACCTTTTTTTAATTTCTACTAAGACGGCAGTATAAAATAGAGTAAAAAAAGATAATACGTGAAATGTACTTTTTCTTTTAGGTAATTCTACGATTGAATGGGACTACATACGCGATACAGATTGCAAGAATAACAACAACTAGAGAAAAGAAATCTACGAAAAAGTTGCTAAACACGTGAAACAACAAGAATTTTAAAGTTATATCTTACGTTTCAATGTTCCTAATTAAAAAAAATAGTACGATTTAGTCCGAAGCTTTTACGTAGCAGCTTTAAGCAAAGTCAGCCAAAAAAGAAAAAGAAAAAATAAAGACGCTGTCATACATTCTGTTTTTTTTTTATAATGGGCGATACGAAGTACGTGTATGCGAAGCTTGAGATCTTAAATTAAACGAAAACTAAAAAAAAGTAAATTCGGGGTTATTTATGAGTTAACATCCCAATACTTCGGCTCAGTTGCATGCGCCATGATCACGAGACGACTGGAGAAATGCAGGTATGCTAGTATAACTGTCAGTCAAGAAAAATAAATCGTACGTAACCGATCTACCCTCTTCCTAAAAAGTTGCCCACTACTACTGAAACCCGAACTCACTTCAAATTCACGGCAAAATACACTCACAGTATCACTCACTTTTTTCGTATCATCATGAACACGATCCGGTTTAACTATACAGGGTTAATTTTGTAATTCACTGACATCCTCTTAACCCTGAATTCCTATCACTCAAACAAATGTTTTTTGTTTTACGACTTTTAAAATGAAGCACTTTTTTCCCATACAAATACACAGAGTAGCGTAAAAATAAGAGGTAATCTCAAATTTTCAAAACGTTACTACACCAAAAATATTAAGTTATGACAAAAGCCGTAAAACAAAAATCATTTGTTTAAGTGGTAGGAGTTTAGGGTTAAAAGGATGCTAGTGAATTACAAATAACCCTGTATTCATAACTGGTGACCACGTACTTGACAACTTAAAAAAGTTAGGATATTTCGTAATTTCGATACCTTCCCTTACTAATCGTGGTATGTAATGGCGTTCAGTAGATAAGACTTACAAACAAAACCCGATTTTTAATCATAAAATTAGTAATGACCGCGATACAACGCGAACTATTGCATTGTACATGTATTTGTAACCGATTTTTTTTTTTTTTTTTTTATATAAGAGGTGGCAAACGAACAGACGGGTCACCTGGTGGAAAGCGATCACCGTCGCCCATGGACACCCGCACCACGGGGGGCATCACAGGTGCGTTGCCGACCCTTTTAGGAATTGGTAGGCTCGTTTTTTAAAGATCCCTAAGTTGTAACGCTCCGGGAATGCTGCCGCTGAAAGCTGATTCCAGATCTTTGTCGTGCGAGGAAAGAAGTTTCGCTTAAAACGCACGGTACTAGAATGCCAATCATCAAGATGGTGAGGATGGAAAGACAAACGGTTCCTCGAAGTGCGGTAGTGGAATTTAGCCGCAGGCAGCAATTAGAACAGTTCGTCAGAACACTCCCCATGATAGATACGGTATAATATACAGAGAGACGCCACATCCCTCCGCAAAGCCAAAGGATCGAGTAGGCCAGAGAGTGCCTGATTACCGACAAATCGAGCAGCTCTACGTTGGATGCGGTCAAATGGAAGAATTTGGTACTTGGGTGCCCCAGCCCAGAGATGAGAGCAGTACTCCATGTGCGGCCTAACCTGCGCCTTATAAAGTTGTAAGCGACGGGCTGGCGAGAAGTACCGTCCCGCTCTATTAAGTACCCCCAATTTTTTAGAAGCTAACTTAGCTTTGCCTTCCAAATGACCACGAAACTGAACATCACTCGAAATGTCAACACCCAGGATCCCAATAGACGATTTGGCATCAAGGGGAGTACCATCAAAACAAGGCGAAACAACAAAGGGATCCTTTTTAGTGGAGAACGCGCATACTTGAGTCTTTTGGGGATTAAACTGAACTAAGTTTAGTCTACCCCAATCTGCGACATGCTTCAGCATGATCTCAATTTGAGACTCAAGTATATTCCGGCTTTCAATGACGTGTTCCCTGGATAAATTAGCGCGACCGGTATAATACGTGTCCCCAGTACTGTCATCTGCATAGCAATGAATATTGGTATCATGCAACATATCATTGATATGCAGAAGAAATAACGTGGGGGATAAAACGCAACCTTGCGGGACACCAGAGTTTACAGGCTTTAAGTCAGAACATGAGCCGTCGACTACAACTTTGATGCTCCGACCCGAAAGAAAACTTGCAACCCAAGAACATTATAACAAAGAACATTACAATATTGTACATATATTTGCATGTATACTTGTGTACTTTTGTGGCAAATAAATGATTGAAAATTGAAATTGAAATTGAAATTGAAATTGAAATTGATAGTCTAAAATATCGGGGTCCTTTGATCCATGGAGGGTAACTTAGGCACATTTGAAAACTAATAATAAAAAAGCTTGTTCGTTTGACCCCTATCATAAATACAAGAAAAGATATAAGAACGACAAACAGTGTGGACTGCAAAAGAAAAAAAAAGTAAAGAAAGGAAGCGCAAGGAAAAATCTGAAAATCTAATATATAAAAATCTCGTGTCACGGTGTTTGTTACCGAACTCCTCCGAAACGGCTTGGCCGATTTTTATGAAACTTTTTTCTCTACACTCGGTAGGTCTGAGAATAGGTCGTAGGCTACTATTCTTCGCGGACGGAGTCGCGGGCAACAGCTAGTATTAATATAATAATCGACTCGAGCCCTCGCAAAATGTACAGAAAAATAATTGACTACTTCTTCGATTGATCACACACAACCTGTAAAACATAAAAATTTCGCTGTTGTGATTAATGGTTTCGTTTAGGTACACTTCGTCCACATTCCCATTTTGTCAACTTCCTAGTTCGTCAGCAATCCCATTTCGTCCACAATCAATTCCCAATTCGTCCACGTCCTATTTTATCAACATTCCCATTTAGTCCATCCATACTTAAATCACATAAAAACTTTTTAACAAAAAAATTAAACCGCCGAAAAAACTGAAAAGCAAAAATAATACCTTTTTTGTTTGACCTTAATCTAGGTACCAGTTTGATTTGAAGTCGGTGCCTCAGCACTAGCCAGGAGGAGTGGACCTATAATCTTCTACCTGATTGGCTTCCTCCTGGCTCGTACCGAGGCACCGACTTCAAACTGGTACCTAGAATAAGGTCTGTAGAATCTTTCATTTTAACGTACCTTTCGTAAGTATGTGTTCCAAGGTTCCAATAATAAGAATGGAAAAACAAAGTACACTTAACGTTTATTATAGTTTGAACACAATTTATGCACAAGCACTTGCGTAGAAAGTCAGAAGGCAAATACAGGAAAACAAGCAGAGAAGAACACAACACACAGACAGGAGTTGATGACAATACAGGCAACAATAACGAAAGTAAACAATTAAATTATAAGCGACTCAGGTTGCGCGTGCGGTGATCTCACGTAAATTGCGCAGCGACCGGGCTGATCTTTTTCCGCGCTGCGGGTAGCAATCGATTCGTTCGCCGTGCGGTCGCGTGTCCACAGCACGGCCGGCACGCGTGTCATAACACAATACGACAAAGTATAAATAAATTATTTATACTTATATATTTGTATATCTGTTATGTAAATATATATGTGTTGTGTTGTATGTTCATGTTATATTTATTCAATGTATGTAATATAGTTTGGATATTACTACATGTAAACTCAATAAGTTTTAAATTAAATAATTACAACTGTAACTATAAAATATATATCTATTTGTATGGCAACCACAGATCTAACAAAAAAGGTGTTATTTTTGCTTTTCAGTTTTTTCGGCGGTTTAATTTTTTTGTTAAAAAGTTTTTATTTTATACTTTTTTCCCATCCTTGGGGTAAATTTTTTTTCCAAATTTATATAATACCAACTTCAAGGTATACCCTATCTATCCAATAAAAAAGAATTATGAAAATCAGACTACTCTGTAAAAAGTTAGTCAATCATCCCCTGTTTTCCTACCCTTAGGGTAGGAATATTATTTCCAAATTTACATGTGACCACTCTTGTACGCTTTCCAATAAAAAAAGAATCATCAAAATCCGACTACTCTGTAATAAGTTATGCGTGGTCATATAGTACAATCAGTAACTGAACAATCAATCATCCCTTGTTTTCCTACCCTTAGAGTAGGAATATTATTTCCAAATTTAAATGGGACCACCCTCGGGGTATACGCTTTCCAACAAAAAAAGAATCATCAAAATCGGACTACTCTGTAAAAAGTTATGCGTGATCATACATTAAAAAAAAAAAAACAAATATACACGTCGACTTGAGAACCTCCTCCTTTTGTTTTCGTCGGTTGAAAATCAAATCTTCCCTGAGAGATTAAGGTAAGTGATAGCGAAAACTGCATTAAAATCGGCTAGGAATGTTGACGAAGTGGGATTGTGGACGAAGTGGGAATATGGACACAACCCTACTTTGTCCACATGGACGAAGTGGGACAATGACGAAATGGGAATATGGATGAAATGGGAATGTCGACGAAGTGGTATTGTGGACGAAGTAGGAATGTGAACGAAATGGGAATGTGGACGAAGTGAACCTAAACGAATGGTTTGTAGAAAATAAAATATAGTCCATCAAACGCTAGTTTTAATTTTATTTAGAACCTTTGACTGTCAACTGTCGGGCAACCATGAAAAATACTATTTTACAAATTTTTGTTTAACTTGCGAAGTGTGCGAAGAACTTGATCGTTTCAAATGCTTGCAAGTTGAATTTCATTCACTTCTATCGATTGGATTGACTTGAAATTTGTACTTATTGTGTAAAGATATGCAGGTCGATAGGATAAGGAGTTATCGTCAGTTTGTAAGTTCATGCTTATAAACCTCTATCTGCACCTAAGTTTAAGTTATTGTTGTTTTCTTTTATCTGGTGGTGGAAAGACGTACAGTGCTACATATTATAAGATAACGGACTGCAAACGCCCCTTCTGGGTATGACTATGAAGCTACTGAATGTTGACAATGTGACCCACAGGTGATGAAGGTATTGATGATGAAGAATATAATGATGATGTGATAAAATGAGATACTTATTACTGACGCCAATCAATTTATTATCATTGAAAAAATACAAACGCCTGCGTGATTGTTCAAGCAATCAACATCGGTCTCTCTTAATCAGGCTCCACTCTGAAAGTAAAATTACAGTGTAAGGTCAAAGTCTTAATTATAAATCGTGCTTAATAACAATTCTGAAGAAAAATCTGTAGAAATAAAACAACAAACAATTCATACTGGAAATACGAATTCATAATAGAAGGATCACTCTCGAACAAAAGTCAACATTAGGTATAAAAAATTTGCCCACTCGTGCGATTATTAACTGCTTGCACGCGAAATTGAAATTTATCGTGAAGTACGAGCGTTCATATTCCGTTGAGCACCGCTGAACCGAAACCAAGAGCACAGGGTTCCCACTCGCCGATATTTAGGTACTTAGGTATATAAATCAAGAAAGATAACCAGTGTGTATTAATTCAGTAAACTACCTTTAAACGAAACAGTATCTTTTATACTGATTATAAGTTCGTTTAGAAGTTATTGTTTTTTTGCAAAAATCACAGAAAAATAATAACGCGCGACGCGGCTAGCGTGCGAAGTGCGAAGCGAATGCCGAGCGACAACCTACCTAAACTGCGGAGTGAAACCCCCGTGATTGTACACCAATTTCGGGTAAACGGTACGGTCCAAGATTCCAAAGCCACTAGATATAATTTCGTTATTCGCAAGCCATCGGTTCTACGAGCAATGTGCCCTTTCCACTGCCGCTAAGTCTGGCAATTCTCCAAGTTGTCAGTAACTGGTTCTCCTACGGATCTAGAAGTCAGTAGAACCAACGGCCAATGAAGCAGTAAGGTCGTAAAGTGGAAGACGTGTCGTTAAAGACTTCCAACAAAACGGACGAACGATCTGTCAACGATCGCAGGAATCATGCGGGCAGCGCAGGGTCGATTGTGAAACTTTTTGGAAGCCTTTATCTGGCTGCGATCTTACTCTAATTAAGTACCGCTTAGCTCTTTTCTTAGCTTTTTCTTAGCTGAAGCAAGGCGATAACGTTACGACGCCTATTGTATGAGATATATTACTCGACTACTCGTATAAATAACAATAACAAGATAATTATAACCGTCACTACTTTTGAAAAACTCTTTTCTTCTATTATATGAAAATCAAACTGAACGCCAAAGCGCAGGTCATGTGATTTTGAGATACTTGTTTTTTTTGAGCAAAATTGTGATGATTTTTTTTTGATATACAGAGCGATACACACGTCTCCAACTGTTGCAATTTTCATACTCCAATTCGCAATAGTTATTGAACGTCTTGTAATAACCATCGTAGTGTCTTCCACAAACACTGTTGTATCTGAAAAAAAAAGAAAAAAAATATGAAGCCAGTATTTTTCAAAGCGTGGAAACTACAGCTTAATATTTTTTTATTCTGTAACGGATGCCTGCAAGCGTCGCCGCCATTGCAGTGGCATCTAGCACGCGTGCACCATCTTCATTACTATCATCATCATCATCACTGCTGGGCACAGGCCTCCGATATTCCCACGAGATAAAATGCTATAACCTTAACCGCTGAGCACAGACACGTTAAAATACTCACGGGATATACAACGTAAAAGAAGACCACGATGTAGAATCCCGAAATGTTGGATCAAACGGTTAATGCGAGTAAAACTGCCTGTAAAGCTCAAAACGCACAAACAGCGGAGGCGTGGCGGTGCGGTGGCGGTGACGATTGTAATATTCTAACTTGTATGAACGGTTGTGCGGTACCGTACCGCGAACTCGTTCATACAAGTTAGAATATTACAACCGTCACCACCACCGCACCGCCACGCTTCCGCTGTCTATGCGTTTGGAGCCCTAAAGGCTAGTAGTTATTATTAATATTATGAAAGAGAATAAAACATATCATCATCATCTGATAAGAAATGATCCTCGCCTCCCATGAATATCAACAACTCAAGAAGAGTCACTGTTCTGTTGCCAGCCTTTAATAGTACATTACTGCAGCGGCCGCGAAATAGGGGATTGCCGGCCGAGTAGTAATAGATGGCCGAGTGTTAACGAGGCCATCTAGAGATACGAGGCCGGCAATCCCTGTACGTGGCCAAGGCTTGTATAGTGCTTTTCTCAAATAAATCCAAGGAAATGATACGAATGTTTAACTTATATATTCATATTTAATTCAAATGGTTTTTTTTTTGATTCCCGCCAAAATATTTATTTTCCAGCAATTTATTTGTAAGCTGTTCCAGTTAATGTTTTTGACGCAAAATCTTGAGATGATTTATATTTATTCAAAAATTACGACCTTATTAATAATAAATTGTTAACAATAAACGCCAATCCTTATTTATTTTATTGAATACCTGATTAAATCTAGCCAAGTAAGATATTAAAAAGTAAATTCACAAACTAAATTTTTCTTAATTGGCAGTATGTCATTGATAGTCAATACAAGAAAATAGGACCCACTAAAACAAAAGACAATCTCTTTGCTGGCCTTGGCCAGCAATGTTTGTATGAAATTCCATTATTGTCGTCTAATTTGAAATTGGAACGAATCTTCCTCAACTGCTATACAATGACATACTTCGTGTTCTATTGTCACGACTATAAGGACCACATTTCCTTGGATGTTTGAGAAAAGGAACTATAAGCCCTGTTCTTGAAAGCCCCGATTTCATAATTGCCTGGAAACACTGCTGCCGGAAGAAAAAAAAGTAAAAGAAAAAGTAAGTATAACTTACTTGTAATTCCTGGGGCAGTGCTTGATGAAGACGACGCATCCATTGTCTAGGAGGTCAGATTTCTTAAACACCGTGTTCTTGGGGTAATATCTGACGCTTTGCGGGCGAGGGTGGGACTTGTTTGTGTAATCTGACGCCATGGTAGCTGGCAACACTGAAAAAAATGTAATAAAATGGTAGAGGGCATTTTGCCTTCACTTTTTTAAAAAGGGGAAATTTTTGGGTTATCTTATTCAAAATCACAAGTGATATTAATTTTCACAAAAAAGTCCTTTTTTAAGTCAGTTTTGTGACGTTTGTCATACAGTTTATTATGCCAATGGCTCGTAATAAAACTGACAGACAAAAACGTACGGAAAATTAGGGTCATTTTTTAAATCATCAAAATCAAAAGCGCTCTTGATTCTGAGTAAAAAAACCCTTATTTAAATATATTATTTTGTGTCCAACATGATTTTAAAAATCATTTATTTTTTATAAATTTTAGGTAGGTACCTACGTACTTAATTCTAGGTAGTCCTGTAAAATCAAATCTAGTTCATCAAAATAGACGTTAAAAGATCGAGACTCTTTCATCTCTAGACTCATTGCCATAAACCATAGCTGAACAAACAACCCAATAGATCAATGAGGCCAAAATAACAAAAACAACGTTCTGTAATCTGAGACGAAATGTATCAGAAATGGTTCGCGAATTAAAATTTATTCGAAGAATCATATCGATATTACTTGTTTTTGTCAGCAGTAAGTTTGATCAAGGATATCAAAGATTTTCAAAAACAAAAGCACTTTTCTGGTGCTAAAAGGATTCGAACCCGTATCTTTTGGTTATGCGCGCAGTGTGCTACCAACTACACCATGGGACTCGCCCGACTAACTCACCCGAAATTTTAATTGCTTTCATACCTCAAGTGTCTTGTCGTATCATTACAACTATTATGAGTCCCGACTCCTACGTTCCAAATAGCATTATAAAGACATAAGAAAGCTTCTGTCACTTCTATTTTTCTAATATTTCTAATTATTCTAATATGACAACGTGGGCTGTTGCCCACGACTCCGTCTACGAAGAATAAAAAATAGCCTACGACCTATTTGTCAGACCTACCGAATATGGAGAAAAAAGTTTCATAAAAATCGGTCAAGCCGTTTTGGAGGAGTTCGATAACAAACACCGTGACATGAGATTTTTATATAATTAGATTAGATTAGTTTTTATCCGTTTTTAAGCCGTGCCTGCCTAGTGTTTTGACCTATGGGCTCAAGCACACTGAGTTTTTAGTATTAAAACTACTATGCTTTCATCAAGGTAGGTAGGTAAGAAAGAATAAGGAAGTCCAGACTCCGGTGGCTCGGACACGTAGAAAGGTTGGGAGAGGATCGAGCCGTGAAGACAGCGTACTTGGGACGACCGAGTGGACGTAGGCCGGTTGGTCGTCCCAGGTACCGCTGGAGGGACGAGGTCCTGAAAGACCATTTGGACCTCGGGGTCGAAGACTGGCAAGAGCTGGCTCAAGATCGCAAAGCGTGGCGTAATCTGGTGTTGGAGGCCAAGACCCACTTCGGGTCATTGCGCCCTGGCAGTAAGTAAGTAAGGTAGGTAGAATCAGTATTTCATAGATCCGAACAACTTAGTCTAGTAAAATATAATGAAAAATATCACTCACCGAATAGAAGCAAAAAAACGTTTGGTAACATAACTTTTTTAGTATTCCCCGAGCAGTAAAAAAGGTTATTTCTCAAATTCTATAATCATAAAACTCGATGTGATTGAAATGTTAGCAGTGTTGATATTTGTATGTATTATTGAAATTCGAAAAGTATAGCGGGAAAAGGAATTGTATAAAAATGTGAAAGAAAATAATAGAAATTTCGAAGACCATATATACTAGCCACAATACATAGTGGTTAGAGAACTGACTGCAAAGCTTGAGATCCCGGGTTTGGTTCTCGGTCGGGCAGATATTTGTATGAAAAATACGAATAATTGTTCTTAAGTCTTGAGTGTTAATAATGTATATACGAGTATTCATCTATTTAAGTAGTTATGTTTATCCGTTACCTAGGGCCTATAATACAAGCTTTGCTTACTTTGGATCCAGGTCCATTGGTGTTAAAGCCCGCTGCACCGCTCTTTGAAATATTCCTGATAGGTATGTTATACAGATATCTGTGATGGTTACCTATCAAAATTTAGAATTATTTTTTTCCGAATATTTAAAATCCCGAATGCTTCATTTATCCGAATGCATTTTTTTCTGAAACTGTAAATATTTCAGGATTTTTATAAAACAACCTTAACCTAACATAAAGGGTTCTACACGATGGTCCTGAAATAAATCCTGAAATATTTACAGTTACAGAAAAAAATGCTTTCGAACAAATGAAGTTTACGGGATTCTAAACCTTGGAAATAAAATTTTCTAAACATCGATAGGATCCCATCTGTGATACCGTCTCTTTTTTATCGATCAAAATATACAAAGACTGTATCTGTCGCATAAGACTAGAAGAAGAGAGGGGAAACATGAGTAAATCTTGATTTAGCTTAGGTCAGCAGTGTCAACTCAACGAACAAGCTTAAGCCAGGGGCTAAATTTAGGGACGGCCTAACACGGTTTCCGTGCAGTAATTCGATCGTTTGCGCGAGGATAGGGATGAACTGCTATTCAGGAACGCCAGAAATCATTGGTTTGCGAGAGGTTTGGTCTGAGATTGGGATGAGCCTTATTTTCCTAGAAAGAAATAATGAGGCTCATCTCACCCCACCATCATCCATTCATTCATTCATTCATCTCAGCCTATTTACGTCCCACTGCAGGGCACAGGCCTCCCCTCTGACTATCGTATCAAGATTTATTTTCAGCAAGTCGCTATTATCCGTTGAGCCAATCTCAGTCAATTTAAGTAATGAGATTAAGCCAATTTTGTGAGAAAATTTCAATAACCTTTTCTTTCACTCTTGAAAAAATATTTATATATCTCGCAAAGTAAATAGCAATTAAATAATAAGGGGTTTGGGACAAGCTAGATGGCGCTAGAATTGTAAGGTTTGTTTGACATTTATGACACTTTCGGGATTGGTTTAATACATTAATAAAAAAAATATATGAGGTAATTTTAAACATGACTGTACCGTCAAACCGACTTCAGCATAGTTGTTGGAGAACCTGACTATGAAGATTGAGGTCCTGGGTTCGATTCCCGGTCGGGAAAGATATTTGTGTGAAAAATACTAATGTTTGGGTCCACCCTAGAATGGTCCAGTGCCCATCCTAGATTTGGGGTATCGACTCTGCTTCGCCCTTACGCCCATAACATCTTACATAAGTAAAAAAAAACTTTTAAGTTAGGTAAATAAATATTTTATTCAATAATTAATAAAATTGATACAATTCTATTATTGTTTTCTTATATTAAAGCGCTCGAAAAAAGTCTTAATAATATAATAAGAGTATTAAAATAATGAGCATTGTTTTATTTAAGAATGCCTCAAATGAATTAGTTAAAAAAAACTTAATTGATTCCTTTGTGTAACGAAAGCTATCCATATAGTTTGTATGAGTGTATGACTAACCTTTGTTACACAAAGGAAGCGATCGTGATTTTGTTTTCATTAAGCCTTTAACTATGTACTTTTTTTTTAAAACCACCCTTCAACGACTTTAACCCCATGTTTCTCCATCCATTGATCAAATTTATTTGACGGATAAATGTGATGCCGTCTCTGTTTGTTTTTTTCGAATAGACGGATACGGCATCACATTTATCCGTCAGTTAAAATTAATCAATGGGCGGTGAAACAGCCCCTTATTCTCTTATACATTTTTATTTTTAACAGGCAGTCAGCCTTTGGTGCGTATTTATCGTTGAAGAAAAAGTTCTTAACCATACTTAGCGCAATTCTTCAGAGGAGGTAAGTAGGTATTAAGGGCGCAATTCTTCAGTCGAGGTAGTTGTTTAAGTACATTTATCCTTTAGCAATGGTCGCTGCCTGGCCGACGACTGCAACAGCTGGGCCCGCTTTGATGATGCCGTCACGTATGTTCTGGCCGACTCGTTCCTGAAAAGAGAGAGGATCGATTAGGCAAACTTAATAAGATCACTATGTGTGGTAGCAGCGGGGAAGTACTATATTATTCGAAGTTCGGAGTACTGTTAATACTAATAAATTTAAAAAAGTTCTTGCAATTTTTAATACCTGTACGTTTTCTGCTACCTATATTTTTTTTATTATCAGGGTGTCTCCGGTAACACGATCAATAAATGAAATTATACATCCTTTAACTAATTACTAATTAAGTCCAAGTAGTTTAAATTTTTTTGTTATAATGTTGTATTCAATACATTCTTACGACGTAAAAAGTGATCAATTTTTTATCAATAATTTATGGGCCACCATGGAATCTTATTTTAGTAAATACATAATTTGATTTGTTTTTAAGAGTGCTTTTCGAGTCGTTTATAAAAGTCACAGTGATAAGATTTTACAGCGGCCTATGAATCAAATTTGCTGACAGTCTTCAAAATAACAATTAAGTAACTATTTGTTTACCAATTCATTAAATAAAAACAATAAAAGCATTTTAAAACGTACCAATTTCTTTAAAGGATTCCAGCGCGGATTGGGCGCTCCTGACACCGCACTCAAAGCCATTGCGCAGGCAAACACGAAGAACAAAACACGAGCGAAATTCATTTTGAATTTAGAATGGCAGGTATAACACTATATTGAGAATGTGACAGCTTGAAGCTTGAAGAATGAATGATGTTCGAACGTCAATCATTCCTTATATATTAAAAACTTGCCCATTTTAGCATTGCGTTTATTAAAGTTGGCGTCAAACTGAAATGAACTTTATGACGAGATTATAAGAAGCTGTTTTGTGTTTGCGACGGTAAACCAAGTGATAAAGAGTTCAGTTCGCGTCAGTTGCGCACGGGAACTACCTATTCCAGAGTTTTGTTCGACTGCAGTGAATCCCCTTATCGTTGGTTTTGAAAACAAAGGAATGACGAATTCATCATCATTATCATCATTATTTCAGCCGAAAGACGTCCACTGCTGAACATAGGCCTCCCCCAAGACTCGCCAAACAGATCGGTCCCGTGTCCTCCGCATCCAACGCGATCCCTCAACCTTAACCAGGGCGTCGCTCCATCTCGTTGGAGGCCTACCTACACTGCGTCTTCCAGTCTGTGGACGGCACTCGAGAAACTTTTTGCCCCATCGGCTATCAGTTCTACGAGCGATGTGCCCTGCCCACTGCCACTTCAGTCTGGCTGGTGATTCTTCAAGCTATATTACTATACTATACTTTAGTTCTTGCGCGGATTTCATCATTTCTAATGCGATCCCGTTCCCGCAAATAAATTCCGAGCATAGCCCTCTCCATTGCATGACGAATTCATTAATACAGGGTTATTTGTAATTCACTGGCATCCTCTTAACCCTGAATTCCTATCACTCAAACAAATGTTTTTTGTTTTACGACTTTTTAAAATGAAGCACTTTTTTCCTATACAAATACACAGAGTATCGTAAAAATAAGAGGTAAGTAATCTCAAATTTTCAAAACTTTATTACACCAAAAATGTTAAGTTATGACAAAAGCCGTACAACAAAAACATTTGTTTAAGTGGTAGGAGTTTAGGGTTAAAAGGATGCTAGTGAATTACAAATAAATTTCAAACTAACCAGACCAGTGATGGTGTAGGGGTAAGCACGCAGCACGGAACGCTGAGGACCTGGGTTCGATTCCCAGCATTGGTCTTTTTTCTGGGGTTTTTTCTGTGCATCTATATTTCAGTTTGTATTTAGTTTGAAATATATGGTTTCACGGGATGACCGTAAAAGTAATAAAAAAAAATGAAGTTGAAGAAAATAAAAAAATAAATAGAAAAAGATACTTCATACTTAACTTGTAATTACAAATAACCCTGTATAATATTTTTTGGAGTTAAATTATATTTGTATCATTTAATTTGTATTGTTGAAAACTTTCTTGATCTTCACTCTTAGTTATTATTACACATTGTAGGGGTCATGGTCACGAGAACATTCTACAATTGACAATCAAAGTGCGTACGTATATTATGTAAAGTAGTAAATTAATAGTGCAGTAAAATAGGCTTGCGTATGACGGAATTTCGTTTTGCATACAAGCCTCCAACAAGATGAAGCGACGCCGTGGTTAAGATTGCGGTAACTGGTTGGATGCGGATGGCGCAGGACCAATATGTTTGGTGAACCTTTGGGGAGGTCTATGTTCAGCAGTGGACGTCTTTCGGCTGAATGATGATAATTACATTCATGCCTAATTCACTTTTGTTTGAAATATAATCGACATTTTAAATTTAAAATGTTGGAGTCTTTTAATTTGTTTAAAAATGATTATTTTTCAATTAGGTATTTTACAAAATGAGTACTTAAATCTTGATTATGAATAACAAAAACCGTCAACTCCTCAATTTGAAAAAAAAAATACTTTAAAAAGAAAATGGCCTAGTACCTTTTAAGAAACAACCACATTGGGACTTCCCATAAGTTACGGAAATAAATAATTGTAACCGCTACAGGTAAAGTCCCACACATTTTCATGTCATGACTAACATACTGACCTATCAATAAATATGCTAAAAATCAATATAGCACCAAATACCTAATTATCATCATTTTAACCGAAAGACGTCCACTGATAAACATAGGCCCCCTAGGTGCAACACCCACCAGTCCTGTGCCATCCACATCCAACGCGTTCCCGCAACCTTAACCAGGTCGTCGCTCCATCTTGTCGGAGGCCTACCTACACTGCGTCTTCTGCTCCATGGACGCCATTCCAGAATCTTTTGGCCCCATCGGCTAAGTTCCACGAGCGATGTGCCCTACTCACTGCTACTTAAGTATAAATAAACACCACACAAAGGGAAAATTACAAAAAATCATCATCATCATCCCAGCCTATATACGTTCCACTGCAAGGCACAGGCCTCCTCTTAGAATGAGAGGGCTTGGGCCGTAGTTCACACGCGCGCCCAGTGCGGATTGAGAACTGTACGAACTGTATGGACACACACAAATCACACAAACCCAACTATCACCGCCGCCAAACTACACTGACGCGTTTCGAACGAACTCAACCAGAGCTCATCTTCAAAGTACCTCAACCTTTTTTTTTTTATGTTAGTGAGGCCAGACAAACGAACTAGTGGGTCACCTGATGTTAAATGAACACCATTGTCCATAGACACTCGCAGCGCCTTACGCGATACCAGTGCGTTGTCGGCCCTGCAGAAAATGGTACACTCGCCTCTTAAAGGCACCCAGGTCGTAACTCGATGGGAAGACCCCAGCGGGAAGATCGTTCCAGATTTTGCAAGTTCGTGGCAAAAAAGACCGCTTAAAACGCACCGTCGAAGACTGCCATTCATCAACATGACGACGATGAAATGAACGCTTACGACGGGTGGATCTGTAATGGAACCCTGCAGCTGGAATGAGGTCAAAGAGTTCCTCAGAGCATTCCCCGTTGTAGATCTTATAGAACACGCAAAGGGAGCTAACGTCTCTGCGGAGAGCAAGAGGATCGAGTTTATCGGAGAGTGAGGGGTTGCCGACGACTCGGGACGCCCTGCGCTGTATGCGATCAAGTGAAAGCGGGATCCTATCGATGTTTAGAAAATGTTATTTCCGAAGGTTTAGAATCCCGAAAACTTCATTTGTCCGAAAGCATTTCTTTCTGAAACTGTAAATATTTCAGGATTTATTTCAGGACCATCGTGTAGAACCCTTTAGGTTAGGTTAGGGTTGTTTTATAAAAATCCTGAAATATTTACAGTTTCAGAAAAAAATGCATTCGGATAAATGAAGCATTCGGGATTTTAAATATTCGGAAAAAAATAATTCTAAATTTTGATAGGTAACCAGTGAAAGCAGCTGATATTGGGGTGCGCCAGCCCAGAGATGAGAGCAATACTCCATCCTCGGCCGAACCTGGGCTTTATAAATCTGAAGCCGCTGCTTCGGACCTTTCACATAAACACAAACACACATAACCATAATTACATAAACATAGTTTACATATACAAGTTAAGTATGAATATCTTTTTCTATTTATTTTTTATTTTTTTCAACTTCATTTTTTTTTCGAAGGAGTGTTAAAGTCTCTCGGTAGAGGGCATAAGATAGATGCGCGCTTTATCACTGCGTAATGTGATTATAACAGACTGAAGTGTACGATGTATGGGAAAAATTCGTCACTAACTTCTAGACCAGTGATGGTGTAGGGGTAAACACGCAGCACGGAACGCTGAGGACCTGGGTTCGATTCCCAGCATTGATCTTTTTTCTGGGGGTTTTTCTGTGCATCTATGTTTCAGTTTGTATTTAGTTTGAAATATATAGTTTACATATGTAAATGTAGATATCGTAAGGTCACAGGTGAGCAAAGTAATTGTTTCAGTAGTTCATTAATATGGACCTCCGCAAAGTAACGTATGATTCAATAAACCACTAACGTTCTCCAGTAAAAATTAAAAACTTTCAAGTCCTTTGCAAACCTAGCCCTTTTATAGACATCGAAACCAAATTTTTTTTTTTTTTACGTTAGAGAGGCCAGACAAACGAACTAGTGGGTCACCTGATGTTAAATGATCACCACTGTCCATAGACACCCGCAGCGCTTTACGCGATGCCAGTGCGTTGTCGGCCCTAAAAGGGAGAGGAAAAAGGAGAGGGAATCGAGGTGGGGGAGAGGTATTGGGCCCCCGGCGCTCCCACTGACCGTACGAAACGCAGCAGGAGTACTGCTGCTTCACGCCGGTGTTCTGTGAGAGGGTGGTACTGCCCCGGACGAGCCGGCCCATTCGTGATGCAGCGGCTAGCTACAACATGGCTCTACCACTACAAAAAACCGTTACACTTCAAAAATTGTCACACTTTTCTTAACTGAAGGCAGTATGCGCTAATATTAAAAAAGTTTTGAGTTTGTCAAGAACATTGATAACGTGGTTCATAGTTCAATAGTTTATTTACTTTCAGAAATTGCGATAAAAAGGAAGTCCCGGAGTAATACGATATCTTGAATAAACTTAATTAATAAGTTATTATTATTATGGTCTACTAGCTGTTGCTCGCAATATTGTTTGTAAAGATTTTGGATGGATGATATGGCAAAGGCCACAAAATCTCTCAAATGGCCGCACACAATTTTGATACCATTCGTGATGCATGTGTCCATGGACGGCGGTGATTGCTTCCCATTAGGTGACCCACATGCTCGTTTACCCCTCTTAATATAAAAAATGTTAACAAATCCTTATGATTGGGTATCAATGGGGGAGGCATGTCCAGGATGGGACGTCCGACGGTTGATATAATGATGATGATTATAAAATTTATCCTAAGTTTAATCAAAGTAATAAATTATTTATGTGTCAAATTTCATCAAAATCGCTTCTGCCGTTTTTGCTTGATTGGGTGACAAACATCCTAACTTTCACATTTCATTATAGGACTAGCTTTTGCCCGCGACTCCGTCCGCGTGGAATTAGTAATTTGGGCAGCTTATTTTTTTTATCCAATTTGCTTTTTCATCAATTATGGCTCTCCTTAGTTCCTCGATATTAAAAAAATTAACCCCCCCGCAACACCCCCGCACCCTCCAACCCGCTCCCTCCCGCACTCCCCCCGCACAGCTACCCCGAACCCCCCCTGCACGCCCTCCCACACAGCACCCCCCGCACACCCGCGTTCGTCCCAAGTCAAGCGTGCCCTATAGAAGTTTTATTGTTTTTTTTTGTCAAATATCTTGTAAACGGTGCATCCTACGGCGAAATCAATGAAATTTTCATCCCCACTTTAATACTCCCACACCCTCTCCCCCGCACTCCCACTCCCTCAACCCCCTCAACCCCCTCAACCCCCCCCACCCCCACCACCCGGTATTTTTGTCAAATACCTTGAAAACGGTGCATCCTACGGCAAAATCAATGAAATGTTCATCCCCCCTTAAAACTCCCGCACACCACCCCCGCACCCTCACCCCCTTCAACCCCCCTCCCCACCCCCCTGGTGTTAACACTGAAAGAATTTTTCAAATCAGAGCAGTAGTTCCTGAGATTAGCGCCTATAGAAGTTTTACTTCAAAAACCCCTGATTTTGAAACATTCTTCCGCTCCGCTCCGCTCCTATTGGAGTTAGCGTGATAATATATAGCCTATAGCCTTCCTCGATAAATGGGCTATCTAACACTGAAAGAATTTTTCAAATCGGAGCAGTAGTTCCTGAGATTAGCGCGTTCAAACAAACAAACAAACTCTTCAGCTTTATATATTAGTATAGATATAGATGTGATAGTTTGGATGTTAGGAAGTTTGAAACTCAATCAAAAGGTTTGGATGAAATTGGAACACAGATACTTGAAAATTGCATTGATCCTGATAACAACCTATATACGTCCTTCTGCTGGACACAGCCTACTCTCAGAATGAGAGGGGTTGGGCCGCAATATCCACCCGAGCCCAGTGTGGATTGAAAACTTCACACTCATTATTTAATTTCTTCGCAGATATGTGTACATTTCCTTACGACGTTTTCTTTCACCGTAAAACGGATACGTATCAAAATATATCAAGTTTAAAATTAATAAAGGACGAAATACATAATGGTCATTTGATATAATGCAATTTTCTTGGAAATTATCAACTTTACAGGATTTTCATAAAATAAACCTAACCTAACCTAAACCAATCTGTAGATTACACCATTAAAAAAGTTCGTTTTATCAATAGTTTCATAGAAAATTTTAGTATAATTATATTATGACCATTATGTATTTCGTCCATTATTCGTTTTAAACTTTATATATTTTGATACGTTCCCCCGTAAAACGCATGGTAAAATTACAAACGCAATTTCGCACATAAATTCCGAAAAACTCAGAGGTGCGGGCCCGGGCTCGAACCCACGATCCTCTGCTTAAGAGGCCATAGGTCAAACTACTAGGCTACCACGACTTATTTCTAGAAAGTTCTGACTCACTAAAAACGGGCCAAGTGCGAGTCAGACTCGCTCACCGAGGGTCCTGTACAAATTATAAACAGCCGTGGCTATTAAAATCCAGTGTGAGCAGAATCGCAAATCGAAAGACGCGTCATGGGAAGCCCCCCTAACAAGATGGATGCGTGAATTGAACTGAGCTTAATCTCTTAATCTGAGAGGAGGCCTGTGCCCTGCAGTGGGCCGTAAATTGGCTGGGATGATAAAATAAATAAATAAAATAAATATTGGGGGACAATCTTACACAAATCGACCAAGTCCCAAACTAAGCAAAGCTTGTACTATGGGTACTAGACGACGATAAACATACTTATATAGATAAGTAAATACTTAAATACATAGAAAACATCCATAACTCAGGAACAAATATTCGTGCTCATCACACAAATAAATGCCCTTACCGGGATTCGAACCCAGGACCTCTTGCTTCGTAGGCAGGGTCACTACCAGCTAGGCTAAAGCGGTCGTTAAATGATGATGATGATGAACTGAGCTTAACTCACACAACCTCTCAAAATGTCCTGCCTGATTTATAAACCACATTCACACACGTGTGTACCTAACATAAAAGCAAATTTCTATAATGCAAGTCGGTGTCCAAAATGTATTGTATACTTAAAGTTTTTGAGAAATGCTCATTAGGGATTTCGGGAGGAACCCTAATAAAAAAACATGAACGTATAGCTTAACTTTTGGCGATTTATCATAACATAAAGTAAAGTACCGTTCCCACTCAACATGAAGGCACCCTATTTTACGAAACAAAGATGAGTGAATCCCCTTGAACACGTTTGTGACCTGAACGCACCCGATATCTTGACCAACGCAGAATACAGTTACATAAACAAGTAATAAACTTTAAGGACGACGCCATAACGTTTAATATTGCATTATTCTTATCTTCACAACTGCATAAGTTATATTGACAAGTTCTATATTTAAACAAGGGTTTCGATATTCAAACTTCATTCTCACATTCAAAGCAACGTCTGCCAGTACGTTTGTTTGTAACATTTTGAAATTAGAATTCACATTAAAATGAAATTCTACCGCGTTTTCTTTTTATTTTTCACTTGCCTGATGGCAATGGCCAGTAACGTTTCGGCCGCTCCTGGACTTGGAAGGGAACTTGTAAGTATTTTTTATTGTCCTTTTTAGGTTTCCGTACCCAAAGGGTGAAAACGGGACCCTATGCTATTAACCCTATTCACTGAAGATTACAATTTTGTCCAAAGGAATTTCTACGTACTTATAAGCTTACGGGAATTTAGGGAACTTTTCTCTTTGGAACGTCGCATTTAGGCGTCTTTTACTCTAGGTATCTTACAAAGAAAACCCATTACTCTCAAGGAGAAGACATTCTTATTTCACGTTAGTAAAGGCACTTCATGTAACAGCAATAAAAACTTACTTTGCCTAGCAAACTAGCTGAGCCACTCACTAACACCAAGCGAAACTTAAATACAGGGTTATTTGTAATTCACTGACATCCTCTTAACCCTGAATTCCTATCACTCAAACAAATGTTTTTTGTTTTACGACTTTTTAAAATGAAGCACTTTTTTTCCCATACAAATACACAGAGTATCGTGAAAATAAGAGGTAATCTCAAATTTTCGAAACGTTATTACACCAAAAATATTAAGTTCTGACAAAAGCCGTAAAACAAAAAAACATTTGTTTAAGTGGTAGGAGTTTAGGGTTAAGAGGATGCTAGTGAATTACAAATAACCCTGTATATCTAAGGCCGTATTGTTTAAGGATCTCCCCAAATCTACTCGTATCGACGCGGACTCGGCTTCAGCCGATGGGAAAAAACCTTTATGTCAACGCAATAAGAGCGAAAAAGGCGTCGATCGGCTCGGCTACGCGGGCTGGATGGAGCCGAGCTGATTGACGTCTTTTTCGATCTTATTACGTTGAAATAAAGGTTTTTCCAATCGGCTGTAGTTTTACTTCACCAAAATACTTCTCGATCGCGTTAACGTAAAAAATTCAATTCTATGGAAACATGGACGCGCGGCCGCGGAGGCGCTGTCCATGTTTCCCTAGTAATTGTTTTTTTTACGTAAACGCGATCGAGAAGTATTTTGGTGAGGTAAAACTTATACTAAGTATACTGTACCTCTACCATGAGTTTACACTAGTTTACAGTGACCGTACTCGCTAGCGACGGCGTAAATGATTTGTATGGAGAATTATACTTCCGTAAGTGACCGCTAGAGGCGCTGTACAATTCTCGATACAAATAATTTACGCCGTCGCTAGCGAGTACGGTCACGTAAACTAGTGTAAACTCATGGTAGAGGTACTGAAGTCGATTCCGCGTCGATAGATTTGGGGAGACCCTAACGCGCGGCCGCTTGCTACCGCTTTCCACCATCTCTTACTGTCATCATCTTATAAATACCGTTTGACAGAAAGAAGGAATGCGATAGCAAGCGACCGCACGTTAGACAACACGGCCTCTGGCCTTATTTTGTTGTTCGCAGAATTCTGTCTGCCTTTTTTATCTGTTCTAAGTAACTAGGTTTAGGTATAGGATACCCTATAAAAATGCCAATCCATTGTTTTTAAAGTGGTTTAGGCCGATACAAACGGACTGCATTCCAACTGCAACTACCTGCCCATATGCAGTTGCATTCATCATCATCATCATTTCAGCCGGGAGACGTCCACTGCTGAACATAGGCCTCCCCAGGGCTTGCCAACCAGGTCGATTCCGTGCCATCCAGCGCGATCCCGCAACCTTAACCAGGTCGCCGCTCCATCTTGTTGGAGGCCTACCTAAACCTTTTTGCCCCATCGATTCATTTTACAAGATGTCACTACAATATTATTATCTTGCGTGTATATTTTTTTTTTTCAGGAAAGAATAGGCCAGCAGATCAGAGACGGGATCATCAGCGCCGGTCCCGCGCTGGACGTCATCAGAGATGCACAACGCATTTACAATGGGGATGATGATGATGATGATGACAACTAAGCAAAATCATCAGTTCACTAAATTAGTTATTAGTATTTTTTTTAATTAGCCTAACGGATGTCCCACTGCTGGGCAAAGGCCTCCCCTTTTTCTTTCCACCCATCTCTGTCCCACGCAAAATCCCGCCAAAATGGGCCAAAACGGTCCAAGTCATTCCGCTATCTCCGTTTTGTTTAAGATAACTGTTAAAATTAAGTGCTTGATTTTATCTGTGATCCATCCTATAGATTATTTTGTTTAAATATAATTAAAAGTTTTTAAACAGCACAAACAATTTTATTTATAAAAATACTTTGGTACAATCAAGGTCATACATATTTACATATATGTACGTTACCAAGGCGTCAAAAATATTAATGCTTACAACTCTGTGCTAGTATTTAACCATAAGATTGATGTTCACATAATAATATTATTTGACGCGGGGGCTGTATAGATATTTATGCCTTTGACTGTACCTACCTTCTAAATATCACTGGTACAAGTTTGAATACCATATAAAGATCGGGTTACTTTGGCTTGAAGGCCAACAACGGAGCGTACCCAGCGCGGTCAATAATACTGAATCAAATACGTTGTGCCGCGCTGCCGGTGTGTGTCACCGTATATTTGATTCGGTGTTATAGAACGCGCTGGGCACGCTTCGTCGGCGCCCCGCGCCCCCGGTTTGTGGTGGCCTTAAAGGGTTAAGCTGAATTTACATTAAGTAACTTCTTTCATGCAACTAGCATTCGATTGCGTGTTTGATGAGCTGACAAGTTTTAAGTGACAAATCGAGCGCCGCAATGTACGGCGGGTTGCATGAAAATGGTTGCTTAATGGAAATTTAGCATAACTGTGGCCATTGCAATTGGTCCAAGTTTTATAAGTAGGTATTGAAAATATGGAACATTGGGTTGTTAAAAAAAAAAGCTGATTCAATTTTCTTATGCGCTATACAACTTAAGAAAGATAGTAAATCAATCCGCAGTGCTCACAGCCTACCATGCATATGTCACCTCAGCTTTAAGATATGGTATCAATTTTGGGGGAATTCCACAGATCGAGAAATGGCATTTAAGTGTCAAAAGAAATGCATGAGATCGGTGAGTGGAGTTCAACAAACAGCGTCATGCAAACCTTACTTTATTAGACTAAAAATACTAACCATGCCATGTCTATATATATATGAGGTTGCGTGCTATGTGAAAAGCAATATGGAACAGTTTCCAAAGTATAATAGTTTACGACAGCAAGGTAAAATTAACACCAAACCTTCTAACACTGCTTTGATGGCAAAGAGTTTCTTTGGAATGGCACCAAGACTTTAACAGATTACCAGCAGAAATTTTGAAAATTGACAATTTAAACATTAAAAAAAAACATTATTTTCTTTTTTGGTTGCAAAGGCTTATTATAATGTCAATGAGTATATTAGGGATAGTATTCTAGTTTCTTAGTTTTGGTTTATGACAATTATATAATACAAATTATAGAAAATTATTAAAGTTTACTTCGTAAGAAGCATGCTGCATGTCAAGCTGAGACTATCTGTATGCCTTTTGGCACAACATAGTGATACTTATGACCTTTTTTTTACCTTTTTGAATTTGAATTTTATGTCTTTTTACACCCTTCTACTCGTAGATTTTAACCCTCAACAGAAAAAGAGGGGTATTGTAACTTTGACCGCTGCGTGTTCAACGTCTTCTTCTTCGTCTTCATTCTCTTTGTCTTCTAAGTCTTCGCATGTAGAGTAATAATAATAAAGCAAGCAACTGCTTACGTTCTATGAAGTTAATCGTAATCATACGCATGCGTGGCGTGTAGTTTTTAAAGAGAGCTAACCCTTAACTGCGCCGCACCTCTGAGAAAAGACGGACAAGTGCACAAACCAACCATCCGTTTTTTTCATGCCACATGGGATCGTGAGAAATGGGACTTCCGGACAGTTAAATTCCTTGTAACAAGTTAGATATGAAGTATCTTTTGTATTTTTTAGACCAGTGGTGGTGTGGTGGTATGGCACGCGGCACGGAATGCTGAGGACCTGGGTTCGATTCCCAGCATTGGTCTCTTTTCTGGGTTTTTTTCTGTGCATATATATTTCAGAACGTATTTAGTATGAAATATAAAATTCCTTGTAGTGCACAAGCGCCCGCAGTCTTTTGTTTTGCCGTGAAAATTCCGACCTCTGAATATAGTAAGGTCACTATGAAGCCGTAATGAAATAACTGAAAACCTGAAAGTAGTTTGTTCAGAATCAAGAGAAGCATCGATAACACTATACCTAATTTTAAAAAAGATTGCGTGTTTTTTTCACCATCTCAGCTTATTATACGTCCCTCAGCCTCCTCTCAGAATGAAATAGCTTGGGCGCGATTCCTAGTACGGATTGAAAACTTAACACAGATACCTACTTAACTAAATTTCTGCGCAAATTCGTGCAGACATCTTCACGATGTTTTCTTTCGCTGCAAAGCTCATGGTACCCATGGTCCCCAACCAATATAAAATGACCCCACGCTACTGCTTAAAAGCAGGGCCTACCAGGTCTACATATAGCCTGATAATGAGTGACAAAATTAGTAAATTGAAGAACAAGAGCATAAAACGAGCCATTTTACCCGAGGCGCTCTTATACCCACCCGAGCAGGTACGGCGAGGGTGGATATAGACACGTCGAGGGGAAATAATTTTAATGCTCGAGTTTTACAATCTGCTTTTCACTTCGATTGCAAGGAAATTAAACAGCAACATTTGAAATTAAATTTACAAGCTCTTATTTTTTCATGCATTGGAATTTCTATTACGACGGACTATAACGATGGATGGACGATTTGGTGAAGGCCGCAGGTTCAAGGTGGATGCAAGTTGTTGTTGTCATCATTACTGATTGGGTATCAATGAGGGAGGCCTATGTCCAGCAGTAGACGTCTTACGGCCGAAATGATGATGATGATGATGAATCTCTATAACAATGTACTAGATTTGTCTAGTTTTATTAATTTCGTAATATGAAACACCAGTTTATATAAAAAACAATAAACTCATAAATTTAATTTAATTTCTAAATATTTATTTCTACTGTTTATGGCTGTTGGCGGCCGATTGCTTTGGTCTTAGACGAAGATTTTACTTTACGCACAAGAGCATAAAAATCAATTTTACGCAGCATTTTCGAAATAAAGAACAACTTTACGAGCATGACAAGTGAAAAAAAATTTTAGTTGAATAAAGGCTTAATGTGGAAAAGTCGTGGAAGCCTACTGGTTTGACCCAGGCCTCTCAAACAAAGGGTCGTGCTTTCGAGTCCTAGGCTCCCAGCTCACTCGTGTAAGCTTTTCGGAATTTACGTGCGAAATCAGAATCACATTTGAAATTTACCATGTGCTTTACGGTGAAGGAAAACATCGTTAGGAAACCTGCATACACCTGGAAAAAAATTCGTGTAAAATGTGTGCAAAGTTCCTAATCCGCGCTGGGCCCACGTGCGTGTACGGTACACACACAAGACCAAGACTAAGACCCAAGACCCAAGACCCAAGACCAAAACCTCTCATTCTGAGAGGACGCCTTTGCCCAGCAGTGTGACGTATATAGGCTAACTGATGATGATGATGATTGACCAAGCGCCGTATAAGTCCATAAAAAAATTACACCACTATTTGCCAACCCTTAGCTAGTACAATTGGCTAAGTAAAGTTTTTTGAAGAGATGCTAATTATATTTTTTTTCGACAGTGGTCGACTTCAACACCAAGAAACTGCAGCTGTTTTATTTTTATCTCCTTTTATTTATTGGAAATATTTTTTTAAGTGTTCGAGATGACATTTGTGAGATTTTATGGCTGACAAGCGGTTCGTGCTCAGTACTAAGAAGAAATAGAAAAAAAAACGAATTCAACTGTCGCTTCTGTCAATGTCAAATGAAATCTAACCGTTTGCGTTTCGTTTGCTTTGCGTTGTCCAAGAAGCAGTTCTAAAATAGTGATCGAAAGTATTCAATCGTGATTGTGCATAGGTCGTGGAAAAATGCGGTAAAATTGAAAGACCGGATTTTATGCGGAGGTCGATAAAAATAGTCAAAAAATCACACTGAGCACACCAAAACGCAAAGCAAACGAAACGCAAACGATTTGACATTGACAGCAGTGACAGTTGAATTCGTTTTTTTTTCTATTTCTTCTTAGTACTGAGCACGAACCGCTTGTCAGCCATAAAATCTCACAATTGTCATCTCGAACACTTAAAAAAATATTTCCAATAAATAAAAGGAGATAAAAATAAAACAACTGCAGTTTCTCGATCTCCAGAACGCCGACTGTCGAAAAAAAATATAATCAGCACCTCTTCAAAAAACTTTACTTAGCCAATTGTCAATGAACTAACTGCCAATGTATTAAAATTAGATACACGAGTCACTCACTAACCAGTGTTGTTGCGATATCGATAGTTTCGCTGTACCTTGAGAAAACAGTCGATAGCGTCGATAGTCTATCGAAAATATCGACATGCTGCAATACTATCGATAGTATCGATAGTGAAAATTAGGCGATACTATTGAACTTGGCCGATTCTATTGATAGTACTATATTGTAGCAAAACTATCGAGTTTTGCTACAATATAGTGAAACGTTCGACTATCGATAGAGAAAAACTATCGATAGTATCGATACTATTGATTTTTAGCAATAGTACTACTTATTTCCATCAATCCTATCAAGTTTAATAGTATCTATCGCCTAATTTTCACTATCGATACTATCGATAGTATCGTCAAGGGTCGATAGTTTCGATAGTACTATCGATAGTATGACTGATTTTCAAGGCCATGATAGTATCACGATACTATCGATAGACTATCGCTATCTCAACAACTCTGTTACAAACTCTCTAACTAACTCTAACTCCACAAAATCTCTGTATGACCGTACGAAATATATTTCCTATGCGGTAGAGTCCCAGATTTGACCCAACTCATTTAATTACCAGGGGGTTTATTTATATCAGACGTATCAGGGACTCCCCTTTAGATGCAATTTGACCTGACCGTGCCTTATCTAATACGCACGTTTCCTTCTCACAAAGCAACATTCAACCATACTGCAGTAGACATACAATTCATTTTAAACCGCAGTATAAACAACGTTTGTAACAGGCTACCAATATAAAAGCAGGAAAGCTTGTTTGAAGTTTATTCGAACAACATTCGTGCAACGAACACATTGTCATTTTCGTTCGAAATTGAAGTTTGAAAATCAAAATGAATTTCTTCCGAGTTTTATTTTTCTTCTTCACTTGCCTGTTGGCACTGGCCAGTAATATTTCGGCGGCACCCGGACTCGGGAGGGAACTTGTAAGTAGTTTTTTTTAAAGATTTTAAAGACATAATAATATAAACTGTTTGTGTGCGGATTTGAATTACGCATCTCGTGCTCAATCCAATTACACCATATCGCCCCTTAGCTCAATCAAATAGTGTGAGCCATCCTACCGCAACTATCATTACTCACGACTCTTGGCGCAAGTCACACAGAAGAGACGTGGGACGGGGGCGCGTTGCAGTTACGGCGCCCCTTGAATCAGTTTTCATACTTAATGTATAGAAGCGTCGCGATCCAAAGCAGAAAGAAGACACGAGGCGGAGACGCGGCCTGCGAACAAACGATGCGGACTGCGACGCGCCCCCGTCCCAAAGTCCCAAGTCTCTTTCGTATGGCTTGCTCTTGCGCCTTACGTTCTAAATAATTGTACTTATTTAAAAGTCGTAAAAAATTATGTATCATATAAATTTTTCACATATTTTTTACTGTTGTACCTACCTACTGTGCGATTCTTAAAAGTCGTAAATCGATTACCGTTAGAATCAAAAAACATAAAGATGGCCGATTAAAATTAATTGCATTTCAATTATAACTTCACAGAATTACTGTGTAATAGCAGAAATGATTTGATTTGATTGGCAAAGTTCTTCGAATAACCAATACTTCGAAATACCATGTGTAGTTTGAAATTCACACACATTTAAAAGAGACTTCTTTACTGAACCCAATAAAGTAAGAAAATTACAAGGATAGGTAAATTATAGTGTGTTAATAACTTGCCCGCATTCTAAACTGGTTTTAGTAATCATGAACAATGATTCCTAGGCCTACATAGAACTTCATGATAGTAAATAATTTTATTGGTCTACTCAATGCTTAAAGAATGGCGTAAAATATCATAGTGACAAGGTTCTATGGTGGCCCAGGAAAATTTTCTGCCGGAATTTATAGTCAATACAGTACCTCTACCATGAGTTTACACTAGTTTACAGTGACCGTACTCGCTAGCGACGGCGTAAATGATTTGTATGGAGAATTGTACTTCCGTAAGTGACCGCTAGAGGCGCTGTACAATTCTCCATACAAATAATTTACGCCGTCGCTAGCGAGTACGGTCACGTAAACTAGTGTAAACTCATGGTAGAGGTACAGTTTAGTGTACAGTTTTTTTAGTTACAAACTACCTATATTAATGCAACCTTCATTTCTCATGTTCATGTCGTTTGCCATGTCGTCTTCAAAGTTCATCCTATATAATTATTATTATCATCAATATCATCATCATCATCACGAGTGAGCCCGAAACCTTTACTGTCTAGTCTAACGCATCTTATCGCTCATAAGGTATAGAATGATGGTAGAAAGAGATAAGTATTGAATATGATTGCGAGTTCCCACACGTTAGACGATACGACATCGGGTTTTGTACCTACTCAAAATCCTTTGTTTGAGAGGGCATAAATCAAGCCCCTAGGCATCCACGATCTGTAATACCTATACATAAGTCTGGTTTAATTATTAAATGACTACCTAATATTTTAAATTATTCCGTTTTTCAGGAGAAGATCGGGCAGAATGTGAGAGACGGCATCATCAAGGCTGGACCAGCAGTAGAAGTAATTCAGAAAGCGCAGCGCATCTACCACGGGAAATATGACGATGACGATGACGACAAATAAGATTAAATAAAAATAGGCTAATAAGTCAAACACCCTAATGTGATCCAAAATTTTGTTAAGCTACTTAATACAAATGTTAATTGTAATCTCTAATAATAAAAAAGGAAATAAAATACGAAATCTTAAATTACTTTTTTTCCACATGTCAAATTTTCAAGTTATTTTAAAGTCAAAAAACCGGTCAAGTGCGAGTCGGACTCGCGCACCGAGGGTTCCGTACAAATTAATATATATCTATGAACATCCAGTCTTACCAGACCCCTGCTCCTAAGCAAAATGTGCGCAGTGTGGGATCATTGTAGATTGGATTTTGATATAGACAGACAGACAAAAGAATTTATGCTATTCGCAATTTTTCCTTTATCTGTGCTATAAGTCCTTGCTTCGTACCAAATTTCAGGATTCTGAGTTCACAGGTAGTGCCCTGTTTGGTTTTGATTCCCTTGCGAGTTTCGAAAATTTGCGGAAATTTGCGGCATAAACGGCTGTATCTTTTGATTGCGTTGGCTTAGAAGTTTAATTTTTTCACAGCTCCAAGGGACAGTAGACTTGAGTATTTGATATAAATTTCAGCTTGATACCTCCACGCGTTCCTGAGAAAAAGGGTCTTGACAGACGGACGGACGGACGGACGGACAACAAAGTGATCCTATAAGGGTTCCGTTTTGTCCTTATGAGGTACGGAACCCTAAAAATGGATACATTAAGTGCAGTTTCGTACATTTATCCCCTAAATTTTAATAATTTCAAAAAATCTTCTAGAGACGCTGCAAAATAAATATGTCGTAAGAATGTACAGAGAAATTTTAAAGCAATATCGACACTATTTACTGTATTACTGAAGTTTAATAATAATTTAATGTCAACGCATTCGTTGCTGGCTGTCAGACTCGAGATTTGAGTCTAAGATCCCTTCCGCAGTTAACAAAAGAGCTGACAACTTTGAAACGGCTGAACCGATTTTGATGAAACATATCTAAGAACCATCGCCAAGAAAGCTGCTTTATAATAAACTTTATAAGAACTATAATGCCACAGAGAGACACACAGAATTATTTATTAGCTTCACTTATCACGATCTATGTATGCAATGGAACTTGATTTTCACCCTATTACTCAATCACTGGACCCACAGGTCCAATATACCAGAATAAAATAAATATTTAAGGGGCCTCCCATACAACAAACGTGGTTTTTTTGTTCGTTTTTGCTCAATATTGATAACGGCAACAGGTAGACGCTTGAAATATTCACATAATATTAAGTTATATAATCAATTTAAAAATAAATAATTAAATTAAAATAAAACAAATATTTAAGGGGGCTCCCATACAACAGACATGATTTTTTCCCGTTTTTATAGATAATGGTACGGAACCCTTCGTGCGCGAGTCCGACTCGTACTTGGCCGGTTTTTTATTTATACAATTAATGAATAGTATTCGTGATTTTAAATGAGAAAAAACCCCAGAAATTGCTTCAATAAAAAAAAATGCTCAACACTTATTATTTTAAGATGCCCGAGGACCTTAAGAGGGTACGATGGCTGAGAGCCTTTTGAGAAATAGGTATTTTAATGAAATGTCGCTGTCTCGCCCGAACCCCTCCGTGTCAGTACAGCTAGAGCGGGACAACTGCACCTCCGTTAATAGGCGCGTAAAATTGATCAAAACAGCATTTCGTAATCCCCTATTTTCTTCTCGAAAACTGGATCAATAAAATTATTTTTTTCACAAATAATTAGAGGACAGATTTAGCTGTGCCCTTATGTTTTCTTTTTTTTGTTTATATCAGGGATTCTTTTCTGATGAGTGTCTGAAAATGACGTTGAAATTGGGCAATTTTTTCAGTTTTTGAAAGCTCATATTTCTTATGTTAATTGAAATATGAAAAAAAAACGAAACATAGGGGCATAGTTGTGGTAGACACAGATTACACAGTAAAAAAAAATGACTCTAAAGCCATTATCCAGGGAGGAAACAGGGGATTACGTTTGTATGGAGAAATGGTGCGCATCGTACCCTCTTAAGAGCGTTTATAACTGCTGAGTTGGCAACGTTGCATTTTTGTTAGTTTTTCTCGATTATTTCATAAAAATTGAATGAAAATTAAAAATCTGGTGTATACGAATTGTTGTAATATATAATACTGCAATAATTATTCGTGATAGACTTCTAAATTCTTTAAAAACGAACAAATTATTACCTAATGGTTTTTAAAGAAAACAAAAGTCTTATCACGAATAATTTTTGCAGTATTATATATTAGAACAATTCGTATACACCACACTTTTAATTTTCATTCAATTTTTATGGAATAATCGAGAAAAACTAACAAAATTGCAATGTTGCCAGCTCAGCAGGTATAAACGCTCTTAATTTGGTACGATTAATCGTTACCCTAGTGTCTAAATCAAATAAATCATAAGTCATAACATAATATAGTTATACTAGCTGTTACCCACCACTCCGTCTGCGATGTATAGGGGTATAAAAAATTACTTACGACCTATTTTCAGACCTACCAAATATAGTTCGATAGCAAACACTGTGATACGAGATTTTTATACTTATATTCTATATTAGAAAAAAGAAGAAGATATTCTTATGAATCGAGAACACGTCTTATTCTTGTCAAACCCTATCGGTTTGATTACCTATGGTTACCTAGAATTTATCTTTATTTTACAGAAGTTCTAGAATAAAAATATCTTAAAATTACACAGTATTAGCAACCAACCTCCACAGTACATTATAGCGGTCCAAAGACAAGACGCTATAAAATGTTGTATTAGTAAACAATGTCATTCTTTGTTCATATTTTGGTGGCACGGCATGCTGCGGTAGGTTTTATCTAGCTAATTTATAATAATTATACTGTGACAAGAACAGATTTCAAAAACCAGAAATCATAGGCTGGGGCCAGAACTTTAAACCCATTCTATGATTTCTGAACTAAAACAAACTCTCTTGCTACTCCGCGTTTTCATCTAATATATATATAAAAATCTCGTGTCACGGTGTTTGGTACCGAACTCCTCCGAAACGGCTTGGCCGATTTTTAGGAAATTTTTTCCTCTACACTCGGTAGGTCTGAGAATAATAGGTCGTAGGCTATTTTTTATCCCCCCCCCCCCCATTCTTCGCGGACTTAGTCGCGGGCAACAGCTAGTATTTTTCTAAAAATTTTAGTTTCAAGGGCGCGTAAGTACTACTATTAAAAACACAACCATTTTGCATACAAATTTAATTGCTGAAAATATCACAGATTTTTTTATCTCGTTTACATCACATTACACATCACATACAACGAAAAATGCTAATTTGATGTCCACAGGAGAGACAACTTTTGTTTCTTACTCTGTACCCATAAAAGCGATTTATAGTTCTTTAATCATCATTAAAGTCATTGACAAGATCGTCGACATCGTCTAGTACTTTCATGGCATCATCTGAGTCTAGAACAGGTTTGCGGATCCGCTTGGCTAGGTTTCTCTGGAAAAAGAAAAATAAAATTATTACCATCTTTTTCAAACTTTTAACTTGTCTTACTTCTTACTAATATTACAAACGTGAAAGTTTGTATGGATCTACGATAGTATGGATGAATACGTGGATCTTTGTTACTCCTTCTTTTTCTTCTTCTTTAATAGCGACCACTAGGCTTGTGCCAATGTCAGTTAATTGCTCTGAGAGCGATTCACGTTGTACGGTAATTGTAGTTTTTGCAACTGATAGTAAAATTCCAGAAACCACGTGGAGACAACTTGCGCATTTAAAAATGTCAGACACGAGAGCAATATAGAATTTTGAGATCACTGTAACAGTTAAGGTTAATCGCCGCATAAAACACTACCAAAATTATACTTCAACTACCTAGCCAAAGAAACAGAAATACCAAAATTATATACTGTCTACATCCGCCATTTTCGAATGCCACAAATCGAATCCATCTTTGTTACTTAGGTACTCTTTCACGCTCAAACGGTTTGACGGATTCTGATGACATTTGGCACGTAGATAGTTTATGACCTTAATTAAAATAGAGGATACTTCTTATCCCAGAAAATTGAATATTTCCCGCGGAATAGCGAATTCTTCGCAGGCAGAGTGAACAACAGCTAGTCCTGAATAAACTTTCTAACCTATTTAAGTCTCAGAAAGCCTCATTTTATTTGGTACATGTTTAGATGAGAAAAGCTATACGAATTCACTTAATTTAGTCTTGTTGTGGGAGTTCCTAAAATATTAGATTGATAAATCCAAAAAATACAATTTCTACGAAAAAGAAAACCCTTATTATTCAAAAACAAGGGATTTTCAGCATGAGACAAAGTGTCTTTTATAATTTTAGGAAAAACAAAAATAAATCAATCGTACCATATTACTGTTATTTTCTTGGTTTTGTTTACATTTAGTGACAAAAAAGTATGTAACTAAATTGTTTGAAAAGCGAATCGTATCTCAGGAAAATTTTTCGTCAATTAAGTACTTAAGAATACTTACAAGGAACCTTTCCGTATCAAAATCAGGGGCTGCTGACACGTAAGCCATAGTCACAACGCAGATGACAAAAAAAAGCGTGACGTAGTACGAATTCATTTTTAAATTTCAAATTCAGATCGAATACAACCGAAGACACAGGCCGTTTTTTGAAATTTAAATTAACAACGATGCGCGTTCGTTTTATATGGTGTGAAAACAAACGTACGTAATGCAGTTGAGGAAGTAAAATTACAATATAATGGTTATTGCATGCGCAACTTTGTAACGGTAAAGTTAACTGTGTTGAGTCATGCAATTGATAAGAAGGGGACTCCCGAGCAGCCACACAATTCAACTTGCGACCTTTTTATCGGGATACGAGTACGATTTATTATTGTTGAATCATAATAGCAAATCATTCATTATTCATTAACTTGAACATTGCTATACTTAGGTAGGTAGGTTCTTGTGATATTTCAGTAACGGTAGTCTATTTGGCATTAAGAAATGTTAAAGCTATGTTTCCGTAACAATGTTGAAGTAGTGATTTACTAGCTTTTTCCCGCAACTTCATCCGCGCAGAATTGTTTTTTTTGTGGTAAAGCTTCTACATCTCCTTCATTAAAAAAAAATATAGTAAATGGAAAAAGAACGTTTTTAAACCTAAATATCAAAATATTTACATAACATGGTCATGTAAAGCAATTAGGTATTGTATGTTTACCGTAAGCTTGAGGTATTGTCCAGTTAAGGGCAAAGATATGTATACACTTTATATAGTACCTTGTCTGTTTTCGTCATATTTGAACTGCCATATATGAACTGTCACAGTGGTTAAAGTGACAAGGTACTAAAGTGTATACATATTTTTGCCCTTGACTGTCCATAATTATATAATTTTATTATACATTGAAGACATGTGTGGATGAAGGGGGTATGTCACAAAAACATTATTTCGAGTAAATCGCAGTTAAAGGTTTTTACTTTGTAATTTTGTTTTTAAATTGAATAGGGTATTGTAACTTTTATAAAAATCAACCAAATAGCCTGGTCTATTGATTTTTTTAATAAATGCTTTTAAAAAACATTTTTTTTTATATAAAAAAAGTACATAACCCCTTCTTTCTCTTTTAAGCTGTTCTGCAAAGAAAAGAAGTTAAATAAATGAAAGTGTTTATTGTAACAAAATTTATTAGAATTTCTAATTTAGTAGAATTTCTTCGTAAAAATACCTGCAGTCAGAGTTTATAAATTTCAGCTGATCCCAAATGCTTTCTTTTTTTTGGGATATCGGAGATGTCAGAATAAGAGAAAATAAAAGTTTGTCTCATAACATGGATGAAGGAGCTAAGTGCGTACATGACACTTTCTTCTGTTACATTAACTCGCAAACTGGTAACCACTTCTAGAGTCATGTGCCCTTAGCACCTTCATTCACGAAGAACGTATCTTATTGTTGTACATAGGTCCTTTATACACTGGGTTTAAAGCTGTTAAGTTTAAAAACATGAGAGCTGATAGCTTTCGGTGTTGCATTATGACTTAGAACGTTCAATTATGGCATAAAACCGAAAATGAAAAAAATGCGACATACCCCCTTCATCCACTCACGTCTTCAATTAATTCAATTCAATATTTTTCTGGGTTTTTTTGTGCATGCATGTTTCAGTTTGTATTTAGTATGAAATAGGTATATGGATTTCACGGGATGACCGCAAAAGTAAAAAATTTGGAGTTGTAAAAATAAAAAAATATAAAAAGACTCCAAAAAAGTAAATCTTTATTCAATGACATAAGAATTAGTTTAGTTTAAAAACATAATGGTTGTATGATAATATTTTTATCACAATTTTTTTATTTTTATTTTAGAGCTATAAGATTATCAAAAGTTGAAAGCAGTGGTCAAAACTTCTTTTTTTACCTACTAAACCTATTGAATTGTTTCGAGAAACTCTTGAGTCTCAGAGATATTGCGGTAACTAAAGTTGTAGGAGTTATTTCATTAAGAAGCAACTGTTAACGGGAACTTGATCTACAGATATTGTGAAGGCACTTGAAACGTGTTTGAAATCACAAACTAAGTTCATATTGAAATGGATTTGACATAGGCATCCGCTGGCCCACATATCTTACAGGGTGGAATTTTCTAATGCCACCTCCTGGGAAAGTACTCTAAATACTGAAAATAGGAAAATTTACTCAAAAGAAACATTCCTTTATTTTTGAAAAGAAAGAAAACTGCACTCATTGATTATAAAATTCGCTTGCCGCACCCGGGTATCGAACAGGCTAAAATCTGAAAAAAATAGCACCCCGTTTTTTTAGTTCATTGATCGATAGGATCAATAATAAGGATGAAATCTCTCTAAAAAACTTGGTAAATTAAATGAAGGAAAAACCATGTCATCTGGACTTATAAATTTGTGTATCCAACAAAATGGAGCCCAATTAAAATAAGTCATGATTTCATAGTTTTCCTTTGTTTTAATTTACTAAGTTTTTTAGAGAGATTTGATCCTTATGATTGACTCTATCGAGTCCACAGGCTGTTGCTGAACCTGTGAGATACACTCCCAGTACTCCGCGGTAGTGTAGAGATACTGTAGCACAGCGGTTTTCAAACTTTTTTGATGACATCCTTTTTGAAAAACGACATATTTGACGGAGCCCCAAATAAAAATAAAAAACTGTGGACCAGACATGGAAGAGCTGGTTTTTTACTTTTTCTTATTATTACAAGTACACTCGCGGAGCCCTTACAGAGGCCTTAAGCCTCTGCGGAGGACACTTTGAGAATGGCTGCTGTAGCAGATTAGATTAAACTTCAATACAGAAAAATAAATGTCACCTAGTTACGTAGTCTAGATAAAAAATTAAGTACTAACTAAACAGTTTCATTTAACTAGCACTTCAGGAATAATCTAGAGATTTACTTTATCTGTTTAAACAATGCAATACAAATATTATTTATTGAACGCCACAAAGAACTGTAATTAGTTCAGAGAAAATACAAAACTAGCGTAGATGATAGGCGCTTTTATCGCTTAAATCCAATCTCTTCCAGAAACTAATACAAATATTTCAATATTACGTGGCGGAAACGTCTAAATCATCATCATCTCACACTATACAGGGTGTAATCGTTAAGTGTAGCCATACGATTATTCCGTAAATAACAGAACAGTTAGTAATCAAAAAAATTTAAACTGATATCGAAAGTACGTTACCTAATGAGTTAAATCACATCAATAACTTGTAAAAAGTAAAACGAGAAATATAGGTTTTTTTTTTTGTGTAGACATAATTTTTTAAACTGGGTTTTTTCACCCTTTTGTAGGTAGATACCTACATAAAATTGATATCTGGATAAAAAAGTTAATGTATTCCTTTACCAAGCAGATCCATTATAAAAGAATTATCGACAAAGAAGCCATTTTCTTATCCTTCCGGTGCACGCAAACAATAATATAAGATAAATGTGTTTTCTGGCAGGTTTATCTTTACGAAAAAAAATCTTTACCATTTTTTATTCTGTGGATACGAAGCATCTACTCACATAAAATAAACTAATAGAAAACTAAATATAGTCACATTCAAACATTTTGCTAAGAAACACATAAAATGAATGAAAAAAAAAAATGTATTCCGGGAAAATCTAAAACAGAAATTGTGAGTAGGTACATGAAAAATTCAAAGTAATTTTCTAAAATAAGCATAAACCGCTTATTTTACAATTTGTTTTTATAATTGGTTGCCATAACAAATTTCTAGGCAGCCATTATGTTTTTCAGAGTAGTCCTCTACAAACATTGTAAAAAAATCGTTGAAGGATTTTAAACATACAACCCTCTTTCTACCGTACCATCTGTTAAGCCACTCGTAAATTAAATAAAACACTGATTAACGATAACCTCATCTCCGAGAGTGCACGAGATCACTCAACTATTAAAAACAATTTCTTTATCACAATGTAAATAAAACACTTCGCAGTACACGGGGAACTACCATCTATGTGTCTCGGTTCTTAACCTGCATAACGGTTTTATTTGCGTCCAGACTCAACTCTATCACAACTGCATAAACCACGTTTTTCCTTATCCAAATCATCGGTGTTGGTAATGAGCTTGAAAACTTAAACGTATATAAAGATTCGTACTGGCTGAGATAATCATTCTGCCAAGCAACAAGCTGCCAGTCACATTCATTTATTTTTAAAAAAACAAACTCAAATTCAAAAATGGATTTCTCTAAGCTGTTCTTTTTCATCTTCGCTGTATTCGTGGCTTTGTGCTCCGTGAACGCTGCCCCAGAACCCAGATGGAAGCCATTTAAGAAACTTGTGAGTCTTGACGATTTTTGAAAAGGGTGTTTTTTTTTTTTATTTCGTTGATTTCACAAGGTTTGTGTATAGGTGTTGGTACCCTACAATGTTAGGATTAAATTCTTGATAAAGATAAAGCAATAAATAAATTGTTACGAATAATGTAAATTTAGCCGTGGTGGCCTGGTAATTTGACTATGGCCTCTCAAGCAGAGAGTCGTGGGTTCAAATCCCGGCTCTCACATCTGAGTTTACACAGAGAATACATTTGAAATTTATCGTGAGCTTTACGGAGAAGGAAAACATCATGAGGAAACCTGCATACATCTACGAAGAAATTCAATGGTGTGTGTGAAGTTCCCATCCACACTGGGCCCGAGTGAGAACTACGGCCCAACCCCTCTCATTCTGGGATTTTGTGCCCTGCAGTGGGACGTATATAGGCTAAGATGATGATGATGATGATGGTGAATATACATAATTTAGATGACAATAGGGATGTTGACACCACCAATCGACTGACGTACTTTTTATGAGCTGTCAAAACACAATTCTCCCATAGGGTTTGAATGGCAATAGCAACTTATGACGTCACTTGTTCGCCAACACAATCAACTAACTATTTATTTGTTTTAAATTTGAAAGCAACAAAAAATCTTATTTTGCAACCGAAAATGAATCTGGTTTTCAGGGTTAAAATAAAGCGTTTTTTTACTGGAGTCGTGTCTGCGATGGCGTCAACATCCCTATTCAAAACTATCAAAAAACACGCAAACGGCCTTTGCGATGCGGTGGGACCTATAATATATGTCGAGCAGTACGCTTAGTATAAGTTTTCCTTCACATCAATACTTCTCGATCACGTTTACGTAAAAATTTCAATTCTATGGAAACATGGAAGCGCGCGCGCGGAGACGCTGTCCATGTTTCCCTAGTAATTGATTTTTTTACGTAAACGCGATCGAGAAGTATTTTGGTGAAGTCAAACTTATACTAAGCGTACTGATGCATCCAACAACACCGCCGGGGTTTCAAACTGTTCGACATTACTAAAACCACGTAGTTATCAAATCATATAATAGTCAACCGCAAGCTATGGGATCCATTTCCTTTGATTTAAATCGTTCACGTGTCACTTTTAAGAGGTAAAATGTATTGTGTACGTTGATATGCGGTTTTGCAATCCCACCCATAATAACACAAGTGACTCAAATACGCGTTATATAAATCTAGTCTGTACTCGCCGATTCCCTCGCATGAACTATTAGGTCTGACATCATCATTATCATCATCATTTTAGCCCAAAGACATCGTAGTCTTGAACATTAGGCCTCTCTGCCTCCACTACACGTCCGCAGATGCGTCGGCGGATGTCATCTCCGGATGCATCCGCGGACGTGTAGAGGGGGTATTTTGGGCATCTGTGATAGGTATTTGACGTCCGCAGACGCATCTGCCCCCGATCCGTTTGTTGTCGGTTTTTGTGGCACGCATAAAAAGGGTTCAAGCGCGAGCGTCCGGCGTCGCCACCACGTCAACAGAAGTGTGGTCGGTTGGTGGAGATTCGTCTGCGGATGCATTTGCGTACGTCCGCGGATGCATCTGCGGACGTGTAGTGGAGGCAAGGTTCGCCAAACGGATCGCACCTGCGCCATCCGTATCCAACGCATCTGACAGTTTGAATTCCGGGACATTCAAAATTACTTATTTGGCTCCATCTACGATTATGTAGTAAAAAGAACATCAGTATAAAATCTCATTTTTTGACGTGACAACGTCTAATAAATCGATGAACGCCGGCTGCATGCACGAAAAAGGATGACGCAATGTCCCGTACATGTCCCTTACAATAGAGAGCAGATATTTGACAAAACACCGGTTCTCGTCCGATCACCGAGGTTAAGCAACGTCGGGCGCGGTCAGTACTTGGATGGGTGACCGACTGGTTTCATTTTTGTTTTTTGAATGTTTTGTTTTTTTACATAAAACTGACCCGTGATTGACCATTATCTCACCTGATGAAAAGTGCAGATGAGACCAAAGATGTAGGTATCTCACTGGTTCAGTGACAGCCTATTCACTGTAGCCTTGAAGAGCCCTAGGTTGTATTTATCTTTAGGTTTAGCGGTTATATATTTCGATCCCTTGAGAATATCTGAGTAAATAGTATCTAGCGTATTTTTCCATCCAAATACTCTCAGTTGTTTTAGCATGAAATACTTAGTAACACGTTTGCATAGTCGACCAAGTAAGAGCTTTAGCATTTTTATTACAGTTCCTACATCAGAATAATAGCAATAAGTTTGACTGTCACATTAACTTGTAGGCGAAAATAGCCTTTGATGTTTGAAGCCGTCCAACCGACACTGAACCTTAGGATGGTAAAGAGAATTTTCTTGGTCTACTATACGCAAAAGAAACACATTGCCATTTAATTACGTTAGTAAAGGGAAGACCCGAAAAAATTCAATTAGAAAATACTCCCACAAATAGGCCTGTTAATGTTTACGTAAAAACTAGGGCACGAAAGAAACAAGGGGGAATTAGGAAACATGCACCGTTTCGATATTGAAAAAACTTGTAACAAATTCCAATAGCTTGGCGGTTATTTGTTCGCGTGTACTTTATTGCTTTTATTAAAATTCAGCAAGAACTGGTTTACGAGTAGGTAGGTTTTTCATTGATTATATTGGTTTACTTCGTCTCTGCTAATTTGAACTGCTGAGGAATGGAATTGCCGTCTTCTGTATTTTTAGATAAACAAACCACAGAAACCAAGGGTTCTTCAAGGCTAGATTGAATAGGCTGTTACACCATTGGTCTAATTTCCTATTTATCAGGTGCTCAGTAGGGGAGCAGTAAACTAGCTATAGGCTTATGATAATGGTCAGGGATTGGAAGAGAGCTGAAGATCAAGCTTAGATATAGATAAGATGTAGGTATAGTTTTAGTTTCCCTGTATTTTTTTTATATATATTTTTTTATTTTATCCCATAATTGTGTGTTTTTTTCTGTTTGTAATCTATACATATAATAAATCTGTAACAAGTCGGTGTCTGTACATTGAAGATATTTGAGAAAAACTGTCACTAGGGCTATTTATTAGCACAACAGAACCCAAAACAATGATTTTTAGAATTATTGTCTGTTTGTCTGTTTGTCTGTGCGTTTGTGCGCGCTAATCTCAGAAACGGCTTAACCTAGAAGGATGCAGTTTTCACTGATATGTTGGTATTTTCTTGGATTAACATTTAGTGTTTGTTTCATTTGAATCGGTTCACAAATAAGAAAGATACGTCTATTTTAAGAATTTATCGAACAGGTTTTTTTTGTTTGAGCGCGCTATACTCAGGAACTACAGCTCCGATTTGAAAAATTCTTTCAGTGTGATAGATAGCACATTTATCGAGGAAGGCTATAGGCTATATATCATCACGCCAACACCAATAGGAGCGGAGCGGAGCGGAAGAATGTTTCAAAATCGGGGGTTTTTGAAGTAAAACTTCTATAGGCACGCTTGACTTGGGAGTACGGTGTGAATGTGAACGCGGGTGTGCGGGGGGGGGGGTTCAGGGGGGGTATTTTTTTTTATATCGAGGAACTAAGGAGAGCCATAATTGATGAAAAAGCAAATTGGATAAAAAAATAAGCTGCCCAAATTACTAATTCCACGCGGACGGAGTCGTGGGCAAAAGCTAGCTAGTAAGGGCATCCATAGACAGACAGCAGTCTGCTTAGCAGTCAGTGCCAACAGATTCAAGCCGCCGCTGTTGGGTGATCTGTAGTTTCAATACAAAATTCAGAGCATTCGGGTTGAAGTCGACTCCAACCACAACCCGACTGCTCTCGTGCCGTATATCTCGACTGCTCTAAGCACCATCTATGGCCCGTCTTATAGGCTGGTGTTGTTAATGACACCTAACAGTGGTCCTAGTTTTCTTATTATATATTTTCTTTTGTTTCAGGAGCGAGTTGGCCAGCACATCCGAGATGGCATCATCAAGGCTGGCCCAGCAGTCCAAGTCGTTGGCCAAGCCGCCACCATCGCCAAAGGATAAATTCAATTCATATTACTTCTGCTGTGTGTTTGTGAACGTCTACTGCCATTTTGCGAGTCATACTTAATGAGATGTGTACAAAGGTATTAATTTTAATTTATTAAATTATTAATTGTTAAAAATATTTTATTAAGTTATCTTTTTTCTAGCTTTACCCCATCTTTTGACATTTCTAGTCTATTGATTTACGCATTCACTACCGGGAACGCGTATATGCGTTTTTGCGACGTTTGCCTAGTGCCGCGGTTCAGGAGTCATTTGAACGTACATGTGCGGTTGTGGCATCTGAAGAAGTTTCGAGGCTGACCGCACAGTGAATGCGTTAATTTAATCTAACATTTGACTACAATCGCCATTTTTTCCTCATAAAACACCTAATGCTTCCAAATACGAGTTGTAAGCTTGTACCCATTTAACACACTTCCATCACTTTCATACTTGGGAGTTAGAGAGAGAAAGATCCATAGGAAATTGATGTCAATATACTGAGGATCCAGTGTTACGACCTTTTGATGGAGTTGAGCGAAGTCGTTTGTATCTGCAAGTTGATAAACATGGCAGTTTAACCGACTGCGGAGGAGAATGAGGGTAATAATGACATGTGTTGGGTTCAAGTTAGTGTGGCTTTATTTTCATGGCTTTGCTATCTTGTACCCGCGGCGTTGCTCGAGTGACATTACATTTTTGGCAGGTGAATAAAAATTCCTGGGCGATTTTCCAAAAATACGTCGTGTTGTCCATGGTGTTTATTTCCGTTGCAAGAAAATTTGTAAAATATCTAAGAATTGAATTATGATAATTCCACCGATCATGAAATAATTTGGTCGCTCATCATCATCATCATCATTATTTTAGCCAAAAGACGTCCACTGCTAAACATAATCGTCCCCCAAGGTTCACCAAACAGACTAGTCCTGTGCCATCCGCATCCAACGCATTCCCGCAACCTTAACCAGGTCGTCGCTCCATTTTGTTGGAGCCCAATCTGCACTGCGTCTTCCGATCCATCACTGTTCGTCACTGTGTGCCCAAATATGAAAAGCTCACTGATACATCTAGTGTGCTAAGTGTAGGTATAATAACTGATGCATGATGTATTGTGATTAAATACAATAACTGTTTTACCTAAATCTCGCATAATTATTTATAGATAAAGATCCACTGTGTGACCAAAATTAAAAAGTCCACTGATATACCTCACGCTACTGGTATAATAATTGATCAATGGCGTGGTACACTCCACTTAAATAATATTTCACTCCACCATTCCAAATAAAGTCCATTTAATGAAGCTTTTGCTTGATAACACTTCGATAAACCGCCAAGAAGGTATAGTGGTGTAACTGAAAAAACTAAATTATTGTTAGACCAACAGTTGCCCGCGACTCCGTCTGCAAAGAATTCGTTTATCGCTATCCCGCGGGAACTGTGCCATTTTCTGAGATAAAATCTATCCTATATCCCAGGGTCTTAAACTGTCTACACACTAAATTTCATCTAAATCGGTTCAGAGGTTTAACGTGAAGAAGTAACAGAAAGGCAGAAAGACAGAGGATCAGAAAAATAAATCCTATTTTAGTGCTTTAGTTAAAAAATAAAAGTGCATTAAATGAGCACTCATCATCATCATCATCAACATCATCAGCCTATGTTCGTCCACTGCTGGACATAGGCCTCTCCCATGGCACGCTCTGAGCACGATCCTCGGCCACTCTAATCCAGCTCTTGCCAGCCGCCTTGCGAAGATCATCGCTCCACCGAGTCTCAGGACGTCCCACGCTACGTTTGCCGATCCGTGGTCTCCACTCAAGAACTCGTCTACCCCAACGGTAATCGGTTCTTCGGGTTAGTATATGACCGGCCCATTGCCATTTCAGCGTGCTAATGCGGTGGGCTATGTCGATAACTTTGGTTCTCTGTCGGATCACTTCGTTACGAATTCGATCTTTTAGAGAAACTCCGAGCATAGCACTTTCCATAGCACGTTGAGCAACTTTAAATTTGTGGACCAGCCCTACAGTCCATGTTTCGGCACCGTATGTCATGACGGGTAGGACGCACGTCGTCGTAAATGAGCACTAACAAAAACTATAATGCTCTCCAATTCTGAGAGCAGACCTGTGCACTGCAGTTGGACGTATATAGGCTGGGATGATGATAATAATAACAAATAATAAACAATAACCCTAAACCTAGAAAACATAAAAAAATATCAATAAAACGAAACATCGTCAGTTCATGAATCCTCCAGTCTTGGTTCTCTTTTAATAGCTAAGCTAATTCCTACTCCGAGGACGCCGCCAGCTCTTCGGTCCCCTGTGACATCGACTAGCCTCTTTTTAATTTCCATAACAAAGTTTTTTGGGATTTTGTTATATCTTATTTCTATTTGTTAAATTCTTGTTTACATGTATTTGAATTAATGTATTTTTTTTCTTTTTTTTTCGGCTAGAATTGTTTTCATTTGGCTGCACGTAATTTTGCCAGTTTTTCTATCATCATAAATTTTCTTCTTTCTTCTAGATTAGCTGGTAGACTTTCGCTATTAGTAATAACTTCACCTAAGTACTTTTTGTTTATCTGCACATTAATTTTTATTTTTACTCGCAATAAAGTGTTTACGACATATTTGCGTTAAACTAAGGTTAAAAACCGGCCAAGAGCGTGTCGGACACGCCCAAGGTAGGGTTCCGTAGCCATTACGAAAAAATCAAGTAATATTTTTCTAAGGATTTCGTATGTGTACGGAATCATCCAAGTTTAGGTATGTTTTATACCTTAGGCTACTATTTACTCTTAAACTACAAATAATTTCCAAGCAATCTTTCCACCCAACAGTTTAGATTTTAGAGGGGGGGGACGGCCGATTTTAATGAAAATTTTCACTTTAAAGTTGAATATTTCGCAAACAGATCACTGAATAGAAAAGTCATGTTAGCAACTCCGCAATGATTTTAAAAGACCTATCCAACGATACCCCACACTATAGGGTTAGCCGAGAAAAAAAAATCACCCCCACTTTACGTCTATGGGAGGTACCCTAAAAAAAATTTTTTCACTTTTTTATTTAATCACTTTGTCGGCGTGACTGATATATATATTCATGCCAAATAACAGCTTTCTAGTACTAACAGTCTCTGAGCTTAGCCGCGGACAGACAGACAGACAGACAAACAGACGGACAGACATGGCGAAACTATAAGGGTTCCTAGTCGACTACGGAACCCTAAAAAGGAGCATATTAAGTATTGTGATCTTTCCTAGCAAGAATTTTTAAATGATAGTCTGACAGTTGTAATCGTAACTCATTACACGTTACATTAGTTATGATAGTACTCTTTAATATGTGATAACTTTTTTTAAAACGACAGTTAGCTGGAAGAGTACATGATGTCTGAAACAAAACACAATGAATGCTAATTTTAATAGTAATTTGAGTTGTAACGTTTTACCATTTAGAGAAAAGAAGTAATGCGTGCTACTTACCATTTCCTTTCACTGAATGACGTGACCCATATCTCAGACTATTTAACTCTAGAATTTAGAGTAAATGGTCAAGATATCAAACGTCGTAAAGCCTTAGTGATTGTTGTCATGAAAATGAAAGGAAAATCGTGTTTAAATATTTTTATCTACACCCATATCATGACTACCTTATGACATGTTCAGAAGCGATAAGTTAATGGCCCATAATTAAGAAATCGCTAGGTATATGCATTTCAATGAGCTATTCTGTTTGCTTACGGCGGTGACCTCTGTTCTTCTGCAAATTTCCTCATTCCTGATTCGATCCCGCAGAGAAACCTTGACTTTAAAATAAATAATAAATAATAAATAATAAATAAATATCACGAGACAATTCACACCAATTGACCTAGTCCCAAAGTAAGCTAGGCAAGCTTGTGTTATGGGTACTAGGCAACGGATAAACATACTTATATAGATAGATATATACTTAAATACATATTAAACACCCAAGACCCGAGAACAAACATTCGTATTTTTCATACAAATATCTGCCCCGACACGGGAATCGAACCCGGGACCTCAAGCTTCATAGTCAGGTTCTCTAACCACTAGGCCATCTGGTCGTCTAACCTTCTCCGTAACTCGTCCTAGGTAGCCCCATAATAGGTGAACCTATTATATCTAATATATAAAAATCTCATGTCACGGTGTCGCTAATTTTATGTCTACAGGAGAGACCACATTTGTTTCTTATGCTGTGTATGACTTATGGGTCATACGGGTCACATGGGGTTTTCACCTATAACGATATGTCGTTATAGGTGAAAAACTTAAGTAAATGACCTGTCGTATGTAGTAGTAACGTGTCCGTATAAACAAATTGACGTTCCAAATTTGAAAAACCGGCCAAGAGCGTGTCGGACACGCACAAGGTAGGGTTCCGTAGCCATTACAAAAAAATCAAGTAATATTTTTCTAAGGATTTCGTATGTGTACGGAATCATCCAAGTTTAGGTATGTTTTATACCTTAGGCTACTATTTACTCTTAAACTATACATAATTTCCAAGCAATCGTAGCCGCTATAATTTTCCTAGTAAATTTGATATATTTACTACCATTCTGATTTTTTTCAAATTTTTCCACCTAACAGTTTAGATTTTAGAGGGGGGGGGGACGCTCGATTTTAATGAAAATTTTCACTTTAAAGTTGAATATTTCGCAAACAGATCACTGAATAGAAAAATCATGTTAGCAACCCCGCAATGGTTTTAAAAGACCTATCCAACGATACCCCACACTATAGGATTAACCGAGAAAAAAAAATCACCCCCCCTTTACGCCTGTGGGAGGTACATTAAAAAAAAAAATTTTTTTATTTTTTATTTTACCACTTTGTTGGCGTGACTGATATTTATATTCATGCCAAATTACAGCTTTCTAGTACTAACGATCTCTGAGCTTAGCCGCGGACAGACAGACAGACGGACAGACATGGCGAAACTATAAGGGTTCCTAGTTGACTACGGAACCCTAAAAATGACTTAAGCTCCATATCAATTCTGTGCACTACTATGTACTATCGCCCCAAGCGCCAGATAACCACCTTAAAGGCCCAGTTTGCGTGCAGTGGCACGCAACTGCGAGCAGACTGCTATGGATAGTTAGTACATCTGTCCATAACAATCCATAGCAATAAACATCAACGGCTGCAAGCAAATTTGTTTTGAAAATGGGTATCTGGCATCTGGGGCGATGGTACAACTAGTCATTTTCTTAAGTTTCTCACCTAAAACTAACTATCTACAAAAAATCGCATTAAACTCAAATCTACGGAGGCAATAATAATAATAAGGATAGTCAGGAGGTTCCTCTCTCTGTCGCCCTAACCACCGATAGCTTAGGCCCCGCCTCGCTGCCGGTGGCACCCTAGGTTAGATTTTTATAATGATTTTATGATTTATAGGTATGTATAGTTTTATATTTTACTTTTTGTATAATTATTGTAAAAATCTAACCTAAGAAAAAAATATAAATAAAGAGAATAATAATAATAATACTTTATTGACCAAACAGGGATGAACATAATTTTATGAAGTCTCTGACTACTGAACTAGGTATAAACCTGTATCTCAGTTGTCAGCGTCTTCTCCCAATTTATTACAAGTGAGCCGTTTAAAGATAAAGGTAGAAAATGCAGTTAGTATGGTTTGTATGGGAGTCGAACCAACTTAATGTACCTATTAGTCCTACAAGTATTCCCCTATAGAAAGCCACCGACCCACCTAGCCCATTGTGACCGGCGCCATCAAATAACAGTCATGTGACCACCCGAGCTTGACAGAGTTTGGTTTGACGGGTGGAACGGAGCGTGAATAGTACTGGGTAGTTATTTTGATTCGCAAATGTACTGCAACTGCATAATGTGCAAGGTAAATAAAATATGGGTGGCATTTGGAATTTCGGATAACATTGACAAAGTCATAACTCCACGCAATCTGATTTTTGATCCTTTCATTAATAGGGTTACCTATCAAAATTTAGAAATATTTTTTCCGAATATTTAAAATCCCGAATGCTTCATTTGTCCGAAAGCATTTTTTTCTGAAACTGTAAATATTTCAGGATTTTTATAAAACAACCCTAACCTAACCTACCTAAAGGGTTCTACGCGATGGTCCTGAAATAAATCCTGAAATATTTACAGATTCAGAAAAAAATGCTTTCGGACAAATTAAGTTTTCGGGATTCTAAACCTTCGGAAATAAAATTTTCTACACATCAATATCAATAGGTTCCCCATTAATAGTCATCACATAATCATCATCATACCACTGCAGGGCGCAGGTCTCCACTCAGAATGAGCAGGCTTGGGTTAGTCGTTGGGTCGCAGTTGCGTGAAGGAAAAAATAGCGAAGTAATTCAATGGGTATCCTGCCTTTTCGCCAAAAATTATTATCCAACTGATTCATTTTTGTCAACTGTTTTATTTGCCAACTGTTTATTTTTTCTGAAACTGTAAACTATTCAGGATATATTTTAGGACTATCGTGTAAGTTAGGTTAAGTCACGCAAGAAGCTGCGATTGCGTTGAAATTATACTTTTTCGTGCAAATTTTTTGCTTGATATTTTAAACGTAACAACTCTTTTGTACAATGAACGCACTAAGGAGAAGTTGACATTCTGACAGTATTTTTTTTTTACATAAAAATGACCCGTAATTTACCACTATCTCACCTTATGAAAAGTTCAGATGAGGCCAAAGGTGTATCACTGGTTCAGTAACAGCCTATTCAATTCAATCTAGAATTGAAGAGCCCTAGGTTGTATTTATCTGGAAATACAGACGACGGGAGCGAATTCCATTCCTAAGCAGTTTGCATTAGGATAGATGACGCGATGCTCTTTGTACGGGTTACAGGAATACGAACCACAAAGGGTGAAAACGCTCCCCCCGCCTGGATGTCCGTTGGTAAAATGGAGACGGAGGAATTAAATTACCAGTATAACAAGCCTAAAGGTACCCAAACTTTTGGTAAAGGGAAACCATTTAATATTTATAGTGCACGGCCTCTGGAAATCACTGAGCACGCGACCATACCATCTGATAAAGGCTTTTTAGGGCGACAAATACCTAAGGGGTTGATAAAAAAATACGTAGCAAAAAAATGTTTGGAAAAAAAATTACAAACGAGTATGTTGTTCACCCCATGAGCTTTTCATGAGCTGAGTGTGAAGTTCCCAATCCGCACGCACGGGGACCGCGTGGGACTACGGCCCAAGCCCTCTCATTCTGAGAGAAGGCCTGTGCCCTGCAGTGGGACGTATATAGGCTGGGAAGATGATGATGATGATGTTGTTCACCTGATGGTAGGCGATCACCGCAGTCCATGGACACCTACACTCTTAACACTTACACGCATGGCAAGGAACTCCGTGAAGTAAGACCTGTATCAGTTATTTACTCTAATTTTTGAAGACAAAGGGCCTATAGGTAAAACAAATCTTTAAATCGCATAATCGTTAGCAATATATTATTATAGGCGTAGTAACGCATTTACTTAGATAGGTAACTACTCCATTTCAGTCTCTTAAAGGGCTTCCGTTTAATAAGAACTCATGACGTGGGATGCCACCTAATTCGAGTTGAATTTCAATTAATTGTGTATATTAACACCAATTTAAAATTGCTCAACGTGCTACGGAAACGGCTATGCTGGGTGTTTCTCTGAAAGATCGAATTCGAAACGAAGTGATCCGACAGAGAACCAAAGTTATCGACATAGCCCATTAGCACGCTGAAGTGGCAATGGGCCGGCCATTAATCCGAAGAACCGATAAACTTTGTGGTAGACGAGTTCTTGACTGGAGATCACGGATCAGCAAACGTAGCGTAGGACATCCTCAGACTCGGTGGAGCGATGATCTTCGTAAGGCGGCTGGCAAGAGCTGGATGAGAGTGGCCGATGATCGTGCTCAGTGGTGTGCTATGGGAGAGGCCTATGCCCACCAGTGGACGAGCATATGCTGATGATGATTGACAGAAAAAAACTGACATGGCTCGGCGTGTCGCCAGCCTTAAGTGGCAGTAGGCAGGGCCCATTGCTCATAGAATCGCTGCCGCCGGCCGATATGCAGTAAAGTTATCCGTGGCCGCAGCCGTGGTAGCCTAGTGGTTTGGCCTACGGCTTCTCAACCAGAGGGTCGTGGGTTCAAATCACAGCTCGCACCTTTGAGTTTTTCGGAATTTATGTGCGAAATTACATTTGAAATTTACCTGCATACACCTGCATTAAAGACGATTTTAAAAAAATACAGTACTCGTGATTCTAAATAAAAATGAAAACGAAACAAAAAAGTTAAAAAGTCGAAAAAAAAGTTAGTTTACTTATGATGTTATTGTTGACAGGACGAACAGTTACGTAAATAATTAATAAGGAAAAGTAAAATAATTATTTTATTATAATTTCTGGAGTAAAATAAATTTACACGCACACTCTCTACCTCTCTCTCTCACACACACACACACACACACACACACACACACACACACACACACACACACACACACACACACACACACACACACACACACACACACACACACACACACACACACACACACACACACACACACACACACACACGCATGCGTGCGGACAAGCGCACTCACACTCTAACATACTTACCTTACACATATCCATACCATACTCATACTCATTAATATACTTATATATATTTTAGCTTGATAGCTTGATTTGTAAACTTGTTGTATCTGTGTTTGTATAAAGTATGTTTCGCTTAACTGTATGCCTGTGGACATCTGTTATTGGCTTTTTGTCTAGTATTTAAGTCTCATTATAATGTATTGTATTGCTGTTGATGCCCCAAATAAATAAAATAAAATAAAATAAAAATAGAAACTTAGATTTCTAAATAGAAACTCCCTTTCAGTGTTTTCTTACTTGGAAAGCATCAACCCTGGAACGCTTACCGTGTTAGTGGCTCCAACCTTGGCCTTATACCCTCCAAGGTCGGCTATACCTAAATAATTAGGTATAAGCTTTGTAATAAACGAGTTATAAAATCCTACAGACCCTGAAAATGGTGTAAGATGTTCGTTGTTGGGAAAATTTGACGTGAAATTACAAGGAATTAAATTTGTTTAGGACCAGTCTGATTAAGATTTTGGCGAGAACGTAATGAAAAGGGTAAATTAAGTATATTTTTAGATAGGGATTAATTATCTTTCGTCTGAAATGTACGTAAAATTCGCCTTTGTTAACTTTACTACAAATCAGAAGGCGAAGAATAGAATATTCTGTAGAATATTTGCGAAAGCAGACAGAACAACTCAACAATGTTCTACGTCTGTTGAAAAGAATTTGATTTTGATAGGGTGGGGATATCATTCGCTCGTTTGGTGCAAATCTACCTTTAAAGGTAGATTGCTTAAAAATGGGCACATAACAAGAAAGATAATGATTGAGTTCAGTTAATGTTTACGATGATCATCGCAAGGCGGCTGGCAAGAGCTGGATGAGAGTGGCCGAGGATCGTGCTCAGTGGCGTGCCATGGGAGAGGCCTATGTCCAGCAGTGGACGAGCATAGGCTGATGATGATGATGTCGTTCAGCTTTGCTCCTCGTTCAATTACAAACATGGGGGGCCCCCTTCGCACTTCTTAGTTTATAAAATCTAAAATAATTAAAGATTATAACTAAGTACTTATATTAAGCAAAATTTGTAACAGTGTTTAATTTTCGATAAACAGATTTTTTTTTCTTTTTTTTTGATAATGAGTTAATTTACATTGAAAGGGGAAACCACATTACTTAAGATGCTGATGAAAACTGGCACGCTGTAATCATCTTGTTTTGCAGAAAAAAGAAACTCGTTTTAAATTAAATCCTCAGGTCAGGCTCTACTGATCTGTCGCCAAATTATACTGCAATGAAGACAAATTGGTCACATTCGGGTTCGGCTGTCGACCATACAGAACCATTATTATGACTTTCCAAACGAATGTTACAAGTAATTTTATTTATCGTTGACAAGTTGAGTGATGCAAGCAAGTAAGGTATCGATAAAATTTTCTGTCATTGCGACAAAAGTAATAAGAAGAAGAGTAATAAAAATGCTATCGTGCGCATTTATTTCCAGAATTGATGTTGCCACTTTTTCGCCTCACTTTCTATCAATTTCTGTTTTCATAGATTTCAGTAATTTCCAATAACTTACTAGTGAAGTGTAAAACATTCGCTTGTGGGCCGAGCTGCATAAATCCATAAATATGTCTCTTTTTTAGGCATTAGTAACATTTCTTTTCCTTTTATTATTTAGCTCTGTGGTCATGATCGAGAGGGGCAAAACATCAAAGGACATAAAGATTAATGATTTCATAAATTCAGTGTATATTGTATTTGTTTTCAGTTTCAATGATAGTCATTTATCATATTAGCTTACAATAATACACTGTGGCTGACACGTAACGTGATAGATTTAAAATATAGATTGCTCAGGTTATTTCATGCCGAAATAATGGTCATCATCATCATTATCATTATTTCAGCCGTGAGACGTCCACTGCTGGACATAGCCCTCATTGATACCAAATCACTACGGCTAGAAGCGGCTTACATGGACCAGATGCCTCTACCAAATCGTCTGTCCACCTCGTTGTTGGACGTCCTACGCTGCGTTCGATGCACAGTTCAATTTAGAATGCGTTGTCAGGGGCTAAATTCAGGAACGGCCCAACACGGTTTGCAAGCGGTAATTAGATCGTTTGCGAGAGGATAGGGATGGGCTGAGCTTGGGATGAGCCTTATTTATTTATGCATTTATTTATTTACAAAGCGAATTCACGGGACTTATCACGCAAACAATATTTACCTCAATATCGTCATACTGTCCTTTATTGATTTGAGGTAAATTTAGTTTGCTTGATAAGTCCCGTTTAGAGCGCGCGCAGACAGAGAGCGGTCTGGCGTTCCGCGTTCCGCGTTCAGAGTTCTGCGTTCTTTCGAATGTACTGAGTCCCTTACGATAACGCACACAGCAGGCGGTCGGAACTCTCGAGCGGTCAAAACACAGAACTCTGAACGCGGAACGCGGAACGCCAGACCGCTCTCTGTCTGCGCGCGCTCTTAGTGTAATAGTTATGAGTGAAAATCACGGAAGTTTATAACGTATACGATTTTTTTGTTGAAAAAAATAAATATTCCCTTAACGTTAATTTTTACTTCTGAGGGACTCACATATTTGTCTTATGACCCTTGCGCATTTTGCGTAGATACCCACGGTGTACAACGGCTATTGACTAGTGAAGACATTTTTATCACCCCAAGTTTTATTTTTCTAATAATCGCTTTCGACTGTTCCTGTCAGCAACAAAACAGATCAGTGAACAAAATGACGTAATGATTACTTGCTCGTATTAGCGAAAAGGGGATCAAGGAATATTATTATCCTCTGAAAGTAACGGGAAGAAAGTTTGTTGCTAAGTCGGAAAATCCGTCGTGCAGTCTCCTTCAAGTGATACAGTCAAGTTTCTGTTTGCTTGTTCTTGTTTAGTATTTGACTTTGTAAAGACGTTTATAGAAATTATCGTGAAAATTTGAATATTGAATAAAACACCTCAGTATTTTTATAATCGAAAAATGTTATATGTCTTGAGGAAAGGGCAGGTGAATAGTACCTGAAACTGGCGAGCATGTATGGAATTCTAATGAGTGTTGTGGAAGCGAAAGAGTACGTCAGGATCGTAGCGGGTGGAAACAAGTCTCTGCCTATCCCTTGGCTGGGAAGGAGGCGTGATTATAATGTATGTGTCATGTGTCAATGCATGTGTGGAGAGTGCGCTAGTGATGGTAGTGAAAATCAGTTCATCATCCCAGCCTATATACGGTCCCACTGCGGGGCACAGGCCTCCTTTTAGAGTTGAAGGGCTTGGGCCGTAGTTCCCACGCGGACCCAGTGCGGATTGCGAACTTCATACACACCATTGAATTTCTTCTCTGCATGTTTCCTCACGATGTTTTCCTTCAGCGTAAATCTCATGGTAAATTTCAAACATAATTTCGCACATAAATTGCCAAAAATTCAGAGGTGCGAGCTCGGTTTCTCAAAATCAGTTGTTCAGTTTACATATTTTATTATTGGTGATCCATCATCGTATCGGGAAGTTGAATGACTGAGAGAAAATCATCAACCTAGGCTCTTCCGCTGCTGGACATAGGCCTTCCCATGGCACGCCACTGAGCACGATCCTCGGCCACTCTCATCCAGCTCTTGTGAGCAGCCTTGCGAAGATCATCGCTCCACCGAGTACGAGGACGTTCTACTACACTAGGTACATATGCCGATCCGTGGTTTCCACTCAAGAACTCGATCGTCTACCCCAACGGTTATCGGTTCTCCGGGTTCGGGTGGTAGCTATATGCAAAAATAAGAGGGTTAAATCCCTTCTTAACACTTACGTTATTTACGGAACGTTTGTGCATAATTTCATGCTTCTAGACCTTGGTCAGAGCGGTTATGATACAAAACAAACTTTTGGTAATCCCTCGGGAACGGCAATTTTTTCGGAATAAAGGTATCCTTATAGTAACTTCTAAATATGACGTATGCAAAAATTCATGTGAATCGATTCAGTAGTTACGGCGTGAAAACGTATAACCGTATAAACGTATTTTCCTCTTTATAATTAAATAGTATGGATTGTTTTTAAACAGTTCTTTTAGTCAAGAGACTATCGATGAAACGCTTCTTTCACTTCCTTACTCAGTTACTTCCTTACCTTATGATTAGCGATACAATTCCACGATAAGCTCATCGGAGCATGGCACATTCTTCACATCGTCACCCGATATTTTGTTACGCCTCAGTCATATTCGTGTTGTGGGTGTACCAAGTTATATGTGTGTTATTTAAATAAAATAAAGTAAATATTATGATTCGATTGATAAATTCCCAAAAAAGGGTATGTGAGTGATCAATGATCAGAACCACAAAACGGTCTCACAAAAAGTAACGTCTTAAAAAATTCAATCGCAAGGATTTTTCGGATTTCTTTAACTATGTCCTATTTTATAAAAAAGAGGACCATTACTATTCTGTGTATTTGTTTCTTAGCTCAACGTCCGATTTATCTTTACCCTGAAAAATGCTAGAGCAAAACCGCTATTTCTTTGGAATATTTTGATTGCTTATGCTTAAGTTTACTATCGTAATATCCAATAATATACGAGAACATATTGGGTCATTCTACTTTTCGTTGACTAGTGTTTTTTTTTTGTAATGTGCTCTTTTTAATAATTTTTTTACATAAACGGTAAAGTGCTCGGTTTTATCATTAAAGTTTAAAATAGGCACATAATTCAGCTTATATTTAAAATTATCACTACGTAAAAAAGTAATCATTATTATCTATAAAGTAGGTAACGCAGTGGACATGCATGTCCCCGCCATTTGTATGGAAATTAATGTATTTTCCGCTGAGTTACCAATTTTTTCCACAGAATTGTTTTGAATTTAAAGTTTTTTTGCTTTAAAACATTAAATTTAGTTATTCCAGTTTTTATATAAGTTATTAACACTTGAAAAAAATCACTAGGTAGGCCTTATATTTCACAAAAGATTAATTGTTACTTAAAAGTAGAATGGCCCATTTATTGGTTTCATTCAGCAAATATTTGCCTACACACTGGGTTTCGGATCTAGACCTAATTAAGGCTATAATTCGGGCGCCAAAGTTATTAATAATTTTGAGATTTTTAATACAAGCGTTTTTTCTGTATGTCATTTTGTTAATTGCAAATTCATCTAACCTCTCATACGTCAAATACGTATATTTGAAACTTCAAGTCAATCTATCTCTGAAAGCAATAATAGCCAATTGCAAGATTTTAACCCAAAAAATACAGAAGATAAAAATTCGAAAGAATACTTCGCAGAAAAAATCTGTAGGTATGTAATGCTTCATTTTTTTTCCAAAATCTGGAACTTAAACAAAATAGGTCATCTTTTTAGATGATGCCAACCATTACAGCGTTCACATTAAATGTAATGCTCTGTTGAATGTAATGTTCTTTGTATACATTAAATGTAATGCTCTGTTGAATGTAATGTTCTCTGTATAACCTTGCAATTTTGTTTTTTAAATAAATAAACTATAAACTATTAAAATTGCTTTTGTAATAAGCCTTTACAATAAACAGTGTATGTGTGTGCGTGTATCCAGTGTAAACTGAAATGAACTAAGTAACTAGTGTTTGTGTATTCTTCGTGCAGATAAAGCAGGTAAGTGAATAATTTACTTAGATATCCTCACTACTTTGAAAAAAGGTCGTATCTCAAAATCGATAATCTGCCCAAGTAAACTTTACTAAGTGTGGATCAGGGTTCAGTTTGGTTTACTAATTAATTTGCGATACGAGCTTTTTTAAAGTAGTACGTTAAATGCAAGATTTCAAATACATTTTTAATGTTTGCGTGTTTTGTACATAGTAACAGCTACGTAAAGGACGGTTACATTTGCCCAGAAGGATAATTTTGTCCGCCTCTAAAAGTGTCTATTTTGTAAAAAAATGTTCGATGTTTTGTTAAAAAAAAAAACTTTCATATAGACAAGTGGCTAATAGGGCCAATTTTTATTTTGAAATATGTTTTGACTTTTTTTTAATTCGGAATAATTTTACGTGATTTCTGCTTAGAATCACGAGCTTTTTCGATCCTACTAGAGAACAAGAGACTCGAAGAATAAAAAAATATAGGGGTATGAAAGTTTTGGGACACATTTTCTCCTAGTGGGATCCAAAAAACTCGTGATTCTGAGCATAAATCACATACAATTATCCAAATTAAAAAAAAAAACATAAGTACCTACAACAAAATAAACATTGCCCTAATAAACAAAATTTCCCTCTAACTAAAATATAAGTCGAAATTATGTTAATCTAGTTCAAAGGACCTATTGTAAATATGTTTAAGTACGATATCCAAACATAATTATTAATTTTTGAGGCTGCAAGAATGAGAGTTGTCTGTCGAAAATATAATAACAATAGTCTGTCCGTAATTTTATTAGCAAAATTAGAAGATGTCACGTTAAACTTAAAATAACTATTACCTTCGTTCAGGCGTTTGCCATCACAAAAAAAGAGTCTAGTGTCTATGACACTTAGTTCAAAAACAAGATGAAACTTTGAACGTGATACTAAATTAGACTTTCTATCTCATTTAATTATTAATTTGTTGTAAATAAGTCTGATATAAAATATATAAATGTTCATTCAATTTTTGTTGAAATTAAATCAATGTGTGTGAAATATTGAGTTAGATTTCATAGTCTAACATAGATTTATCTATCTTTAACTAACTTTATAATGCGCCTTGGCCCGTGACAGACATTTTATAATGAAAATATTAGTTAATACTCGTAATACATACTATAAAAATAAGTATTAAAATACTTTATTATTAAAAAGTGATTTCATTTATTTATTAACTAAAACTTAAACTTTCCGGTTTTAAATTTCTAACAAACTTTAATTATACGTTTACTTGTAAAATGTTTTATTATAAAAATGAGTTAATGCGTTATTAACTTATATTTTCCAGTATGAAACTTGTTACACGGCACGGCTTTAAACATAGATACTTACATCTACGTACAAGCTTTTATTTTTTATTAAAATAGGTGTACAATTTAACTTTGGGAAAACAACCCTGCCAAAACCCTTTAGCACATTAATCAAAAACAAAAGACAAATTCATCTTCATTTTGATAAATTTGCCCATTAAGCGGTAGTAAAAATGTGAAATGCTCCTTGAAATCAACATTACGACGGAAAATGGTACCGATTATAAAACGTCACCGCGGAATGTCTTTAACGACCGTCATTTACAGTCTGACGTGATAATAAGATGCTATGAATAGGCACAGATAATGTTTAAACACCTCTTTTTGTCTTTCCTGGCGCCATACTGAATGGGTAGATCCATGTTAGCCATAATACTAGAAATGTTTAGGTACTTAACTAAATTTAAACAAACATGAACAACCAACAATTATGGCGTCGGGTTAACCGGCCAAATGAGATATTTGTAATTGACTTTTACGCGTCACATCATCGATGTACTTTTGGGGGTAGTCACAATAGAGAGATCTCTCTCCAGGCAGATGTTATGCCTGAGGACCGAAGTCCAATGGATGAAAGTTGGAAGTTGTATTTATGCAGCCGAGTTGAGAAACTTCGATAGCGTGATGTAGGATTGTAGTTGTTAGTTCCTTGTGTGATGACTAGATGGCGCTAGTAGTCGCTACATCAGCCCCCCTTTTAGACCGGAGGTCGATACGAATTGCAGTGGAGTGCAGTCTGTGCGTCATGTGGGCGCTTGCAAGGGCCAGTCGCTCAGAGCCTCGTCGGCGAGCATTGTTGTTCCTCTGCTACTTGTGGGTGCATGCCTGTCGCGTGATTGCTCGGAGCCTTGAGTCTTTAAGTAGTTTAGTCGCATGATAAATTATTAAGCGACTCAACTAAAGAGTACCTACGTCGAAAATTATTTAAGCGACTAAAGAAAAGAACGAAGAACCTACATATTGTATGTACCCAAATGACTAGTAAGTACCGTGTAAATCACAACTTTTTATAATACAGACTTGAAATTCCGATCCAAAATGGACCTTCTGGGTCCAATTTCAAACGTCATTTGAACTTTTCCCCGTTGGGAGTCGAACTCGACTCGTGAATAATTTTATCGACTGAAATTGGCTCGATGCACCCGACCTTATTTTGTTTATGTAAGTCGTCGTTTACAATGTAAGATTCGGTATATTTCATTTTCGTAGCCTGTAATTATTAATTATTATTAATTATTAAGTATTAATTATTAAGTATGGGTATAAAATTTGATGCCTTCGATCAATCCGATCTATCAAAAGAACGCAAAGTAACGCCTGGTTCGATAAATTTCCTATAAGAGACTAAAATGGAGTAAGATAAAACAAACGTTTAGGCCCCGTCCGCACAGCGATATTTCACCGCGCGGTTTTTGAAGTAAAAGTTCTTTAGGCACGCTATAACAATCGGTCAAACCGTCTCGGAGGAGTTCGGTAACAAACACCGTGACACAAGATTTTTATATATTAGATTACACACCACTCATTCTTAAATAATGCGAAAGTAACTATATTTCGGTAGGTGTATCTGTCTGTCACCTTTCCACGCGTACACCGCTGAACTATTTTAAATAAAATTAAGAGGGTACGATGCGCACCATTATTCCATACGAACGTAGTCCCCTGTTTCCTACCTGGATAATATATTTAGAGCCAAATTTTTTTTGTGTAATCTGTATCTACCACAGCTATGTATGTTTCGTTTTTTTCGATATTTCAATTAACATGCGAAATATGAGCTTTCAAAAACTGAAAAAATTTACCAATTTCAACGTCATTTTCAGCCACTCGTCAGAAAAGAATCCCTGATATAAACAAAAAAAGGAAAACATAGGGGCATAGCTAAATCTGTCCCCTAATTATTTTTGAAAAAAATAATTTTATTGGTCCAGTTTTCGAGAAGAAAACAGGGGACTACGAAATGCTGTTTTGATCAATTTTACGCGCCTATAAACGATCTGAGCTGCAGTTGTCCCGCTCTCGCTGTACTGACACGGAGGGGTTCGGGCGAGACAGCGACATTTCATTAAAATACCTATTTCTCAAAAGTCTCTCAGCCATCGTATCCTCTTAAGTAAGGAGATCGCAACTGCAGACCGCGCAAGAACTAAAGTCACCGAACGTAGCTCGAAGAATCGCCAGACTCAAGTGGCAGTGGGCAGGGCTCATCGCTTGTAGAGCTGATGGCCGATGGGGCAAAAAGGTTCTCGAGTGGCGTCCACGGACTGGAAAACGCAGTGTAGATAGGCCTCCAACAAGGTGGAACGTTGACCTGGTTAAGGTTGCGGGATCGCGTTGGATGCGGATGGCACAGGGCCGATCTGTTTGGCGAGCCTTGGGGGAGGCCTATGTTCAGCAGTGGACGTCTTTCGGCTGAAATGATGATGATGATGATGAAGATGAAGATAATGATGACGAGAGCTTGAAAATTGTACGAAAAGTTAATCGAAGATAGTTATCGAATCAGTTCACAAAAAGTTTTAAGTAATCGGTTGAGAAATGGGTAAGAAACAAAAGTTGTCTCTCCTGTGGACATAAAATTGGCGACTCCGAGTCAGCAAACATAAGATTAATTTAAATGGGCCGTAAGTTGGCCAGGCGTCCCACACGCCTCGACTTGACTGAAAAATATTGGCTATGGACCCTTAACTTTTGCCATGTACACAAAAGCTAACAAAAAATATGTATGACCCAAATGCGACCTCTAGAGATCCGGATTGGGGCTCAAACAGACACGCTTCATGCTCCCCTCGTTAATTAACTATTCATGGGTCTTAAACAAAAACACTTTAACTACTGTTTATGGTACGAATACTCTCTGGAATAAAAGTCATCACAACTTGAAACTTAATTAATTTGCCATTCATTAAGTTCAAACTTTAATTAACTTTTGCTGGTACTAACTCCGGCAGCATAGTTTTTGCGGTTTAATTCATTTCGAGTTCTGCCCCTTTGACGAGCACTTCGTGTTTGTCTTTCTTGTTGTTAAATTAAATCGTGACTTGTTTGTTTTAGATTCTTTAAAAGTTATTTTCTTCTTTGGTCTGTGTAAAGTAAAACATCCCTTTGTTTAACGATGGGTTCTATCTTATCCCTATGCTTCTACGCCGCGTTTTTTTTTTTATTTCCGCTAACTTTAAGGGGAGATTATTCAGGCCAAATAGAGTTAATTTCTCGAAGAAACTAGTGTCTTATGTAACTCTTACTATTTTTGAGATCTGAACCAGTGTAAAAGGCTCTTTATTACTATCTACCACTAAGCTATGTGTTGGCATGTTGTGTCATACATAATTGACACTAACTTTTTTTGTGTAACTCTAAGGGACCTTTTGCACTGTAATAATGATTTATTAGGTATGTATGAAAAATAAAAAATATTTTTTTCGAAATTAACAAAAACCAATAAACCAGGTAGTTTCTTTCTGTTAATGTGCCTAGCAACGTGTCGAATTTAACGGAAGTAAAAAAAAAAACGAAACGAAAAAGTTTGTGAAGATGTTAGGAGTTTTGGATGTCTGTTAGTCAATCACGCATGACGGCTTAACGGATTTAGATGATTTTTTTTTATATATGTGATAGGGGAAAATGAGCTAACGATTAGCATGATGGAAAGCAATTACCGCCGCTTATGGACATCCACAGCACAAGTTGAGTTACGCATATGTAGGCTCAAGCGGCGTAAAAGAATAGGCTCGTTTTTTGAAGATCTCCCAGCTCTACTGGGCCGGAAATACTGCCGCTGCAAGCTAATTCCAAAGTTTCACCGTGCGTGGTAAATTCCTCGAGAAACGGACCGTAGTGGACTACCAGCTATTGAGGTGATGAGGGTGGAAAGAAAGTCGGTTGCGAGTGGTGCGATGAAATCGAACAACTCGGAGCACTATCCATGGTAAATGCGGTATAAGATACATAAGGATGCTAAGGATGCATAAGATACATCCCTCCGCAAGGATAGCGGATCAAACCGAACAGAAAGGTCCCGGTCGTTGACAATTCGAGCGGCTGTTCGTTGAATGCGGTCAAACGGAAGACGTTGATATTGAGGTGCTTCAGCACATAGATGGGAACACATAGGACGGGGATGTGGCGTACAGATAAAAAATTCATTATACTTACTTTATTATCCCAGTATCTAATAAGTTCCCGAAAGATAACATTTTAATTTTAAGCAAGAATTGAGCCGCTGTCCAAGAACGTTGAAGTATCTTAGCTATCCAGATGACGTGGTAACTTCGTGTGCAATCATTAGATGGAGAGTGCTTTAAAAATGTTCATCATCATCACCATCATTTCAGCCGAAAAAAGGCCACTGCTGAACATAGGCCTTCCCCAAGGCTCGCCAAACAGATCGGTGCCGTGCCATCCGCACCAAACGTAAAACGTAGCACGAAAAATGTTACTGTGACTTTTTTCATGGCTTCTAGTACGGGTGAAGCCGCCGCCTTAAGCTAGTACATCGTAATAGAAAAAAATGTGTATCTCTTATTAAAAATACTTTTTTTTGTATTCCCTTTAGCATACTTTCTGAATCAAATGTCATGTAAGTATTTATAAAGAAGATATCCCAAATTCAAAGTTCGCTTCACTTTTCAACTCACTATAAAACCTGTAATTTACAAAAATGGTGACTTAAAAAGGCCTTGTTCATATTATAAATGTTTTCTTACTTTATTTTGTTTTGATTTTTATAGTTCGCTCCAAATATCACGTCGTCTATACTCGTAATAAACCCAAACAAACAAATTACAGGTTTGAATTTTAATGTGTTTTCATTTATGACGAACCACTAAGTATTATAGTGAAAGTAATTCAAATAAAGCAGACAAGTCACGAACCAGTATAAGTACTATGCACATTGACATCATGTGTGTGTGTGTGTGTCGTACATACTCATAACTATACTTTAAATATAGTCAATGAAAGTGATACTATTAGGCAACATGGGAAAATTGAAACTTTATAATTTCAAAGGTGAACGGATTAAATACCGGTAAACTGGAGTTACTTTAGGAAATTTTGGGGCTACTTTGATAGATTTAAAATGGTTATAAAAACGCAAATATTCATAGCTCGATTGAGCAAATGACGTAAAAAGTTAGATAATTTATCATTTATCAAGGTAGTTTCACTGCCACAGATGGTCTAAAAAAATAAGGACGGCGTAAAAACTGTTTTCCCAAGCCCCCCCATGCATTTTAAAGTACATTTGGGAAAAGAACATCTTAAAGAGGTCTTTAATATAGTAGCCATGGGAAAATGGTAGATTTGACTGCGTGGCTGGTATTATCATTCAGATCCGGCACATACGGTGTGTGCGTGCGTGCGTGCGAGCGTGTATGTATGCGTGTACGTGCGTGCGTGTGGTAAACGGTCGTTTAATTTATCAAAATACATGAAGTTTAGACGAAATACATAATGTTCGTTTGATTAAATATACCTACCTACCTAATTTTCGGTGAAACTATTTAATTAAACGAACTTTTTTTATTTTGTAATCTAGAGATTGGTTTAGGTTAGGTTAGATTTATTGTACTTATAACAATCCTGTAAGGCTGAGAATTTCCTAGACAAATGCATTATACCAAATGACCATTATGTATTTTGTCTATTGTTCTTTTCAAACTTTATGTGAATTGATTAGGATTTGATACCTACGTATTCCTATCACTACCACGAAAAAATCATACAAGCGCGTTTTAACAAAATTCTAATTTTCGGAACAGCGACAGTATTGGAAAACATAATCAATAAAAAAAGCTTCATTACTATACAAAAACTTCAAACACAATCCAAAGAATACACATGTCCATATTTTTCATTACAATATTAGCAAACAGCACGTCCGCCATTTTGTGTCATTTCATGGTGGATTCCCGACACGCGCCCAAATCGACGTTGACAGAATTATTACACGGTATTTACCCATGGATCTCATATTTATAGCTTCATTATATTCGAGTGTTGCTCGGAAGATTGAGAGCACATTTCGATGTGGATTACTTGATCAAATAGGGGGTTGTCTACTTTTAATGGCATCGTTTAATGACACCGTGCTTTTTAACATTCACCCCAGTCTATATAAGCCCCATAGGTACAAGCCTCCTCACAGAATGAGAGAGCATGGGCTGTAGTTCGCACGCGGGCTCTGTGCAAATTGGGAACTTCACACACACCATTGAATTTCATTGCAGGTGCAGATTCCTTACGATGCTTCCTTCGCCATAAAGATCATGGTAAATTTAAAAAGTAATTTGACACACAAATTCCGAAAAACTCAAAAGTGCGAGCCCAGGCTCAAACTCACGAACCTGTGTTTGAGAGGCCATACGTCAAATCACTAAACTACGCCTTTTTTGAATACACAATGTGTTTTTTTGTCATTTAGCCAACCGTCTGCCAAATATTTGGAATACATTTTATATGAGACTTGTTTATTGTACAAATATAGGTACGCATTGAAAACAAGTTCAAGTTATATCTCAAAGGCACTGTGATATAAAATATGCAAATTCAAATTACTTCACAACATTGCCGTCATTTAGTTTAATTTTATTCTTTCCCCAGAAAAAATATTCAACGACTATTACTGCCCAGCTAAGCTGAAAGGTTGTATCTCTGAGATACGAGCTATAACGATTTCGCATCGAAAGGTATAAGCCAAATAACGGCATCTTACTTAAAACGTGTGCAAAAATCCTTAGAAAAGTTTTCTCAATTTCACTTCTACCTGGAAATTACTAAGAGAATTAGAGGCTTATCAATAATACCTACGTAGGCCGTATATTTTGTACCACCAAAACTTTTAAAACAGCGAGATATTAATTTCAATTAATAACAATAAAAATCTGTAAAGTAAAATAAAGTTGTTTTGACAAAACTTTGATATTCTCGAAACTAGCTTGCTCTGGGATACCGCTTTTGGGCTTAGCACAGCAGTATTTGTAAAACGTATGTCAATTTAAGCTATACCTACATAGACTACTGCGTTCAAATTATACGATATTTTATTACAAAAATTAACTTTCTTACCACGTTCTACTGCGGCAAAAGCAAAAACGTTTTAATACTTTGTCGCATTTATTTATCACACACCATCTGTTCGTTGCCCATAATGTCGTAAGAACGGTAGAGTACTAAAACAGACATTCTCCCTTGAGTATTTACAATTTACATTCGGACCTTCACATTCGCAAGCTCGTATTATACTCAGTCGCGTAACTATAAATGAGACCTTTTCGTAAACATTTTTAAGTCCAATTTCCAAAACAAGGTAACACGTGTGAAACGATAGGTTGGAAGAGAATCATTGGTTTTTCCTTAGTATTCATTTCCCCGGCTTCATAATTTATGGGTGACCTTTTCAGTGTTCTACCCTTTAATAAACATCATGTCTCAAGAAAACTTACGGCGGTTTATTTAAATTGTTAATTTGGGACAAAACGAGGACATAATATATCATCTTAGGATTGCTTTTTACGTTTGATGACGCGGTCTGTTTCGTCCAACATATTTTATATCAAAATAAAATCTAAACATGAAAGCCGCAAAGGACTTTGTTTAGGATTCCGTTTCGAAAATGGCAAAAACTAAACCCTCATAATATTGTAATCCACGCAGTGATAATCAGCGCAGTTTTCAAATTTATGGTAAAGCTTTATCTCTTTCCTTAAATAAAACGAAAATCCGGTCACGGCAACATCCAATCATCTATCACCATCATGCAACGAACTGTCAAACTGGCTAAGGTTACATTTAGAAAATTTTAAGTTTATAGATAAGTTTTCTGAAATTCTTCAATTTTCCGCGCGATGGCCTAAATTTTATTATAAGAACCATTCCACTATGTATTAGAAAACTTTAAAAAAATTGGTAAATTTCAGTAAAGTTGTTCTCAAAACTTGAAAAATAAATAAACAAACTCAAAAAATAATGGCGTGACCAAGAGAAATAGAGAATTAAGCATTATTTTTATATTTTATATTTAAGAGTAGTAGATAAAGATAATAGAAACATAGGCTAGAATTTAAAAAAATGCATTTATGCTAATAATAATAATGAATGCCTAAGTAACATTCTGTGACCGACTATAAATATTTAAAAGTGAAAATAGTTATTTAAATTTTCAAAGCCTGTTCTCATATTAGTGTGTCACAAAGTTTATTCCAAGGTTAACTCGATCTGCTATATATAAATATTCAGAGGTAAAACTCTTTTTGAGCATCATACTAAAAATCGTAGATGACAAACACAAGTCTTACTAAACAATAAAATCTCACCCATCCCACAAACATGTTAGTAAATAGCTTTTGCCTGCAACTTCGTTCGCGCAGAGATAACATTTATAAATAAATAATAAATAAATAAATAAATCATATCATCATCAAATCATATTATCATATCATACCGCCTATTGCTTACCTTGTATACTTTTTACATGTACTTGTTTTTCTGTAGTTATTGCTTTCTTTGTGGAGTACAATAAAGAGTCATTGTATTGTATTGTATTGTATTGTATTGTGTTGTATAAATCATGGGACGATTGACTGCAATTGACCTAGTCCCAAACTAAGCAAAGCCGTCGTAAGCGTTCATTTCATCGACATCATGTTGATGATTGGCAGTCTTCGACGGTGCGTTTTAAGCGGTCTTTTTTGCCACGAATTTGCAAAATCTGGAACGAGCTTCCCGCTGGGGTCTTCCCATCGAGTTACGACCTGGGTGCCTTTAAGAGGCGAGTGTACAACTTTCTGCAGGGCCGACAACGCACTGGCATCGCCTAAAGCGCTCTGTGGGTGTCTATGGACAGTGGTGATCATTTAACATCAGGTGACCCACTAGTTCGTTTGTCTGGCCTCTCTAACATAAAACAAATCTTGTACTATGGGTACTAGACAGACAACGAATAAACATACTTATATAGAAAATTAACAAATTGAAAATACAATATTTATTTAATTAGCCACGTAGCCCGTAGTACTTGTACAATAATTAAATAAGTATACATATAAAAGTACCAAGTATTTATATGGTAAATACATACTTGAATACATAATAAATATAACAAGACTCGAGCACTAAGATTTGTATTTTTCACACAAATATCTGCTCCAACCGGGAATTTCTTCACCCCAGCCTATATACGTCCCACTGCAGGGCACGCCTCCTCCATAATGAGAGAGCTTGGGCCGTTAGTTCCTACGCGGGCCCAGTGCGGATTGGGAACTTCATACACACCATTGAATTTCTTCGCAGGTGTAAGTAAGCTTAAGATTTTATAAAATGTAATAAAAATATTAGTAGAGATAACTCAGTTGCTTTGTAAACCAAATCGATTATATTATTCATAAACTCATGAATATGTATTACTTTATAGACATCTATGTCCTTGAAGCTACTAATCCCTTCCTAACCCCCTTCATTTGCTAAACATTGATGGTCAAACTATAATTGGGGTTTTGATATTGAGGCAACTGAAAATAACTACATGTACAGTCAACCAATTTGATTTCTAGACCTTTATAGAACCTTTTCGCATTAACTACTAGACAATATTACAACGTCAGTGCAGGTCAAAGGATTATCGACATTCCGATCACAACTAGCAATAAAAGTAAAGAGTTTATAAAATTTTTCCCTTTATGACATGAGAAAAAAAAAGAAGTTTTGTCAGCCGGCCAGTGACAATTCAAGTTATTAATACACAAGCAAACTCTTTCCTATTCATTATCATTGACACACTTTCGCAAAGATCGAGTTGTCATCATGGCATACATCACGCAACGATCACTGCCGTAGAAAATAATCAAATTGATTTATTTTGACATGGTTCAATAGTGGCCTAGGAATCAAATTGATTGACTGTACATAAAAAAGGGGTTTAGAACCACATCACGCTGGCGATTCGCGAACGTATTAGAAACGGAGCGAACGCGCAGCGTGTTCGCCGCGAACATCATAAAATGTACTTGTTTTTGCACGCTGCGAATGCGTGCGTAACGTTTCCGTCTGGAACGCGCAGCGAATTCGCCGCGTCTATAGGCCTGGGAGGCCATGATGTATAAAAACTGAAGAGGGTAAAATAAAAGTTAGCTGACGTAAGTGTACATCATGGCGTCCCAGCCCTATAGACGCCACGAACTCGCTGCGCGCTCGCGACGGAAACTTTACACATTTTTTTTTTAATGAGTCGCCAGAGGGGCAAAGACGCGAAGTCTTTGCTGTTTTTTACTTTAAGGATTGGAAGGGTGACTTGTGCTCGGTAAAAACCCCTTCGGACGAACTGGGATAGGAGGGCCCAGACAGTGTCCGACTTGCACGGACTAAAAAACCCGGTCACAAGTCCCCTTCTCTATTGGTTATCAAGACAAAAACCGTACGCTTTAAATTTTGAGGAGGGGAGGGGTAGTGAGGGGACTTAATCTACCCACAGTGTCCTGCCTCAGCCATTTCTGGAAGGCCGGGAGAGGAGCATGCATTGTCCCGCTGGGCACTGGGGGGTGCTTAGGTCGGTCTATTATGTTTTTACCCGTTGGTTACTTCCTTGACTGACCCTCGCCCGTTTCTGTAGGTACAATTACTTAGTGCTATTGGTTGGGTTGGTGGGATTTCCTGTCATATGCATTTATCTATAACTACGGGCTTCCTTTCTTTTGCCCTGCGATGGAAGGGTGGGTCGGAGATCTTTTGGACCCATTGTGTGGCTTTGGATGCCATCTTTTGGGTGGGGCTACCCTTTATGCCTGGTGGTTTTTTGGCATGCTGTGTACTATTTTGCGCTTGTCTCCTAGCGCTACCCTCTTTTCGTTTCCGCTTCCATCGATAGTTTTTCTGCTATAATAATACGGAGGGACGAGGAGTGCCCACATTGTCCACAGTGTCCAAACTTTACACATTGGCGGCGAATCCGTTGCGCGCTTGCTCCGCTTCTTTCGTTCTACGTTCGCAAATCGCCCACTGGCGATAGATATGACTGGGATTGTAAATTACTTACATGAATGACAAAACTCCACCACAAACAAAACGTAAACAGATCTCTAGTCGATATTTTTTTCCTTTACCGAAATGATGTTCCGGAATATATTTCCTTCGGGAATCAAGAAAATTGCGGCTAACGCTCTGGTTGCTAATTGCTTCAGCAATGTTTATCGGTTAAGGCTTGAATAAAACTTGGTTTTTATTTACTTAGTAGCTTTTGCCTATGATTTCGTCGGTGCAGAATTCTTTGTGGCAAAGCTTTATGACTAAAATAAAAATCTGGCAAAACATCATTCAAAAATCGATTATTTTCAGCATCGATATCAGTTAGTAGTAGGTATATTAACGAGACCAAAATGGTTCTTAGAAGCATGGGAATGACTTTTTTTCTCTAAATCACTAGTGTGGTACATATATCATTGGATATGTCTTTTAAAAATATTGTATTGCGTACATTTTAGCATTAGGAAAGAGAAAAGATAAGATAAAGATAATATTTATTTGCAGAAAAAGGGTTAGTTACACGTCTTAGTATTATGTTAGATATATTGTTCCATCTTTTTCGCTGCATTCGTACAGCATGCAAATATAAAAATTAGGTAGGTACCTACTAAAATGTTTCATGCAAAATTTTTATCTAAATATAATAGTCAAAATTATTATTCTTGGTTTCATTAATAATTTAGGAAAATGGTAAACAATCTTTACGAGTATTTTTATTGACAAACGCTTTTAAAAATAGTACCTAATAAGTATTACGAAGCCAAAATAATTTAAATAACCATGTCCTTGCTAATTGTTACATACCATAACGTGTTTTTATTTTATAAAATAGTTTTTTAATAAACAAGATTTAACTCGTCAAGATTGTTCCCTTTTTCTAAAGCTAAAATAAACGAAGTAAGTATATTTTACTTATACGTAGGTAAATATATTTGCGAAATATTGGTTGGAACGCATATAAATCAATAAATAAATATCACGGGACAATTCACACCAATTTGACCTAGTTCCAAAGTAAGCAAAGCGTTTTATGGATAGTAAGTAACGGATAAACATACCTATAGATAACACCCAAGACTCGAGACCAAAGATGCGTATTTTTCATACAAAATTATTTGCGACGCGGGAATCGAACGCGAGACCTCTAACTTCGTAATCAGGTTCTCTAGGCTATTTATTTGGTTGGTATATTACGATATATACTCACAAACTTTCGCTTTATAACATTAGTAGGATAAATCTAAATATTAAATTGCGTGGCCAGGTAAAAAATCTATTTGCTTTTACTTTTAACGTTTCACGGTTACCGGCCTTGAGGTTCCAAAATAAAAATAACGGCTCACTTTCACTAACAAACACGGCATTTTGTCACACGGTATTTATACTAACTGTATAATTTCTAATTTTTACTTTTTACTAATGTTCTCTCTTTTGTAGCGTAGTTAGACCTTTCAAGAAGTTAAAGATGAGTTAATGTCACATTAGTCGATTGCTAAGAATGTAGTACCTAATGAAGTAAAAGTTTCGTTCTACTTTTCAAAGAAAGAGTAATTTGACTGATTGAAGAAGACATAGTAGATTAGTAATTTCGCTCGTGTCGCACCTTTATGTTTTTCGGAATTCAAAATTCACCATAAACTTTACGGTGAAGGAAAAGATAGTGAGGGAACCAGCACACTCCTGCGGAGGAGTTTAATGGAGGGCGTGAAGTTCCCAATCGCACTGGGCCTGCGTGAGAACCTTAACCAGATCGTCGGTCCATCTTGTTTTGGACCTTCCTACGCCATCTTCCGGTAACGAAGTGTTACGTTCTTGCAATAAAATTATATCACTTTCTTGATGGCCGGATAGCCTAGTTGTTTTGTTAGAGAACATAATTACGAAGCTTGAGGTCCCGCGTTTGATTCCCGCGTCGGCGCAAATATTTTTTTTATAAATACGCATCTTTGTTCTTGAGTCTTGGGTGTTATCTATAAGTAGATATGTTTATCCGTTGCTTAGTACCCATAACACGCTTTGCTTACTTTTGGACTAGGTCAACTAGTTCGCTTCCCGGTCGGGGCACATATTTGTGTGAAAAATACGAATGTTTGTGCTCGAGTCTTGGATGTTTAATATATAATTATATATTTATCTATATAAGTATGTTTATGGGTGAATCAACTTTTTCGTGTTGTTTTCTCTGTCCCCGGTTATCCAAGTGACACTTCATACTGTTTCATAGAAAAATGCTTAGGTTGTCCAATGTACAAGGGACAGTGTAACCATAGCAACGGGTGGCACTAAAAAGTTGCTTGTCCGTTGTACAAGCTTTGCTTAGTTTGGGACTAGGTCAATTGGTGTCAATTGTCCCACGATTTATTTATACGTATTTAGCCTTAGCCTAAATTAAGTATATCCGTCACGAGGCTGGGCAAATATATGGTTCTATCTCCAGAACTAGATTAGTTGCTCAGTTTTGCATCCAGGTCTCACCATCTTGGCTTCTATTTGCCGACGATGATCGGTGCATAATCAACCAATTTGATTCCTAGGTCACTATAGAACCATGGCCCATTGAATTAATTTGTTTATCTTCTATGACAGTGATT